>CAXKWD010000007.1:102277206-103679862 GCA_964059195.1 Ectobius pallidus
CTTGCAATCGAGGGGAAAATTCCGAAAAATTCCCGAAGTCTTCCCAGAATTATTTTTTCAGGTTTATTGTGACAATATTGTGCCAATACAGCAGACTAAATACACGCACTCTATATCCCATAGATATTTTTAAAAACTTTTCCCGAGAACCTCAACGGGGGTTTGGGGGCGGAGCCCCCAATGAGCGAAGCGAGTCATTTATATAAAGCCAAGCTGTCAGTGTGCTTTCCTGTGTTGTTTTGTTTGTGTGAAAGGGTTAAATCCAGATTTGGTAATTGGACTTTCTCACCTCGGAAACCTGCACCCAACAGTAAAGTTGTACGTTTTTATATTTACTTTTGCTATAAATTTTAATAATAAGGAATGCAGAGTTAAACTCTAAAAATGATATTTTCGAACCTCAAAAATGTTCTCAAGCTGTTTAACAAATTAAAGAAAATTATCACCTCCGTTACTCGCACCTTCGTTACTATTGCTCTTGAGTCCTAGCCATGGAGGTGTAATTAATGTTATAATTGATGAGATATTTGACTGTCTGCATTTATTATTTTTGTTTCAAGAAGATACTGGTTTAGCATAATAGTTTATGACAATATATAATGTTTTGATTTGAAGGTGATCTTCAAATGGGAACATGTTACTTGTAAAATGGTAAACAATGCTGTCTCTAAACTTGCTAATTCTAGTAGTGAAGATTTCTATGGCATTTCCAACAACATTATAAAACGTATAATTGATCTAATAGTGGTCCCTCTTACTCTCTTAATAAATAGAATATTTAACACGGGTAAATTTCCCGAAGTCTTGAAGGCTACAATTGTAATAGCAATATACAAGAAAGGAGATATAAACAGACCAGATAGTTATCGCCCAATATCCCTCATACTAATAATAGCCGAGGTAATTGAATATTGTATTAAATTTCAAATGAGTAGCTTTTTTGAAACACAAAATCTTCTTTCTCCGTCTCTTTTTGGCTTTAGGCCAGGTCTGTCGATGGTAAACGCGGTAGAAAGTTTAGTTACAGAAATACTCGATGGTTTTGAAAAAAAAAGTTGATAACTTGTGCTTCATTACTTGATTTAAGTAAAGCTTTCGATACTGTGGCTCATGACATCCTGATCTCTAAACTAGAGAACTATGGCATCAATAATAAAGAATTGGCACTTTTTAGGTCATACTTCGCAAATAGAACTTAAGTAGTCATGATAAGTAATCGTACATCAAATACCTTACCGGTCATTAGAGTGGTACCGCAAGGTTCGGTTTTGGGGCCGTTTCTTTTTCTGGTATATATGAACGATTTGCCGACATCTTTGCCACATAAGTCCGTAATATATGCTGATAATACAACTTTCATAACGGCGGACCATAATTTAGAGGAAGTAAAAAAAAAAAAACACAAGAAATGCTTAGAAATTCCGCTGCATGGTTTCATAAAAATAATCTCATCTTAAACAATAGCAAGACTGAAACAATGTTCTTCCTCCTCCATAGGTTAAATGAGAATATAAATGAGTCCGACTCTGTAAGACTATTAGGCATCCATTTGGATCCTAGATTGAATTGGAAAGCCCGCACCGAACAGCTAAGCATCAAGCTATCCAGAGTAATCATTTTGTTAAGTAGATTTAAAACATTAGTTAGTAAACAGCATCTACTTAACTCTTATTATGCTTTTTTTCCATTCCCCTCTCCAATATGCTGTTATATTATGGGGAAATTCTTCTGGCGCCCAAACAGTGTACAAGTGGCAGAAAAAAAGCAATAAGAGTATTTACGGGAATTGTACGCCATGAATCATGTAGACCAATTTTTAAAAAGCTAAAAATCTTAACTGTACCCTCCCTCTATATTAAAGAATGCCTCCTTTCAATAAAAAAAAAAAAAAAAACAGACAAACACTTTACCACTCAGAACAGCTATTCACGGGTATGAAACTAGAAATAGAAATGATTTAAACATGGACTACACCAGATTATACATGAGTCAAAATAGTTTTAAATATACAGGTAAAGATCTCGCACGAAATCTGTGCCGATGACGACCGTTATTCGCTAGAGGGAGACATGCTATTGTGCGCGAGAGAGAGAGAGAGAGAGATAGAGAGAGAGAGAGATGGAGAGAGAGAGATGGAGAGAGAGAGAGATAAAGAGAGAGAGAGAAAGTGAGAGAGAAAGTGAGAGAGAAAGTGAGAGAAAAAGTGAGAGAAAAAGTGAGAGAGAATGTGAGAGAGAAAGTGAGAGAGAGGGAGAGAGAGAGAGAGAGAGATAGAGAGAGAGAGAGAGGTGGCTTGCTTCACAAATACAAAAGGGAGGTACTGTACTGCGAGAGAGATACGTAGCAGGCCAGTCGACGCTACAGTCTCCACGAAAACATAATGCAATGACGTAGGCAATCGGCACAAATATCGTGCGGGATCTTTATTAAGTTGTACAATATGCTAGGCTACTGCTTACAGTGAGAAATTCACCAATTCATGTCTTTGAGAACGTCATAATATTTTAGTTGAAAAGTGTATATATGATGTTAATGACTTCAATCTCTTTTAATTTGATTATGTTTTTAATCTATTTGTTTTTTATGACTATTGTCTATTTCAACTTGTGTTGACAAATGACTAATAAAGAAAATTCAAAATTCAAATTAAAAAAATATTTTAAAACAGATAAAAGTAAGTAAAGGATGATACGTTTCCCGTAAGTTTACTTTTTCTGTATAAAACACATTTTCTCAGGTTCTGCTTGACCTACAATCTTAAAATTTTCAGGGCTTGTTTATTCAGATGTCACTGGGGGGGACTTTTTTAATTAGTTAGTTTATGAAATATTTGCAGTTCATGAGGACTTAAAAAGTTGACAAAAATTGCAAAAAACACAAATGATATTTGAGTAATTACGTACATTTATATATATAAAAAAAACAAATTCAGTACCGAAACAAAGGAAGGTATCTAGAAACTGTAAAAAGATCAAGTGGCCAGCGTTAGTAGTTTTTGACAAAAGGTACATTGTATTTAACATTGTTGTTGTTGTATTTTTAGATAGCAATTAATGCTAATAATAAAAACATCATTATTCAATAAAAATCAGTCTTCTCGTATGAACATTAATACTCTTGTTGGATTGCACTCTTAAGTTTCTTTCTAAATGTATATGTTGAAGAAGATGATTTGATATGAGTCTTAATTTTATTATATTTAGATACACTTTCCATGAATTGAGATTTCCTGTTTCTCACATAATCCAAAAAGTAGTTTTTTTCCTGTTCGTGTGGTGTATGAATGAACTTCTTCATTCTTCTTTAACCACTCCCTAAAAGTGTTTGGTAATAAATTGTTTTCAATTTTGAAGATAAAAGTCATCGTGTCAATATACACTTGATCTTTGAAGTATACCATATCAAGCTCCAGAAGCATATCTTTAATCGAAATCCAAGAATAAGTAGGATTTAAAATAGATCTTAGGCCTGAATTAATAATTACTTGTATTCTTGATATAACTTCAACATTTGCGTTTGCAAAAACAAAATTACAGTACTGAATATGTGGCTTAACAATAGCATTGAAGATATTAAGTTTAACTCTTCTAGGCACAATATATCTTATTCTTCGTAATATAGAAACTTTTTGCTTTAACTTGTGTATAGTATTTTCATAATGTTCTTTAAAATTTAACTTTTCATCAATTTGAACACCAAGATATTTGATTGATTTCACAATTTCCAGTTTGTCACTATTAATCTTTATATCATCAATTTGATCTTCAGGTTTCTTTCCAAATATTATGACTTTAGTCTTTTTTACGTTTAAACAAAGTTTATTTTCTTCCAGCCAATTTGAAAAAGTCACCAAATCTTCATTAATTAACTGAGTTCCACTTTTCAGACATTTACTTTTAAGATAGATTAAGGTGTCATCAGCAAACATGTGTACTGATGAATATTTGAGAATTTTAGATAGATCATTAATAAAGAGAATAAAAAGTAGGGGACCTAGTTTGCTCCCTTGAGGCACACCAATATCTATTGGAACACTATTTGATATCGAGTTTCTAATCTTCACACACTGTTGACGGTCCTCTAAATAGTTCTTAATCCATTTTAGTGCATCACCTCTAAAACCCATTTTAGAAAGTTTGTTGCATAATGAATTTCTATTTATTGCTTCAAATGCACGTTTAAGGTCCACAAAGATAGCAATAACTGAACCTTTCATATGTAATTCTTGAGTCCAGTCTTCAAGTAAGAGATTAATGGCACTCTCGGTTGAATGTTTCTCTCGGAAACCACTTTGACATTCACTTAAAATACAATTTCTTTTAATAAAAGCTAACAATTGTTCATGAATTGAACATTCTAGAATCTTTTCAATAGCCGGAAGGACATTAATAGGTCTTAAATCTTCCATCTTTTTTGATCCCTTTACTTTGGGTACCGGTGTTATATTTGCAATTTTCAGTTTTTTTGGCACTTTACTCTCTTTTATAGATCTTTCAATTATTTTAAAAACTTGTAAAGATAGGCCATTCCGTTTCCCCTCTGTGATGCTTACGGTCCCGTCTCTATCGTTTTGATGACACGTATCACGATCATCAATATTTCAATGCGTAAATTTCAAGGTGGTCGCCTTGATAAATGACCATGGTTCCAATAAGTTCTCTGACGTACCATTACAATCTCTATGGCGACCTTGGTCGATGATGGTAACACTTGTGATATCATCTCTGACGCACTTCCAACATGGTTGGCGGGTGTAAGTTACTTGTGTGGTGATTTGAAATATTTTGCTGTAATTTCTACTTAAACAACACAAAAAAATTGCAGTCAACAAAAATGTACAGAGTTTTTTTTCCATTGATATTGTTTTAACGTGATATTCAAGGTAAGTAATGAACTGAATAAAAACAAAATGTTTGAAATTGATGTTTACTTTTTTGGTTGACGTTCTATTGAGTATTTAACGATATACAAATACCGGCGTAATGAATATCCCCTATCTGAGTAGTTTTAAGTCACTGAAGTGAATGTAGAACGGAATACGTACGCATTATCAAATTTATCGGTTATTGACTTCGGCTTGTCAGTCTGATACCTATTTGGTGTAGATACAGTGCACTGTCATAATTGCTGTTTGCAGTATTCGTACTAAGTCGTACAAATCGTACTACATTGAAATTAAATCTCTAACAATTTGAATATTCCAGCAGTCTAAAAAAGGCAGGAAACGTTAAGAAGTTGTCTGAATAGCTTTCAAGAAGTGTTAAGGGTTGTTAATTATTTATCATATCTATGTATTTCTTATTTTTTTGCTTTGTAAATATGTGATATTGTTTGTTGTAGGTTAGTTTGGTCCATTTTGTATTTTTAATTTATGTATATTTATTCCTTTTAAGTTTTTGTAATAGTTCTAAATTTTAGTACTTGTAAATATGTAAAATTATTTGTATAAGTTAGATTTGTACTTTGACAATTCTGATGTCCGAGGATACAATGTACCCTCTTGACTGAAAGATGCAATAAAGACTAGTCTGTCATAATTGCGAAGTGACATTCAAGGATTCTTAGGTTTTAGTCTATTTTATTCTTTTCTACCAAAACCAGGAACATTCACGCACTTTCTCGAGTTATGTCCATAGGTTTCACACACATTAATTTTAGGCGAAACCCAAATATTTGTGGCACCTTGGCTCTCACTCCACTCTCTGCTGCACGTTGCTATGCTTTATTAATTTTGTAATTAAGTTAAATTACAATCACCCTTGTACTAAAACTTCTATTTTCAGAGCCAACATAATATTTCACGATTATAATAAATGAGTAAATGACCCTTGCACCATAGGAGGGGGAGGCCCAGGGTGCCACAAGTATTTGTTTTTCCGCTAATTTTGTAGTACCTAAATACACCTAAATGGGACATAAAAACCTAAAAAATAGTTCAGTATCTATAACATTCAGTTTCATATTGTCCACAGCCAACCATAAAGCATTTTTTATTCACCCAATTAGAAGCAATGGGTTCGGATCCCGGAAAGGCTCGTTTGTTAGATACAGTTAACTAACACTATTAACTATTTTGGCTTCTTGGGCTTAACTCCTCCAGTGTGTTGTGATTTATTTTGATTGTACAGGTGAATTGCAAGCAGAAGTCTCATTTGTTGCAGCATCTCACTGCTTCTTTTGATTGTTTAGGCTTCCTTACTTACATTCTAGTTTGGAGTACCACAGGGATCGGTTCTTGGGCCGTTCTTGTTTCTTATTATGATTAATGACCTACCTGTTCACTTAGGAACACACACTGTATTATACGCCGAAGATACAATATTTTTAAATGTAAGAAGATACAATATTTTTAAATGTAAGTAGGCCTAATGTACTAAACAACTTAGAAACACTGACTAATAACACCTTAGCATCAGCATCCTGTTGGTTTAGAGCAAATGGTTTCGTGCTCAGTGAGAACAAAACTCAACAATTACTTATTAGTTTAAGAGATATTAATGAATATAGTACTCAGGAGCCGACTAGTGTCAAGTTTTTTGGAGTTTATATTGACCATAAATTAACATGGAAACAACACGTTGAACAAATTAGTGGTAGGCTATCCAGGGTAATTTATCTTCTGCACAGCCTTAAGAACTGCGTGTCAGATAATTATCTGCGTGCATCTTACTTCACATTTTTCCAAAGCATAATACAATATGGCCTAACATTATGGGGTAACTCTAACTATATTGGTAGCATATTGGTGTTGCAAAAAGAGGCTATCAGGGCTATAACTGGAGCAGGGCACAGTGAACACTGTAGACCGCTCTCTTCTCAAGTCAAAATTTTAACAGTAGTAAATTTTTACATATATTCAGTTTTAATCTACCTATACAAAGAATAATCTACCAGAGTTTCAATGTAGAAGCGTTTATATATCGCACCATAGATTATCAAAATCCTTAAATAGCTATCAAATAATTGGACAGAAATAATTTAATAAATTGCCTACAAATTATCAAAACTTACCTATGAAAATTTTCAGGAACAGATTGTATGACTGGCTTGCCATAAATCTTTTCTACAATATAAATTAATTCTTTACCTCCAATATTATAATGTAGGCCTACCAATTGTTTTGAAAATAGCAATTATCTTTTATTCTGGGCTATTAACCTGGATAATTTTTATCGTTAATAATAACATTGCTTATATTTATGTATATATGTATATTATAATGTAATTTATGTTAACTGTACACTTGACGTTGTCTATTGCTAATTTGTACTAGCCTAACGACAATAACATTTTATTATTATTATATTATTGTCTTAAAACAAGTTTCAGCAAATTTAACTAAATTTTGTAGGTAATATGTGTTAGCACGTTGAAAGTTCATTAAACAGGCCATACAATAATAATGTAGCCTCTTACATCCATTACAAAATTAATATTGATATAGGACCTACTTGTTATTTCGGTGCGGTCAAATTCAATACCCATGAACATCATAAATGCGTATAACAAGTTTAATGAAAATCCGATAAAGCGTATTTGAGCTATCACGCCTTTCTAATATATTACAATAAAAATAGGCACTAAATTGGGCATTACTCCGGTACCGGTTAACCGATTTGGTCCAATATCAATAAACTTCTTCCCATCGACGTTATAAACTCGTATAAAAAATTTCATCAAAATCCGATAAAGCGTATTTGAGTTATCGCGCGTACAGACACACGGACGGACAGACAGACAGACATTTTCCCGTCCCCGTACACAATCTCATAAAGTACCAAACTGGCACTGAATAAGGGGCAGGAGTATGAAAATTTGAGCCCACTCAATGTTTTTTTTCAAAAGTTGGCACCACTGGATGCTGGTAATGGTAGATGTGTCAGTGGCATACATTAATACTTTACCAACTGTAATAAAATTGGGTACGTCATAAACATATTTATAAAATCAATTAAAAGGCTCAACAACAATGCCTCTATTTGGTTAGGTGACAAAATAATAATCTAAGTAACTACAGACCTATATAAGTTACATGTTATCTAATATTTCAACATTATTTGAAAAAATGTATTCAAAAGAGTGATGTCCTATTTGTAAATAATAAACTATTATCAAAATTTCAATTAGGTTTCAGGAATCACATGGATACCGAGTTGCCATTATGGCCATAACAGTAAAGCATACCCTTCTTCTCAGTAAAATAAATAAATAAAAAAACCAGAATTAAAAGTAGGCCTATTGCCTTCGATTCATTTTACTCTGACCTGTCAAATAGATACCAACATATAAAAATTAACAATGGGTTTGCAGCGATGTTAGAAGTAAAAATTGGCATTCCACAAAGAATGGAGTTCCTGTTTTATATAACACATTATAATTGATTTATTACTTTTAAACAGTCACAGTACAAATGGTAATATGTAAGCCTATTCTAACACTGATGACACTGTTATCAAAAAATTTAATTTGCAATTATGTTCTCTGGATATGATCGAGAGGAAGTTAAGAGTAGAACAGAAGCAATCTTATTTCTCCCGTGCATATAGTTGTTCATACTTTAATATCCAGTGTTGACCATTGGGTGAATACTGAAACATCTTGGAGAAGGGACGAAATTAGGAAACATCCGGTTACATAGAACAAAATGGTCCAAGTTAATTTCAAATCTATCCTGGCCATGCTGACTGAACTAATAAAATACAGAGTTGATGGAGCATATTAAGTGATTATGGATGAATTTACAAATTTGTCTGTAGTAAGTAATTGAGTTTTAGAAAACCCTTCATATAGTAATTCCAGACCTGTTACTGTATACCGAGCAAATTACCCAGGACATAGATTAACTTACTTAAATCAGCCTGTTGCCTGATATGATTTTAGAAGCAACAAATCACTATGTTCAGAAATGGTGTTATTCGGCTACTATAGTACTTAATACAAAAACATGAATTATGATAATGTGGAAGCCTGGTGTGCAAAATAGGGCGGGCATTCAACAAAAGCACTGTAGGCCTACACCTTCTCTCCTTTACTCTCCTTTCTGTGACGAAAAATAAAATTCTTTAAACAATCGATTTTACAGGTCACAGTTAGGAGTATTGCATGTTAACTTATGCTAATTCATACATTTTTTAAAAAGTAAGAGGCAAATGAGAAGGTAAAGACATATTGGTTCCATTTAAAAATATTTTAATCTTTATTTAGTTTTGTTACATATCTAATTTTTCTGCGGATCATAAGGATAAGGGCCAGGGCCAGCAAGGACATGTTCCTCCATCCTCCCTGGTCAGCACAGGTCTGCTTGCATAGGTCAGGATTCAATCCATGAACCTTTGGATTGCTTGTCCAATATTCCATCCACTGAGCTAAGAGCTGGTTGAGAAACAAATAACAAAATGTAACATACAATGTGCATTCAGTAGTTCAAAACTTGGTTCTGGATGTGACTGCCTTTAATTAATATTGCCTATTACATGACATAACTTTACAAGACTCTTGTTCTAAATTGTTTTCCTTCTGATTATTATTTGAGGGGGCAAGCCCCCCTCACTACTCTGTTATTTCAAGTGTCTAATACATTGGACATATTGTAGTCTGCCATTTTCTTTTAGTTGTGAAGTTCATGTCTGATATCTTCACATTGGATTAACTATTATTTGAAGATTACTGGTACTAATCCTCCAAAATATGGAAGTAAATTTTAAACCAGATCATATAAACGTTATTTCTTTGTGTGTAGGCCTATGTAAATGTAAGTTATATTTCGTTTTATATTATTATTTCAATCCGAATAAAGTTTAATTACAAGCTAATGGGAAAGCATAGCACGCTATGACATCACATTGGCTGATGTAATCAACACCACATTCTAAGAATTTATCGAAAATTGCACTCTCTATGTTGAGGGTAGGTAAAGTAATGTTAGTCAAGTCAGGTCCCCTCCCCCCGTAATGACATGAGGAAAATTTACTCTTTCTTACTCTTTTCATGAATTAAATTATCTCTCATGAATGTAAACAGGTTAAGTTTTCAAAGGAAGCATTATAAAACTGAAGGATTCTTTCCATTTTCATGATTTCACCATACAAAATTAATATACAGCTGATAGTGATACATTTGAAAGCATGTGTTTTTGTGTTACAAATAGAAAACTACTAAATTTATTAATCTGAAATAGATATTAACAATTTATTTTTCTCTTTTCCAGGCCAACATATACATTGAAAATGTCTTTCATTTATTGACTTGCGTAGAATGGTTTCCACAAGTTCTGTGGACCATGGGAGCTCTATGTTCCTGCGCGTGGCATCGGCAGTTCTCTATGGGGCAGCTAGTTTCCTCATCACAGTGGTCAACAAAACGGTGCTTACTACGTATCACTTTCCATCCTACCAAGTGTTGGGGCTTGGACAAATGGCTGCAACAGTTATTATATTATATGTATCCAAAAAATTTGGATTGCTAACATTTCCTCATCTAGATTCATCTGTCTTCCGAAAAATTTGGCCGTTGCCTGTAATCTACATAGGAAATTTGGTGTTTGGGCTAGGTGGCACCAAGGTGAGGAAAAAAAAAATTAAGTGAATTTCAGTAGGACTATTGCACTTGAGGATTCTAACAGTAATATAATACCAGTTATTTATATCAGACTGATAGACAAGTTCATAATATCTAATGTGCTTTGCTTGATTACATTTTTATTCATTATTTGTAGTTCTTAAAAAATCAAAGAAAAATGCCAGTTTCCAGCATGAATATGGTGTTAATAGAAAAACTATCAATGGCGCAAACAGATTAGCAGGTAGGGAACATGCGTAACAGCTAACTACCGTATTTATCCGAATATAAGCCGCCCCTGAATTTAAGCCGCACCTGCCTTTTTAGCAGTAAAGTAAAGGAAAAATAATTAAATTAACTCCAAAGTGAAAAAAATAAATTGCCTCATTTTCATAATATTAAAGTAACACATTTCTTAGCCGAAATAGGCCTGAAATAAGAAAAAGAAAGTATCAGCTGACTTAAGTTATGATATTCTAATTATATTTAATATAATTAAATAATTCTGACGAAAAAGAAAACAGAAATCAGTACTTTACACTTCATATGACTTTTAGTGTTTAATTTCGCACGATTTTTCTATTTTACATAAGTGCACTTACAGTTACCATCAGTTCAAAATCGCCTTTATTCACATTCCCATACGTTACGGCATTTTTTTTACTTCTGAGCAGCTCATAATACATGCATATTCTGTAATACCGCTTTCAAAAATGACAAAATACGCAAGACATCACTTGCTTACGCATCTTATCGATGCTTCGATTAAAATCGATATATTTTCGATGTTAAATCAATAGTCCTGGTGAATCGAGATAATCGATAGATGGCAGTGCTTGGAGGAGGGGAACCAGCTACGATGGATCAACCGGCTATATTGTGATCATTTTTACCATTATTGCCTGAAAAGACTTGTACGCGATTTTAAGCCGCAGGCATATTTTGCTGGGCTTAATGTAGGAAAAAAAGTGCGGCTTATATTCAGATAAATACGGTAACTCTAACAAGACTGTAAAAGACAAAATGCAAACACAGTGCAGTGCATAACGTATTAAATCTCAGTTCTGTCAGCAGTGTGAATATTGGAGTACAGTAAGCCAGGCATATCATGACGAAACATTGAAACACAATGAGCAAATGGGGAAAATCAGTTATGTACTTAAAAAATTGTTTGTATTAAATTATGTGGGGCATTTAAACAACCTTAGAGAGGTCATGGTGAAACTGAACATTCTGAAAATCCTGGCTTCTTCTCAGGACTGATAGATTTTGTTTCTTATTTGGATACTGCTATTGCATGGACTTCATTTTTTGACATTAGGTTAGTATTATTTTTCATGTTCAAACTGCAGCACACACAATGTTTTTGTCACTGGCTGCCACTGACCATTGACTTGATCGGTTAAGAATCCACAGTTATATGGCATCTACTCACCTCGCCATTATTCCTCTTTGGATCAATTCATTGATAGTATATAGACAGCAATGATTTATTTGTTGATGATTTCTGAAAACATTATAATAGCATATCATGTTATGCCTACTGTAAAACTGTATAGGAGTACACCCGATTCATAGTTTTATTGCAATAATAATAATCAGGTCAAACTGGAAGGAATATAAGTAAAAAATTAGCAAGAGTTCTAAATATTAGGACTTATGAAAATATGATACATAATCAGTTATTCCTATTGAAAATAAACACAACTATGGTGTCAACGTCCGCCGGCGTGGTCTGGTGGTTAGCGTCGCTGACTACAGATCCGTCGGCCCGGGTTCGATTCCCGGTACCTCCTCGAATTTTTCTGAGGTAGGGAGGTCTGGTAGGGGTGCACTCAGCCTCGTGATTCCAAATTGAGGAGCTACTTGATAGAGAAGTAGCGGCTCCGGTCCAGAAAACCACCATTAACGGCCGTGGGTGTCTGCATGCTGACCACATGCCCCCCAATCCTGCCATCTGCCTATGGGAGATGATGCAGCGGTCGGGTGGTAGGCCAAGTCCCTCCAGGGATGTAGCGCCACGGAGTTAAGTTAAGTTAAGTTAAGTTAAGGTGTCAACAGTGGTGTAGTCAAGGGTAAATGCAGATAGACACTGATACCTTCAGCATAACTTAGGCGTTAGCATATCGCTTTTTTTTATTGTGATTATCTTCTGCTTTGGCTGTGATGTATTTATTCATTTGTTTGTGTATTTGATAATTCTACCATTAACTCGAGAAACCAATGTTTGTGTAGCTTGTGTACGAAAAGCTGTGGGGTCCCATCAAAAGAAGTTCTGTAGATTATTTAAATTTCCAAAAGAATATATTTATTTATTTATTTATTTTATTTTTATTTATTTATTTTACAAAGGTCCCAATGAGCTCACGCTCGTTAACAGGGACAGTCAAATTTAGAAAGGTGGAACTAAACCAAATCAAAATGGTGCAGTATTCAAACTAATTTTTACTATTACTGTAAATCTTTTGAAATCTAAAACTCCTTATTTACCCGATATGACTATTTTATGACAAATTATGTATGTAAGTGCATTGTTTACTGTCTCATTTTGAAATTAATGTAATATTTTGCATTTTGTAAAAATTAAATAATTTTATTAATAGTGTCTCATATTAATTGCTTCTATGCAGTCCAAAAATCCAATTAAAATATATGATAATTGCTTCTGTGCAGTCCAAAAATCCAATTAAAATATATGACTAACACTAAATTTTCCCCGAAACTTTAGAGTATACCCTGGGCAAATTTTGAAACAGAAGCAAGAACTGTCATCAGGAAAGCCATGTAACTTGTAAAAATCTTCTATAAATTCTCTCTGCTTCCAGCGAGCAGAGAGAAGTTTTATAAACCCAAGAGCCAATGAAGCTTGGTGCAGTGTGCAGTCTTTCGTTTCACTTACACCACTGACATCACCGATTATATCATGTAAATGATCTGTTGCGTAGAAGTGTAGTGGCATCAGAAATCTATCTCTTGGAGACACAGGATGATTTCTAACCCTAGGGAAATCCAATGCAAGTTATGTTCTTATAGATATATTATGTTCTACCATATTTGCAATTTCTTGATTTTTCTGAAGCTCCGGAAAATATCTTAAATAGGCCTATAACATGTGATTATTCAGTTCTTTCTTGAATGCCATGATATCCAGTGCTTGCCCTGGACCAGATAATAATTTTTTTATTGTTTGTGTTGTTTAACGCATTTATTGATATGTATGTAACTGACGTAAAGAATGAGTCATTGACAGAAACTACTTTGCTTTGTTCACAGGAGTTGAGCTTGCCTATGCTAACGGTTTTGAGAAGATTCTCAATTTTGATGACAATGTTGGGAGAGTTGTATTTTCTTAGTGTCAGACCATCAGTTGCAGTGCAGTTTTCAGTTTATACAATGATTGCAGGTATGTATGAATAGTAATGGTGGAGGGAAATATTTAATTAGATTAACACTTATTTTGTAGTTTTTCTTGTTATTGTCTAAAATCTAAAACTATTGTCTGAAAACTAAAAATAGTACATTTTATGAAATCATACAAACGTCAAATACATTATTTTCAACACATTATAATAGTAGTAATTGTAGTAGTAATAAAATAGTAATAATAATAATAATAATAATAAATTTATTATTATACATACGACAAATACATTATATTCAACACATATTGTAAAGTAGTAATATTAATAATAGCAATAACAATATGCAAAAAATTAACAATAAGAACAATAATAATATAGATAATAACAATACCAATATTAATAATAGCATTAATAATAACAACATTAACAATTAAAACAACACACTTATTTTTATCACTCAACTTCACTTATTAAGTAGATAATTACCCATAACGCGTTTCACAAGCTATAGCTTGCATCATCAGATGGACACTGCCGGTTTCACTGGATTGCTGGTAGATGGCTCTGTAGGAAGGATCCATCTTGCGATCAAGTCGTTTTCATTTAGTATGTCAAAATTAACTAAATTGTTCTTGTTCCTTTGGATATAAATTCTTTCCCATACACTCAGGTCCACCGGTTTATTTAGGCCTACACATTTTAATAAACCGGTGGACCTGAGTGTATGGGAAAGAATTTATATCCAAAAGAACAAGAACAGTTTAGTTCATTTTGACATACCAAATGAAAACGACTTGATCGCAAGATGGATCCTTCCTACAGAGCCATCTACCAGCAATCCAGTGAAACCGGCAGTGTCCATCTGATGATGCAAGCTATAGCTTGTGAAACGCGTTATGGGTAATTATCTACTTAATAAGTGAAGTTGAGTGATAAAAATAAGTGTGTTGTTTTAATTTTACCACTTCACTGTGTATTCCCGCAAGAATTATTGAACATTAACAATAATAATATAATAATGATAATAATAGTAAACAATAATGTTACTAGGTTGATTACATTACATTGTATTTTAAATTAAAAGAGGCAGTGATACATTTTTAGGGAAATAACATTTTGTGAACCTTTTGTTATTCATGTATGATTTTTGTTGTGCCATGAGAGGAAAAAGTTTTGGAAGCCTGTTCTAGACTCCTGGCGACCTTTTTTCAAATGTTAGTACATCTGCAATGCAGAGATAATGGATGCTTATATACTGGTTGGTTTTAACTAAGACTTTAGGGTACCATTTTAATTATTGACAGGTTTTCTTTCTTATCTCTCTGAAGAGAACTGTATTAAATTCTGGTAGAGGAAAATTGGTCCTGGTTTGGAATGGTATCTGAGCTTTCAGCTTAGTAAGCTGATACTGAGATCCTTAGCTTCTCAAGACTGCCCATTCTCATTCCAAATATTCCTCATAACTTTCACTGGGACTTGTTTCTTATCTAACTGAAGAGAGATGTTTTCAGTTCCGTAGAGGAAATTTGTTCTGGGCTGGAATCAAACCCAGGTTTTCAGCTTGGTGTGCTGATGCAGAGATCCGTGTGATCCTGTAGAAGTCAGCACATGGTTTGCCTTGGAGTCATTGATTCTCTGTCATTTCTCTACTTAATATCATATATTGTTTTGTAACTCTCATAAACTAGTTCGTTCTCAATGCTCAGTTTGATGCATGAACAACAAATTTGGAAGTAACAGTACATAACAGAATCGAAGAATAAAATTATATAACACGATAATCAAATATTCACTCAGAGTGGATTATAAATGTAGTTGGGAATATTTTAAATGCTGTTTGTTGGTTATATGGTTATTTAAGGATGGGGGGTGTATTGTTAAGGCGTGTGAACATTGCTGGTGTGCCAGAATTTTGTCCTTCAGGGGTTTTTTTTGTTTACATACCTGTAAATCTACAGATGTGGACCTGTCACATTTATACACATATAAATGCTATCGACCTGGGCCGATGATAGATAGATCGTCGATAGATCGAACTCCTAGAGCGCTGAAAGCCAGCATCATACTCACTGTGCTGTCCAGTTTAAATATGTGTTTAGATATTCACTTATGTCGTACCATGTTGTTAACTTGTATAAAATTCAGCAGTATGAAGACATTAAAATAAGGAAATAATACTGTAGCAAAATCAGAAATATAATTTGACCAAAATAACATCAATGCTTTCTTACCAAGTACAGAAAAGTAAGGTTGTAACAGCTCAAGAATGTTCAATTGGTGTGTAATGCACAATAAGAAAGATTTAGTTTATCCTTCAATTGTAGGAGTTTGTCCTAATTAATGAAGGCAAGTAGATTAGGTAGCCTATATAAAGACTGTTAAAGGAGGAGTAATCCAATGTTAGTATTTATTGATATGTTGATCAAAGGTTTTTCTGAACCTGGAAGCAAAATCTAATCTTACAACTGAGTTTTTTAAGCATAGTAAATCATTACCGGTATCTTGTTTTCCTTTCGTTATAAGAATGTGACATACTTGGATACATGAAGCTTGACTAGGCCACAAAAGAGAGGTTAGTTTTGCTCTGACACTCCTGTATTAGGCTTCAGGGCTTTTAAAATACGAACAAGGGACTGTCTTTCAGATGGTTTTTACACCCAAAATACCCTCATCCACAACCAGGTTTGAATCCAGGTCATTGTGTCTTATGGAGGGCCGTTTCTTCCAACGGGCTATGGTAGGCTGCAGCCTAGGGCAGGAAATTATGAAGGGCAGTAGTTTTACATACAGTCATTTGAACGAATATATACCTGACAACAGAGCGCTCCCTTCTTTCTCATGTTAACATTGCATTAATGTTGTAACCACTTCTGATGGCTGACTGTTTTCTGAAACCTAAGCTATAGATAGAACAAAACAAGAACATTTCCTTCACCGTAATGCTGCATTCTTTCATGATTCGACAACACTGCGTGTCCCCTCTTTACATTCTGACATGATATTTGTGCAGCAAACAGCAGACCTATAAGATAATTAATGTTTTCAATCTCTGTCATGCCTTTCGTTTGCGCATTTATAGTCCAATTCTCAATCGTTAGGGCTCTGATTTATTGGTGAAATAAAATGACTGATTTCGGTGTTAACTTCCTTCTACTTCGGTGGGTATTTCGTGAAATAAATTATTTATACTACATTGGGAACATTGCGCAATGATAAACTTTGCTTCTTTATTTACATTCCATTTCTATATTCTTCTGCCCTTGTATGCCCTTGTATGAACTGAAGTAACTTTCGATTTAGGCATGATTAGAGTTAATGTTCAAATATAATGACTAGAAATACTATCGTAATTTCTACTAAACACCATCAGATAGCCATTTGCAAACAGAAGTGCCAACCATACCACTGTGGATAAAAGACGAAATCTGTTGAATACAAGTAACAAACATTCTACACTCTTCTGCTGTAATCGATCATAGACATCGCTAACTTGGCAAAGACATATCAGGAAAGGAGTGTACTCAACAGTACGAACCAGATCACAGACAATCTTTGTGTAAATTCTGCAATCTTTGTAATCGACCACAAGTATCGATATATAGGTAAATCTTCCACAGCCACAGTAACAGCAGAAAAAAAGCATGCTGCTAAGAAATAAAATTACAGTACACCAAAACACAATATTGTGATTTTAAGGCACATTTTCGTGCTCATTTCTCACTTTACGGACAGAAGGGGCATATTTTGCGGAATTGAGTAAATTTCACATTTTTCGTGGATTCAATTTGGTTCATATTGGTATTTTAAGCATATAAAAGCTAAATATAGCTAAGGCAGGTTATTTATAAAATTTCACGCTTATCGTTGTTATGGCCCCTATCAATCGTGAGTTCGATACGGGTATTTCGGTTTCAAATTGAAGTTAGGATTGTATTGTATTATTGCACTTAGTAAAATATGTGACTCGGGAAAATGAGAGTGATGATGGAACTTTGGGCCACTTTCCACAACTGTGGAACATCCGAAAAGAATAAGAAACAAATTAGGAGTACGATGTATATTGACATTTAAATGTGGAAATTGCCATGCGCATGTTTCTATGCATGCCTCAGGCACTCTTACTCAACTCTGAAGCATTTTAAAAAGTTACTACAGTCATCAACTGCACAAGGATATCCTGAATTACATGATTCTTCTTGCCATCGAGTCCGACCTCATCTGCTCACTTTCTTTTGAATACATCAGTAATGACTTCTCAGCTCAGAGGCCAAGAAGAGTTAAAGTTTTAGCCTAAACCCTACAAAAAGGAGTCCATTTTCATCAAGTACATAAGTTAGTAATATTTTATATTATAAAATAGTTTAGAGACTGGCCGATACACGAGTGCCTATGTCAAATGTGACTTACACTGCAAAGTGATAGTTCCATTTATTTCCCAAGCAGGGAATAGCTAATTTAATGCTCATTAGGATGGCAAATCCGAAGAATCATGCCTGGGTATCTAAATAAAATTGATTCGTTTCTACTTACAATACTACTATAATACAGTGTGCCAGGGAACTGTCTCCACAGTGGCTTCATGCTGGAAAGGGTGCTAGCAACAGCAATTATGTTGGCAGCTGAATGCAGGCAGGCAGCCCAGAGGTCATTGGCACTTTTATCAATTGGTGCTTTGTCTCTTTCATTAAAGCTCGAGCTGCCAATATAATTGCTGTTGCTAGCATCCTCTCCAGCATGTAGCAGCCACTGCGGAAAAAGTTCCCTGGCACACTGTATATACTATTTACAAATCTCTCTAACTATGCATGAAGAGTACGAAGTATTACTGTAGTGTCCTTACAATGCTGTCTTGTTGTCAAGGTATTAGTCAACTTGTTTTCGTGTGTTCCCATCAGTTCCGTGAGTTTCCTGCTACTGTCTTGGAGTTACCTGTCCATCGTGTGTTTGGTTTTCGTCCTGGTTCTCTGTTCATTTCTTATCCTCACACTTGAATTTTAGTTCTTCTGCCATTACAACTCTTAATTGATTAAGAGGGAAGATGTGCAATAACTCATTGTAGTGTATTAAAATACATGTTTAATACTGGTTAGCTCGATCAATTAAATAAAATAAATATGATACCAGGTGCTAAACTATTATATAATTTTGTGATTGCTGCCTAGGCCTTTTGGTGCCTTTACACCATCTTCAGGGCATCTTTTGCTGGCTTGGAGTTTCAATAGTTAAAATAAAAACTGCATTTCGTCACATTTATAAAATAAGATAAAATTAATAAAATCATATAAAAACACTGTCACTGAACTGTCTTGTGGCCTCCTTGCTGCATGTCCCAAGCCAGCAAAAGATGCCCTGAAGATGGTGTAAAGGCACCGAAAGGCCTACAGTATTTTTCAAATGAGAAGCAATTTCCTTCATCGCCAATCATGTGTAAGAGCGAACAATGTGTTGCTAGCAGTAAGAGTCTCCCCTTCATCTCACCGTCTCTGGTTGGACTGCGTATCTAAGCAGGTGAAGGACAATTTGCTTGTCATCTGCAAAGCACTGTAGGCAGCAATCACAAAATTATATAATACACTGACCAGCAAAGAAAATCAATCACTTGAAGAAATTTTTAAAACTTAAATTTAAATAAAAATTATGTAGTAGGCCTATTGCTTGAAATAAAATTACTGCAATTGTATACGTTTTTAAGATTAAAATGTAATGACACATTTCACACTTAATTCCCCATTTTTCCTCTTGCACCGTGGTGAATGGAGAGCCTAAGGTTGAAGGGGCATAACGGAGGCTGCATCCATCATCAATTTTAGCAACAGCTTTGGCAAAGTCTTCAGGACTGAGATACATTAATTTCAACTAAACTTACTGACAGAATCACTGCAGTGCGAAGGGAGACAGTTTCCGTTCAGTTTGGAAGGAAATGACGCAATACAACAATGAAACACCTAGCAATGTGTACGACAAGCTAGTGCTTATAATCATATTGGAATCACCGTATTGTGATGTTTTTTTTTGTTTTGTTTGGTGATAAAGTGAAGATATGAAGAAAGCAGATATGCTGTATCTATAGCTAATGATCCATTAAAAATAATAATTCATCCTCAGCAAAAACAATGTATAAACATTATGTTTAAACTTAAAAGTACAACAAATTTTACAGTAATCGGTTTTTTTTGCCGGTCAGTGTAGTTGAGCACCTGGTATCATATTTATTTGATTTCATTGTAGTGTAATAAAACACAAAACCCTTGATTTACAGGTGCAATGATAGCAGCAAGTAATGATCTGGCATTCAGCCCAACTGGCTACACACTTGTACTACTCAATGATGCATTTACAGCAGCCTATGGCGTGTGTATGAAATCAAAACTAGATTCAGCAGAACTTGGCAAACATGGACTTATGTTTTATAATGCCTTATTTATGTTAGCCCCAGCTACTGGGTTGGCATGGGTAACGGGTGATTTGGACCGTGCGTATGCATTCACGGAGTGGAATAATATTCTCTTTTTGGCACAATTTTTATCGTCTTGTGTCATGGGTTGTTTACTGACATACTCAATTCTTCTTTGCACAATGCACAATTCTGCACTTACTACCACAGTCATTGGGTGTTTAAAAAATATATGTATTACTTATTTAGGTATGATTATTGGAGGTGATTATGTGTTCTCGTGGGTGAACTTTACTGGTATTAATGTGAGTGTGGCAGGAAGCCTGCTTTACTCTTGGGTCACATTTAAAAGGCCAGATAAACCTGTAGCGAAAGAGCCACTTACAGTCTAGCATAACAAGTACAATTAAAATATAATATCCGTGCTGTAATGAAATGAGTTTGCTGTTTGTGCAACAGAAGTCAAGAGATCCTGAGAAAACTCCGAATCTTCTGTATATTGTTTTTCAAGAAAGTGCATCTAATTATCCGTGTACTTCAAAACAGTCAAAGAAGATATGATAAGAACGTTATGTGATTTTCCTGGAACATTAACTTTGTAGCTATGTAAATATTTAATTGTAGTGACAAATGGGTTTGGTAAGGATTTTTTCAAAAGTAACTTGGAAGATTCTTCAAAAAGTGAAGTGTGAGAAAAAAAATAACATTTTATTTCTTACAGAAGATACATACAAGTTGAGGCTGCATCTCAACATACATTCACTCACATACCCCTCAACAAGTTCAAAATCAATTAGATATGCAAGCATTTGTTCCTCAGGGATTACCGTATCTACCAACCCTGTCTGCCTTTTCGTTTATAGATTGGTGCTAGTTAGAAGCCTGAGCTTTGTAGCACAGTATCCATCCATTAGGAGGTCTGTTATCACCAGGGCCCGGTTTCTAATGACATGTCATCTTTTTATTGATGCTGCACAGACATTGCCAACTTGTGGATAAATCCTAATCATGGCCTGTATATTATAGAAATGCATTTTTATTAGGTCATTTTTTGTCATTTTATGCAGTTTTATATTTTTAGGGCATTTATTTCAATTTTAGGCCATTATTTTGTCATTTTCGTGTCATTTGCTTCCTTATTTAGTCATTTTCATGCATTTACATTGAGTGTATCAACTTTCTTTTCATCGCTAGCGTTGTCTTTGAAGTGTTGTTTGTTTAATGCAAGAAAGAAAAATTCGGCGTTAAAATGTTGACATGTCTCAGTCAGAAGTGAGAACCAAAGAAACACCAAAATTTTGTATTATATTACTATCATAGGCATAGCGAGGGGGGGGGTTTGGGGGTTTGAACCCCCCCCCCCCCCCCCCATTGATTAAAAAAAGGAAAATTGTATAATTTTTTTAAGTCTGCCCATAAATTGCTTAATACAAGTATAAAGCGTGGGAAGCTTAAAACTCGTTATTTTGCGTCTTAATTTTTAAAATTTCTCGGGGAAGGACCCCCGGAAGCTTAAAATTTGTTATTTTGCATCTTAATTTTTAAAATTTTCCGTGGGAGAACCCCCGCAAGCTTAAAACTCGTTATTTTGCATCTTAATTTTTAAAATTTTCCGGGGGAGGGTCCCCGGACCCCCCTCTCCTTCCATACTCGCCAGACCCCGTGGATGTTATAACCCCCCCCATATGGTCGGCCTGGTTACGCCTATGATTACTATTGTTATTAGATTGACTTGGCACCAGAGTCTGCCACCTGCTTGGATTTGAGAATGCAAACTACTGTTTACCCTCAATAAACAACAATATAATCCGGCAGACCACAAAGGGAAATGCCGAATTTTGACTCGCCAGTGCCTCAGTGCCAGTATAAATTTCCGTGAGAAAAGAACATTCACAACATTACAGTTTTTACAATTATGTACAAATTAGTCTATAACTTTGTGTGTACAATAATATTTTTTTTATAAATCAAATATAAGTTTTTAGGTAATTTTTTATAAATATTAAGTCATTTTCTTTCAAATTTAGGGGCATTTTATAGGTCATTTTTCAAACAATTTTAGGTCATCAGAATCTGGGCCCTGGTTATCACCTTTATATATAATTTTTTAAATATTGTTGATTATCTCCCTTTGTCTGAGGTAATGCAGTATGCAAAGTGTAGTATTTATTTATGGTTTGTCCAGTCTTGTTTCAGATTTGCACACTCTGCCTCTTATAATATTTTCATATTATAAGGTTGCAGTTAGTGTCTTTAGTTTTTCATCTGTGATGAATAGGTCTTTATCGAAGTTGTCTTCAGCATTTCGTGTGTAGGCCATGTTTTTCCTGCCTCCAGCACTTCTTTAAATTTTGTTTCTTAATGCACATGAGTATGTCTGGAAATCATGGGGACTTTATACTCAGCTTTGTATGGACATTTTTCTGCTTATCAGGCCAGTTTTTATTCTTCCACTAGAAGAAATTCTTTCCATGCTGTTCCAGCAATTCTCTGTATATCTTCAGTTTATGTGTACACAGTATATTTGCAAATCCGAATGACTTTGGGACATTTTAAATGCAATTTGATTGACATAGTTTGTAGCTGCTTTACTGCAAGAAAATATGAAAAATAAATGTTGCTTAGATTTTATTAACTGCCCTTCTGATGAGAATGCTATAGGGATTGCAACTTTAAAAATGTTCTTAAGAAGGAAATACATACTATTATGGATGGAAATTCTGTAACAGGGTCATTCCATACAAATCACAGAAAACATAACTTTTCAAATTCACCTTCTCTCATTTTATTATTTTAAAGACTTTACTTTTAGCTTTAAGTCCAGTTTCAAGTTGATAGCTCAGTTAAGAAAAAGTTATGTTTTTTTTTCCTATGCATGCCTTATTTTCCATATTTGACACACACGGTTTGAAATAAAAATGTAGAGCTTTAGAGCAGATCTCCCAAGATATGAGCATTCGTTTTGACTTACGAGTCCTTCAGTATACCAAATTTCAAAGAAATCAAGGGTGGTAAATTTGGAAGCTGTGGTGTTTTGGGGGGAATGACTTAACAGATGAATCTATGATTTTAAAAGATTTTTAAGAACAACTTGAATATGGTTGGATTTAAAAATTCTAAGTGGTTTTTGTGCTTGAGCTTTTAGAAGAATGCTATGTAAGAAATGTTATTTTTTTATTTATTTATACTAAGAGTCATAGTGTAGAAACTGCATCTTACGGTTCTAGGAAAATCATCAGTTCTTATTAAGCAAGCATATGTATTGTCGTGTTATGTTTTCAGGGTGCATGCTAAAGACTTGCCAATAGACATTGTGAATACATAAATACGTAATTAAAAGTACATAGACTTGCTTAGGGTTTGTTCCTTCTCAAGGTAAATGCAGATATGTTATCAGTAGGGCCCGGATTTTCAGGCTTTTATGAAAGGTATTTTAGTCTTTTATTTTCGTGGAATAGCCCTTTTTAGGCTTTAAACAAATGATTTTAGCCGTCTGAATAAAACATAATATTGAATACTAATATTAACATCGAAAATTGTATTATAATTTTGACACAGCTACAGGGCCGTAGCAAGGTCCTTCTGCGCCCTTGGCGAGTCTGACAAATCTGCGCCCTCCAATACTGGGGGTTGTGAACAATTTTTTTTTTTTTTTTTTTTAAATTTCTGTGAAATTGTTTATTGTTTTAATATAAAAACACTGTTATTATCAAAGAAAACCTAAACCTCAATTTGAAAATGAACTAAGTGTTGAACTTTCAGTGTACTAAAACCTTATTTTCAGACGATTGAACTACTTAAAAAATAATTAATTCATAAAATCTAGAATTTTTGTTGCTTAATAAATTGCAGCAGTCTAAAAAAGGTGGTATTTTTCATGGTTAATTTTGCGCCCTCTTTATACCTGGGCCCTTGGCGGGGGCCCATCTCGCCACCACCTAGCTACGGCCCTGCACAGTTATTCTAGTTTTTTTTTAGCAAAATAAACAAGTAACTATTCCTTATAACAATTGAGATATTTACCCTTTAATGATACAATTATTCAATACACCACTCAAATCCCTTCTGATAAGTAGACTCAAGTGTCACTAATTTGTTCTTTTAATACACTTCTCTGTCATCGGTCGGCAACTTGTTATTTGAAAGTTGAAACGACAGTGGATTAGTTGCAGACTTCAAAGTATTGCAGACTGTTCAAGTTTCATTTCCTGTGATGGCGAGATGGCACATTTTTGAGTTACAAAGACAAGGGACGAAGCGACATATACATTGTTAATTTTAGTGCATTGTATTAATTTATTTTTTTATGTCTTTTCTTAAAATGCACAAATTCACATATTTATTTTCCTTTGCAAGAAAATGTATTTAAAAATCATGTTTTTCTAAAAAGTCCTCTTTAGCCCCTAGTTTTTCAGCAAAAGTCCTCCTTAGCCCCTTTTAGGCCCTTCAGTCTGATTTAGCCCTTTTTGGGTTCTATAAGATTCATATATTTGGAAGCAAGGGGCATGAAATGGAAAAATACGTTAAAATATTCTAATTAGGAAGCAGGGGAAAAATAGGTTAAAACCTTCAAATCCGAGCCCTAGTTATCAGTACTGCAAACTTTTGTGATTTTTCCCTGTCCCCCTTCCTTGTGCCTATGATAAGGGATGTATCAAAGCTTTTATACTGAAAGAATTCTTAAAATTTTGATGATGTCGTAACAAGCCCACATAGGAAAAAAATAGCTTCCTCTATCCATTGTATGGCTTCGACATAAAGAAAATTATTTTAATAGCTTTAATGCATTTGACAGCTTGTGCAGTGTGCTATACACACTTCTTTCGTTTGAAGCAGGGTTGTCATACCTATAAAATTAGCCAGATTATAGATGGGATCCCTAATTGAATTTCACTCACTTGGTATTGAATTGGCCAGTTACATTAAAAACATATATAAGTATTTAAAGTATCTGGTTACACAGCAATATCACAAGCACAGTGTTTTTCAAAGTTTAGATTGATCCCCAAAATTGTGAACTAAGAAAATTTTAAACGCCTATTATTTTGCGGTCTTGTATTTTGGTAGCAGAAGCAAACTTAAATGACATAAGCTCAAGACTGCTGTGTGTGCATAAAAAACACTCCATATATGTAATTGACGAAGAGAGATCATGTAGACCAGGCTTTTCCAACTCGAGCACCCTGCGCTGGTGCGCACCATCGAAGCACCCAACGGCAGCCCGGTGCTCTCCTTCCCCATGTAGCGGTGTGCATCAGACAGCACAATGGGTAGATGACCTCGCTTTCTTAGTGGATGTAACGTCTTATTTAAATGATTTAAATATTTAGTTGCAAAGGAGAAATTAGTTAATTAGCACCATGTGTGACAGAATTAAGGCTTCCAAATGCAGAATTTATTATCTAAAGATCAACGTAAGCCAGAAATTTTGACAATTCTCCTTCATTAAAATCATTAAATTTGTTTATTTAAGAAAACTTTGTAGAGTATCAGATGTCGTTACAGAATTTGCACGATGAATTCAATGCCCATTCAAAGAAATTAATGATATAGCACCTCAACTTGAAATATTTATGACGCCATATTTTGTCCTGAAAATAACCACCATGTTTCCAAACGAAGGTGACAAAAGTACAGGTACACCGGCGATTTGCTTTCATTTTACAAAGGTATTCATCCACAAATATTTCCCAAACTTCACGCACTTGCTTTAAAATTTGACGCCAGTGTTCGAGACAACTTATGCATGCGAACAGATGTTTTCAATTATGAATTTAAATAAAAGTAAAACCAGGACATCCATGTCTGATGTTGCCTTAGAGGCTGTACTTTGAATTTCCATTGCCAAATCGATTGTACGCAATATTGGTAAATTAGCTGCGGCAAAAAATTCTAAATGTTCATAAACACAATATAAGTAGAGATTAAAATTAAGTGTTTATGTGTTCACAAAATTGTTATTAATAATATTGTTTTCGTAAGCTGAGCACTGGCTAGACCTGTGGAGCTGCTACTGGTGCTACACCGGTGCTGGCCTGCACCGTGGAAGCACCTCAGTTGGAAAGGCCTGATATAGACTGTTCTGCAAAATATTTGCTAGAATTTCCGCTAAGTAAGCTGGTTGGAATTAAATATTTATAACATTTGCCAGGCACTTCCCTATTTTTTAAAATTCTATTTATTTATGTTTTTTAATTTTTGTCAGCATTGAAAATACAATATTTAATTGCATGGGCTTTTGAAAGACATTCAAAATAATGTTTATAAAAATTACTCGGATTCTACTATTCCCTTGTGTGACATTGCACTAATGTTGCCAGAATACTACTGCATCCTTTAAGTGTTGTTTTAGCTTAAGATTGATGTGCCATGATTGTCATTATTGACATTTTTATGGTGAGATGGTTGAATGTCTTGAGCAACACACTTTTTACGCCACAATTCCTTAAGTTGGTGTTATAACAAGAAATAAATTTGAAAATGAAAAGAAAAACACTTCTGGATTGTTAGGCAGGCTTTGATACTTCCCTTGTGAGTGTTTATGCTTTGTATATTCCTAAAATTTTATTTTTTTCTTTCTTCCTTTCTAAAATTCTCTGCTTCTCCAATAGTTTTTCTTTAAGGGGTACTTGAAAGTTATGTGGTGCTATTATTATGTTAATCAATTTAAGTGTTAGAACATACAGAATGATTTTAAGAGCATTACTGGTTTAATGAAGTAAAGAAAACTGTTAAAATTTTTTTAACACAATTAGGATATTAGTAATGCTGCATCAACCAAAGATAATTTATTGTGACATTACTGTTAGTTTAGCACAGTGTTTCCCAATTGGTGGTCCATGGGACAAATTTACAGAGCCATTTCATAAGGCTGACCATATTACCTTGAGGCAAAAACGGGATATTTGGGGATGGCAAAAAAGGGGCAAAGGAAAAATGGACATAAAAATGTTGGCATACCACTTTCGTTCCATCACTTCACTGCTTGTCCACTGTAATAAATTTGAATTAATTCTGGAGGTCCTCATTATAAACTGTATTTTCGTCTTTTTTGGCATTGCGAACATAGGCTATACTTAAAGCTTTAAAAATGAAACTTAATCTAAAAATTGTTAAATTCAAACCAACGATCAATAATAAAGCCATCAGTTTGTATGCACACTGAACATTTAAAAAAAAATAAAGACCATTTTTTAAAAATGAAGATAATTTTCAAATGACTGTTGCTTCTTCTATAGGATTCTTGTTCACAATGAAAACATAAGTGTTGCCAACAACAAATTTTTTTATTTTTTCTGAATAATCAATAACGATATGATCTCATCAAAATAGAACTTTGTTATTGAAGTACACCGTTCACTACACTACATGAAGTGATATGTTTTCTGAATAAATCGATGCAGTAATCGATACTTTGTTTATAAAGAATGGAACAATGTATATAATCAATGTGATTATTCAGTTTACTGGTAATCATATCATTGATATATGATTATATGTTACGAATAATAAATTGTGCTTTACCAGTATGAAGGTATAATGTAAAAATGTTACAAAATTGACATTTCCATTAAAACGACAGGACGACCAGAAAATACGAAAATAACGGTACTGTCCCGTTCAAATCGGTACATATGGTTAGCCTACCATGTCATTATTTACATATCTCTGCAGAAGAGCGAGATGAACTTACTGAAGTTACTTGTAATGGTTCATTTAAAATTTCTTTAGAGAAAAACAGTAGGCCTACACTCATCAGTTTCGGGTGAAAGTATTTTCTGATTATAAGGAAATGGGTGAAAAGGCATTGAAACATCTATTTCTGTTTTGAGCACATGTCTTTCTGAACACACGTTTTCAATGTTAATGAATTTCATTCTTCCAGTTAAGGTGTAATATGTGTTTAAAATCCTGATAAAAGACACAACCTTATACCCTTAACAGTCTTATCTGGATCCAAACTTGACATACAGATTTAAAATACAACATATAGTATATAAAATATGTATATTAAAATAATATTGGCCAGTCTTTAAAAGAGCACTTCATTAAAAGTTTGTAAATTCTGTTTTTCTCTAAAGTGGAGTCCAGATGTATTGAATATTCAGATGCATTTCGGCATACGATATGCCATCTTCATTTATTTTTCAGAGGAATTAAAAGAACCTCTCGCTTTCACCAGTAACTTATAGTGACTTATTATTAAATTAGTTTCTGTGGTTTAATAGAAGTCTGGGCTTGATATTCAGTTTTGACTGAACAAATCCAATCATCTGTGGGCCTAAACTAAAAACGAAAAAGAACTGAAACTCTATACACAAAGTTAAAAGAATGTTTATTAAGCAATTCTGTTAACATTTGTTTCAAAAGGAAACTTAACACTCATTCTCTCAAAACTGTCTGTAAGCTTATAGAAAAAGGTGAATTCTCATTTAGATTGTATACTATCGTTTTAAAAAGTTCAGGGAGGAATCTGATATGAAATGAATATTTCTCTTGGTCTGGTGAATGGAAAAACAGTACTGTACTGTATTTTTAAAGTATTCATTTTTAGAATATGTTGGTGTACATAATCTGGGATTTGGAAAGACTGTAAACAGCCATTGCCATTTTATTTCATTGTCATAATAGAGGTCGTGTAGATAATATTGCTCAAAGATATGTTGACTATGAAGCATCTTTTGTGCCATTCCCCATTTTCATGGGTCGGCTTTGTAGAGTCTCAGTTTATTGAGACAGAAGGGGAAGAAATATATATATTCTATGGCATTTGTAGTATTTAAGTGTTTCTTCTCATTTTATTGATGAACTAGCACTGGTAAAACATACAGTGTGATAAATTAATTATGTATGTAAAAATACTCCTTGTGTATCAATATATTTGAAGATGTTAGTGTGAATTAGATATATTTTTATTAATCGAAGATTGTAAACCTTCAAAACTTAAAAAAGAAATGAAACTTGCTCCATTTCCTTGAGATGTAAGAATCCCCTGATCAGTGGCGTACCAATGTGGGATCTGTGGCAGACCGCCATTCCTGCCCCCACCTTGAGCATAGGTCCCAAAATTATATTTATTTATTTTTACCGGACTTGGTTTGAGTGAATAACAGTTGTCTATTAAAAAACATTATACATTTTTAAACAGTGAATTAAAGAATCGGTTAGAAACAAACCACATCGGAAGTACTGTACTCCCATTGTTTGTTTGTACCATAGGCTCGTTTGTCAAGCTTAGTCCTAATATCAATTGAGAACTCTGTTGCAAAACAAGTCAATATTCCGGATGTAATAACAAAAGTTGCAGAGGCAAAAACTCGCATAAAAGATTTTAAATTTATGTAAGTTACTGTTTATTTTATTGTTAATCTACATTTTAAATCATAGCTGTTTGATCATAGGTTTTTCTTTCTTTTGCACATAAAATAATAATGTGAAATCACAACTATTTAGTTGACTTACCTTTTCAATACCATGGCTGAAGGAATTTCATACTAACATTGATTTCCTCCAGCCACAAGTCAGTATTGGTATTGATACTCTATACAAACTTATGGTAAAAACTTAAAACTTCTTGCCTAATGCATAATAAACCTGTGAATCCCAAATTAAAAACAAAAGTAATCCATTATTAAATAGTTTTTTTCAGGGATCACAAAAATATAATGAATGAGACAGCTTATTACCATATGTTCATGTACAAAGTATGAATGGTATAAATAATTGTGAATGCTGGGTTGACCCCATATTGATTAGCACCCCAGGCCCCCATCGCTGTTGGTACGCCTCTGATATGTTTATTGTGATATATTTCAATTCTCTTCGTGTAAAAATAACTTCTTCTGTGTCAGCCTCTGGGACTAAGGTCATGCTAAAATTGCCAGGTCAATTTTTTAGTAGAATTTGAAGTATAAAAAATTTTGTCTCCCATAAAACAATTATAAGCAGACTTACCTTTTAAATGGTACTTATCTGCAGAACAGTCAGGAAACCAAGTGAACAACGTTGATACCAATGAGGCCAGTTAGAATGTGGGAAAGTTTAATTTTCCTTTTATGAATGGGGTTCTACTTGTAATTAATTTAAGAAGCTCTCAGGTCAGGTTCCACAGTGATAGATAACTGTAATACACACTAATATTTTGATCTGTTATTTTTAGATTTTGAAAATTTGACTTACAGATTGACCTGTGCATAACTAACATGGGTTTACTGGATATGCACCATGGCATTAATAGGATTAAAATAGTCTGAAACCTAATTTGAGCACAGAAGAAACTCCCAGTGTGCATTGTCTACAAGTTGTGAATGTAGGTCGTTAGCTTCAGATAAAACTATGAATGGTGCTTTAGCTCAAGAATATTGGGTGGCATCTGTATTTCTGTTTCTTCTTATTAGGAAGAAAACAACTTTGATTCTGATACCAAATAAGAAATTAGCCTAGTATACACCATTTACTCATAAGAAAATGAATTCCTTTTATTTTTAGTATGAGTTTCTCACAGCTTACAGCTGAAGGGGGCCATTTATTTTTATCTATAAATTTTATTTTAATCAACTTCAAATCTTTCATCATGGATGATAATATGATAAAATTGTTGTGGCTCCAGATTATTTATGAACTAGGATAATTTATCAATTCTTTGTGTTTATGTTTAAAGATTTTGATTCGTTTGCTCCTTTCAATGTGTTGGAATTCCAACTTCTATTTTTTTTTTTCCGGTTACTGTGGCACTAATGATTCTTTTTTTATTTAAGTGACCCCTTCTTCTGGATACAGTGTTTGAAAAATATATCTTGTTTTATTTTTGTTGTGGAGTGCACTTTTTATTGTACACAAATAAATTTATTAAGGCCAAACCCATTTTCATTGAATTCTTTCTTCCATTCATAATTCCTGTGTCTGCTCATTCTCACACCAATGTGTAACAGAATTTGAGAAAACAGTATCGTTATTGAAAAATGCACTTTTTTTTTTTTTTTTAAGTTAAACTTTTCTGGGCTGATCTACTATAATCTGTCAGAACTGTTGTCTGAAATTTCATCTGGAACTCTTAGAAAATGTTAAGTGATGTTGTTCTTAATTTCTAGGCTTTCAGGAATAATTTTTGCCACCAAAGCTTCTGGATGGGGGAAGGAAAAAAAAAAAACTTCGTGCGAGTACGATGTGAGGAAAATCTTCCTGAGGTAATTCTTTGCAGGCTAGGAACTGTTCAACAAGCAATTCGCTGTTTAAAAATCTTAAACAGCTTGTCTGTTATTTCATCAAGCTCAAGTGCAAATCTTGCACCGTCGTTTAATTTTCCACAACTTTTTTTAATATCAGCTGACATATCCTCCATGCATCGAACAATAGTGTCATTTGACTAAGGTATGTTTGATATCTTTCTTAATGTGCTTTTACTGTTTCTGTGGAAGCAGCTAAACTCAAAGTTTCTGCTGCTGTAAGGGACTGCAATTTCCTTGCAATAACTTCTGCTACTTTATACTTTATACTAGTGGTTTTTCTTGGCTTCTTAAACTTGAGAAGAGAGTAAACAACTGAAATAGGCTTTATATTTATTTTCTAAATGAGTGTGTTTCATTATCAAGTGTCCCTTTAGTTTGCTTGGAACGATTCATTCATTGCTTAATTTTTCACTGCATATACTAAGAAAGTTCATGATTTTCAAAATCAGGATGTGTAAATCCAAAGTTTAATTAAGATTACTGATAGCTGTGCACAGCACCAGATAGGGCAGTTCTCTGCGCAAGTAGCAAGGTAGCACTTGATTCAGGTGAATCATTTGTTCTGTTTTAACTAAGTTCTTCACTGCTGCTAAATTGTTTGTGTTTAACAACTAAACACTTTCTATATTCCATAAAAACTATAGTTATTTCAGTTTTATATCAAAATATCGTGACTATCAGCAATCTACTGCACAGAGTTATGTTCTACAGGTAAACCCCTCCATATCTGATTATTGAACTGCAGGTGATTGTGCATTGATTTATATATGCTCTACTAGGCTTCATGCTCTGGAGCGTTCCAATGGTTCATGTATCATTCGCTAGGGTTCTTGATCTTTTGGGACTTCTTCTTAGCATTCATTATAAACCAGGCATGGTTACTTCCACCATGGATTTGCCACCAAATTCTGCACAGCAAAATATTGTGCTGCAAACCAAAAAAAGTTCGAAAACCCCTGAGCTAGACAAACAGAACCCAGTCTTGCATTCAAAACATGCCATTAAAATCAATTTCTCTATACTTAAAGAACCTACTAATAATTTTTGTGCTCATCATTTCATAACCAATTAATTTTGTTCTAGTAAAATTTCACATTAGTATTACGGTACTCTTCCTCTCTCCTTTGTTCAGGCTGCCCTTTGGGATAACAATAAATTTTTAACTTAAGATTTTCTTTGTATCTTTTGCCGTGAATGCAAAGGAAATATAGGAACCTGCAGGTAGTACAACATAATATTAAATTTTGATGATGTTTTAGATTTTCAATGTGTCATTTTGTTCTCATATAATGGAAATATATTACAGCTGTTTGGTTTGCTTTGCATTAACGAAGGTAGAGCAGATTGTTTGTGTTTGGCAATCCCTTTAAGATGAAATCCAACTTTGCACAGAGTTCGTTCCCCCTAAATGGTAAGTCACAATGTATTGTAGCACCACATTTTAGAATTCCATCTATTATAATTATTTACTCTATTGGCTTTTCCTTTGCTTTAAAGCAGCATACTCTGCTTGGTATGTGAGTTGTAATTGCTTGAGGTGGAACTTCTTCATTGCCTGAAGTTTTCTGTTGCATATTAAACAAGCCAAAGCATTATTTCATTCTACAATAAATACTGTATCTAGAGTACCTTCAGAGACGAGAATGTTAAGCGGGCATTCATCCCATACACTGGTCCTCTCTCTGGGAAGATCTCTCAACTGCTCGGCTGCCATGGGATCAAGACAATACACCGTCCTTCAACCAAAACCCGGCAACTACTAAGACCTGTTAAAGATGACCTTGGATTACAGAGACCTGGGGTTTATGGAATTTCTTGTAGTTGTGGCAAGATTTATATTGGCCTGACAGGACGCCACATTTCCACCAGGATTGAGGAGCACAAATGGCACTACCATTTGGGGCGACCTGAAAACTCCGCCATCGCCAAACATTGTCTTGACATGGGCCATGAGATGGACTACCTCAACACAGCGGTATTGGCTTCTACCACGGGCTTATGGGACCGTCTCATCAAAGAAGCCTTTCACATCAGACTGAACCCCAATAACATCAATAGAGACGGAGGGTTCCAAGTGGCCGCTTCCTGGCAACCTGCTATTTCTCTGCTCCAATCACAGAGGGAGAGACCGTTTACTTGCACCGACCAATCAGGATCAACGACTGCATCTGACTAGTCCTACCATGGGTATATATACAACGCCATAACCTCTGGATCTCACTTCTCCGAAGATGACGATGCAGACAGTCGCCGAATGCTCAGAATGTACTTCTATAACTACCCGACTGGAAACCCGAGAACAGTTTCTACATTGTATTCATCGGGAGTTTTACTGTATATAGACCTATGATCTTCCCAATGTTTAAGAATTCCTGATTGCTAGTGCTCCATGGAACTAGGTTTATCATTTGTTGAGGACAAGATGCTGCTATCTATTCTCGACACTACCAGTATAACATACACTGGCAGGTGTTCTGGTGAAGCACATGCACCGTAGCAACTAGTTGAGGTGTTCCTAATCATCTGTTTAAAGTGATTCTTAAAGAACAAGCTCAGTAAATCTCAAGGTCTTCGTTTTACAAGATTTCATGGATATTCCCACATTCTAAGTTGCTTGTTCTTGATACTAAAGTTTGATTTTGATTTTGATAGACTATTACAATTTGACATCCATATGGATAATGATTTCATTTCAAAATTCATACAACCTAGACATGGAGATAAACTTGTCAGTGGATCCTAGCTGATGATGAAGGCAACGTAGCCTTTGAAACTTGTTCTATGTTAGTGAATAATTACTTATGGTAAACTTTAATGTATATTAACACTTCACAATGTTTCCTAATAAATGTATTCACATAATACAATACTCATCAGTTTCTGAGGTAATGTTAAAGGGTCCTTGTAAATGCTAAAGGTTTTGAAATATCAAATTATGAACTTTATTTTTTCAAAATACATTAACCAAGGACATAAACATGTTCAACCTTTCCATTTCATCAATGGAAAATTATGTCGGGAATATGACCCTCTCTACTGCACAGGCATGCAAGAAATCTGTGAAATTTGTTATGACTGCTTGATAAATTTCCACTTGAATTTTGTTGACAGGTCGTAGAATTTCCTCTTGCAATCCGCGGATGTCATGGGTTTATTGACATACACCAACGATTTAAGATTACCGCAAAGAAAGAAGAAAAAAAAAATTACATGACCTTGGTGGCCAATTGTGGTCACCATTATGCGAGATGAGGGGGTTCCGGGAGCCGTTCATGGAACATCTCAATTCTTTTGCGGGAAGAATGATTGGTGGCACCGTCCTTCTGAAACCACAACTCTTGAGTGTCCATTCTATTCAAATGAGGCCACAAAGAATTTCTGCGAAAATATTGATTAATTCAGTGCTTCATTATGTCCTAGAATCGTGCGAAGTCACCTTCCAGTTGCTGCATAACATTTTCACAATTAGTACGCTTGTGCGATAGTAAACTTCTCTATGGCTACACAATGAAGTGTGAGAAATTCAGACTGTTGCAACAATTGGAATGTCTATGGATATCGAAAAAAAGCAAAACAATGTCGACAACCAACAGACAAAAATATACCTAGTGTTTCAAAACAGGCGCATTTTTTGTATTACCCTTTATATGTTACCAATGCTATAAAAGATCTATATTATCTCCTTTATGTAAAAAGGTCGAAAAAGAATTATCTTATTTCTATGCATCTTTTCTATTGCTTAATTTTTATAGAGTAGAAAACCGTGTGCGTACCGGACATTAGATTAATGTTTAAGAAGGTTAATGATCAATTCCTTTGTGTTTATTACCAGTAGCTGTTTATGTTTTGATGAGTTTATTACATGGATAATAGGAAATTAAAGGTAAATGACAGGCACATGTACATAATTGAAAGTTGTTTATTCAGTCATGACTTTGTATTTTATAGAAGTGTACAAACTTGAGGTTTCAGTAGTGTAGTCAATATGCATTAGTCACATACTCGGCAATGCATAGCATTATTTCATTTGTTAACGTATTGGCTTTTGGTTGGTAAACATCTATCAGACTTGCTTGTTTTGTTATTATACATCATATAATATGCACAATTATTATTTCTGTCCATCTTTGGTCGCATTTCATATCTTTTCAAGTTGTAAAACAATCCATATTTGTCTTGCCCATAGATTGAGTCATTGCATAATAATACCATAAATTATTCAATGAATCAAAAGTCAATCATCATTCAAAATGACCATAACTTCCATAATCACCTTCAAATCCACCACCATGATGCTCTTCATGATGATGAACAGGTACGGGCACTGGGACCTTTACTGGCACTGGTACTGGCTTCTCAACTGGGTAAGGCACTGGCTTTTCCACTGGGACTTTCACTGGGTACGGCACTTCCTTTTCTACTGGGTAGGGAACTTCTTTCTCAACTGGTACAGGATATGGCTTTTCCACAGGGTATGGTACAGGCCTGTCTACATGAACTTTAACTGGATAATATACTTCTTTCTCAACTGGATAAGGTACAATCTTTTCTACTGGAACTGGTATTCTCTTCTCGACTGGTACAGGGTATGGTTTGTCTACAGGATATGGTACAGGCCTATCATAAGGGACTTTCACAGGGTACGGAATGCGCTTTTCAACTGGGACATGGATCTTCTTCTCCACAGGAACTGGATAAGGCTTTTCTACTGGTACTGGCACAGGTCTGTCCACTGGCACCTTAACATGTACGGGTCTGGGACGGTCTACATGGACAGCTACTGGCACCTTCACATGCACTGGGTAGGGCTGTGGGACATGTACCTTTACTTCGACTGGGTAAGGGGCAGGGACTTTCTTCTCCACTACAACTGTGTAAGGTTTGGGTACATGGACAGTATAGGGTTGAGGAACTGGGACTTTAACTTCAACTGGATAGGGGACTTTCTTCTCTACGGTATAATGGACTGGGTAGGGCTTGTCGACTGGTACTTTGACTTCATAAGGCACATGCTTATGCACAGTGTACGGTACGGGTTTATGCACAGTGACTGGTACAGGGTATGGACGATCTACTGGTACCTTGACAGGGTATGGGACAGGTTTATCTACTGGGTAAGGTATATGTTTCACCACTGGCACATGCACAGGGTACGGATGTGGAACTGGAAATTTTTCAGTGAGGGTTATGGTCTTGACATGGTCATGATGGACAGAATGTCCTCCAAGGTGCTGTAGACTGTGACCACCCAGGTAGCCAAAGCCTCCGTATCCATATCCTAGAGCACCTCCGTATCCAAAATCATGGATGAGTCCTCTTTTGTCTTGCTTCTTGTCTCCATCGCTTTCGGCTTTCTGATCTTCGGGTTTCTTGTCTGATTCTGCAGAAGCGTTGTTCTTCTCATTTGCTGTTTCAGCAACTTCTTGGTCTTTCTGTTTACTAGGTTCTACTTCTTTCTTATCTTCAGGTTTTTTTTCTTGTTCTTCAGCCGTCACTAGTACGGCTAAAGCCAAAATGAGGATTCCAGTCTGTAAAGAGGAACAAAAAGGCTATATTATTAAAAATTCTATGGTATCACAAGTCCATCTAATGAAATTTAGAACTAGGCTAGATTTTGTTTTGTATAAATTATCCCTTAGAGCACTTCGGTCCAACTGGTGGCCACCAAACTCTTTTTTCTCGGATCTTGACTATTCTCTTAGAAAGGTAATAATTAAATACTGTAGTCAATACCAGTGTTTTTGACATCAAATTTAAATGGTTTCCTTTTTTATCTTGTATTCCCTTTTTAACATTTCCATACTAGATCCTTCTTTGGGGGAAAATTGCATAAACTGTAGTCGTTTTCTTATATACTGTTGTTGGCCTATATTTTTTACAAAAAAGAAGTCAATGCACCAATGAGAGAAGAGCACAAAGCATAACTTAGAATTGCCCTCACCGTATTATTATTATTATTATTATTATTATTATTATTATTATTATTATTATTATTATTATTATTATTATTATTATTTTCTTTTTTTATTTTTATTTTATTTTTACTTTTCCGGCCAAAAAATAGGCAGTTTCCTCAATTTAACCATTTTGTGCCTAAAACTATTTTGAGATTATGTATAACTACAGAAAGTTTAATATTGTATTTTAGTGGTGGGGGTTATTATGTTTCAAACCCTTTGGCTATAAAACTATTCTTTCTGCATTGCTTATGTGCATTTTAGATAGGCAACATTTAAAACATCAAATTTGGTATCACTGGACAGAGTGGGTCGTAGAGCAGTGCTCATTAGTTGAGAACAGCTAGTCAATCAGTCATACATATTTTTAGACATTTTTATTCGTTCTTTGAGTTCCCTTTTTGTCCTTTTTGAGGTGAATAATTTTAGCCTGCCTCTAAAACCCCGTTGTAACTTATTAAGATTATGAAATATTATATAATTACGTTAAATATCTGTGTTAAGTTGATTATTATTCACAGTGTATGGAATACAAAAAAAGAAGTAGCTACCCCAGTCACGAAAACCATCGGGCCGAGGGTGTCTTCATTCTAACCATATGCCCCTCTATCCTGCTATCTGCCTATGATAAATGACACACCGGTCGGATGGTAGGCCAGGTCCCTTCAGGGATGTGGCGCCACTGCATTTAGTTTAGTACGAAATAAAAATATCAAAATGATTAAACACTCATCTATGCGACTAGAACTTTCAATTTAAATTGGTTCATTAATTTTAATTTAACATTTTTAACTGAAAATGTTGACCGATCATACAAAACTTGGAATACCACCGGTACTTAATTGTTTTTCATTTTATTATTTCTATAAATTTCATCTTATACAGATAATGCAGATTTTAACAGCTCAGTCTAATGTCCCTTGATTTCATGTTTGAATAAATGTGTGGTTGCAAAAACAGTTAAAAAAGCATTGTGTGAATTATTTGTCACGTTGTGATAGTAGTAATAAAAATAAGATTAACAACCACCTAAAGTCGCAAAATGTAACGTTGGCCGTTGGTATGTCTATGCCAAATTGTAGCCCATACTAAAACGAGTTGGATACATACAATACACTGCTCTAGAATACCCCTGGGACATACGTTTGCCGGTCGACACCGATGGAACAGAGTTCCGTTCACCCATTCGCAGTAGTAGCTTTATATAGTCCATCTGGAGGGGTGTGAGAGATTTCGGTAATTTATAGGAGCATTTTCAGTTGTGCTTTGTCGAGGCTATTATTGTTATAATTATTAATAGCGTTAAAATTATTTTAAATTGGATCTTTCTTAAGATTTGTTTATGAAAGGGTCGAAATAAAGCAATTGGATAATATAGCTGATGCAAAATGCCAGCAAGTTACGAAAAATTTTCACATTCACAAGGCATCTCTGAGCTGATAATTTATTTCTGCCGGAATGTTTCCCAAGATAAGTGGTTTTCCAGAAAACTACGCCAATCTAAATATTCAGGCTTATTCATTTTTGGATTCAGTAAAATTGTTGATAGAATAGGAATGCTTTACTGCTGAAGGTGTTCAACCGGATATCGGGAGCCATTACTTTTTAAAATATGAAACATTTGGTGAATGTAGGACTTTGCAAATTTATTATCACCATACACACAGGCTGAACGAAGTTTCTATGGCTTAAAGAAATAAAGAATTCCTGAATGTTCCAAGAAAGTCTTACGTATTTCTCCATGTTATCAATAAAATTTATTTAGGAATCCCGGATTAAAAAAAAACAAAAACAAACAAACAAACAAACAAAGTGATTGAAATAATTATGAAAGCTAAAAGACAGAAGAACTGATTTTTAATACAGCTGAACTGTGCTGGAAGAGAAATTATAATTATTATTCCTGAACTTCCGTAAATTAACTTTACTGTCTGAAAATGTATAACTATTTAAACACATTTTTAATAAGATTGTACTCTTTTACTTGTAGTGTTACAATATTAACAATTGAATCATTGTTATAGTTACGTCTTCATCACCATTATTTTCAATATTTTGTGTACCACCATTAATTTTACCACACACAAGACTTGGTAGATCAATTAGAGCATTATTAATAATTTTATTAAAGGGTGATTTGTTTGTAATTAATTATTCATTAGTAGGTTTTTCGTAAAAAAATATTTGTGGTTTTAAGTACAATAATAATTAGTGTTAAGAATCGACAGTCATTTGATTTTTGACACGCTGTAAAATCACACAGCCTCTAAGAATGTCGGGCAAATTTGCCAACCCTTCACTTCGAACGTGTTCATAATCTCCTTCCTGATCTTTCTGTACCCTACGGGTGGACCGCCTGAAGAAGTACGTATTTAGAAATTAGTTTTTGGGAAGTCCAAAACTGATTTTATAACTAATGCTTTAAAAATCTCATAATTTGGAGGGGGGGGAGTCAGGACCCCCAGGACCCTCCATAAGTACGTCCTTTTCCCTGAGAGAATGAAGGAACTGTAGATTCACAGTGGCTAAAGAAATATCATTGGAAGGCCTGCAGGAAACTCATTAGACTTTGCTCACATACAAACATGCATGATTATGGATGAAGTCTTAAAGCAGGATAGCCTATGTTACCTAACACATAATGGATTATGGATCTGGAAAACACAATGAGGGTGCCAATATTAAAAGTGAGTCTGTATAAGAAATTCCTTTGGGTCGGCCTTGCCGTAAGGGATGGAATTTAATGCACTTTCTCCTTCTCTCAATAGACAAGTCGGTATTATAATTTTCAAGCATTGTCTCTTAGATGAACAACTTTTGTCATTATATGAAATAGTCCACGAGTTTCATATCCGCTTATAAATAGACCCATTGTTAAAATCCGGATTATGTTGTATATATGTAACAAATGACAATGTTACACTAACGCTTTCACGTTTGATGTCTTGTTTCGTAATGACTATAACTTTCCTCACGAGAGGGAAAGTTGATGAGCATTTGATACTGTGTTAACACTCAATTTGTGCATTTTTAACAAGCTGGGCTGATTATAATATTTTGGCAGTAGGCCATAACAGATAATATATATATTTTTAATTGTGTTCATTGTCCCATGGTACACGCGTTCTGCTACAAATATGAAAGCGAGGTTATGGAGTGCGAAATAAATCCTTTGAAGTGTAACTCAGAAAGTAGAAATATAGTTGGTTATTTAGAGTAGGTAATGTAACAATTCCTTGCGAAATTACCGATAATTGTACGCATGACATAGTGCCGAGAAAATGTATCTGGAGAAGTTGAATTTATAACCCCTATTTCACTAAACAATATGCAGATTGTTAAATTACAGAGCGAATAGATTTATAAATTCCGATGGCGAATATATAATAGCTGAACTCGTTGCAATAAATATTTGCTTGAAATTGTGTTTTGTTTCTGTAAATGGCCCCGAGGAAACTTACTTTATGGACGAGCTTCTAAACACGTTGAATAACTAATTATTTAAAAATACATACATATTGAAGCTAAGTTTTAAGTTGACACTGAATACAGCTTCTGTAGGTTAAGGCAGATTTACTATACACCTACATTTACCTCCTTTCCCCCCCCCCCCCCCCCATTCGGAAGCTCAAATTCGTAAAGCCCGTTATATGGCTCAGTCTTGCATAAACCGATTTAGACTTGTTTCTACTTAGACCGGGCAGCGAACATAAACTGATGCTTTTAGTCGACCTAACATTTCGTGGATCCTAAGTACATAGATTGTAACCAATGGTTTTTAAGAATCGTAGATGTAAGATTGGTGTTATAAATGGGGGGTCTATTCTTGTTCCGAATGAGTTAAATAAATTTTGATAGTCGAACATGCAAGGCTCTGATATCTTCCTTCGTAAGGTTTATCTGGATCTTAGATTCATTGGACTTGTCACCCGTTATTAAGTGCCAGAATGGTACTTTATAAGATTGTGTGGGGCAGTGGCGGACGCAGGGGGGGGGATAGGGGGGTTACATCCCCCCCCGAAATTTGAAAAAAGTACTCTAATTGGCCAGTTTTATAAACTAATTGTATATGTAAGTTGATTAATTTTTTTTTGTATTCTTTCTACCTATTCAAATCCCCCCCCGAAAAAAATTTCTGCGTCCGCCACTGGTGTGGGGGACGGGAAAATGTCTGTCCGTCCGTGTGTGTATGCGCGATAACTCAAATGCACTTTATCGGATTTTCATGAAACTTAGTATACGCATTTATAACGTCCATGGGAAGAAGCCTATTGATATTGGACCAAATCGATTGACCGGTACCGGAGTAAAGCCCAATTTAGTGCCTATTTTATGGTAATATATTAGGAAGAATTTATCAAATGCAAACCAGTTATCATGACAACATAGCCTATTGCTTTAGAGCAGCGTATCTCAACCTTTTTGAACCCGAGGATCTGTGAAATGTCCAAAAAAATTATGGACCCCTAATTTTACATCCAATTTTTAAAACAAGGTCTATATTCTTAATATTTTGGGTATTAATTATAAGTCATTATAACGAAATATGTGTAAAAATTAAACTTCTTTACTTTCCACTTGCTTTATGATATTTTTAAATTATGTCTGCGGACCATCTGCACCATCTTCGCGGACCACCAGTGGTCCGCGGACCATAGGTTGAGAAACGCTGATTTAGAGTGTTTGACAAATAACACTATTCCTTCACATATGCTTATCAAACTCTGTCGTTAAACTGAGCGACGTGGCCGAGATGGAAACATCTTGGACTCGCATTCTGGAGTTCCCTGGTTCAAATCCCATAGCCGGTCAATTTGACATTTTTTAAGTGAGTGTTCGATGGTCAAGATACCACAAATCTGTATAGTTCTGCTGATGCTGGACGATGTTAATCCGATTTAAAACATTAAAAACTATACCTTTATTCTTCCGTAAGTCCTGCTTAATGAAACAGTCTGGAGCTTAACTCGGAAATCTATTTTAAAAAAAATTGATGCTGGACGATGTTAATCCGAATAAATAATTTTAAAAAATAAAAGAAACTAGACCTTTGTTCTTCCGTAAGTCCTGCTTAATGAATCAATCTGGAGCTTAACTCGGAAATCTATAAAACAAAACAGCTTAATTTTCTGCATATCACAATTGCAATGATAACTGATTAAACCTAAGCATTCTGGCACTTCGTTACATCAGTTTACCTGATTTTATTTGAATACTAGAGAGGATGAAAACTGGTACCGGTACCTTTAAACAAGTACCGGTACTATAGATGTACTCTCACACTTTCACAGGATCACATCATAAATATATTCTAGGAAGAGAGTGATAAAAGTACTGCAGTTAACAACTGTTGCTGTATGAATATGCTAATGAAACCCGTATTCAGGAAGTGCTAGTTAGCATTAAAGCGAGTGTAATATATTGGGTAGCCCAGTCATCTCGCCACCGGTGTTCTGATTATTATGTAACTCATATCACAGTAGCTTAATATGGTGATTAAGGCCCTGAAGAAGCCAACCTGTTTAGTGAGTTGACTGGAGAGTAGGTCAGTGCTTGCAAGGAAGAGACATATGCCATTTGCTGCAACTTCCTTCTCGTCATTCCTTACAATTAACATGTTCCCTCTCTGTGACTGTCATACGTAACGTTATGTGTAATTCTGACTTCCTCGTTGTTGCTAAACCAAATTTCGCTATCAAACCATCATAATATAATTGCATATTTCATAAGGGTCTCAATTTTTCCTTACCTCACCTATCCCTTCAGGCGAGAGAATGACAAGCGCGAAAATGTAAAAATGCCATGTTTTCTTTTCTTGTGTATTTTTTTTTATTTATTTAATCTTCCCATAGTTATGGGTTGCCTACATAGACAAAGAGCACCAGAAAAAAAGGTAATATAGCATTGAACATTGAAAAAAAGAGAATAAAATTAAGGAAAAATTAATACTTTAAAATCTTTAACAGTTACGAAAATTCCTGCAATTACGATTTATATGACGAATTGTCTGATTCGGTACACAAGAATACTTAATTCTCTTCCATCCAACCATTTTCGAGTTGGTTTTAAAATCTTGTTGTTTGAATGTTTGCATATTCTCATTGAATGGGCGTATATTTTACTCATTTTGAAAGTGTAGGTTGTTAATACAGTATTATTTCGCTATTGCGTATGTTTTCATATAATGTATGTTCAGTTTATTTACAATTGTTTCTAATTGTTATTTTCATGGTTAGAGAATAGTAGTGTGTTCTTTTGTGCAAGATCTTTTTTCTTCTATTGTGTTCAAATTTCTAAAGTTCTTGTGAATTTAAAACTCTAAAAAACTTAAATGACTTGAAAATTACAATAAAGATATAGGTTACAATACATTTTGCAACGTTACGCAAAAAGATAATAAAGAAAAATTTGGACAGTTTTAAAATCTGGAAACTAAAACCTTTTCCAAATGTTAGAAAAAATCAAGCATACGTGTGGAAGTTTTCAGGAATGACAAAAGTGTAAAAATTATTTATTTATTAAATGTTCCCCGTATAATAAAAATAAGCCTACCGGCAATAAGAAATTAATAGTACACAATGTAGGTAAAGATTGTATATATGAAATAAAACGATTTCAATACTTCCCCGCTCTTGACTTAGCTTAGGGAATTGGATTTTTATTGATTTATTACTAATCTGACCGTTTTCGTAACTCATATGGGTACAGCAGGCCAATATTTCCTACCTGGCCTTCAGTTCATTAAATCAGATTGTGAATTGCACGATATCCCTGTCTTCGAATATGTACAATCAGATATGAAAGCTAAAATCCAACAAATAACCATTTCTCCCCACTGAGGATAATCATTTTCACTTCCTCTGCCTGTACCATAGGTACTAGCCTATAGGTAGGGGAAGTATTATGTTCGACCCCGAAATTCGAAGTTGGCTTTTTAACATAAATACACGTTTTGAGACCCCTGAATCCAAAAATATTTTCAGAAACGTGTCGGTGTGTGTGTGTATCTGTGAACAGCCTAGCTCCAGAACGAAAAAATGATATGTAACTAACATTTTTTATTTGGGTTAGATATCTTCTAGGGATATGACATGAAAATTGGCGACGAATTTCTATTATTTTTCATGCCACTTTACACGAAGAAAATGTAGCCTATACATAATGATTTGGACGATAGTCACTATGCGGGCTAGGGAACTCGAATCCGAGGTCTTTTTTTCCTCCCGGATGGCGCACTTTATTCGTGAAATACACCTCGAAGCCGAATTTTTAACTTTTTAACTATCAATCTGTTTAATTATTTATGCATGATTTGTGTAGTAAATATAACTATCAATCTGTTTAATTGTTTATGCATGATTTGTGTAGTAAATCTATGGTTTGTTTTAAAAGTTTCATTTCGAATCTGTTTGTCCATATGACAGGACGAGGTTCGTTTTAGTAGTTTGAATTACTTTTTTTACTACACCTCTAACAATTAAACTAAAAATAAAATTATGTAATTCATTTATGTAAAAACGACGTCAGCGTTAATAAAGATAATGTAATTATTTTTCTGTTAAATAAATTATTTAAATAAAATATTTAGCGGTTAAATTAATAAACACGCTCGTATGAGATAAAACTGATTTATCTTCCTGTATTATATTTTAAATTATCCAATGCCAAGAATGCAACTCATTTTGTTAAAAAGTGCAAGTACAGGAACATCTTTCAAACAAGAAGTGAACGTACCGGCACCTAGTAGAAAGTTTTATCTTTATCTGACTTGCAGAAACTTCGAGAATTAAGAATTGACGGAACTCATTACCGACATGTCTTTTCGCTTTCATAGTTCCCCATTGTTTTGTAACTACACTGCAATACTTCCCTTCTTCAACATGCATGTGTTTCGTAATACATTACATTTTCCTTCTTTCCTGTTTAATACGTAGGCCTACTACATTCAATTTCACATTTGTGGAATTCGTGTGTTATGTTCTAACATAGCTTATACAAGCTGTCAAGACTTCCCTTCTTGCAGATGATAATGATTTGTTTGCACAACTTACAAAATTAATGAAGTATTCTTTTATTTGGCCACCGTGGTTAGGATTCTTACATATTTAATTTAATAAAATAATTTATGCAGGCAAATTTACATGTTATTAAGAAGGCTAGAAAAACTATTCTAATTTTAACTATTATTCTTTTTCCGTGTATGTAAGTAAAATATCCGTTCTACAATTATTTTAATGAATTAAAGTTATTAGAGACAAAAATGCTAATTTAAAATTTACTAATAGGTCAGTCGTCGTAGCCAAGAAATTTTAATATTTTTACAGCTTTATTCCCCTTCTGAACAGTATAATATATTGGAGGTCAGCTTTCATTACTGACCGCCTGCTTGGTCTTGTGGTTAGCGTCGCTGACTAGAGATCCGGGTTCGATACCCGGTACCTCCTCGGATGTTTCTGAGGTAGGGAGGTCTGGAACGGGGTGCACTCAGCCTCGTGATTCAAATTGAGGACCTACTTGATATTGAAGTAGCGGCTCCGGTCATTGAAACCACCATTAACGGCCGTGGGTGTCGGCATGCTGACTACATGCACCCCAATCCTGCCATCTTCCTATGGGAGATGACGCAGCGGTCGGGTGGTAGGCTAGTCCCTTCAGGGGTGTAGCGCTACTGAGTTTAGTTTGTTTTTTTAGTTTTTACCTTTAACTTAAAATCCATTACATAGCTATAAAGTGGCACCCTGATGTGTCAACAGTCACATAAAAAATTGCACTGAACTGTCCGTTTTTATTTTTCCCCTATACTTTATATCCTAGGTGGAAACTCTGTGAGGGGAAAATTTAAATTGGACAAACAGAAAAAAAAACTGTACATTCATGGCCTATATTCTTTTTGAGTTTGGTTTATTTAATTGATAGTTGATTCTGACCGGGTTTTGAGATTCTTATAGCTGTGTGTTTACAAATATATTTTGCCTCAGTAAGTGACCAAGGTTCAACTCTTGAGTATTTCGTTCTTCACCTTTTCCAATGAATATCTTACTGTCTTACATATGATTTAACTATAGCGGAATGGAATTTAAGAATTTGATGCTTCATTAATTAATATTTTATTGAAATTTTATATATATATATATATATGATTTTGATAATAAGTAAATTCTGTTAGTTATTCCAAAATAATTATTTCCACTGCAGGCCTACCGAATCTGGTAAAAATTACTTTGACTTGAAACTTAATTATATTTCATATATATCTTGATTAAACTGTGTTATTGACAGAATAACAAACTGGTGAGTTAATATTAGCAACATTTAAATGATAACGCTGGAACAAATATCCTGACGTTTATAGTTCGTTAACAGCAAAGAATTACGGAATCTGTATTGTAACACGTAGTACTTGTATTTAGTATTTTAAAGAAGTTAGAGAAGATTGTATTATTCCAAACTCTTAATATTTTTATCTCTATCGTTCTGAAATATAAGATTTTCATGCATTCGTTGCTATGTAACATAACATGCTTTCTACTTTTGGTGTTAACTATTATCACCCTCATTACTTAAATGAACGATGCAAAAATATGTTGCAGAAACTTTCTCGCATATACTTGTTAAAGACTAGCACAGAAAAAAGTAAATTATAGAGGTAATTAAATTTTATTTATTACATTTTCATAAAACTAACAAATATCTAGAGCGGAAAGCATCAGGGTCGATCTTTATGTTCAATGCTTTTACCGTGAACTAACAATAAAATAATAATAATAATAATAACTTGGGGTTTGCATGGTTTCCTCACTCTCAAAAGCAAAAATGCACGATACATTGAGATATGCTGCATGAATGAGTTCTTACAAGAGCCTGCTGGTAAATCTGGGTGGCCACGAGGTTTGATTTGAACCCAGGACCTCTTCCCTATTACTCTATACACCTCGCTCTAATTGATTTTGATGTGTTCATTACGACTGTCGTAAACTGACTACATTCATAACAATAATTGGATTATAGTATTCTTGTTACTATGGGCAACTAAGAATATTCATATTTTAATCAAAACGTGTTCTGAAATTCGCATTTAAGGCATGTTATTTCGGTTTTATGTTGATATGTATTAATTTTATAAAGAGATGATTTTAACAAAAATGTTCTTTTTAATTTTCTCTACAACTTTACTGTGGTAGGTTTTCATGTATCGCCTACTGTAATGGAGATAATTTACAAAAATTGAAAATGAATACAAGTAAAATACCCCCTAAGTAATATTTGCAGATAAACGGATATAGCCATTTCATTAGTCACAGATAAGAGTTTCCAACTTCACATTTTTATTAAAGTCGTTAGAGCCAATTTTTAAAAAATCAAGATTTTTAAAAAAGTTTTCATGAAAAGTCCCCTTAATATTTCAGTTATAAAACACAAATTCTTGGCGGTTCGATAAAATTTTTAAAAAGTTCTTAATTCAACAAATGAAGTAAATACAATGGACCGTTTACCCGCTGTGCTTGTCCACAGACGGACAAGACAGAGAGACGGACAGACGACATTCCAAAAACACTTTTTTCGGTTTCTAGACATCGTGAAACATGCTTTCCCGGTGTTATCTCGATTTCGATTTTTTGTCACGATCACAATACTTTCTCTATACTACGTAGGCTTATATGCGAAAAAGTAAAACTACTACCCTACTACTTTCATTTTTATTTTATTTTATTATAACCTATGCACATTTGGCTATACTAAGCAAAACATACAAAACGCTTATAACTAAATAAAAATGATAAAATCAAAGTTAGAATAATATGTTTTAATGCATGGATCTAATTATTTATTAATTAATAACTTATATTAATTAATAACTTATATGTTTTAGTGACACTTCACTTTAAAATTTGTAAAAACTTGTTACATGCAATTCTAAACTGGTTTTCTGTCATTTTAATATTCTTCTATGTATGTCATAATTTAGTGAACTTATCTCCACCATCTTGTGCACAGCATAGTATAACACTGAATTTATCAGCATAGCAAATTGTCTAACCTTTGGCTTTGGGTAGCGACATCATTGTACAGAGAATTGCAGACTTTTCTTGTGTGAGCTCCATCAACCACCCGAACTGCGGAAGGTTTTGTCTTAATAACCATGCGTCTCCTGTATAGGATCACATAAGCACGTTACCACCCTAATAATTCTCATCTTACCTAATTTTGTCGGTTTGTTGATTAAATAGTAGCCTATATAATTGTTTGCTTGACACTTCGGGGGTAAGGGTGTCTAAAAAGCCTAACTGTATGCATTAACATCTTACCGTAAAGAAAGGTATTTTATTCCCGTTTAACGGCTTCGTGAGTGTTTACATCCACTGTGAGAACTACGAAGCTGTGCGTTTTGCATACATAAAGTTAGCAGGGGTTATGCTGCAGCAACAGGCAATAGAATTACATTTTCATTCGTGACCAGAAACTTCTCAAGTGGTTGTCTTGAAGTCTGTAAGAAAGGCAGCTTCGGTCTATGTAACTAGGGGATGGACTACCAACCACCCTCATGAGCAATCCATAAAAAAGGTTTATGGAACATCGTGATAATATGGCGAGATAAACAGGTTATAAGCCTACAAAAAGAGGAAGAAGAGAACTTAATGCAGTATCAGAAAAGCTTTTGTTTTTTACGTTTTCTTTTAAATCTATTCGAATATCAGAATTTCTCCGAGCTAAGCAAATCACATTACAGGGTAGAGCTGAGGGCCAAGACAGTTTCCCACGGTCTGTAATAACTATTTTCTTGGATATAGGCACATAATTGTTTCATATAATTAGGCCTACATGTAGCCTACGGATCTACAGGTGTGAACATGTTTTTTTTTTTTAAAGTTCGGTATTTCTAGCCGATGAATCGCGCAGAAGTTGTTTTTACAGTTAAAAGAAAGCCCTCGGCAGAAGAAATCTTCACGATTACAATATATCCACATTTCTGGTTTTTCAAACTTGAGTCGCTTCTACGCTACATTTCACTACGAGTGCTTTTACTTCACTAGAAGAGGGCAAACTCATTACTAAACCAGGGTTTTGCCAGAGGGATTGCTTTTTCCAATATCGGGTGGGTGCCGCGACCAACTGCTCGGCAGAATCAATTTAATACACGATTAATGGTCATATCATTTCCAAGCTGTTCATCGAGTTAAGCAACCTGGCTAGGAACAGAACTTGGAAGGATGACCACTGCCTATGTCTCTGATATTCTGTTTCGTGAAACATTCAAGCCCCCAGGTTTGGTTTCCATATAAAGCTGTAGGTTCCAGGTTCAATGGTAGTTAACCCGTTTTAGTGGAGGAAACTACTCTTTGTGTACAAGTGATGAAATGTGTAAATTCCCTATTTTGTATTCCTGTTTTAAACCCAAATATTTTACTTAAGTGTGACACTAATTTATCCTTAACCCTTTTAGAGCTGAATTTGTACACTGATAATAACGCAGTCATTAAGTGAAATCGCCAGTGAGCTTTAAGCTTAAAACCGATGAGGAAAATGTTATTGTCGTTTCCATAAACGACAATCATAACATGTGGTTAAAATATCCTCACATTTTGATATAAATAATTACTCTTTTATTCTGATATCTCTGCTTTTGTACAATTTTGGAGGGGACGCATTTATACGTCATTAGCAATAATAAGGTTAAGTCGATTAATGTACAATCCAAACAAAACGGAGTGCATGTAGGCATGGTATGGCCATGGGGGCAAATTGAACAAATTACTGTCATCACCATCAATACGCTACTACTGCTACAACCCCTTTATTAAGTACATTTCGAAGACAAATCTACCTATTGCATTCGATATCATGTCATGACTTTCGAAAAATTATTTCATATCTTTACGTTTCATGTATCCCTAAGTACGAAACCAACGCCCGTTCAATTTTTTAAAAAATATAGCCTATATATATATATATATATCTTTACATAATAGCAGCCGTAATTTTGAAGATATTTGAACAAAATTTCATTATGTTATTTATAGGCCCATTAGTTCGGACAATGGAGTTAAAATTTTGAAAAATTTATATCTCGGCCCCTAGGAATTATAGAGAGAAATTTTGTTTGAATAAATTAGAGTACTCCCTAAGGAGTTCACAGTGACACCAACTATTCGGGGGTTTTGGGGGTACGAGTGGGGTGGGGGTGAAAATTCGAAATTTTTGAAACCACGTCTTGTGGGGTATCGCTGAAAAGCTCTTGATGAGTACTCTACAAATCAATAACCAGTTTCTCAACAGCTCTCGATAGATTTGAATGTTTCAAAAAGTGCTCTTTCCTCTTTTTGCAGTTATTATTGCGGATTTGTCATGCCAAGGCTAAAGAAGAAGAGTGCTGCGCAGCGACAATAAATTAAACCAAAAGCACTTCGAAATCTACCTCAGCATGTAGGCCTGCCTAAAGGGATTTTATTGTTATTATTATTGTTATTATTGTTTTTGTTATTATTAATAATATAATCCATATTCTTCATTTAATGTAGCTGGACCTATGACTATGGACACAAAGAGAAAAATCTGACGTAGTGTACTAACATGACGTTTTCTTCCTCATAGTTTCACAGATACTTTTCATATGAAATGCAATCGTTCCATTGTCTAACCTTTATTGCAATAAAATGATTGGCTAGAAATGATTTCAAGTTTAGTGGAAGTAACTATCCCTACTTGCTCATATCAGAGGTAGCCAGCTGACAAATTTGTCATACTCATTATGAGAACGCTAACTACAGTATGTGGAAACTTAAAACTCACTGCACATTAGTTACTTATAGTAATTTGGTTTAGAGATTTATGTGTAGGGCTAAACAGGGCCCTACCCTGCCCCCCCCCTTCCGGACGGCCATGAGTACGTCTAGGCCAGGCCTGTCCAACCCGCGGCCCTCGGGCCGCATGCGGCCCGCTGTCACAGTTTTGTGGCCCGAGGACAAATAACAAAGAAATTAGAAGATATGGTTGGAAAATGCAGCTACTTTTCACTATGCTTGGATGACAGTGTCGACCAGACTGACAGCAGTCAACTCTTGATTTTCATATGATTGATCAACAATGAATTTTCAACACAAGAAGAAATTCTTCAATTATGTTCTTTACGTGGATAACCAAGGGTGAAGATATATTTAAAACAGTAAACGGTGGAAAGGACTGGTGGGATTAATTAGGGATAAGTTTCCTCATGTTCCATTGCATAACAAAGCGATGCAATGAATATAGTGGTTACAGTTTCCAACAAGATACGTGGTGGCACTAAAACACAGCGTCACTGCAGATACCGGGAATTTTTGGATGAGAGATCTATCACTCCTCGCAAATGTACGCTGACTGAGTGCAGGTAGTGAAAATCTTGTTCAACGGGTTGAAGATCCAGACTTTCTAAGGCAGCTTGTTTTCATGACTGACCTGACACAATACTTGAATGAGTTGAACCAGAGACTTCAGGGCAAAAATCAAAGTGTTTGAAGGTTAGAGGTCATGTTAATTGTTTTAAAATTTCTGAAATCAACCTTATCAAGAAATGATTTAACACACTTTCCATGTTGTCAAGAGCTGTCAGATGAAATTGAAGATTGTAATTTTTCTGAGTTTTGTGAAAATATTGAAGTTATTATTTAAGAATTCAATGAAAGATTTTCTGACTTTGAAAATATTAAAGGTAAACTGCTGCTTTTTAATGACCCCTTGAATATGGATAATGAGAATCAGCCATCCATGTATGAACTGGAGCTCTGCTATCTTCAGGCTGACCCTTTTCTTCAAACCAGGTCTGAGAGAGGGCTCAACTTTTTCAAGCTACTTCCAGAGGGCAGGTTTCCTCAGCTTAGAGATTTTTGAGACTGGCAGTTACTAACATAGAAGTGGACAAACATACTTTAGTGAAGCAGTCTGAAAATCCTCAGTGCTCACATTAAGTTCTAATTTCGGCTTACTGGTAATGAATCCTATTTAAACAATTTGGTCTGCTGTACTTTACTGTTATATTTATGTGAGCGAAACTTTTACTGTTTGGCCCTCAGCATCAATTGTCGAAATATTTTGGCCCCCAGTACTTATGAAGTTGGACAGGCCTGGTCTAGGCCTACGTTTCTTCTGTTGTTGATTCAGCGTTTTCACCTACCCTTCGTATAAATGAAACAGTAAGGAGTAAAAACAATTGATCTCCAGAAAAATTGCATAGATCAAATTCTCTTCCACCCATCTTCTCTGCTATACACTTTCGCTCAGAATAACGGTACGATTTAATGTATCGTTACTATAACAAGTCACAGAGGCAACGAACCGAGGAGTAATGTCATGTTTTTCAATCTAATAATACACAGAATATTTTTACGCTCAGTGAATTGTCCGAACAACTGGTACTCACTATCCTTAGTACTACAATACTATAATCCTGGATTATAATGAAACGTTAGATTAATGCGTTAATACTGAGTTTACGTATGTGATGCAGTGTTTTGCACTTTCATTGCATGTTCCATTTGATGTATTATTTTCTATTGCGAAAAGGAACCAGGTCATATTTTCAGAGAAACGTTTGTGGCTCTATTGTCAAAGGTATCCATTTTAATTATTTATTAAGTGCCAATATAGTACTTTTGGGATTGTGTGGGGTACGGGAAAATATCTGTCCGTCTGCCTGTCCGTCCGTGTGTCTGTACGCGCGATAACTCAAATACTCTTTGTCGGATTTTCATTAAACTTGGTAAACGCATTTATAATGACCATGGCAAGAAACCTATTTATTTTGGACCGAATCGGTCGCGAGGGTGGCATTGTAAAGAGGGGCATTATATCGAGGGTTGACTGTATTTCATATTGCTTAAATCTCTATTAGATTTTTTTGGGGGCTGCTTAATTTCTCGGTCTCTTTGAAACAAGATCTCATTTTCTTATTATGTACTGAATATAGCCTTCTTGCTATTTGCCTTTCATGCTCGTTACCAACTGGTATGTTTAGATCTATGTAGATCTACATTCGTGACTAACTTTTAAACTGAGAATTTCACTCAGATGGCATAGTCTTAAATTTTGCCACCTGCTGAAGATAAGAATGTACTATCCTATTTTATATGACTGATTTTTCTTGTGACATTTAGTAGATCCTCTAGTTGTTGCCCACAGCCAGTTACACTACTTTTATTTGTTATCTATTTGTAATCATACTTATGATCTAAGTATCATTATCACTATAATAATTATTCTTATTATTGACATTGTTAATAATGACAATATTTATTACAAATGTGCAATAAATACTCAATAATAAATAATATTGGGTGCATAAAATTGCTAAAACTTGAGGTCAGTGACTACATTATTGGTCGTCGAACTCATTTTATAATAGTTACGTTTCACAAAGTATTGAAATGGACTATTATTATGATTCCGATTAATTAAAAGCATAATAATAAACCATAGTAATAATTTTCTGTAAAACAAAATGCACTTTTTGTAGGAAAAAGATCCAACACTGAATAGTAAGCGCAGATTAAGATTAGTCCATATTGTTGTTGCGTACCTATTTGATATCACGATTTAATAATATAACTACCATTGTTAACATAAGTGACATATAAAATGGACCTATACCAATCTACTGAGATGGTAAAGTAGCGTAAAGAAACTAAGAGCATTTGGGAAATAAAAATAATAGACTATATTAGTAGAAATACTTTGTTTTTAGAGTTTCCTGATGTTGTTAATAGTTTTTATAACATTCTCACTATGGAGACGTCTGCAAAACTGGTTAAAAATACCGATATCGATATTTTAATTTTTACCTAAACATTAATTCTTGGAAGTTTAAAAATAGCTTAGTGTTTAAGACATATGATCTTAAATTGCAGATTCTATGTTATTTTCCCAGAACAATAATATTAATATTTTGGGAAGTCTAAATGCAAAATCCTCTGAAATAAACTCTGAACCATGACGGTACGTTGGCAGTACTTGTCATCGTAGAGAGGTTCCGTCTGGCGCTGTGAATTGAACTCCGGCTTAGCTCAGTTGGTAGAGCATTGGCGCGAATAGCCAAAGGTCATGGGTTCAAGTCCCAGTGTCGGAGGATTTTTTCTCCTATAATATTCTCAGACGACTAGCGTTTACAGTAATATAGTTTGTATTCTGTTTTATTTAAATATTTTAGACTGTGATTTCCAGACCAACAAAGATGTTATTTTGTAGTTAGCTGATTCTATCTCCAAAATAGCCCCCCTTTCCGAAACAATAAAATATGCCTGAGTAAAAAAATGGCATAAACTTAGGGTATAATTTCTTGAGAGAGGGCTGGCTAATATGGAAACGGACAGACAGGTAATTTAAAATCCGAACTTCTTGGAACGGAATCCAAAATATGGAAATCCGAGATTAAATTTAAAATTCACATGAATGATATTTTCTTTCGCCAATTATATTAATTGTAGATACGCACAGAATTCTCTCTATTAGCCCAGTTGAAGCAATATTTACTTTTAAACCACTTCACAAATGAACACCACTTATTTCCAGGTGCGCAGACGATTGGTATAATGATGCACTTCCTCTCAACAAACGCTGCAAATTCAAGTTATTATTTGTACTTACTCTTATCCTCATGGTGTGTGAACTAATTCAAATCTGAAATGAGACTGAATGCTTGTTAAGGTATGGGTAACATCTTATATACCAGCAATGGTTGGGATTCACTTTCGCTACCTATTGCGGCTTGTGTTCCTTCCCCACCACCACGATATTTCTACATGGATCATACAGATAATACCAAGCCATTAAACCCCTCCTGGAAAGTTTTTTTTTTCAACATCTAGGCAGTACGTCCTGGACAAATGTTATGGCACATACACTGTTTTAGAAGCAGCAGATACATGGAAGTATTGCTCTGGCCTTTAATGGGATGATGATTTGCATGGTATGTCACATCCAATATCATTTCCTACCTTTAGCGTAATTATATCTTCTAATATATAAAATCGAAAGTGTGTATGTATGTATGTTTGTTCCTTATACAAATCTATATTTCTTTACCAATTTACACGACATTTTGCACACATACCCAGTTAAGCCCGGGAAGTATAGCTGTCTACATTAAAATTGAAACAAATCAGTCCTTCCCTTGAAAATTATATAATTTCTGAGAATATTATGCAAAAAAAATGAAATCCCATTCAGTTGTCAAGACAACAGTGTATTGTTTACACAGTTCACATGGGGCTCTGGACACTACATAATAATTTATTGGACTTTAACGAATTCTGATGCTAACGTTTTGTGAAAATAATTCTTGAATAAAATCCACGAGAATAAAGCACATTGTAATGCAGTCACATAACTATCTCTACCCTCGACACAAGAAATATTTTCTCACTTCACATTTTGATGTAGAATAAGAGGTCGTATTGCAGGGATAACTTAAGTGTGTGAGTATGCTATGTCAGAAGTAGGTAAACAATCCTTTCCGCTTATACGTTATCCATAGCTGTATGCTTTGTATTAGTTGAGAATTAAGGATGTTTATCATAGGCCCTAAGCATGGGATGGAACATTTTGAGTCCTATGCTCGCAGTATTTTATGTCCCGGGTTTTAGGGGAGGAAAGTATGAAAGTGATACTGCATTTCTCTTATTTCAGAACCGAAACGGTTGTATGGTAACATGAGAATGAGAAATAAAATTTTCCGTCAAGTCAATACAATCTTATTTAATTTATGTTTCTTCTTATTTCAAATCCTCCCAAGCATGATGTGTAGAAGCAACGGAATGCAGCTTTCGACATCCTCTATGAGCCATAAAAAGCTATATCTAGCGTTTTCTGATGGAATAGTTTGAGTGTGATAAATCTTTTTCTTCATTTCAAGTTTTACATACATATTATATAAGCACCTAGAGTTTCAAAATCGAAAGTCCTCCAAACGTTAATTTCAAATTACAAAATACAAAGCCCGGGCGACGCCGGGCCTTTTCAGCTAGTTACATATATTTCTCTCACCGCTATTGTGAATTTTAAAACTCTGCAGCATACAGCCATCGAAAGAGATATATTTTTGGGATTATTTATTATTTATTATTTTTTTATTTTATTTTTTTTTTTTTACAGACGTTAATTTAATTTCTATGTTGATCTGTTTTATAAAACAAACAATTTGAAGTATATAATTATAAATTAAATTTAAAGTTATGTTAGTAGAACTACTTTAAATATGACTTTATATTTAATACATATAACTTCATTATGACTTAGGGTATACCACACTAATAATATGAGCGTTGAAAGCTTATTTCTATCGAGCATATCCGAAAGAAAGACACTTACTAGGGTATGGGGATTTTAGATTCCTTGCGGTGGATTTGCATAAAAATGTTGCATTTGGAAATATCTTAAATTATCAGCGCTGAAAGGTTAATTTATTAAAAAAATAATTAATGTAAACATATGCCAAATACAATTAAATTTATTAATATTTATATGTTAATTTACGTATATATATAGGAATAATCAAAAAGCATTAAAATTACCAAACATTAAATCCCAATAGCTTAATAAGAAATTGTCCTATTTCAAACGTTAGAATTAGTCGTCAATTGCACTTACTTCTTATTAAAGTTTAATGGGACCTATAATTTTTAATGAATTACCTGTTAAAACCAAAATAAAATACAACAGGAATTTAATATTTCTTGGATTGATTATACGCATAAATTATATTCATGATACTAAATAATTTGTCTGACGCCCGAGAATTCAGAAACTCATCCATTTAGAAAATATTTATGTGTTAATAATATATTTTCGTAAGTCGATTTTAAAAGGAAATAGAATCTATATTTACATATAATTTTATTTTATTGATCAAGTTCAACTATATCCGACGGCACGATAATTAACACTTAAAATAATTATGATGAATAGAAATATGTTGTTAAGAAGGAAAAAAAGGAATGTGCATTTTCGAAAATAGCCTCCATTCCAAATTATTACATTTTATTTACAACATTTCTTATATCTACAACTATCGTATTCTCAACTCAACCAATAATTAAATGTACAACAAATTGTGGAAAACACTCTTATAATATTCATTACCGCTCTTTTAAACTTTTTATCATAATTTTATTTAACGTTGTTTTAAAAAAAGACTACGATACCTAGAATGCTGAACCGTAAATAGTAACAAATTTAATTATTGTAATAAACATCTTGTACATTTCTATAATTAAAGTTTTAACCCTCTTAAGGTGAAGGTTATGAAACTATAGAAAACTTAACATTGTTTTATGAAAAGAATATTGAGTAGTGTATGTATCCATCTTAAAATTTCCATTCTGATCAATATCATGGTTCCCGTAAATTCCGATATGCTTACAATGAACTAAATGCCTCAAAATCGGAACAATGTATTCAGTAATTTTACTACTTTTCCAACGACCTTTCCGCACCACAATACCGTGACTGAAACAGAGAGATTCTTCAGCCTCGAAATTCGATGTAAGCTTTTCACAGTAAAAACCATTTTTTGACATCCTTTGAGTCTAAAAATGCTATTTTAGGAAGGTCTGTGCGGTTGTCTTTGTATTGGGCTGTGAGCAACACAATTCGCAAAGAAACAATTTATGTCAAGAAAGAAATTTTATATTCCTCGTAGTATCTTCCAACGTTGTTATTCGAAGCATGTACCGTAGATGACTTCTCCTACACATAGTGTCTTTTGCGTAACATTCTTTTGCGAGTGATTTTCAAAATGGAACGACCGATTTTGTTATGAATTTTACACAAACTACTTCAGAATTTTTTTTCTCATAAAATTGACTGCCGTTATATGCAGACGTCTCAGCTACACCCCTGGAGACTAATTCTGCTTGGTGAAGAACTCTGCATTGCATAAGGGGGAGACAGTTCTGCTAGGTTCTAGTGGTCAATTACTTTGTGCCGGAATATTAAGCGCGAAAATCGTAAGATCCACGCTGAGGATAGAGAAAACCACTTGAGATGTCCTCATCATATTTAAAAAAAAATCCTCTGATAAGCCCTACCTATGCTGAAAATACAGTAGTAATATTTTATAGGCCTATATAAGTTATTAGTGCAACATAACATTATGTCAAGAGTACGAAACACTGTCAATCTGGACATTTGTTTTTGAAGTATAATTCCGTGTTGCTTATTCATCGATTAAGAATGAAAGGAATTATTCTATATTATAAGATTAGGTAGGAGTTTTCAAAGAAGGTCGTTCGTTCAGAAAAAGGAAAGAAGGCGCAAGAATCAAGGCTACGACAGAAATGGCACATACCTTCCTCGCATGTATTCTCCATCCCGTTACACCACTGTTAGCCGGATTAAGCGACATCCATTTAATTAGACAGAACTTGAACGACTGATGTCTGACTTTACCGCTGGTTTCACAAGAAGTGAAGTTTATAGGAAGCCTAGAGTGTTTAATTAATCATGATTAAATATTGTAATATAATTATAATTACATATTATATTCCTTGATTATAATATTATTTATATGACATATGTATGTATGTACTAGCTTAAAAGACCCGGCGTTGTAGTTGGAAATTAACTTATGAAGAACTTTCGATTTTTAAATTCTAGGTCCTTATATAGGTATTTATAATTTGAAATAGGAAGAACGACTTATTACACTCAAACTATTTCCTCAGAAAACGCTTGATATAGTTTTTTATGGCTCTTAGAGGATGTAGAATTTTGCATCCCATCGCTTGCACAGCAAGCCTGGTAGGGGTTCAAATAAGAAGAAACAGAAATTCCTGTAACATAAAATTGTAATATCAAGGTGGAAAATTTTATTTCCCACTCTCATGTTACCATAAAACTGTTTTGGGGATGAAATTAAACAGAAAGCATTATCACTTTCATACTTCTCTCTCCAAAAACCTGCGATATAATATAATAATATACACATTACCATACCTCGTTTTGTTTTCTCTATGTCCAGGGTAGAGAAAGTTATGTAACTGCTTATTTTCGTGGATTTCATTCTGTAATATTTATTTATAACATGAATTATTTTGATAACTTCTCTTATTTGTCAAACTTGCATGTCATTTTTTTTTCCAAACCCATCTGATACCATTTGGCAACAATATATTTTGTGATTTGGAATTGATAATTCTGTGTAAAAAGGGATTAAGTATTCTCAAAAACGTTTAATTTTTGGCATTTAAAATCAACATTTTGAAAAATCCTTTCTTAGTGAGCACCTACATTATGAAACGAAGGTACTGTCAAAATTCCAAGTCTCTACCTGTTATAGTTTAGGCTGTACGTTGATTCCTGTCATTCAGTCAGTCAGGACAAAGCCTTTTTTATATAGAGATTATTTATTACATGCTACAATATTGTAATACTGTTTATTATACGAGGGAGAATCACAAGAAAACAGCAATTTTTTACACTATTTACTGCAGGGAGAATGCTTGCTTGTACATTATTTTTCCAAATAGTCCCCTCTCAGTTCAATGCATTTGCACCATCTGATAGGAAGTGCTTCGATACTGCTTGAGAAAAATTCTTTTGGTTGACGCTGTAGCCACTCATGCACAGCCCATTGGACGTCTTCATCAGACTTGAACTTCTGCCCTCCAAGGTGCTCCTTTAATGGACCAAAGGTGTGGAAATCTGATGGTGATAAATCTGGCGAGTATGGCGGATGTCATTGATGATTTTCATGGTTGCACCAGCAGAATGAGGACGGGCGTTATCATGTTGAAGCCAAACACCTGCACTCAGCAATCCCCTTCGCTTTGGCACCATCAGACGGCGTCGTGCACATCGGCACAGTCTCATTTTCGTGCACATCGGCATAGTATTTTTATTTTGTAGTGGTTATCGTGCTCATCGCCACACGCCACGTTGGGGGCAGGGGTGGACATAGAGACTCAAACCTACAGCCTCCTTCACCACGGTCCAAGGCAGCACCCTTTAGCTACCGCGGCTAAGGAAACCGATCGTTGATATCGTAGATAGGTTGCCAGGTTAGGTTAGGTTAGGTTAGGTTAGGTTAGGTTAGGTTAGGTTAGGTTACGTCGGGTTCGGTTGGGTTGGGTTGGGTTAGGTTAATTCAAAGTCTCATTCAATCGCAGGCAGATACTTCATGAATGATTTCTAAACAATACGATTATAATATTAATGTACACAGTATGTATCTATAACAATAAAAGGAAGTGTTTGTCTTTCTGTCTATCTGGCAGTTACTGTGAACTCCATTGCATTCAATACGATAATGTAATTCCAACTTTGTCTCTATGTCCACCCCTACGAAGGGTGTGTGGCGATGAGCACGATGATATTGCAAGATAAGAATAATATGCCGATGAGCACGCAACCCATCAGACATCCACATCTTCGGTCCATTAAAGGAGCACCTTGGTGGCATCAAGTCTGAAGAAGACCGTACGATTCGATCCTACTTTCCAGGCTAAACTTTCCAGAATATTGACCTTGATATCCGTCTAACTCAGGTCGCTTTGAATACACATCAGTGTACTGAATACAGTGAGCGCATTAAGAAAATGCCATGTAAATGTAATCAATTTCCAACATTCGACTAATGCATTCAATACAGGTAATTGCGGCAAATTTCAAAGTTTCATAGTGTCTAAACCTAGGTCTATACTGAAACGAACATGAATTAAGCTAATGTAGGAACTTGCATATCTCTAACCACACAGGGACTCATATGTTGACACAGATTTGTTTAAGGAATATTGTTAGAAACTCTACAGCTGGTTTGTAATATAAGCTACTCCCTCCGTTTTATAATATGGTATAACTTGAAAGAAAGGATAAAAAAAAACACATTCAAATATAAAACTTACAATTAAAAACGAAGAACTTCCGGAAGTCAGTCATTCAATTTTTTTAGGCTTAGTTATAGATCAGAAGCTTTAGTGGCATTTACACGTTGAGAAAGTCAGAAAGAAATTAAATAAAGGTATATACATTCTAAAACAGACTGCACGAGTTATGGATAAAGACACCCTCAAAGAATATATTTCGCGTTCATTCACTCCTATTTAAACTATGGTGTTATTCTGTGGGGTTCGACTGCCAAAATAAAAATACTAAGATTATTTAGACTTCAAACAAAAAAGCACTTAAGGTTATAGAGAAAATACCACAGTTAAACCTTGCAGAACTACATTTAAAAAATTGAAAGTACTCACACTGCCCTGCTTATTTAACTTATCTATGAAAATATTAAGTTTGCAATAATAAATTATTAAGAGGATAAAAATATAAACATGCATCATCATTATACGAGAAATAATGAAAACTATTTTAAGAAATCGTTGAGAGGTTCTTTAGGCAACAAGTGTATAGAAATTATTGCAAAGGACCTACGCAATCACTTACCTGATACACTGAAAAATATAACAAGTAATAAATTGAAGCTAAGAAGGATAAAATCTTTTCTAGTGGAAAATGCCTTCTATACAATAGATGAATTTTTTTAAAAGTATAAAATACAGGGAGGACTAAATTATAAGCTATGTAGGCTATATTCAGTAAACTATACCAAATTTATAACCTAGAAATTAAGTACGTTTGTGTAACTAAAATTGTTTATTTTGTTCATTTCATATACTTGACAAAGCCTTGTAAATCTTTTACATTTAGCTAATAAATCTTAAATCTAGACACAGGGATAATGCTCTGCTTTATTGCACATGCGCGTTTGATTAGTGGTCTGATATTTTTGTGTATGCAGTAGTGAAGCGATCCTTCAACCAGTCAGACATTTACTACGCATTGCGTACCACAAGCCTTGCAAAGTAAACAGATACGGAGCGGAGTATGGACGTCAGTCAGTTGGGCACCCGTTGTGGCGTTTCAGGATGAGTAAACACAGCCATAACCCAGGCATATGTGAGTAGAAACTCCAGAGCAAAGCAATTAATATCCTAATGTAGTGCCATTCTACAATTTTTACCCCAATTCAAGGGAAATGCTACCTTAAAGAAAGTTCAATTTACGGCAGCTACAGTGAAATTGTCAATATGTACAGAATAATGTGGAATAAAATACATTATGAGTATAATATTGTAAAACACAATGCAGTATAGATCTACATATAGCCTAACCATCTAATTCTTCAAAATTTAACTTAGCCTATCTATACCTTATTGTGGAACAACATAAAAGACATGTTTCTATTCCATATTATGGAACGGAGGGAGTAGCCAATGTACTCGTATTCAAGGAGGAGCATAGTATCATTAAACACAGACTTTCTTCAGATAAATTTGTACAACCGTCTGGTGGCTGAGAGCAAGTTTATTATTTACTGAAGCAGACAAAAATTCGAAGAATCTCCGAGGCACACGCGTAACTTTCTGGAACGAGTTTCGCACAAGATCGCGTGCACCACACATCCTGAAAAGTGAAATTAACTCGAGGAAACTACTTGCCGAAGCACGTGTTGAGTATGGCTTCAAAATATATTCCGTCTAGATTTGTATACAAACAACGAGAATTTCAGCACTGCATTTTTGCTTCATTCTAGATATTTTTATTTCTGGTTTTCGTCAAATATCGTACATTAAATTCTGTATGCATATTTATAAATCTGTACTAACCTAATGTAAACGTAATCTGTTTATGTCCATGATTATGGTATTTTATGGCAGTTTACTTACGATGTTAATAATAATATGAGGCCAGTGTCCCTACTTAAAACTTGCTTTGGAGTATAACCTTCCAGTTTAATATCGGTAGTGAAATAAGGAGGGTTATCACATCGTTGTTTTTAAATTAATATTAGTCTATGTCAAAACATATTAAGAAAAGATTACTGACATAGACCTACCGTACCTCTGGACTTCAACATTGTATATGAAAAATTAAGATTCATGTTGGAAACAAAAAACATGAAATCAACTTAATTTTCTAGATCTTAACGTAAAGATACAGAATAATACTCTACAATTAATTATCTATAGAAAAGATACTTATCCTGACAAAATCATCATTCGTTTAGCCAAAAAATTACAGCACTGATCCATACATAGACTCATCATTATTCTCACAACTAAATATAATAACAGAAGAGAATTAAATACAATCCTATAAATAGTTAGCTTTAACTTACTATATAAAGTAAAAGTAGTCAAACTTCAAAGAACTTAAAAAATATATTAGCTTCAGCCTTCAACTACACTGACGGTAAAATAAAGTTCTAAACCCAGTGCAAAGACAAAAACTAGCAATTTAATTTAATTATATCCTAATCTTGAAAACCCCCTATTTTGCCAGAAAAGGCATGTTAGAGTTATAACTTAAAGAACAATATTATTATTTATAGTAAATGTCCAAAGTTAGAATTATATATATATATATATGATTATGAATGTGTGTTATACACTGCATAAAATGTTTTTAATAAAACTGGTTCTTGAAGATTTTTCGGCATATGGATGTATCTTCAAACTTTGCAAAAAGTATATTTAGTTTGAGTGTTTTCCTTTCAAATATAGGACAATAACACAAAACTTGCTTTACAGTTAGTATGGATTGTTGACACTTACAATTATTACCACTGTCTGAAATAATATGAAATCTTAAGAAATAACTCCAAAATTTCCCATGGCCTGGCATAAATTGTGTAGAAATGAAATTTGGAGTAAAAATTTTAACATTAATTTAGCCGAAAGTGTACAGTACTTCTTATCCAAAGGTTATTCCAACAATCGAAGATGTAGATCAATATTTTATTTTTAAAATAAGATATGGGACTCTTGGAGTACGTATGAATAATGTAGATAGGAGGATGCTGCTAATTTAGCTAATTGATCCGCACATTCATTACTTACATTTCCCTGGTGATCTCTTATCCAACACAGACATTAATCTTTTGAGTAACTTTTAGTATTATTTCTAATTAGAACTGAGTTTGGGTCCAAATTGAATTTATCAGTGATAGACTGGAGAGCAGCTTGAGCATCACTGAATATTCACGCATTATATGTGTGCTCAAGACTAGTAGTCTATTAGCGTACAAAACTAACAATAATCGAAAACGTTTAGTATAAAACACTGATACGAATAAAGAAGGTAAATTCGAAACTAGCGGGGTATACCAATTAAAATGCAACAACTGTAATCAAATATAGAGTATATTGGACAAACGGTTTCAAAAGCACACAATATATTTTAATCATAATAGAAATAGACCAGCATACGCAAAACATCTAATTAATAATGATCATTAACTCATCACATACATCCTATAGACAAACATTAATGTACTAGGCCTATATAAACATAATAAAGGCCGAAAATTGGTCACATTTGAGAAATTAAAAACATACTGACATAAATACAACTTAAATGAAGTCCCAATTGAACACAACGAACTTGATAAACTTTACACTGAACTCTATCCCCTTCCAGACTAACCTAGTAACGTGAGTACAGTATCATGCATGTGCTCGTAGTGTCTGGATGTTAAGAACGTCAATCTTCAACAATGAGGTTAGTAAAGTAAAATGTATGTCCACAAAGAAACAAAGTTGACTCTGTCATATTACATCCATATAAACAATAAATATAACTTATCTTAGGTTAGAATTGTAGTTTTCCGCCAAAATACACCACAAATCATAATGGCAGTATGCTCTAAACAAAATTTAATCAACATTGTAAACATACCCCAAACGGGGCTGAATTGTAATGTTATTTATATTTACGATTAGGGTTTTATCGTACACCATCACAGCAGCTAGAATTCTGGGTAAAAAGTTTGACCAACACATTTTCGAAACGCGAGAATTCAGTATGCTATACTCTACTAATATCACTATTCATATCTAACCTAACCTAACCTAACTGCCACTAAAGTAGAATCTACCTGCCACAACTTACATTAACAAGAACAAAATCACATCCCCATCGTACAAACATGCATATCGCGTGAATGGATCCACTATACTGGGATTATGCCTTAAATTCTTATAGAGACTGAAGATGGCATAATGATAATGCCGAAATGCGCATATCAAAACTGTATACAAAACAGTTATTTTCATGCAACGGATGCTATGAAAAACATTATCTGCTATTGCTACAAACTTAAATGAAGCGCTAAAATACTTTTAACCTACATCCAGCATAGTGATATTATCAGTACATGCACTGTATAACATTATTTTACAAAATAATGTTATAACTTTGACACCTAGTTATTCTTAGAATAAGTGGACTATAGATTAGATTAGATTAGATTAATGAGGGGTATTGTAAGCCCTTCGGCTTCTCAACACTGCAACTTTAATAGATCTAGCCTATTGTGAATACCTTATACCCTATTCTAGCAGTCACCACTTTGATTTCATGCTTATTAATATAGCCTATAATTTTCCTGGGTGATGTCCAGTCCTGAACCCGGACCGTCAGGGTGGAAGGCAAGTATGCTACCTATACACCCTTGGCGGCGGACAAGTGGACTATAGGTATTCGTCATTTTATTACACATAGGATTACCACAATATCACATTTCCAGTGTGTTACGTAAATAGCCCATATAGCCTGTTATAATAATATGACTATAATTAAAACATTATTTTACCATTATTGTTTCTTATAACAAAGACTTTAAGAAGTTCTCTGTAATTTTTGTACTTAATAAAATAAAGAATTCTCTGTATATCTGAAAATCATTTGAACTTTAACACATACACACTAATATATAACAAGTCAATTTATAGCGATTTTTTAGCATTTGCTAAATGTTGTAAATATTATAATTTAATAAGGTCCACCGCTGTGGCGTAGAGGATGCGTTCGCTCCTCTCACGCAGCGGGCCCGGGTTCAAATCATGGTCGGGACAAGTTACCTAGGTGGGGGTTTTCCTTACCTGTGAGACAAATGTCGGGTAACTTTAGGCCCTTGTGTTCCCCGGATATCATCTGGCCTTCATTATCATCTTCATCCCATCCTCTCCTTGTTTGGAGTGAGTGTATGTGTGAATGGTGTGTCTCGTCCTATGTGTTTGTGTTGTCTCGGAGGTGGCCTCGGCATTGGGCTGATCACTCATCCGGGGGGGGGCCCTCCATGTCCTTGTCTGGTCAAAAAAGTATGTCTGTGATCCATAGATAGGCTAATCCCTCTCCCGACAGGTCGCGGCCCTGTAAGGCCCGGGAGGCTTGGGTCGCTTAAATGTCCCTAAAAGGGAGAGGTAAAACTAAGGTAAAGATAGATAGATAATTTAATAAGTATTTTATGATTACGTGGCTGTTTGACATTTCCTGGAGCCATTGTCTTAGGTATATTTATAAATAAACTTAATTCTGTTATAATTCTGTTATAATTTGTAAAGTATGATTAATCTTTGTGTTTTATACCAGCAGCAGTAACATTCCTTAATACATCCATGTATGACATGGATGACACATTTAAATATTTCGGAGGGTATTGTTAAGCTTATTATCAACAGTGACAACTGAATTTTTCCATAGTAACCTTGTATCACAGTAAAACTTCTGCGTTTTAGAAGTTTGTGGTATAATATTCTATAAGGATTATATTCATGTCTACGGCATTACACCAAAGAAATACTTAATAACTTTTCTTTGCTTCGTTTTGCTATACTCTTGATTTGATTTGTTTCACCTTTGCTTGATTTTGCTTTGGTTTGTTTTGATTTTATTTGATTCTCTCTGCTTCGCTTTGATTTCGTTTATTTACTTTGATTTGCTTTGTCATATTAATATAAAAAATGAATTTGGCTTTATCCTCATATGAGAGAAGTAACTCTAGTTCCTACTATAAACAAAATTATACCAACCTAGATTAATTTTAATGTATGCTTCAACTTCTGAAAAATGAGCTAGTAAATTCATCATTAATGTTCAACTTAGTTGAACATTAGTTTTGATAGCTACAATGTGACAATTGCTAAACATTGTCATATATCTTTGTGTGACACGCATAGGAAGAAAAAGTTGTTCACATGCCATGCACTCGTATTATGTATGACATTATCGCATTTCACAACTTGATATTTTCAGGTTTCTGGATATCTCACATCTGCTTGAATAATACTTCCTTCTGTTAAGAAATGCCTCTTTAGGAGGCAGTATTAAGAAGATGTTGAAACATAAATTATTCACGTAATTATGTTTTTATGGGTTATGTAAGAAAGATTTCGCCTGTGTGTAAATTCCTCTAGTAAGATTAATAAATATAATGTACCCCTATATTCAAGTTGTAAATTATTTGATTTACAGAAGAAATTTAAAGATTGCAGTTACTGTACGAGTCCACCGCTGTGGCGTAGAGGATGCGTGAGAGGAGCGGGCCCGGCTTCGAATCCTGGTCGGGTCAAGTTACCTAGGTGGGGTTTTTCCGGAGTTTTTCCTCACCTGTGAGAAAAATGTCGGGTAACTTTAGGCCCTTGTGGTCCCCGGATATCACCGGGCCGTCATTATCATCTTCATCCCATCCTCTCTTGTTCGGAGTGAGTGTGTGTGTGTGTGTGACTGGTGTGTCTCGTGCTATGTGTTTGTGTTGTCTCGGAGGTGGCCCCGGCATTGGGCTGATCACTCATCCAGAGAGACCCTCCATGTACTTGCCTGGTCAAAAAGTATGTATGTGATGCATAGATCAGGTCTCGACAGGTCGCGGCCCTGTAAGGCCCGGGCGGCGTGGGTCCTTAAATGTCCCTAAAAGGGAGAGGTAAAACTAAGGTAAAGATAGAGTTACTGTACGAATGAATTATATTTTCTCTGTGCAAAAGCAGGCAGGTCACCTCCAATAGCATAAGAAAGCTAGTCTGGATCCTCTGTTATTATCCCGGACATAAAATCTCCGGATTGACCACCCCGTTTATTATTTTTATGTAGTCTATGCATCAAACATCGTACGGTATTTTGTAAATGTCCCCCCCCCCCGAATGTCTGAAAACGGTATGAAGAAATGGTACAAATAGTTTTATGCAACAAGATTACAATCAAGGCAAACACAATTTGTTTTTGTTAAAGTCCTGAAATTATAAATTGGAAATATGTTAATTTTTAGAGTATTATAAATAGCAATATACGCTACATAAAAATCTAATGACATACGATGTCATTATTTTCATTCTTTGCATTTCAGTTTGAAACTTATTTTGTTTATAAGATGGAAGAATGGATTTGGAAACTATGGACGATATCCCGGGCGAAATAATTCAAGAAGCAGAAGCGACACATTGCAACCTATATTAATTTTCCAACAAAAGCCTTAATAATTGTATAAGAGAGAATATTTATTTTAACAGGCATTTATATCACAGCGTCAGTGATTTCAACTTAAAAGTCTTTTCAGGTGATAATGAATGAATTTGTACTCTTTACTGTTCCTTTGTAGACCAACATAGATGATGATAGTCATAAATGTGTGAAAATATTTCCTGGTCTAAGAAAGAAACTAAAAACTATTAAATCTGATGAACGTGACAATGAAAATTCTAGTACTGTTTCAGATGTGTTATAAAGTCATTTCAGAATATGACAATAACTTATCTACCAATTTTCTGAAAAATACCCCTAGTTTTAAAAAGTATTTGAATCCAGTATATCTTTGGAAATTAATATTTCAGCTCACTTAACTTAAATTAAACAGTCTCAATAAGTGAAAGCATGGTTCAAAATCGTGAGTTTTTTTGTAGGAATTAACATTATGGGTAATTATTTCTTTCCAGTATTTAAAATTAAACTAGAATGAATTTTTCAATAAATGTGAAACGACTATTTTTTAAATATTGTGTGTATTTTCCAGGAAAGCTACTGCAGAAATAATAAATAGTTTATTTCATACTTCATTAGTATGGGGTATCCATACTTTTTAATTAAAAAAAGGGACACTCAGGCTACTTAATTAAATTTTAATTTAAACTATTAGAGTGAACAATTCCTAACTTTAAACTGCATCATCACTACAGTCACTGTTTAACGTATTCTAAAAATATATGGGGTAACCTTACAAATAGGTTATATTCCAAAAATACTCTTTTACCTTATTAAATTTTTTCCTAAGTCTGAGCTTAATTGAAGTTTCTTAGGAAAAATCTTATTTAAACTTCACTGAATCCGAAATCTGAACCAGTCTTTCTTTCATATTTCTATGAGTTCTGTATTTCCTGGGCGTTCTAATGGAAATTTATATCATCTAATGCAATATATATCACGGACATATGTTTTGACCATAACCATTGCCTTAACAGTTTCAGCATTAAACCTGTTCTTTTCTTCTGATCTTATAGAAAGAACAATCATGAAAACTGACATTAAGACATTAATTTTTGTTTTAAAGGGACATTTTGAGTCACGTTAAAATTTTGTTGGGACAACGGGGACGCCTGGTCACCCTGTCCTATTTTTAATAATAGTATATCCTCATAAGTTGATCGGTCGGCCCGGGTTCGATCCCCGGTACCTCCTGGGATTTTTCTGAGGTAGGGAGTTCTGGTACAAGTGCACTCAGCCTTGTGATTCAAATTGAGGAGCTACTTGATAGAGAAGTAGCGTCTCCGGTCGTGGAAACCACCATTAAGGGCCGTGGCTGTCGGCATGCTGACCACATGTCCCCCCCCAATCCTCCCGTCTGCCTATGGTAGATGACGCAGCGGTCGGGTGGTAGGCCTTGTTCCTTTTGGGATGTTAGTACCACGGAGTTAGTTAGATAGGCCTATCTCATAAGTTATACTTTGTGATAATTCGCTACCGGTAGCGAACAGGCATGTGCAATATACAGAGTGTTAATAAATAACACCGAAATATTTTACCTGTGTATAGAGGGAACATAGACAAGCAACTTTTATTAGGAGATTTTTGCTCTATGGCTTCAACTTTTCCTGTTAGAGCATAAAATCTCCCAGGGCATGGCCGCCACTGACTTCTAACATTAGACAAAAATGCAAAACAAAGGAAGTTCGCTGTTAACACTGTAGTCGGTACTTATGAATAAAAAAAAAAAGACTAATGCAGTGGCGACCAGTCATGTGATTAGTCTGTAAATTTTTCAGATTATGGAAACACTAAATTATGATATAGCTATTGACGAATGATTAAGAGTCAGGTTTTTATCGATCACTAGGAAGGCATGAAGTCAACTTCATGAACATTTTAACCCTATTTCGCGTAATTATTGATTTATGAGCACCTAATTATAATGACTTTAATGCCCTGTAGCATACACATTTTACGTCATAGAGCAAAAATCTCCTAATAAAATTTTCTTGTCTAAGTCCCCTCTATATTCAGGTAAAATATTTCGGTGTAATTCATTAACACCCTGTATTTTCTTAGGCCAGTTAAAAGTAAATGCAGTCTTCTATTTCATTGCACCCTTCCTTCTTGGCCCCACTCTTAATAATTTGGTTTACCCAACCGCCGTGCATGAAGAAGCTAATTACATACTTTGGTCAGAGACTTTTGAGACATTGGAATGGGTAGATATTGTCCGTTCTAGAACTGGCACTAAAGTAAACAAGTGTCTCACTCTTGCACATTACTCGTATCTATGTAAGAGTGAGGCAGACCTGCGTGATTACTTTAGGGTCGGTTCTAGAGTGGAAATATCTAGGGGGGAATCCTGTTAGGATAGCTGCCTTAAATTAAGGGTGCCAATATGACACAGCCTAATGAAAACAATTCTAAGAACCATATATTTAATAATATAAGAATTTATTTATCTAATTATCAATATTCATGTATTTTTATATTGAATTTTAAAGCAGCTAACAAAAAAAGGGGGTAAGCCGTAGCGTAGTGGTTGAGGCGCTGTGCTACAAATCGGAAGGTCGCGGGTTCGATTCCCGATGAGCGCGTCGGAGTTTTTCAATTGGTCTAATCCTTCTGGTGGCACTATGACCCTGAGGTCGACTCAGCCTCTAACAGAAATGAGTACCACCTTCACGTGCCGAATGTCCAAAACATCTGGGCGCCTCAACTTCCTGGAACCCTCTGGGCCTCCATGGCCTGTATAGGGGTCACTAACAATAAAGCACTCTCTTCCTATTTAATAAAATATTCTGAATATAAATGGTTATAGACAATATGGAGTCTGTCCAAAGTATCACCGGTATAGGATTTTATGTTTTTTTTTTTTTTTTTTTTTTTTTTTTTTTTTTTTTTTTTTAACTTTGAGGTACAACAATGATTTACAAAGTTTCCATAAATTGCAGTTACATTAAATCGTAAATGAATAACAACAGTAGAGTTTCACCAAAGACCAGCTCTCTTTACCTTTTTCTAATTTTGAGAGGAGAAGTGGTCTTGGTCCAATTAATTTTATTACAAATATATGTACATGTAACACCAATAAAAACAGTGATCTTACACTGTAAGTTCTTCCTTCCCAGTCGTCTGAAGTATAATAACCAGGGCTGGCGATTTTCGAAGCAGAAAATTTAAAAGACAAGTTCGCTGAAGCCATGACGTCGAAGCCACGCAGATTACCTGTAACTAAATCATTCATATTGGAAGAAGGTACTTTTGAAAGTTTTCCACTTGTTTTTCTTTTCATACTATTACCTCCTACCTGAACTGTCATCGTATCAGCCAGCAGACTGCCAGAAAGAACAGGTATTATTACCCATTTCAATACCAAAATCCCTTTAGGCAGGCCTACAGGCGGAGGTAGATTTCGAAGTGCTTTTGGTTTCATTTATTGTCGCTGCATAGCACTCTTCTTCTTTAGCCTTGGCATGGCAAACCTGCAGTAATAAGAACTGAATTCGGTAAAGAGGAAGAGCCTACAATCATTTGTTTTGACAACAAGAATAGGATATAATATTCTGGGAGGCCGTGCGCAAGATTAGCAATGAATAAAATTAGCAAAGCCGCTAAACAAGACAAAATTATGATATTATAATAATTCTTTTAAGTGTTATTATTTTCAAACATTAAAATCTCGCGTCATATGAGAGCTATCAAGAAACTATTTATTGATTTGTAGAGTACTCATCAAGAGCTTTTCAACGGTACCCCACAAGACGTGGTTTCAAAAGTTTCGAATTTTCATCCCCCACCCCCACCCCCACCCTCACTCGAACCCCCGAATCGTTGGTGTCACTGTGAACTCCATAGAGAGTACTCTAATTTATTCCAACAAAGTTTCCCTTTATACTTCCTAGGGGCCGAGATATAAATGTTTTAAAATTTCAACCCCCTCCCCCGACCACCCCCTTGGGCCAATTTTGCCCATTAACGAACTTGTCCAAACTATTGGGCCTAGAAATAACATAATAAAATTTGGTTCAAATATCTTCAAAATTACGGCCGCTATCGTGTAAAGATATATATATATATATATTTATATATATATATATATATATATATATATATATATATATATATATATATATATATATATATGTTATATATATATATATATATCTTTACACGATAGCGGCCGTAATTATATATATATATATATATATATATATATAAATATCACAACATTTTTTTTTTGAACGGGCGGTGGTTTCGTACTTAGGGGAGCATGAAACGTAAAGATATGAAAGAATTTTTCGAAATTCATGACATGGTATCCATTGCAATAGGTAGATTTTTCTTCGAAATCTACCTAAAAATGATCCAAAACAAATATGATATAATGATAAATGCAGGTTATTTACCTATTCATCTTCCTTCGCCATATGTTCATCACAAAGATTTAAACGGTGTTGTCCCACTAGTAGCAATAATTCTTTGCTGCTTTTTTTTTTTTCTTTATCTGGCATTTATTTAACATATCTTCATTATGTACCTTACTATTCCAAAATACAAGGGTTGGAACTTTTATAGTGGCAACACATAAAATCACGGTGAGTTACAGGAAGTAGAATTCATATTTATAGTATATAAAATGCCAATTTAAGTTCTGATAATTTTTCCCTGCGATTACCTGAACGTATTTAACATCTTGCATTTCCATGGAATCTGTGCTGTAGACATACAACTGATTGTTCACTCTCTAAAACTTGACTGATTCAGCACTGCTAACCGTAAAATTCACATTAATTGTTTGATATTTTTAACATAGATATGATGAAAAATCCCAGATAGGCCCAAAAAGGATTAAATGAGGAGGGATTTTAGTAAAAACTTACAGTACCTTATTATAAATTATAGCAATCCAGGAATATTCCCTGAGACCATGCCTATCTACCCTCCAACAAGGTTTGAATAGTGTTGTTTTATATATATTTCGAATTACTCGTACAGAAAAAAATCATAACATCGTTGCATTATATCGAGCACTAAGAAATACCGGTACTGAATATTTCCTGAAAATTTTAAGGAGTTGTGACCAATAGAACGATGGGGGAGCTATAGCACTTTCAAAATGGATTCATATTTTTGGAACACATTGTATAACTGATCAGATGTGCCGCTTCGAAGCCATTCCACAAGCTTGTATTGCTACTGCGCATCTTCAAATCAAGCTTCTTGTCTCGTCTTCCCAGTTATACAACCTGCCTTCACTACAGGAAGTTGAATAGTGAACGTTGGCATCGGGGGTCAAATCCGGCCTTCCGAGTGCAAGTCGTTCGCGTTACCCCTTGCGATAACTTCCTCGGCCAACTGTGTGTGATTACTAGACCTGGGATTTTAGGCTCTAAAAATATTGGTTTTAGACACCTAAAATAGGCTTTTAAAACAAGTAAATAGGCTTTTAAAATAGAAAATAGGCACTTAAAATATGCTTTAAAAATGTGTAAATAGATAGAAAATAGACTTTAAAATATTACAATATACACTTAAACTGTAACATGGTCTTTTTTTTCCCCTACAAGAAACGTGGTATACCTATTATTAACAGAATTAGGCATCACAAACTATATTCACTTAAACAGATGTTCTTTCACTGGTGACATGACACAGCAGTCCTTCCTCCTTAATCCTCACCCTCCCCGTCAGTCAGTTTAGCGACAATTGTTTGGAATAATCAAGTTTCTGTGAAAAACCCACCTCTGCTGTTCTGCTTTTCATTGAGGGATGTCCTTTATAAGTTTGTAAAAATTACAGAAGTTGTATTTTATTTTAAAATGTACAAAATAGGCATTTTAGGCACTTAAACAGTAAAAAAGGCTCTAAAGGTCCAAATAGGCATTTTAGGGCACTGTAAAATTCTATAAATGTAATTGATATATCATGAAACGTCAACATATTTAAAAATGTTCTTGTTATTTCGTAAGGAACAAAATAGGCATTTGCCTTAAAATCGCAGGTCTAGTGATACAGCTTCTCCTGTTGATAGAAATGACGCATGAGCTCACTTAGTAGTTCACTCTCATGAGAACAAGAATGGCAAGGAAAACTACTATTTATTTGCATCAAATCATCACAGTTTATGTAATTATAAAGTTAACTGTACATTGGCCATGAGAAACTTGACTCGTGATTCATATGCGTTAAACAAGTGTTACCTAAAGTGGCGATTTATACATACCTGCTATAGAACAGTCAACTTTTTCCCTTTGAATCTTTTCATCTAAGTGCCTCATACTGTAAATACTGAACTGAAGGTTAACTATTTAAACTATGTAATTTCTTCTCGACCTTTTTTTTGGTATTTATTTATTTTTATTGGTGTGGAATATTTTTAACAGGGATGTCAGAATAAGAACTTGTAAAATATACGTTATCCTAAAAAAAACACTGGCATAATAGTATATTGCGATACTAGTTCCGTAAGCGCTGCTTACGGATCGAGGAATTAGTTTGAAAAAACGAGGCGCTTGCGCCGAGTTTTTTCAATTTCCGAGATCCATTATGCGCTTACGGAACGAGTATTGCATGCTATTTTTTGCACGATGATTATTTTTATCGATTTATTTATATTAATTGAGATATTAGCTGAAAATATTATGTATATACACTATTGAAGATGGATGTTATATTTCAGAAAGTGATTCGCATGTGTTGGTTGTTTATGGGGACCGAATATTTGTCCTGTTAAAGTCGCCACAAACTGGGGGCCTTGGTTCCGGTCTTCGATAAAGGCTTGTATTATGATGGATTTATTTACGGCACGTGTACTTTTTGTCATTTTTACAGCACTGAGATTTCTATGATCTAAATGCTTTATATTTTTTGGTGTTAAGTAATTTTAAGGCAAAGTGAAACGTTTACCATTATACATTAGATCTGAAATGAGCCCTTGACATTGTCTTCTATGAAATAATTTAAGGCAAAGTGCAACGTTTACAACTTCTGATTTTCTATTTTCTTCAGGTACTGCACGCGAATATACCGGTACTGTATGTGATGGAAGCAACAGAGGATAGTGTTGGAACGAAGACGTTTCAGCAAGAGTGGCTATGAAAAACGATACTTGGACCAATTTGAGCATCTGCTTCAAGCACTCAAAGGTAAAGAAAACCCACACCACTCACAAAAATTTTGTTACTTTTGTTTGTGTATTTCTGGAAGTAGCTGCTAGTTATTTGATGGTTTTCAAAATTTGATTCACTAAAAGAAGCTCACCTACCTGCTGTTTAAAATGTTGAACCATCGTTGCTGCATATTACGGAAATTTCGAACGAACTAAAACTGTTGTTAATTTCAAGGTAATATCATAGGAATGACCAACTCTATCACATCACGGGCATGCCATCTTGCGTAGGGGAGACCGGCCTTGGTTGTCACACGGGATGGTTGTCTCACTAGTAAGTAACTGGATACCCAGTTGGCAGGAGGGATTGGTTTTAAGTGGGAAAGATGCTCCCTTGACCATTAGCACCGCTTGCAGTTTCCCGAGAAGCAGGTGTTAGTTTTGTGTCCATTGTTGAAAGATTTGTGATTTGCTTTTGAGATAACTGAGCCTTTATAGAAGTAACATTTTTTGCTGAGAACTTCCGACATTGGCCTCTAAGGTTTCTGTAATATGTCCATGGGCGTCGGCATGGGGAGGGGGGCAAGGGGGGGCAACTGCCCCCCTCTGGATTGCCTTATGGATTTATTTATTTGTGGTACTCTTTGTCAACTTACAGTTGTAGCATGGAGAATAAAAAAAATAGAATTATTTTATAATGAGTTTAGCAAGTATTAACTAATTATAACTATAATATGTATTTATAATAATATCTCACCAAAGCCATTGCTCAAAAGAGCGTATTCTGTTAACTTAAAAAACTTTGTAGCCTCGTCGAATTCAGCTTGGGTTCAAAATAACGATCCGGTTAACTAAGTTAATATTAATGTGTTTAGCCTAATCATTTAAAATTGAGGTCCGAAATTGATTTTGCCCCCCCCCCCTTAATAAAATTCCTGGCGACGCTGCTGATTATGTCTATTAATTATAACAGCCATTGACACTTTTAGTATAGGAAAGATAAAGACTAGCCGAGCTCAATAATGCATAAATCTATCTCATTTTTGCTAGATATTGACATTGGCCCTTTTAGAACCAAGCCACAGAAATTTTTTACGTCTCACTTTGTCATTGCAGTTTCCACAGTCATGCCGAATACTAAAGACTTTTTTTTTTGCGTTCAGAAACTTAATCACATATCTGTTCTAAGTATACATTAGGAGTGCGCGGCAAAGTTAGAATTAGAATTCAAATTATGCTTGTGATTAAGAAAAAATACAGGAAGGATAGCCTATTTATTGGGCAAGGTAAGGAACTGTGATTTAAAACAAGAGTGTTGAGTTATTTTAACTTTGATTTTAAGTGTTACGGTGACTGAATTAAAAAGAGGAATCAGAGCGGAACGAACATGTAGAAAGAATTAATTAATAAAGATAAGTTAAATCTGCAAGAGACAGTAGACCAGAGGGAAGAAGGAGCTCGGGTCATCCGCGAGAAGGATGGCATGATTAGGGAGAACAGGCCACTGATCTAAGAAAAGAGGTTTGACCCCACCCAATGTTTTCAAAAGTAGCCTCCACTGCGAGTCATCAATCACGCAATCATTCTTGATTGTTAGCTGCTAAGGACGCCATTGCTATCGTTTGATCATCTTCTCACGTCACTTCCGATTACAGAGCCCAACAAAAAAGAACTTTTTGTTTGATGTCTCAGATGTTTTACCGGATTTTGGCTGTAGGCCTACTTGGTGTGCTTATTCCAAATATGTAAACAGTTTTTCTCTACCAGCTCTACTTTTATATAGATTTTATTCGTGAACAAAACCTTGCTTGATAGTATAGCTAGTGAAGGTTCCTGACCATACTTTGGACACGTAGGACGAAAACTGTACGAAGTACAGAAAAACTAAAAGCTGGATTATTTTTTGGCCCTCAAATTGACAGCTCATAAGTCATAAACGACCTTACAATATGTGATAATATCAATTTTTTGATGGACCCCATGTTATATTGTTAATGTAATGTTAGTGTATTGCTTTTTTCTTCACATGATTTAGAAGCTAAAAATGTGCACTGTTTTTTTTTTTTTTTTTTTTTTTTTTTTTTTTTTTTTTTTTTTTTTTTTTTTTTTTTATCAAACGTAAAATGGGATAATATGCATAATGGTAATAACTAGGGACCGGATTCTTAGGTTTTTACCTATTTTTTTCCTTACTTCCAAAACAAAAAGCGATCATACACTTTTTCGAATCATGTCCATAGGATTCATTCACATTAATTCTGTGGCACCTAAAAATACCTACATGGGGTAAAAAACCTAAATGAACCTAAACGGGATATAAAACCTAAAATATCTAATTTAGGCTACATTTTTTTGTCTTTTTTGTTTGTCAGTTGAGAAATCGATATTTCGCAGAGAGACAATTTTTGTTGGGTTGAAATTAATACCACCAACGTTTCGTTCAACCCAATGTCGTCTAGGATGACAGTATCAAGACAGGAAGTGTAAGAGTACCGGCGTATTCTTTTAAAAATATTCGTACGAACTACCATTGTTAACGTCATGTGAGGTTGAAAGGACATTTTCTGCCTTCAAATGTATTCTAAGAGATAACAGGAAGAACTTCACAGTTCAGAATATTGAAAAATATTTAGTGATATAGGCCTACTGTAACCAGGAAATGTGAGACAATCTTATTTTCACTGCTTCTTTCGATTGTTTATGCTTTCTTTCTTCAATAGGCGTAACCAGGCCGACCATATGGGGGGGGGTTATAACATCCGCGGGGTCTGGCGAGTATGGAAGGAGAGGGGGGGCCGGGGGCCCTCCCCCGTAAAATTTTAAAAATTAAGATGCAAAATAACGAGTTTTAAGCTTCCGGGGGTTCTCCCACGGAAAATTTTAAAAATTAAGATGCAAAATAACAAGTTTTAAGCTTCCGGGGGTCCTTCCCCGGAAAATTTTAAAAATCAAGACGCAAAATAACGAGTTTTAAGCTTCCCACGCTTTATACTTGTATTAAGCAATTTATGGGTAGACTTAAAAAAATTATACAATTTTCCTTTTTTTAATCAATGGGGGGGGGGTTCAAACCCCCAAAACCCCCCCCTCGCTACGCCTATGTGTCCTAAAGCAAGTTTACACAAATTTAAGTCAATTTTGTTAAGTTAACCTTTACAAGTATTATGTATTGAATCCTATGTAGCACATTCAAATTCATTAACCAATTATTCTACCCGAAAACGATATTTTGGAAAAAAACCTAAAAAAAAACTATTTCACCTAATGGAAAACCTAAAACGGTGTTTTTAAAAACCTAAAAATCCGGTCCCTAGTAATAACATATCTCACAAAACTAAAGCTGATAGGGCAAAACTAATGGCACATTTGGCATCAGCGACCTAAATATACCCAAGAATAAGTATAAAATCTAAGGTACCAAAATGGCTGTTGGTCTGTGTAATTCAGTCAACTATCTAGTTCACTTCAGCTAAAATATATCTTTCGGACACGGTCTAAGAATAGTGAAGACCCTTACATACCTCACACATAAACAGACGTAATAAATGTATTTGTTGCAAGAGCAAGAAGGAAAGTGAAAAGTTGTACAATGTTATGGAGGAAGTGTTGTGGCCACGAGGCGTATAGTATATGACTTGCAGGATATCCGTAGAAAGAAGACATCCAGGTCCAGTTCTCTTCCTGTGTATATGCGAGACGCTAGCCATATGCGATGCCTGATGCTGTTGCATAACATTGTTATGACAGATGTAACTTCGTGCAGGTCACATTCGGATGTTTCCACGTAATTCCTCGCACTTTTCACTTCGAAATGCGACATCGTATTTCAGCTAAAGCAAAACAGCTTAATTACATTTAAGCAGAACAAAACACAGATGTTATCCCAGTCTCTGACATAGTTAAGCACTTCCTAACTATTCTCTATCCCATTTAAGAACGATCCTGTTCAAAACAAAGAGGCGTGGCTGTCATAGCCCGCACGTGAGAACGCATGTGAGAACCGTGTTTAATGTTAGTTTGTTTATTCTCAGTACAACTCACCTGCAGGATCGTCGTGAACAATGAATCCTTTGTTTTGTTTGCTAATTGATATACTATAATGATGACGATGCCAGTGAGAGTTTGTTATTTCACGTGTAAATGTTGATATTATTGTTGCATGAACTTACGAACACTCGTTAGCCACACCCTGGCTAATGACATTAACCAATCACGTTTTGTCACATGATGCGAATTTTCCGCGAACTCTCTGTGAGTTCTCCTCCCCTTTGTTTTGACTAGGATCAAACTAGAATGGGATCAATTATAACTACCCGATTTCATATAACTTAACATGAGATCTGCATAATATTATGATTACTTGATTAGTGATTACCAGGGCCCGGATTCAAATGACATGTCAGCTTCTTATTGATGCTGCATAGACATTGCCAACTTGTAGATAAATCCAAAACATGGCCTCTATATTGTAGAAATGCATTGTTATGAGGTCATTTTTTGTAATTTTAAGCAATTTTATATTTTTGGGGCATTTATTTTAAGTTTACGTCATTATTTTGTCATTTTCATGTAATTTTCTTCCTAATTTAGTAATTTTCATGCATTTACATTGAGTATATTACCTATTTTGTCGTCTGGGTAGCATCGTCCCCAGCGATACTGTTTTGGAAGTGTTGTTTGTGTAATACAAGAAGGACGCATTCAGTGTTGAAGTGTTGTCATGTCTCAGTCGGAAAGGAGAATCAAAGAAACGCCAAAATTTTTTATTGTATTACTGTTGTTAGGATCTACTTTAAATCAATTTTCTTACTTCTCTTCTTAAATGCTCCAATCAAGAACAAAGAACAAATATTTTAGACCTACAAAATCCTTTCTGCATTTACAGTTTTTACAATTATGTAAAATTGTACATACGTACAATTATGTATTACAATTAGTTTATATCTTTGTGTGTACAAAACTAATTTTTTATAAATAAAATATAAGTTTTTAGGTCTTTTTTATAATTATAAGTCATTTTCTTGAAAATGTAGGTTCATTTTATAGGTAATTTTTAAAACAATTTTAGGTCATCAGATTCCTGGCCCTGGTAATTACGTAGTATTTCATGGCCGGAGTTGCAGGTTAACATGATCTTCCGAGCAGTTAAGCCGTGGTCTTCGGTTTTCAGAGCCTCGCGTCTGTGGCGAGCATCTTTAGAGGTCGTTCAGACGACTTTAGAAACTACACTGACCGGCAAAAAAAATCGATCACTTACAGAAGTTTAAAAAAAATTAAGTTTAAATAAATATTACGTAGTAGGCCTAGTGCTTGAAATAAAATTACTGCAATTGTATACGTCTTTAAGATTAAAATTTAATGACACATTTCACACTTAATTCCCCATTTTTCCTCTTGCACCGTGGTGAATGGTGAGCCTAAGGTTGCAGGGGCATAACGGAGGCTGCATCCATCATCAATTAGAGCAACAGCTTTGGCAAAGTCTTCAGGACTGAGAGGCATAAATTCAACTAAACCTACTGACAGAATCACTTCGATGCGAAGGGAGACAGTTTCCGTTCAGTTTGGAAGGAAATGACGCAATACAACAATGAAAGACTTAGCAATATGCAGTGTTGCCATACGTACGACTATAGTCGTACACATACGACTATTTCATAGATTTGTACGACGTACGACGCAACTATGTGTCGTATGCCTATTCATACGACTATTTTAATATAATTTTATACTATCATTTGCTGTATGTTTTTTTAGCAATCTACTGCAGAACTATCAATTTGGATAAACATTAAGTTTTTGTTTTTTCGTAGTTGCCTACATGTTGCTAAATGCATGGCGGAATGTTATAATAGCCATTGTCAAATTATAAAATAAAACTAAGTCTCTTTATTTCTTACAGGCCTTTACGGGCCGGTGCCGCATCTTGCTTAAGTTGTAATGTTGTATTATTATTGCTACTTCTCTCATTATTCTTCTCCAAACATTTTATATTTTAGCCGCACGTGTGCAAAACGAAGCAATCCAAACCTCTAAAGAAATTATACCGATAAAGACCACCTGGTCTTATTGTTTTTGTTTTACTTTGACCAAACATAATAATCATATCATTGTTATTATTAATAGTAGGGATATTTATGTTGACACGTGCATATCAAAAGTGACTGTATACTTTTCTTTAAATAATATTATGTAGAAATCTTACTTTCTTACGGTTTGTAATTTATTAATATTTTATTATTATTATTATTATTATTATTATTATTATTATTATTATTATTATTATTATTATTATTGTATTTATTCCTGCAACATTTGCAGGTAGCTGGTGACAAAGAATAGCCTACCAACAACAATGGGTATATGTATACAGTTACGAGAGACCAGTCTTATTATTAATTAATAATAATAAAATGGAGTAGCGCACAATGTGCATTCTTAGTCTTGTTACGACTCGCAGAACTTTGTGAGCGAAACTGTCCTCATTTTACACTGTTGTGCATGGTATCGATCACAATTTCCGAAGCACAATTTGCATACACACTGGTCGTCCGGTTGATGGAATTTCACGTTGCTGCAGACTTTGTGATGGAAGCCATGTGCAGCATATCTTGTCATTGTATGTCTAAGTTCGTAGTTGGCGTTCTTCCATTCCGAGCATACCATAGCATCAGTGGAGTAAAACTCTAGCCATATTTCTCTTTTCTTTTCCTTTAGTTCTTGCAACAGATTCTCGTATGGCTCTGTAGATGGTAGGAGAAGCTGGTACCGTAGTTCTTCTATGAAGTAGAGTTCTCCGGTTAGCTCATACGTCAGTCTTGAGGGTGTGTACTTTGATAATGATAAAGCTTTCTTTAAGAACGTTGCCTTTACTCTCTCGATATCTGCTAGGTTATGCTTCTGTAGGTATTCCCGTATGTTTTCTAATCCATATGTTATTATGGGCATAATTTTTAGTTTGAATAGTTTGAGTGCTGTTGTGAGGGATATCTTCTGTAAGTTACTTATGGTGTTCATGGCTATTATTGCTGCTGCTACTCTGTCCTTTATGTGTTTTGTGTATACATTTCCTTGCGTTTGTAGGGTTATCCCAAGATACTTGAAGTGAGATACTCTTGTTAGCTGTACGTTTCCGTGTGTTATTATGTCGCTGGCTGCTGGTCTTCCGCCCTTCTTGAATGTCATGGTAACTGTCTTCTTATTGTTTAGTTGAAGCTCGTTTCTGGTTGCCCAATCTGTTAGTCTGTTGAAGGCTGTCTGTAGTTTTTGGATGTTTTCTGATGCTATTACCATGTCATCAGCGTAGGCATAAAATTTTACGTCGTCTGTTTGAACGTCTTTTGCAATGTCATGTGTTGCTATGTTAAAGAGGAGAGGACTGAGTGGGTCGCCCTGCAGCACTCCATTAGTTTGTTCTATTGGTTGTGATTTGTCGATATTGTCATCTATCTGTATATAGTTGGCTTTCAGGATGTCCCTCAGGATTCTCGTGATGTAGTTTTTCCCAGCTACTTGTTCAAGCTTCTCTATTAACATTGATCTGTTTACAAGATCGAATGCTTTTGTGTAGTCGATGAATACGACATGTAGCTTTCCGTTGGGCTTGGATAGAGCCTCTTGAATATTTGTCTGTAAACAACCTATTGCCTGTAGTGTGGATTTTCCTTTTGTAAACCCAAATTGTTCTTCTGGAATTGCCCACTCCACCATTTTGTATAGCCGTTTTGTTAGGAGAGTTGTCAATATTTTGAAAGGTGCACATTCAAGAGCTATGCCCCTATAAGAGTCGGGATCACTGGTGTCCCCTTTTCCTTTGTATAGAACTTTCAGGGTGGCGAACCTCCAAGCTTCTGGGATTTTGCCTTCTTGTATGCATTTGTTGTAGATCTCTGTCCATGCTTCTTTGAAGTATGCAGCTGTGCTCTTTATATGCTCATTCAGTATATTGTCTGGGCCTCCCGCTTTCTTTAACTTTGTTGCACATATTGCATCTTCTATTTCTTGTGTGGTGAATGGTACTATACTCATGTTTGAGAGTTCTGCTTCTGGTCTGGTTTCTCTGTTTTGGAGGACTTTTTCAAAATGGGTTTTCCAGGTTTCCATGTTTATATCAGTTGGGAAGTGGGGTTGCTTTGGTGTAATAGCATTGTACCATTGTCGTTCTGCTTCTTCTATTTGTTTTCTTTCCTCCTCCTTCATGTAAGCTTCTTTTGCTGTTTTAATGATGTCTTTGTAGCGTCGTCTGCTGGTATTGTAATTCTGCAGGTTTTCTTTTGTCTCATTTGTGATAACATTCTTTAATGCTGTGAGTGTGTGTTTCCTTGCATTATAGCACTCTCGGTTGAACCAGGGCTTTGATCTTCTGTTAGGTTGCGGGTATTCTATTGTTGCCTCTTGTATGTATTTTTCGATGGATTTTACTGCCATGTCAATGGACCCACTTCTTACATAGTCAAGTATTGATTGGATATCTGCTTTTTCTATGATGTCCATTATTGTTTTTCTCCTTATCTTGAGCCGTTTTGTTTCCTTTATTGTAGTATTGCTGAACTGTATAGTTGTATCTACTGGTAAATGTTTCCTAGCTATTACATGTTTTAGCACCTGCTGTTGTAGTGCCTTCCCATTTGTGAATACCAGGTCTATAGTACTGCTGCCGTTGTTGCATATGTACGTTTTAGTAGTTTTCTGGTTTACAAGGGAGAGTCCTTCCTTTTTTATGCAATCTATTACTTCTTTTGATTTATTGTTTGGCATGTCAATCCTACAGTTTAGATCGCCTGCTAGTATTACGTTATTATTAATTAATAAGTAGTATTGCGCACAATGTGCATTATAGGTACAATGTTAATCCAATGTTATTCTGAGCAGAATTGAATCAGCGACACTAATCTATTTTTGCATGTTAATGCGTGATAAGTTTCGCACTGTTCACCGCACAATTCACATTTGCACTCCTCACACGTCTGATGGTAAGTCTTCCTGGTGCAGATGCGATGATGAAAGCCGTGGACCGCGAAGCGTGTTACTATGTGCCTCAGCTCGTACTCTGCCCTCATCCATTCTTTATTCATCATGGCATCTGTCCTGTAAAAGCTCTCGTCAATTGAGTCCTTCTTCGTCTGCAGCTCTCTCAGCAATTCTTCGTATGCCGGTGTATTTGGCAGCAGCATTTTCATCCTCAGGTCTTCTACTAGGTAGGTTTCTCTGGCTAATACATATGTGTACCTTGATCTTGTGAATTTTGAGATCCCAAGCACCCTCTTCAAGTACCTTGGTTTCATGCTTTCTAGTTCCTGTAGTTGTCTCTTTGTTAAGTATTCCCAAATGATTTCTAGACCATATGTGAGAGTGGGTAGCACTTTGACCCGGAAGAGTTCCATAGCTGTGCTGACTGACATCTTTTGTATGTGTCTGATGTCACCTATGCTTCTAATTGCGGCTGCTAGTCTCTCTTTTATGTGGACTGTGAAGGTGGTCCCTGTTACTTGCATCGTGATTCCTAGGTATTTAAATTTCCTTTTCGGTGTCAGCGTATGTTCACCACACACAATGATGTCATCCCGGGTTAAACGTCCTCCTTTTTAAATACCACTAACTCTGTCTTCGAGACGTTTATTATTAATTCATTTTCATCTGCCCATTGTGTGATGAGATCCATTCCTATTTGCAGGTGTTGTATGTCATCAGCGGTTAGAGCCATGTCATCTGCATACATGTAAACATTTAGGTTTTCTGCTCTATTTTTTACTTTGTTTGGAAGGTCGTGTGTCAGGATGTTGAACAGTATCGAGCTCAGGGGATCCCCTTGTAGTACTCCGATTGTTTGATCAATCCAGCTCGATAGAGATACTCCGTCACATATCTGCACCTGATTGTGTGCCAGTATATTTGATATTAGCCTTGTCATGTTTGAGTGCCCTATGAGATGTTCTAATTTTTCTATTATTTTTCTTGAGTTTTGTCCATTCTGTAGCGATAATCTTAATGATTTATGTATAGCGTAGAGCTTTATCACTGGTACTCACTACTAAATTGAAATATACAGACACACCACACAAGACAACACCAACATCCTAAACGAACAGTTACAATTCAAATCGCACGCGCTGTACGATACAGTTATCCAGAAATGTCTTCCCAACAACAACAACAACAACACCACGGAAGTCAGTTGCTGAAGATGGCCGCTCCATGCGGTTGAAAGCGCTCCAACAGGTAACAAAATACCGCAATTTAGTAGTGAGTACCAGTGATAAAGCTCTACGCTATACATAAATCACTATTATTTTTGTTCTGTTGACCGTATCAAAAGCTTTGGAGTAGTCTATGAAGATGACATATTTCTTTTCGTGGTTTTGCAGTCTCTCTTGTATACTCTTTAGAAGGCATTCTGCAGCCATTAATGTGTTCCTAGCTTTCCGGAACCCGAACTGCTCTTCTGGTAATAATGGTTCTACCAGGGCACTTAGTCTCTGAGTTAAAAGTGTGGTAAGTATCTTAAATGCTACCGATTCCAGAGCTATACCCCTGTAACATTCAGGTCTACTTAAATCACCCTTGCCCTTGTATAGCAATTTTATGATTGACTTCCGCCATGTGATAGGGATATTTCCTGACTCTAGGCATTGGTTCATCAACTTTGTCCAGATAGGTTCTAGGTAGGGTAGCGACAACTGCAGATGTTCGTTGCATAATCCGTCTACACCCGGTGCTTTATTTGCCTTGCCTGACATGATGGCTTTCTTTACTTCTTCACTGGTGAATTTTTTGATGTGTTGTGTCGTCGGTCTGTCGTCTATTTCTGGTCTGGTATCCTTGGATGCTAGTAATCCTTTCATGTATTTCTCCCATGATTCCATTGTGATGTCTGCCGGGAAGCGCGGTTGTCTCGTCTTGAGTGCTTTGTTAGGGTCCTTCTCGATGTCTCTAATGAGCTTTTTGTCTTCCTTTTCTCTGTACTCTCGTTTCTTCAGCTTTTGGAGTTCCTTATATTTCCCTCTTGCACTCTGATAACACTTCAGGTCTTCCACTTCTCTTGTTCTTCGCGCTGTGTGCAGCTTCTTTAAGGCATTTTGTCTCGCCATGAAGCATTCTTTGTCAAACCATTTTTGTGCTCTTCGCGTACTCTCCATTGTTATTGTTCCTTCTTTTATGAAGTGAGTTATCTCCGTCATGGCTTCCTCCAGACGTCCCTCATTAACCGCTTGCAAGGTGCCTGCAATTTGGTCCATATTTTCCTGTAGTAGGTTCAAATCCAGTCTTCTTCTTGTCCTTTGGGGCTTTAATTGTTCTCTTGGTCTCTTAGCTACTTTCAGAGTTGTTTTGATTGGTATGTGTTTTCTAAGTATAGCTGCGTCGCTATCCGTCATAAGGCTATGCTCATATATATCGTATCCTCTTGTGAATACTACGTCTATGGCACTCCCCCCATTGTGGCAAAAGTACGTCAGCATTTTCTTGTCATTTACCAATACGAGACCTTCCTCTTCAAGGAAGTTAAAGACCGTTTCTGTTTTCCCATTCGTCTTATCCAATGGGCAGTTCATATCTCCTGCAATAATTATTTTATCATTAGTCTGTATGACGTCCAGAGCTTTCTGTATATTGTCTATCACATCTGTTGCACTACAATCTGGTCTGTAATATACGCCTACTAATATCCCTATTCTTGTTTTGACAACTATCTGATCCTCTTCCTTCAGAAGTATTTCAAAAGGGGTTAACTTTGTACTGATTAGGCATGCCACTCCTCCTGATGGTCTACCTCTAACATTTTTCTTTGCTAATGCATGTACGTTGTAGAAACCTTTCACTTCCACCCTTGATTCTATGGTGACAAAAGTCTCTGTCAAAATGCAGGCATCGAAATCACTAAAAATGTCTCTCGATAAATCCCCCATTACTCCCTTGAGTCCTTCAACGTTCCAGTTTAGGATTTTCACTTGTCTGCTGTCCACTTTGAGTTCATTACCGTCCTCTTTTTCACTTCCTGACACTTCCTGCTTGCTTCTACTCGAGGGAACCTCCTTCCTGTCTGGCTCGAAAAAACCTATATCTTCTAACTAGCACTCCACTCGGCCAGTAGTCTGAGTTCTCTGCGATTTGTAGCTTGTCAAATGGTATTCCCACTTTAAAGGCTTTATTGGAGCCTCTAGTATTTAGCTCTTCACATGTAATTTCTTGTTCTATCCCGTTCCTGTTTAAGAACTGAGTCACTATTTCTGTTGTTGTATTCGGCTTTAATCTGCCGATATACAGCCATGCTGTTTTGTTTGCTGCCTGTAGTTCGCCTCTTTCTGCTTTTGTTCCGATTATTACGGGGGCTTTCAATGCGTTTTGCCGTGACTTCTGTCTCCTGGTTACCACCTGACTCCATGAGGTGGTCTCTGATTCCTCTCCTTCTGAGTCATCATTCCTTTCTTGTGCTTTATCATTTCCTGAGTCTTTCCTCTGCTCTATGTCTAGAAGGCGTGGTTCAGGGTGATCATTTTTGTTTATCTGTTGTTTTGATGTTTTCTGCTGCGGCTGTTTCCGCGGGCCTTTCTCTCCTGATTCTTTCCTCTGTTCCACTCCACGTGGTTCAGTGTCATCGTCTTCGTTGTTCTGAAGTTATCTGTTGCAAGTCTTTCCGCGGGCCTCCCTGGCTAGCTGCTACTTGTTTATTAGCTACTTTTATCAACGTTTCTACCTTCTTCAGTAGTGAGTCTTCGAATTCCTTTAGTTGGTTCTTTATTGCCAATTCTGATTCTTCCATTTTTGTTTTGATCATTGCGATCTCGTTTTCTTTTGGCTTCCTTATTATTAGTAGGCATTATTATTATTATTATTATTATTATTTTTTTTTTAGGCAGTCTTATTATTGTTATTATTATTATTATTATTATTATTATCATCATCATCATCCTGACCATTCGCAAAGTGTACGACGATTTTAACTAGCGTACGACTATTTTCAAATGCTGGTACGACTGTTTTACGTTTATGATCTGGCAACCCTGGCAATATGTACGACAAGCTAGTGCTTATAATCATATTGGAATCACCCTATTGCGATTTTTTTTTTTTTGGTGATAAAGTGAAGATATGAAGAAAGCAGATATGCTGTGTCTATAGCTAATGATCCATTAAAAATAATAATTCATCCTCACCAACAACAACGTATAAACATCCAATCAAAATTATGTTTAATCTTAAAAGTACAACAAATTTTACAGTGATCGGTTTTTTTTTGCCGGTCAGTGTAGTAAATTAACACTGAACTAAAACAAAACACTTTATACAAACCTCTGAAACCTTTATACTGTACTTACAAAAACATGAAGCTCGGGATTTTTTTTACATAATCAGTAGTCTACATGGAGTTAATAAGGTTGTTCTTTTTTACGCTTCGATCACTTTTATTTTCAGATTTTTTTTAGCACCTTACTCCTTTCTGTTAGGTGCTGAGTAACAGAAATAATAACCAATATTGGAAAATCCCAGTAACAGCGTCGGGAATGGAAACCGCGGTCCTTCCGGTTTGTAGCGCAGTATCTCAGACAACTGCATGTTTGTTATCTGAGGTGAAGATTGTTACAAGCTGCATTTCCTTAACAGGAGCGAACACTTTTTCCTCCGTTAGGGCAAAAGTCTAATATTGTATTGCTTTCAAATTTGGTATGCATTCTTAAGTACCAGCATTTAATATTACAGGAATTTTTCTATTAATGCATATTTTGAAAAATGTATTTTTAAGTCATCTAGTCCACTTGTAATCTGCAGCAGATTGATTCAAAGCAACTTATGCCTTTTTCTCTGTTCTCTAAAAAAATGTATTGGTTCGTATAAACACTAGAAGGTGCCCGCAGCTCACCCGCGATTATTCATTTAACTGCTAGATGATTTATTTAAACCATTTATTTAACAGAAAAATAATTAAAACATTTTTATTAACACTGACATCTTTTTACATAAATGACATGATTTTATTCTTAAGTATATTGTTTACGTTATATATATATATAATTGAATGAACAAACTAATCTTGTGCTGCCTTATGGATATATAAATTCGATCGAAATGAAACTATTAAAGCGTGCCACAGATAAATGAACCTTGCCCAAATCTTGCATAAAATTAAAACCTTTGATAGTGAGCTTCGTATAGTGAGCATAGTGAAACTCATTCGATGTATTTCCGTTTAGGTATGCATTTATGATCCCCTTCTGTCCACCTATTAAAACAAATCTTTTGAAAACTTACGTAACTTCCTCTGCACATATAAAAGATTGTCTCTAAGTATAATATATTATGTATGACATTATCTTAATTTAAATTGGTTGTAAAAATGAAGAGAATTGTTGTTACCACATCGCATCCCCGAAGGATACCTGACTCAGATGAAATCTGATAAATGCACTCTTGTAACTTTCTTTACTCTAAGCATAGCCAATACATCTTTCTCGCTTCACATTCTGATATAGAATAAGAGGCCATATTGGAAAGAGTGCGTTCAATTGTTTGAACCTCATGCAAAGCTTTATTGTTCACCAGGCAGAAAAGAGTTTCTACAAACATCGGGTGGCTTATAACTACCCTTATACAGCATTGCATATGTGGTTGTATGTGCAGGGATCGTAAGCTATGGACTATATTCAAGTGTCGTTTGGAATATTTCTGTATTCACTGTAGATTTTATTATTATTATTATTATTATTATTATTATTATTATTATTATTATTATTATTATTATTATTATTATTATTATTAAGTGCCAGTATGGTACTTTATGAGATTGTGTGGTGGACGAAAAAATGTCTGTCCGTCTGTCTGTCCGTCTGTCTGTCCGTCTGTCTGTCTGTCTGTCCGTCCGTCTGTCTGTCTGTCCGTCTGTCTGTCTGTCCGTCTGTCTGTCCGTCTGTCTGTCCGTGTGTCTGTACGCACCATGACTCAAATACGCTTTTTCGGATTTTCATGAAACTTGGAAAACACATTTATAATGTCCATGGGAAGAGCCCTATTGATATTAAACCAAATCGGTTCACCGGTACCGGAGTAATGCCCAATTTAGTGCCTATTTTAATAGATTATGGCGCCTTTCTATTAGAAAAAATATCACTCAAATACGCTGTATCGGATTTCCATGAAACTTGGTCTACCCATTTATGACGTCCATGAGAAGTGCCCTATTGAATTTGAACCTAATCTGTTGACCGGTACCGGAGTAAAACCCAATTTAGTGTCTACTTTAAAGGCGCAATAACTCAAATAGGCTTTATCGGATATTTATTAAACTTAGTATACGCATTTATAATGTCCATGGGAAGACGTTTATTGATATTGGACCAAATCGGTTGGCCAGTACCGAAATAATGCCCAATTTAGTGTTTTTATGTTAATATGTAAGAAGTCGCGATAACTCAAATATGCTTTATTGGATTTTCCTGAAATTTTGTATACCCATTTATAATGTACGTGGAAAGACGTCTACTGATATTGGACCAAATCGGTAGACCGGTACCGGAGTAAAACCCAATTTAGTGTATATTTTAAAGACGTGGTAACTCAAATACGCTTTACCGGATTTTTATGAAACTTGGTATACACATTTATAATGTCCATGGGAAGACGTCTATTCCTAATGGATAAAATCGGTTGACCTGTTTCGGAGTAATGCTCAATTTAGTGCCAATTTTATGTTAATATACGTATTCGAAAGAATTTATTAAAAAAATGAAAATCAGTTATCTTGACAACATAGCCTATTGTTTTACTGTGATCTTATAAGGCCTTGGAAATTAAAATACATATTGATTTACATGCGCTTATCCAACTAGACCGTTAAAATGACCCAGGTGGCCGAGATGGTAGACCTTTCTTCTTCCGTAAGCCCTGCTTAATGAATAAATCTGGAGCTTAACTTGGAAATCAATTTTTAAAAAAACCAACATATTCTGCATATCATAATCGCAGCCATAACTAATTAAACAAAAACATACTTGCACTTTGTTACATCAGTTTACCTGATTTTTTTTATTATAACTGCAGACGGCACTAACTAGGAAAGTTCTTCCATTCCATAAAGAAACACTACATTTTCAGAGAATGAAAATTTCACAACTCTTAGGGATAGGAGGATAGCGGAAATACATTCTTGTCACAGTAAGATAGAGCTTAGAGTTCAAATTTAGCAATTTATTTAGATTTTTGTAAATGTTTTAGACAATGGAAGGAGTAGATACTGCCCGCTTTAGAACCGGCCCTGAAAACATGTATGTCTGTCTCACTCTACCTCATTATTGGTATCTCACGTAAAGAGTGAGACAGAGATTCTTGCTTACTTAGAGCCGATTCTAGACGGACAACACCGACCGTTCCCACTGCCTAAAACATTTGCGCGTCGACTATATATTATGGTTATTTAATGGCCGTTGTGTATTGAATCTTAGGCTTGCTACCGCCGTCGGTGGGCCGGAATTTTGTCCAGCAAGAGTAGGCTACTTTTACATATTTGCAAGTCTACAGATATGGAATTGTCGCATTTCCGCACACATAAATGCTTTCGACCTAAACTGGGATCAAACCCTCGAACATTGGAACAGAAAGCCAGTTCCTTCCCTACTGCTCAAATCAAGCTGACCAAAAATAACTGACCTAGGTTTTTACTCTGAAACGCTTTAATGATAACGGAAGTACTGCATGAATCGGATTGCTATAGGAAGTAGGTGTAATGTCAGCTACATTGTATTCGTGCTGTGGACTCAATTAACTTTAGTTCCCTGGAAACTTGGTCGTACTAATACGGTTCAGTTTGTCCGAAGTCTAGCGGAAATAATATTTCTATTCAATTATTATACTCTTTCCGTCTTATTTTGATGTGTCCCTAGAGATGAATAGTTTAGACGAAACAGATTGTTTCCCTTTAAGTCTGTCTCTCTGGAACCCTATAGCCCCCATGTTGGGGCGAAGGGGCCTCCAAGTGGAGATTTCTGTTACCTATACGCTAATTTTCCGAGAGAGGGCAGAGGGACAGGTGGTAAGCCCATCGCCTTTCAACCCCTCTCAGGAAACTAAGGTATTACTTGGGCGTGAAAGGGTCGAGAAATTTTGTCCAGAGGCTCTAATTTAGGCTTGGAGTTCTTTTACGTGCCGTAAATCTACGGCACGTCCCCCCCCCCCCCAGCTACAGGTAATTATCGTTACAAAATGACAGCCTCGTTTCGTGCACTGAAATGCCGCAAAACAGGCTCGAAAAGAAACAAACAGGCCTATGTCTGTCTCCCTCTTATTGAGTAGATAGGCCTACGAGTAATGTGATAGAGTGGTACAACAAACCGTTATAGATAATGTTGGTCCTATTAAATTGATTATTTCGATATCTGCCCTGTATTGCAATAAATTTATTGCATTCCAAAATTAATTGTAGTCCAGTAGCATATTTTTTAGACCTACAGCCACTGAATTAATGGAAAAAGTGACAATACAAGAAATATACGAGGATTTTACAGGGTTAGCATCTGGATAAAAAGCGCAAATGGACCCAATGTCTACACTCGTTAAGCAATACTTTTCCATTTCTCTACATTTCTATCTTCTCTACATAAACTCTTCATTTTCCTACCAGGAAGTAACTGGTAAATTTCTGGTTATTTTACAATTCTGAAAAGGAGAGAATATTTGTTTTTAAGTAACAACTCGTGAAAACAGAAGCAACATCAATCATGATAATAAAAACTGTTATAGCGTATCAATTCGCCTTGAATTACTAAGTTTGAAGATGTAGGGTCCCTGATTCCCTGAGTCAGGGAATCAAATCCCGAGACTTATAAAGTGTTAAGATCGTCGAACATTCTTGAACAGTACATAGAAGATGGTCTGGTATCAGAAGACAGTGTCCAGGCTGTTTCTCCACCTCCATACTCCTTAGTTTTCATTAAGACCGTGATCAGACGTCCCGATGTTACCGGGACATACCCGGTTTTCAGCACGCTGTCCCAGTGCCCCGAGAAATTTTTCGGAACATTTAAATGTCTCGTTTTTCTGAATTGTTACATCAGTTAGAAACTAAAATATGGAAATACCATCTCACCTAACTTCTGCGATAGGAAGGGAACGGTATAGCCAAACGGAACACGCCCCTGCTGTCAATCAATTAGAAAACCCGCAACACAGAGATGTCGGAGATTTCGTGAGCTGAGTATTAGAGTGTACTAACTTCACTTTTAGTGAAAAATACGGCAAAGTATCTCGAACTATTAGCTTAAGTGTGCAAGTGAGCATCATATCTCTTAACATTCTCTGCCCTATTACAAAATTAACTTCTGTGAACAACTTTTGAAAAAAACATTGGGTGGGCTCAAAAATTTTAAAATGTTCATAGCCCTCGCCTTATTTGGTTCATGAAATGGACTTACATAATATTGACATGACTACGGATAAATATATAACTGTACGTTTTGTTTGTAATACCAATCACACTTTGTCATTCAACCGCCAGGAAAGTAATCTGTTGCCTAATTAATGAAAGGTCTGCAATTGATTTATTTTGGGTTTTACAACAAGGAAAATTCAAGGGACTGCAGTAAAAGAGCCTATTAAGTGGGAAAACCGATTAAGCCTAAGGCCACACGGGCTTGTTTCCGTGCTGCGGCTCTGCAGGAAAACAAACAAAATATATAGATTACATTGAGAGATGTGAGACGGGCCACATGGGAGTGATTCATCGCAGAAAAGGAGTCATTTTGCTGCGTCTCAAAAGTTGCCCGCTCAAGGAATGGGCTGGGGTCCATTTGTTTATTGGTTTTCACGCTGACTTGAGTGGCCACACGTGCATTCTTTCAAGCAGCTGTTGCAGTTGTGTTCTAGCCATCATTTTGAATATCAATCATTTTGAATATTAATCTCAATAACAATGGAATATTTAGATAGTGAATTAATTATACTGGAAGTACATAAACACCCTTGTTTGTACGATATCCGGGTTCGTGATTTCAAAAACCGGGAAATCAATAACTGCAGTAGTTGTCCGAGAAAACTGGGAAGAGATGGATAATGAAAACGAAACTAATATCGTTGAGTGAAATATCGTTTTAAGTACAATGTTTGGAAAATTATTCATAATTTATTGTACCAATTTTAAGGAGGGACGTAGGACTTTAGAAAATAGTTCATACTCCTAATGTATTGCAGCCACAGTTATGAAAATGTTTACTCTCATTTGGTATGCTATGGTAATAATTAGGGCAAGGCAATTGATGATTTTGCATAATTTTTATATGATAGTTAAAAGATAGCTCGAATATATATAAATGTGTACCATTAAACAATTTATTAAATAAGGGCAATTCGTTTTTGCATTCTTTGCTTTATTTTGCACTTTTCGTCATTTTCAAGAGATAGGTAATTTTTTGGTACTTTTTATGTCTTTTTTTGTTGTTGCATTTTCACGTCTTTTTCTGCATTTTAGGTCATTTTCGGCATTTTTATACCTTTTTCGCCATTTTAGGTCATATTTCAGTGGAGGTAAAGAGGAACTTTTCCATACAGCCCTACAAATCGTTTAAGGCAACAGACAATACTTTTTATTCGAGAATATCCGCCAGAAAAACATAGTTCATTTTAATTCAGGATTATTGTAAACCCCATATCAATTTGTCTTGTAGCAATAAAGAATTATTTTTTCTTTCTTTTTAAATTGCACATATAATCTAGGAGCAATTAGATGGGCACGCCAGTTCAGAAAGGATTTTTTTTCGCTAAGGGTTTCCAGGTTGTACACATTTACTTTTTTTAGTAAGTTTTTTTAATATTGTAAATTCATATATAACACACTGTCATCCGTTAAATTGCTTTTAGCAATTCATTACTTAAAAAAAAACTAAATATAAGTAATAACTTAATGGAAAATTTATTGGTCATTGTTTAAAATTTTATGTATTTTTGTTTACTATTTTTAGGCCATAAATGCATTTTTTACTTTGCATTTTTTCACTATTTTATGGTAATTAAATGCCTTGCCCTAGTAATAATATACCACTTAAAAATACATTTTTGTGTCATTAGTATTTTTTTTTTCTTTATTTTAAATTTAATCGCCACACTTATATACCTTTTCTATGGAAACCACTTAATGGGTAACTATGAAACTTTGACATCTTAATTTTGGTTTACAAGACCAATATTTTACTAAATTATTAAACGTAATTAAAACCTACTTACTTTTAAAGAATCCACATAAATTTCTATTCAGGCACTTTTAAAATTCCCTTCCATTATTTACTTTTAAGAAATCTAATTTTTTATATAAAATTTGTGTTAAAAGTCAGTCCTCTTATTAATGCAAATATTAATAAATTGCTATATTAAACTTCCGTTCTAAGAAAATTTCATTCACTTGTTATCAAAAGCTAGATCTTGAACAGTCTCTGAGAAAAAAGTACACTAACATTGAAAAATACGGGGAAAAGCGTTTAAAGTTTAACTTATTTTCAATGGGGAACGGGAGAGTAGGCTACTGCATTAAGAAAATGATGAGTCGCCCGTAATTTGATCGCACCCAACACCTGCAACAACAACCGGAATGAATAGGAAGTGTTTGTTTACATTAAACATTCTCAGTGTGAGAAGAAGCTCGTGTGGCCATGACTTCTGCAGACTTTCCGACGCGTTTTTTTCACGCAGAACCACAACAAACAAGCCCGTGTGGCCTTAGGCTAAGCGGGAGCGTTTTAACGAAGTTAGTATTGATATTTTAATGCTTAGGCTACATACTGATAAATAATGACTGCAGATACTTTTCTGAAAGCGTATCAGTCACACATGGCTGAAACTGTAATTTATTATGTGTATCTTTCGTTACTCAATGTTGTTGTTGAGTAGTCAAAGCCATGGATCACATTCATTCTAGACAGGAGTTGGAATGACCCCATAGTGTGTGATCTATAACAAACAGGCCCCGATTTCAGGTACTTTGCACCCCGGGAAAATCTTTGTATAACAGCCAGATAATTTTTTTACTTTTACCCCTTCAAAACGTTGTTGTTTTAGTGTTAACTTTTGGTTTTACCCAAGTATCAACCAACAGAATTCCGATAGCATTTTTATTTTTACCAGTAATACAATCACTATCGAGGCTACACAATAAAAATAAAAATAAACCTTTTATAAAATAATAGTCATTACTTTTTGGCGAAAAATACAATATTTCTATTGTAATTTCATTTACAAAAAACTGCCTAAAACTCTTAATATGTCATACCGTAGTCAATCTTTGAAATTTTACAAAAATATTTAATTTATTTGGTAATTTTAAAACAGATGGTAAGTTATATTTAATTATGTTCATGAAAAATAAGTATGACAGGTATATTAAAACAGATATTTAAGAAAGAACGAAAGTTTTATTGCCTTATTTCTACTCTAAAATGAGAAAATAGTAGTAGGCCTATGCAATTGTAGAAGTAGTCAATAAAGAGTAGGTTATGTCAGATTACGAGGTTGTTGAGCAATTCATTGCTGACAAAGAAAAATGAATTTCACCTGGTTTTCACCTGTGAATTCACTCAAACCTGTTTGTCCCCCCTTTAACTCTTGAACAGAATAGATGGCTTTTCGACGATGATATGTTCCTAACGAAGCTCAGGATTATGTGAGAGAGTACGTAGAAAGAAGGAAGTGCAGAAGAATGCATAGTTCACCTAATAAAACTTATTGTCAAGTCGATATAATTGATGAGGAATGAATGTGAAAGTATAACAAAGGTTTGTTTACTATTGCATGCACTGATTAGCACAAGACTTCATATAGCGGAAGAACAGTGATCTCAATGTGCAAGAGATTTCTGTAAATAGCAGACATGCGGGAATACCCTATTTCTGATGCAACTTATCCAGTTTTTACACTCACATTAACAAGAATAATATTTCCATACAGTGCGTTTAACTGTAGTCTATTGTAAAAGAACCCCATTAATGATCTGGCATCCGTATTAGGTAGATTTCGAAGAAAAATCTACCTATTGCAATCGATACCATATCATGACTTTCGAAAAATTCTTTCATGTCTTTACGTTTCATGCCTCCCTAAGTACGAAACCACCGCATGTTAAAAAAAAAAGTGATATATATATATATATATATATATATATATATATATATATATATATATATATATATATATATATATATATATATATATATATATATCTTTACATGATAGCGGCCGTAATTTTGAAGATATTTGAACCAAATTGTATTATGTTATTTCTAGGCCCAATAGTTCGGACAAGTTCGTTAATGAGCAAAATCGGCCCAAGGGGGTGGTCGGGGGAGGGGTTTGAAATTTTAAAACATTTATGTCTCGGCCCCTATGAAGTATAGAGGGAAACTTTGTTTGAATAAATTAGAGTACTCCCTATGGAGTTCACAGTGACACCAACGATTCGGGGGTTTTGGGGGTACGAGTGGGGGTGGGGGATGGAAATTCGAAATTTTTAAACTACGTTTTGTGGGGTAACGTTGAAAAGCTTTTGATGAGTACTCTACAAATCATAACTAGTTTCTTGATAGTTCTCATATAAGGCGAGATTTGAATGTTTGAAAAAGTGCTCTTTCCTCTTTTTTGCAGTTATTATTGCGGGTTTGTCATGCCAAGGCTAAAGAAGAAGAGTGCTACGCAGCGACAATAAATTAAACCAAAAGTACTTCGAAATCTACCTCAGCCTGTAGGTTGCCTAAAGGGATTTTTTTTTAAATTTATATCTACTGTATTCTACGTCAAAGATTTACGTCAGATTGTTTCGACCCAATTCAGCCATGTGAGTTTAGTTATTCTTATTTCGTAGTACGTCTTAGAATCAATCGTATCGCTACATGAGCCACTCTATAACGTAACTTACATTATTGGAATTGGATACACGGCAATTATGCACAGAGGCTATTGAGTTTCGTAATGAGCCTGATAAATCAACTGAGGTCTCACGGATTAAAAAGTGCCTCAGAAACCCACACCAGATATTTCTTCTGTTATGGTGTATTTTCATCAATTTCCCGTTTGTGTTTTCATGGTGGAAAATCGAACTTCCTGCACCCATTGCCGGTAATCTAACCTACCTGCGTCTTTCCTTCTTTGCAGCGTATATATACGTCATTATATCAAAGCCTCTTTTTCTATAAATTTATTATTGCAAATATGAAATGTAATCATTAAGGCAAGGCATTTAATAACCATAAAGTAGTGAAAAATGCAAAATAAAAAATGCATTTATGACCTAAAACTAGTTTAAAAATGACACAATATTTTTTAAAAAATACCAATAAATTTTCCATTCTTACTTACATTAGTTTTTTAAAGTAATGAATTGCTAAAAGCTATTTAATGGATGACAGTGGGTTATTATGAATTTACTGTATAAAATACTCATTTTATTACTAAAAAGTAAGTAAATTTACACTACTTCGACACCCGTAGTGAAAAACAAAATCGTTCTGAACTGACTTGCCCATCAAATTGCCCCTAGCAAAAAATGACATTTAGAAAGAAATAAAAAAATATTTATTGCTACAAAATTGCTTTAAAATTAACTATTCTGTTGTCTGAAAGTAACGATTTGTACATGGAAAAGCTCCACTGAAACATGTTCCAATTTGTCAAAAAGACCTAAAAATGCCAAAAATGTCCTAAAAAAGCAGAAAATTCTGAACTGACTTGCCCATCAAATTGCCCCTAGCAAAAATATGACATTTAGAAAGAAATAAAAAAATATTTATTGCTACAAAATTGCTTTAAAATTAACTATTCTGTTGTCTGAAAGTAACGATTTGTACATGGAAAAGCTCCACCCTACCTCCACTGAAACATGTTCCAATTTGTCAAAAAGACCTAAAAATGCCAAAAATGTCCTAAAAATGCAGAAAATTACCTAAATATTACCAAAAAAATACCTATCTCTTGAAAATGACGAAAAATGCAAAATAAAGTTAAAAAATGCAAAAAGAAATTGCCCTTATTTAATCAATTATTTAACGATACACATTTATATATATTCGAGCTACCTTTTAACCTTCATATTAAAAAAATGCAAAATCGTCAAATGCCTTGCCGTAGTAATCATATTTACTTGTTGAAATATACAATTTCAATATTACCTCTGTTTTACTTCTATTTTATTTCTTAATATTGACTTAAGATCTAATTCATAGCAGCTAAGTTTGATGCGATAGTTGCGCATGCGTGAAGTAATCAATGAAACGATCACCACCAAAATTAAGATAGTCACTAACTGTTTGCGGGTGGTACCCTTAGAACTTACCACCATCTCGAACAGCTATTCCATTTGCTTTGACTCCAATGCCACTACCAACAATGCTACGGTATTGTATCATTGGAGTATGCTCAATATTTCTTTGTACTCGTTTTGGTATTTCTACATCTTGTCTAGCTCCAAATGAATATGAAGGGCCTAGTTCCGTAAGGACGTAAGGCACAAATCTTTAATTTTGAGTTTTTAGCATTTATGTCTTCTCCTCTTATCTCTTAAATACTCAGTGAACTATTTTACTTGTGCTTTACACCTCTGCTCAGTTATAAGTAAAGACCATTCATTCTACTTCATAACAGTTCCATACAGGCATAAGCCACACTTCCTATCTGTTATTGAGGTGTGTTTATCAACTGTTTTTATTTTCTGCAGTGCTACCATCCAAGAAAATGTTTATAAAAACTGAACTTCCATTTCTAAAGTGTAACTTCACTCAAAATTGATTGTTTTGCCTGTCATCAGTTGTATTAATGACTATACTGGTATTCATTGGCAAACATGCAATTGTCACTGTATAATACACTTTACTAAAATAAAGTGAAAACAAACAATATGATACAAAGTAAAAAGATTTTGCTACAGTAAAAGTACTTCAGTTTTTGTTTAACATGTTTAGGTACCTCTAGTTGTAAAAAATCCCAATACACTCTAACTTTTAAATTTGCCGAACACTAATTTAGCCTGTCCTTCAAAAATATAAGTTATAAAATTAAACTTTAAACCACCTACTTGTGAGCGGTAACACTGTTTAAAAAATCAAGATTTCTCGAAACAATGTCCTTGTGCCTTACACCCTTATGGAACTAGGCTCTTCATATGTATGCTACTTCGGGGTTAATTTGGTGATCCATGTTTAACTCACAAACAAAGTTAAGTGTTCTAAAAACCAGATTACTCTTAACTACTTCCTAACCTTCACTACTTGCTGATCAGAAGCTTTATAGTTTGTTAGTTTGTTAGTTTGTTCATTGTTTGTTAGTTTGTTAGTTTTGTTTAGTATGTTCATTGTTAGTTTGTTAGTTTGTTAGTTTGTTCATTGAGTCAAATGCATACATATCAGACCAGAAATCAAAATAAACTTGATTTGGTTAGGTGCAGGCTAATTAAAACAAAAGGACACCATAACATTATTGGAAAAACATTATTATAACAAATTACCATATAAATTGCAAGAAATGTTCCCAAATGTATTTTCAAAAAAATAATATTCCTGGCTTAAAAAAAATCCTTTTTGCAATGTTCAAGAATATCTAGAATCAGATAACCAAATAGAATAGAGCAACTTAGTGTCAGTACTTACATGATGTAAAAATGCATGGTTATTAGCAAAGCCCAGATTCTAATGACATGTCATAATTTTATTGATGCTGCATAGACATTGCCAACTTGTAGATGAATCCTAATCATGGCATCTAGATTATAGAAATACATTTTGATTAGGTCCTTTTTTGTCATTTTATGCAATTTTATATTTTTAGGGAATTTATTTCAATTTTAGGTCATTATTTTGTCATTTTCGTGTCATTTCCTTCCTTATTTAGTCATTTTCATGTATTTACATTGAGTGTATTAACTTTTTTTTTTCGTCGCTAGCGGTGCTGTCTTTGAAGAGTTGTTTGTATAAAGCAAGAAGGAAAAATTTGGCGTTAAAGAGTTGTCATGTTTCACTCGGAAATGAGAATCAAAGAAACGCCAAAATTTTGTATTATATTACTATTGTTATTAGATTGACTTGGCACCAGAGTCTGCCACCTGCTTGGATTTGAGAGTGCAAACTACTGTTTACCCTCAAAAAACAATATAAACCGGCAGAACACAAAAGGACATGCCAAATTTCAACTCACCAGTGCCTCAGTGCCAGTATAAATTTCCTTGAGAAAAGTAGATTCACAACATTGCAGTTATATACAGTTTTTCTAATTATGTACAAACTAGTCTATAACTGTGTGTGCAATAATAATTTTTTATAAATAAAATATCAGTTTTTAGGTCATTTTTTATAATTATTAAGTCATTTTCTTTAAAATTTAGGGTCATTTTATAGGTCATTTTTCAAACAATTTTAGGTCATCAGAATCCAGGCCCTGGTTATTAGTGTAATCTGTAAGTATATTTTGTTAGTGTTACTTAGGTTATGGTATTAGTATTAGTATGGTATTGGTATTATGGTATTAGTATTATAACTTAGTATGATAATGTCGGCTAATGTCACTAAGTTCGTAAGATTTAAAAAAAATAAAGATTCTATTAGCATAGCTTAGGTTTTTGATCTGTGTTTTTGTAAATAGCTACCATAACCGTTTGCAGTTTGGTATTGCCTAAAGATGTTATAAATAAATATGAAAAATATGAAATATAAAGCCCTGCCAATAGGGATTTTACAGCAATATGGCAACTGTGCAGAGACATGATGTCAGGCTAAACTGTCTAAATCAGGGGTTCCCAACAAGGAGGGCGCACCCCACTGGGGAGTGTTAGGCTCTTCTTAGGGGGGGTGCAACAATTTGAAATTCATATTTTGATTTAGTGTTGTTGCCTTGTCAGTCGACAAGAATTTTTAATCTGTTAAGTTTAACTAAACAAATACACAGACACATACCGTAATTAACAAGAATAACAAAGCAGTGTGAATTTACATTTTACATTTTCCCTGTCATATTTAATAGTCATATCTTGTTATCAACACATTTATAATAATTTGGAAATCCAAATACGAGATATTAGTAATCTGCATTGTGCTCTGTCAAACATAAAACCTATCTCAGAGCTGGTGATAGCAAAACAGTGCCAATCATCTCACCAATATTCAGTTTTTAACTCTACATTAGACACTTGTGTTTCTACATTTAACTTTTTTATGAACTGTAGGCCTACTGAGACTCAAATAAGATTCACAATAATTAGATATGCATTTTCGTGTTTTATATGTGTGTGTGTATGACAGCAAAAGCATCACAGGATAAATAGAAATAATAAAAGATGTGAGTAATATTAATTTTATTTTTACAAGTATTACAGGGATCTTTTAAAGTACAAAATTACTGACAGGTTTTTAGGCCTTCTTCTCCCCATCACTATCAAAGGAAGCATGAGGAGTTCATGATACTCGAAGGGGGGCATCAGCTGAAAAAGGTTGAGAGCCACTGGTCTACATCATCATAGTGACCAACACTCAGCCATTTCATAAAATATAAGAATTTTTCCCTCAAAGAGAGAAGCTATAAAATTATTGTAATTGGGTGGTCAAAAATAAGTTTAAAACCTCAAATTCTCTGAATATTAAGAACTTAGGTGGATCTGAAGTGGTTTCATGTGTAAAATCTGTCGATTTACTTATTTATTACGTTGAGCTACTTTTTTTTGCCATTTTAGCACGATTTTAACACTCTTTACCAAGTAGTCAAGAGTAATCAGCTATGTCCATTTTCATTTGAGAAAATATACATCTTAAGGTACAATTTGGTATAAGATTAACTTCAAAAAATATGTGTGGTTAATTACTATGTAAAATAACAAACAAGGGAATTTTTGTCCCACCCGTAACAGTGATAGTTTTGTTAAATTATTATTGACGAGTTAAATTAATGTTCTGACAACCTGGAAACAGTTTATAATTTGTATTTAATCCCTCATACTTTCATTAATAACAACATTAAGACCCTGACAGTAATAGCAGAACAGAAAATGAACTTTTGTTTTCCATCATTAAAATCAGTGTCCAAATCATGTCCCACCCGTAACAGATTTTGAGAAACAAATTTAAAATAAATTCTAAATAATGCTTTGCATGTAGTGAGGAGGAGATAGCATTGTAAATTTTACAGAATGTGAAGAACCATTCTAGTTTTTTATTTAAGATATGTAATAAACAAAAATAGTTTTTATAATTTGCTAGAATGTCCCACCCATAATTATGAAATGGCTGCACAACAGGGAGGCAATCAATATAAATTTTCACTAGTTACATTGTGTTTTAACAATTATGAGGAATAATAAACATTTTATTAGCATTTTACTAATATAAGTGACTATCTTAATATTCATAAGCATAAGAGCATTGTATTATTAGAAGTGGAAGTTGGCAGTGCAGAATATCTTCTGCTAACCACTTCCTGCTAAGACTGTCTTTGAGAAAGAGCGTAAGAAACACCACATGTTCAAGGGGCCAGCAGATATCGGTCTGCTTCAGATGACAGTTGTAAGTGAGTCTTGGGACGTGGCAGCCCTTTATAGATCATTTGCCAGATAGCTGGCAGAAAAAGCTTATCTGACAGCAGTTTATAGATACAGCAGTTAGACAACTGGTATAACCTCTTATTCTATATCAGAATGTGAAGTGAGCAAGTTATTTAGGTGAATCATGTCAGATATTTTCTCACAGTTTTGTTTCAAAATTTGGGTTTGCTGTTCCACTTGACTCTTGCTTTTGACGGTCATCAGTGTCTACTTTTTTATAAAAAAACAAAAACTTGTTAAAATGACTTCTAAACATATTACTGGACATATACAAAGCAATTGGGTTAAAACAAGAATTTGAGAAAACAAGAGTATATAGGACAAACAAAGTAACTACATATTGATTTGATGTTAATTTGAACTCTGACCTAGCATATAAAAACAGAAACATATAATATGGCAAGTAACTAATGACTGCCACCACAGTCAGAGAGATAAGTACATTGGATGTAACAATACGTGCTTTTATAAGACTTTCCATTCCCATTGATTCTCCAGGAATGTTCATCACACTCCTTTTTATTATTATTGCAGCTTTAATTGACAGTGATACTATAATGATTAGAGGTAGGATGCAGAAACATAAGAAATCTATTGCTGTTATGTAAAGTGTAAAATTGCTATGCATATTTTTATCTGCTGGATAGCAGTTTCCTTCATATATACCTGCGTGAATTGTATGAGAAATAGCTACCAAGACACCAGCTAACCATACAAAAAAGAATGGTAGTACAGTTACAAATATTCTAGGCATGTTAAATCTGCATTTATATACTTTAAAACCATGAGACACAGCTAAAAATCTTTGAATACTTATTACCACTACTGAGTATATACTAGCTCCAATTCCAAGCTGTCGAAAAAACCTGAATGCTATGCATAGACCTAAGCCTAGCTCCCATGAAGTAGATAAGTTGTATTGGTAAAATGCTGGAATATTAACAATGAGATTTAGTATATCTGCAAAAGCCAGATTCATTATCATAAGACAAGGAGCTGTGCGCATTTCCTTGTTTCTAACAAATATACTTAACAAAACGGCATTTCCTATGAAGCCAATAATGAAAATTATTCCTTGTACTGTTGGTAGAATTATCTCTTGTAAAGGGATTCTGAACTGTTCTGACTTCAGAAATTCCTCAGTTTTTGACAGTTTTTCATGTATTGTTTTGGTATAATTCCTCCATTCCTCTAAGTCTGTTAAGTATCGAATGAATGCTTTATCATATTTTTCGTACAATGTATCATTTCCCAAGAACATATAGAACTTTTCAAGTTCCCTTATGTACATTTCTAGTGTTGTGTCTAATTCCCTCATCAGTAAAACAGCTTCCTCAAGGTGACTAACTCTGTGTAATGAGTTATATTTATTCATAGCATTATCTTCTGTCTCTTTTGTGTAATATATGTCATAATATAACAGGCTTAAATTAAAAATGTGTTCAAATTGATTAAATATGAAATTATTTCCTTCAACTAGCTTCTGAAAGTTTTCCTCGGGAAATTCTCTAATATTTTCACTTATAGAACTGTTACTATAATAGCATTTATATTTTATATATAATGAATTGAACTCTCGAATGTTTTTGATGAAATCAGTAGCATTTTGAAAATAAGTATCACCTAAATCTAGAGCCGTAGAACCTACATTTACATTAGGATTAATGATAAAAGAAGATGTAATGTTTTCAATTTCATTAAACATATTAACCAAAATCATCTCTTGTTCAGAAAGTTCAAAAGCTGTAGCTTGAATTGTTTCTATAACAGTAGAAGCATTTATTTCGGTAGAATTATAGTGCATCTTGTCTAGGCATGTTGTTGAAGTTGGAGTTTCTGTGGCACTATTATTATTTTTAAATATCACATTGGGATAAATTCTGTTCCCTCTTTCATGGTGAATTTCCATTTCATTTGTAATAGTAGTTTCCAAGAGTTCTCTGCTTTCTTCGGTGGTCACAAAGGCATCGTTTACATTAGTCAGTATTTCTGCTATGATGAAAGTAGTTCTCTGCAGAAGAAACGAAGCCAGGAAACATGCCTGTAAGCATATTAAAGAAAAATTTAATTCATACAAGGAAACAAAATTGATAGGATTCGTACATTAATCATAAAGAAATTATGAAAGGTTTTTTTCCTTTTTACTGTCTTGCGATTATCCAGCAATATATTATTGAAAATGCACATATATATAGGTATATATGTTGGTTTAGTTTAGTTTAGTTTAGTTTATTTCGTCCTCTGGATCATTACAAAATGATATGGGACACAATTTGATGGAGTTATACAATAAAGTGGACAACAAAATACAATACAATACAATGCAAATTAATAAAATATAGATGATTACAATACAATACAAATGAATAAAACATAGATGATTACAATAAAAACAAATGAATAGAACATAGATGATTACAATGAAAATTATTAATTACTACAGGATTTAGCTTGCTTACATTGACTACAGTATTTTTCATATGGGAAGCCTTTTCCTTCACCGCCAATCACGTGCACAGGCTAAAAGGCTGCCGCTGTCAGTGAGAGTCTTCCCTCCGTCTCGCCGTCTCTGATTGGACCGCGTATATATGCAGTTGAAGGACATAGGGCTTGTCATCTGCAAAGCACTGTAGTCGAGACTATGAATGGAGTTGTTTTAGTTAAAACGTTGAGTCTAAGTAATCTTTAATACTAAGGAACTTGCCATTCAGGAGTATATCTTTTAGTTTTCCCTTGAAAGTTTTGATGTTGGATTTTGTTATTTCTGGTGGCAGTTTATTGTACATGAGAATTCCTGTGTGAGATATGCTAAGTAAGCTTTTGGTAAGTCTATGGCTGTCCAAATGCATATGACTGTTTTTTTTTTCAACTATAACTAAATGATTAAGGTTTGAGATTTTAGAATGTCTTGTAATTGTTAAAAAAATGACTCTATCCATCATGGCTAGCTTGGCGATCAGCTGTTAGTAAGTTAAGCTGTTAAGTTAGTAGTTAGCCTAACCTGGTAAAAGGCACTGGGCTATTTGGCTGACTCCAATCTAGGATGCAAGAGGTAGGCACAATGGACCTTTTGGTCGAAGTGTTTGGGACAAAGAGACCACCTCAGAATATATCATTATCATTAGTAGTTAGCCTTCTGAGGTACATAGTAGGCAATAAGGCATGCAGAGATTTTTCCTTTTTTTCCCCATAATGTATCATAATCATGTCTTACTCATCATTTTCTGCAGCAATGTTAATCTGATCCGATCTGATTTTTCTGTGACACCTACAGTGGGGCACAGGGCCTCCAATTGGAGGTTTCAGTAACTAGACTAATTTAGTTACACTTATTCTCTATGAAAGGACAAACAAACCCCCTCAGAAAACTAAGGTATTTACTTGACATGAGGGCTGGCAAATTTTGTCCAGAGGCTCTAATTTAGGCTTGGAGTTCTTTTACCTCCCAATACCCCCCTACCTTAAAATCCCTCCCAGAGGAGTCCATGCCTCCTGAAAAAGACATCAGCTGCAGTTGGGTTGCAGAAGTGTTAGTGCTCGCAGTGAAGCTTTTGTAATAGACAAGAACACTTTGTATGGTATGATTTGGTGGTAAGGAATTACTTCGTGATTTTAAGAACATAATATCTGAGTTTATTTGCATTTATAGGTTGCATGGAGGTATACAAAGGCTGTGCAAGGGCAGTATGAGATGAAGAGAGTGAACAGAAGAATGTATCATATCCTGGCTATGGGATCTTCTTCTAATCAACTTATACTTTAATTGCAATTTTTCCATGCTTAGGGTCGGTTTGGAGGGAAATTTTTCCACTCAACAGATGCACACTAATATCTACTCGTAGTATGTTATATGCAGAAAATTGAATTCAGAAAAAGTGGAGTTGGGTCATTTTTCTAATGCCCTATTCAATTCTATAATAGCAGGTACAATCCTCTGCAGAGGAAATCCGTTTTTTCGTAACTCATGCAATTTTTATTATTCTAAGATGAATTTTCCTTTATTTTTATATAATAGGTATCAACAGTTATCATTTTAACTAAAATTATCATTATTATCATTCGCCACATATGATAATAAAGAAATATTTTGCAGAATTTTTTCCAATTGCTATGTATGTTTTCCATTTCATACTTCCTAAAATAAAATAATAGTAATAATAAATTAAATTGCAATAATAAACAAATGATAATAGTCTTATCTGTTCTTTGGTATTAAATATAGTTGCCAACTGAATAGACACATTCATGTTTATGTCTTAACTTGAAAAGTATTGGAGGTATTTTGGTGTTATTTTCATTAATTCTAATTTAATTCCACTGGATGAATCTCAGTTGGGTAAGAAAAGATAAAAATAATAGGTAGTCGGGGAAAAATTAGAAAACCTATGTGCATGGTCTATGACTTTTACTGCCAACATCTAACAACCTTATCAAACTATGACAATTGGCACTGACATTGACTGAATTTTCACTAGCTTGTTTACCCTTAGCTTCAGTGGAGCAGTTATTTGTGTTCTACAAGTCTTCTTTATCTTAATAACAACTAAAGCAAAACAGTTTTTTTGCCAATGCAGTACTAACATACCTCATCAGCATCCACACTTGCCATACACCATGGGCCTTTCCCTTCCGTTATCAGAGGTATATTAACACTGCACTCACAGGAAATATGAATCTGCCATATTCTGGCTGTCACCTACTCTGGTTTACAGTACCACACCTGTGGCACTGGTTTCAGTCTTGTGGTCTAGTACAAACTGATCTTTAATTGGGCAAGCATTTGCTGTAAACTTCAAAACGTCTGTAAACTGACTACTGGATAACCTTCCAGTTTTCGAATCCATAATGTTAGCAGACTTATATTCTTTATAAAGAATCTCTCCTTTATTTTTGAAAGGCAGTGAGCACAAGTGCTCAAACTTATTGCACCTACTTCAGAAGATGATGCGAAGTTGATTAAATTTTCTTTGTAACCCATCAGAATCCATCAGTTACAATCCAAAGGCTAATTCTTGTCCATCACATTAACATGACAATACTCTGTAATAAATCGGCCACGGTGGTCTAGAGGTAGCGTCCCCGCCACTAGATCCGAAAGTTTTCCTGAGGGGGGGTTGAAAGGCAATGGGCTTACCACCTGTCCCTCTGCCCTCTCTCGGAAAATAAGCATAACAAAATTCATATAGGTAACAGAAACCTCTACTTGGAGGACCCTTCGCCCCAACATAGGGACTATAGGATTCCAGACAGACAGACAGACAGACTCTGAATAAGGCACAAGGGACCAAGGGTTCCATATATAAAAACACTTAGAAAACATCCCTGAAAGATTTGTGAATGTCTTTTCTGAATTTTTACTAGATATCAGCTACACTTCAGACACCAAACACATTGAGATCTTAAATAAAACTTTAAACGTGAATCATAAATCACAAATTCTCTTACCCCACTGGAAGCCCGAGAAAAAATTATTCTTATTTAACTTCGGGAAAGCATAAGGCATATGTTCACAATCACAGCAAAATAGTCATAGGGTTCCCATTTTGTTCGCATGAATACTGTACAAGATCGGGTAGTTCCTTCTGGTGACATGGTGATGTAAGATAATGAGGCACACAGATTAAAATGTACATAATTTTTAGCATTAACTATCTAAAACGAAATGTTACACCAGTAAAAAATTAATACTAGTAATCACAACTAATAACAGGAAACTGACCTGAACATGCTTTAGAGGATAACCCCTCCATCATCAGCTATAAGTTCTATGTGAACATGTTTCAGAAGATAACCTCTCCATCATCAGCCATACTCAGACTGTCAGTTGTATACAACATGTGAACATATTGGGATAACTTCTCCATCACCAGCTATATTCTGGCTGCCAGTGCATGCTTGAATAACCCCTCCATCATCACCTATAAGTTCTATGTGTACACGTTTTAGAAGATGACCTCTCTATCATCATCTATATTCCAACTGTCAGTTGTACATCAGATGTTAGCATGTTTCGGAGGATAGCCCATGATCATCAGTTATACTCCAATTATCGATGACACATCACATATTAACATGTTTCAGAGGATAATCTCTCTATCATCACGTACACTTCAATTGTTAGTTGTACTTCACATATGAACATATTTCAGAAGATAACCTCCATCATCACTATACTCAAACTGTCTGTTTACATCCCATGTTCCCTCTCATAGATAGTTGACAAATCTGTAACTGAGGTCTTCATCCTTCAGAATATCAGAGTTCCGATTTAAGTGTTCTTTATTTCTGATGATGAATATCTTTTCTCATATTGCAAGTTATTTATATCCATATACGCCTTTAAGGAGATCTGGCTTCCAGAAATGGGCTGTTACTGTTTATTTATCTATTTGACTACATTTGATGTTTTTGGGGTTTTCCTTACTTCTAGGTTTCTCTTTGTAGCATATTTTAATTTAAAATCATGCAACTGAACTTTCACTACTTTAGAGTTTTTTGATTGAGGGACTTCTAAAGCTGTAGTGTTAAATTCAATAAACGTGAGGGTTTTTGAAGTCTTAGGCAAACGGATGTGCGAACGTGCACTCTGCAAAGCAGCTGCTTACTGTATGTTGTATTATAAAAGGGCAGAGAAAGATATGTGTGTGTGTTTCACAACAGTCTCTTAAACATTTTGAATAAGTTTTATACCTGCCAATTCAAGTACTGTGAGCCTTAACACCACTTTTTTAAAACTCAGAATAAAACTTACCAGTTTATAAAAATTGTTTTATTGGCAATAGGCTTTTACCTTACTATATTATGTATTGTTATTCTTCAGAATATAAACAGTTTCTGTTAATCATTGACAATGCTAATTTCAAGTAGGTTCTGAGCGTTCAAACTCAGGCACACTTCCTGTTATTGTTTGTATACCAGTGGCAGATCGTGGATGTACGAGAGCTATTTTTTTTTCAACTTCCGATGGGGCATAAAATGAAAACCACAGGGAAAATCAAAACTGTTTTATATGGAACATTTAGGTACACCTTCTAGCTATTTCTGTACATAGTTTCAATCCGATTGAGACATTTGTTGTAGCGTGGTACCAACTTTCCAATAACCTCTTCATAGAAGCTTGCCGGCAGTGTATTGAGAAGGGTCTTCATGGCATTTTGAAGTGTTCTGAAGTTCTTCATTGATGTGGAAATGCTGTCCTCCCAGATCTTTCTTCAGCTGCAGAAAAAGTTGAAAGTCACTCGGCACAGGACGAGTTTTTAAAATCCATTGTAACAGATGATGAAATGTGGATTCACTAGAACAATCCAGAATCAAAAGAATCCAAACAATGGATGCACACAAATTTCCTGAACAAATCCAAGATCTGGCTTCCACACCAACGAAGAATTTCATAAAACTTCAAAATGTCGTGAAGACCCTTCTCAATATGCTGGCGGCAAGCTTCTATGAAGAGGGTATTGGAAAGTTGGTACCACGCTATGACAAATGTCTCAATCGGAACGAAACTACGTACAGAACTAATAGAATGTTGAAATTAGCAATAAAGATATTGCCACAAAGTGACTACCCTGGCATCTCTGTGAGGGACTTTATAGCTCGTGGTCTTAGTGAAGGGAAATTTTGCCTGCAGACAGTAACCGAAGTGATATAGAGAAGCTCACATATTTTAGGGCACTCTAGCGGCGAAGACAGGAATCATGCCTTATCGTTGCAAATCAAATGTAATGCTCAAAACCCGAAAAGCTGGGAATGTTACTACGAAGTCAAGCATCTGGAATAAGCCACTCGCAGGATGAGGCAGGAAGTTATTGCAACCAGATTATGATGATCAATGTGCATTTACATGTTTAAATGATTTAAAATTGCTAAATATCATGTGAGACATGTTTTCAGTCAATAAAAACATATCACAAAGATGATTTGGAAGTAGTTTAATACTCGTAGTATAAAGTAAGAAATAATCTAACATAATTTCATTACATTAAAAACTGGTCATTGTGCAGCACTGCAACATGATCAGGGAGCACCACTGCTTTATACTTTAAATAATTTGTCGTAATTTATTAAATGCCAATCGCTCCTTTTGCTTTCAGCATAAGTGCTTCTAGACCTGAATATATTTCTGGGGGAAAGACTTGACTGTGGACTTATCAATGGCCATGAAAATTTAACTCATTAATGTACACAGTACTTCTGTTAACCAAAACAAAGGGGGAGGGGAGATGGTTTTGGATAACCAAAATTTCGGATAAACATTAAAATGTCATTTTTATAGATTAAGAATACATTTTTGAAGTTTCAGGTGAAAGCAAATTATGACAATACATAAACTGTAATATGTTAAAGTAATTTAATAAACAGTACACAAAAATCATAATTTTTTTAAAATTCTTTTAAGTGGTTCTAACTTTTCTTCTATCGTTATCATGACATGTTTCCACTGTGTTGATATGATGTAGGCCTACAATAAAACCGATAAAACACTTTACAAAAAATGTTCGATCACCATCACACAAACAAGTACTAGCATGCGACCGATGTGAACAAATAAAAGAAACAGAGTTGGCACCGTGCCTTTACAATAGATAAGGGATGGAAGCGGACAAGGTCAGAACCCTTGCTTTGCAATACTGATCCTTGGGACATTTCTTTCCTCACTCGCTAGGAGAACGAGGAGGATGGGAAGATTTCCCTCTCCCATTAAAGAATTCCTTCCCTGTGTGGTAGCCCAAGTGTTTAAAACACCTACATACAGTACAATATTTATCAAATTTTTTTGTAATTTCAGTGTTTCATGTAACAAAAATTCTACTGAAGTGGTAAAAACACAGAATATTTGCAATAAACAACCTTTCATCTGTGAAAGTGAGAACCAGGATTCTGAAAGTAAGTCATTTCTAATAATTTTGTTTTAGATTGTCTTATTTTCTTGACGTGCAACAAAATAAGTACTTATTAAGATATTTTCTATACTTTCTACTAGACATATATATAGCAATGGGATTAATACAAGAATTTGCAAAAAAGAGAGTATACAGGATGAAGAAAGTAAGCTCGTACTGTTGTGCTTCTAGTTTGATCACCGATCGAGCATATAGAAAGAGGAATAAGTAAAGTGGCAAATAACTGATGACTGCCACCACTGTCAAGGAGATAAGTACATTGGATGTAATAATTCGGCCTTTTATAAGCCTCTCCATTCCCATTGATTCTCCAGGAATTTTCTTCACACTCCTTTTTATTATGATAGCACTTACAAGTGTAAGAGTTGCTATAATAAGAACAGGTATAATGCATATGCAAGATACATCAAATGCGGATATGTAAGCTGCAAAATCTGCATGCACGTTTTTATCTGCTGGATAGCAGTTCCCTTCATAAACACCTGCGTGAATTGTATGAGGAATAGCAATCAAAACACCAGCTAACCATGCAAATAAAAGTGGTGCTAGGGTTACCAGTATGTTTGGCATTCTAAATCCCCATCCAATTCGAAATTGGTTCACAGCTAAAAATCTCTGAATGCATATCACTACAACTGAATACATGCTAACTCCAGTCCCAATATAGCGAAAAAATCTAAACGCAATACATAAAGCCTCACCCAACTGCCATGAAGATGACATACTGTACGTGTAAAATGTTGGAATATTAATAACAAGATTTAGTGTATCTGCAACTGCTAAATTCAGTATCATAAGGCAGGAAGCTGTGCGCATTTCTTTGTGTCTAATAGATACGATTAACAAAAGGACATTTCCTATGAAGCCGATTATAAAGATTATTCCTTGCACAGAAGGTTGAATCTTTTCCTGCAAAGGAATTCTGAACTGTTCGAACTTTAGAAAAACCTCAGTTTCTGTCAATTTTTCGTGTTTGCTTTGGGTAAAGTTTCTCCAGAACTCTAAGTCAGTTATGTACAAAACGTATTCTTGATTAAATTTTTCATACAGTGAGTTGTCTCCTAGGAACTTATAAAACATTTCTAGCATCTTCAAATAGCTTTTTAGCATTGTATAAGTCTTCCTGTTTAATGCGACTGCCTCTTCAAGGTCTTCAAGTTTGTGTAATGTGTTGTATTTAGTAGTGGCACTATTTGCTTCATTGCGTACGTAATAAATTTCTGAGTGTAACAGGCTTATATTCAGAATATATTCAAACTGCTTAATAATTAACCTCTGTGAATCAAAATGCTTTTGGAATTCTTCTTCAGAAAATTCTATATGTTTATCTGTTGCACCAATAATACAAATGTAAATTCTGTATAACAAATTGTATTCCCTTATACGGTGTATGAATTCAGTTGTTTTTTTTAAATAAATGTTACTTAAGTCTAAGGCCCAATAGCCTTGCGAATCTTCGTTTGGATCATTGATAAAAGATTCTGTATTATTTTCAATCTCCTCAAACACATCAGCTAGCAAATTTTTTCGTTTATTAAGTGAATAAGCTTCAGCTGTAATTAATTCGGTAATGTGAGACATATTTATTTTCTCTAAATTTATATTTAAATCATCATAGCAGGTTTTGTCAGTTTGAGTTGTAAGGTTAATTCTGTATGGGGGACTGTTCCATCTTTCATGTAGAATTTCTGGTCCATTCACTATCATAGCTCTTGAATTTCCTTGATTTTCTTCAGCATTTGCTAGATTTGTTTCATTTCCTTCATGAATTTCAGTCCCATTGTAATTCTGGAAGTCTTCTTTCCTATTCTTTGAGAATTCTGCCTCAGTGGCTCTTGTACTATGAATGATCAGTGGTATCAAATAGCATATCTGCAAAGAAAAATATCGATAGTATAAGAAATCACAATGTGCGAGTTAATGCAGTAACCATTCCAGACTATATTCTGTCATTAAAATAAATTTTATTCATTAACTAAAGTGGTTGATCGTTTATAATATTATATTGGTAATAATATAATTTTAAATATACAAGGTGTCCCATTTCTCTTCTCTTAAATAATTTTAGTGTTTGCACTAATATCAAAAAATATTTTCTTAGAAGTTATTTTTAAATAAGGTGCTGACATAAGGATGGAGGTTTGGTTCACATGGCTGCATTGTTGTACAAGATACTAGTGATGATATTATTTTTCCACATATCATCACATAATTGAACCATTTTCAATGCATTACGCTCTTTACTTTGAGTTCAAAAATGTATCATAATGCTACCATTTGAATCAATGGAAGATGTACCAGCAAAAACAGTGGTGCTAAAGTGCCAGGTTTCAGTTCTCTTATGTGTGTGGACAATGTATGTATAGTTTCTTTGAATTACCTGGAACAATTGAATGGAAAAGATTATATTTATGGATTTTTTCATATTGCTTAAGGCAACAATTTATTTGATACCATGATTGGGATTTATAGTTCAAAACCATATGCTGTGTACAAGATTTCTGTTTATTTAGAACTATCTTAAATGACCCGGCATCGACCGGGTTTTGTATTTTGCTTGCTCTTTTTAAAGCAAACTTATGGAGTACCGGCACTTCCAATTTTCAAACTCTAGGCCCTTACATAACCTTCTTTCTGTCTTAAGGGTTTATATGACCAACTCTCTTTCTTTACTTCGATGGCTTTTCAATAATTCTGGAAAAAGAAAAAGCTTCGTGAACGGGATAAAGAGGGAAAGTGCCCATAGGCTAAGTGTGCAAAATTTCATAAGATCAGAATTAAACTAAAAAGCTGAGTGAACCTCATAAGGGCCAAGGAAGTCCTTATGGTTCTAGGAGGTTGAGGATCCCAGATTTTGAGAAATTTGGCACGTGAAGGGTGTATGATTGTCAGCCTTAAGGCACCACCACCTTTATCCACAGGATTGTTCTGAATATTCATTGTTTTTGTTATAGTGTAGGCCTAGTGGTACTGTAAGTGTTTATTACATTAATTTGTTTTTACACAATCAAATGCAAACTATCGCATGGGTCCGCAAGGACCATACATGCTTATTCAAAACACAAGAGAAATATATAGAACAAATAATCAGATAAATAAAATACAAAATAACACAAACCAAGCCTATTCCTCACCTGCTCCCCAATCTGCCGCTTTCTCAAACCTGAGCTGTCTCGCTTTCATAAAAAACTTCCCAATGCTTTCCTCAACATTTTTGTCTGCCAGTAACTCCAAACATATTCGTTGCTTCCTATTTGATTCCATAAAAAATATTTGTAGATATTTTTCCCTCCAATTTGCCAAAATTTGAAACCGTGATTCTTCCTTCTTACATATGGGACAAATTCTCATTCAGTTTTAATCTGTGATCTTAATTAGGCATGCACCAAGTCTATTCCAAGCGAGCCCCAGTTTACTGACTTTGGATCCTTTTTCTATGTACTGCCCCTCCCCCACTCCAACTTAAACTGCGATTATAATTCAAGTGAAACCATAGTCATACTTTGTGCATTTGCCTGTTGTCTATCAAAGTCCTTCAAATGGTTCTTAACCATCCTCCACACACTTCTCCTATTTCCCTACCCAACCATCCTATTGTTTCTCATCCCTTTCTTAATTTGGAAGCCCATGTATTTCCTCCTATCATTAACTGTTCTTGATAACATATTGCTCTAATAAATTAGAGACTGATTCCCCTGCATAAATTGTAACCAATATTTCACCGCTCTAATTTTACACTCTGTAGTCTCACTATGGCCTCCAAATTCTCTCATAATGCCACAGTTTGCAGTGCCCCTCCCTACCCCCAAAATCTCTTTCAAAAATTGCATCCTGACCTGATCCTTTTGGCATGTCTGGAATTTTGCTACGCATCCGAAGAGTTTCTGCTGCTTTCAGTCCTGCTTTATGTTTTGTCATCTCAATGTGCTTCGCCCATCGTCCTGCATACGGCCATGTCTTCCCTGCTATAAACCAATCCATTCTTAAAGGTCTTACTCTTTTTTGTAGCCTATTAACGGTAAGTGACCATTCCTCGCAATAAGTTTGAAGTCGGTCTAGTCCCATGTCAAGTACAATTCTATAATTTTTAGTAAATCAAATTATCAAGAATGTGCATTTAGGGAAAATACTTACCACATTTTGCCCCTACAGAAAGTATATTAAGCTTCTGTTTTTTTACTTGTCACATTTGTGTAAGAGTGTAGACATGCCTCAGGAGGTTTCAAATGTGCACTTAACACATTTCACCCCAAAATTGTCCGGCTTTGAGGTGCATTTGGCCACAGTTCAGTCCATCTGTGCTTAAAATTTTATATTTCTGCATGCAGAATTCGCTGGGCATCACGCACAGACAGACAGGTGCCCACAGCTTCGCCCGCGATAATTCATTCAGAAATTAAAAATTAAGAGCAACATAATTAAAACATTATATTTATTAACACTTACGTGCAATTTTTCATAAACTAAACGATTGATAATTATAATGAAACAACTAAAAATCTGGCTTTGGAATGCATATTGTTTCGATATATCAATATATCAATATACCGATATATATATAAAGATGAGGAAATGTTTCGATATTTATCAATATATCTATATAGCCTATATCGATATATTGATATTGATCCAATATTGTTATTTTCATACTTTGATAGCGAAAGAGATCACGTTTTCTGCCAGTTTTTCACTCATAGCTCGCTAACGAAAGAGAATTAAAAATCCGGCTTCGAGGCGTCCACCCTTCAGTCCATCTATGTTTAAAATTTCAAATCTCTGCTTTCAGTAGATTTTGCTAGGCATCACGTACAGATAGACAGACAGACAGACAGACAGAAAGACAAACACTTCCTCTTATTATATAGATGATGACAGGCCTCTCCAGATTGCAACTCATTCGAGGCAGTTTACTATTAATATTACCCGGCCAGCAAAAGTAGAACCAGCAAACTGTCGATGTGAGTCCTCGACGTTGATGCCTTTTTGAAGTGAAACTTGTTTAGCCGCAGTAGGGGTAAGCCGAGAGCTTGTATAATGCTCAAAATTGTCACGAAATTAGTTACGCTCAAAATCGTCAAGAAATTAGTGAGGTGTGACGGAACGGATTGCACAGAAAACAATCAACTCAATGATTACACTTATCCAAAATTTAAAAAATTAAAAATTGAAAAGTAGAAAATCCAAAATTTAAAAAATCTAAAATTTAAAATGAAAAAATAAAAAATCAAAAAAATAAAAAATTCAAAGATCAAAAATTTAAAAATTTAAAAATTAAAAAATCCAAAATTCCAAAATTAAAAAATTCAAAGATCCAAAATTAAAAACTCCAAAAATCCAAAATTTAAAAAATAAAAAATCCAAAGCTAAAAATCTATATCCAAAATTTAAAATATCAAAAACTTCAACATTAAAAAAATTTAATCCAAAATTTAAAAAATCCAAAATTAAAAAATCCAAAATTTAAAAATCAATAAACCCAAAATTTAAAATCGAAAATTAAAAAATCCAAAACATAAAAAATTCAAAGATCTAAAATTTACAAATCCAAAATTCCAAAATTAAAAAATTCAAAGATTAAAAATTAAAAAATCCAAAATATAATATGTCCAAAAACCCAATATTAAAAAGTCCAACAATCCAAAATTGAAAAAATACAATAAACCAAAATTGGAAGGCTTTACTGTCAATAAGTACTGTTAGTATAAAATATAATCAGGGTAAAAAAAACACGGCTTTTTTCATTTCGGGGAGGGCTGGGTCCCTCGGGCCCCCTTCCTGGCTACGTCCCTGTTTGCGGGCAGAACTTAAATTACTTTATTGCTAAATGTCTAAATGTCTGTGCAATTCCGAAATTCAAACAAAATATGACATCCACTAAAATGAAAAATATACTCTGTGAAAATGTTGGGATCGCAAAACTGACCGCAAATGTACTTACCCAGATCCTGCACAGTAAAGTATCCATGTTTTGAACGTCACGCAGCTCTCCGGAGTTGAAGGCCGTCTGATGCGCGTGTATCTTTTCAGCCCGCTGTGTTGAGCATCAGAGGAAACCAGTTGAACGGGGATTTCAGCAAATCTCGTTTCATGGTCTACGTCATAAATTAATGCGCCATTCCTCTAGAGTTAATATTGTTTTATATCTGTCATTTAGGTTTACCTGACAGCATAAGCAAGGGGGCGTTGCATTAAAAAATTACTAAGCACGAGTGTCCTGAATTTGACAAACACCGATTCGATCACCAAAGATGTCCAATTTGAAGAGATTTGTCATTATTTTCATCGGGTCCATTAGCCAATTTGTTCTTTTACGTTTCTTCTAATCATTTTTCTTTTCCTAATTCATTCAAAAATCCTCCTCATGTTTGTAGTGCTCCCTGATTTCTGTGACTTAAAATCAATTGGAAAGAAACTGGTTGCTGATTAGAGGATAGTTCGATATCGTGATTTCCTGAGGGCTGGGTGAGTGTGCCATTACGGACCAAGGCTTGTCAACTATAGAGGTTTACTCGTCCGGCGAGATTATAGGGCAGGGGGTTGGGGTGGGATGTGTTTCCAACTAGGGCTATTCCGGGCATTTAGGCAGTCTAGAAATGCTCATACTTTATGAATAAACTCGCATCTTTTAATTAATCCTTGATCAGATTCCTGTGAAATTTATGCAGAAATAATCTACACACAACAGCCCTGCTGATGGTTAAAACCTTAAAAAAGCTGACACAAATGTTTTTATTTAATTTTATAAATATCAGAAATTAAACAAAATTCATGGAGGGTGAAGCGAATTTGACTATGCGACAATTTTTTGTTATTTTTGTGTCCCGAAAAATCTTCACGCGGGAAAGTTTTAGTAAATATTTTAATTTTATTGTACATTAGGTACCACCTTTATGTCTTGAATGGTTTAAAATTAATTAAGTGGTAATTATTCCGGGCGCTACAGCAGTCTGAATGATTTGGGACGGTCGTGAAATGTCGAAAGCGAAACAAATTTCACTATGCGAAAAAATGTGTGATGTTCAGAAATGTTCGAAGGCGAAGCAAATTTCACTATGCGAAAACGTTTTATGTTCAGAAACTGTAAGTTTTAGTAAAATATTTGAATTTTATTATAAATTCAGTACCACCTTTATGTCTTGAATGGTTTACGAGCAATTGATTGGTAATTACTCCAGGCGCCTAAGCTTCGGAAAGGGCAAAACATGGGTATGTCCCATAATGATTTATTAACAAATGTCTTTCCATAACATACCAGCAATAACATAAAAATCCTTCATGGACTCAATAAAAAAGTATAAAAATAAAATAATCTACAAAATATGCAAAACTTGTGGAATAACGTTGCTTGATTTTAGACAATCGATGTGTAAAATGTATAAATCGATCGCAAAATACAGATTTGTACGGATAGGCCTATAACTTACGTAGGTATAGGCTAATAGGGATTGAAAACGAACGAAGGGTAGTTTGCTCGGATATAATAGTGGTATAAAACTGCTAAGGGATGTTTTGTTTGAACATTATTGTTGCCTATAATTTTCTCCAGCTTCGACAGAGCCTGTAGAAAATCTTCATGAGAGTGCAGATTGGTACAAATATGACAACATAAGGGTAGAAAACAGCTGTTGTTCAAGCTGCCTAAAATGTTCTTCTCATTCTATATTTGTCTTTAAAATCTGTTAAAAATATGTCAGCTTATATAATTTGAATAGAGATTGTGTAATCGAGGTAGAAAACATCTAAAGGGTGATTTGATCTTTTATTTTGACACCTGTAAAATTTTCCTCATTCTACATGATATTTTAGTATAATTGGATGAAAATTTGTTATATTTGCACCATATAATAAGAGTAGAAAACAGCTAAAGGATAGTTTTATAGATTAATTTGAATATATACAGTATTAATATAAATATTACATTGTGTAGAATATTTTACAATATTAATTTGGTATTATTATTGTATTAATAGTAATATTATATATTAATATTAATTTTATCCTGGTTTTATGGGGTAAGATATGTAGGTTATAATTGGTGAAAAACGGTATAAATGTATAGATCTTATACAAATTATGTGACAAGATAATATAGGTCTGTGAATTGCAGGGCAGGGAAACTTCCATAAGCAGTACTAAACAAAGAGGGCGCAGGATCTTTATAATTGGCGTCTCAACATCCGATAAGGACACACATACGCAAAAATTGTTTTGCAATGCATTCTATATATACCAAATTTAAAAGCATTTTCCTCTGATTTGTTTCATTAAAAAATAAAATCCTCTTGCCTTAACTATAGCCCGCTAGTATGCTCTTAAAGCCTGGGTAATTCGCCGCCCGCTTTAACTGGTGTACGTTTTTATGTTGATATTATGAAAAAGGCGTAATAAGATATTAAACTAATAAAATCAGGTAAACTGATACAACAAAGGGTCAGAATACTTTTGTTTAATCAGTGTTAATTGCTATTATGATATGCAGAAAATTAGTTATTTCTATAACCGATCTCCGAGTTATGCTCCAGATCGATTCATTGCAAGGCTTGCGTAAGAACACCGTTCTAAAGTTTGATGCTTAATCTTAATTCATACTCCTATACACTGACGGCTTGGGGACTCGAACCTGAGGTCTTTTCCCCCCGGCGGCGAACTTTAACCGTGAAATGCACTTCGAAGCCGGGTTTTTAGCTTTTTAACTATCAATCGTATTAATTTTTTATGCATGGTTTGAGTAAGTTTGATGAATGTGTGGTTTGTTTTAATAGATTCATTCGGAATCTGGATGCCCATATGGCAGAACATGATTCGTTTTATTTGTTGAATTATTTATATTTACTACGAAAAAATATAATTACCGTATTTTACGGACTATAAGACGCTCCGGACCATAAGATGCATTTTGATTTCAGGATGGAAATTTAAAGGAAAAGAAATCTAATGTGATTCTAAACGAAAAATTCTAAAGGGAATAATGTAGGCCTACTTCATTGCATAAATAAATTATAATCTGGTACAATGGAATCAGTATAAATCACTTCTAACTTAAAAACTGCGTTGTAAGAAAATCTCTTCTTTACAGGTGGCAACGCGTAAATTTTAACAACTGAACTAATTTCTCATGAAAGACTGAAAATACTTTTACACGCCCTACCCTCAATTCAGCATACGGTAAGTGTAATGGGACAAGGCTGTTTAGAGGTCATTGCCTTCATTTAAACCACCCGGTGGAGACAACTCCATTCGGTATAGAAGAACTCAACATTTCTTTCTTTTCGCATTGTATACCTGGCTTCCAGTTACCCTTATTTTACGATTGTAGCAAGTGCACTGATGTACAATCTGTGCCAAAATTTGTAACTATCTTATCGTTTTTTATAGCTATGATATTCCGGCAATATTTAGCGTAATTTAAATTTGTTTAGTGTACTTCGGGCCATTAGACGCACCCAACTTTCAAGGGCCGGTTTTCAAGGTAAAAAAGTGAGTCTTATAGTTCGTGAAATACGGTAAGAAAAAAATAATTCGTTCATGTAATTTATGTAAAAACGATGTCAGTGTTAATAAATATGTTTTAGTTATTTTTTCATTAAATAAATTATAAATAAAACATCTAAAGTCTGACCGTTCTAAGAAAGAAACCTGAAGTAAACAAAAACCACTATGCCTGTCTCACTCGAGCACATTACTCGTATGACCTAAGAGTGAGACAGACATATTGGTTTTTGTTTACTTCTGGTTTCCTTCTTAGCTCGTCTGGGGTTTAGCCGTTGAGTAAATAATCGCGGGCAAACCGCGGGCATCTGCTAGTTTATTATATTAAAATGAATTCCTTTATTGGGTGGTACTGATTAATTATTTATTCTTTCAGGTATCAGTCTTATAAGAAAAATATCAATTCGTAATAAACTTTAAAGGTGTTTGTTTGTTGGCACTTACCTGCCAGTATCCTCTCATGTCTTCCGTTTATACTCGTACAATCTCCAATCCAATGTTATATGTTTCAGCCTTCTTGTATTAATGTATTAAATTTTTTTTATTCCCACTTGAGTTGAAAATTTGTCTTAGTAAATTATTTTAAAATGCTATAAGGATAGAATAATGTTATTAGTCAATTTAGTTAAATTAAGAACTTAGTCCTAATGTTAGATATCCATATCAGCAGAACTCTTGACATAAAAAAGTTCTACAACCAAATCTCTGTGTAACGAAGATCGATATAACGATAAACCCTATTTAGCATTATTTTTCTTTGATCCTGTAAAATTTCCTATCGTAATAACGTTAGCCGTACCTCACCACAATAGTACCTATTTAAGAAACACCCTCTTATAATAATATTTTGATGTTGTTATCGCAAATCACTAGTGGACCACCAATATGCCTATTATTTTCTTAGGAATTCTAGAAGAGAAAGGTTAGAAGAGGGCGGCTAATAGGGTCATTAAAGGTAAAATCATGTGAAAAAAACATACAGTGAGTTTGGTTGCTACTTCAATATAGACAGACAGAATTTGGAGTTAAAACACGCTATGGAGCGAATAGTAGAAGTTTTTGTCTGATCTTTATAGTGAATTGTACGAGGGCTGTTTTTTTTTCAACCTCCGATGGGGCATAAAATGAAAACCACAGTGAAAATCAAAACTGTTTTATTTGGAACATTTAGGTACACCTTCTAGCTACTTCTGTACGTAGTTTCGTTCCGATTGAAACATTTGTCGTAGCGTGGTACCATTTTTCCAATAGGCCTACCCTCTTCATAGAAGCGTGCCGCCAGCGTATTGAGAAGGGTCATCACGGCATTTTGAAGTTTATTTTGAATTTCTTCGTTGGTGTGGAAGCCAGGTCTTAGGTTTGTTCGGGAAATTTGTGTGCATCCATTATTTGGATTTTTTTTTTGGATTCTGGATTGTCGTAACGAATCCACGTTTCATCCCCTGTCACGATGGATTTCAAAAACTTGTTCCCGTGCCGAGTGACTTTCATTTTTTTCGGCAGCTGAAGAAAGATCTGGAAGGACAGAGCTTCCACACCAACGAAGAACTTCAAAACACTTCAAAATGCGGTAAGGACTCTTCTCAATACGCTGGCGGCAAGCTTCTATGAAGAGGGTATTGAAAAAATGGTACCACGCTACGACAAATGTTTCAATCGGAACGAAACTACGTACAGAAGTAGCTAGAAGGTGTACCTAAATGTTTCAAATAAAACAGTTTTGATTTTCACTGTGGTTTTCATTTTATGCCCCATCGGAGGTTGAAAAAAAAAACAGCCCTCGTATTTTTCTTTCCTCTTCCCACCCTCTACGAGTTTGACATTTCGTGAGGTTAGAACCTCAGGGTTCTATCTACATTTTTTGTTTTTCTTTCTATTAAATGGTTCTTAAGAGTAATTTCTATAATCTGGCATTCATGTTTTGTCCATAATGTTTATAATGTCTGAGTAATCATCAGATCAGTTTTGTTCTACCTGTGTTATGCTGTATGTAGTCATAAACTTTAAATAGTTCTCCTGATAAATTTATAAAAAGTAGGTTGAACCCAAGGCTGGGGTTGAACCCTCCGGTTCTAACCTCACGCGATGTTAAACAAATGTAGTAGTAATTTTCAGTGTGGGGGTATAAAATAGCTATGGTTAACATTCAACGGAAACAAAAATAGTGCCTTTTAAAATTTGGATTTGTGATTCATTATTTTTCGCTTCATTGCACGGCTTATTTTTTAAAATTATCTTATGGATCAAAAAATATTCTGCATACACTCTTCTTAATATTTAGTAAAGCCCAGTTGTATTTATTTTATATTTCAAATATCGTCTTTAGATGTTGAATTTTCTTGTAATATACCGTACCTGCTTCCTTCACCAGCTAGCTTCCGCCTATCCACAGGATCCTGGTGGCACTGAACCGGGGCTCAAGGGAAACATTTTTTTTCCCATGAATGGCATGGTCTTTCGGGACACGCTTTTTATCAGAAGAAGACTCTCTCTTAACCGGGAAACATCAGCGGGTGACGCCCATGCCGTGCGCTATAATTATAGTCTAATATTCCCAAAAGTATACAATTGTGAAAACAACTGTTGATAAGCCTTTTAATATAAAATATACCTAAAAGAAGTCATACTGAGAAATTATACAATAGTGAATTAATCTTCAGGCTTAAAACTTCTGAAAACCCATTACCTCCAGTGAATTCCCCGATTTTTTTAGTAGTGGGTTTGTTTTATTGAAGCCCATCCACCAGATACTATGATCTGTGTTATTTTCTTAAACTAAAATAATTATCTATTGCAATACTTTTTGCTTAATATGTCGTGTAAACTTTCTTTCGGAGACGTGTACCTTAGGATGACCAGATGTCCCTTTTTTAACGGGTTTGTCCTATTTTATACCTTGGTCCCTTTGTCACGATAAAACCTTAACGGGACGCTTATTGCCCCTCTTTATACATACAGATCAAGTTTTTCCCCTTTTACTTAAATTCATAGCATGACTTCGTTCTTGTATGTTCGGACAAGATTATTAGTTATATACTGAAGTCGAAAACATATTTACCATTATTATCCACCTTTGCGATATGTCGAAAATAATGCAACAAGAATGCCACTGACTGCTGCATGAAGCGGGTTTGCCGATTTTTTTTTCTCAGAGTTCTTTGTGGACAGAAGGAATGAACCGTTTAAACATAAAGACTGTGTGAAAGTATTTTGATATTTCGTGTATTGACCTGGGGAGAGGTTACTGTGAGAGATTATTGAAAGAAGTAAACTTTTTGGATTATCTTTCACATAAGTTTAATGGTAATGATAAATCTGTGTATCTATAATCATAAACACTTTAGTCCTGCTTGCAACTTCCGTTAAAAGTAATTATACAATAACCATAATTAGTTACTTAATTTTCAAGTAGACTATACCACAATGCTCCGTTTTTGTCCCTTTTTTTAAGGTGGTGGAAATGTTCAAAGTACCTGTTTTTTGTTTTGTTTTGAAAATCTGATCACCCCAGTATACATATTACAACCATAACACTGAGACTTCTTTGTCTTATTGCTGAAAAAGAGAAAACGTTAATAAAAATTATTAAAATCTTACTGTTGTTTACTGTAACATCTAGGGATAGAACCATATTTCATAGAGTGAAATACGTCTGAGCCGGAGGCATATCCAGTTCGTTATTCTTAACCACATCCGTCAAGAAAGTTCCTGATATGTTTTATTATTATTATTATTCGTTTGTTAAATCGTTATGTATCGCGAGGACTTCCGCTAAACGAGAAATCTCTAGAACCATTAGAACAAAGAAAAGAAACTATCTCAAAGACAAAGTAAATGAATTAGAGGAAAATAGTAAAAAGTAAATGAATTAGAGGAAAATAGTAAAGAAAAAAATGTTAGGGATCTCTACATGGGAATAAACGAGTTCAAGAAAGGTTTTCAACCCAGAATAAACATAATTATGGACAATGATGGCACTATACTCGCGGCTTGGAACAATATTTTGAATAGGTGGAAAAAATGTCTTTAATTAATTATTAAATGTAACTTACGTGGAGAGTGAAATATTCACAGTAGAGCCATTGATTGCTGAACCAACTCTAACAGAAGCTAGAAACAGCTATAGGTAAACTAAAAACACACAAATCTCCAGGAGTTGACCAAATTCCAGCAGAATTAATTAAGGCAGGTGGGGGTAGATTTAACTCAGAGATCCATAAACTCATTCTTATGATTTGGAGAAGGGAGGAATTGCCAAACGATTGGAAAGAATCTATCATTATACAGATCCATAAAAGGGGAGATAGGGCCGAATGTAATAACTATCGAGGAATTTCTCTCTTATCAACATCATACAAAATTCTATCTAATATACTACTGTCAAGATTAACCCCATATGCGGACGAAATCATTGGAGATTTAGGTGAAATAGATCAACCATTGATCATATATTTTGTATTCGCCAAATCTTGGAGAAAATGTGGGAATATAATAAGTTTGTTCACCAGCTACACTAAGATTAAAAAAAAAATCACATGATTCAGTTAGGAGAGGCAGATTGTACAATTTCCTTGTTGAGTTCAGGATACCAAAGCAGTTAGTTAGGCTGATCAAAATGTGTGTAAATGAAACCTATAGTAGAGTCAGGGTAGGGAAATTTGTATCAGATAGGTTTGCCATTAGAAGCGGATTGATTACTTTTTAATTTTGCTTTGGAATATGCCATTAGGAAAGTTCAGGAAAACAAGGTAAGATTTTAGCTTACGTAAGCTTCATGACCTGTACTCTTCACCAGATATAGTAAGGGTAATTAAATCACGGAGGATGAAATGGGCTGGACATGTTGCGCGTATGGGGGAAGAAAGACATATCTCAAAAGTATTGACTGGGAGACCCGAAGGGAAAAGACCACGTGGAATACCTAGACGTAGGTGGGACGATAATGTTAGGATAGATTTAAGGAAGTAGGATTTGCGAGGGATGATTGGATGGAGTTAGCACAGAATAGGGTTGAATGGCGGGCTCAGGTAAGCGCGGCAATGAACCTTCGGGTTCCATAAAATATATATATTTTTAGGTTGCTGAGGAATTGTCTATTGCCATTGCGTAAGAGAGTAAGTAAGGACTTCTGTTCAAATAAAAGCTTTAGCTGTTAGTATTAGCACGTCGTGTACGAAATTGAAAGAAAATTGTTTTTGCCGTTTTCGAGAGAGTTGTGAAATAGTAAGTTGGATTAAGCAACAAGTCTAAGTCTATAATGACATTTATTTATACACGAGTATGCTTTTATGAAACGAGCAAAGCTACTTAAAGGTAAACAGTTTCGAATAAAGCCATTTTTAGTGCCCTATATTTAGGAAAGTCCTCCACATTATAATTTCCGAGGTTTTTAATTGTGAAGTTCTGATTCAGGTGTAGATTCCTGTAAAATTTTTCGATTATTGATTTAAGGGTTTCCATTTTTGAAAATTCTAAATCTTCATGTACCTGCACTGTGGTGGTATACCAGTCACAGTCAAGAATACTCTATTGTTTTGAGTGGTAGCCTACTTGTAAGGGGTTTAAGGTGGAAGCATTCCCAAGTCTTGGCCATTCGGAATGTATTTGATAAATTTGTTAAGAGATGGCGGTGCTGTTGTACTTTTGGTTGAACACCTTGTTGATTATTACAAAAGACAGACCTGACAGAACGCAAGTGCAACCGGAAAAAAAAAAAATATTAATAATAATAAACAGAGACAATTAAATGCATGTTTCTGTTCTAGTCTAGGTCGGAAACATTCGGGAAAGTCTACTAGGAGGTTAATTTACATAATTTGCAGCCATCCTAATTCAAAGTCAATGCCTTTTCAGAAACAAATAACCCTATACTTGTCATAATAATTGTGAAGCAATTTAATGAATATTAAAAGAAAATACAATATCCACTGAATAATATATAATGAATATTTTGTATGATGCTAGTTCCGTTGCTTTGCTTCAAAATTTTAGAAAGTGTATAACAAACGTTTTCCTTGGTTCAATGGTAGTGAGTGGTAGTGTTAAAATAATAATACTAGCCTATATACTTACTTACTCATTGGCAATAGAAGATTCCTAAGCAAGCTAAAGGAATATTATCTATTTTATAGAAAGTTCATTGCCGCTCTTGCATGAACTTTCTGTTCTAACTCTTTCCATCCATCCCTCGCAAATCCTACTTCCCTTAAATCTATCCTTCTTTCCTCCCCCATGCGCGCAACATGTTCAGCCCATTTCATCCTTCTTGTTTAATTACCCTTACTATATCCGGTGAAGAGTACAGGTCATGAAGCACGTCGTTATGCAGTTTTCTCCAGTCCCCACCTTCATCTCTCTTAGGTCTAAATATTTTCCTAAGCACCCAGTTTTCGAATACTCGAATATTCTTTAGAATATTATATATATATATATATATAATATTAATAACTAAAGTCGGGCCGTTCTAAGAAAGAAACCTGAAGTAAACAAAAACCGCTATACCTGTCTCACTCCAGCACATTATTCATATGTCCTAAGAGTCAGACAAACATAGGCCTATTGGTTTTTGTTTATTCAGGTTTCCTTCTTTGCTCGTCTGGGGTTTAACTTGATGGGTCCGTCACAGAATTCTGAGTTTCTAGATTAAATGCCATTTTATGAAAGGAAAAACAAACAAAACAGAAACATCTGCTAATTCACGTTCGTTTGCCCTAGGGCCTAGATCATTGTTTGGTCCGAAGGGCATATCTGAAAAGTAACCGTGGGATTTCGTAAGATTATTCACTCGGCCAATCACGAAATATTTCATGCTATACCACATTAGTTGTCAAAACCCTCTCTGTATCTTTAAGTAATTTTCCTTGTTCTGGAGTATCAGTCGCCTTCACTTTCACGTTTTGCGAACTTTTTACTCTTGAAAACGCAACATAAAGTTTCCAAAGACATGTTCAGGAAAATATATGCCTACCTTATCTAAGGTCTGTCCTTGAGACTTGTTTATGGTCTTTGCAAAGGTTACCTTTGTGGAAAATTACCTTCGTTTCATCTGGAAAGTCATATAATATAAGGCTAGATATTTAATGATTTTGCATAATTTTTGTATGAAGGTTAAAATATATCTAATGTGTATCATGAAACCATTGATTAAATAAGGGCAGTTTGTTTTTGCATTTTTTTAAATTTTGCTTTATTTTGCATTTTTCGTCATTTTCAAAAGATAGGTCATTTTTTTGAAATTTTAAAATAATTTTCGTCATTTTAGGTCATTTTCAATGGAGATAAAGAGGAGCCTTCCCATGTACAAATCATTACTTTCAGACAACAGCCAATCGTTTTTATTTGAGAATCTCCGCCAAGTATTCATGTTCATTTTAATTCAGGTTTATTGTAAACATCATAGCAGTTTGTCTTGTTCAAATAAAGAATTTTATTTCTTTCTTTTAAAACTGGCACATATTTGCTAGGGGCAATTTGATGGGCATGCCAGTTCAGAAAGATTTTTTTTCTCTCTCTCTCTAAGGGTGTCCAAGTAGTGTAAATTTACTTACTTCCTTAGTAACAAAATAAGTGTGTTTTACATTTTAAATTCATATATAACACACTGCCATTCATTAAATTGCTTTTAGCAATTCATTACTTAAAACTAATTATAAGTAATAATGGTAAATTTATTGGTCTTTTTTAAAATTTAGTGTCATTTTTTCGCTATTTTTACGTCATAAATTCATTTTTTATTTTGCTTTTTTTTACTATTTTATGGTCATTAAGTGCCTTGCCCTACTTAAATATGTAAGAGATATGTCTATTCCAGGCTTTATTACCTTCGGAGGATCCCGTTAAAACTTCTCCTTCAACTAAATCGTTCTTTAAGCCAGTAACATAAAGTCTTGTTCTATTACAAAGACCTTGCTTTTTGATCATGATCAAGACCTTCGATGCTTTTCTTACCCAGTTTGCTATGGCACCCGAGCAAGACAACCTTCAATTAATTTCACAGTGGAATATGGTCTACACGGAAACATCAGCTCAAATATTATATTACATATTAATAAGTGTGTTAATATTAATAGTGTAGGTAGTATAATATGATTTTAATATGTTTTCTGTGCTATTATTGTGGTAGGTACAGGAAGGAAATCAGCATAATCTGATGGTCTAAATCAGCGTTTCTCAACCTGTGGTCCGTCCGCGGACCACTGGTGGTCCGCGAAGATGGTGCAGAAGGTCCTCAGACATAATTTAAAAATATCATAAAGCAAGTGGAAAGTAAAGAAGTAAATTTTTTCACATATTTCGTTATAATGGCCTATAATTAATACCCCAAATATTAAGAATGTAGGATTTCTTTTAAAAATGGGATGTAAAATTAGGGGTCCGTAAAATTTTTTTAGACATTTTAGAGGTCCTCGGGTTCAAAAAGGTTGAGAAACGCTGGTCTAAATTATTTACGTACTATTTATTACTTTCAGTCATGAAAATTTTAAAATAAAAGTATCTTCGTTAAAAAAAAAAGATTCGTAGGTACCGTTACCTCAGTAATTTTTTACACTGAAGAAAAGCAATACTATTTTTCGGGGAAAATTACAAAAACGACCAGCATCAAAAAATTCTGTCATTCTAAGCGTTTTAATGCACACGAAACCTTTCGAACGTACCGGTAATTATAAGACCTCCTGCTTCAAAACTCGCACATATTTTTATTTAATTATTTTTTTATTTTTTTAATAACTGTAGCCTATGAACGGAAGGCTATTCCTTATAGAAGGATCTCGTTAAAACAAGACAAACTGTTTGTTTTGTTGTTCAACCATTCGGTTTCATATTCTCTGTCAGCAATGCGGCTTATTGGAAACTAAAATAAAATCAGGTAAACTGATGTAAAAAAGTGCCAGTATGTTTTTGTTTAATCAGTTATGACTGCAATTATGATATGCAGAATATGTTTTTTTTCAATTGATTCCCAAGTTAAGCTCCAGATTTATTCATTAAGCAGGGCTTACGGAAGAAGAAAGGTCTACCATCTCGGCCACCTGGGTCCTTTTAACGGTCTAGTTGGATAAGCGCATGTCATAGCTACCTGTATTTTAATTTCCAAGGCCTTATAAGATCACAGTAAAACAATAGGCTATGTTGTCAAGATAACTGAATTTCATTTTTTTAATAAATTCTTTCGAATACGTATATTGCCATAAAATAGGCACTAAATTGAGCATTACTCCGAAACAGATCAACCGATTTTATCCATTACTAGCTGAAAAGGCCCGGCGTCGCCCGGGCTTTGTATTTTGTAATTTGAAATTAACTTTTGGAGGACTTTCGATTTTGAAACTCTAAGTGCTTATATAATATGTATGTAAAACTTGAAATGAAGAAAAAGATTTATCACACTCAAACTATTCCATCAGAAAACGCTAGATATAGCTTTTTATGGCTCATAGAGGATGTCGAATGCAGCATTCCGTTGCTTATACTCATCATGCCTGGGAGGGGTTGAAATAAGAAGAAACATAAATTAAATAAGATTGTATTGACTTGACGGAAAATTTTATTTCTCATTGTCATGTTACCATAGGGTAATTCCGGGAGAGACGGCCATGCGGGGGAGACGACCAATCGCTCTGATTTCAAGGCCGATAAACATATTTGAACGTAACTTGGTAGGCGGCAAGCTTTTGGTACTAAGAGTCGATTGTTGAACACCTGCGCTGTTTATATTTAGAAATCAACGATTGATTTAACATTACTGTTTTCTAACTGGTCATTTATTTTTTGTCTGTTGAATGAAATAAGCAGAAGTCCGACATTATTACTAACAGTTAAACGATACTCACTGTGTGAGGTGAGTGAACCTTATATATTTCACTTGTATTACGTGTTCTGTTCTAAACTTTTTAATTTTTAACTATTGAGTATGGCCATCTCACCTTTACAAATAGGAGAGATGGCCCACTTCTTTTCCGGGAGAGTTGGCCAACAACTTAAGAGCCATATTTTCAAGAACTTCTGATTTTTTCTAACGCGAAATGTAAAAACTTCCACTTAAGACAAATTTCCATCGCTTCTCAATTACTTATTTATTTTTATAGCTAAGGAATTGACATAAACGAACATATTAATACGTATACCTTAATGAAACAATTTTGAAAATCCAATCCGGAAAGATATATGTAAATAGAGACGACTTTCACAGTGTACCCCTAATTAAATACGGTACATTATTAAATTAATTTTCAAAATTATTTATGTGCTTAAAAAGTGGATTGGACTCATGTTTCTATGCCAAAGGTGGCTCCATAATATAGTATTATTTTTCATATTTACGTTTTCCTGTCATCAACTAACAAAGTCGAAAGATGGAGATAAATGATGTAGAGGTTAGATGGTATGCCCTTCCCCGCCATGCATGCAGTAGTGGCATGCAGTAGAGTTTAGTTATCTTTTCAGAAATGTATCAGAACTTTTCAGTTACTCAGATTTGATTCTGTTTTCCAAAATATGTTTATTTTTACGTTATGATAACTTATTTGGCACTTAAGTTTATTTTATTTGTATATTTTTATTGTAGAAGAGCTAACTAGTCTTTCTACTTTTTTACCTGTACTTTCTACCTTCGAAAACTGTCCCTATGTCCTATGGCAATCTCCCCCTGATACCTCGGGTGAGATGGCCAACGCACCATTTTTTAAATGTTGGGATTTGTCACCCTAAATTACTTTTTTTCTCCATACAAAATTATGCTATGAGAATGTGACATCCAAGGACCTAATTGAACATTTTGCACACGAATTATCTTGAAAATGCTTCAAGTTATTAAGCATTAAAAAAAGCATGGCCATCTCACCCGGATTTACCCTACAACCGTTTTGGTTCTGAAATAAGAGAAATGCAGTATCACTTTCATACTTTCCTCCCCTAAAACCCGGGACATAAAATACTGCGAGCATAGGACTCAAAATGTTCCATCCCATGCTTAGGGCCTTATTTCTCAACTAATACAAAGCATACAGCTATGGATAACGTATAGCCTAAGCGGAAAGGATTGTTTACCTACTTCTGATATAGCATACTCACACACTTAAGTTATCCCTGCATTACGACCTCTTATTCTACATCAAAATGTGAATTGAGAAAATATTTCTTGTGTCGAGGGTAGAGAAAGTTATGTGACTGCATTACAATGTGCTTTATTCTCGTGGATTTTATTCTTCAAGAATTATTTTTACAAAACGTTAGCATCAGAATTCGTTAAAGTCCAATGTTATGTAATGTCCAGAGCCCTATATGAACTGTGTAGACAATACACTGTTGTCTTGACAACTGAATGGGATTTCATTTTGTTTGCATAATATTCTCAGAAATTATATAATTTTCAAGGGAAGGACTGATTTGTTTCAATTTTAATGTTGACAGCTATACTTCCCGGGCTTAACTGGGTATGTGTGCAAAATTCCGTGTAAATTGGTAAAGAAATGTAGATTTGTATAAGGAACAAACATACATACATACATACACACTTTCGATTTTATATATTAGACTAGCTGAAAAGGCCCGGCGTCACCCGGGCTTTGTATTTTTCAATTTGAAATTAACTTATGAAGGACTTTATGTATGTAGAACTTGAAATGAAGAAAAATATTTATCACACTCAAACTATTCCATCAGAAAACGCTGGATATAGCTTTTTATGGCTCATAGAGGATGTGGAATGCTGCATTCCGTTGCTTCTACACATCATGCTTGGGAGGGGTTGAAATAAGAAGAAACACAAATTACATAAGATTTTACTGACTTGACGGAAAATTTTATTTCTCATCCTCATGTTACCATACAACCGTTTCGGTTCTGAAATAAGAGAAATGCAGTATCACTTTCATACTTTCCTCCCCTAAAACCCGGGACATAAAATACTGCGAGCATAGGACTCAAAATGTTCCATCCCATGCTTAGGGCCTATGATAAACATCCCTATTTCTCAACTAATACAAAGCATACAGCTATGGATAACGTATAAGCGGAAAGGATTGTTTACCTACTTCTGATATAGCATACTCACACACTTCAGTTATCCCTGCATTACGACCTCTTATTCTACATCGAAATGTGAATTGAGAAAATATTTCTTGTGTCGAGGGTAGAGAAAGTTATGTGACTGCATTACAATGTGCTTTATTCTCCTGGATTTTATTCAAGAATTATTTTCACAAAACGTTAGCATCAGAATTCGTTAAAGTCCAATAAATTATTATGTAGTGTCCAGAGCCCCATGTGAACTGTGTAAACAATACACTGTTGTCTTGACAACTGAATGGGATTTCATTTTTTTTGCATAATATTCTCAGAAATTATATAATTTTCAAGGGAAGGACTGATTTGTTTCAATTTTAATGTTGACAGCTATACTTCCCGGGCTTAACTGGGTATGTGTGCAAAATTCCGTGTAAATTGATAAAGAAATGTAGATTTGTATAAGGAACAAACATACATACATACATACACACTTTCGATTTTATATATTAGATGAATAGACGTCTTCCCATGGACATTGTAAATGAGTATACCAAGTTTCATAAAAATCCGGTAAAGCGTAGCCTATTTGAGTTACCGCGTCTTTAAAATATACACTAAATTGGGTTTTACTCCGGTACCGGTGAACAGATTAGGTTCAAATTCAATAGGGCACTTCTCATGGACGTCATAAATGGGTATACCAAGTTTCATGAAAATCCGTTACAGCGTATTTGAGTGATGGCGCCTTTCTATGAGAAAGGCGCCATAATCTATTAAAATAGGCACTAAATTGGGCATTACTCCGGTGCCGGTGAACCGATTTGGTTCAATATCAATAGGGTTCTTCCCATCCACATTATGAATGTTTATACCAAGTTTCATGAAAATCCGAAAAAGCGTACTTGAGTTATGGTGCGTAGAGACGCACGGACAGACGGACGGACGGACAGACAGACAGACAGACGGACAGACATTTTTTCGTCCCCCACACAATCTCATAAAGTACCATACTGGCACTTAATAATTACTAGACCTGTGATTTTAAGGCAAATGCCTATTTTGTTCCTTATGAAATAACATGACAGTTTTTAAATATGTGGACGTTTCATGATAAGTCACTTACATTTATAGAGTTTTATAGAGCCCTAAAATGCCTATTTGGACCTTTAGAGCCTATTTTACTATTTTAATGCCTAAAATGCCTAATTTGTACATTTAAAATAAAATTCAACTTCTGTAATTTTTACAATCTTATAATGGACATCCCTCAATGAAAAGCAGAACAGCAGAGGTGGATTTTTCACTGAAACTTGATTATTCCAAACAATTGTCCCTAAAGGAATGCTGACTGACGGGGGAGGGGGAGGATTAAGGAGGAAGGACTATTGTGTCAAGTCACCAGTGAAAGAACATCTGTTTAAGTGAATATAGTTCGTGATGCGTAATTTTGCAATTAATTCTGTTTAGAATAGGTATACCATGTTTCTTGCATTAAAAAAAAGACCATGTTACAGTTTAAGTGTATATTGTAATATTTTAAAGTCTATTTTCTATCTATTTACACATTTTTAAAGCATATTTTAAGTGTCTATTTTCTCTTTTAAAAGCCCATTTACTTGTTATAAAAGCCTATTTTAGGTGCCTAAAAATAACTTTTTTAGAGCCTAAAATCCCAGGTCTAATAATAACTCATTTATACTTTGTGTGTGAGTGTTCTGATGATTGGTGGTTGAAATGGTGACCGTGAGTTTGTCATCTTCACTCATCTCGTCCATTTTAGAAAAATAAGCATAAGATTTACATAATATTTATTGTCGACACACAAAATTTCGTCATCGTTCTGGCAGAAGTCACTAATTCCAAAAATGGACATTCTGAGTTACATATATTACTACTACATTGATGAAATGATGCTTTATAGGAAGGTAGCACTCACAAAATTAGTATTCCCACACTTTTCCACGTAACTGGTAGGCCTACCTCTATTTTCACTAAATTCATAAATACAATGGTTTACGCAAATTTTACAACAGCTGTAGGCCTATCTCAAAACTAAGATTTGGACTTTGTGACTTCTGCCAGAAAGAAGACGATTTACAATATCATAAAATAATGTTTTGTAAATATTTTCATAGTCTTGTTTCTATTGTGGAAGGTTCTGTGTGTAAGACTTTATCTTGTAGTTTAGGGATATTTGAAGCTCTGCCAGCATTGGTATTTAGACCAAAAGTATTTCGGATATAGCGCCTGAAATTACCACTTGCCACATAAAGTCCTATGGGATTGAAGCTGCAATGCAAGAAGAGGAGACATGATACAATAACTCTCACTGAAATGTCCGACAGTGAATTGTTATTTAGTTCGAAGAAATTTCGAAGTGCCAAAAATGAAAAATACGGAATAGAAGTGCATCCAAAAATTATTGGACTTAACAGAATTACCATCTTACTTCTTGAAAGAATCTTCAGTTGATACGCTTTGTGAAGTTCTGGGATATCTTCTGGTATTTTCTTACCTCTGTTATTTAAATGTCGAATTGTCAGCCAAGACAACACAGAAATAACAATGAATGGAATAATGGATAATAAAATCAACTCATATATTATCATGGCTTTAACTGAAGTTGTATATAGATCCTTTCTTGGCCTAACACTGAAAGTATCACTGAAGTAAATATCGCCATTCACTGCACGCGGAAGAGCAGAAATGCAGGCTAGTATCCAAATACTTGATGTCACTAGAGCAGAACTGGTGTTTGTTGATTGTCTCAGGATAAATCCAGGATAATTGCTCAGTTTGAGCATAGCAAAATACCGTTGTAAGCTTAAGGCTAAAGTAGAGAATGCACTTAGCCCAAAGCAAAGATAGCGACAAAACATAAACATTTGCGCCACAATTCGATGACCTTCCCACACAACTAATAGTTCGTATATGTACAGAAATATCAAATTAATTATAAGCGAAAATGAATCCGCCACAGAGAGATTCAAAATTATCATATTTTGTGGCTTGCGAATTGCTTTGTTCCGGATAAAAATTATGATCAGTATAACATTACCTGTGAAACCTAAAATAAACACAATACAGTATAAAACGGGCTGAATATAAAGATTAAAATGTATAGTGGTCAGTAGTTCTGTGAGTCCCTGGAGATCAGCAGTGTTGTTTGTTAGAAGAACTCTCCAGAATGTGAGATTTAGTATGTTGTCGTCACATAGATCTACTTCTACTTCGTAAGTGTCACAGTATTTTTCGATGGATTCGACTTCATCAATAGATATTCTGGTTAAATTTAAAATCTTTTTCTTTTCTGGAATTGCAATACCTCTTATGTCGTTTGCAGTTATATTGTTGTTAGGCTTCTTAGTGACTTCGTTTGCTCTGATATTTCGTTCGAGTATCTGATTAACATTACTTTGCAAATTTAATTTCCTTACTGTAATGTTACATTCCTTCTCCGTTTTGTAATATGACTCCATCAACATGGTCTCATTAAGAAAAGTATGATTTTTTAGGCGTGGAATAATTTGCGTTATATTTTCCTCTTCTATGGAACGATTTATTTTTGTGATATTTTCAATGTACTGTTTTCTTTCCACAAGATATAAATTGCATTTGTTTTCTAGATTTTCGCCAGTTTTATTCACATACTGTGTCCAGTTTTTAGCTATGGTCGAAATTTCTCTACGGTCCGAGTAAAGTCTAGAATCAATAGCTATTGAAACGTGTAGTTTATTGTAAATCTCTTCCAGTGATCTTCTTATTTGTTGAACTTCTGTAAAACCATTGTGGATCAGAACTCCCATTGCCAATACCAAAGTTGATAACCGCATCTGAAAGAATAGACATTGTCACAAATGCGTTTTTTGGCAGTTTATTCTAATTGAGAGTTAATCGAAAAGAGAACTGTGAGAATTGGGGATTTTTTGAAACCCTAGAATGCTTGGTGAGTGTCATGCAGCACTGACTCAATTTTAACACTAATTTCCTTTTCTATCTATCTTTACCTTAATAATAATAATAATAATAATAATAATAATAATAATAATAATAATAATAATAATAATAATATAATTTTATTGTCGTTAAACAGCATGGTAATAGACAACGTCATGGACAAATATATACAAATTTGATATTTAACTATCTTAAAGTAAATTATAAAACATGGATTCAAGATCATATATAAATATCAGTCAAAATATATACAAGTATAATGTTTACCTTATATTAAAATATAAAACATTTCTTTCACCTCTCCCTTTTAGGGACATTTAAGCTACCCAAGCCGCCCGGGCTTTACAGGACCGCGACCTGTCGGGAGAGGGATTATCTATGGATCACATATATATTTTTTTTTACCAGACAAGGACATGGAGGGCCTCCCCGGATGAGTGATCAGCCCAATGCCGGGGCCACGTCCGAGACAACACGAACACATAGAACGAGACACACTATTCACACACACACTCACTCCAAACAAGGCGAGGATGGGGATGAAGATGATAATGACGGCCAGATGATATCCGGGGACCACAAGGGCCTAAAGTTACCCGGCATTTGTCTTACAGGTGAGGAAAAACCCCGGAAAAAACCCCACCAAGGTAACTTGTCCCGACCAGGATTTGAACCCGGGCCCGCTGCGTGAGAGGAGCGAACGCATCCCCTACGACACAGCGGTGGACAATTTCCTTTTCAAACTTGTTGAAATTTTATTTAATCTCATAATGCATTTAAAGATTAATATTAATTGTTAACATGACGTTCATAAACAGCACTTTATTCCCTATCTCTATCTCTATCTCTCTATATCTCTCTATCTCTATCTCTATCTCTATCTCTCTTTCCTTCTTTTTGCAAAGAAAAAAATTGACAATTATCTAAAAACTTTAAAAAATATTGATTGGGGGAGAGAGAGAGAGAGAGGTTTTTTTTCCTTCTTCCATTGTCCCTTTCATTCTTCCAATTCTTTCTCTATTAATTTCTTTCTATCGTAGGCGAGCGAATAATTGTAGGCCTATGACTACATAAAGAAACTTTATTTTCCCGATTTACAAATACTGTAGTTCGACTTCACACTTTAAAATACGCAATTACACACCAGGAAGCGATCGATCCTTTCAATCCGTGTAGGCCCGGGAGGCTCAATCTGTTTGATGCTGAGTTTCTGTGCCGAAGGTCGCGAGTTTGACCCCAATCCAAGTCTATGGCATTTATGTATGACGGCCCATGTCTGTAAATTTACAGGCATGTAATAGAACTCCTTCGGATCAAAGAACCATAATTCCAACCAACCTAACCGATGTTCAAGGGACTATAGTTCGGGACTTTTGTATGCAGTTTAATTTGGGTGCTAAATTTGTTCAAGATTTTATACTGGTGACACTAAAAGGTGTCCACCGCTGTGACTCAGGGGATGAGTTCGCTCCTCTCACGCAGCGGGCCCGGATCGATTCCTGGTCGGGACAAGTTACCTAGGTGAGGTTTTTTTCCGGGGTCTTCCCTCACCTGTGAGACAAATGTCAGGTAACTTTAGGCCCTTGTGGTCCCCCGTCATTATCATCTTCATCCCCCATCCTCGCCTTGTTCGGAGTGTGTGTGTGAATGGTGTGTCTCGTGCTATGTGTTCGTGTTGTCTCGGAGGTGGCCCCGGCATTGGACTGATCACTCATCCGGGGAGGCCCTCCATGTCCTTGTCTGGTCAAAAAAGTATGTCTGTCTGTGTTGTGATCCATAGTTCGTTCCTCCGCCCAGGCGAAAAGGTTCGTTAACGATACTAAAAAATAATCTGTTCCAGCTAAGAGATAGCTTAACATGTAATCAGAAATCAGTTCCATTTACAGATAGTTTATTTGTTTAGTGAACTTTGTCTCTGACTACCTTCAATGGGAAAAAAAGTAGAAACAAATTTTTCCATTAAATATAATGGGTTAATAACATACATTCTCTCTGCCTACCCCGGCATTCTACATAGGCCTACTGCAAGTTGTAGACAAATTTGTTTGCCTGAACTGTGTAAGCTAACGATTCTCAAATTGGGTGTTTCGGCACCCTGCGTATCAGTTATCCCTAACTCGGCCTATATACAAGCCTCTCTGCAATTTCAGCACGAAGTTGAGATCATAACACAAAATACCGATACTGTAATGAGATCTATTCACTAGTATGTTATCCTAAACTATTACTATTCTAGTTGCTTACCTTATATCTCTGTTGCCTGAATATTATATAGCCGATGTCAGAACATATTTAGTATTCAATGAAAAGGCGGCTTTCTTCTAACACTAACATCAATAGGAATGAATCAGGGAGAAAATATAAATGCAAACAAAAACTCTTTATTTGCTTCTTCTGATCTACTGAGGAAGTCGTGATGACGCACTGTACTCCAGATAAAGTTGCCCAGGATGCTGTGATACGTCAATGGAATTTCACGGTTTGAGTGTAGCTACTTAGACTTGCCGTGATTAGTTTTTCTACATACCCTTTAAATCCACCTTTCCGTTATCCCGTATAACTTTCAGCAATTTCCGTATATACATTGAGACGTTATTCGAGATAAAACTGTACTTTTGTAAGAGACTATAATATCAGAGAATCAAAAAATAAGTAAATAAATGGTGCACTGCTATCTACTGTGTGAACATTGGCATCCCGGGATTTGAATCCACGACCTCCTAACGTGAATCCTCGATTTCACAGACCAGGACAATCATACTAAGTTTACTATGTTAATTAATTTACAATGGTTAATCAGGGGCATGATGTCCTTACCATTCCTTTGTTCTAAACTGATAGTATGTAGTTTTCATCATGGTTCGTGTTCTTTTAAAGTGTTTTTAAACATATTTTCATGCTCTGTGGTTACGTCTTCCTGGCTAGGTTCTTTTCTGTAGTAGTTTGCATTTTTAAACCTCGTTTTTTATTTAAGAAAACTTTCCCCACAATGAGGTTGTCATTATGACAAAGTGTACTGTAATGGGAAACAATAAAACATCTTAATATGCAACAACAAAATATGCAAATACACTTAGAAATGGACACACACACACACAATAGGGTAATATAACACATAAATACACTGACAGATAAAGAATGAATGCAGCTGATATAGTGGCCCCAGCTTTTGAAAATGATTGGGTGGGCTCAAATACATTAATAATTTCACACTCCCGCTCCTATATCCTCCTACTTTATTCATGAAAAGAACTTATATAGGCCTATTATTGAAACGACTAGGGATAAAATCTATAGAATGGTAGGCTACAAGAAACGATTTCAGTATAAAATAACAATCACACTAACGTCACAATAGTATTGTATGATGATGATATTCTCGAAGGTATATCCACACCTGGAATGAAGCCATGGGATGATGACCACGACTCGTTCAGGGCTCTTAAAGGAAAGGGTGATACCGCGGAGATTTGCCATTGATTCTTGCGGGATGGGTTGGAAGAAGCTATCAACTCCCCCATGTGGAGGACTCTAATTTCAAGAAAATTCTTTAAAGTTTGTAATTATATGAAGTTATTTGGTCGTAGGTAACTGCCAAAAAAAAAAACAAAACATGGACTATTATGTAGTACTGTGAGTTGTATTTCTCGTGCATGCGATTCTCTCTATAAATTCATCAGAAGCATAATCTAAATCTCCGCTATCCTTAGGTAGGGCTATACTTAGAACAGCACTGTGTGTGATTATTTTCTAGGACATTGTCAAACGTAAAAATTTATCCGGTCTTTTCAAAGCGGAAAGGGTTATTTCGGGAAACTATCATAGGCAGAGTAAACTTCACGTATAAATTTAAAAAATTCAGGAACATTTTCAAACGATCGCTATCATGAATTCTTTGAAAGAAAGGGAGATCATGTTAGGCAACATTCAATTTTTTTCAATTCAATTCGTTTATTTTTGCCATAAACAGTATAATGTTTGTACAAAGTCTGCAAAGGCATCGTCAATCATAATGTAAGATTACAATTTGTATTATAAATTAGTTATAAATACAGTAAAACAAACACTTCACAATATATAAAAACTAACTTATAGATAGTTCCTGCATGTTACAGGCTAAACATTCTTCTACGGAATAGAAACATTTTTTAATTATGAACTTTTCAATAAAACCTCTGAACCTATTTAAGTCTAGATTCCTAACTGACATGGGCAACTTATTGAACAATTTAACAGAAGTAGACTTAAAACTATTTATTGTAGTGGAATATGTACAATAGTCTATTATTATATTACTACAATGTCAAGTTTGGTAATTATGTACATGAGAATTGAGGCAGAAATTGTAAAAATTCTTTTTTACACTTGTGAGACACTGAAAGATATATATGCCTGGTAAGGTCATTATGCCTAATTTAATGAATAATTTCCTACTTGGGTGTCTATATGGGACTTTGCAGATAAGACGCACCGCCTGCTTTTGAACAATGAGTAGATTATTTGAATAACTATTATTACCCCATATAATTGTTCCCTATGATATAAGAGAATGTATGTATCCATAGTATACTGATATCAGGACCTCAGTAGATACAAATACATTTTAGTTTTGTACCGATTAAATAACGAAACACGACTTATAGTAATAATAATAATTAATATTTACGATCATATACGGCAAATTTTTGAGTGGCCTTGAGCCCCATAGACCCATATACGTTGGAGCCACTGAGCTGGTATATAGGTGGTTTCGAAGAATTGATATTGGACCACGTGAGGCAGAAATGGCAATATCTTGGAGACATATCCTTTTGAGGGCAAAGGTATCCCAAAACCGGACGAGGTGTTGTGGTATTGTGCCGCGTGCACCGATCAACATTATATGCCTTCAACCAAGTTTTTAATACTATCTTCTTCCGGATTAAATTATAATAGAATTTTATAAAATGTTGTATGTACGTACAAACTCACACTGGCGCCCGGGATTCGAATCCACCCTCTCCTAAACACGAGTCCTCGGTTTTACAGACTAGGAAGACCGTACTATGATAATTAGGAATCAGATACAGTTAACCCTCGATACAATGCCACCATCCGTTTTCTAACATTTAGTGGCACAAAGTGAGGGTAGCACTAAAGCGAAATTTAATTGTTAAAATAAAAATGGCATAATACAGTGCTGAATTAATTTACTGTACTGTATTATGAAAGAAAAATTAAATAAAAGGCAAATAGAGAACTTGAGCACAAAATAAAATACTATACAGTAACTCAATTACAGTATATGCCCAGTGCTACAGTACTCAAAGGGGTTGAAAATCATGTGGGTCCATGTAAGTGAGTAATTGTAACTGAGTAACTATAATGTAGAGTTTAGATCTGAATGGACACTGGACTAAAAGAAGTGAAAGTATGGAACGTCTCATTGTATGAAGGGCTCTTTGTACCTGCTCCACCCTCACGCAGGCTGTCTGTCCAACTTCTTAACATAGCTTCCTGCACTACATTTACACTCACTTCTTGGAAATACAGTACAGTATGTTTCTTAAATAATCTTCCTAACATTCTTGCCAGTTTTAAAAGAATTCTACAACTGAAAAAAAATCACTGCAAGCTATGTTTTGTAAAAAATCTTGTCTTATATTCACTGGCACTAAAAGAATTGGCACAGTAATGAGGATGCTTATGTTATTTTATATGGGAGAAGATCCGTTCACTTGCATTTATTGGCGCAGTGCGAGAGTGGCACTGTAAAGAGGGGCATTTTATCGAGGGTTGACTGTACCTAAATTATTCTGTCAATTCCATAATATAGTCTATACATAAAGCACGTGGATGCCTAATAAAATGACAATCAGCTGAGGAAATAGGAAACAATTTTAATTATGAATAATTAGTTCTGTTATATTGTGGTTTACACACTACTGTAATGCAATATTCATAGCTATATAATAACCAGGTCTTCAACATGGCTTCACTAAAAGTAGTTAATATATTTCATCATATTAAAATGTTTGATAAAATTTCAAACTTATACCCCTAACTTAAAACATATCTGGCCCAATATCGTAACTTCAGCCTTCATAAAATAAAACAGCACATATATAAACACATTAAAACAATTATGCTGTCACAGTATTAAAAGTGAGGCTGAATATTGGCTCCAGTTCTTCTATGTGGCTTTCAGATGTGTCAATCGTTCAGAATATGCATTTCGGCATGTATGATGCATCTTTTTCAGTTTAAAATAATATAAGATGGCGCATCATATACGACGAAATGCTTATTCTAAGTGACTGTCACATCTGGAACCCACACAGAAGAACTGGCACCAATATTCAGTCTCATAAATTTTACCTTTAATACTGTGTCAACAAAATTGTTTTAATTAAGTTAGGGGGGTATAAGGTTGAATTTTTACCAAAAATTATTAACATTTTAACCCTTATCTGAAAAATGAAATTCGTTAATACTTCACCATGCCCCAAGGGCATAAAATAGCCATGTCCGTTTTTCCAGGGGAACGTTTTTCCTCTATAGTTCTATACAATAAAGTTACAAAAATTATACAAAACATTAGGTATCTTCAAGCGTGCCAGCTAACATGCCCTTTTTAAGCCTGCTCATCTACCTCGTTTTGTAATGCTTAAGTTATATTAATTTCTTACGTATATTATAATACCGGTAGCCAAACAATTAGGCCTACCATTCATGTTTTATTTTCCTTTCTCATTTTCCTTGAAAATGAATAAAAATTTCCCTAATTAAAAATATTTCTCGAATGTCACTTTTTCTTCTACGCTATGCTTTTATAGAATTTCAAAATTTTATTGTTCATTAAAACGTATTTCCAATAATTTGTTGTTGTACATTCTAATCCAAAATGCAAGGTATCCTCTTTATTACTGCAGAGTGGGCAAATTCCTTTTCTATATTCATCTCTTCTTTTCCATAATTTCCACTCTCCTCTGTGCTAGATCTTCTCCTACTTCTTTGGTATCAATTACTAAATATGTTTCCAATCCCCAAAACGATTTCGTTGCCCAATCATTTTCTAATTAATTAGAGAGAGAGTAAATTTTCTAAACAGGCTACGAGCTATGCTGCTTTATTATTTTATTCATTGTCTCCTTATGTTCCAGGCATTATTTGTTTTTATTTTATTTTTTCTTATCTCTTAATTAGTGGTGTTTTTTAATTCAGTTCAGAGAGAGAAATACTTTATTTAAGTCCTCTACCTGGCAATCTAAGTGACCATACAGATCCAGAACAAAGATAAAGAAACATACATTATATAATTATTTGAAGTCAACTGAAACCGAACATAACAACTCGTAGTATATAAATGATTGTGTAGTAATAGTATATTGCGATACAAGTGCCGTAAGGCACGTTTACGGGTCGAGGAAACAGATTGAAAACCCGAGGCGCAGCCGAGGGTTTTTAAGTTTTCGAGACCCGTAAATGCCTTTACGGCCCGTGTGTTGCATGCTATTTTTTGCACGATGATTATTTATATCAATTTAATTATATTAATTGTGATATTACCTGAAAATATTATGTAAATACATTCTTGAAAATAGATGTTTATTTCAGAAAGTGATTCGCATGTGTTTGTTGTTATGGGAACCGAATATTAGTCCTGGGGGCCGTGCCCATAAAGGCTTGTATTATGAAGTGTATCGTAATGAATTATGACGTAGCGCTTGGACCGTAAGTAATTTAACCTCATCGCAACCGCCCTTAGCAACAAGACTGTGTGGGAATGTCAACTTACGATCCATGTAAACAACGTTCGTAAGTACCACTTACTAGCTAAGGAGTGCAAAAAAAATGAATCTTCTAAAACCCTAATACACATTCTAAAAAAGTTATTTCTAAACTCCTTTTTTTATGTAGGCCTACTTTATATATAAATACAGTAGTTTAAAAATCTTATGTTAATTATAAATTACAAATTTTACAGTGCATGTAGATGCCTGTGGTAGATATTCAGGACAGGGGCCAATAAGCATTAAAAGTAAATACTTTTTTTAATCTGGTGGTAAAATCTTAATGCTTTTGAAATAAAAGGATGTAACGATTTTATTTGCTTATTGCGGTTCTTTGGATTTGTATTCGAGATGCCAACGGGATGTACTGATATCCTCTAGGAAACATACGGACAAGGATATAACGTAAAACGTAAAAGGATATTCTTTAAGTTTCAAGATCATATCTACTTCCTTTGTGAGGAAGCATGAACACGATAAATCCCTGTAGTTGTCATAATGCATAATGTATTACCCAAAGAAAAATTTATATGATTTGCGAACATTTTTAACGTTTTAAAAAAGTAAATCTGGTCACAAGCTAAGAATTAAAACTTTTCACGTGAAAATAATATTTATTAGGCTATATATTATTAGACCTACAGAATGGTAAAGATTAAAATATATAAAATATATATTATTATTTAGGTATGCATGATTCTGAGTTCGATGCATATTGTATGTATGTGTATTTATTGCTCAAAAAATTCTTACATATAAACCACATTATTAGCATTAACCGCCGTACGGATCGGTGTGACCATACGTGCTCACTTCATACACTTAAAATTCGAAAATCGAAAATTTATCAAATCTAAAAAAACTACTATTAAAAAATCGAAAATCCAAAATTTAAAACACTAAAAAATAAAAAAAAATTATAAAGATCCAGAATTTTTAAAAATCCAAAATTTCATAATTAAAAATTCAAAGATCCAATATTTAAAAAATCCGAAAATCCAAAATTTAAAAAATAAAAAATCCATAATATAAAAAATCGAAAATTAAAAATTGAATAAATAAAATTTTAAAAATCTAAAAATCTATCATTAAAAAATCCAAAGCCCAAAATTAAAAAATTACAAAAAATAAAGAAATTCAAATATCAAAATTTAAAAAGTACAAAATTAAAAAATTAAAAATTCCGAAATTAAAAGATCAAAAATCTAAAAAGTCCAAAAATCCAAAATTAAAAATGTCTAATAATCCTAAATATAAAAAAATCCAAAAATTAAAACAAGTTTCACTTCTGTCGCGTGGCGTTCCACGCATACTTCTTTTTTGAATAATATAACACATTAACTTGTCGAATGCTTCGATTTTGTTAACCCGCTGTACTTGTTTCATTTGAAACATTACGACACGCATTGATCTGATTTCTTCTTTATATAGGTAGATTTCTTTAACATAGGTAGACAGAAGGGGATCATGGATGCATGCCTAAGAGAATACATTGATTGATTTGGACGAAACTCCCTATGTGGGTGTTTTTTGGGCTAGGGAATTCGAATCTGAGGTTTTTCCCAACATGTTACCATTCTGTAGGTCTAATAATATATAATAATTACATACACTAGATGTGAAATGCACCTCGAAGCCAGGATTTTCGCTTTTTAATTAATCGTTTCATCTGTTTAAACATGATTTGGGTAATGTTCGTGAATCTGTGGTAGGTTTTAATCGTTTTGTTTCGAATCTGTATGTCCATATAGCAGAAAAAGATTCTTCTTATTCGTTTAATTAATTTATACTTAGCGGAACTAATAAAACAGATTATTTAATCGTAAGAAATAATTATGATTTAATTATTTTTATTTTAAATAAATTATTTTGATAAAACATCAAGTATTGAGTAAATAATCGCGGGCGAAGCCTCGATCAACTGCTAGTATAATAGGCCTATATAATAAGTAGTTTATTCATTATAAACTATTATTCGTTTCAAGTGCTGTCTTAAGTAAATGTTTAATTATACGATTGTGAATTAATGTTTAATGCCGACATTGTAATTTACTATTAAATAACTGTTTTTAATAACTAGGGCAAGGCTTTTAATGACCATAAAATAGTGAAAAAAGCAAAATAAAAATGCATTTATGACCTAATAATAGTGAAAAAAATGACCCAAAATTTTAAAAAAGATCAATAAATTTACCATTATTACTTAGCCTGTAATTATTTTTTTAAAGTAATTATTGCTGAAAGCAATTTAATGGATGGCAGTGCGTTATGTATGATTTTACAATATAAAACACACTTATTTTATTAATAGGAAGTAATAAATTTATAGGCCTTCTACTTGGACACCTTTAGCTAAAAAAAATTCTTTCTGAACTGGCATGCCCATCAAATTGCCCCTAGGAAATATGTACCAATTAAAAAAAATACAAAAATATTTATTGCTAAAAGACAAATTGCTGTGGTGTTTACAATAAACCTGAATTAAAATGAACTACGAACACTCGGCGGAGATTCTCAAATAAAAACGATTGTCTGTTGTCTGAAGGTAAAGATTTGTAAATGGAAAAGCTCCTCCACTGAAACATGACCTAAAATGCCGATAATGGCCTAAACATGCCGAAAATGACCTAAAAATTGCTAAAAAATGACCTTTCTCTTGAAAATGACGAAAAATGCAAAATGAAGTAAAAAATGCAAAAACAAATTGCCCTTATTTAATCAACTATTTCATTATACACATTTATTTATATTCGAGCTATCTTTTGACCTTCATATAAAAAAGATGCAAAATCATCAAATGCCTTGCCCTATTAATAACTATACAATCTTGTATTACCAAATTGTATTTAATTACTTAGGGTAAAATGCACAGTATGTATGTATTTTGGCTCTTGAAGGGGGAAGGCGGGTTGGGACTACCCTAAGCACTTCAGCCTTGCGGCTCATTGTGCCAACCTCCAGAATGGAATGATTTGCAAGCCCAACGGTCCCTCGACAACAGACCCCACCGCGAGCCCCCACGGAACTCCCCTACATCCAACAGATACCTCTACCATGCCACGTGTGCCGCTGCCTCGGTACCTCTTATAGAGCCCCCAGGTTGGCAGCACACCAGCCAGCAACTTCAGGACCACAAGCCACGGGGAGGACGGGAGAGGCCCACAGCAGGTGCTGGGGGCGAGGGTATACCGGAAACCAGGAAAGGAAACGGGATGATTATGAGGGGAAGTTTGAAGATGAAATGGAGAGTGTTGGTGGAATGAGATGGGGAAACGGGAGGATCCCCGAGAAAAACCCCCAAAGGTCACGGCTTCGTCCACCACGAATGACACGCCCGCCAGGTCCGGGGATTGAACCCGGGACCGCTAGCATGCCAGGCCCACGCGCTAAGCATGAGCCACCGCGACGGTAAAATGCACAGTAACACGATATTAATTTTTAAATAAGTAAAAATATATTTGCGAATATTTGAACCTCTAGAAACACAAGCAAATCTAGCGTATTAATAATGTCACTGTGTCAATTTTCCTAATACTTTTCCTGTTAACCTCCCTTTTCAAAGGACTTACACATCAGTGCCCCTAGGAGAGGAAAGAAACTCTAGGTCAACACTTGACAGGACCTAGAAGATCTTCCTAGTTAGAGACCAACTTGACTCAGTAACATTCAGGGTACATGGAAAATAAATTCCAATCAAGCATTCGTCTTTTTGCGAATGATGAAAACCCCGAAAATATTTCACACTCAGATTTTCCGGCCTACAGAATTTTGAACTCGCGATCTATCGAATAAGAGTTTTCCTCTGCCACCTCATTTGGTATTTGCTAATACTGATATTTTCTACTATAATGGAGATAGCCCTAAAGAAAATCAGCTTTCTAAAGACTGAAAGACATCAGAATTATACACATTAATATAACCAATAGGCTTTGAAATTTAAAAAGTTGTTGATGAACGCAGCTTACCTATAATTATTTTAGAATTTGCTAATATCTAAGCTATTATTTAGTTACTTAAGTTTAGAAATCCACTGTACTATATCTGAAGTTATATTGATAAAATTCATGTGAAGTAGGCCTATAATAATTCTAATGGAACAAGTTTATTAGTCAGACATAATTAACAGCTAGTTGTTCTAGTTGCTTCTGTGACTGAATTATATTTAAAGGCATAGGCCTATCACCACTACAAACGTGTGTACAGTTCGAGAGATTTGTATTTTAGAATTTTTTTTCTAGGTAGAACTCCTAAAAGGCCTACTTCACTTGAATTTTATCAATATCAATTCAGGTATAGTACAGTGGATCTCTAAATTTAAGTAACTAAATGGTAGGCCTAGATATTAGCAAATTCTAAAATAATATAGTCAGCTGCCTTCATCACAAACTTTTTAAATTTCAAAGCCTATTAATTATATTAATGTGTATAATTCTTTAGTCTTTAGAAAGCTGATACTAAACATATTAACAGGCCTACCACATATGCTGCCACTTACCTGCATTCATTCTTCTATCATAATTAGGGTTCGGATATTTATGACCTAAAAAAGTGGAATATATGACCTTAAAAACAACTAAATATGACCCAAAAATCCTAAAAATTACCTAATAAAACAAGGTATTTTCAAAAAATTAATGTTCCAAGTCTTATAAATAAATAAATAAATAAAATTAGCCTAGACATCCCAAAGGGCAATGGCCTCCTGCGGATTGCAGGGCAAGCTCCTATACCTCTCGTTAGGTGTTCCAAGTCTTACATCACACTAATTCAATCAGATAATCACTTTTTAACAATTGTACAGGTGATTTCCTGTCATAGGCGTAACCAGGCCGACCATATGGGGGGGGTTATAATACCCCCCAGGGAGAGGGGGTCCGGGGGTCCTCCCCCGGAAAATTATAAAAATTAAGATGCAAAATAACGAGTTTTAAGCTTCCGGGGGTCCTCCCCCGGGAAATTTTAAAAATTAAGACCCAACATAACGAGTTTTAAGCTTCCCACTCTTTATACTTGCATTAAGTAATTTATGGGTAGACTTAAAAAAATTATACAATTTTCCTTTTTTTAATCAATGGAGAGGGGGTCCAAACCCCCCAAAACCCCCCCTCGGTACGCCTATGTTTCCTGTTATACTTTTAAAGAACTTCTAATCTGTTAATGTTTCCAGATACCACTGCAAATGTGAACTGAAAATATTTTTAAAACATGTCTATTGGAAGTTGTTAACAACAAGGAGGAAGAGGTAATTGTGCTTTTATCTGTTATCCTTTACATTTCAGTTACAGTAAAACCAAAATATTCGTGATTTTTTCGGGAAAAATTTAAGTCGACAATTTTGTGAACATACCGCGTAATTGTGCTCTTTTACCGAATTTATAAGTGAAATATGATGTTAAATTACAAATATGGTCAAAATATGACAAAAACCACCAGAAAGACCAAACTATGACTTTATATGCAAAATAAAAAAGGCCCGATTAGGATAACAAGCGTGCAATTAGTGTTTAATTTGTGTGTGCGGCAAGAATGGAGGTCAGGATAAAAATATGACATGTTATAAACATCCGAACTCTAATCATAATTAATGTACAATATGGTAGATTTTCACAAACTCAAGTAGGCTACTGAGTGACATAGTTTTTAAGTATTAACTTAATGCTAGTAAAATATAATACGTAACAGTTACTCACTGACTGAATATAAACATCACAGGTTATACTATAATAAAAACTGACTTCATTAGTAAATACTGTTGCATTTTTGTAGGCCTACACTGTGCTTGCAATATAATAGTTCTCTTGTACCACTCAATAACAGCTAATTGTTTAATTTTGTAATTTCAACAATTCAAATAAAATCTACAAATTTATATGCTTGAAAATTCTACGACATGGTTTTTTGGAATTGTGTTCTTAATTTTACTTTGGTATTGAATGGTGATTAGGAAGATAGAAGGAAGTTACAGTCAGCGTGCAAACATATTAGACAGTAGAATGGGTAGATACTGTCCACTCTAGAATTGGTGTAGGGACGAGTAGTGCGCTAGACCGAGACAGACATACTTATTTACTTCAGGGATGGTTCTAGACCAAAAAGAATGGGTAGATACTGTCCACTCTAGAATCAGTATAGAGACAAGTAGTCCGCTAGACAAGTAGTCCGCTAGACTGAGACAGATATACTTGTTTACTTCAGGGCCGATTCTAGACCAACACCTACAAATTTTTGCTGCAATTTTTTTTATCTTTGATTTTTGTGCATAAAGGTGTACTGGCATCTGATATATAGTATACATGAGGGACTTCAACAAACATCCACCTATGAGAAAATACATATTCCTCGAGTGTCTAGTATACATGTGATTCAGTGCAGTCATTGTGCTAGAGCGTGACAGAGCTACTTGCTTACTTAGAGCCGATTCTAGACTGGACAACACCTACTCATCCCACTGTCTAAAACATTTGCCCGCCGACTCTATAACTCTGTGTTGATGTTTGTCATATTGTAACTCACTTTGTTGCTACAGGCAGCATTTTATGATAGTACCAATATCCAGTTTTAGAAAAATGAACATTATCAAAATATTGTCAGTCCACATAGTTTTGCAGAAAGTGTTCAATACACTTTGCTCATGGTCCCAATTCCTTAAGCCTAGAGCTCAAAATAATGTGTTATTTACACTTTAAGCCCAGTTTGTTATCAAACATTGGCATTGAAAGCAATTGGAACACAATGATTTAATATCTTTTACTTTCATGTATGTGCTAAGTTACGGTATATAATTTTTTCTTGTCTTTCTTATCATTGTATTGGCATGATTCTAAGGTCATACCATGGCAGGTGCTATCGTCTACCTACGTTCCCAACCTCGTTATCTAACTAAACTTGTGAATGGGAACTTTCCTTTACTGAGCATTCATTAGAGGCCTGGAGAAAATGTGTTTTATATATTATTTTACTCTTCCTTGCTTTAACTTCGCCCTTTATCGATTGTGAGCGATTTTATGTTAAAAGACTCCCTTTAATCTGTAACTCCTGATCTTGAAACAGTAATTGTATGCGTTATTGTTATACTCAGTTCCACATAATTTTGAGGCTTTATAAAAAAATGGGTATTTTTAAATGAGTTTTTAGAGATGTTCAAACTCTTAAAATATTTTGTTGCAATTACATAATTTTGCTCTTTAAAACTTCTTGCATGAAGGTGTACTGTGGTTGATATAGCATAGATGAGAGAATTCAACAAACATTCACCTATGAGAAAATACATATTTCTCGAGTGTCTTAAGTGCACATTGATGAAATGAACTCACTGTAAGTTTAAAACTATTAAGTATTTTTTATGTGCCTAAAGGTAATGGTTATCAATGCATTTCGGAATTTAGTTGGCTTCAATAAATAGGCCTTTGTATATTCTGAAGAAAAGCCATTAATAGATTGATATAGTATCAGCTGTAATAATTAACGATTCAGCCCACAGATGGGTTATGCGAAGCTCTGAAAATTATAGAATTGTTACTTGAACAATAGTCATGCTTTAGAAATTTCCTGCTTCCTTTACCCATGGGCTAGTCGTGCTTGTGAGTTACTGGTCCTCTGAGTTAGATGGAAACAAGTTGCTAGTGTGATAATGGTTGTAGAAAACAACTGATGACCGGTGAATCAAAAAGAAAAACCATCTTCAACTCTCCAAATCTATGAGAATATTATAGGAGAAAAATTCCTCCGACACTGGGACTTGAACCCAGGACCTTTGGCTATTCGCGCTAATGCTCTACCAACTGAACTAAGCTGGAGTTCAATTCACAGAGCCAAATGGAACCTTCCTCCTGTGAATAGCCAAAGGTCCTGGGTTCAGATCCCAGTGTCGGAGGAATTTTTCTCTTATAATATTATCATGTAATGTCCAACAGAGACAATAATCTGTGTTCATAAATACTTATATATATATATATATCCATCTCCAAATCTACCTTCCCCGTCCCGTCTGACGCTAAACTTTGGCCTAAATATTATAATTAATGTTGAACTCCAAATAATGAAATTGCTTATTATGAATGATTTGAAAATCTGAGGACCTGTGAGGAAAATCTGGCTAGGACACGATTCAAGAATGTGGAAAACTTTTTGGCGGGTAAAGGGGGCAAGAAAAACCCAGTTTTCAAAAACTTTGTGGAAGATTTGTTGCCACATATGAAACATCTAGGACTCTAGGTTGTTACGTGAACATCATACACCATTTCCGCCTTCATATCCATCTGTACTTTCCCATGAAAATGTATATTTCAGTGAAAAACATGGAGAGAAATTCCACCAAGATATAAAGGGGATAATATACAGGGTGTTGCAAAATTCCATACACAAACTGCTATGGATTGTAGAGGAGACCAAAACAAACTTGTTTTGTTATATAAACATAGGCCAGAAACCAATAGTTACAGCAGTAGTCACCTTTGAATGGAAACATTGCTGACAGATATTGAAGGTATGGTGACCATTTTAACTGGTTGTGGTGAGGTTTATTTACAGATATTGTTCAAACATGCGGCCTCCTGCTTCAATACATGATCTACAATGACGTGATACTGCTTCTCTTATACGGTGAAATACTCCAGGGTTATGTTGTAATTGGTCGTCAGCTACAAGAATCAGAGCAACGAGATCCTCCTCTGACACAAGTGGTGTTTCATACACTAAACTCCTTAAATGTCCCCATCCAAAGAAGTCAAGTGGGATAAGGTCAGGAGAACGAGCAGGCCATGCAATGGGCCCACCCCGGCCAATCCAACGCCGGCCAGGATATCGATCAGCATAGAGACATTGTGCAGCTGTGGAATTACCATTGCATGCACCATAAACTAGGTGGATAACTGCGAGTTCAACAAATCTGTAATCTTCCATCGTCCATACGCAATGCCTAAGAACAAGCAGAATGAATAAAAGCAAACAGATACCTAAACTGTGTACAATCTGCAACGTGTCACATGTTTGTCATACGCAGAGATGTTTGTTTCTACTCAACGATGTCTGTTTTCGAAGGTGACTACTGACGTACCTATTGGTTTCCGGCCTATGGTTATATAACAAAACAAGTTTGTTTGTTTTGGTCTCCTCTAAATCCATAGCAGTCTGTATATGGAATTTTGCAACACCCTGTATAAGAGCCTTCCATTGGCAGGTGAATTGCTATGATGATTGCTGACTATTGCAGGTCTCTGAACAGGAAAAATGAGTAGTCATGACATAAAAGATAACCACGATGTTTCACTTCCACATAGTTTATAGACTGCTATGTGTAGGTTAACTAATTGATTATTGGCCCATCAAGCAAGTGGACATGGATAGCTCCCAATGGCATCACAAAGAACGAAATTTACTTCATTCTCACCAACCAACTGAAAGAGGTGAAAGATACCCAAGTAGTCAATGGAATAAAATTCGACACAGACCATAGAATGGTACGCATAAGAATAACTATCCAGAGGATAAGCGACCATACATCAAGACAAAGAGACCAAAACCAGAAACAATCAATGCAACAAGATTCAGCCAAGAACTGAAAACTAGAATAGGAATGATCGAGAAAGAAAAGACGCAAACAACACAAAGACAATATGACGATTTAGTAAAATGCATTACACACGCAGTGGAGGACTCCAAAATCTCAAACAAAAAGGAACAAAAGCTGAACAAGCTTAAGAAAGAGACCCAGGAAATGATAGCAAGGAGGGAACAGTTAAAAACGAGTATGAAGGACAACCCACAGAAAAAACAAGAATATGCAACAATAAACAAGAACACAAAAAAGGAGATAAGAAAGGACCTGAGAGATTACAAGTTAAAGATAATCCAGAATATCATAGATTCCTCCAAAGTAACCTCGATAAAGAAGATAAGAAAACAGATGTCAGAAGGCAAGCACTGGATGCTGGGGGTGAAGGATTCAGAAGGAAGAAGCCAGACAACCAGAGGAGACATATCAGCTCAAGCCACCAAATTCTACAGAAAACTATATACTAGCACTCTGAAAGACAGCACACCAGACCAATACTCTGCAACCGCAACCTCAGAAATTGAAGAAATCCCACCAATCATACCCAGTGAAATCAGATCAATAATCAAGGAATTAAAAAAGGAAAAATGCCCAGGTGACGACGAAATCTATAACGAATACATCAAAATGGGAACCTTAATACCAACCATCACAGAATTGTTTAATGCAATAATCCAAACCGAAGAAATCCCCAAGGAATGGCTAAAAAGCACCATCATTCTGTTACACAAAAAAGGCAAGAAAGATGACATAAACAACTATAGGCCAATCAGCCTCATGCCAATCATATACAAAATGTTTATGAAAGTTCTCACAAAAAGAATGACCAACAGATTGGATGAATGCCAACCAGTGGAACAGGCAGGCTTCAGAACAGGCTATAGCACAGCAGACCATCTACAGATCTAACCAACCAAGTAATCGAAAAAGTACAGGAATTTAATCAAGGAATCTATATCGCCTTTGTTGACTTCCATAAAGCCTTTGATTCAGTGGAGCACAAATGCGTACTTCGAGCGCTGACGAACCAGGGAGTTCCAACCACTTACATCAACATCCTAGCCCAAATGTACAGAACAAGCCAAGCGAGAGTGAGGACGGAAAGAGATGGGGAGTGGTTCCGTCTAGCAAGAGGAGTCAAACAAGGCGACCCTCTATCCCCAAAACTTTTCACTAGCCTATTAGAGAACCAATTTGCAAAGCTCAACTGGGACGACAAGTACGGTATCAACATCAATGGTGTCAGGTTGACAAACCTCAGGTTCGCAGACGATATTATCCTGCTAGCAGAATCAGCAAAAGATCTAGAAGAAATGCTAAAAGACCTGGAGGCTACCAGCAAAGAGGCAGGATTGCACATGAACCCCACAAAAACTCAAGTGATGACCAACAAAGAAGAAACCCCCATCCACATCGGCACTACACATCTAAAGTACACCCAAGAGTACATATATCTAGGACAAATGATCTCGTTTGGTAACTGTATGGAAAAAGAAATCAAAAGACGGATCGGCTTGGCGTGGAAGAAGTTTTGGTCATTGAAGTTCTTACTGGCTGACAAAAGACTGAAGACAGCAATGAAGTCTGCGGTCCTAGAGAAATGTGTGGTTCCAGTACTGCTCTATGGGTGCCAAACATGGGCGCTTACTGCAAAACAGCGACAAGCATTACAGGTATGCCAGCGCAAAATGGAGCGATTTATCCTCCACATCTCATTAAAGGACAAAATCCGCAACACAGAAATCAGGAAAAGAACAGGTATGAAGGATGTGGCAAATACAGCGGAACAGTTGAAATGGAGGTGGGGAGGCCATGTGATGCGAATGAACCAACGAAAATGGGCACAAAAAGCTACAATTTGGGACCCCAGAACAGGCTGGAGAAGTGTGGGAAGGCAAAAGACCAGATGGGAGGACGACTTCATCAAATCATCAGGTAGACTATGGTCTCGAGTAGCGAGGAACAGAAAAGAGTGGAAGAAAATGGGAGAAATCTCCACCCCAAGTGACTAGTGGAAATACAGAAGCAATCCAACCATGCACAAAACTCTCGCTAGGATTAGCTCACCTAATGAGAGGTATAGGAGCTTGCCCTGCAATCCGCAGGAGGCCATTGCCCTTTGGGATGTCTAGGCTAATTTTATTTATTTATTTATTTATATAATAAGATCAAACTGTTATGTGATAGGTGAAATCTTATAATTCTAAACAGGAAAACAAAAGACAAAACCAAATAAAATCACTTTTCAGGACGAAAAACCTTAAACAGGAATTTAAATTCGCAGGTAAGGACAAGACCGTGTTGATATGAAATCTCAGAACATACTGAAGATAATAATGTATTTAATTCTTCAGAATTACCACATAAATAAAATTAAGCAAACTTTATTATTTACATGACTGGAATAACGTTGTTCTGTCTATTTATCTGTTCCCATCTTCAGACATGGGCTACACTTCTTCCAAACCAAACGATAGCAGAACTTCTAAGAAAAGATTTCTCTCCTTTAACAGAAGTAGTAGAATGTATTTTACACAATATTGTTATTTCTTGTTAACGTGTAGGCTACTGATAGCTGGTCATAAATGTAACATTATTTTCTATTTTAACCATCCGGCAGATGCGCTGTTGTAAAAAGTACAACAGCAGCAGTTTTTGTGCATTATCGATGGCTTAACCTTGAGTTAATGCACTAACCCCATAATTTCTTCCGTTGTTGATGCTTACTCAACAATGTTACTATGTCTCCAGCTTCCTTGTTTAGCTTTTTCAGTTGATTTTCTGAACTTTAAGCGACAAGGTGTTGAATATTGTAAAAAATACAACGCGCACCTGCTCTTGTCACATTTGTATGTTTAGTTCAAGCAGCCAATATGCAGAAAAATACGGCTTCATGAAGTTACCTCTGACTTTGTGAATGAAACTAATATTTGTGAATTATTCCTGCATTATTAACTGGGACGACAAGTACGGTATCAACATCAATGGTGTCAGGTTGACAAACCTCAGGTTCGCAGACGATATTATCCTGCTAGCAGAATCAGCAAAAGATCTAGAAGAAATGCTAAAAGACCTGGAGGCTACCAGCAAAGAGGCAGGATTGCACATGAACCCCACAAAAACTCAAGTGATGACCAACAAAGAAGAAACCCCCATCCACATCGGCACTACACATCTAAAGTACACCCAAGAGTACATATATCTAGGACAAATGATCTCGTTTGGTAACTGTATGGAAAAAGAAATCAAAAGACGGATCGGCTTGGCGTGGAAGAAGTTTTGGTCATTGAAGTTCTTACTGGCTGACAAAAGACTGAAGACAGCAATGAAGTCTGCGGTCCTAGAGAAATGTGTGGTTCCAGTACTGCTCTATGGGTGCCAAACATGGGCGCTTACTGCAAAACAGCGGCAAGCATTACAGGTATGCCAGCGCAAAATGGAGCGATTTATCCTCCACATCTCATTAAAGGACAAAATCCGCAACACAGAAATCAGGAAAAGAACAGGTATGAAGAATGTGGCAAATACAGCGGAACAGTTGAAATGGAGGTGGGGAGGCCATGTGATGCGAATGAACCAACGAAAATGGGCACAAAAAGCTACAATTTGGGACCCCAGAACAGGCTGGAGAAGTGTGGGGAGGCAAAATACCAGATGGGAGGACGACTTCATCAAATCATCAGGAAGACTATGGTCTCGAGTAGCGAGGAATAGAAAAGAGTGGAAGAAAATGGGAGAAACCTCCACCCCAAGTGACTAGTGGAAATACAGAAGCAATCCAACCATGCACAAAAACTCTCGCTAGGATTAGCTCACCTAACGAGAGGTATAGGAGCTTGCCCTGCAATCCGCAGGAGGCCATTGCCCTTTGGGATGTCTAGGCTAATTTTATTTATTTATTTATTTATATTAAATTGTATTGGAAGTTAACACAAAGCTGTTGACAATGGTAGCAAAGGCGTCATAGCTAGTCAGGTAAACTATACCAAAAGTGAAGTTTTTATGTAAAATTCGACTCTTATTATTAAAAAATATAGCCAATGGTCATCATCTTGTAATCCTTGAAATGGAGTATGAGGCACACATTTTATCTCCAACATAAACTCCATCTTTTGTCAAGTTGTGGTCAATGTAGTCACAAGAAGTTAGCAGGTCTTATGAAAGATCTAAAGTGCAACTCAATTCACTGCCAGCCAATCTCACCGTATTTCTTATGCAGTTCTGAGCTGAATCATCGACTTCTGAAGATCAGATCCTTGAACTTCCAGCAAAGAAGCATGGGACCTGTATCTCTGTGGATGTCAGATAAATTCATCCACTTCAATTAAATGTATAGATGCCAAAACTGCTTGTAAAAAGCACATTAAAATACAAATTTGTGAAAGTCGTTAAGGAAGTGAACGTTTCAGAATACCTGGTCAAAATGTTATCATGAACAACTGCAAGAGCTGAAATTTTTGTTATAGCATGTGATAACAGTGGACATGCACTGTTTTCTTCAGTATATTAACCAATTTATATAGCACAGGCTTGTTATTATATTAAAATGCCCATGTTGTAAATTTTACAACGTGCACCTGCTCATTTGACAAAATTAGGCGCACCTGCCAGAAGGTTAACCTTACTCCACAATAAGTAAATTTAGTATTTTTTTATTCAATGAAAGGACTTTGTGAACCAAAGCTCTTTTAATAAAGCCCATATCCATACAGTTTGGCCGTCCTGACAAATACATACAGACTGAAGACAAAACAATTTAAACTAATTAATTAACATATAACACATTATCAAAAAGGACACTCACTACTTCGTTAAAATAACTAACTTACTAGTTAGCCGGCTTTCAAGAGGACCTTTCCTCCCATCATCAGACTCCACCCACTGCTAAATTTCCATCTTGTACCACCTGATGTCGACATCCCAGGTTGACATCCCAGGGGAGAATGAGTTAGGTCTGATTGGAAAATTCGTTAAACCGCAGCAGCGTCATCAGGTGGTACAGGATGGAAGTTCGGCAGTGGGTGGAGTCTGATGATGGGAGGAAAGGTTCTCTTGAAAGCCGGCTAACTAGTAAGTTAGTTATTTTAATGAAGTAGTGAGTGTTCTTGTTGATAATGTGTTATATGTGATTACACTTCATTGTGTTTCCTATTCCAAGTGAATTTAATTAATTAATTAACATTAAACAATTAAATACATTTCCACATATTTAAAGAGACCATTGAAGTATATTATTCATATTTATATTTGTTCCAATGGTATCTTTATATAATTCAAAAGTTGTTGAATTTGGAGACATAATTCATTAAAACTATTAAGTAAATTATATTTAACTTCTAATCCATATGTTCATGTTTTCTTGTAAAATGACTATGACTGTGATAATTATTAATCACGACCAAATACTACTTCCAGTAATAATATAAGGATCTTCTACTGGCCGTGCTCCAATTCATGTTAATAAAATAACAATTCTTACTATCATTCAGAATATAAATTGATTAAGTGGATAAAATTGTATTCTGCGGAAATTAGATTATAATTAGATTATAAAAATTCAAATTGAGTAAATTTTTAAACATATTATATAAAAGTGATTGATATTTTACCAACATTTTTATAGGCATTTTTTTCCGTATTTAACGTACAGGTATTTAGTTCAAGTGTATAACGAATATCCAAACAAATTATGAATTGCTCTATTTTAAATTAGTTGAATATTATCAAGGTTTGTCCTACTGCAAAAGAAAATACCCACTGAAGCATGGAATAACCATGTTATTTTAATAGCATAACGTCACAGATAACGTGTAAACGCATGTAAATATTACCTTGACGGGTGATAGTACTATCAACTCTACTGATTACTGAATGAATGTAGGACGCAAACCTTGATAGCTCTTGTACACTATCTATGTTTTGAGAATTACTGCAATATTTCCTTTAAGAATTTACAAGTTAAAATTGCAGTTAAATATTGAATATAGGGTAATATAAAAGTAGAAATAATATTTTTGGGCTGAACAAACTCTTCTAAAATCTTTCAGTCCCATGAATGAGGCGGTAGCCAGTCTCTTTGACTTATAGATACTGTCTCTAAGTAAAGTGAGATTTTAATAAAATCAGGTAAACGGATATAACAAAGTGTCAGATGGAGTTAATATGCACATATTTAAAAAACCATTGAGTTTTTTTACCACGGTTTCTTGAGAAAGTTTGAAAAGCATATGTGAAGGAATAAGTGGGAACAAGAATATTAACAGAATGAAATTACAATAAATGCCTCACATCTCTAAAGCAAGGCATGATATAATAAAAAAAAATGACAAATCTACTGAACCGACCTAAACATAATTATGATCCCTTTGGTAATTCCAATGCTCTGGGGAGTCTATAATTGATGGAGAAATAGCTAAAAGAAAGAAAATTCTTAAGACATTGTGAAAGTGAGGTAATTTTGAAATGAAAGTTCATATTTTTCGGCGTGTTAACAGTATGACAAAGCATCTGTTTTAGAGACCATATACTAAAAAGAAATTGTTAGGATCCTGCAAAATACACAAGATATCTGAGGGAATGTCATTACCACAAAGTTGATTTTGGCCGAGTTCGTGTCACTGTAACTTATTTCCCCATTACAAAATAGAGTTAAAGTATGTAGCACATAAAAACCTTAGTGCTTAAGCTTTCTGATAATAATCATCAATTGTACACAGTAATCTGTGACAAAAAGGTAAGGTTAGGATGGCATGGATCATTATGAAAATTTAATTAATGCGAATTTCTCGAAACTGCTCTAACAATTTTGTACACTACTTTTTGAAAGTTTGATACCAAACATTTTTTTATTCGCAAAAATTCTCTGAAGGGTAGTTATAAGCCAACCATCGATTGCACAAACTCAGTCTTATGTCGCGTGGTGAACAATATAACTTTGTGTTTGGCTGAAACAACTGAATATGGCCTCGCATTCTACTGTACCATATCAGAGTGTGTGGTGAGAAAGTTGTTTTGCCCATGCTTAGGATAGAGAGAGTTTTGTGAGTCTAACATGTTTTGTTCTTCAAAATAATCTTCATCAACAGTCAAAATGATGGCACTCAAATCTGTAAGCTGTGTGTTTCATGGGGTATGTTATTTTTTATAGATACCGGTACATATGAATCAAAGTTTCTATATGGTAGATGATTGTTTCTGCTATTTAAAATTTTTTTTTTCTTATCCCCATAATCCGAAAACATTAAGTTTCTAGGACCATGCTGGCTATAGACCTGTTGTCGCAAACAGGGCCAGATTAAGACCCCTGGATGCATTAACTACTAACTAATTTTGGTCAGGGCCATGGAAAGAAAGTCAGGGCCCCAAGTACAAATTTTCCCAGGCCCCCGTCAAATATTAAATTCACTACCCAACTCGCCCTTTATAATGTATGCAACAAAAGATTATGTAATGATATTACATAATTATTAAGTGCCAGAATGGTACAGGTACCGTACTTTATGAGATTGTCTGGTAGACAGGAAAATAGCTGTCCGTCTGACTGTCTGTCTGTCCGTCCGTGTGTCTGTAAGCGCGATAACTCAAATATGCTTTATCGGATTTTCATAAAACTTGGTATACCATTTATAACGCCCATGGGACGTAGCCTATTGATTTTGAACTAAATCGGGCATGAAACGGAAAAATACATTGAAATGTTCTAATTAGAAGCAATTTTATCTGTATGTACCAGTTTAATCTTTTGAAAATTATGATTTTAAATGATGAACATTAGTGAGGCCTACTGTTGAGTCCAAAAGGATTTGTGTTTCTACTTTTTGAAAAACAGCAATTTTTCTTCAAGTATAATCTGTTTCAGATTAACTGATTAGCCTAATTCTGTGTCGCCGTTATACAACAGGATAATGCGGATAAAGTAAACACATAAAACATAACTTAAGCTGTTTATTGACTTATAATTAATTTTATTTTAGAGTACATTTAGTAGGGCCTAAGTAAATAAAATAAAACCTGGTCGGCCGGGCCCCCTTTTGAGGCCCGGGCTGCCCCTCCCTCTCATTGGGCCTGATTTTGGTGCCCACATACACTTTTAATTCAAAAGATAACTTTATATTAGTATATCAAAATGAAGCAAAACTTACAGCAAGGATGAAAATATATATTTATGCATACTTCCATTTTATTTATGCCTTAATAATCTGCGAGCACAATGTAATTTAATTTGTAGGATAAACATGATGACATGAGAGAGAACGCTTTATAAAAAATCCCTTTAGGCAGGCCTACAGGCTGAGGAAGATTTCGAAGTGCTTTTGGTTTAATTTATTGTCACTGCGCAGCACTCTTCTTCTTTAGCCTTGGCATGACAAACCTGCAATAATAACTGCAAAATAGAGGAAAGAGCACTTTTTCAAACATTCAAATCTCGCCTTGTATGAGAACTATCGAGAAACTAGTTATTGATTTGTAGAGTACTCATCAAGAGCTTTTCAACGATACCTCACAAGACGTGGTTTCAAAAATTTCGAATTTCCATCCCCCACCGTACCCCCAAAACCCCCGAATCGTTGATGTCACTGTGAACTCCATAGGGAGTACTCTAATTTATTCAAAGTTTCCCTCTATACTTCATAGGGGCCGAGATATGAATTTTTCAAAATTTCAACCCCCGACCTCCCCCCCCCCCCCCCCAGGGCCAATTTTGCTTTTTAACGAACTTGTCAGAACTATTGGGCCTAGAAATAGCATAATAAAATTTGGTTCAAATATCTTCAAGATTCCGGCCGCTAGCATGTAAAGATATATATGTGTATTATATAAATATCACAAAAAAAATTTTGAACTGGCAGTGGTTTCGTACTTAGGAAGGCATGAAACGTAAACATATGAAAGAATTTTTCAAAAATCATGACATGGTATCGATTGCAATAGGTAGATTTTTCTTCGAAATGTACCTAAAAACTTATTCATTTTTCATTAAAATTTGTAAATGACTATAAATGTAACTAATTTAACAATTTAAATGATAAAGTTGGCTATGAAATATTTTTGTGTTACCCCTCCTGCTATTGATGCCCTAAGCAAGAACATACTTTGCTTATAAGGTAAATAACAGCACTGGTCACAAGTTGCAATGTTCCCTTTATAGTGAAAGCTGAAGGTCTGCCACTGAAATTAACTGCAATGTAGGCTATTTATGCATGTCGCTTTTTTACTACTTTCTATGCACTTACTAAGATAAGAGTGCATTTAAAAATCGAAGGGCACCATAATGCAATGCAGCCAATACTTGTCAAGCTACAAAGCTTGCATAAATACTGTATGCACTCAAATCGAATCGAGTTGTTACGAAGAAGACTCTTGGAAGGATTAAACATGGGCTCCAATAATAAACGGTAATAAGAACTTTGTTCCCAGACTAGTGCAAAATATTTATTTTAGTTTTATTTGCTCTATTTATTTAATCTGGTAGAGCTAAACCTATGTCGTCACATTTTCAGTGGAAGTAGAATATTTCATATTTCATATAAAGCTACATTCTTGGCAGGACATTACCATATCCATGAGTCCCTTTCTAATTATTCTGACTGTAAATGTGGTCACACATGCAATCAATGTTGCATGTATATACACTTTACTATAAGAAATTACTACTTTGCATTTTATTTTTTTTATTATTTATTTTTAAAATTTTCAATTCTTCTCTGTAAGAAACATTTTTGATGAGTCAAACTCTTGCTATGTAATGGATCCGGTGAATAGTTTTGTTGCAACAGAATCAAAATGTAAAGCATTTATGTACACTAAAGCGTGCATAACACTTTATTCGCTATTCCCAGGCTATTCTATAACATTTGGATAAATTCATTGAATAATATTTGTGAAAAAATTTGCTTCTCCGAAATGACAGCAACTGAAGTTGATTTGCTATTTCCTAACAATTTGATTCACTCTTTACTAAAAGTGGCTCTATGCCATTCATTATCATTTTTCCAATGATTGGCTGAAATGTCTGTGCAGTTTCGACTTTAATTAAAGATGACAAGTACTGATCGGACTGCCTTGATCTCTGAGAAGTTTTGTTGATTTCATGAAGGAAATTAACTGTTCACACACATAGGTATAACCGAAGGTTGTTCTAATCCTGGTGGCAAACTTTCTGAAGTTTTTAAACTTTTAAGGAAGTATCCCCAAAATCGCCAGATAAAAACTGCCACAAAATTTAGACCAGATTATATTGTATATAATTTGTGCGAACCACGGGTCTGTTTGCAAAGGGCCACGTGTTTGACATGCCTGCATCTATAAAGTCGTCGAGGCAATGAGGCTATCATCAGTCACTCTGTCCTCTAGAGGAAAATAAGTTTAACTAAATTAGTCTACAACCATGAGGAGACCCTAAGCTTCGGTTCTCGATTTGGGAAGGATTTGATTCTATGTTCAACTTGGGAAAATCGGCTTAATTTTTTAGAAACGCAACTTGAATTTTGTTAATTTTTTTGTCATGTCACCAATAACACTTGCTGCACTACCCTGGCAGAAAAAATCTATCTATATCTGATAGTCTTCGTGGGTCTGTGGAGGTCTGTGCCTAATATCAACTTTTATATGCATTTGCATCTCCCTCGATTGGGTTTATAAAAAAACTAGGCCTATAGAATAACCATTTGTATTCAGAATATTTTATTAAATAGGAAGAGAGTCCTTTATTGATAGCTACTTTAAAGTTCAATATAAGAATATATGAATATTGAAAATTAGGAAAATAAATTCTCATCTTAAAAAATATACAGTTCTTAGAATTGTTTTTATTTGGCTGTGTCCTATTGGCTTTCTTAATTTAAGGCAGCTATCCTAACAGGACTTCTCCCCTACTTACAGACATCGACCACATGACGTCTTAATTTTAAAACTTTGAAGAAGTGGACAAAAAAGTCCAACATAAATTCATTGTTTAGACTTAATTATGCCAGAATGGTACTTGCAAAGATCACATGGTGGATGGAAAAATATCTGCCTTTCTGTCTGTGGGTCTATACATCCTATAACATAAATACGCTTTGCCAGATTTTCATGAAACGTAGTATACATACTTAAATACCAAATCAGTTGGACCAAATCAGTTGACCATTAACAGAGTAACGAGCAATTAATGGTCAAATGTTTTTTAAATAGCAAATCATCACTGTAGGCCTGCCATAACAACACCAAAGGTTACAGTACTTCCAAACCTGATGTAAACATTTTTTCATGATTTGTTACAAAAATATTTTTTCACAATCTAGATACCTATATAAGGACTTACTGCTTGGAAATCAAAAGTCTCCATTATTTAATTTTGAATTACATGTATCATTATATTATATTATCTAAATTTTATTTTCAGATCGATCCTTGATTATAGAGAAGTGCATGGCTTAGAAGCACAACAAATAGCATCCATTTTTGGCAGTGGCCACAAATTTATTGAGATTGGTCCAGACAAGCTTATTGTTCCATCCACATATGCCCTTGTGGCTGAAAGAATTAGGAATTTGGAAGTTCGATTTGATGACATATGGATTTTATCTTATCCAAGAACAGGTATGTTCTTACTCATTGTAAATTATGAATTAAAATGTTTACTATTGCATTGCCTACTGTAATATTAGTTATATCACTAGTAAAGTATTCCCTCATGGGCAATTAAGGTATTGTTATGCAGTGAATTCTTGGTTTGTCTGAAGTAGCCAATTGCCAATTGCACATGAGCTTGGTACAGATTTTAATTGTTTGTACAGAAACATATTTCATCTCTGACAAAAAGAAAATGGCAGGCTTCAGGGGCACAGTACTAAAGGCCTTGGACAAAAAATACTCATAATATGTAAACTTAACTCTTGACTTTCTCAAAGTGCATTTGTGTAAGTATTTTTATGGTAATTTAGCAATAAACTACAGTAATTTAAGACCATTATAATGTTATGTGAGGGGTCACATTTATAGCAAGTATGGTTATAATGTTAGAAAATATCCAATGGTCTTCATTAGGGGTGGATTTCTATGACATGTCATATTTTTCCCCTTTGCATTATTTCAGGTTTCTGACTAAATTAAACCCGATTCCAAGTCCTGGTGAAAATGGAACTTCTTTTATTGTGCATATAACTGCATATTTAGGAAATTTTCAACTATTGTAGCATATTTAGTATGAATATGTATATTTAAATAATATTTTTGGCATATTTGTGTGCATATTAAAGAAATTTTGAAGTTTCATATCATATTTTGTAAATTTTGCATTATACTGATACTTTTTGAGAATTTACAGATTTTTAAATAAATAAATATTATATTTTTAAAAAGTGAATTGTAATGGAACTTAAAATATATTTACATAATGTGTAGCCTAAGTGGTAAAGTCATATTTTAAATTTTATTGGTCATATTTTAATGTTTTTTTAGGTCATAAATGCATGCATATAGCCTATTTTTTAGGTCATAGAAATCCGCCCCTAGTCATCATCAATCTGATGTAACAACAATATTCTGAATAATCGATAATAAATAAAAAAATTACAGTTACCTAAATAACAAGGAACTAATTTTTCAGTGTATTCAAAATAATATACAACTTTGTAAAAGTTCAAGTTCAAGATGTATCCTACTGTACAATCATTTGCCTGCCAAAACTAAATTAAGTATTAGCATAAGTAGATACAAGAAGGAAGATAAGATAAGGTAAGATTTATTGCTGTTCTGCATAAGGTTGACATACATTTCAGAACATTGTCAATGGTTTGTGTTTACACACATATGAGTATTCAAAATAAAGCAAAATTTAACATATAACATAACATACATACCAGTACCATACATCATGCATATACACATACCATAACATAATTGTACGATTTCTTCATTCATTCATTCATTCATAACATACATACATACATACATACATACATTATGTATACTGTCAACACACATCAGATTTACCATACCACAATATACATACCATACATTATATATACACTCAGCACCTACCCAGTTTACCATAAAACATAAAATACATCAGGGAAATTCAGAGCATGGCTTGATCGTTTTCCTGGAGCTTCTGTTTTCGTCAACGAATTCTTGGAAGCTATAATATGATTTATTCACTAAAAGAATCTCTGTGGAAACCCTTTGAATTTGAAATTAGTAGCAAAAATTGAAAGCAACATCTCTTCTGATCAGTTCACACAATATTAATCATACAAAATAAATGACTGAATGAACTATATTGTATATATTCTGTAGTATCGCTTGTAATTTTGAATCTCTGTATATTTGTTGTAGCCAGACGTTAACATAATAAAATGTATAAACTAAACTAAACTCCGTGGTGTTACATCCCTAAAGGGACAAGGCCTACAACCTGACCGCTGCATCATCTACCATAGGCAGATGGCAGGATTGGGGGGCATGTGGTCAGCCGTTAATTGTGGTTTCCATGACCGGAGCTGCTACTTCTCTATCAAGTAGCTCCTCAATTTGAATCACGAGACTGAGTGCACCCCCTACCAGACCTTGCTACCTCAGAAAAATCCGAGGAGGTACCGGGAATCAAATCAGGGCCAACAGATCTGTAGTCAGCGATGCTAACCACAAGACCACTTCGGCGGTCAATAAAATGTATGGGAATATATTAAAAAAGGCTGCTTATTTGAGGAGGACTTGCATATTTCACCCAGAAATATAATCCCAGTTCTGCGGAAAAAGTGATTTTGTTCAATATCTAGTTGTCAACTTTTGTGGTGATATTGCTTTTGACTATCTATCAGCTTTAAATAAAAGTAAACTTAGTAAACTGAAAGTAAACTTAGAACTACTTATCACATCACCACTCTTACAGGCAGATCGAAAGTACACCATACATACCCATTTCAGACTGTGCCACCAAGTAAAATTCATATTTATATTTTCTTAGGTTTTGTCCATTCTGTAGCGATAATCTTAATGATTTATGTATAGCGTAGAGCTTTATCACTGGTACTCACTACTAAATTGTGGTATTTTGTTACCTGTTGGAGCGCTTTCAACCGCATGGAGCGGCCATCTTCAGCAACTGACTTCCGTGGTGTTGTTGTTGTTGTTGTTGGGAAGACATTTCTGGATAACTGTATCGTACAGCGCGTGCGATTTGAATTGTAACTGTTCGTTTAGGATGTTGGTGTTGTCTTGTGTGGTGTGTCTGTATATTTCATATTGTTCGAGTGTGTTGAGTGTGTGACCTTTGTGGTTAATGTGTAGGATTTCCATGTCTGTATTGATGTCTGCGTATTCGTGTCCTGTGGTTATTATATGGTTTGCATAGGCAGAGTCTGTGTTTTGTTTGAGAGCTCGTATGTGTTCTGTGTATCGTGTTTTGAAACTTCGGCCTGTTTGTCCTATGTAGAACACTCGAACAATATGAAATATACAGACACACCACACAAGACAACACCAACATCCTAAACGAACAGTTACAATTCAAATCGCACGCGCTGTACGATACAGTTATCCAGAAATGTCTTCCCAACAACAACAACACCACGGAAGTCAGTTGCTGAAGATGGCCGCTCCATGCGGTTGAAAGCGCTCCAACAGGTAACAAAATACCGCAATTTAGTAGTGAGTACCAGTGATAAAGCTCTACGCTATACATAAATCATATTTATATTTGTTCCAGAGCAAGCGATAAATATTGACTCTATATAATTTAAAAGTGGTAAACTGTTGAATTTCAAGAGCCAATTCATTAAAATTATTAAATAATTACTGTATATTTAACTCATTCTTTCCATATCTAGTAGACCTAATTTTTGGCTGTGATGTGTTCGTGTTTCCATGATATAAATGATTGTGATAATCACGATTAAACACTACTTCCAGGATGTTTAAAATTTTTTAAATGTATAAAAATGACTGTTGTTTTACCTGCATTTTTATAGGCATTATTTCTGTTTTAATGTAAAGTGTACAGTTCTTTAGTTGAAGTTTGTTGTTCTTCTAAGGTGTGTTCTTCAGGATATCTAGGGTTTCTGTGACTGGAATGGATGTGTCATATTTTTAATGTTTAAATTTTTCACTATTTTATGAGTTCCACAATTTTTTAGACTCAAACTATGCCTATAAGTTATTAGATGGTCAGATTTTTATTCACTAATCACTTTAACAGCTTAATTATTATATTATATGATTTTAAGCAATTAGAAGGACAAAATTCGTGTTTTTAAGAATTATCATTATATTAGTCTATTATCAGATACAAGGTCTGACAGCATTTTCGGTTTAAAATGTCTTAATAATGTCTTCTGAATTATAAAAATGTAAAACGAGTAATAAATAAATTGTCTTTCAGACCTGTGTGTATTAGATGTGAACAATAAACCATATTCAGCTATTGAATAAAATGTTTATATACCGGTACCTATGTTTATATATAGGAATGTGAAGGGAGAAAATCTCCCAATTATTCCTTGCATATTTAAATTGAAGAAGCGTATACAAAAAACAATTTTCTATTTACCCATAAGAACACCAACCAAAGAGCTCTTTGGAAAATAGGAATCTTATCTGTACCATACTTATAAACATTTGAAACATTATTATCATCCATAAGAATAAAACTGAATTTGATCTAAATTCTGAGATAATTATCACAGAACAAAATTCAATAGCTTACACTTGGATTGTCATAGACTTCCAAAACCTTACTTAGCATATCTCATGTACTCGTATATACAGGAATTCTCAAGTATAATAAGATGTCATCAGAAATAGCAAATTCTAATATCAAAGCTTTTAAGAAAAATATTAAAAGATATTCTTCTGACTGGACAGTTCCTTAAGTATTAAAGATTACTTAAACATTTTAACTCTGCAACTCCATACTTAGTTTTAATCTTAATTATTGGTTGATGTAAGTAAATTCTGTTAAATATAAGATCACCTAGGGTAAATTCCTATTGTAATTATATTATTTTTATTGTATTTAATTTGTGTTGTATTTAATATATTGTTCATTTTAATTGTATTGCATCTTAATTTCATTGTACGAGGGTTGGTCAATAAGTAAGGTCTCCAACACTCTAGCCCAAGCTCACAACGTCGGACGACAGATTTGGCGCCACTGCCATGTCCCACTATCTCCCCTCTTTCAAACGAGCCATTACTGCAGCTGCTGAACCTTTTAGTGTCCGAGATAGAGCTGTTTCAAATGGATCTCTCGATTTCTGTCCCCGCCAAGTAATAAGTAAGGTCTCCAACACTCTAGCCCAAGCTCACAACGTTGGACGAGAGAGTTGGCGCCACTGTCATGTCCCGTTATCTCTCCTCTTTCAAACGAGCCATTGCTGCAGCCTCTGAACCTTTTAGTGTCCGAGATAGAGCTGTTTGAAATGGATCTCCCTATTCCCGTCCCCGCCAAGTGCGGCCTCCGCGAACCCACCTCGCACAAACCTTATGGAACATCAATTTGTCACTCAAAGTGGTCTGTATGGAACATTTAGAAATGTAAGGAAGCAATAAACAAAGTTCACGAGTAGTGACCCGTCGATCTTGTCGCACCAATTCATCGACTTTTGCCACCATCTCATCTGTGACGGCTGTTGTTGGTCTCCCACTTCATTCTTCATCATGAAATTTGTCCGGCCCTATTTAAACTCACGAACCCATTTAAGCACATTTTTTATGTCCATACATCCCTCTCCATAAACTTCGCAAAGCTGTCTGTGAATTTCAATCGGCGGAACTTTTTTTGCAGTAAGAAACCGTATGACTTCGCGTAGGCACACTTGGCGGGGACGGAAATCGGGAGATCCATTTCAAACAGCTCTTTCTCGGACACTATAAGGTTCAGCGGCTACAGCAATGGCTCGTTTGAAAGAGGGGAGATAGTGGGACATGGCAGTGGCGCCAAATCTCTCGTCCGACTTTGTGAGCTTGGACTAGAGTGTTGGAGACCTTACTTATTGACCAACCCTCGTATATTCCTCTATTATGATGTGTCCCATATCATTTTTGTATTGATCAAGTGGACAAAATAAACAATAAACTATTGTGAGAAAAATTAGCATTACTTTCAGAGCTGTTCATAGCACTAACAAATTAATATAGCATGTAACATTTTTACTTTTGTTAAATTTCAGGAAGCAATTGGCTTCAAGAAATGGTGTGGTTAATTGAAAAAGATCTTAATTTTGAAGAGGCGAAGAAAACAGAACTCTGCTTCAGAAGTGTTCTTCTGGAGTAAGTAACTATTCTTTCTTGAGTTTTGTCCATTTTGTAGTGATGTTAATCTTAATGATTATTTCGAGCATAAAGCTTTTACACTGGAACTCACTACTGTGGTATTTTGTTACCTGTTGGAGCACTTTCAACCGCGTGGAGCGGCCATCTTCAGCAACTGACTCCCATGATGCTATCGTTGTGGTTGGGAAGACATTTTTGGATAACTGTGTCGTAGAGCACGTGCGATTTGAATTGTAATTGTTCGTTTAGCATCACGGGAGTCAGTTGCTGAAGATGGTCGCTCCACGCGGTTGAAAGCGCTCCGACAGGTAACAAAATACCACAGTAGTGAGTTCCAGTGTAAAAGCTTTATGCTCAAAATAAATAATTAACTATTCTTTCCTTTTATAATTCCGCAAAATACCCTATATATAGTGTCTAGTTCAGAAATCAAGAGCTACGATTGTAACTTAAATTAACAGTGTAAACAATCAAGTTCCCTGGCACATCACAAGCTAAGCACGAACAAGCTAATAAAACGAACCAATAATCTGAATGCACGCCAATATTACTGAACTATGCTCAACGTGATATTATTGAGTTAAGTAAGAATTATGCATCACTGTCAATACCTGAAAAGATGTTTCTGTTAGTACCTGATCGTAGTTACTCACGTTCCCAAAGATGTATGTTTAATGACAGTTCAAATGTCATCCAGAAGAAAATGAACTGGCAATGGCACTTTACAACTTAAGTCATCATTCTAACTTCACGAGACTGTTAGGACGCATGTGGCACAGCCCGGAAACTTGGGACCAAATTAAAGTGTTCAAAACATATTCTGTGAACTGTAATGTTTTAATGTTTCTCCAAACACTCAGCACCAAAATACCATTTAAGAAATAAATTATAAGAATAATAATAAGCAAACAAAACATGGAATTTGTAACATAGTTCACGAAATAATAATGAAAACATAATTAATATTTCAACTTTAAATTTATTGGTTGCTAACGACAACTCTCTTACCATCGTCTACTTTTTTTTTTTTAAATACTTAGTCTTTTTTTTTTTAAGTTCATTCATTTTCAACCAGCAAAATTGCTTTTCTAGATCATGGATGAATAAAATCAAAATGTTGCCTTTATAAATAACATGCTGAGGTTGGCCATTTTGGTTGGTTCATTCTGCTTTTGCTAATGCTGACTTCTGCAGTGCTGGCCATTTTTACTTTGTGCCCGTTCCTGTATACTAGTTTGTTAGTTTTCAATTTACAGTGAAGATGAAAAGAAATTTCTGTACAGTGATGCACTGAAGACAGATTTGTCTTTTATAAGAGAAACTAAGAAAAGGAAAATCATGGGCTTCTAAGCAAAATAATAGTTCTAAAATAGTACATTATGCAGCAAGCCTATAATGGCATTTATTGAGACATGAGTATGTTTTTATGAAACGAGCAAAGCGAGTTTCATAATATCCATATGTCTTAATTACCATTATGGGCAAGTTGCATACGACTGATTTGTTTGACCATAATTAAATATTTAAGTTTTTGTTTTTAGAATACCTCGTAATTGATTAAGGAAACGACTCTCGCCATAAGCTGTTGTAGTTCTTTGTCTTTTCCAATAGATGGCAGCTTTTCTTGAGCATTATTGTCAAACAATGCATATTAAAACACAGGAAATAAATTCAATGTAGTATGACATTAAAATTAAGATGAACAGAATTGATTTTATTTTAAATACAGGTCGTTTAATTACGCATTTTCATTCCCTGCTCTGAAGATTTCAAGATCGTTCCATGCTCAATAATAATCAATACGACACCAGTTTCGAAATGAGTATCATTATGATACCATTACATTACATGTAATAAGCATGTGGTCAAACAAAAAGTACTTTGAATAACTCATTTGATCTCAAAGTGCTATATATGAATCCTCTAGATTCAAAACCCCCTAAACGCCAAATTTATATTTTTTTACTTACGCACACCACCAGATTCGTAAGAATGACCTGTATTAGTTTATATGTGAGTGACTTTCAAAATCCCCTTAAATTACTGTTTAATGCCGTGTTGAAAATCAGAGTTAAATTCAAAAACCCCTCTATCCCACTGCGGCTAACTTCAAAATCCCCTATGTGTATGAACCAATGAGAATTGCCAACGTATTATGATGTTCTCTTCTGCTAGCAGTGTCGCCAACATTTATGTATTCATAGTAGCCTTTTCGCCACATAATACTCGTACATAATAACTGGAGACTGTTTAATTTATTTATTTTATTTAATTTTATTTGCAAGTCAGAAATTCTTTACCTAAATCTAACCAAATGAGCGGTTATTTACATATTTATCCGGACGGGCTTCAAACTTAGCAGTTGGTAGTGTTGTTTATTGTAATGGCTGCTTCTATCTTCTTCTGAGATGAAACACGTTTTCATAGTAGTATTTTAATTGGAAATGTTGAAATAAATATGAGTGGCCAAACCTGTGACGTTGCTCAAGCTAATCCTGGGAGAGGAAGGAAAAAGTTAAGGCAACCAGATACGTGGAAGAGAGCTGTAGAGAAGCGGAAAAGGTATACTAATATCACCGTTCCTAACCTAACTGCCACTAAAGTACAGTGAGTCTCACGCAAGAGTTGGCCAATGACGCGGGTTTCTGCGTTGCGGCGGGCACACCTCCAACCCCCGAGAGATCGGGTGAAATATCTTCTCAAATAAAGCCGCGATCGGTGTAATGATTCAGGTTCTCACATTTACAGTTAACATTACAATGAAGATAACCACGTACCTCATCACAGGAGATGTTCTAAATGTTTTCCTCTTGCATCCACACAATACTGGCACCTTTTTAGGAAATTTTCTTTTCCACGCATAAGTTCAGCTTCCGAAATAGAGTTAATTTCTCTTGTGATATTGTCTTTAAGTTCTTCTAATGTATGGGAAATGGACCTATACCGGTACACTTTATTTTTCAAGTTTCCCCATAAATAATATTCACATACTGTTAGAAGAACTTAAATACAATATTACATAGGCCTATCACAAGAGAAATTAATTCTGTCTTTGACTGAATTTATGCGCGTGAAAGAAAATTTCCTAAAAAGGTGCCAGTATTGTGTGGATGCAAGAGGAGAACATTTCGAACATCTCCTGTGATGAGGTACGTGTTTATTTTCATTGTAATTCCAACAGTAAATGTGAGAACCTGAATCATTACACCGACCGCGGCTTTATTTGTGTAGATATTTCACCCGATCGCTCGGGAGTTGGAGCTGTGCCTGCCGCGACGCAGAAACCCGCGTCATTGGCCAACTCATGCGTGGGACTCACTGTAGAATTTCTGGAGAATTCAGAATGCCCTACTAAATTAATATCACTGTTCATAACCTAACAGAACCTGTCACTAATTATATCGGATAAGCAATGTACAAGAAGCATCATGTTGGTCAGCTTGCCTCGCTGAGAAACAAAACACATCACCCGTCCTTGGAAACCTGCGAACATCGCGATATGGGCCCCCCTACATTGCGACTTTGCCATATAAGTTATGCAGATTGATACAAATAAATAATTACAACCATATTAAGTTCGGCAGTGTTTCTATCACAATATTTTCAAAGTTAATTGAATTAGTTCCAAAATCCTCTGTATCCATCACTTCCACAGAAAGTGAGTTTCAAAATCCCCTATGTCAAACATTTGGGTTCAAAACCCTCCATGTGGATATTTAATTATTATTTTAGTTGTCTTACAGTATTGTTATGCATATGTATATGCATTTTCTTGTTTTTTAAACTAAAAAGCACCAACTACTATCAATGGAAATGTAAATAGAACAAAGGTCATTATTGTATGAATTAATATACGTTTGCCAAAAATTTGTGAAAGTGGATATAGGGGTTTTTGAATCTAGAGGATTCATATCATAAATAGTTTGAACTTTTCTTGGCGAATACTATGTAAAAGTTTTTCACTGGCTAACAGCCGAGTCGAGGTTTTAAAAAACTCCGAGCTTTCGGACTCCATCTCTGAGTCCATCTTCTGGGAAACTGGTAGAGAGAAGGCGGAAGGGCCTGTATATATAGGCCGGAGCAGTTGGTGAGTTCCAGCTAATGGCGGACGTCCGCCTTCTCCTTTGACTAGGTGAATTTTTAACAAATTCTTTTCTGACGCTCCCTTTGGCTGGAACTCACCAACTGCTCCGGCCTATATATACCAGTTTCTCAGAAGATGGACTCAGAGTTGGAGTCCAAAAGTGCGGAGTTTTTTAAAACCTCGACTCGGCTGTTAGCCCGTGAAGAACGTTTACATGCTATATATCAGTTGCAATAATTCCAATGCTTCATTCTTAAATGATATGTTGAAATATCACACCGAGAAAGTTTCAGCAAGGTGTGCCGGTTTTTTTGGTTTTACATTCTGGTCACCCTGTTCATTGTAGATCTCAACGATGAGTGTAGGCTATTTGTTATGCTATGATACAACACAAGGGTTGTCCAATCAAACTCACTAGCTTCTTATATCATTTTCCTATCATTGTCTTCCTATCATTTTAAGGCTCTAATTTGGTACCTGTTGGTGAATTTCTGACATATGGCATGACAAAATATTTTAAGGGAAGCCAAATTAATTAATATCATTTTGTCATAGACTATAGTTCATCAAAAAACAATGATTTCCACTTACGATGTTTCATTATTTTAGAGGCACTATAATGAATGGCCATCTTTATGGTGAATGGGGAAAAAATCCTACTAATACAGTGGACCTTGTGGAGAATTTAAAATCACCCAGGCACATAAAATGTCACTTCCCCATCGATTACTTGCCCATACAATTGGAGAAAGTGAAACCTAAGGTATGTATTAACGAAATTTCTGCAAGCTACATTTCATAAGAGCACTTCTTCTGTGAAAATCAAATTGAAACTGAATTACAGCACCCAGCTTCCATTGCTGAACTATTATTAAGTTTTAGGTGAAAATGCTATAATATAATATGATAAATCAAGGATAGCTTTAGCTTCCACCAGACAGTGACCGATCTGTTCTCTTAATATTTTGTTTAACAACTGGGGTTTGTGGTTTTCCCCACTAGTTTGGCAGAAATGTATGCCATTTAACTAGTTATGTTATCCCAGTGGAATGAGGTGAATTATTTTGTTAATGTATGGTTACCAGGGAACTCTTAATCATAAATTCTCACCACCATAATCACTGTAAGACCTTATTTACAAAAGATAAAATTGCCATGTCTGAACCTCGAATCAAATGAAAGACCTCACAATGTCATGACTAGGGCAAGACATTTGATGATTTTGCATCTTTTTTATATGAAGGTTAAAAGATAGCTCGAATATACATAAATGTGTATCATGAAATAATTGATCAAATAAGGGCAATTTGTTTTTGCATTATTTTGCTTTATTTTGCATTTTTCGTCATTTTCTAGAGATAGGTCATTTTTTGGCAATCTATAGGTTATTTTCGGCATTTTTACTTCCTCTGCCCGTACCATAGGTACTATAGGTAGAGGAAGTATTGTTTTCGACCCAAAAATTCGAAGTTGAGTTATTAGCATATATACATGTCTGTGTGTCTGCCTGTCTGTCTGTCTGTCTGTCTGTCTGTCTGTGAACACTCTAGCTCCAAAACGGAAAATCGTTTGAAAACAAAATTTCGTATTTGGGTCAGGTACCTTCTGAAGATGTGAGAATAAGATTGGCGACTATTTTCTCTTATTTTTAAGGGGACTTTACATGAAGAAATTTTTGTTTTTAGCAATTTTCTCGAAAACGGCTCTAACGATTTTCTCTAAATTTTGCACAAGTGTAGCTTATAGTGAGACCTAAAACTTTTATTTCAAACTTTTTTTCGAAAAAATTCTCTGAAGGGTAGTTTCAAGCCACTCACTGTTCACTCACTGTTTGTAGAAAGTTTGTGTTGCGTGGTGAACAATTGAATAAGCGCTCTTTCACGGCCTCTTATTCTATATAAGAATGAAGTGAGAAAGACGTACCGGTATTGGAGGGAAATATTCTATAAAGTTCGGAAATTATTCTTAACGACGGAAGTTTCAATAAATGTCTGCAGTCACTTGTTTTTGTTTAGTTTGTTATATAACTTAATCTGCATTTTTATTAGTCGCATCATTTTCAAAGAAGAGATTATCAGATATTTATCGTATATATAGTATAGCCCTTGTTTGTCCCCTCAATTAGCGTTAAATTGTGTCTTGCGTTTCTGTACAAGGATTATGTGAATACTGCTAACTTTTATTTGGGCAGAGGAAGTTATGTGACTTACACATCAGATTTTTAGATCATGTTTCAGTGTAGGTAGAGTGGAGATTTTTCCATGTACAAATCGTTACTTTCAGACAACAGACAATCATTTTTATTTGAGAATATCCACCAAGTGTTCTTAGTTAATTTTAATTCAGGTTTATTGTAAAAACCACAGTTTGTCTTGTAGCAATAAAGATTTTCTTTCTTTTTAAATGGCACATTTTTGCTAGGGGCAATTAGATGGGCATTCCAGTTCAGAAAGAATTTATTTTTCGCTAAGGGTGTCCAAGTAGCATAAATCTACTCACTTCTTTACTAACAAAATAAGTGTTTTATAATGTAAATTCATATATAACGCACTGTCATAAATTGATTTTAGCAATTCATTACTTAAAAAACTAATTATAATTATAATGGTAAATTTATTGGGCATTTTTTAAATGTTGGGTCATTTTCTCACTATTTTTAGGTTATATGTGCATTTTTTATTTTGCATTTTTTCACTATTTTATGTTCATTAAATGCCTTGCCCTAGTCATGACCATTACAACGTGAGGTTGTTACTGTCTTTACTTCTTTGTATTATTATTATTATTATTATTAATAATGTTGTTGTTGTTTTAGAGAAAGTATGCAAGTTAAAAAATTACCCTATTCATTGTGTAAAACTGTGTTTTTAATGCAAAGAATATTTAGATATTTTCTTGCTTTATGATATTAAACTACTTTTAAATCATCTTTGTGATAAATTGTTATTGCCTGAAAACACTCTTCACATGAATTTTAATAATTTTAAAACACATAAATATGTAAATCCACATTGGTCGTCTCAATCCGGTTGCAACGACTTTGTCTATTGCTGTAATGGCCTAACGACAATTAAATTTATTATTATTATTATTATCAAGTATCATATGCAAGATGCTAGACTTCATAGTAACACTCCTGACTTCTCAGGTTTTAGTCATTCCTTGCAATTTACAACAACAAGGTTTGATTCTTGTCTTTGCTGCTAGAGCGCCCTAAAGCACATGAAGTTCTCTACGTCATGTCAGCAACTCTCTGCAAGCAAGATTTCCCTTCTCCAAGAGCACGAGCTACAAAGTCCTTCACAGAGATGCCTATTGCCAATGTAGTCACTTTGTGGCGAGATCTAAATCATTATTTCCAACACTCTATTAGACACTAAACTAAACTCCATGGCTTTACATTCCTGGAGGGGCTAGGCATACCATCTAACTGCTGCATCATCTATCAAAGGCAGATATAGTTCAGTTATTCATTGCATGGCCAGGTGGCTTCAAAGGTGTCGGTGTTTATTTATGTTAATTGATCTGACTAAATCGGTCTTGGCTTCCGCTTTCCAAAACAAAAGCAACATTGCAATATTCTCTTATTGTTATCACTGACCTTGGTTCTTCCTTTGCTTTAATCAATTCACACGTGTTATTGTTTACTGTAACTTGATCTTGCAACCATGCATTTCACTCCACGCGGACTTGACGAGTAGCTGTCAAAATCGTCACAGGACATTCTTAGATTTTGATTGGCTGGGGTAACTAGCTGATTGGTGCGGTAAAATTAAAGAATATGGGTTGAGCTGTCAGCAAACTTTTTCTCCTAATGAAAGGAATCCGTCTGGCCATGCAATGAATAACTGGACTACGGTATAGCAGGACTGGGAGCATATGGGACAACCATGGCCAATAATGATGGTTTCCATGACATGAGTCTCTACTTCTCAATCAAGTAGCTCCTCAATTTGTATCATGAGGCTGAGTACACCCCATTTCAGACCTCTCTAGCTCAGAAAAATTAAGTAGGTACTGGGAATCGAACCCAACCTACGGAACCGTAGCAAGGGATGGCAACCACAAGACAATGCAGGTGGTCTTATTACACACTATCATATACCTAGGTACTTATATATTCTCAGGTTACAAGTTATCTGAGCAATCTCGGCAGCATCCAGCTGCCAGTTCATTATGCATTTAATTCCTGTAAAACAGTTGGAAGACATGGAGGGACTCAAGGCTAGATTCCTAAAAAGAACTCTGGGACTATCCAAATACACACCGTCCAGACTAACCTACGTAATGACGAAAGAAACTTTCTTATTGGAAGATCTAATGCTGAAACATCTGCTGCCAAAAACGCCGGCTGTGAAAACTGCTCTACAGAACAGATGGGAGAAAGAAGAACAAATATGGGAAGACTTCTATATGACCGAAGCGGTGATGACCACGGAATGGAAACAAGCAAATCAGAAGCTGCGGCACAAGTGACCAGGATGGCGGTACACGGATTTCATACCAAATTATGCACGAACGGAAGTTTCATAACCCCGACAGTGACTGCGTGTGCAAATTTTGCTATGAATATTGCGAACGCTACCACATACTAGAGTGTAAATCACGAACGGAAAGTATCTGTGAATATTCCAGTATGTAATGCAAAACTTTGCGCAACTTCCATTTATTAATTCCTGTAAAATAGTGCAACACCCTGTTTCTACATCCACTATCCGCCACTGGTGTGAAACGTAAAACACTACTGTAGTCATTTGAATTGTAATAAATTCCAAAATAATAATCTACAATATAGTTTTTAAACTAATAAAAAACTGAATTCCTAATATGGGTACCTTTTTCTCTCCCTAGATTATATATGTGGCCCGAAATCCCAAGGATACCTTCATCTCACTGTACATGTTTTTGAAACTAACCATCAAGCTACAGCTCCCATTGGAGGATTTTGCTAATATCTTCATGCAAGGAACTTGTACGTATAATGCTACATATATATTATGCACAAATAAACTGCTCCATATTCTCATTTTTTGCACAAGTGAATGCTTTGCATGAGTAGTGCTTATGGGCAGTCCATTATATTACATGACATGAAATAACTCTTTAATTACCATTTCAAGTTATATACTGGTATGAAATAGATTCAATTATTCTGTCTGGCACCACAGTACAGTAGCAGTACAATATCTCTATGTAAAAACCTGTAGTACTACCAGTATTTTAATCTTGGTGGCAGTCATTACATCGATTACTTCAGCACAGGTAGTGAGCAGGCGCAAACCTGATGAATTATCATAAGTCAATATTGAGAAATGAAAAGACAGGTAAATTTGAATTGTAAAATTGAACAAGCAAATATGATTATAGTCCATGTCTGCTGTAAACACATAACTTAACTTAACTCTGTGGTGCCAACATCCCCGAAGGGACAAGGCCTACCACCTGACCGCTGCATTATCTACCATAGGCAGATGGCAGGATTGGGGGCATGTAGTCAGCATGCCGACACCCACAGCTGTTAATGGTGGTTTCCATGACCGGAGCCACCACTTCCATGTCTGCTGTAAGTAGTAAAAAATGCAGGTAGGTTAGTTATGCTTTGTTAGGGGACTTTCCAATAACTTTTTTTGAAACATGAGCTTGAAATTTTGTACACACAATAGGCACTGCGAAATAAAGAGTAAATGCAAAATGTCAGTTGCCAAAAAAAAAAAATTCAAGGTATAAAGAAGAGCTATCGAAAATTATATATAATCCACAATGAGTAATATCTCTGTCAGCTGTTTTGTTGGAAGATAGCACCTGCCCTATCAGAATGATATTCTTTGATGGTCATGCACTCATTCACTCTGTCTTTGTTGACAGTGGTTCTATTATATATCAGCTAGTGCTCATTTTGGCAGACAGACTTTTTAAGATCAGTTATTTTTAATAGTATGCATATATATACAATTTTTTTAAAGTTTTGTTTAGTCTTGTCTACATGAAAGAGTTCCTTATCACCAGGGCCCGGATTCTAATGACATGTCATCTTTTTATTCATGCTGCATAGACATTGCATACTTGTGGATAAATCCTAATCATGGCCTCTAGATTATAGAAATGCATTTTTATTAGGTCATTTTTTTGTCATTTTATGCAATTTTATATTTTTAGGGCATTTATTTCATTTTTAGGTCATTATTTTGTCATTTTCGTGTCATTTGCTTCCTTATTTAGTCATTTTCATATATTTACATTGAGTGTATAAACTTTTTTCTATCGTCGCTATCGGTGCTGTCTTTGAAGTGTTGTTTGTTTAATGCAAGAAGGAAAAATTTGGCATTAAAGTGTTGACATGTCTCAGTCGGAAGTGAGAATCAAAGAAACGCCAAAATTTTGTATTATATTACTATTGTTATTAGATTGACTTGGCACCAGAGTCTGCCACCTGCTTAAATTTGAGAGTGCAAACTACTGTTTACCCTCAATAAATAAATAACAATATAATCCGACAGACCACAAAAGGAAGTGCCGAGTTTTGACTCACCAGTGCCTCAGTGCCAGTATAAATTTCCGTGAGAAGAGAACATTCACAACATTACAGTTATTTACAGTTTTTACAATTATATACAAACTAGTCTATAACTTTGTGTGTACAATAATAATTTTTTATAAATAAAATATCAGTTTTTATGTCATTTTTATAATTTTTAAGTCATTTTCTTTAAAATTTAGGGTCATTTTCTAGGTAATTTTTCAAACAATTTTAGGTCATCAGAATCCGGGCCCTGCTTATCACTATCACTAATTTGTTTAACTTCATAAGACAATTAATTACTCTGCTAAGTAGGTTCAGTAATATATCACATGTGTTGATTGTCATGAAAGTAGAATTCAAATGGTTGAAAAACATTTTAATTCCACTGAATATTAGTATTTGACATAAATCTCCTATATGTTCCCACTCAAAATGTTTACTTTCTATCCTGTTCCGGTATAGGCTACACACACAAACATTGAATACACACTTCCACAGAGTGGTTGCTTACCTATGTCAGAATTTTGTGCAGCATTGTCCATGCTTAGGATATAGAAAGTCATGCGAGTATTTGCCTTTTGATTTTTTCCCTTATACTACAACATAGTTGGCTACATATTAATGATAGTGATTCCTATGAAGTATTTTTCTGCCAAGAAACATTTAATTTTGCGCCCTTACGTCGCTAGGTTTGGCTTATCAGTCGGCTACATTACAGTGGTTTTCGCATATGCAGCCGTAACTCACCGCAACGCAAGCTTTGCACTGTCTGTCCGGCTAGATTTCAGTCGATAGGGCTAGATTCTTATCTCCGTGGCTAGATGAACAGGAATCGGAGGCCAGAAAGGGGCATTTGAATGGTGGTAGATGTACTTTATATTGTTGTCCTTCTACTCATTTAGGCACAAATACTGTTTAATGTCATTATAAATCAGCGGGAAGTTTTAATTTTCTCCATATGAACTGAAACTGTTACAATTGATAGAAGTAGGATGACAAGGTCCATTATATGACTTTCATGCCCAGATATCACACACACGACTTTGCACTGAAGACATTATCTTACGGTTAGTGATCTTACTTTGATAATTCATGAAAAGAAAATTACTTTAGGACGATTTTGGATTCTTGGGATCAATTGTCTAATTGTTTTCTTTCAGTAACATGTGGACATTTCTTCAAACACATTCTTACATATTGGAACAAGCGACATGAGCCACATATATTATTCTTAAAGTATGAAGAAATGAAATGTGTAAGTATTATTATCCCATTCAGTTTAATAGTTACAGAGTTTCTATGATTTTCTTTGTAAATTTTGTCGGTTTTCAGTAGAATTTCTTGAAATAAATTTTATTCTTTCTTTGATAGCAAACATTTCACATTGCCACTTTCTTTTGGCAAAACGTAAAACTCTTCACAATTGTTGATGGGCTGATGGCTATCTGGTCCGCTAGAGTAGGCCTATAGAAATTGAGGCATTATTGTGGGTTAGATGACAGCTGATTGTTAACCCAACAGCCATGTTCTAACAATTTTACTTTGAAACCTAATGGATATGGGCCTTCTGTGTGACATACTTAACAAGATTTGTAACAGGCAAATGCAGCAGTCACCCATCCAAATTTTCTCCAAAGCTATAAGTCATCGATAGTAATATATTATTACATTGATAGTAAAATACTTCGTAAATTGCACAGTTTTAAAGCTGTATTCATACTTTATGTACCAAGTTCTTTCCCAGTAAAAGAAAAAAAAATAAAATAAAATAAAACTACCATAATCTTTCATCTCATTTAAGCTTAATAATTATATTAATAAATAATTAAGTTAATAAAGACAAACCTCTGTATAACGAAGATCGATATAACAATAAACCCGCATATAGCAATATATTTCTTTGGTCCGGGCAAATTTGCTATCTAATGTTAAATTTCACTCAATACAATGATGAAGCTATTTTAAAACACCCTTTTATAACAACCACCGCCGTCTCGAGAATTACACTGCCTGTCCATGCTTAATTTTAACATGGAGTTCAGAGTATTGTTAAATTGCCTAATTTCTCCAGTAGAGGCGACACAGTTCACACCCAGATAGCATGAAATTCCAGCATATTTCAGTTTCCGACTTTATACTTCAGAGGGAAACACAGCATACGGTAATGTAAAGGGTATTGCAGCTTGGTGTGAAAGGTGCTGCCATCTGTAATGTCGCCACGTACGCAAAATTAGCTGTATAGGACAGGCAGTGAATACACGAGTAATACAGTCTAGTCTAGAAGGCAGTGATAACAACATTTTGATGTTTAATTGTTATTGCAAACTATTGGCTTTGTCCTGTAGATGGGATCTGGTATCAAATTAGTGTCCATCCCTGCCACCAATATTTCTTTTGATAACTGTCACGTTTCTTAGAAATTCCAGAAGAGAAAGGTTGAGTAGGTAGCAGAAAATAGGAACATTGAGGATAAGATTGTTCTTTACTTGTGCAAAAACATCTATAGTGAGTTCGGTTGCTACTTCAGTATCCACATCATGTGTAGTTAACACACCATACCAAGCAAGTGGTTTTAGTTTTGCTTTAGCTAAAGGGTGAATTTGCTTTTTGTTCCTCTTCCCACCCTCTGCGAGTTCGGATTTTCTGGCATAGGTCTATGCAGTATTTAAGATTTGGATTTAGGAACAATTATTTTTTACTTATTTATACGTCTGTTCCTTGAATTGTTACATAGTTTATAAAGTATTATGCTTTTAGTCTTCTTGATATGAGGTAAATAACTGCCCCTAACTCCATTGAATTTAGAAACAATACTGTAAAATAAACAAAACATCTATGTTTTGTTATATAGAGGGGCAGTTATTTATATTAATATATTGTATCTCCAAACCTTTATGAACCCTATTTTGCCAGAAAAGGCATGTTAGGGTTATAGCTTACACAGCAATATATATATAGTAAAATATAGAATATTAATTACATATGGTTGTGAATATATTATATTAGATACTGCATAAGATGATTATAATAACATTGCTTCGTGAAAATTTTTTGACACCCATATAACAATACAATCTGCTCAATCTCACAAAAATTGTTATACGAGATTTGACTATATTAAAACTTCAAATTAAGTATGGTGCAAGAATTATTATATCCTTAAATCTCTATATATATAAAAGGCTTTGTCCTGACTGACTGACTGAATGACAGGAATCAACGTAGAGCCTAAACTATAACAGGTAGAGACTTGGAAGTTTGACAGTACCTTCGTTTCATAATGTAGGTGCTCACTAAGAAAGGATTTTGAAAAATTCTGATTTTAAATGCCAAAAATCAAATGTTTTTGAGAATACTTAAACCCTTCTTACACAGAATTATCGAATCTGAATCACATTTGACATTAAAACATATTGTTGCCAGTGGGTTTCAGATGGGTTTGGAATTAAATTAAATGGAAGTTTGACAATTACAGTTGGCTTTGTCTATTTTTGTCATACCTTGAAATAAAACTTTCGCGATCGCTTGAATGTTGTAAGCCCTAATATGGTCAAACATTGTTTTATTTGGACGAAACTCACCCTACAGGGGTTTTCTGGACCAAGGAACTCGAATCTGAGGTCGCTTTTACCAGGTGACACTATCTAATCGTGGTATGTAGTCCACGTGATTTAGGTGTTAATAAATATAATGATTTTTAATGATTTAATTTTTTTAATAATTATCGCGGGCGAAGCCGCGGGCACATGCTAGTATTTGTATAATTACCTAGTTCAATTTTAAACAGCAAATAATAAAAACATATGGGCTACATATAAACTAACACTAGAATGTTATTCTCTTGTGAATATATAATGTTATTCTAGCTCTGAAAATGTGCTTCTATGTACAGTCGTCAGTTTGTATGTTTTATGTAAATCACGACCCATCTCATGGTAGGATTACATGGCATGACATCCGTCTTGTCATGTAATTTTGGAATCAGTTTAGTCATCCTAGATAGTAGCCAACTTGTGATCCAGCAATTTTAAAAGAGCACTATAGAAAGCTTCCCTCACATGATAATAAAATGAAATTCATAAATGCAAGTATTAACACTGTTATCATGCAACAGGAAGTATTACTGGCTATCATAATCAATAATTTCAAGTAATTCCAGCATTCTTTTCTTCCACATGATAGGACACAGTTGGCGTTATCCACAAAATTGCAAACTTCTTGGACAAGAAGTTTTCAGAGGATGACATAAAACAATTGGCAGACCATCTGACTTTTCGTAAGATGAGCAACAATCCTGCAGTTAATCGAGTAGCCACGTTAGCAGCTTATCATGCTTCAGATCCTCAGTTTAAGCCAACGTATGGATTCCTGAGGAAAGGAGAGGTTGGGGACTGGAAAAATCACATGAGTCCTGAACTCATTGCCAAATTTGATTCTTGGACAGAAAGCAGTCTTGAAGGCACGGGACTTACTTTTGACTGACATAGAAGCAGAGTGAAATAACATTCAACAGTTATTCATACACAGGGCCGTCGCGTGGTTTGTTGGCGCCCGGGGCAAGATTTCGTCAGGCGCCCCCCCCCCCAATTCAATCCCACGTGCACCCACCTGACATTCCACTTATCTGTAAGGATTCAAGGATTTAAGGCCCACATTAGAGTTCATTATTAGGCTATTATTATTAACAGTATACAAGCAAATCCAGCTGCTCAATTTTGAGCAAATATTTATTTTGGGATAACTTAGCAAATATAAAGTTATTGGGTCAAATATTTATATGTTCAATAAACACATACAACGTAATATTCAAAATTCAGTTATACCTAACTTAAAAAAATACTTTATTTTTATGTACATCTAACTTATTTTTTCAAATTTCGTTTTATTTTCGCCGTTGCCACGGCGCCCCCCTGGTTGCTGCGCCCGGGGCAATCACCCCGGTCACCCCGCCCACGCAACGGCCCTGTTCATACAACAACAACAACAACAGTAACACCAAAATACACAAAAATATTAATGTCCAGGCATATGTTGACAGATACATAGATAAACAGCTTACATATCATATTATGATTCTTAGGTTTTAAACTATTTAGTTCTTTGCTAGCTAACAGTGATTTTATAACGTAACTATCCATTTCATTGTTATAATATAGCCTAATCCAATCTTATAAAACCTAAAAATGGCTAAATGAGATGTTAACTAAAAATCGGTAAAATTATATATATTTTTAAATGGCGATAAAATAAATACTTAAACTAATAAATAGCCTATGTAATTTCATCGTCATAATAAAATGTACTTTTTTAAATATCTGCATACATTGTGCATCTTTCTCACTGTTGCCAGTTGGCAATATTTGTAAGAGGAAATTTAGCATTGCACTTTGAAATTTTGTGCCCCATGGTCCAGGTAAAGGAAATCAATAGTGAACAAAATCCCTGGTTTCTTTAGAACCACAGTTAATCTTATGAAGCTTATACAGTCAACCCTCGACATAATGCCACAATGGTACAAAGCAAGGGTGGTACTAAAACAAAATGGCATAATATAGTGATGTATTAATTTACAGTAGGCCTACTGTATTTTGAAAGAAAAATTAAATGAAAGGCAAATAGAGAACTTTAGCACAAAATAAAATACTGCACAGTAACTCATTTTATTACAGTAAAAACAGAGACAGAGACATGGCCAGCCAAGTTGAATGGTTTCTCATGGTTTCCCTAGTCATGATGGAAATTAGATGTGAAGAAGAACTAGTAGAACATATTATTGCCAAACGCAACATCAACCCCCAAATACTGAAACAACTGGCACTCGAAAACAATACATACATGATATCCTAACCCTGAGTGGCTGCATATATACACGGACGGGCCTCTCTTAAATAAAAGCGCAAATGCTGGGGCAGGAATATACAATGATATCTTCAATGTCTATATATCACTGGGTCCATTAGCTACGCATTATGATGGAAAATTACAGGCAATAAACACTGCCCTTCAACAACTCCTGAGATAAATAAACAAATTCACAAAAGTTGTAGTACTCACTGGTTCAAAGGCAGGACAACAAGCAATAAGATCACCACACCCTGAAAACTCCAAAATAAGATAAATACACACCCTTACAAAATTAATTCAAGGACTACATAAGGAAATTGTAATTCAGTGGATACCAGCACATTGCCAAATTGCAGGGAATGAAGCAGCCAAAAAAGGAACAACCATTAAGCAACAGACTAATCATAAATTATCCTTCCAAAGTGCTAAAATCTGGATCAGATACAAAATTTACCAAGCCTGCAGGACAAAACATTCTGATGACAGTGTGGACAAATCCTGGAGCATACTACTGAGGGACAAATCTACCATCCCTGATCTGCCTCGGAAGAAATCTGTGGCACTTTTTCGACTCACTACATGACATGATTGCCTGGCCTCACACCTATATAGGATCGGTATCTTACCCTCACCACATTGTACTCTCTGCCTGGATGTGAATTCCACCATGAATAAAGACCACTTGCTGAAGTGTCCAGCGATTAAGAAGATCGACACTGATATACCTTCCCAGCTTACAAAGTATTACTGGGACGCCCGCAGGAGAATGGAGGAAATCCAAGTTCCATAAGCATTGGCAACAACAACAACATGTATATATGACAAGTATAAGAGCTAACCCTACCCTGAATGGTAGGAGGCCCTAGCCCTTATGGGATCAATAATTGGGTTTGTTATGTTATATAATGGCTGCAAACATTTCATAATTTTCATAGGCAATTTTCATATGACTGTTTTTGTTCATCAGTAACTAAATGTTTAAGATTTTACTTTTTAGAATATCTCGTAATTGTTGGCTACCACATGTGCTGCCACTTGCCTGCATTCATTCTTCTGTCTTAATTAATGTACAATATGGTAGATTTTTACAAACCCAAGCACTGAGTGACATTGTTTTTAAATACTAATGTTTATAAAATATAATATGTAACTATTACACACAGAATGAAGATAAACATCACAGGTTATCCTATTATAAAAAAACTGACTTCATTAGTAAATATTGTTGCATATTTGTCAGAGGTGTACATATTCTGATTTTAGCTTGCTTGCCCCTTTCTAACTCTGCAACCAGCCATAGCTTTTAACTTGCTTGACAACAGAGCAAGCCAGACTGCTACGATGGAAAGAAATACTGTCACTATGAGTCACAAGCTCTTCATAACCTGGTGGGTTTCACGGGGCCTAAAGAAACTGCAAGGCCTGGCGGAAAGAATATGAAACTGGGTATATCAGTGCACTGGAAAGTCATGCAGTTACATAGTTGAGTAACTTCAGATGTGTTTAGAGTGCAAGCAAAAGGAGAATGTAGAATTTTAACCTGAAGGAAACTGAGGAGAAACTAAAATGTGGAGAGTTTGAATTATCAATGAACAAAGGTACTAGTCCGGCATGGGAAAAATTTTCAAACATTTTCGAGAAAACATCAAAAAAATCAATAATACCAATAACAATAATAAAAATAATAAATGTGTTAAGACGCCAAAACGGTTTTTAATACTTTATCCACCTTTTATTTATCTACATGATGAAATTCTCCTACCAGCTGGGTTTAACCCGACCCATCCAAGTCTAAAGAAACCTGCCTGCTTGCTAGCTGGGACGCTTGCAACTTCCTTGCCTGGCGTTCAAGCGGGTATCGAGATTTGTACACCTCTAATATTTGTACACTGTGCTTGCAATATACTTGTACCACACATTAACAGCTAATTGTTTAGTTTTGTAATTTCAACAATTCAAATAAAATCTACAACTCATTGCTGAGAAAAAAATAATGAATTTCATCTATTTCTCACCTATGAATTTCACCCAAACCTGTATGTCCACTTAACAGAAAACTTTTACTATCGCAGATCAAGGAGAAAATTATTGATTTTTTTTTTTTTTAATAAAACAAGAAGAATGGATTTCATTTTTAAACGAATAGATCAAGCTTGAAATGTAACAATTTAGATTAAAATAAATAATTTTTTTTTTATTCTGTTCTCTTAGGATTTTATCAAGTTTCTGAATAAAGTTTCTTCTCATGTATGTATGTTTCCTTTTACACAATTTTAAAACAAAGGATAACAATTCTTTTAAGCAGCACCCCCACTAACTTTAGCTATAAGCCGTCACTGGTGCTAGAGTGAGACAGAGATACTTGCTTCTTTAGGGCCGGTTCTAAACCAGACAACACCTACCCATCCCACTGTCTAAAACATTTGCCCGCCAACTCTATAAATCTATGTTGATGTTTGTCATATTGTAACTCACTTTGTTGCTACAGACAGCATATTATGATAGTACTGGTACCCAGTTTAAGAAAAATTAACAATATCAAAATATTGTCAGTCCACATAGTTTTACAGAGAGTGTTCAATACACTTTGCTCATGGTCCCAATTCCATAAGCCTAGAGCCCAATAATGTGTTATTTACACTTTAAGCCCATTGTGTTATCAAACATTGGCATTGAAACCAATTGGAACACAATGATTTGATATCTTTTACTTTCATGTACATGCAAAATTATATCATTATTGTCATTGTTATCGTTGCATTGGCATGATTCCAAGGTCTTATCATGACACATGCTATCGTCTACCTACGTTCCCAACCTCGTTATCTAACTAAACTTGTGAATGGGAACTTTCCTTTACTGGGCATTCATTAGAGGCCTGGAGAAAATGAGTTTTATATATTATTTTACTATTCCTTGCTTTAACCCCTCCCTTTTTCAATTGAGTGATTTTATGTTTAAAAAAAACTCTCTCTAATCAGTAACTCCTGATCTTGAAATAGTAATTGTTTGTATGCGTTAATGTTATTATTCAGTTTGACATAATTTTGAGGCCCTATTATCTGTTTGAATTATAATATAATTACTTTTCATGATCACTCATCCACTGGTATGCTTTCACTGGTAGCCATTACCGATATAGAAAGCTGTGGCCAGTAACTTGTGATGACCAATGTTGGCATCTTAATGACAATACTGCTAGATCCATTGTGTTTTTTAAAAATCCCTCGGTAACAAAATATTGTAACTATTACATTGCATAGGTATTAAATGGTACAAGATGTCCGTAACTTCTTCGCTCCTGCTTGGTGGTCATCTGTAAACAGTGGTGATTATTCCATATAGGATGTGAGGATCATCCTACACTTCATAATTTATCTACATAAATGTTTACTAGCATTGATTGTCAAAATTTAAACAGTAAAATGACAAAACAGCGTTATTGTAGAGCACTCGGGAAGGAAGTTAGCAGTTCTGTTTTGAGCAGGTTGGTATTTGAGAGGATGTCCTCAGTCGCTCTGTGTTGATGTTACACAGTCCATGCCGTTGTTAGATCTCTGGGGCATGTGAAGGGGGTGGCGGGGAAGAGAAAAGGTAGTAAGAAGCCAGTTTCATATGGAGGAAGTTGAGGACGTCTTACAGTCCTTCCTGACATGTGTTCCTCAGGTTCAATAGAGTGTTTTCTAAGGGACGAGTGAATCAGTGAATAAAAATGGCTTGCCTAGCTATTATTAACCTTTAAAGTGTTGTTTATATTTCAATATAAGTATTCCTGGAGTAATATCACTAGTGAATTATAAGTTTGATATCAACTACGAAAATTATAGCGGAATAGCTGATTTCCGTAAATGACAGTTTTCATACGTAGTTAAATATTTTCATATTTTACGATAAAGCATTATTGTATTAAATTTACATCTCAGCCTTTATGCATTTTCTTTACGGCGACGCATATGTACGTCAATAGCAGTGAATGGGTTAATTCGCTCTCTCCACACCATCCTACACAACTAAAAAACCAGGAGTCGCCACTGTCTGTAAAGCAGGGTTGGTTTAAGGAAGTTAATTAAAATCACTGGTGAGTGTATAGGTCAGTTTCTTACATAGGCTATCACATAATAATTAGGGAGGGAGCTATTTTCAAATTGAGGTATGATAGGGAAATTTCTTGAGATTGCATACCTTCTCTAGTTTTCCCCACTTCTTCACTTCATATTATTATTATGTATATATATATACATTATATATATATATACATTCAATTTGAAAAAAGCTCCTCCCTTACAACATAATTATGTGATAGCCTATGTAGGAAATTGTTCTATACACTTTCTGGTGATTTTAATTAACTATAATGTATAATCAGAAAGAAAGAATGAAACAAGCTCAACAAAATGTTGATGAAATTCCCTAAAGGTGAAATCAACATCCAACAATGTAACCCGATGTACTCAATAAATATTATTAAACATTTTTATTATTATTATTGTTATTTTTATTATTATTATTATTATTATTATCACTACTACTACTACTACTGCTGCTTCTACTACTACTACTACTGCTACTACTACTACTACTACTACTGCTACTACTACTACTACTACTACTACTACTACTACTACTACTACTACTACTACTACTACTTTGCATTATGAAATATTATATTATTTATGTGAATTTCTCAAAACGGTTCTAATGATTTTGTACACCACTTTTTGAAACTTTGATTCCAATCTTTTTTTTTATTTGTAAACATTCTTTGAAGGGTAGTTATAAGCCAACAATTGATTGCACAAACTCAGTCTTATGTCGCGTGGTGAACAATATAACTTTGCGTTTGGCTGAAACAACTGAATACACACTCTCTGCAATATGGCCTTGTATTCTACTGTATGTCAGAGTGTGAAGTCAGAACGTTTTGCCCATGCTTAGGATAGAGAGAGTTATAGTTATGTGAGTGTAACGTTTTGCTCCTCAGAGTAATCTTCATCAACAGTCAAAATGATGGCACTCAAATCTGTAAGCTGTGTGTCTCATGGAGTATGTTATTTTTTATAGAGACATAAAAATCAAAGTTTATGTAGGTGATTGTTTCAGCTGTTTTTAAATTTATTTTTGCATATTCCCCATAACTCAAAAATAATAAGTTTCTAGGACCTGTTGTCGCACGCAGGGCCAGATTAAGACCCTTACTAAGTACTAACTAATTCTGGTGCCCCCTTACACCTGTAACTTAATTCAAAACATTTAAAAAATAATAAACTTAAAAATAAAATTTTATGTTAGAAATTTGAAATGAGGCAAAACTTACAGCAAGGATGAAAATATATATTTATGCATACTTCCATTTTATTTATGCCTTAATAGTTTTCTCCTACTTTCTTCCTTGTAAAGTCTTTAATCACATCTGCATATTCAATCATATGTAATGCATCTGCTTCTGTATTATAAGTAATAGAGATAAGACATCCAACCTGCCTTGATGCATAGTTATTCTGAGGGAGTTTTTAATATAATTTAACCTAGAAAATTAACTCTCAGCTGAACAGTTTGAATAGCTTTCAATCTGCGAGCACAGTGTAATTTAATCTGCAGGATTAACATGATGACACAAGCCAAAACGTATTATAAACAGAACTTATACATTTTTCATTAAATTTTAGAAATGGCTATAGATGTAATTAATTTCATAATTTAAATGATAAAGTCAGCTATGAATTTTTGAAGTAAAACTACTTTAGTGGCGGTAGAGGGTAAATCGGGGAAATCAGTCACACTAAAACCGTCACGAAATCAGTCACAATCAGTTACACTAAAACCGACTTATCAGAAAACAATCAACTCAATGATTAGGAGTAATCAAAGGAAATTTTTCAGACCTTACTTTCTCAATGGCAATAGACAATTCCTAAGCAATCTAAAGGTATATTATCTATTTTATGGAACCCGGAGGTTCATTACCGCGCAAATCTAAAATTAAAAATCCAAAATTAAAAAATACAAATTTCCAAAATTTTAAAAAACAAAATTAAAAATTAAAACATCCAAAAATCCAAAATTTAATAAATAATAAATTCCAAAATTTAAAAATTAAAAAATTAAAAAATCGAGAATACCAAAATTGAAAAAATCTAAAAATCGAAATTAAAAAAACTAAAATACAAAATTTAAAAAATCCAAAAAATAAAAAATTGAAAGAATCAAAATTTAAAAAATCCAAAATTAAAAAATTCTAAGATCCAAAATTTAAAAAATTAAAAATCCAAAATTAAAAAATGCAAATTTCCAAAATTTAAAAAAACAAAATTAAAAATTATAACATCCAAAAATCCAAAATTTAATAAATAATAAAATCAAAAATTTTTAAATCAAAAAATCAAAAAATAAACAATTCAAAGATCGAAAATTTAAAAAATCCAAAATTAAAAATTCAAAGATCCAAAATTAAAAAGTCCAAAATCCCAAATTAAAAAAGCCCAAAAACCCAATATTAAAAAGTCCAATAATGCAAAATTGAAAAAATCCAATAATAAAAAATAAAAAAATGAAATATAGTTTTACTTCTGTCGCGTGGCGTTCTACGCACTCTTTTTTTTCCCCCTCCTTCCATTTATGCCCTAAGCACATGCCCACTTTGTGTATAGGGTTAATGCAGAACTGGACACAAGGTAAAATGTTCTGGTATACTGAAACTGAAAGTTCACCACTGAAATTAATTGCTATGTAGGCTGTTTATACATGACACTTTGTTACTACTTTCTGTGCAATTACTAACTTGTAAGATAACTTGTATGCTTATCAATACTTGTCAAACTACATTGTTTGCATAAAAACTGTACGCACTCAAATTAAATCCAGTTGTTTCGAAAATACTTGAAGGATTAATCATGGACTCCAATAATAAACGGTAATAAGAACTTTGTTCCTAGACTAGTGCAAAATATTTATTTTATTTTTATTTGTTCTATTTATTTAATCTGGTAGAGTTAAACCTGACCACCAGCGTGGTCTTATGGTTAGCGTCACTGACTACAGATCCATAGCCTGGGTTCGATCCCCGGTACCCCCTCGGATTTTACGGAAGTAGGGAGGTCTGGTAGGGGTGAACTCAGCTTTGTGATTCAAATTGAGAAGCTACTTGATAGAGAAGTAGCGGCTCTGGTCATGAAAACCACCATTAACGGCCATGGGTGTCGGCATGCTGACCACATGCCCCCCAATCCTGCCATCTTCCTGCAGTAGATGATGCAGCGGTTGAGTGGTAAGTCAAGTCCCTCTAGGGATGTAGCGCCACAGAGTTTAGTTTAGTTTAGAGCTAAACCAACGTTGTTACTTATTTTTCAATCATTTCAGTGAAAGTGGAATAAAATATACGTTCTTGGGAGGATATTACCATATCTGTGAGTCCCTTTCTGATAATTCTGACCATAAAGATAGTCACAGTATGTTTGTTGACTTTACTGTAAGAAATAACTACTTTCTATTTCATTTCTTTAAATATTTATTTTAAAAATTTTCAATTCTTCTCCATTAGTAAAACTTTTGATGAGTCAAACTCTTGCTATGTAATGGATCTGATGAGTAGTTTTGCTGTAACAGAAACAAAATGTAAAGAATTTATGTACCGTACACTAAAGCGTGTGTAACACTTTATTTGCTATTCCCATGTGTATTACGTAGCATTTCTTTAAATTCATTGTATAATATTTGTGAATTTATTTTTCCTCTCCGAAATGACAGCAACTGAAGTTGATTCACTGTTTCCTAACTACTTGATTCACTCGTTACTAAAAGTGACTGTATGTCGTTTATTACCATTATTGCAATTTTTGGCTGAAATGTCTGTGCATTTCTGACTTTGATTAAAGATGACTAGTGCTGAATGGACAGCCTTGTTCTCTAAGAAGTTTTTGTTGATTTCATGAAGGAATTTAACTTTTCACACACATAGGTAGAACCAACAATTGCTATAATCCTGGTGGCAAACTTTCTGAGGTTTTTAAACTTTTCAAAAAGTATCCCCACAATCGCCAGTTAAAAACTGAAACAAAATTTAGACCAGACTATACTGTATATCATTTTTACGGGCCACTGGTTTGTTTGCTAAGGGCCGTATGTTTTACATGCCTGCATCTAGAAAGCCTACCATCTATCACTCTGCTCTCTAGAGGAACATAAGTGTAACTAAATTAGTCTACAACCACGAGGAGACACTAAGCTTTGTTTTCGAATTGGGAAGGATATGATTCTATGCTCATCCTGTGCAAGTCAGCTTTAGTTTTGAGAAATGCAACTTGAATTTTGTTATTGTTTATATCATGTCACCAATAATACTTGGTGCAGTACCATGCCAGAAGGAAATCTATCATTATCTACAGTCTTGGTGGGTCTGTGAAGGTCTTTGCCGGATATCAACTTCTTTAGGCATTTGCATTTCCCTTGATTGGATTTACCAAACAATAGGCCTATAGAATTCATGCTTACAACATGTGTGTGCTAAGACATCGACCACATGAAGTCTTAATTTTAAAAATCTGAAGAAGTAGACAAAAAGCATAGATTCGGTGTTTACTCTAAACTATGCCAGATTGGTACTTTTGAAGATTACATCATGGATGAAAAAATGTCTGTCCTTCAAACTGTGGGTCTGTACATCATATAACTCAAATACGCTTTGCTAGATTTTCATGAAACTTAGTATACATACTTAAATGACCATAGAAAGAACGCTATTCATTTTGGACCAAATCAGTTGACCGTTAACCAAGTAAGGACCAATTAATGGTCACATGTTTTTTAAAAAGCATATCATCACAGTAGGTCTGCCATAACAACATCAAAGGTTACAGTACTTTCAAACCTGATGTAAACATTGTTTCCTGATTTGTTTATAAAAATGTTTGTTCACAATCTTGATACCTATATAAGGACTTACTGCTTGGAAATCGAAAGTCCTCCATAAATTAATTTTGAATTAGATGCAAAATACAAAACCCAGGCGATACTGGGACTTTGAAGCTAGTATCATATTATCTAAATTTTATTTTCAGATCGGTCCTCGATTATACAGAAGTGCACGGCTTAGAAGCACAACAATTGGCAGACATTTTCGGCAATGGTAGCAAATTTATTGAGATAGCAGATAGGTCTAGACAAGCTTATTGTTCCATCCACATAAGCTCTTATGCCCTTATGGCTGAGTCGTCCCCAGGGCCATAGTGCCATATTGCCAAAAGAAGAATTAGGCCCATTGAAAAACTCCAACAACATCATCTGGGATCAAACGCGCAATATTCTTGTCTGAACACTATTGCATACCCTAATTTCTCTGTATATTCAAAGTAATATACAACTTTTAAAATTGTAAGTTCAAGATATGTCCTATTGTACAATCAGTTGCCTGACGAAACTAAATTAAGTATTAGCATAAATAGGTACCGGTACAGGAAGAAAGTAAAGAATATCTGTGGAAAATCTTTAAATTTGAAACTATGAAGCAAAAATTGAAAGCAACAACCCTTCTGATCTCTTGAAACAATATTAATCATACAAAATAAATTATTGAATGATGTGTTACATTAAAAGTGCTTTATGATTGTTTACTCTATTGTTTATATTCTGTAATATCGGTTCTATTTTGTTTCTTTGTATTTTTTTTTGTAGCCATTGTTCTGAGTTGCCATAAGCCATCATGAGCATTTTAGCTCAGGGATTGTACCCATGGTGTAACTTAAATAAATAAATAAACAAATAAACATAATTACTCTTCCACAATAATTAGCTGAATTGAGATAATATTATAGCTCAGAGACATTCATGTTAAAGAGTTATTACCGGCAGTAAATCCAGATTATTTTCAAGGCACTATTCGTCATTGTGATTTATATAACATAATTTTTTAAAACTTCTTGCAAAAATCACATTACCAGCACTGAATAAAGGTTCACTATTTCCAACCTGATTACAAAATTGCAGACTTAGTTGCACTCAAATAGCATGGTATAGGCTACAGAAGCTACGCAATGCATTTAGTGTATCCTTGCAATTGAATTCTCATCCATTTTATGCATTTGTTAATAACAAACCACCTAAATACTCTTACCTTAGAACTGACTATTTTCTCTGACATTTAGAAAACTTATGATCATGAACCTCGCGTATGTTCTTGAGCGACTAACAATCTCTCGAGCCAGAAGCCTGGTTTGTATCTCTGTTAGCCTGAAGGCATAAATAGGCCTAGGAACGTAAGTTCTATTAACTTTTTAAGGAAAGCTACTTTATTCTTGGATCTTTTAGTACAGACAAGTGGAAATAATTTCCATTCACATTCAGACATTTGTCATACCTCTAATGCCTATGGTTTTTGTCTGAATGAATCAAAAACACAGTTTATTGACTTCAATCTTAAACGTAGTGACAGTCAATCCGTAAAGCTACTAGGAATAGAAATTGACACTAAGCTAACATGGAATAACCATGTTGAACTTGTCTGTTCCAGACTAAGTAGAGTTCTTTATCTACTTTGTCGACTAGTAGGGATTGTACCTTATGAATATCTGCGGAACTCATACTTTGCCTACTTCCAAAGTATAGTTCAGTATGGATTATTATTATATGGCCAGAGCTCAAAGATAGACAAAATATTATTGATTCAAAAGAAAGCAATCCGAATCATAACAGGATCTCCATATCTTGCCCATGGCAAATCGTTCTTTGTAAACACAGGTATTCTTACAGTGGTTAATCTCTATGTGTTGGATGTGCTAGTTTATGTTAAGAAAAACTTGAGTTCTTTTGTTCACAGAGAAAATGTACACACTTATCACACTCGAAATAAGAGCAAAATTGATGCACCTTTCTGTAGATTAGTAAAAAGCCAGTCAAACCATGTTAACATCGACATCAGGTTATTTAACAAATTCCCAACCGAATCACAATTTGTGTCAGACAGTACCTACAAATGTAAAGTTCATGAGTATCTTGTAAATAACCCTTTTTATACCATGGAAGAGTGTATGAATTCTGATTTTAGAATAAGCTTGTAGCATTTTAAGTCTCTATGCCTCTAACATTTAGTTTTAAGATCTCTAGCATTTAAGTCTATATATGTAACCCTGACGAAATCCATTGCATCTCTATGCCTAAGGATGAATAAAGAATCTAATCTAATCTAATCTATGATTGAATGACAGTAGACTTCAGAGTTGATTATTGTGTCATGACCATCTTGCTTGTCCCATAAAGTAGTTGCTATGAGCTTCTTTGTTGAACATGTTTGGAGGCATTTTTGTGGTTTTGTAGAGGACTCGGTGTGACTTTATGCCATTGTCTGTTGTATTGTTTCAACTTTACATTTTCAATAAAAAAGCTTATGGCAACTGTTTTTGGGACATATTTTAAGGTACATTATTGGTGAACTTCATGGAACAAGGCACAACAGTCAACTCTGATGGATACCGTCTGACAATCACAGGCAGCAGAATTCTATGCAGAGGGGATTTCAGTACAACATACGACAATAATGTCTGAATGTGAATGGAAATTTATATTAATAAAAGGAAGTGTGTGTCTTTCCTTCTGTCTGTCTGTCTGTCTGTCTGTCTGTCTGTCTGTCTGTCTGTCTGTCCCCGATGCCCAGCAAAATCTACTTAACGCAGAGATCTGAAATTTTAAACATAGGTGGACTAAGGGGTCAGAAAATGCACCTCGAAGCCGGAATTTTAATTTTCACTTTCGTTCGTGAGTTATGAGTGAAAAACGGGCAAAAAACGTGCATTTTTTGCGTTTTCGAAACATCAGTTTTCAGTTATTCATTTCAATGTCAAATCAATTACAGTTGGCTTTGGCTATTTTTGTCATACCTTGGAAATAAAACTTTCGTGATCGCTTGAATGTTGTAAGCCCTAAATATGGTCAAATATTGTTTTATTTGGACGAAACTCACTATACAGGGGTTTTCTGGGCCAAGGAACTCGAATCTGAGATTGCTTTTAACAGGCAATGGTATCTAATCGTGGTATGTAATTCACGTGATTTAGGTGTTAATAAATATAATGATTTAACTACTATGCTCTTCATTTTCAATTTTTGAAATAATTATCTTGGGCAATCGCTTGATTTTGTAAGTCCATCCTGGACGATTCGTTTGTTTAGAACAGGTATGGGCAACCTTTGGAAAGATACGGGCTAAACTTTACGATATTTATGAAGTCGCAGGCCGGAGATAATAGGTAATTGTGAAAAAAATAATCATGATGCGGTTTTTTATATTTAATAATCATGATGCGGTTTTTTTATATTTATTAAAGTATAATACTGAAGTTACATTAATGAGAACAATATCGAACTGATTAGGTATTTACTTACAAAAAGCAGAAATTAATGAGAAGCTTGAGCTTGAAATTGAGAAACAAGATAATCAATGTTGGCATCAATCCGTGAACCGAAAATATTTACTTTTTCGAGTCCAATTTTAAAATGACCCGCGGGCCGGATCAAAAGACGGGTAGGGCCACATCTGGCCCGCGGGCCGGGCGTTGCCCATATATGGTTTAGAATATCAAGACCCGCAGACATATGAAATTTTCAACCTACACGGAAGAGGGATAATCAATATAGGCCTAAATATGGTCAAACATTGTTCGACTTGGATGAAACTCAATATAGAGAGGTAATGGGCCAAGGAACTCGAATCTGAGGTCACTTTATCAGGCGACACTATCTAATCGTGGTATGTAGACCACGTGATTTAGGTGTTAATAAATATAATGATTTAACTATTATGCTATTGATTTTTAATTTTTGAAATAATTATCGTGGACAAAGCCGCGGCCACATGCTAGTTATGTCATAAATTAATGTAAAGGTTTTCTTTCCCCTTGTGTGTGATAAAAGTTCCAAAATTAAAGTAGAATTCTTTAAAATAAATAACGAAACTTACTTTCCAAATCACCCTCGTATGTAAAACCACTTCGGTGCATACATAGTTATTTCAGATATGTCTATATTGGCCTACTGTGTTGAAAACTTCTTTGCTTATGAAATTTCTAGTTTTGAAATATATAAATAGACTATTGGTTTCTCTTACATAAATAGGTTTGTTAAACATGCTGCTAGGTTAAATAACCAGTAGAGTTAAAATCAAATATGAAAATATCATGCAAATTCGGGAGTGAAAGTAAAAAGTCATCAATGAATGAATGAATGAATGAATAAGCCTTATTTGTCCCATGAAGGGCTATGGCCTCCTAATTAGGGGGAGCTCGATTAGGTATCTCATATGGAGGGCTAGTCCATATGATCTTCAACCTTCTAAGGTTTCCACCACACTGATTTTGCACCACTGTTTTTATAGCACTGTCTTGTCATTTTCCTTTAGTTTTGCTCTCCACTTGGTTTTGTCCTTTGCCATTGTGGACCAGTGTACGCCTGCTTCCGCCTTGAAGTCATCTGCCCACCTGGTACCTGGTCTTCCACGTTGTTTCCTGCCATTACAGGGGCCCCACATTGTTGAAATGTGTGCCCACCTGTTGTTGTTGAGCCGTGCCACATGACCTCCCCATTTCCATTTTAGAAGCATGGCTTTTTGTGAGATGTCTTTAGATTTTGTCATATCTTTTAGTCGTTTATTTGAAATTCTCTCCCTCCAGGTTATCTCTAGAATTTTCCTCTCCATTTTTCTTTGGCAGCTTTGAATCCGTTTTCTCTGTCCTTCCGTCAGGTTCCATGTTTGGCATCCATATAACATTGTTGAGTAGATGCTTGTTTCCAGTGCTTCCAGCCTTAGTCTTCTGTTGAGAGTTCTGTCTAGTAGGATGAATTTTAGTGCCCAGAAGGCTTTCCATGCTATGGCCATCCTTCTCCTAATCTCTTTCTCCATATTCTGCTGGAAACAGACGAGTTGGCCCAGATATACGTACTCTGATACATATTCAAGTTCTGTCGTATTTACCTTGATTGGGGTTGCTTGTCTGTTGGTCATTACTTTGGTTTTTGTCATATTCATTTCTAGCCCTGCCTGGATGCATTGTTCAGTTCTTGTATCATTTCCTGTAAGTGTTGAGCATTTGTTGCAAACAGGACCACATCATCTGCAAATCTGAGATTTGTGATTTTGTACCCATTCATATTAATTCCATAACTTTTCCTCCACTTTTTTTTTCCGGAAAATACTCTCAAGAAGACTGGTGAACAGTTTTGGGGATATGGGGTCGCCTTGTCTCACTCCTCGCCCTAGCTTGAAAGGTTGTCCAACTCTTTCTGTTGCTACCTTAGCCTGTGATTTTCTGTATAGTTGGGATAGTAGCCTGATGTATTTATTCTCCACTCCTTGTTCAGACACTAGTGTGCTCCACAGAGTCGAATGCCTTGGTATAGTCGATGAAGACTATGAGCAGTGGGAGGTTAAATTCCTCTGACTTTTCCATCACCTGTTTAGTGGTCAGTAGGTGGTCTATGGTGCTGTAACCCGAACGGAAGCCTGCTTGATCCTGTGTTTGATTTCCATCCAGTTGTTTTGTAATTCTTCTGGTGATTATCTTGGAGAATAATTTATAGAGGTTTGATATTAGACTAATAGGCCTGTAGTTATTTAGCTCATCTTTATTGCCTTTCTTGTGCAGTAGTACTATTGTGCTTGTCAGCCACTGGGTTGGTAGTATTTCTGTTTCTATGATTTTATTGAAGATCCTGGTGATTGGGATTAGTAGTTGGTCTTGGACTATCTTCATGTATTCGTTTAATATTTTGTCTTCGCCTGGGGCTTTGTTTTCCTTTAGATCTTCTATGGCTGATCAGACTTCGCTGAGTAATATGGGGGGTACTGTTTCCTGTGAGTCTCCTACTATGTTCGTGTTCCCTTTTTGGCTGTTGGGTTTTAGTGTACTCGTGTATAACTGCTTGTAGAAGCTTGTGGCTGCTGTGTTGATATCTTTTCTTGCTGTTTTCCTGGTTCCATCTGGTGTTTTTGCTCCTAAAATCCATTGTTTCCCTTCACCAGTCTCCTTCTTTGCTCTCCTGATTGACTTTGTTGACTGTAATATCTGTCTTGTTGTGCGTGTTCTATATTCTCTTAGATCTCTCCTAATTGCTCTTTTGGTTTGTAAATCCACTTCCGTGTATTCTCGTTTTTTATCGATATTTGTCTCTCTCTCATGTTTTAGTTTTTCTCACTTGATACACACTAAAAATTGCCAGTGATAAATGAGAAGAAAGTGCATTTTAAACAAGTTAAAAACATGTTAATCAGTCTATTTTCAATCTGTGAACTTAGTTAAACTAGTTAACTTTATTGACTGACACTCACTACTACAATTAGGCAATGTTAATTACCTCGGAGCTTTCCATTACATAAGCAGCCATCTTCAGCAACTGACTACCATTCTGCTAACATTGCATTCAGGAAGATGTGTGTGTATGATTTTGTTGTATAGTGCATGTGATTTGAATTGTAGTTGTTCATTTAAGATGGTTATGTTGCTTTATGTGGTGTGTTTGTATATTTCATATTGTTTGAAGATGTTGAGTGTATATGATCTTTGTGGTTAATGTGTAGAATTAAATGTCTGTATTGATGCCCTAGTAGCACACTTCGTTGGCCCAATCGAGAGATTTGGTTGGCATGGTAGGGATATGTTGGGAAAAGGTTCGTTGTAATTTCCTCCTTTGGGCCCATTCATTTTTTGGTTGGCGTTACCTACCGCCCTACCGTTGGGCTTATGATTGTGGGCCAACGTCGGAATATGATCGCATTTATCTTCTCACCAGTCTTCGGCAATTTCCGGGCGTGTTCGTAGGTCTCGGCACAGGCGCCGTAACGGTCAACGGTCATTCCTCATTCGCCATCTTGATATGTACAGAAGTTAACTGTTTTGATTCTCATTCATATTTCATACATAATATTAGGTAAGCCCTTTGATTGTTCTCTGAATATATAACGTTATCATTTTTACACAATACTGTATTATGAGTGTTGCATGAAATACAGCCTCTAAAAATAAATAAGTCGGCCTATCATTTATAGGCTATTCGAAATTTACATTATAATTGAAGAGGTACGTGTATTTGTTTCAGATGATTTACTGAAATCAAGGCAGAAGGAAATCAAAGCAGAGAAGGAGCATAAGCAACTAAATTGGAACAGTTCGCAAGATCAATTGGGATTTTCAAGATTTCAAACCTGCATATATGGAGCATGCAGTTATGTGTCAGAATCAAGTATTTCGATTTATTATACCGTGCATGTTACCGTAGGCCTTAGTATTTCATGTAAACGCATGTTATATAAATTTATGTAAGTCTTTCCACGTTATGCCCTCATTATATAGTCTAAGAAATCCAGGGAATGTTGCCAGTAAGTTGAGCCAACATTGAGGTTAGGGAAACATTTTACAGTACAAATAATGGGAAGGAATCGATTTATAGCGCACAATATCTAGGCTATAATAAACACATCTTGCATTTCATAGTAACCTAATCTATTTCTTTGCACTAGTAAATAATTTTCAATCTCGTAATATGTAACTTGCAGTCGGTAGTCGAAGATGAATTTCTCGACTGCTGAATGCAACTGTACTTTGTGAATGGCGTACATTACTCACCACACTTTACTTTGACTATCAACTACAGACTGCCAACTGCACATTGTGGATGGAGCTGTAAGCCTACGTTAGTTATATAATCAACTCAACCTCTATAATTTAAAAACATAGTTCATGACAGGGTTAAAAAATGCTTTTACATTATGTTTGAATAACAGTCTAAATCTGATTAGCTTAACTTGATTGCTAGAATCCTTTTCCATCAAATTGTTTCATCTATCCCTCATGGCCTATATGTGCACTTAATAGATTAGGTAATTTAAAACATCTTTACCAAATCATGTAAAATCTCTTCAGATTTCTTCTATCTGTTCTATTCTTAATTTAGGCCTACATTCAGTCACAATTTTGGTTATAACCCCAATAGGCTACAGTTTGTAGAATTCAATTTAAAATGAAATGATCTTAACATCAGTCTGTAAAAGTAAAATATTACTAGATTATGGAATAAAATGGGAATAATGGAACTTTGTGCCCCACGCGTTCCCCTTTCCACTCGCCTGGCTGCTTCCCGAATGCCACCTGCCACGCTTCCCTGCAGGTCATGCCGTCATGGCTGTAGCCGCTGCTCAACGCCGGTAATGCGTAATTGCGATTGGCATGTCACCTAATATTTCACAATAAAAATAAAGGCAAGGATATAGTTTCCGACTCACCCTGCTCCCCTTTCCATCGGCCGCTTCCCCTCACCGCCTACCGCGCATCTTCTCACGCGCATCTTTGCCGGCCGCTTGCTGTGTTAAGCCCGCAGCTTGCTCTAATAATTGCAATTACCATTATAAAAAACAAAATAAAATTTCACGAATTATAGAAAATGTCGAACAATTAAAAAAAAACCCTTGTACCAAACATCATATTTCACGATCTTTAAACACCGATTTGATAATATAAAAAATCGAAATGTACATAATATTTCCCAATTTTTAAAAACGCCGTGTTATGATATAAAACATGGCTTAATTGATGCAGAAAAATTCCCTTGCACCAACAGTACTCTTTTCGTAACAAACAAAACATTTCAAAATTTGAAAAAGCTATTCTTGCGTGACGCTCGCGAGTGCATGAAGTCACTCTTAGTACCTATATATGAAATCTTTCTTTCTTCATTGCTCAACTGTCATTCGTGGCATAGTGGGTTAAGACTCCTAGCTATAACGCTAGGGGTTCCGATAGATAGGTAGGGTGACGAGGAGGTGAGAGGAAGAGAGGAAAGAAAGAGAAGAAAGGAAAAATAAATTATTTTTCTCCCCACCCAAAACCCCTACTTTCCACGCGGTAGTGGTGGGGGACTCGGGTGAGTCGCAATATATATTTTTCCCAAAATAAAATACCCTTGCACCTGGCATTCAACCCAATTCTGTACTAATTCCATCCTACTATCCCCCACAAATCCTATTTCCCTTAAATCTACATCCTAATATTTTCTTTCCACCTACGTCTAAGTCTTCCAAGTGGGTCTCCCACTCAGCATTTTTTAGATGTCTTTCCCCCCCATACGCACAACATGTTTAGCCCATTTCATTCCCTGTGATTTAATTTCCCTTACTATATCTGGTGGCGAGTACAGATTATGAAGCTCGTCGTTATGCAGTTTCCTCCAGTCCCCATTTTCATCTCTCCCATAGGCCCAAATATTTTCCCAAGCAGCCTGTTTTCGAACACACTCAGATTATGTTACAAACTGCATCTTACAATCAAAATTGTAATTGAATGTAAATTAAGAATATAATAAATAGAATTATTATGAATTTTGAAGAGATTTTACACAAATTTTTAAAGCTTTTTTAAGCCTATATTGAAGTCTTTTAAATATTATTTGATAATGAATAAGCTAATCTAAGTGCATAGGAATAGATGGAACAGCATTTTAGAAATAAAGCTCTTACAGGTTAAGCTAATCAGATTAGACTGTTTTTCAAACATAATGTAAATACGCCTTTTAACCCTGTTATGAACTATGTTTTAAAATTATACAGGCAAATAGAATGGAAGTTACTTGATAGAGTTGATTATATTTCTAACGTATAGGCCTAATAATGGTGATGCTATAACTGGTCACAAGACAGCTGTATAACAAATTAACTAATCACAGTAGGCTAAAAGATTGCACATTGTTACTTAGGCCTATATGAGAATATAAAGATTAACACCATATAATATTGTAAACGTTAATGGTAACATTCTTGGATTTCCTAGACTATATTGAGGGCATAAGGTGGAAAGATCAACTTACATAAATCAACTATTCTCACATTACATAAAAATGAAGTTTATTAATATATGTTATGTAGTTCATAATATATATATCTGACTTATCCATAACTTGTAAAGCAGCAATAACAATAAACTATTCATTATTCATTTCTCTGAATTTTATTTAGCCTATAGCCAAGATTCTTTCCTTATGTTATACCATGTATCACCATTTTTCTGAGATATAGAATTCTGGACCAGGGTGCACATAGCCTCATGGAGACGAGGAGCCACTTGATAAAGAAATAGCGGCTTCAGTCATGAAGACCACCATCTGCCAATGTAGAAGAATGGAGGAAGAAGATGCAACATGGGTAGTAGGCCTTGTCCCCTCATGGGATGAAGTTCTCGACCATTAGTATTACAGTGCTTTCACTGTACGACTTGGCCGGCAATCGCACGGGCCGACTATCCGTGACTCATGCATCAAGCGCCCAAGTGATGCCTCGTCTCACCGCTGAAGTCTAGCATGTGATCTGATCTCGTTCACACGTGAATAATTATTACAGCAGTGTTTGTGTTTTTTTTATGGTTAAAGTAGTTTTTAGTTTTGCTTGAAGTGTTTTAAAAATGCCACGACATAATTATACATTAGAACTACTGCGTGTGAATAGCAATTTCCTCAAAAGGTGCCGTAGATGTAATGATGCAGAAGGACGGCATTTCCGACATGTCCTGTGATAAGGTAAGTTTGTATTTTTATTTTATATTTTCATATTTTATTGTGATTACAATTACGGAAATATATACGATTCGCCGGGAGTACCGTGATATGTCATGCGCCTGGCCCCGCATGCGGTTTATCTGTGACAGTGGAGCGGCCCTTGCGATTGCCGACCAAGTCGTACAGTGAAAGCACTGTATAACCATCAATAAGCCATCCAAATCCAATGATTTCCCTATATTCCTCCATTAGGTTCTGCTTTTTGTCTTGGTTTCATGTTTATTTTATCATAATTAGGCAGTTGATAAAATATTTTCCTCAGCAACTGCAATTTAAGAATGATTAGCAAGTCCATGCAAATCTTTCGCACTTCGCCCCTTTTGATAGGTGCCCAGGAAAACTAGGCATTTAGCTAACTAATAAATTCATTCTTATACATTCACAAAATACAGTATACGGTTGAATTAAGAGCAACATATGAACTGTATACTGTGTTTTGTGAATCTGTATGAGTGAATTTATTAGTTAGCTAAATACTTGGTTTTCTTGGACTATTATCAAAAGGGGTGAAGTGCGAAAGATTTGCATGGATTTATAAGTCATTCATAAATTGCAGTTGCTGGGGTAAATATTTTATCAACTACCTAATTTTGACAAAATAAACATGAAACCAAGGCAAAAAGCAGAACCCAATGGAGGAATGTAGGGAAATCGTTGGATTTTGGTTGGCTTATGGATGGAATTATGTTGGAATTTGGATGGCAACAGTTGGCATTCTGTTGGCATTACAATGATGGCCCAACAGATCGCCAACGAACATTCCCAACTGTTGGGATTTTGTTGGATATTGGTTGGCTACAGTTGGCAATTGGTTGGGTAAAATGCACTTTGCCAACGGAACCCCGACGGACATTCCTAACCGTTAGCCAACGAAACATGGCGATCATTTCCCAACATTGGCCCAACGATCTGTGCTACTAGGGTGTTTGCATATCTATGTCCTGTGTTTATTAGGTGGTTTGCATAGGCAGAACTTATAGTGTAATAATTGCACACGTAAAAGAGTAATTAAAAATGCAAAATTGTTTGTATTATTTGTTTCTTGTAGTGTACATTATTAAGTGAAATTAATGTTTCCCTAAGAATGAGCAACCGCCACTGCACTTATTGTCTGCTTGTGTCTTCTCCATCTACCCGTTCTTTTCGAACTATGTGTAAATTGACCAAGTTTGCGGGTTGCGTGTCAATGGATTGCGTGTCATGATTGCCCTAAGCACTTGCTCACTTTGTGTTTAGGGTTAATGCAGCACTGGACACAAGGTGGAATGTTCCTATTATACCGAAAGCTGAAAGTTCGCCACTGAATTAACTACAATGTAGGTTATTATACATAACACTATATTACTACTTTCTGTGCAATTACTAAGATAAGAATGCATACCAATACCTGTCAAACTACAAAGCTTGCATAAATACTGGTAAGCACTCAAATCAAACTCAGTTGTTTCAAAGAAGATATTTGAAGTAATAAACATGGGCTCCAATAATAAACGGTAATAAGAACTTTGTTCCTTGACTAGTGCAAAATATTTATTTTATTTTTATTTGTTCTGTTTATTTCATCTGGTAGAGCTAAACCTACATTGTTACGTTTTCAATAACAGCAGTAAAAGTGGAATAAAATATACGTTCTTGGCAGGATATTAGCATATCCGTGAGTTCCTTTCTAATTATTCTGACCATAAATGTGGTCACGGTATGTTGACTTTACTAGAAGAAATCACTACTTTACATCTTATTTTTTTAAATATTTATTTTACAAATTTTCAATTCTTCTCCATAAGTATAATTTTTGATGAGTCAAACTATTGCTTTGTAATGGATCTGGTGAGTGGTTTTGTTGTAACAGAAACAAAATGTAAAGCATTTATGTACACTAAAGCGTGCGTAACACTTTATTTGCTATTTCCAGGTGTATTTATATAGAATTTGGATAAATTCATTGTATAATATTTGTGACTAAATTCATTTTTCCGAAATGACAGCAACTGAAGTTGATTCGCTGTTTCCTAACTACTTGATTCACTCGTTACTAAAAGTGACTGTATGCCGTTTATTACCATTATTGCAATTTTTGGCTGAAATGTCTGTGCAGTTTCGATTTTGATTAAAGATGACAAGTGCTGATTGGACAGCTTTGTTCTCCAAGAAGTTTTCGTTGTTTTCATAAAGGAATTTAACTGTTCACACACATAGGTAGAACCGAAAGTTACTATAATCCTGGTAGCAAACTTTCTGAAGTTTTCAAACTTTTCAGGAAGCATCCCCAAAATTGCCAGTTAAGAACGAAACAAAATTTAGGCCATATTATACTCTATATCATTTGTGCAGGCAACAGGTTTTTTGCTAAGGGCTGCGTGTTTTACATGCCTGCATCTAGAAAGTCATCAAGTCCATGAGCCTACCATCTGTCAGTCTGTTCTCTAGAGGAAAATAAGTGTAACTAAATTAGTCTACAACCATGAGGAGACTCTAAGCTTTGTTTGTGAATTCGGAAAAATATGATTATATGCTCAGCCTGGGAAAGTCGGCTTTAGTTTTGAGAAATGCAACTTCAATTTTGTTATTGTTTATATCATGTCACCAATTATACTTGCTGCAATACCTAAATACCTATCAATATCAAAAGTCTTGGTGGGTCTGTGGAGGTCTTTGCCTGATATCAACTTCTTTATGCATTTGCATCTCCCTTCATTGGATTTACCAAAAACTAGCCTATAGAATTCATGCTTACAACACGTGTGCGCTAAGACATCGTAGACATGATGTCTTAATTTAAAAATCTGAAGAAGTGGAGAAAAAAAAAAAAACATAGATTCGGTGTTTACACTACTAGCCTATGTCAGATTGGTACTTTTGAAGATTACGTGGATGAAAAAATGTCTGTCCTTCTGTCTGTGGGTCTGTACACACTATAACTTGAATACACTTCGCCAGATTTTCATTAAACTTAGTATACATATTTAAACCCCCATAAGAAGAACGCTATTCATTTTGGACCAAATCAGTTGACAGTTACTAGAGTTATAGTAGGCTACTTCCTAACCTGATGTAAACATTGTTTCCTGATTTGTTTATAAAAATATTTGTTCATAATCTAGATACCTATATAAGGACTTACTGCTTGAAAATTGAAAGTCCTCCATAATTTAATTTTGAATTACATGCAAAATACAAAACCCAGGCAATCCCGGGCCTTTTAAGCTTGTATCATTATATTATCTAAATTTTATTTTCAGATCAGTCCTCGAATATAGAGAAGTGCATGGCTTAGAAGCACAACAATTGGCAGCCATTTTCGGCAATGGCATCAAATTTATTGAGATAGGTCCAGACAAGCTTATTGTTCCATCCACATATGCCCTTGTGGCTGAAAGAATTCAGAATTTGGAAGTTCGATTCGATGATATATGGATTTTATCTTATCCAAGAACAGGTATGTCCTTATTCATTGTACTGGTAAATAATGAAATAAAATGTTTATATTACATTGCCTACTGTAATATTAGTTACATCACAAGTAAAGTATTCCTCATGGGCAATTAAGGTATAATTATGCAGTGAATTCTTGGTTTGTCTGAAGTAGCCAATTGCCTATTGCATATGATCTTGGTACAGATTTTAATTTTTTGTAGAGAAACATATGTCCAATCTGACAAAAAGAAATGGGAAGTTTCAGGGGCAAAGTACTAAAGGCCTTGGACAAAAAATACTCATAATATGTAACTCTCCACTTTCTCAAGATGTATTTATGTAAAGATTTGTTTATTGATTTAACAGTTAACTACAGTCTTTTAAGACCATTATAATGTTATGTGAGGGGTCACATTTATAGCAGAAAAGGTCATAATGTTAGAAAATATCCACTGATCATCATCAATCTGATGTAACTGCAATAGTCTGAATGATCGATAATAAATAAAAAAATTACAGATACGGTACCTAAATAACAAGAAACTAATTTCTCACTCGAACAATATGAAATATATAAACACACCACAGAAGACAACACCAACATTACAAACGAACAAATACAGTTCAAATCACATGCACTCTATTACACAGTCATTCAAAAATGTCCTCCTAGCCACAGCAGTGGCATCATGGAAGTTATTTGCTGAAGATGACCGCTCCACGCGGTTGAAAGTGCTCCAACAAGGTAATTAACATTGCCATACCACAGTAGTGAGTGCCAGTGAAAAACGCTATATGCTCTAAGTGAATCATTAAAAAATAAACTGTTCGTTATACAAGCCATGGAGGGCCAGAGGGTTCCAGGAGGTTCAGGCTCCCAGATTAGTAGACATTTGGCACATGAAGATGGTAAGGTACTCACCAGCTGCCTTTATCCCCAGAATTGCTCCTGGTACACATTTCTGTTAAAGGCTGAGTCGTCCCCAGGGCCATAATGCCACCAGAAGAATTAGGCCAATTGCAAAACTCCAAGACCTCATTGGGGATCGAACCCATGATCTTCCAGTTTGAACGCTACAGCATACCCTAATTTCTCAGTATATTAAACATATATACAACTTTTTAAAACTGTAAGTTCAAGATGTATCCTACTGTACATTCAGTTGCCTGACAAAACTAAATTAATTATTAGCATAAATAGATACAAGAAGAAAGTAAAAGAATCTCTGTCGAAAACCTTTCAATTTGAAACTATGAAGCAAAAATTTAAAGCAACTACTCTTCTGATCTCTTCACACAATATTAATTTTTGTGATTTTGTAGAGGAGTCGGTGTGACTTCATGCCATAGTCTGTTGTGTTGTTTCAACTTTACATTTTCAACAAAAAAAGCTCATGGCAACTGCTTTTGGGACATATTTTAGGGTACACTATTGGTGAACTTCATGGAGCAAGGCACAACAATCAACTCTGATGGATACTGTTTGACAATCACAGGCAGCAGAATTCTATGCAGAGGGGATTTCAGTAAGACAATACGACAAATGTCTAAATATCAACGGAAATTATGTCATAAAATAATGTAAAAGTTTCTCTCCTTTTGTGTATGATAGAAGTTCCAAAATTAAAGTAGCATTCTTTAAAATAAATAATGGAACTTAGTTTCTGAATCACCTTCGTATGTATAACCACCTTGGTGCATACATAGTTATTTCAGATATGACTATATAGGCTTACTGTGTTGAAAACTTCTTTACTTTTGAAATTTTGAGTATCGAAATATATAAATAGACTATTGGTTTACTCTTACATAAATAGGTTTGTTAAACATGCTGCTAGATTAAATAATCAGTAGAATTAAAATCAAATATGAAAATATCATGCAAATTCGGGAGTGAAAGTAAAAAATCATCAATAAGTACACACTAAAAATTGCCAGTGATTCTTGATAAATGAGAAGAAAATGCATTTCAAACAAGTTAAAAACATGTTAACCAGTCTATTTCTAATCTATGAACTTAGTTAAACTATTTAGCTTTATTGATTGATAAGGTACCGTACTCACTACTACAATTAGGCAATGTTAATTACCTCTGAGCTTTCAACTGCATTAAGCAACCATCTTCAGCAACTGACTACCATGCTGCCAATGTTGCATTCAGAAAGAAGTTTCTGTATGATTTTGTCGTATAGTGCATGTGATTTGAATTGTAATTGTTCGTTTAAGATGTCTGTGTTGTCTTATGTGGTATGTTTGTATATTTCATATTCTTTGGATATGTTGAGTGTTAATATATATGTGATAAGGTTCTATTGCACTTAATTGCCTTCCTTTATTTATTTATTTTATTACTAACATAGTATTTTCTATAGTGTTCAAGTCATGATTATGTTCTATTAAATGTTTTGCAAAAGGTGATTTGTTACGACTAGGGTATATTTAAAATCTGTTGCATATTCACGTTCGTGTTTTGAATTTCCTCCCTGTTGCATATTCATTAAATCGCGTTTTGAATTTCCTGCCTGTCTAGCCTACATGGAATCGATTACAATCTTTGCATGTAAGTTTGTACACACCACTCTTTGTCATATTTGTTTATATTTTCTTTTGTTGTATTGTATAACCTTTTTTTTCTGGTAGTTTTATTTTGCGATAATTTCTAGGAAGTTGATGATTTCTGTTATATGGCCTTATGCTGTGTTCATTTATTATTTTATTTATTTATTTGTGTTATTAATAAAAAGACTTTATGAGCCAAGATTCATTTATAAAGCCCGTAAAAATACGACAAATATATATAATGACGACACAGTAATTTAATCTAATCAGTTAACTCTGCACAAATTAATTAATTAATTAATTAATTTCCACATCTTAAAAGAGACCATTAAAATACATTATTCATATTTATATTTATTCCAGAGCAAGTGATAAATATTGACTTTATACAATTTAGAAGTGGTTAACTGTTGAATTTCAAGAGCCAATTCATTAAAACTATTACATAAATTATATTTAACTCTTTCTATTCCATATCTAGTAGACCTAATTTTTTGCTGTGTTTGTGTTGATGTTTCCATGTAAAATGATTAAGATAATCACGATTAAACATTACTTCCGGATTATTAACTTGCAGGTTGTTTAAAATTTAATGTATTAATGTACAGTGTACAGTTCCTTAGTTGGAATTTGTTGTTCTTCTATAGTGTGTACTTTATGACGTCTAGGGTTTCTGTGACTAGAATGTATCTGTCCTATTTTTTATGTTTAAATTTTGATGCTGTTTTATGAGTTCCACAATTTTTGGGGCTCTAACTATGCCTATAAATTATTAAATGGTCAGAATTTTTATTTACTAATCACTTAAATGGCTTAATTATTATATTATATGCATTTAAGCAATCAGAAGGGCAAAATTCGTGTTTCTGATCATTATAATAGTCTGTCATCAGATACAGGCTCTAAAAGTATTTAGGTTTTAAAATGTCGTATGCATTAATACTACTTTAATACTAATACTACAGGAACTACTTCTATCAGAACCCAAATGTCTCACATCAGCAGGATTAAACCATAGTATTAATTTTGGTCCCCGCTTCTATAACTCTATGATCAGTAGATACCCCGATCTCGCAGTTTACCCCAATTTTAAATTTAATAAGTATGTAAAACATTTTTGTAATTTTATTAGCTTTAAGTCATTTATTATTATTATTTATTGTATGTAAATGTGTTTAATATTTTTTGTCTCCTTTTTATAAATTTGTCTTTTCTTTTTCTAGCTCTGTTTTATATTTTTCACCTTTTTTATAAGTGTGTCATTCTTTCTCATTTTGTTTTTTGTTTCTCCTCTTTCTCCACTCTGATGTTCTGAATCTACACCTGAGCACGAGCAGTCTGCTCATTCGGGTGTATTTCTAAATAAATATTTGGTTCTTTTCTTTCTTTTTCTTTTCTGTACTTTAATTTTGAAATTTGTAAATGTTTTTGTGTTTATTTGTGTATTTTTGTATTTGTATTTGTATTTGTACATAAGTTTGTAAATGTAATTTAAATAAAAAATAAAAATAAAAAAATAAAAAAATAAAAAAATTAATAATGTCTTCAGAATGATAAAAATGAAAATGAGTAATAAATAAATTACGGCTATTAGACCTAGTAGGAAAATTAAAAAGATTAAATCATATAAAAATTTGTGTATTAAATGTGAACAATAAACCAAATGCAGTTATTAAATAAAGTGTTTATGTATTTATGTATATTTATGTATATTTAGAAATGTGAAAGGAGAAAATCTCCCACTTTTTTCTTTTAATTGTGAGAAAAATTCATTACTTTCAGAGCTGTTTGTAGCACTAACAGATTAATATATAATATAACTTTTTACTTTTTTTAAATTTCAGGAAGCAATTGGCTTCAAGAAATGGTGTGGTTAATTGAAAAAGATCTTAATTTTGAAGAGGCGAAGAAAACAGAACTCTGCTTCAGAAGTGTTCTTCTGGAGTAAGTAACTATTCTTTAATCCTAGAATTTGAAGGAAGTTTATATAGTGAAGTTATAATCAAATTGAAACTTGAGATGGAGGTTTAACATACGTAACTTCACTTAATTCAAGCACTAACCTGAACATGTTTCGAGCAAACTTCATGACTCATCATCAGCTATACTCCATCTGTCTGTTGTATATACAACAGGTTTAACATACGTAACTTCACTTAATTCAAGCACTAACCTGAACATGTTTCGAGCAAACTTCATGACTCATCATCAGCTATACTCCATCTGTCTGTTGTATATACAACAGACAGATGGAGTATAGCTGATGATGAGTCATGAAGTTTGCTCGAAACATGTTCAGGTTAGTGCTTGAATTAAGTGAAGTTACGTATGTTAAACCTCCATCTCAACTATTCTTTCCTTTTATAATTCTGCAGAATACCCTAAATATACTGTATAATTCAAGAGCTACGATTGTAACTTAAATTAGCAATGTAAAGAATCAAAAATCCCTGGCACATAACAAGCTAAACAAAAATAAGCTAATAAACGAACCAATAATCAGAATGCATGCCAATATTACTGAAATGCCCATTGTGATATTACTGAGTTAAGTAAGAATTATTCATCTCTGTCAATACCTGAAAGATATTTATTTCGGTACCTAATGGTAGTACTCATGTTCCCAAAGATGTATGTTTAATAATAATTCATATTATGTCATCCAGAAGGAAATGAACTGGAAATGGCGCTTCCAGTCATATTTACAAATTCGAAAATATGTTGTATATGTTGATGGATCCTTTTCCCATGTATCTAACATCACTTCAGGGGTTCCTTCAGGGCTCCTTATTAGGACCTGTCTTATTTCTGATTGCTGGAAATGGTTTAACAAGGAATTTACAAGCTGAAACCTACATGTATACTGTATGCACCAAAACACTGTTTAAGAAATAAATTATAAGAATAATAGTAAGCAAACAAACACACAGAATTTGCAATATAGTTCACGAAATAGTAATAAAAATACAATTAATATTTCTACTTTAAATTTAGCAATTGCTAACAACGACTCTCATACCATCGTCTATTTTTTTCAATAGTTAGTCATTTTTTAAATTTTTTAGATCAATTGTTTTCAACTAGTGAAATTGCTTTTCCAGACCATGGATGAATTAAAAAACCATATCCTTTATACATTATATGCTGAGGTTGGCCATTTTGGCTCCTCTAATAGAAATCGGTTTACATCTTTGTATCCAAATATCATTGAGCTGAATCATCATATTTTAGAGGTCAATGCCAGATACTGAATTGCTGCATCTGTATTCAGTAGTACCAGGTTCTGCCATTAAATGGTGATCATGACATTGTCCCTCGATACATTGCAAGGTGACCTGTATTATTCTATAGTGTATTTGCCTGTCACTTACAAGGAAAATGTCTAAGCCTTCCTTCTGAAATATACAGTGGTACCTCAAGATACGAGTGCCCTAACATACGAGTTATTTGAGATACGAGCTGTCGAGCGAGCAAAGTTTTGTTTTGAAATACGAGCGACATTTGAGATACGAGAAACGGCCAGCTGCGACGCTGCACACGGCCCACCAGTTTACTGTGCCTGCGTCTCGCGCATTATCCCACGTATTCCCCCAGTGTGCTTGTTTACCTCGCTGTCGAAGCATCTTTGCTACGTTTATCTAGGGCTTTGCGCTTTTTGTGCATTTACATACTTTATCACATTTCTTTTTATAACCATGGGTCCGAAGAAAGTGTAACAAATATGTATGTACACTTTATAAAACCAGTTTTTTTTGCTTTACATTCTCTTTTATTATGTTTTTATACAATATTTGTCATTTATAAATACATTTTTCTTATTAAAAAACACGTAACAAAAACAATTGGGGGTAGCATTTTTGGGGCTGGAACGGATTAATGGCGTTTCAATTAATTTGAATGGGGAAAATTGCTTTGAGATACGATCAAATTGACATACGAGCAAGGTTACGGAACGAATTAAACTCGTTTCTCGAGGTACCACTGTATCTGGAAATTTCGAAAGCAGAAACAGTGCAAATTACAAGACCACATACAGAAAATATTCTGCTTATTTCCATTATAATGAAACGAAATCCTAAATTACATTACATTAATATCAGCCACTTCATTATCAGTCGGCCGCGGTGGTCTAGAGGTAGCGTGCCCGCCTCTAGATCCGCAGGGCGCGGGATCAAACCCGGCCGCGGTCGATGGATTTTTTAGGACGTAAAAATCCTGGGCACGGAGTCCTCCGGGAAGGACTTTAAGCTGGGGGTCCCGTGTCGTAGATTTACGGCACGTAAAAGAACTCCAAGCCTAAATTAGAGCCTCTGGACAAAATTTCTCGGCCCTTTCACGTCCAAGAAATACTTAGTTTCCAGAGGGGGGCTGCGAGGCGATGGGCTTACCACCTGTCCCTCTACCCTCTCTCGGAAAATAAGCATATCAAAATTAGTATAGGTAATGGAACCTCCATTGGAGGCCCCTTTGCCCCACCTGGGGATCATAGGGTACCAGATACAGATACAGATACTTCATTATCAGGGTGATCAGACATAATGGTTTTTCCGGGGCAATCCCAGTCTTGAGCATACTGTCCCAGTGTCCCAAGAAAGTTTGTCAGGACACCTAAATCTCCTGGTTTTTTAGGAATTGAGGAACTATGCACAACGTTTCGTGTTTTTTCCAGTAGATAATGACACTACTTGCAACAAGTGTGTTAGTTGTCTTTCAGAAATATTTGACTGCAGGCAGATTCCTACGATAGTTTGTTACTGCCATAGATGAATTTGGCTTCTGGTCAAAATTAACATTGTTTCAGTTAGTTCTGACATATGGCATGTTACTTGTCATATGTTATGAAAAATTATTTGGACGAAAGCAAAATTAATTAAAACCATATTTTGTCATAGACTATACGATCAACGATATCTACTTACGATATTTCATTATTTCAGAGGAAGTGTAGTGAGTGGCCATCTTTATGGTGAATGGGGGAAAAATCCTACTAATTCAGTGGACCTTGTGGAGAATTTCAAATCGCCCAGGCACATAAAATGTCATTTCCCCATCGATTACTTGCCCATACAACTGGAGAAAGTGAAACCCAAGGTATGTGGGCCTATTAACTGAATTGATAAATTTCATCTTGAATTTTCTTTGAGGGAAGAAGTAAAAGTATAGGAAGTTTTTAGTCTTATACCCTCAAAAACGATAAATAAGAAGCCAACAATAATAGATATGGGGACAATCTATTGTCCCCATATCTATTATTGTTGGCTTCTTATTTATCGTTTTTGAGGGTATAAGACTAAAAACTTCCTATACTTTTACTATTAACTGAAGTTTCTGCAAGCTACATTTCATAAGAGCACTTCTCCTGTGAATTTCAAATTGAAACTGAATCTACAGCACCCAGCTTCCATTGCTGAACTATTATTAAGTTTTAGGAAAAAATGCTATAAAATAATGTGAGACAGTGACAGATCTGTTCTCTTACTGTCTTTATTAACTACTGGGGTTTGTGGTCTTCCCCACTAGTTTGGCAGAAATGTAGGCCATTTCACTAGTTACGTTCTCCCAGTGAAATGAGGTGAATTATTTTAATAATGTATAGTTACCAGGGAACTCTTCAGGGGCGTATTCAGGGGGGGGGGGGCTGAGGGGGCTGCAGCCCCCCCCGAAACGTTAAGGGTATATATACGTGAACAACCACAAAAAGATAAAAAAAATGCAGATTCTAAAATATTAAAATTTTACAAGAAAATGAACTTAGAAGTGGACAAAAATTACAGGATCTTATAACAAGGCTTACTAGAACATAACTAGAAGATAAAAGTATAAAAAATTGACCAAGTTTATTTTAAATTGCACGTTTTATAGGAGCATGAAAAAAATTAATTCAGATGCACTTATCACTTCCTTATAGGCATAACATTTTTCTGGTTTCTCTGACGCCTTTTATTTTTTTAATGCATATAATGAACATATTTTTCTACAAAGTAGACTACTTTTATACAGCTAAAGTTATTATTTTTAATGCAATTAATTTTTATATATCGCATATAAAATATCTTGAAATTTGATCAATATTTCATTACACATTTTCTTTAATTTTATACCTATGGGCATCATTGTAGTCTACTTTATGCATATATGCATGTAAAATTAGTGTAAAAAATTTCAGCCTTCTATCTCTGATGGTTGTGGAGCTACCTAACAATATGTGTGTAACCGGGAAATTCAATTTTAAGTTAATAGTGAATTTCTCATTTGACCTTTCTAAGGGCGTGGCTCAGAGCATGTAAACATATTTAAATGTCCATTTAAATGCCACAAATAATTTCTAATCCTATATAAACTATATATCAATGGATGCAGAAAATTCAGCACAATTTTTTAGTGCTATAAAAAAACATAAATTTCAAAATAATTCACGTACATATACCCTTAAGTCATGCTAATATGTTGCACATAAGGGCACTTTAATTTCTCAGAAAGTAGACAGTTCAATTGCACATTTTGACTTATAAAAGATGAAATGCGTTATTCCAACGTGTTCAGTATAATTGTGTGATAATTAGGGCTCAGAGGTTGATGATATGTCATCTCTTTTATGAGACATCACAGACAATGCAGGATGTAGTATAAGTTCGTCTTCCGTCAAAACGAACAATAATACCTTACTCATATTTTGCATTTTATTTTCTACCAGTCATTTTTAGGAAATTTTCATTCGTTCGTTACATTTTTTCCTATTTTGTCTTCAGAATGAACTTTTCCACCATTATACACAAAGCAATCTCGCAATTCATTAATATAGTAAACATAATATTAAAGTAGTCAAATAACATACTTAAAATATTGTCCTTTGTTTATTATTATATTAATATGCTACTGTATATTCCCTTTTTTAGATATATATTTAGAAATATTGTCATATTTTAAATTTTTCATGTCATATTTTCATAAATTTAAGGTAATTTATAGGTCATTTTTAGGCGTTTTTAGATCATCAACTTCTGAACCCTAGTGAAAGTAAAGTTAGGATTTTCACAGCCCCTCCCGAAAATAAATCTTGGATACGCCCCTGGAACTCTTAAACATAAATTCTTACCAGCATGATTGTTGTAAGATCTTATTTACAGAAGATAAAATTGCCATGTCTGAACCTCAAATCAAACCAGTGACCTCATGATGATGATTACAACATGAGGTTGTTACTGATCTTTACTTGATTTTATTATTATTATTATTATTATTTTATTTTTATTATTAGTATTATTATTATTATTATTATTTTTTTATTATTGTTGTTGTTTTAGAGAAAGTATGCAAGTTAAAACAATACTAGACAATGGGCTACCAATATGAAACCCTCCCCCCCCCCCCCCCGTGGGAATTTCCGACACATATATTTTTTTGTTGGTATTGTCATCTAGTTTAAGATTTTAGTTGTTTGCCCCTTATCAATTGCAGCATTTAGCCGGAAACCCCGGAAAACCCCAGAAATCCGGAGAAAATGAATTTGTTTTAATTTTTCATTGTTCTTTGCTCCTAATATTCCCAGGGAATTTCTGACTCACACATTTTTGTTGGAATTGGCATCTAGTTTAATGTTTCAGTTGTTTGCCCCTTACAAATTACAACATATCCCCGGAAAACCCGGAAAAACCACGTCTATACGGAGAAAATTACTACCGTATGTTTTATTTTTTAAATCTTTGTTCTTTGCACCTAATATTCAAAGGGAATTTCTGAATTATATGTTTTTTGTTGGCACTACCATCTAGATTAAGGTTTCAGTTGTTTGCCCCTTATCAATTACAGCATATCCACGGAAAACACCGAAAACCACGGAAATCCGGAGAAAGGGACTTCGTTTTATTTTTTAAAAATCTTTGTTCTTTGCTCCTAGTATTCAAAGGGAATTGGTGAATCATATGTTTTTGCCCTTCATGGGATCTTATCGGCTAAATTCATTCATTCATTCATTCATTCATTCATTCCCATATAGATTAAGGTTCCAGTTGTTTGCCCCCTACCAATTACAGCATATCCCCGGAAACCCCGGAAAACCACGTATATACGGAGAAAATTACTATGTATTATTTTTTAAATCTTTGTTCTTTGCTCCTAATATTCAACGGGAATTTCTGATTCGTATGTTTTTTTGTTGGTATTGCCATCTAGATTAAGGTTTCAGTTGTTTGCCCCTTATGAATTATAGCATATCTCCAGAAAACTCCGAAAACCACGGAAATCCGGAGGAATTGACTTTTTAAAAATTTCTTTAAAATCCTTGTTCTTTGCTCCTAATATTCCCAGGGAATTTCTGACTCATATGTTTTTTTGTTGGTATTGCCATCTAGTTTAAGATTTAAGTTGTTTTCCCCTTATCAATTACAGCATATCCACGTAAACCCTGAAAACCACGAAAATCCGCAGAAAATGAGATTGTTTTATTGTTTTAAAAATCCTTGCTCTTTGATACTAATATTCCCAGGGGATTTCCGAATCACATAATTTTTGTTGCTATTGCCATATAGTTTAAAGTTTCAGTTGGTTTCCCCTTACCAATTACAGCAGGACAAAGAATACTGGAAAAAATCCTGATGCTGAATGGATGAAGGCGATTGAAAACCTAGCAGAACACACTTCATATTCTAATTTGACATCTGTGAATGATAATTTATCTTACCAAACCTTCCACAGTCACTACCAAACTTTCTTGACTGAAGTTAGAGAAGGGGCATTCGGTAAAACAGCACAATTTTGGAATGGTAATATGGACAAAGTGTCATTGATTTTGAAATTTCAGCGAGCAACTAAAGAAAATAACTTGATTCCCCTTTTCTTTGCATGTGACCATCACAATTATGGCAGATATCTCGTAGTCCATATACTCACCCTTTTGAACCTAACAAGGGACACACTTGAAGCAGAAGAATTACTTCGCAATAACGGTTTCAGTGACCGTACATCACAAGTTCCGAGTTCTAGAAATTCTGTGGATTTCCGTGATTTTCCGGCTTTTACGGGGATACGCTGTAATTTATAATGGGCAAACAGCTGAAACCTTAATCTAGATTACAATGCCAACAAAAAAAAATATGTCAGTCAGAAGTTCCCTGGGAATATTAGGATCAAAGAACAAAGGTTTTTAAAAAATTAAAACGAACTCATTTTCTTCGGATTTTTGAGGTTTTTGGAGGTATCCGGGGATATGCTGTAATTGATAAGGGGCAAACAACTGAAGCCTTAATCTACATGGCAATACCAACAAAAAACCATATGAGTCACCAATTCCCTTTGAATACTAGGAGCAAAGAACTAAGATTTAAAAAATTAAAACAAAGTAATTTTCTCCGGGTTTCCGTGGCTTTCGGAGTTTTCTGGGGATTTGCTGTAATTGATAAGGGGCAAACAACTGAAACCTTAATCTGGATGGCAATACCAACAAAAGAACATATGATTCAGAAATTCCCTTTGAATATTAGAAGCAAAGAACAAAGATTTAAAAAATAAAACATTGTCATTTTCTCCGTATAAAATTGGTGTTTTCGGGTTTTCCGGGGATTTGTTGTAATTTGTAAGGGGCAAACAACTGAAAACTTAAACTAGATGACAATACCAACAAAAAATATGTGAGTCAGAAATTCCCTGGGCATACTAGGAGCAAAGAACAAAGAAAAATTAAATCAAACTCATTTTCTCCAGATTTCCGTAGTTTTCCGGGGTTTCCGGGTAAATGCTGTAATTGATAAGGGGCAAACAACTAAATACTTTAAGGATCAAGATGGATAAAGAATTTTTATTTGCCATTAAATAAATAGATTACAATAGGCATCGTCAAATCATAAAAATATATACATAATTATAAAAATACACATAATAATAAAAATAAAATACTTGTTCTTATCTTACAAATTTGAACTATTACTTTCTCATCTATATTTTCATTTAGGAAATCCTCAATGGTGTAGAAGGCCTTATTCTTAAGCCATTTGGACATAGTCATACTAAAATTGTTTGTAGGTAAGTGTTTAATTGTGTTTGGCAGTTTGTTAAAAAACAGTAGTTGTTGATATTTAAAACTTTTATAATACTTATCCAGTCTAATACTAGGTTTTACGAGGTTTGATTTTTGTCTTGTATTATAGTTGTGTTGTGTATTCTGCTCTTCGAAATCTTCTATATTTTCTTTAATAAATAATAATTATAGTATATATAAATACCTGCCAGTGTCATGTTTAATCGTTGAAAGGCTGTTCTACACGAGTCTCTAGGCCCTAATCCATCTATAGTTCCAATTGCTTTTTTTTGCCATATGAAAACCTTTAATGCTGAGGGTGAGTTGCCCCAGAGACAGATCCCATAGATTAAGTGAGTGTGGAATAGTCCAAAGTAAATCATCTTTAGTATTGCTGGACTTATACAGGTTTTTAATTTTCTTAGAAGGAAGACGACCCTAGCCATCTACTTAAACTAGATGGTAATTTTAACAAAACATATGTGAGCCAGAGATTCCCTGGGCATATTAGGAGCAAAGAACAAAGAAAAATTAAAACAAACTCATTTTCTCCGGATTTCCGGGGTTTCCGGGTAAATGCTGTAATTGATAAGGGGCAAACAACTGAAAACTGAAACTAGACGGCAATACCAACAAAAAAATATATGTGTCGGAAATTCCCACGGGGGGGGGGGATGGGGGGTATACAGTAGCCTACGCTCTATACCCTTTTCAATGTGTAAAACTATGGCAGCATCTGATTATGTTGCAGTGTTGCAAAATGGCCAGTTTTAATGCAAAGAATATTTAGATTTTTCCTTGTTTTATGCTATTGAGCTACTTCCAAATCATCTTAGTGATAGATTTGTATTGCCTCAAAACATGCTTCACATGAATTTTAACAATTTTAAATCACTTAAACTTGTAAATCCACATTGGTTGCAACGACTTTCCATCTCATCATGTGGGCAAGTAGCATATGCAAGATGCTTGACTTCTTAGTAACACTCCCGACTTCTCAGGTTTTAGTCGTTGCTTACAATTTGCAACAACAAGGCATGATTCTTTTCTTTGCTGCTAGAGTGCCCTAAAGCACATGGGCTTCTCTAAGTTGCATCAACTGCTTTCTGCAAGCAAGATTTCCCTTCTCCAATAGCGCAAGCTATAAAATCCCTCACAGAGGTTACTATTGCCAATGTAGTCACTTTGTGGCAAGATCTAAATCGCTATTTTCAAAAATCTATTAGACACTTTCTAAACTTTGTGGTTTTACATCCCTGGAGGGACTAAACCTACTATCCAATCACTGCATCATCTACCATAGGCAGATAGCAGGATTGGGAGCATGTGGGACAACCATGGCCATTAATGATGGTTTCCATGACATGAGTCACTACTTCTCAATCAAGTAGCTCCTCAGTTTTTATCACGAGGCTGAGTACACTCTGTTTCAGACCTCTCTACCTCAGAAAAATTCAAGTAGGTACTGGGAATCGAATCCAACCTATGGAACCATAGCCACGGATGCCAACCACAAGACCATGCCCATGGTCTTATTACACACTATCATATTGTATTTATATATTCTCATGTTACAAGTAATCTTAGTAATCTTGGAGGGGGGCGTCCGCATGCCAGTCCATTATCATTTAATTCCTGTAAACAGTCTGTTTTTACATCCACTATCCGCCACTGGTGTAAAAGACTATTGTCGTCATTTGCATGAATAATAAATTCCAAAATAATAATCTACAAGATAGTTAAACTTATAAAAAACTGAATTAATAATATGGGTAGGCCTACCTTTTTTCTCATAATCTACAAGATAGTTTTAAACTTATAAAAAACTGAATTCCTAATATGGGTACCTTTTTCTCTCCCTAGATTATATATGTGGCCCGAAATCCCAAGGATACCTTCATCTCAATGTACATGTTTTTCAAAATAACCATCAAGCTACAGCTCCCATTGGAAGATTTCGCTAGTATCTTCATGCAAGGAACTTGTACGTATTATACTATATATACATGTATAAATATAAATATATGCACAAATAACCTGCTACATATTCTCATTTTTTGCACAAGTGAATGCTTTGCTCTAGTAGTGCTTAAGGGCAGTCCTACATTATGTTACATGACATATAATGTTATTTATAATAACCAGGGCCCAGATTCTGATGACCTAAAATTGTTTGAAAAATGACCTATAAAATGACCCTAAATTTTAAAGAAAATGACTTAATACTTATAAAAATGACTTAAAAACTGATATTTTTTTACAAAAAATTATTATAGACTAGTTTGTACATTATTGTAAAAACTAAATAACTGTAATGTTATGAATGTTCTTTTCTCAGGGAAATTTATACTGGTACTGAGACACTGGCGAGTCAAAAATCGGCATTTCCTTTTGTGGTCTGCCGGATTATATTGTTGTTTATTGAGGGTAAACAGTAGTTTGCACTCTCAGATCCAAGCAGGTGGCGGGCTCTGGTGCCAAGTCAATCTAATAACAATAGCAGTATACTTGTAATACAAAATTTTGGTATTTCTTTGATTCTCACTTCCAACTGAGACATGACAACACCTAACGCCGAATTTTTCATTCTTGCATTAAACAAACAACACTTCAAAGACAGCACCTCCCAGCGATGAAAAAAGTACACTCAATGTAAATACAAGAAAATGACTAAATAAGGAACCAAATGACATGAAAATGACAAAATAATGACCTAAAATTGAAATAAATGCCCTGAAAAATATAAAATAGCATAATATGACAAAAAAACCTAATAAAAATGTATTCCTATAGTCTAGAGGCCATGATTAGGATTTATCTACAAGTTGGCAATGTCTAGGCAGCATAGGGTTGCCACCTTTCGGTAAGGCTAAGGAGGAACACTTATCGAATATATGCAGATCGCCGATCTCCATAGGCTACCTATATTTGTACATGGAACAATGTATTAATAATAGAAAGATGAAATACATTCATTACAATTCCAAAACTGAATAGGCTATATAACTGTAACACTAACGTTAGAAAAGAAAAGATTAGCAAGATAATAAAAAAGAACCTTGGCAAATCCACGACCTGAATCTGTATTTCTTGTTTCATTTGGCAGCTTCTAATAGTTCTTTGATCTGTTTCACTCTTACTAAATAGTGTTTGCAGGTATCTATAACATTTGTAGAAATTATGATTTCACTCTTTATGTGGTCAGCTGAGCACCTGTCTCTGGATTCGGTCCATTTTAGATTCATGAGAGAGAACACTCTATCCACAAAGGCATTGCTACAGGGAATGCTTAGAACAAAGCATGTGAGCTTATAGAGATTGGGCATGTGTTCTTTGCCAATCTCCTGAATAATTTTCTTCCATTCCATACTCATACTTAGTATCTCCTTCTGCATAGTTCACTTTAGTAGCGTTTATTATATACAAACTGAAGCAGAATTCCTCACATAACTCATCCAAATTAACATCAGATTCTACATTAAGTGCCTTCACAGATTCTTTGACGGTGATTTCACTGCTGCCAACACGTACATTTTAGCGATGGAACAATATCGATAACTTGATCATGAGTCAAAATTCACAAAATATGCCACTGTCTCATATTTTGTTTTGGAATAATTTGGCGTCCCGCAATATAATGCGTCCCTCTTAGGCATAATTCGGGATGCTGAAAATGTTCTTAAAATGTGGGATGTCCTGCCTAATTCGGGACAGGTGGCAATGCTAAGGCAGCATCAATAAAAAGATGACGTGTCATTAGAATCCGGGCCCTGATAATAACTCTTTGCCTACACCTTTAATTAATAATTTAATTCAATTATTCCATCTGGCACTGCAATTAACACATCGATTACTTCAACGCAGGCAGTGAGCAGGTGAATCATATCAAGATCTTGTACATTCTATCAAATGTAGTTCTTGCATCATACCTAGCTATGTGATGAATTATCATAAGTCAATATTAAACAAATGAAAAGACAGGAAAGATTTGAATTGTAAAATTCAACAAGCAAATATGATTTATGTTCTATCTCTGCTGTAAGTAGTAAAAAAGGACGCAAGTAGGTTAATATATCAGCACTGGGTGCACGAAATTCAGGTTAGTCTTTGCAGTTCTCATAATAGGGGTCGGTTTCTTAATGTTTAAAAACTTAAAAACATGCTTTGCTAGGGGACTTTCCGAAAACTTTTGTACATACAATAGGGAGGCACTGTGAAATAAAATATAACTACAAAATGTCAGTTGCCAAAAAAATTCAAGGTACAAAGAAAAGCTGTCGAAAATTGTATAATATCCACAATGTAGTCTCTTTATCAGCTGTTTTGTTGGAAGATAGCAACTTTCAGAAGGACATTCTTTGAAGGTCACACACTCATTCACCCAGTCTTTGTGGAAAGTGGTTCTATTATCAGTTAGTGCTCATTTTGGCAGACAGACTTTTTAAGAACAGTTATTTTTAATAGTATGCAGATATATACAGATTTTTAAGTTGTCTATACAAAAGAGTTTCTTATCACTAACTACTCATTTGTTTAACTTAGTAATCCTACTAATATATATATATAAATGAATGTATGTGTGTCTGTCCTTTATGCATTACTACACCATTCATCCGATCACCATGAAACTTTGGGAAATTGTTGAGTACACTCCTGCGCAGGTTTCTGGCATATTACATTTTTAATTTTAGCTTTCATTTGCGAGTTATGAGTGAAAAACGGGAAGATGTGCATTTTTTTGCTTTTTGAAGCATCGATTCTCAGTAATACATTTCAGTCTCAGTAGCCATCAATAATGGCCATGGGTGTCAGCATGCTGGCCACATCCCCCAATTCTACAATCTGCCTATGGTAGATGATGCTATGGTCAGATGGTTGGCCCTGTCCCCAGAGGGATGTAGTATTACAAAATTTTCTTCTGAAAATTTGACACAAACATGATGACTTTCCCTTATTCTTATTCCCATTTCATATTAAGAAAATCTTATTTTCTTATGATTTTCTTAAAAACAGCTCTAACAATGTTGTTTAATTCTTAAATGTCGTGACTGTTAATGGTTAAGTTAAAATTCAATATTTAATTTTTTATTATTCTGCCAATATACCATAATTAATTTGATTGGCTTTTTCAGCAAGAATCTAGAATCACCTATCAAATTAGTTAATGTCATATCAGTGGAATAATAAATTGCATATTCAATTCTGATGTTTAAATTTTGTACAAAACCAACTTAAAACTTCTATTTGAAATATTTTCCTTCTAGAAATTCCTGGAAAAGTTTTAAATGCTGGCAGTTGTTTATTGCTCTTTCCTCCCAAATAATACAACTTGTGGCTGAGACCATTGAATACACACTTCCATAGTGCAGTTGCTTACTCTGTATCACAATTTGGTGCGGCATTTCCATGCTTAGGGTATAGAAAGTCATGCAAATGTTAGTCTTTTAGATTCTTTCCCCTTATGCTACAACATAGTAGGCTTTATATTAATGACAGTGATTCCTACGAAGTATTTATTTGTCTTATTATGCAAAGAAATATTTAATTAAAAGAATCAGGATGACAATGTCAGTTACATGACTTTCATGACGAGATATCACACACACACACGACTGTATTTTGATGTTGTGGTTACAGATCTTACTTTGATGATTCATGAAAAGAAAATTACTTTAGGATGATTATGAATTCTTGAGATCAGTTTGTCTAATTGTTTTCTTTCAGTAACATTTGGAAATTTCTTCAAACACATTCTTACATATTGGAACAAGAGACATGAACCAAATGTATTATTCTTAAAATATGAAGAAATGAAACGCGTAAGTATTATTATCCCATTCAGTTTAACAGTTACAGGGTTTCTATGATTTTATTTGTAGATTTTGTAGGTTTTCAGTAGAATTTCTTCAAATAAATCTTATTCTTTCTTTTATAGCAAACATTTCACATTGCCACTTTCTTTTAGCAAAACATAAAACTCTTCACAATTGTTGATGGGCTGATGGCTAGAGTGTAGAAATTGAGGTATTATTGTGGGTGGGATGACTGCTGATTGTTAATCCAACAGCCATGTTCTAACAGTTTTACTTTGAAACCCAATGGATATGGGCCTTCTGTGTGACATACAGGGTCTTTATTATAAATTGAGACCGGTGTTTTCACTCTCCGCTACGGAGTCCGCATAAGCCGTGGGCGGCTTCCCTGCTTAAAGTGTAGGCTATATAAAGTATTACATCTTACCTTATAACATAATGTTGGAAGTGTCGTCCTTCCTGTGTTATACAGGCATTGTATCTGGAAACCACATTCTGGCTGACGCGAGTGAGTTTATCGAACAAATCCTCACACATTGGAGGAGCTGAAAGAAAACATTACGAATGAAATTAGGGGCATTACAGTGGATGAACTCACTCGCGTCAGCCAGAATGTGGTTTCCAGATACAATGCCTGTATAACAAAGGAAGGACGACACTTCCAACATATGTTATAAGGTAAGCCTATATAGCCTACACTTTAAGCAGGGAAGCCACGCGCGTGCCTCCCGCGGCTAATGCGGACTCCGTAGCGGAGAGTGAAAACACCGGTCGCCCCGTCTCAACTTATAATAAAGACCCTGTACTTAACAAGATTTGTCATAGGCAAATGCAGCAGTCACCCATCCAAATTTTCTCCAAAGCTATAAGTCATCAATAGTAATATATTATTACATTGATAGTAAAATACTTCGTAAATTGCACAGTTTTAAAGATGTATCCATACTTTATAGCCCAAGTTCTTTCCCAGTAAAAAACAAAAATAAAAAGTAAATAAAACTACCAAAATCTTTCATCTCATTTAAGCTTAATAACTATATTAATAAATAATTAAGTTAATACAGACAAACCTCTGTATAACAAAGATTGATTTAATAATAAACCCGCATTTAGCAATATTTTTCTTTGGTCCTGGCAAATTTCCTATCTAATGTTAAATTTCACGCAATACAATGATGAAGCTATTTTAGAAACACCCTTTTATATAGATATTTTGATGTTCTATTGTTACTGCAAACCAATGGCTTTGCCCTGTGGTTGGGAGCTTGTATCAGATTAATGTCCATCCCTGCCATCAATATTTCTTTTCTAGGGGCCTGATAACTGTTACATTTCTTAGAAATCCCAGAAAAGAAAGGTTGAGTAGGTGGCAGAAAATAGTAACATTGAGGATAGGATCATTCTTTATTTGTGCAAAAGCATCTATAGTGAGTTCAATTACTACTTCTGTATGCACACCATGTGTAGTTAAAACGCTATACCGAACAAATGGTTTTAGTTTTGCTTTACCTAAAGGGAAAATTTGCTTTCTTCCCTCTTCCCGCCCTCTATGAGTTTGGATTTTCTGGCATAGTCCACGCAGTATTAAAGATTTAGATCTGTGAACAATAAATTATTTTTCGCTTATTTATATGTCTGTTCCTTGAATTGTCACATAGATTATAAAGTAGTATGCTTGTAGTATTAATAATATGAGGTAAATAACTGACACTCAATATAACAATGATCGCCAGCATGGTCTTGTGGTTAGCATCGCTGACTACAGATCCGTCGGCCCGGGTTTGATCCCTGGTACCTCCTCGGATTTTTCTGAGGTAGGGAGGTCTGGCAGGGGTGCACTCAGCCTCGTGATTCAAATTGAGGAGCTACTTGATAGAGAAGTAGCTGCTCCGGTCATGAAAACCACCATTAACGGCCGTGGGTGTCAGCATGCTGACCACATGCCCCCAATCCTGCCTTCTACCTGTGGTAGATGACGCAGCAGTCGGGTGGTAGGCCAAGTCTCTCCAGGGATGTAGCGCCACGGAGTTTAGTTTTAGTCAATATAACAATAACCCCTATATAACAATACAATCTGCTCGGTCCCACAAATATCGTTATGTAGAGGTTTGACTATATTAAAACTTCAAATTAAGTACGGTGCAAGAATTATAAATATTTTTATAATTACCTAGTACAATTTTAAACAGAAAATTATTAAAACATATGGGCTACATATTAACTAACACTAGAATGTTATTCTCTTGTGAATATATAGTGTTATTCTAGCTCTGAAATTGTGCTTCTAAGTACAGTCATCAGTTTGTATGTTGTTATGTAATTCACTACCCATCTCATGGTAGGATTACATGGCATGACATCCGTCTTGTCATACAATTATGGAATCAGTTTGGTTATCCTAGATAGTAGCCAACTTGTGACCCAGGACTTTTAAAAGAGCACTATAGAAAGCTTCCCTTGTATGTTAATAAAATAAAATTTATAAATGCAAGTATTAACACTGCTATCATGCAACAGGAAGTATTAGCCTACTGGCTATCACAATCAATAACAACATTCTTTTCTTCCAACATTCTTTTCAATATTCTTTTCTTCCACGTGATAGGACACAGTTGGCGTTATCCACAAAATTGCAAACTTCTTGGACAAGAAGTTTTCAGAGGATGACATAACACAATTGGCAGACCATCTGACTTTTCGTAAGATGAGGAACAACCCTGCAGTTAATCGAGAAGCCACATTAGCAGCTTACCTTGCTTCAGATCCTCATTTGAAAGCAACGTATGGATTCCTGAGGAAAGGAGAGGTTGGGGACTGGAAAAATCATATGAGTCCTGAACTCATTGCCAAATTTGATTCTTGGACAGAAAGCAGTCTTGAAGGCACGGGACTTACTTTTGATTGACATAGAAGCAGAGTGAAATAACATTCAACAATTGTTCATACAGTAACAACAACAACAAAATACATAAAAATATTAATGTTCGAGCAGAAATTGACAGACATACACTTAAACAGCTCGCATATCATATTGTGATTAGGGCCTAGATCCTTAGGTTTTATGCTATTTTGATCCTTGCTAGGTAACAGTGATTTTTTAAATGTAATTATCCATTTTGTTGTTATGGCAGTCACATGGTCCAATCTTATAAAACCTGAAAATGGCTAAATTAGATGCTAAATACTAAAAATGGCTTTTTTTATGAACATAAAATAAATACTTAAACTAATAATAGTCTATGTAATTTAATTGTTATACTAAAAATTACTATTTAAATATCTGTGTCTACATTTTTCATCTTGCTCGCTGTTGATATTTGTCACTATGTGTAAGAGGAAAAATAGCATATCATGTGTAATTTTGTGCCCCATAGTCCCGGTAAAGGGAATTGTTAGTGAAAAGAATTCCCCGGTTTCTTTAGAAGCAAACTACAGATAATCTTACAAAACTATACTTGCAGTTTATTCACAGTGTTTGCTCCAGGAAGATGCAGCAAGTAAAATATTCTAAAAATTGGCTGATTAATTCTAAAGCTTTCTTCTTGGGCTTATGTGGTGGAGTTGGAAATGACAGGGATAAATTTAAAACTAATTGTATTTTATACACTGTAACCTGTTGAAAATTATATAGGAACAGAAAGTGTTCCTATATAATGTGGATCAGTTCCACGAAATAACTGCAAATCAAACTAAAATTATTTAATGTGTTTATTGCACAGTAGGCCTACTTAAAAGTTAAACTTGAAAATAAACTTGTCTGAAAATGGTAAAAAACTAAAATAAAACTATTTTGATATGTTTAAAAACTAAAACAGGGTTTATAAAAACCTAAAAATCCAGACCTACATATGATCTGAAACTTGTTTTCCAACATGTACATGGACACATACCAGATGTTTTGAGTTTAATATTCATGGTTGTGTTTTTGTGATATTATTGTAAATGTATTAAAATAAATACAATTTGAATATGCATACAGAGGTTTTCAACGTTCAATATAAACTTTGGGACACTCATTACATTTCAGTTTGTAAACTCCTGGTCTACTATTTGTCTCTGTGTTGTGTTATTTCTCGTTGTATTCTGTTAAGTAGTTGGTTTTTCTTTTTCTGATGATGTAATCAACACTGTACTGCAGATGAATATAAAATTAATATAGTTTATTGTAAAGTTATTAAAACTGGCATATTTTGTAGTAGTATTTGTAGGGAATATTTATTTTAGATCTTTCAGTCATATTTTCCTAAATTTTAGAATGTTTAAAATATTCTTTATAGGAAGTTTTTTCTTTGAACAAACAATCACAACAACTCGCTTTATAGTTCCTTCCTAACTCCTGCCAGATTCCACCCCTATTTGTGGTACTGTAGAGTGCTGATGAAAGACAGAAAATGAGTACTAGGGTGGAGATCCTGTCAAATGTGTTTTACTGACACTAGTATATGGCTGCCAGACATGGTCCCTAACTGAGAAGCAGAAGCATTCGCTACAAGTCTGCCAGAGAAGGATGGAATGAAAAATACTCAAAATCTCAACCAGGTACAAAATCAGGAATGCTGACATAAGAAGGGCAAAACTAAGGGACGTAGTTGAAAGGGTGGAAAGTCTGAAATGGAGGTGGGGAGGACATGTAGCAAGAATGAACCACAATAGATGGACACACAGATTGACTATTTGGGACCCAAGGGAAGGACAAAGGACCGTAGGGAGGCAAAAAACAAGATGGTCGGATCTTCAAAAGAGCAGCAGGAGGAGGACAATGGTCGAGGGAAGCAAGAGACAGGGAAAAGTGGAAGAAACTAGAACCAAATAGTAACCACACCACCAGAGGTTAGAGCAAACTACAACACCAGCATCATCAACGGCAACAAATCCATAAGAAGTGAAAAGTGCCAGTGGTATTGTTCAGTGTAGTGGCTCCCTAGGAATAGCTCACCTTAGGAGTGTCAAAATGAGCTAATCCCTGTGTAAACAGGAGGCCTTGGCCCTTTAAGGGATGTGAATGAATGAATGAATGAATAAGCCTTATTTGTCCCATGAAGGGCTATGGCCTCCTAATTAGGGTTAGCTCGATTAGGTATCACATATGGAGGGCTAGTCCATATGATCTTCAACATTCTAAGGTTGACTTGAAGTCTATCTTGTGATTGTCTTTTCCACAACCCTGATTTTGCACAACTGTTTTTATAGCACTGTCTTGTCATTTTCCTTTAGTTTTGCTCTCCACTTGGTTCTGTCCTTTGCCATTGTGGACCAGTGTACGCCTACTTCCGCCTTGAAGTCATCTGCCCACCTGGTACCTGGTCTTCCACAGTGTCTCTTGCCATTACGGGGGTCCCACGTTGTTGAAATGTGTGCCCACCTGTTGTTGTTGAGTCGTGCCACATGTCCTCCCCATTTCCATTTTAGAAGCATGGCTTTTTGTGAGATGTCCTTAGATTTTGTCATTTCTTTTAGTCGTACATTTGAAATTCTCTCCCTCCAGGTTATCCCTAGAATTTTCCTCTCCATTCTTCTTTGGCAGCTTTGAATCCGTTTTCTCTGTCCTTCCGTCAGGTTCCATGTTTGGCATCCATATAACATTGTTGGGTAGATGCTTGTTTCCAGTGCTTCCAGCCTTAGTCTTCTGTTGAGAGTTCTGTCTAGTAGGATGAATTTTAGTGCCCAGAAGGCTTTCCATGCTATGGCCATCCTTCTCCTAATCTCTTTCTCCATATTCTGCTGGAAACAGACGAGTTGTCCCAGATATACGTACTCTGATACATATTCAAGTTCTATCGTATTTACCTTGATTGGGGTTGTCTGTCTGTTGGTCATTACTTTGGTTTTTGTCATATTCATTTCTAACCCTGCCTGGATGCTGGCATTATTCAGTTCTTGTATCATTTCCTGTAAGTGTTGAGCATTTGTTGCAAACAGGACCACATCATCTGCAAATCTGAGATTTGTGATTTTGTACCCATTCATATTAATTCCATAACTTTTCCTCCACTTTGTTTTCCGGAAAATACTCTCAAGAAGACTGGTGAACAGTTTTGGGGATATGGGGTCGCCTTGTCTAACTCCTCGCCCTAGCTTGAAAGGTTGTCCAACTCTTTCTGTTGCTACCTTAGCCTGTGATTTTCTGCATAGTTGAGATGTACGTAGGCTAAATTTATTATTTATTATTATTATTATTATTATAGAGTGCTGATATTCATGTGCTCAGTATAATTTGTACTTACCAATATCATAACAGATGTTGATGTTCTACAGTTAATGCAATGCACGTTTCACATCTTATTGTAAATTAATTTTCAGTAATAGATAGCAGGCTATTCCTGTATAAGCCTATCCAGTTTTTGGTGTCATACATTTTTGAAAAAATTTAAATAATAATAATAATAATAATAATAATAATAATAATAATTATTATTATTATTATTATTATTATTATTATTATATTTTATTTATTTTGTCATCATCATATCATCATCATCTTTATCATCTTTATTATTATTATTATTTTATTTTATTTATTTCGTCATCATCATCATCATCATCATCATAGTTATTCATTTCAAAACTTGAACTGGTTGGAAAAACAAAATCACAAATCTTCTACTCTATCTAACTAAAGAGAGACTATAGAGGACATTTTCAGAGTTAAAACTTAGGTAATATTTTTTTTAAACTAATCTATGCATACATCCTTGTCAAGTTAAGGTTTTATTTTATTTTTTTAAATTCTTTGTAATATCATATAAACCAAACTTCTTAGAGTAGTTTCATTACTTTATTTTACTTTACGTTCTAAATTCTGTCCTAGATAAGAAACAAAGTAGTAAAAGCAACCAAGAAACTTGTTTTAGTTACAATGTATATCTTATCATGGCTGTAGTGTTGTCTGTCCTTCACACAGTTCGGGAATCTTAGCCCCTCCTGTTAGCTAAATTATTTTCATCTGTTTTGTGGGCTTCAGTTGCTACAAGCAAGTCATACAGATCTATCATAGTTTTATAACATGGGATCCAATAATAACAGGTAAGAAATTAACTGGTTGGATGATATTTCAATTGATAAAAGTTAATAATTTTTTTTTAATATAATTTTTCTAAGTATTTTATAAATTAAATGTGCTCATTACGTCCTAGATTTTAAGTGTTATTAAACAGAAGTTTGTTATTCTTACAGCCTGATAGTATATTTTAATACAATTGAGTTACTTTTTAATTATATTCTTATTATAGGAAGCGTGTTTTTAAAGTAAGTACAAATAATTATTTAATAAATAACAGAACATTATTTTTTAATACTTTATCATTCATTACCTTACACCTTACACTACGTCTCCACATAGCCACCACCATTATTCAGGTTCTTGCCGTAAAAGGAAAACCAGTTTTTGCATGCCTTCGTCAAAGAATGATTCCACCTGTGATGAAAGCCAAGTCTAGACAAAGACGTCTATTGTGCATTGGCAGCCGGTGGTCCCAAAAGGAGGGTGGGCCAGTGAGAAATATTTCCAACCCCCCCCCCCTCCGCCGCCGCCGAAATATGTAAAATTGTACTATTTAAGAGTATACTGTAAAAATTAGGAATTAAGAATTATAAGTATCAAATTAATTAATAATAATTCTTTATTGCAACCAAATGGTCTTACTATGATGATTGGAGCAACGGCAGAATGATTTACGGCAGGGGAAACAGAAGTACCCTGAGAAAACCTGCCCTAATTCCATTTTGTCCACCACAAATTCCACATGAACCCATTGAGATTCTATCCTGGGTCCTCAGCAGTGGAAGGTGAGCGGTCTAACCACTCAGTCATAGGGGCCAGCATCGAATTACTTAATACTTAATTAATTTAAAAGTACCAAGTGTGAAACAGATATTCTACTTTGTGTAAATTTTGATTGATAACAATACTCACTCATTTCTTGTAGTTGTAATCTGTCAGCTAGCGAATTGTTCAATTACTTTCTAGTGGAAGTCCTCCATGTTGCTTGTATATTTTTATGCAATGATAAAACAGTCAAAACGTTTAGTGTGTCTTGGCCTATTAATTTCGCAGATCAGTTTTTATACCTTTTAATGTACTAAAAACAGCGTTCCGACTCTGCAGTTGCTACAGGAATTGTAAGAACAATTTCCACTCATTTATATATCTCAGAAAATGTATCTGTCAAATTTGTCACCTATGAATGACAAAAATTAACTTATTGTAGTCGTTTCACATACAGTTTCATTTCCAGAGGCTGCAGATAACTCACATTTAAGTTTTCTTTATTTAGCATTGGGTACGTTGTTGTGATAATTTTGAAAGGGGAAAGAATAAAACACTGTCTATATATTGTAATTTTTTGGGATCTATAATTGAAAACACAGATAGCACCACAATATTTATTCACAATTCACTACAGATACTTACAAATAATTTATTTAAAAAATGCTGTACTTCCCCTGAACACACCAGGGAATTCAATGAAACTGATCTGCTACCTGCTAGCCACTGCCCATTGTAATAACACTAATAACAACTCAAAGGGTAAGGCCCCCATTTACACCAGTGCGACAATGTTCTGTATCGAAAAATCATACAAAAAGTTCCATAGAAAATTAATACAAAAACATATTGCTGACTTACAAGTATGCTGGTATTTAAGCAAACCAGTGTATTTCAAATGAAGCAAACAGCATCAATCCTACAAGATAATTTTTGCAAGTTATACATGATTTTGCCTTTGTATTGCATCGTTCTAGTGTGAAAGCAACCTACTGTGAGTCAGGCATTGCAGTGCCAGAGGAATTTTTAACCAGAAGTATGATCCAAGTGAAAGAGAGAGAGAGAGGTACAGGACCGACTGAAGTGAGAGACAGAGAAAGAAATACGAGGGCTGGCCCACGGAATGAGAAAATTACCACAGAAAGGCAACCCCATCTTAAGGGAAGACAGCTATAAGTCCTTGAAAAACACAACCTTGCCCATAAATCCTTATGTTTAGAATGGGTGCTAGATGGGTGCTAGATGTTCTGAACTGGCCCATGGATGCTTTGCTAGACGGGAAATTTATGTTCATCGCGCCTGCTCAATACAGATCTAAGACACTGACAACTTAAATAAGTTGTGTTCATTCAAGTTTGGATTTATATGAGGCCTATTGTTAATTGAAGGACAATCATGATAAATAATGTTCTGTATTTTTTATAAGGAGGGCCCTTCTGACCCTTATGGCCCTTATGATTTGTTATTGTGTGACACTACGTTGTGCAATACAGAACAAAAGGTGTGGAATGCTTTTGTGTGGAATCCTTTTGGTCCTTGACAAAGCCCAGCCACACACAGCCAAACAAGCTCAAGATGTGATTGCATCATTTGGTAGGGAACAATTCAACCACCCTCCCTGCAGTACAGATTTGGCACCAAGCAATTTTCATCTGTTTCTTCATCTGAAGAAATTCCTTGGTGGAAAACGTTTCAACGACGATGATGATGACGTGAAACAAGAAGTGCAGACAGACAGTGAGTATGTGGAGACATAGTGTAAGGTGTAAGGTAATGAATGATAATAAAGAATTTGAAAAAACAATGTTCTGTTATTTTTTTTTTTTTATTATCAGTACTTACTTTAAAAACACACTTCATACATAGTATGAAAGTAAATCAAATAACTTAACCTGATTTGATTTTACTTTATTGTACTTCTTTTATTATTTTTTTAAAACTCTTGAGAACAAAATCACAAGCACTTTTTACTTTCTTAGTTTTAGAAAAGTAACTTTTTTTCATTGGCAGTAAAAGTTATTTATGATGTAGGACCATTATATAGGACTTAACAGGCAAGCACGAAATTAAAAAATGAGCACTATAAAAATAGCGTTCAGCTTGTTATTCATGTGAACTTATTAAGTTCTTATAACAGTTGAATATAGTATGACATTATATGTTATTTTTAATCGTGAATTTCAAAACAAAAATAATTTCATTTCTCTTGTGTTTGGAACAGTAATTGAGAAACGTATTGGTAATTTTGTATTGTAGCAGAATTCAGGCTTTTTTGGTTGGCAACAATTTGTTTGGAAACAAATCACTGTTTGAAACAGTTGAAGATACCAGAAACATTTGTGGAAAAGATTGAAACATGATCTATTTATAAAGAAATGGATAGCTCTCTTGATCTTATTGAAGAGGCAATTAACTAACTAATATTGAAAAAATCCCTTTAGGCAGGCCTACAGGCGGAGGTAGATTTCGAAGTGCTTTTGGTTTAATTTATTGTCGCTGCATTGCACTCTTCTTCTTTAGCCTTGGCATGGTAAACCTGCAGTAATAAGAACTGAATTCGGTAAAGAGGAAGAGCCTACAATCATTTGTTTTGACAACAAGAATAGGATATAATATTCTGGGAGGCCGTGCGTAAGATCAGCAATGAATAAAATTAGCAAAGCCGCTAAACAAGACAAAATTATGATATTATAATAATTCTTTTAAGTGTTATTATTTTCAAACATTAAAATCTCGCGTAATATGAGAGCTATCAAGAAACTATTTATTGATTTGTAGAGTACTCATCAAGAGCTTTTCAACGATACCCCACAAGACGTGGTTTCAAAAGTTTCGAATTTTCATCCCCCACCCCCACCTCCACCCCCACCCTCACTCGAACCCCCGAATCGTTGGTGTCACTGTGAACTCCATAGGGAGTACTCTAATTTATTCAAACAAAGTTTCCCTCTATACTTCATAGGGGCCGAGATATACATTTTTAAAAATTTCAACCCCCTCCCCCGACCACCCCCTTGGGCCAATTTTGCCCATTAACGAACTTGTCCGAACTATTGGGCCTAGAAATAACATAATAAAATTTGGTTCAAATATCTTCAAAATTACGGCCGCTATCGTGTAAAGATATATATATATATATATATATATATATATATATATATATATATATAAATATCACAAATTTTTTTTTTGAACGGGCGGTGGTTTCGTACTTAGGGGAGCATGAAACGTAAAGATATGAAAGAATTTTTCGAAAATCATAAAGTGGTATCCATTGCAATAGGTAGATTTTTCTTCGAAAATCTACCTAAAATCCTTCGCTGTGGTAAGGAGTTGCAGGGATATAACGAATGCAGAGAAATGAACGTCGTAAGTAGTTTTAAACGAAACTGTTTTGTTGGCTTACTTTTGTGTTTTGTCAAAGATTTTTTCTTGAAATCCAATAAAGCACAAAATCATAATTTTAGAAGAAAAAAAATATTTTTTTTTTATTTCTTGCATTTAACCTTTTCGGTAATTGCATTAATTTCTTAATTGGCATTGTAAGTCTTCTCCTTGAGACAATTTCAGGGAGCATTGAATCGTGTCAGGACGAAAAATGTTTTTTAGGATATTGAACATGTAAAAACGCAGGTTTTTTCAAAAGTCTATAAAGCTCATACACCAAAAGCTTACAAGCCTGACAGTGAAAATTAATTTTTTACCGGCACCAAATTTAGTTTTATTTGTTTTTTACTTCATCTTTCCATACCATACGTACTATTGTGTTCAACCCCAAAATTCGAAGATGAGTTTTTTTTAACATAAATATTCGTTTTGAGGTACCGGTACCCTGAATCGAAAAATACTATTTTTAGAAACATGTCTGTGTGTGTGTGTCTGAGAACAGCCTAACTTGAGAAAGAAAAATTGTATAAAAACAAAATTTTATATTTGGGTATTTGTTTTCTTAAGAGTGAACAAAGATTGGCAATAGCCTCTTACTTTTGATACCACTTTACACTTAAAAAATTTTTACTCTCACGATTTTCTCAAAAATGCTCTAATTTGATTTGATTTGATTTATTAAGTCCATCGGAACATATGCATGTTATGGGACACGTCAATATAATTACAAATACAAATATAAACTTACAGTTGAAGAAATATGTACAATATGAAAATTTCTTTACAGAGTATAAAATATAGATATTAGCAAATTATTGACCTATATTAATTTATAGCCTAAGTACCAGTTTTATAATTCAGATAAGTAAAATTATAAAAAATAAAAATACAAATACAAATACAAAGGTGCTGAGTTATCCTGTTGTTTAATTATTTATATCAATAGGTTATAAATACTGAATGATCTCTTCTAGTAATAAAAATTAATAATTAGGAATAGGATAAATACCTGTTAATGTAGTATTCAAATAGTAACTCATAATTACATGACAATGTAACATAATGAAGGTAAATAAATAAGTATAAAATTTAGAACAGGAAAAGTAGATGAAGGTTCCTCCAGCCTTAGCGAGCTCACTCCACCTACAAAACCCTAGCAACAGGGAACCAGAGTCAACCAAGCCGCTCTCCGAAAGATTGAGCCAGTCCTAACTGTTGCATGACCCTATTACCAGAATAATTCAACACCTGTCCTAGTTCTACAGTACATGGAGATTTTAATGATTAAGTCATTTTTCCATAAGTCATCACTACATGAGGCCATTTGGTCCATATCATGTTTCACACTGTCACTATATGAACTCGTGGGTTTATCCGGCCGCAAATCCTCTAGCAGGCTATCTGAAATAAAGATAAATAAAAAAATTTGAAAAATAAAACTGCTTATGAATGATTGTGGTCAAAGAATTCATCCATTGAATAAAAACAGTGGCTGTGAAGAAATTCACATACCTTTCTTTTAAATTTACATAGTGCAGGTATTTCTTTAATGGATTGGGGTAAACCATTGTATAATTTGAGTCCTGTATATGTGAAGCTTTTCTCAAATAAGCTAGTTTTATGTGGTATACTCGCTAAATCATTTTTATTTCTTGTATTATAGGAATGTACCTTTGAGTTTGTTTGGAATGAAGAAAGATTAGTTTTTACAAATATAAGTGTCTCTAATATGTAGATACAGGGGAAGGGTAATATATGAAGATCTTTATATAATTGCCTGCAGCTGGCTGTGTTGTTTGCTTTCATCATTATTCTTATAGCTCTTTTTTGTAATTTAAATATAGCTTCATTATTAGTTGAATTTCCCCAGAAGATTATTCCGTAAGTTAAGAGGGAGTGAAAGTAGGCATAATAGAGTGAGCGTACTGTGTTTAGGCTGGATACTTTCCTCACTGACCATAGGGCATAACAAATTTTACTCAAATTTTTCGAGAGGACATCAACATGCTTGAACCATTTAAGATTTTGATCAATCCATACCCCCAAGAATTTTGTTGAATCTACATAACTAATAGTTTTATCCTCATATGAGATGTTAGGAAATTCTGTATTCTTATTTTGTACATGCTGAAAGTTTATTGCAACTGTTTTCTCTTTGTTAACTATAAGTCTATTCCTTTCGAACCAGTTATGAAGTTTACTTATTGTTTCTATCATATTAAGTCTAGCAATTTCATTGTTTTCACCTGTTAAAAGGATGCTGGTATCGTCTGCAAAAAGAGTTGTCTTTGTGTGATTTGACTGAATATCTAGATCATTAATGTAAATTAAAAACAATACCGGTCCAAGGATGGAACCTTGTGGAACCCCATACTTGATATACCTCTCACTTGACAGTACATTATTTATTATGTGTGTCCTTTCATCTTTGTGCACGATTTCTACAACTTGTTTGCGGTTTTCTAGATATGATTGGAACCATTTTAATGCTAATCCTCTTATTCCAATAGTTTGAAGTTTGTTGAGTAAGATGTTATGATCTATTACATCGAATGCTTTTGATAAGTCTACAAATAGTCCTACACTAGTGTCGTTCCTATCAATGGCCTCATATACTTCTTGAAGAAAATCAATTATCGCAGTATTTGTGGATTTTCCCTGACAAAACCCGTGTTGTATATTAGTTAGGATATTATATTTCTTTATAAATGCTATAAGATTTTGTTTAAATTTTGTATATGATATGCTTATACCAAGCGCTAAAACTAAATTTGAAAAGTTTTTTCCTAAAAATTCCATGAAGGGTAGTTGTAAGCCAAGTACCGTTCATACAAAGTCAGTCTTGCCTGTGAACAATAAATCTTTGCATCAGACTGAAACAACTGAATACGTACTCCTTGTAATATGACCTCTTATTGTATGTAAGAATGTGAAATGAGAAAGGTGTATTGCCTGTGCTTAGAATAATAAAGTTATGCAAGTGCATTACATCCAATTTTATTTGGATTGTACATCCTTTAGAGATATGACATGATGTGGTAACGACAAAGCATCTTAATGACTTTATCTTTATTCTTTTACATCTTAACCATGAAGAGAAAAATGTTGAATAGAATTTCTTTTCTTGTGAATTTCTTAAAAACGGCTTCAACGATTTGGTTTAAATTTTCTGCATGAATTGTATAATGTGCATAATATATTACATTATACAGTAGGCCTATGCTGTGTATTATAATATATTATGCTAACAGCTAAAACTTTCATTTGAAAATTGTTCTCAATAAATTCTCTGAAGGATAGTTATAAGCTACTCATTTCACAGGGGTGGGTTAAGATGCAGAGGCACTCATTGAAATTTCTGGGGAGGGGGTTGAAAATTGTTGAAAAATTAGCATTTTATCTGTTAAAAATAAAACGATCAAGTTTGGTAACTTAACTTAAAAAAGTAATTAAAACTTTTCTAATTCTTTAGAAATAAATAAAATATTTAATATACTATACAACCAGTAGGCCTGAAGTTAATAAAACGCACTTGCTTGTAACCATGTGCCGCACCGACAATATCGAGTTGTTTGTGTGAGTACGAGCTCAGCCATTGTCAGCCCATCGCATTGTTTTCTCACCTGCATTGTGTTTTATTTATTTTTCTTAATGCTCAACTTAAGAAGTTAAAACATCCAGTTCTTCTTAAATTCATCTTCGAATATATTCTGTATGTAATAATTTGTTTATCAGTTATATATAGCCTATATCATGTAAAAGCAGCCTCAATAAGCATACTTTTTCAATTGAAATTAGCAACTGTCCATGGCTTTGTGAACGAACCACAGATTTATGAACCTTACCCTGAAATGCAAATCACACATAAACAATTAAAACAATTGATAAGCTAAAAATCCAGCTTTGACATGCAGTTCATTAGAGTGTGCCACCCATAAAAAAGGACCTCAGATTCGAGTTCCCTAGTCCACTCTCCCTCCCCCCCAAAAAAACCCGCACAGTGAATTTTGTCCAAGTCATTCAACATACTCTCATTTTGGCCTGCATTCTGTCCACCTACATAAACAGAGAGACAGACAGACATAGAGACAGAGAGACAGACAGACAGACAGACAGACAGACAGATAAACACTTCCTCTTACTGTACATACACTATCAGGTACCTGCGGCTTCGCCCGCGATTATTTACTCAACTGCTATGTTTTGTTTAAAGTATGAAATTATTTTATTTAACAGAACATTACAGTACATCATTTGACATAATTTTTTGTAATTATATTGTTAGGTGCAGTAAAAAAATGAACAAATTGACTAAAATGAATCTTGTGCTGGCATATGGGCATTCAGATTCTAAATGAAACAATTAAAACAAACCATTGTTTCATGAACCTTACCCTTACATGCAATCATGCATAAACAATTGAAACTATTGATAATTCAAAGGCTAAATATCCAGTTTCGAGTGCATTTCGCAATTAAAATGCACCACTCGATAAAGAAACAATCTCAGAATAGAATTCTGTATACTAAAAACCCCTTGTCCAAATCATTGAGGCCTACATTAATTATCCACCTATGTAAAAAAAAGATTAGATCCCTGCATGTCGTTACCTTATAAACGTATGAATCAAGCCAAACAGGCTAACAAACTCAAAGCGATCAATAAATTACGGTTGTTTTGCAGCAGAGTAAGGCCATCAGCAATTCATTTTACAATTGAAATACTTTATCGAAAACTGATAATTTGATAGAGAAAAAATCACGTTTTCTGCCATTTTTTTGCTCTTAACTCACAAATGAAAGCTAAAATTAAAAATCCAGCTTTGAGGTGCATTCGGACACCCTTAAGTCCATCTGTGTTAAAAATTTCAGTTTTCTGCATTTCCTGCATCACACACAGACAGATAAACACTTCTTATTAAATAGATACAGTAGTAATAGAAGAATTTTTAGAGTAGGCTTACTGTTATTCCATTATTTTTAAGAGGGTTTACTTTTCTTGTGGTTGGAGTGATACAAAGTTGGGAGATACTTTTGATATTAGTACAGGTAAACTATACCAAAAGTGAGGTTTAGTGTTAATTTCAGTTCCCTATAACTTCACTGTGTTAACTTCCAGTGCAATTTTAGATCCTTCAATTATGTTTACTTTAAAATTTTGTGCTACACTCCATACAGTAATTTGTATGCAGATATTTTCTAGTTCTTGTAGATATAAACAGATTACATTACAACGTTTCTTCTAATCACCAACACCTCAATTTTCTTCCCTGATGGGCTCTTTAGGCTTACAGCCTATACCAAAGTACGTATTTTTTAATTTCAGACCAGTTATCACCTTCAGAGATCTGGATGGTCTAGAAAGCCAGCAAGTAGCAGCTTTACTTGGTAATAAGCTGAAATTTATAGAAGCTAACCCTGGTCACATAATAATTCCTTCAAGTTTTGCCCTTGTCAGTGAACGCATCCAAAATTTCAACATTCGGCCAGAAGACATATGGATTTTGTCCTTCCCAAGAACAGGTAAGAACATAGGTAATTATATGTGTGTGTATTAGTGAAAGCCTACAACTTAACACATTTCCCAGAGGCCTCTTTGAAGACTTCTTTAACCAGAGTAATTCTACAGTCCCAAACCTTCAAGCCATGTAGTTGATGAGGGACTGACCCATCACCTGCTACATGAACAGAAAGGAGAGTGGGGAAACAGGCTAGGTATGAAATGGCCATTATTTTTTCCCTGGGATCTAATTTAAGGATATGGAATTTCTTAAGGTGATGTAAATCATTGACAGGACGAGGCACACAATATGTTTCTTTCTTTCTGTCTTTTTTTATCGTAGTTTCACCTCTCCCTTTTAGGATTTAAGCGACCCAAGCCGCCCGGGCCTTACAGGGCCGTGACCTGTCGGGAGAGGGATTACCTTTGGATCACATACATACTTTTTTGACCAGACAAGGACATGGAGGGCCTCCCCGGATGAGTGATCAGCCCAATGCCGTGGCCACCTCCAAGACAACACAAACACATAGGACGATACACACCATTCACACACACTCACTCAGAACAAGGCGAGGATGAGGATGAAGATGATAATGACGGCCAGATGATATCCGGGGACCACAAGGGCCTAAAGTTACCTGACATTTGTCTCAAAGGTGAGGGAAAACCCCAGAAAAAAACCTCACCTAGGTAACTTGTCCCGACCAGGAATCGAACCCGGGCCCGCTGCGTGAGAGGATTGAACGCATCCCCTGAGCCACAGCGGTGGACACTATAATGTTTCTAAGCCTAAATTGGAAATTTTGATCCTAATTTTTAACACTCGACCACAGAAAACCCACAGATTCTGTAGCTCTAGAAAAGAACAAAGTCATTATGTGCTGTTTTTTATGTTTCCATACATTATCAAGATTTGATTCATTAATTATATCTAGAATGCTCTGTGTTGTGTTATTTTCAATGCAGGTGCATGCCTCCATAAATGTCAGCATGCAAGGAGTTAAACTTCGACTACCTCAGAAACTGAAGGCATGGAGCCTTGCAACAAATGCCAATAATCTTTGGATTACTACAGTCTTATTAATAATTCCAAGCATAAAATTTATACCAGGAATGTACACAGCCAAGGGGCAGAATGTTACCAATAATCCCTATGTAAAAAAGAACTGAATGTGTGCAACTCAATATCACCAAGTTGTAGGTAAATACTTTACACGACCTGACACCCTTGAATAAACTTGACGTAAATAACAAAGAAAGCTGATAACTGTAACAGCCAGTTGTTTGGTAGATGTTTAAGATTGAATTTTGCTGTTTTTTGTGGAATTGTTAACATTGTTCCTTTTTTTGAGTTTTATTTTCTTAACTTTATCCATGATTACATCTTTCTTAAATAAATTTAATGAAATACTGAAACAATTTTTTTTCACGGCACTGCTTGAACAGATGGTGACCCTGGTGGAATGCAGTCACATTCTTCCTTTACTGTGGCAGGCAGGAAACATCATCCCAAAATTACTTGTATTGATGATGTTTCAGATTCAAACTTGGTACCGTATCTCTCTTAGCACTTATACAGGGACTTTTTGTTTCGTTGAAGCCTACATTGCCTTTCTTTTGTGTTACATCTCTCTATATTACTAAACCAAGACAATTAGTACACCTCTAACAAGGAAAAAATAAATTGTGACTAACTATGTTAAGAATACCATTAATTTTAAGTGTACTTTTGTGGAGGAGAAATGAATGGTAATTTTCACCACAAAGAAAGCTGAGCTAAGTTATCCTCCACTGGAATGTGCCAGATTCAGGACAGTGGCATAGGGAAGGGGGGGGGGGTTTCCAGGGGATCCGGGAAACTGCAAGTGATAGACAGTAGGAATGCAATTTCAAATCCGGCAGTAAAAGTTTCTTCAGGCTCAAAAAAAGTAATGTGCCTTTATTGAAAGAGGAAGTAAATCCACTTGTCATACACTTACAGTACCTTAAGAAACCCCATATTTTAAATAGAATCCCTGGGAAAACATCAGGTTATATAACAGTTAAACATTATTTATTACTAACATCACTTACATTATATAAAATACAGAAGAAAATAGTAAAAATTCATTTAAAAAGTTCCCCTTCATTCACCTAGCAGAGACGTATACAAAGATTTACAAATACTGCCAGTTTTATGTCTATACATCTCAGAAACAGTTAACTTTGTTCATGATCATATAAATTACTTCAAAAGGAACTCTGATTATCACTCTCATGACACCAGATATTCATATCAAATACACCTCAACACCCATAGACTTACCAAGAGCTTACAAAGCATTTCCCACGAGGGTGTTGTTCTATATTACAAACTTCCGAAAAATGTAAAAAAATGAACAGGAAAATCTTTCAAGAATAAAGTTAAAAAAAACTATTGACGGAATACATGCCACTTAATGCAGATGAGTTTCTGAGTTTGAATCTTATGGAGAGCTGAAGTGTTCCATTTGTTTATTTCATCACATTTCATCTTATTTCATTACATGTATTTTATTCTGTTTTAAATTATATTATATCTTAAATGGGGTTGCCATATTTCCAAGAGTAATAAAGAGGACACATTTGTCGATACCTATCTACACAATAACTAAACGAGGTTATTTTATAGACCTTATTATTCAGAGAACAAAAGAAATATAATGTGTTGGTAACAGCATTCAAATTTTTAATTAGGTCCTATATATATAATAATGTAACTGAATTGATTTAGTTTACATTTAACAAATAATTATAATATTCAAGTACTGGTATGTTGACTCAAAAGACAAAAGAATAAAATACTATGTTTCAATACATTCAGTAGGCCTACTCTGCATGCAACTGTAAGTACAAATGGAAATACAGTTGCCACAAGATTTTTCACTTTTAATGCACTTTGACCTTCGTTGGACCAAGTGTATTTCTCTGTAGTTCTTATCTTATTCAGCAAGGCATGGAATTCTTTAATGTGAAATGCTTTTAATTATATTGAACTAGCAATATGCTCTGCTCTGCTTGTTAGGCTCGAGGACTGTTGGCTCATGTAAAAAAAAAAAAAAAAAAGTCATTGAATTTATAGTCTAATAATGGCATCCATTCAGAAAACCCGGACATTTTTCCGAAATTAAAATTTCCACCCGGACAGGAATTATAACCCTAAAAAAGAGGACATGTCCGGGGAAAAAACGGGCATATGGCAACCCTAACTTAAAATAATTTTTGTCAACTCATATTTCATCAGTATATTTTTGTCCAAATGTGTTGTACTAGTGTATTTAATTCATATCTAACAAATACAATTTATTGTATACTTATTGTTTGGACAGCTGATATAAACTTATTTAGTTGAATGTTTTGTATCCCATTCATTTATAATTTTACTAATGTATTAAATTTGACTCGGCCATAATGCATCTGTATTATTTATATGGTGTTGAATAAATACCAATAAATATGCAATGGAAAGTGCGATAATTGTTTTGTTTAGTAACTTAGAGAGACGTTATAATATAAGAATTAAACATTTTTTTACAGTATTTGCAATAACTGTTTTGTTTCAGTAATTTAGAGAGATGATAATTTACAGTAGGCCTATACGGTGGAAACTGCAATTCTGTAATTATGCTATTACACCAATAGGGACCATAGAAAACTATTTCTATAACAGATGACACTCTTATAGTTATAAATACAATGACCTGAAATTCAGAGCAGTGTTTCATATTGTTATTTAGGTAGTACTAGCTTTCATTTTAATTTATGATTAACTTTCAAATCTTGAGGCATTCTTGTGAATTCTATAATAGCTTTGTTAGTTATAGCAAAATTGCCCTAGGTCTCAATAAGGAAACATAAATTTTGTATTACATTCCTAAAAAGTACGATGGAACTTGGAGATGTATAGTATCATTTGTGAATAATTTGAGTTGACTAACATACTTAGATACTCCACTTACCAAGCTTTCACAGAACACATCATGTAGGCCTTTGCCTGCATCTTCAACTGAAATGAAATGAAATGAAATGAAATTAGCCTTTGACATCCCTTGAAGGCTAAGGCCTCCTGCTTTCTAGCAGGGATTGCTCAAGAAATAGAACTCGCTTAGGGGAGCTAGGCCTAAGGAGTCAGCTACCTTGTCCTGACCGTGCACTTTTCTTTCTATATCTATGTCTTGGTCTGATTGACCTTGTTCTGCGTTTCTTGTCTGTGTTGGACTGATTAACACTGAACTACTACTTGTCAACTGTTGTAACTGCTGAAGACGCAGGCAAAGCCTGAGAAACATGTTCTGCTAAAAACTTGGTAAGTGGAGTACTTAAGATAGTGTGTTCATCAACTATTTCACAAATGTTCTTATTACATTATTAATTTTCTTTAAGATACCAGTATGTTTTTTATATAATCAAGATAAACATAAAAATAACAATTTGTGAAACTACAGGTAGCAACTGGCTTCAAGAAATGGTGTGGTTGATTGGAAATGATTTAAACTTTGAAGCAGCAAAGAAAACAGACTTGAACTTACGAAGTGTTCTTTTGGAGTAAGTATAATTCCTGAGTTTAAGAAACAGTATAGGGAAACAGAAAGTCATCACCATAATTTTAAAGATTGAATAGCAGTTGAATTGTGCTGCTGTTTGGTAAATACTGCATGCATATGATGAGAAAAAGCCATTTCAACAGCTAAGCCATTCTGTGAAAAAGGAGCCCCTCTCCTAACAACAATGATTTGTATTTATTATACAGTATTTTTTCAAACTTTCTGAGACCTGGTGTGAATTAGGGTCTATATACATTCGTTAAAAAACTAATTTCTGATATTTAGTTTTATCAGGAATAAGGTAAATTGAGTGTCACTAGTGTTACTAACAATTAAATTTGTTTTACAAATAGATCCAGGCCCGACAAGAGGGAGGGGCAGCCGGGGCTGCAGCCCCGGGGCCCGTGACCCAAACAACCGACCCGGTTTTATTTTTTACTTTATAAATTTACTCTAAAGTAAAATTGCTTATAAGTCAATAAACAGTTAAGTTATGTTTTAAGTGTTTATTTTATCTACATTGTCCTGTCGTATAACAGTGACATGTAATTAATCAGTTAATCTGAAACGGATTATTCTTGAAGAAAAATTGTTACTTTTGAAAAGTAGAAGCAGAAGTTCTATTGGATTCAACAGTAGGCCTCACTAACGTTCGGCATTTAAAATCATAATACAGATAAAATTGTTTCTAATTAGAACATTTTAATGTATTTTTCCGTTTCGTGCCCGGCATCAGTTAACCAATTTGGTCCAAGATCAATAGGCTTCATCCCATGGGCATTATAAATGGTACACCAAGTTTTATGAAAATCCGATAAATCGTATTTGAGTTATCGCTCTTACAGACACAGGGACAGACAGACAGTCAGACGGACAGATATTTTCCTGTCTCCCAGACAATCTCATAAAGTACCGATACCATTCTGGCACTTAATAATTATATAATATCATTACATAATCATTACATAATCTTTTTGTTGCATCTTTTTGTTGTTATAAAGGGCGAGTTGGGTAGTGAATTTAATATTTGACAGGGGCCCGGGAAAGTTTGTCCCTGGGGCCCTTGCTTTTTTTCTATGGCCCTGAATAGATCTGCCTTAAAGCGCTAGTATCAATGTGGCACCTCTTACCCGATAAGTTGCTGAAAAGATGAAGTAAAAGACATGAACACTTTGTGTAATAATTATATTGCAACTATCTTTGTGTACAATAATGAAAATATTTACAATTATGAACCTGGATAGGTCAGAATACCTTCAATTTAGACTGCTAAAAAGTGTCTATTATTTTGACAAGCACTAGTGTGCCTGCCTTGCACTCCGGTGGCCTGGGTTCGATTCTTGGCCAGGTTGGGGATTTTTCAGTAGTGAAAAATTCCTTTCCCAGAATCAGGACTGGGTGTGTGTGTCCTTAGGTTTAAGTAGGTAGGGGACTGGCGCACCCCGGTAACAAATCCGATGAGAATATCCCCTTACAGGATCACCAGCAGTCGCTCGCGAACCTGAGGAATACTACTACTATCTTAATTTTAAATTATATAGACCGAATGCAAGTTTACAGCTACAATTAGTATTGTCATAATAAAATTCTTTTCCTATACATTTCAGTATCATGGTCGCATATGTAATCTGATAATTAAAAGATATGTACAATGTTTAAATTGGTATTCAGTTGATAAAAACGTACAGTAATCAGAATTAGGGGTAATAAACCTCCTTATGGCCCAGTTTATTTTATTGCATATAATTTGATTTGGGCAATCATTAACCATATTACTTCACAATCAATATTCTGTGTAATAATATTTCATTAATATTAAGTACGATCTGGAATATGCATATTTGTGAAATTTATAGTTATGCATTCCACTTCAAGGTAAAAATCCTATGTATTTACGTTTTTTATTTACCCATAGTTAATAGATAACTTCTGTCAACTGTAAATACACTACAATGTTTGTTATATATAGCCTATCTTTGTCTCAGCAAAGATTGGTGTAGTTGTCAGCATTTATTTGTGAGCTGCATTTCAACACATTTATGTAAGATTTGAGGCTTTCCTGGCGAATCTTATGTAGAAAATCTTCTCGGGTTTGCAGCCAGGTGAGAAGTTTATTGTGGTCCAACGTTTCCGAGGCTGACACTGCCTCCATCCTCAGGGAATCTGAAGTGTCGAGTTTTGACATGTAGGGGATATATATACCAACCCGAGTTGGGCGGAGTCGACCAATCAGGGAGCAGCTGTTCTGTTTTTGGTCCTTTTCCGGGCCAAAATGTTCCTTTTACCTTTCAGGTCCTGAATGCATTTCTTCCAGGCCTGGTTGATAGTGAAACCTTCATCCCTGTTGAAGTTTGTGTCTTCCAGTCTAATTTCAATTGCCTCTCTGATGATCTGGTCCCAATAGCGTGTTGTCTTGGTGAGTACTTTCATGTTTTTAAATTCTATTCTGTGGCCCGGTCCAGAATTAATGGTGTGGTCTGCAACTGCTGATTTGTCCGGGTAGAAGAGTCTAATGCATCTCTCGTGTTCTTTGCAGCGCTGTTCAATTGTGCGTGAAGTCTGTCCGATGTAGGCTTTACCGCATTCACAGGGGATGCGATAAACAGAACAGCTGCTCCCTGATTGGTCGACTCCGCCCAACTCGGGTTGGTATATATATCCCCTACATGTCAAAACTCGACACTTCAGATTCCCTGAGGATGGAGGCAGTGTCAGCCTCGGAAACGTTGGACCACAACAAACTTCTCACCTGGCTGAAAACCCGAGAAGATTTTCAACACATTTATGTGTTATCTTCAGTCACAATCTGTGAGATGAGAAAGTTTGGTTTCTATTAAAATTTTAAGATTTGTTGTCAATTTGCTATTTCTTTAGGGGCCTGTGGTCTAAAAATTAGAAGTGTCCTGTATTTTTTGGGGGAAAAATAAATTAGCCTATATGAGCCCTACTGTTGCTGCCTTCTGTGAGCTGAACTAACTTACATGATAAAGATCGCTTATTCTGTGTATAATTTAGTAAGATTTTTATGTTTCATTTATAGTGGTATAATTTCAGAGGAACAGCTGTCAGTGGCCATCTGTATGGTGAATGGGGTACCAAACCAGAAAACACAATAGAACTTGTGGAGAATACCAAATCACCCAGACATATAAAATCTCATTTGCCCAGCAGCTACTTGCCCATGGAGCTGGAAACTGTAAAACCCAAAGTATGTACTCAGCGTTCATATAAGAACATAACATGTTGGAAATGCCTTTAATGATGTATGATATTTTCTCAGGATTCCAACTAGATGAAAAGGTTTAATCCTTTAACTGGTATTGCCATCACTGTAAAATTTGCCTATGTGCACATAAAGGCAAAAATTTTTTAATTTCAATATTAAAACCTTAAGATGTTGATCCATGTATTAAAGATGTAATTCGTGAAACACAGCTACTGTTCTGAAATTTTCCTCAGTGACTTCAAAGTTATCTTCCACTGTTAATTTTAGTTCAAGGATATGCACTTTGTAAGCGAAAACTCAAGGCTCCTAATAAGAGTAACTCACGCTTTCACTGGCCATGTTAATGTAGCACGATATTGCTTGTGGGGGCCGTCACTTATCTCCTGAAGGGTTTGAAATTCTGTCTGAGCAGCATTTGAAAAGTCAGTCTCACTCTCATTTTCAGCTGGACCAGGAGATGAGAGTCAACTTGGGAGGATCCATGTAAACGGCAAAGGCTTTGGTTTAGGACGGGGCAGTACCATCCTACCTACACCTTTTTGCTTTTTACATTTTCAATAATACTTCTATAATTCATATGTATAACAAAAAGTCAGCAGTGAAATGGTTAAATTATCTCAGTTTTCAGCTCCTACTAGCTCTGCAGCCATCTTCTGGGAAGAAGTGAGCTAGGTAAAGTCTTGTCTCGGTATAGGAGTGCCAGTGCTCATTACACTATGACCCTTCGTTAGTATATCTAGTCACGTACTAGGTCGGTTATAAAGTCCCCATGTCTCCACGGTTTTCTTTTTAGGGTTTGTGAGCCTGTAGAAAGCGAGGCCAGCGGCCCATTGTGCTGTCTGACGCACTGGCCTCTACATGGGGAAGGAGAGCACCAGGCTGCCATTGAGTGCTGCGATGGTCCGCACCAGCGCAGAGAGCTCGAGTTGTAAAGGCCTGATCTAGATGATGATAACTCCCAAATATTTCATGTAGTTGGTGTTGACTATGATTTTACTGCCTAATACAATGTTATCAATGTGAACACAATGGCCTCACTCTTGGCAGAATTAATTTTAATTCACCAGTTGTTCGACCGCTGAGTTATTCTTCAATGAATAAAAAAGTTTAATCCTTTAACTGCTATTGCCATCACTGCCATCACTGTAAAATTTGCCTACATGCACATAAAGGCAAACATTTTTAAATTTCAATATTAAAACCTTAAGATGTTGATCCATGTATTAAGTTCCTTTAATCGACAAGTTTATTCACCCGCTGCTAGAGGACCAGTCGGAATCAGCTGATGATGGTGGGAAGACCCATTGCAATGATCATCCTGGGTAAATAAACCTTTTAGTGAAGTTTAGTGTGTATATTTCCGATCTGAATCTTGCTACAGATATCAACACTTCACTGTAGATTTCCGTCTAATATTAATAATTATTAATATGGACTGAGTTATGCTGTCTAGATGAGCTAGGGGGATTAAATGGAGCTGGAGGGCAGCCAGTCAAAGACAGGAAAACTAGCAGAGAACCACAGGTGTCTTATTGTTTGGAATTGGTGGTCTAATTCATTGGCCCTGATTTGGCCCTGTTTTCATGGAGCTGGCTTATTGTTGGATTCCCCCTAGCTCACTTCTTTCCAGAAGATGGCTGCAGAGCTGGTAGCAGCTGAAAGTTAGGACCAGGTTGGAATCCCAAGAAACTATCATACACAACCAATGCCGCGAAAGCTTCAAGTCTCTTATTGTCTTTATTGTTGTAGAAGGTCAGGTGTATTTTTTTAATTTTTTTCTGTTAACTGCTTTATATTTTTAATTAAACTAATTTTCTTATATGTTTGTGGGGCCTTTCAGTCTTAAGTACTGGTAATCATAGAAAGATAGGTTATATGCAGAGTGAATCACTTAAAACTTGGCACATTGGATATTTCTGAATTGAATTGGTGTTATTTATGCACTGTTTTCACATGACTGTAATTTAGCCACATAATAATTAGTAGTTAGTATTAGTTAGTATTAGCCCGTAACATCCCTATCGGGCAAGGGCCTCTTTCTATGAAAGGTAGCTGGGTTCTTGCAGACCCGGGTAGCTAGTCCGGGAGAGATCAGTCTTTGATAGTGTCCAAGTTAAGTTTTATAAGGTGTCTCCAGGTTTGACGATCCTTGGCTTGCGTCGTCCATCGGTTACCAAAGGTGTGCCTGATGTCGTCTGACCAGCGTGTTTTCTGTCTTCCTATGTGCCTTTGACCTGTCCTAGGGTCCCATGAAGTTATTCTGTATGTCCATCTGGTGGGTTGTAGTCGCATGGTGTGCCCTGCCCATCTCCATTTTAGGCGACTTGCTGTGGTTGCTGCGTCCCTCATACCTGTCCTCCTGCGTATTACATGATTGGGTATCCTATCTTTTAGTGTGATCCCTAAAATTTTCCTCTCCATTTTCCTCTGACAGATTTCTATGGCTTGTCTGTGCTTCTTTGTTAAGCTCCATGTTTGTGCTCCATATATTAAAACCGGGAGTATGCACATGTTCATGACTTTGGCCTTTAGGTGAACCTTGTATGAATGATCTAGGAGGATGAATTTAAGGGACCAGAATTTTGCCCATGCTGCTGTGATGCGACGTGCTATTTCTTTGTCGGAGTTATTCTGGAATGAGAAAATCTGCCCCAAGTAGGTGGTTTCTTGGACATACTCAAGCGGTTAGTAGCTAGTGTGATGGCAACTTCGTTTCTGTTCGTCATTAGTTTGGTTTTTGCTGAATTCATGGTTAGACCTGCTGCTGCACTTAGGTTTTCCAGAGCGTTAATGTGTGATTGTAGTTCGATTGGTGTGGGGGCAAAAAGCACGATGTCGTCTGCAAATCTTAAGTGGGATAGCTTTGTCCCATCTATGTTGACCCCGTAATCACCTTCTATTCCTCTGAATATACTCTCCAGTAAGCTTATAAAGAGTTTAGGTGACATTGGGTCCCCTTGACGCACCCCCCCCCCCCCCCCCCCGTTGTAGCTTAAATTCTCTGCCTTGTTTATCAAGTTGAATCCTTGCCGTGATGTTGGAGTATAGTTTGGCTAGTACTCTTATGTATTTATCGTCTATTCCTTGGTTCTTTAGGGCTGTTATTAGTGGTACATGCTCAACTGTGTCAAATGCTTTCTTAAAATCTATAAAAGCCAGATAAAGATCCTGATTGAATTCCTGGGTTTTCTCTAAAAGCTGTCTGACTGTGTGTAAATGGTCTGTAGTGGAGTAACCTGCACGGAATCCTGCCTGTTCCTCTGCCTGGTTTTCGTCCAGATTGCGGTTGATCCGTTTAGTGATGATCTTAGAGAATATTTTATAGATGTTAGACATTAAGCTTATCGGGCGATAGTTGTTGATGTCTTCTTTATTCCCTTTTTTATGCAGCAGTATTATGTTATTGGATTGCCATTGCTTGGGGATATTCTCCGTCTTGAGGACTTCATTGAAAATATTTGATAGATGTATTACTAGCTCTTCACCTCCCGCTTTTAGCTGTTCATTGGTGATGTTGTCTTGTCCTGGCGTTTTGCCTACCTTCACTTCCTTTATTGCTGCTCTAACCTCGCTCTTCAATATTGTAGGGACGTCCTGCACTTCTTCTAGAGGAGTTGAGATGAATTGAGACAGTCCTTCGGTTGAAGTAGCAAGTGTGCTCTGGTATAGTTGTTCGTAGAAGGCTGTGGCTGTCTCCACTATGTTCATTCTCGTAGTGACTTTTGTTCCATTGGTTGTTTGGACTTGCTTGATGAGTTTTTTGCCTTGTGTTAGCTCTTTCTTTATTTTCTTTAATGACTTCGACTTCTTCATCTCCTGCTCTACTATTTCTGTTTTATATTTGCGTAAGTCTTGTCTAATGGCTCTTTTTGTGGTTCTGTTTAGTTCTGTGTAATGCTTCCTAGATTCATCGTTGTCATCCCTCGCCGTGTATGCCTCTGTTCGTCTATTTATTAGTTGGAGTGTGGTTTCGCTGAGTTTCGACTGCTGCCTGGACTTGCCTTGTGTTGCTGCTTCTGTGGCTGCGTTTTGAATGCTCTGCTCGATGCTGTTGTAGTTTTCCTGGGTGAGGTTAGGATCCATTCGTGCTCTGCTTTCTAGGTTTGCCTGTAGCTCTTGTTCAAACTTTATAGGGTTTAGGGCCCCTTCTTTTGGTTTCCGTTTGTGGAGGAGTTTGCGTCTTATTATTTTTCTTTGCATATTGACTGTCGCGTGTACCATCCTGTGATCCGTGTCGAACTTTAGGCCTTTGACTGTTCCTACGTCTTTTATGAGGTGTAGGTTGTCGCTTAGAATATAGTCAATTTCGTTTTTAACCTCCCCGCCTGGTCCTCTCCAGGTCCACCTGTCTCTTGGATTTTTCCTGAAGAAGCTGTTGGTGATCTTAAGGTTCTGTCCTTCGGCAAATTGGATAAGCCGTTGTCCTCTTGCGTTTCGTTCGCCTATTCCATATGGGCCTACTGGGGTTTCTCTAGCGCCCCTAGTGTGTCCTATCTTGCTGTTGAAGTCGCCTAATACAAAATTAATATTTGCTCTATGAGTGTTTATGGTATCGTCTAGCTCTTCGTAAAATTCTTCTACTTCCTCATCTCTGAGCTGTTTTGTGTTGGAGCATAGACCTGTATGGCTGTTACTGTCGTGTTTAGCTGAGCTGTTTTGTGTTGGAGCATAGACCTGTATGGCTGTTACTGTCGTGTTTAGCACATAATAATTAGCACAAAATACAAAAATAGAAAAATGTAATTTTATGCTCAAAATGTTCATTCTATAATTGTTAGAATATTTGTATTACAAGAAATTGTCTAAACTTCATTTACATTACTATAGCGCATCAATAATAGTACATTATGCAACAATAATGGTAATTATTAAGACACGAGTATGTTTATGAAATGAGCAAAGCACGTTTCATCATTTTCATATGAGTATTTTAATTAGCATACAATTTTTTTTGTTTGACCATAATGTTTAGATTTTGAGATTTTAGATTCACTCAAACAAACAGCTGCATTGTCCTTCACATCATCTAGTTGTCATAGTTCTTGTCTCCTGTGAAAGATGGCAGCTCATGGCATCGGTCAAAATTGAAGTTTCTTTTTGGTAATTTTCATGAAAACATTGGATTTTGACAGCAGGAAATGAATCCGTTTTAGAACGATATTATAATTAACAAGAACAGTTTTGATTTTGATTTAAATGCAGGTTGATTATTATGCAGCTTTTCAGCTTCTACTCCTCAAAGTCTCAAGATCGTTCCATGTACAATAATAATTGATACCACACTGATGTTGTAACGAAAATCAGTTTCAAAATAAATATCATTATGATACTGTTACATCGCGCATAACAGTAATATTATAATATGGGCGAACAAAAAGTGTATTATTTCATAAATATGGTTGGTTGGTTGGTTGGTTGCTAATGCCCAATTTGTTGGAGCTCTTCCATTAGCTGTCTTGCTTCCCAGTAGCGTGTAGATAAGTCTGAGCTGTGTAATGCTCTGCACTGTAGTAGGTGCTCGCTGTCCATAACAGATTCTTGTTGTTTGCAAAGAACACATTTTGGAGAATTGTAGATATTGAGTTTGTGTAGGTGAGCTGCCAAACAGTCGTGTCCTGTATACAATCTGAAGAGTGCTACTGTATTCATTCTGGGGCTGTCTGGTACCAGGTTTGTCTGTGTGACTAGAGGTTTCCATTTTTATTTTCACTTTCTTGATATATTTCTTTCTTTATGTTCTGTTTGATGGATTTATTAATGAGTATCTTTGCGGAATGGAATGGCATTGCTTTCTAGACTGTTGGATCTTAGTGCCTTTCTTTGCTAGGAAATCTGCTTGTTCATTGCCTTGTATGTCGCAGTGTGAGGGGATCCATTGTAGTACTATTTTCTTCTGCAAGTTCTGTAGGTGTTTGATAGAATCTTGAATTTCAGATACACGTATGCTTGTAGGGTTGTTGGCTGCTATTGCTTGTATGGCTGATTTTGAGTCAATGAGGATAACAGCATTCTTAAAGGCATAAATATTCTCAGTGCAAATTTTAGCACTTGTCGAGCTAAAGTTATCAAGCTTACATTAAACAAAATACACAAGATGGTTCTTGAATTAAGATATCTAACTGCCATTTTCCAACCTGTTAAATTATGCTTCTTGCAGTTCCACTCAATCAAGTGAAAAAAAGTTACAGCTTTTTATAAATAAGCTTATATCCATGTCCATTTAGTAGGTATTTTCCTCCCAATAATAGTTTTACAAACAGACTTTGAGTCATGCATGCTGAAGCTAATTTTGTGTTTAGCTGCAACTTTGTAAACCTCAGACCGTTTCCAATTCTAACATGTTCTTACTGTTTTCAAACTGAACTACAAACTGTTTTGAACCCATCAAATCAGTTAGAGGAAAAATTCACAAACTCTTGGAAGCCATCAATGCCATGCATGCACAGTTGTAAAAGCGCTCATACCATAGGCTACTAGCTCAATGACAAACAAAGTGTACCTATCATCCTACATGGTACAATACTGTAACACCTCTATTAAAAACCACCCCTTTTTAGTGACCGCCCCCTTAAAGACCAAGATTAATGCCTCTATCATCAATGCAATTCATACCCCTATTAAAAGACCACCTCTCCCCAACCAAAGACCAGGGTTTCTGTTAGTGTTAACTCCACTTGGCTGACCAAAGTCTTAAAGTGGGTACCATAATTACTTCTACAGTAGACTTAATATCAGCAGCTGGAGGGAAATACTGTACTGAGTGTCAACATGGAAAGTTGTTTCTGTAATTTTCATGATTAGAAATTCTATATTTAATCTCAATAACAATGGTAAAAGTAAATAAATTATCTTTATAAAAATTAACTGCCTTCAAAACACTGCCCATAAGAAAATAGGAAAAGAACAGCGATTTTTTTATAATTAATTAATTCTTTTATTACAATTAATTATTTTCTCTCCATACCTAAGTGTAAGGATGTCATAAATTACTAATAAAAAGATAATAACAGCCTAAATCTTCTATTCTTTTTCCTCTAGATATTGTATGTGGCACGAAATCCCAAGGATACTTGCATCTCACTATACATGTTCTTAAAACTGAGTATCAACCTTCAGCTACCACTGGAAATGTTCTGTGAGATGTTCATGCAAGGCATGGGTATGTAAGAAAATTCAAATTTTGTTCTTTACTAGGGATGGGTCCGCAATACTTTCGATACCTCGATACTCTCGATACTTGTATGGTATCAGCCTTGAGCGATACTTCAGAAAACTCGCTCAGTACTTTTTCGATACTTTGGTAATTCTGCAATTTAAGGAAATGCGGTATCTCTTTCTGCTTTTAGTAGTCTACTAAATATAGTAAATACTTCTATTTCTCCTTAAAATGGAGAAAACCACTCTGTGACTTTTGTCTAGTCATAAATAAAGGCTTTCCAACAGAAGAGATCCTTAATTGTTTCATTTCCTGTCAAACGTTTCAATAACAACCAACAAGCAAGCTGACTGTCCAAACCCCATTGTAATTTTTGAACAAAAACTTGTAAGTGGACTGTTTCAAAAACTAATTTTTGTTTTAATGTAGAGTTTAAAAATAATGATAGGCTACTGATGATATTAAACTTTGTCTCATTAAATATGCACACTTAATTAATTTAGTTGGTATTACACAGTTCTCTCAACTTTTAATTTTTAATGTACCTATTTATTGAAACTGGAAATTTTGATGGTATCGAGTATCGAAGTATCGTATATCGGGAAAAAAAAATCATGTATCGGTATCGAGTATCAAGAAAATCTGGTATCGACCCATCCCTGTTCTTTACATTATATACAAAGACATACAAAAGAATATCATCAGTAGGTAAATAGTTCAACAGTGAAAAGTTTTACATAATTTAAGGTTCAAAGGTGTTTACAGTACACAGTACAAAAGTAAATAGGTACATTCATTGCACATATTCTAGGTAGCAGGTATTTCTGTAATGAAGAATCTTCAATAAATTCATCCAGTGAGTAAAAAGCTTTATTAAGTGCCAGAATGGTACTTTCTAAGAACGTATGGTGGCCGGAAAAAATGTCAGTCCATCTCTCTGTGTGTCTGTATGTATGATAATTCAAATACGCTTCATCGGTTTTATGAAACTTTGTATACTCATTTATAACGTTCACAGGAAGAAGAATTGATTTTGGATCAAATTGGTTGACCAGTGTGAAAATATTCATCAAATGCAATTCAGTTCTCATGACAATAATATTGTTTGCAGTATTCATACAGAGCTTTGGAAGTTGCAATACACTGGGCTTTGGCAAATAACACTACCCACATATTCCTTCCCATATGCTTACCAAACTTTAGACCTTTTATTTCGTAAGCCCTTCTTAATGAATCAATCTGAATCTTAACACAGAAATTGATTACTGTATAAAAATAACTTCTTTTCTGCATATCATAATTGCAATTTCCACTGATTAAATAAATGCATGACATATAAAGTAAGGAATACAAGACTTCATCTAGGAATTATGAATATGAAATACAAGTTTTCAGATATTGGCGTATTAACTCCATCTGGCACTTTGTTAAATGAATTCCTTCATAGGATGTTCAAGAGATATATTCAAACTGTCCTTTTCTGCAGAACAAAGATTTTATTCATGTTTGATTTAGATTAATTTCCCCACAGTTCAATTCCATACACAAAGTGTGAATAAATTAGTGAAGAGTGAACTAATTTGGTAAATACAAAAAGCTCTGTACTATTTTTTTTTTCTTTTTTTTTTTTAATATCACTACCTGTATTCCAAGCTTTTTTTTATCTACAATAAAATTTAAAAACTTTACTTTCTTAGTTGCATCTATGATTTTGTCACTTATGCTTCAACAATGCAGAACATGAGGTCTTATAAACTCAAAAAGAATAAGATCATTCTTTTTGCATCGACAGACAATTTAGTGTTATTAAAATATTTCACAACAGAATTAATAATAGTATAGAAGATTTTAAAAAGAACACATAGATAAGCAAGCTAGGACACTCAGGATAACAACAGAATAGGGCCTACTCATTATTTGTAATCTAGAACGGATCATTATTTATGGACTACAGCAGAACCCTGCTAGTTTGAACTAATTGGGACTAGGACCTGTTCAGATTGACAAAAATTCAGATTATTGTTTATTATTTCATCCACTTGATCATTAAAAAAATATGGGACACATCAGTGGCGGACACAGGGGGGGGGGGGAATTGGGGGGATATAACCCCTCCAAAATTTGAAAAAATGATATATATGCAATGTAAGTGGCTAGTTTTATAAACTAATTACATATGTAAGTTAGTTAATTTTTTTAGCATTCTTTCTACGTATTCAAATCCCCCCCCCAAAAAAATTCTGCGTCCGCCTCTGGGACGTCATAATAAAGGAATATAAAACTAAAATAAAATCAAATTAGAATGCAAAACAAAATTAATTACAATACAAATAAAATACAACACAAATTATATAGGCCTACAATAAAAATAATATTAACAGGGTTAATTTTGACATAATTAAATTTAGACCTATTAAGTTATATGCCCTGCATCATATGCCATACACCATTGATGTATTCATGACCTTGGAACTCTTTAATTAAGGTTATTTATATTTTCCTGTGACTCCCTACTTTTCTAACTTCTTACCTTAGTTACTAAGTTATATGATATAACCCAAACATTGTAATTTTAATCTATTGTTCATATCATCACTCTCATATTAGATTTTAATTAGTCATAAGTTAGAATTAGAATTAGAATTAGCCCGTTTCATCCCTAAAGGGCAAGGGCCTCTTGACTGGCAAGGTGGCTGTTTCGGCAGTCCTGCTTAGCCACTGCGGGAAAGATCCTCATTCCTCTTATGTTGCTTCTGTCAGTCGCCTCCATTCCCTTCGATCTTTGGCCTTCGTAGACCAGTTTGTCCCAAAGTGAAGCTTTAGGTCTTCTGCCCATCTTCTCTTCTGTCGTCCTACTGTTCTGTGATCGATTCGTGGGTCCCAAGCTGTTGTTATATGCGTCCATCTGTTGTGATCCATCCTCATGACGTGGCCTGCCCACTTTCTTTTCAGAGATATGGCCGATGTTGTTATGTCTTTGATGTTTGTCATTGCCCTTAAGTCTTCGTTGCGGATTCTGTCTTGGAGTTTAACATCTAGGATTTTTCTCTCCATTTTCCTCTGGCATGTTTCTAACATTTTCCTTTCTTTAACTGTCAGGGCCCAGGTTTGGGCTCCGTACAGAAGGATGGGTAAGATGCAAGTGTCCAATATATCTTTCTTTAATCTGATGTTATAGGCCTTACTTGTGAGAATAAATTTCAAACCCCAGAATTTGGACCATGCTGTAGAGATGCGTCTCTGAACTTCTTTGCGGGTGGCGTTTTCCGAATGACATAATTTGGCCAAGGTAAGTGTATTCATTGACATATTGTAGTTCTTCGTTGTTAACCTTGATAATTTTTTTGGTACTGTTTGTCATTAGTTGTGTTTTGTGAGGGTTCAGTTCCAGTCCTGCTTCCTTGCTCTTGTGGGATAGTTCATGGATATTCCGTCTTAGTTCTTCTGCTGAAGATGCAAATAGGATGATATCATCTGCAAACCTGAGTTCTCGGAGTGGTTTTCCATCAATTTTGATTCCCCCTTTCAATTTCATTCTTTGAATGATATGTTCTAGTGTGCTGATAAACAGACTAGGGGATATGGGGTCTCCTTGCCTTACTCCTCTTCCAAGTTTAAAAGTATTGCCCTCTGTCTCTAATTGGATCTTAGCTTGCATGTTTGAATATAATTTGGCGAGTATCCTGATGTATTTTTCCTCTAGTCGTTGATTTCGTAGGGCGTTCAAGATTGGTACATGTTCGACGGAGTCAAAGGCTTTTGTGAAATCTATGAAAGCCAAGTAGAGCTCTATGTTGAATTCCTGAACTTTTTCCATAATTTGGGATACCGTTTGCAAGTGATCTGTGGTGGAGAAGCCAGCACGAAAGCCCGCTTGCTCTACGGGTTGATTCTCGTTCAAGCATTTACTTATTCTTCTTGTGATTATGGACGAAAAAAGTTTATATAGGGTGGATATTAGGCTGATTGGGCGATAATCATTCACATCGTTCCTTGATCCCTTCTTGTGTAATAGTATGATGTTGTTTGTTCTCCATGATTCTGGAATTTCTTCAGTTGAGAGGATTTTGTTAAAACAATCTGTTAGTACGTCTGTTAGTTCATTCTCTCCAGCTTTCAGATGTTCATTCAAAATTCCATCGTCACCCGGTGATTTCTGGTTCTTCAGGTCTGTTATGGCTTTCCTCACTTCACTGCGCAATATCGGTGGAACAGGTGGGACGTTCTCACGTGGCTTTGTCGTAAACTGAGATATTGTTTCCTGCATATTAGGTGTTGTGCATTTATAGAGGTTGTTGTAGAAGTCTGTTGCTGTTTTAACTATTTCTGATCTTGATGTTTTGATTTGTCCTTGAGTTGATGTGAGCGATTTTATCCAAGGTTTGCCACTGCTTGTTTCTTGTTTGATTTTCTTGATTGATTTGTTGTTTTGCATGATTTGGTTTACTATGTTTTCTCTGTGTTTGCGCAGATCATCTCTTATCATTCTTTTAGTTATCTTGTTAATTTCTGCGTATTGTATTCAGGAGGCATTGTCGGTATCTCGTGTGGCTGCGGCTTCTGCTCTTAGTTCAATCATTTTAATAGTTTCGTCACTGAGCTTGGTATTCTTTTTTCCCTCTTTACTTCTTATTGCAGATTGTGAGGCTGCAACAATAATACATTGTTCGATTCCGGAATACAAAGAATGCACATTCAGTGTTTCATTTCATCTTAGATTCTCGGTGTGTTGAGCAAGTATATCCTTAAATATAGTATGTTGAAATGAAGCGTTCCTTGGAGGTTTTCGTTGGAATTTCTTGGTCCTGATGTGCTTTTTGTTTATGTCTATTGATTCCCATACTGTTCTATGATCGCTGCAGGACGTCTACATCGTGTATAAGGTGTGGACAATCATTGAGTATGAAGTCGATTTCGTTTTTTGTTTCTCCATTCGGTGATCTCCAGGTTCATTTTCTTTTCGGTTCTTTCTTAAAGAAGGTGTTGGCAATTCTTAGCTTTTGTCCCAATGCAAATTGGATCAGCCGGTCACCTCTCTTGTTCCTCCCGCCTAGACCATATTGTCCTATGGCGTCATTTTCGTTAGCATCTATTCTGCCGCCTATTTTGCAGTTGAAATCTCCTATGATAAAATTCAGACTTGACCTGTGAGAGTTTATGGCCCTGTCCAGTTCTTCGTAAAAGACTTCTATTGCTTTGTCTGAGTGTGTAGAAGTTGGAGCATATACATGAAATATAGTGATCGAGGTGTTGTTTATGTTTAGTTTTGCTATTGCTAGCCTATCTGATATTCGTATTACATCTGTTACCTTTCCCTTTAATTGTGATGAGATCAAAAAACCTACTCCACTGTTCGCACTTGTTACTCCTGTATAACTAAAGAGTCTTTAATTGTTAGCAATTAAGTTTAGGTTTAGCTCCTTGATGAAGCCAATATTTCTGTATAGAAATTTACGGTGAATAAAATATTATTATTATTATTATTATTATTATTATTATTATTATTATTATTATTATTATTATTATTATTATTATTATTATTATTATTATTATTATTATTATTAACTCTACAAGTTAATTATTGTACTCGGTTGTTGTAACGTGCAGTATTATTTTTGTGATGCAAACACCGTTGTTGTTGAAAGCAAGCTTTTGAAATCATTCACTTTTGTTCATCTTCCAGCTTTTGAGCAATCAGTTCGTTATCTTTGTTTTGAATTCAGTTAAGTTGCAGACAATTTTTTGAGTTCGGATTAGCCAAGTTTTCGGACTAGCAGGGTGCTGCTGTAGTTATAAACCTATCCTAGAAATTAAGATCCTCATAATTTTGTTATTTCATAAGGAGTTCTGTAAACTTTTCTGTCCTTTTTCTTTTCACTATATTTGATGAAGCTTTATAAACTTTCATTGGTGAGAGAATAAACCAATCTATAACTGAAACTTATGGTAGGCCTACTGGTAGGTAATGTGATGTAAACTTATATTTTGATATATAATGTGTGAATATTCAGACTGGTACATATTCATGTGAAGTCAATATTTTAATCACATTATTATATTCAGAGAATTGCAGCTTCAAATTATATAATCTTTTCTTTTTTCCAGTTCCTTGTGGAAATTACTTTGACCATGTCCTCACATACTGGAAGAAAAGAGATGAACCAAACATTTTATTTTTGAAATATGAGGATATGAAGAATGTAAGTTTTATGTTGTACTTTAGCCTGCAGGTTCTTGGTGGAGGGCAAACACAGATGGACACTATCGTCCCATTTTTTCAAAGGGGAATGTACACCGTTATTATGCCATTTTTTGTGTTAAATGTAAATAGACCTAGTTAAATAAAAATTAAAACAATTAATACATAGAGTAGGGAGCAGACACCCATAAACATGCATACATGATGGCATCGTGCCACTCTAATTGTATTGCAGCAGTTGGTAGTATGAAAGCACGCATAATGCAACCTATAAAACCCCCGAAGTTTGATATTGAAGATCCTTATTCTTAAAGCTTCCACCGGCTCCCTCTAATATTCTCTAGCATTTTTGCTATGAGAAAAAGATATTCTGACATAAGAAAGCTATTGACATCTTGTCACAACTTTCTACGCAGTGGATGACTCACAACTTAATCCCTCTGTGCGTATAAAAATGCCATCAAATTACGTGCCCATTTGACCAAACTTGGAGGATTTTATAGGTTGGGCTAGGCATGCTTTCATGCTTCCAACTACAAGTCCATGGCCACAAGTATTTCTCTTTTTAAATCCCTATTCATTATCTGTGAGGGCCCTTCAACTAGTCATCTTTCAGTCTTTCTCACCACTGCTTAGTTTAACCTAGTAAAGCAAGAGATACCAGTAAGAAAAGAAGAAACAGAAACGACTCAAAAGAGTTAGGATAAGCAGTTATATACAGTGATGGGAAGTAAATGAGTAAAAGTAATCGGATTACAGTAACAATTCATTTTTTGGTCCCATTTACTTGTAATCAACTAGGAGGTGCCCGTGGCTTCGCCACGATAATTCTTTTAAAAATTAAAAATTAAGAGTATAATAATTATTAAAGCATTATATTTATTAACACTTGCACGCGAATCATTCATAAACTAAGCCATTATTAATTAATGAAACAGCTAAAATTCCTGCTTTAGAGTACATTCCACGACATGAAAGCGCCCCCTGGGAAAACTATATCAGAATCGATTATGCAGTTCCAAAGAACCTGTGAACACATAATACGAATTGTTTCTCAGCTGTTTATTGACATGAATATGATGTGAATTTTATTTGATCAATTCAGTGTAATTTTCAGAAATTATATAATGTTTCAAGGGAAGGAATGGTTTGTTTGGATTATTATTATCAGCGATATTTCAAGAGATAAAACCATCAATATTTTACAGCTGTTGCCCGGCTTCGCCCGCCATTATTCATTAACTCCAGGATTATTAAGAAAATTACACTGGTAGATTATTAAAAATGTTTGTGGTTCAGAGCTATGAAAATTGTAAGTAAAAATAAAATTAGAATATTTGTTCATTGTGTTCATTTCACTTAGGCCTTATATAATAAAGAAACAGTTTTCCTTCCTAATTTTGTAGTCGTCATGAAAGTTTAGACTGCGAGAGATGAACATCGCCGAGTATACCCGATGTCTCGCGAAGCGGGCGAGCAAGCACGCTATTTAGGGCCGTTGAATTGTATAAGAGTAGATACTTTTTAAAAATGTAATTTCTACTTGTAATTTACTTCTGGAAATAAAATTGTAATTGTTATAATTTAGTAATCATTAGTATTAGTATCATTCTCCCTTGCTGCATCGTCATCACTACTGTTTGTGCAACTAATATCCAAATTAAAGTTATTATTAACAAAAAGCTACTCAATGTTTCTGAAAATATTCTCATTGATGTGTTTTTTTGTTTGTTCATTAATAATTTGGGCTTGTACCCAAAACAAACCAAAAACAAGGAATTTTTAGGTGTAAATTAATTGTAAATGTAATTGTAATTTTACTGATTACTCTTTGAAAAAGTAATTTGTAATTGTAATTAAGTAAAATGTCTCTTAGGTAATTGTAATTCAGCCTGATTACTTTATTTTTGTACTTTTCCCATCACTGGTTATATATAGTAAAAAAGATAATAGAGTTTGTAATGTTTTACAAGTAATGCTGTCCGTTTCAGATTTAATTATTAGGATTCCAACATTGAACTCCCATACTAGAATACACCCAGCTAAGCAGTAAATCAAGATCACTTAAAAGATATGCTCTGTTCATTTGATAAACCTGTAAGTTTGAGACACTGTATAATATTCTCTACTGGTAGGTCAGCTGGTTCCATGTTGGTGTAAAAGCTGTACAAAACTCATGGAGATCTACAGAATGACAGCATGTGTAGAAGAATCATACCTTTATAGTTTCACCATATTTCAACCAATTTTAAGGAGTATTTTGTGATAAATAAGATGTGGAGTGTTATTTATTGAATAACCCTCACAAAATATAAAAAGAAAAATATTTTTAAAAAATTAAAACTCTCATACATCTTTTTTCAATTTCTTCCTTTCTTTTAGGATATAGAAGGCTCTATCAGAAAAACAGCAAAGTTCATGGGAAAGGAGTTATCAGAAGAAGGCATCAAACAACTGGCAGATCATCTCAGTTTCAAAAAAATGAGCACCAACAGAGCAGTGAACCGAGAAAGTACAATAGAAGCTCTTGTAGGGCCAGATCACAAATCAAAGCTCTCATATGGCTTTCTGCGCAAAGGAGAAGTTGGAGATTGGAAGAATCACTTGAGTCCAGAAATTGTTGTAAAATTTGATGCATGGATAGAAAGTTATCTTAAAGATACGGAGCTCTCTTTTGAATAGGTATACCTAAATTAAGCATATTGCTAATTTAACATGCTAATAATATTTTTTTGTGTTAGTGTATATTTTGAAGGAGTTCTTTCAGCTTAAAGAATTTGCTTTTATATTTGTATTTATTTATTTATCTATTTATCAATAAGGTTGCAATACCAGTATTAGCCCAAGATCAGTAAACTATACAGGTTGCATATTCTGGGATAGACCAATCACAGCGCTTGAATGCGTGACGTCACAAGTTTCCTACTCTGGCTATTCCCAGCTTTTACTCGATTTAGAAAATGCTCACACCGTATGATTAAACTCTTAATCTTTAGTTAACCCTTGGTCGGATTCCTGTGAAATTTGTGCAGAAATACTCTACATATAACACCTACTGATGGTTAAAACAGAGCCTTTAAAAAGTTGTCACAAATGTTTTTATTTCATTTTATACATATCACCCATCAGACAAAATTCATGGAGGGAGAAATGCTTTGAAATATTGTGTGATATATGTAGAATGCATTGGAAAGCAATTTGTGCAAATGTGTGTCCTTTTTCGATGTTGAGAAGCCTCTTTTTGCAGTGCTGTTTATGAAAGTTTCCCTGCCCTGCAATTCACAAACCATCCCTTAGTTTTTTAAATTATCTCTGTCACACAATTTGTATACAGATCTACACTTTTGACCATGTTTCACCAATCATTACCTACATAACTTATCCCATGCAATGCCCATTCAAAGAAATTGATTATATGGCACCTCAACTTGAATACTCATGACGCCATATTTTGTCCTGAAAATCACCATCATGTTTCCAAACAGAGGTGATAAAAGTACAGGTACTACTACTACACCGGCGATTTGCTTTCATTTTACAATTACATTCATCCACAGAAATTTCCCAGACTTCACGCACTTGCTTAAAACTTACGCCAGTGTTCGAGACAACTTATGCATGCGAACAGATGTTTTCAATTACGAATTTAAATAAAAGTAAAACCAGGACTTCTCTGACTGATGTTGCCTTTTTAGGCTGTACTTTGAATTTCTACTGCCAAATCGATTGTACGAAATATTGGTAAATTAGTTGCGGCAAAATGGTGTTAACAATCTACTTAAATTCTAAATGCTCACAAACACAATATAAGTAGAGAATAAATGGTGTGTCTATGTGTTCACAAAATTGTTATTAATGATATATTGTTTCCGTAAGCTGAGCGCGGGCTAGACCTGTGGAGCTGCCTCTGGTGCTATACCGGTGCTCGCCTGCGCCGTGGAAGCACCTGAGTTGGAAAGGCCTGCTGTAGGCCTACTATTGAAACCAATGTATACTACTAATTTCTGTCTTAAAAGACAGTGGTCAGTGATCAAGGTCAGTATACAAACCTTGGTCAGTGGCCCCATGCTCTCTAGTGTCAAGTTGTGCTTGAAGCGCCAGATCATTCACATAGCTGAAGCACCCGAAATAATTACCACTTAATTAATCATAAACCATTCAAGACATAATAAAATTCAATCATTTCACTAAAACTTTCTTGTTTGAAGAATATTCGGGACACAAAAGTAAAAAAAAATTGTCCCATAGTCAAATTCCCTTCACCCTCCATGAATTTTGTGTTATGGATGATATATATAAAATGAAATAAGAACACTTCTGTCAGAGTTTTTTAGGATCTGTTTTAACCAACAGTAGGGCTGTTGTGTGTAGATTGTTTCTGCATAAATTTCACAGGATTCCAACCAAGGGTTAATTAAAGGTTATGAGTTTAATCATAAGGTGTGAGCATTTTCTAGACTGAGTAAAAGTCGGGAAGAGCTCGAGTTGGAAACACGTAACGTCACACATCCTTCCTACTCGCCCAAACCCCCTGTCCTATAAACTCACCGGAATATGCCACCTCCGTTGTGTACAAGCCTTCGTATTAGCTAGCCACAATGAGTGCGCTTGGAGGAGGATGCCACTGTTGTGTTGGCAATAGATAACGTTCTTAAGCCTGTTTAGTTGTTCTTCCTACTGCATGCATTCATATCTTGGCCAACGAGTGTCGAGTATATGACATTCATGGCAAATAAAAGTAACATACAGGTAATACATAATTATAAAAATATTACATTGTGCAAGCATAATTGTTATACAACAAAGTGAATAGCACGATGCTACAATCGTGTTACTTCAATAATATGTAAAATAGGAATACAAAGATACACAATAATAAATTAAACAATAGCTTGTCTAAACATTTTTAAATAAAAATATCAGTCTGACATTTCGAGAGACCATAAAGATCTGGCATAATAAGTACATGTACAACTTTGAATATTGAATTATTAAATAGCATAAGAAAATTCAAATTGAAACGACTGAATTAAAAATACCTTCTTATAGACCTACAAGTTAGAAAAGAACCTGAGCGGAATGAAGCTGTGCTTGCCACAACAATCACAGCCTCATTCTGTGCAGATTCTTTTCTAGCTTGGATTCTTTTCTAGCTTCTTTTCTAGCACACTTCTATTAATTTATCTTAGTAAACTTGGCAGAAGTTGCGGGAAAGCCACCCACAAAGAAAGAAAGTATTGTACTAAGAAAATATTTTTAATTCATTGACTTTAATGCACAGTGCTAAAGTCGGAGACAATAATGAAATGAAAGTTTAAAATGTGCCATATAAAATATTCTAGCTGTAAAATCTTATCTTCTCCTAAAAAAACTAGAGATACAGCTATGACATTTCTTCACAATATTCTTTAGAATGTGTGCATTAAAATGTCTAATCAGATTTTCTATATAGGTATTCTTGTTAATATTTTGTATAATCCCAGGGCAGATTTTTTAAAATTATTTTGGGTAAAATATTTTTTAAATTAAAAGTATAAACAATATCAAAAAATCCATTAGTAAATTTGTAAAGCATAAAAGAATCTCACATAAAAAAATTCAGGTTCATATTTTAATATCTGTCTAATCATTTTTTTATTTTAAAAAGTCAATTTAATTAATACCTCAAAAAAGAATTAGATATTAGGATGAAATTTTACACTTTACTTTAAGTTTACATTTTAAATAAGAGTGCAAAATTTCAAGTTTCTAAGACAAGTAGATTAGAAAACTACTCTTAACACTTCTGGTGATCCCCTTAAAGTGAAGTCAGAGCAAGAAGTATGAAAAGGTGTCTAAACCTTATAGAATAATAAGAGATACAAACTGCGACCCGTTGGCATTTTGTTAGATCAACAGGACCAATATAGGAACTTAGGACATAAGGAACTTAGTTGAGATCACAATACAAAACAAAGTCAAACGCCTGCAGCATATGTTTGGACCACCCCATACTACAAACAAAACGCACTTAATTTCAACATGTTGTAGCTATTAGTAACAGTTTTCATATCATGTTGTCTTAAAGCAGTCTACTGAATATAGGCTACTGAACTGCAGTAATTCTAAATGTATATTTCTAATGTGGAAATATCATATTATACTCAGCATTCTTAGGACAATCAATAATTATGAAAAAATACGAGGAGGAGACAGGCGAGGCGATGGCGATAACATTTATCTACCCCCAACAAAATAATCTCTTCTAACATGCAATGCGGAAATTACCAGCAGTTATAGTAGGTCTACGTCAGAACGAAATCAACTTAGAACCAAAATAATGAAATTGTTAAATTTGTCTATGGATTTTAAAATTGTGTGTTTGCAATTTTACAAAATGCATACCTGATTTAGTTTTCAATTACCTACAGATTAAACAAAACAAAAATATATTATTTAGGAATGCTAGAATTTACAGGATTAGCCTATATACATAGACTAAATACTGTAGAAGAAGAATGAAGTAGAGTAGGATTACTTCCACAAAGTCTCTGGGTTTTTACGTATATACCTTAGGAGCAAGTCTCACCGTTCCTAGAGTTCCTGCCTAGGGGAGGTAGCTGCACCCTGATTGGCTCAGCTCTCCTATACCACTCCATGTGTTGTCTGTCTCTCTTGCTGCGGCATTATCCCTCCACTCAACTATTATAGTATTTTCTACGACTGGCGACATGCTGCATGATCTTCACTCTGTGCTCAACAGTAGCTCACTGATCTTACGCGCAGCAAATCCGCACAAGCTGGTAACGAGACGTAACGAGAAGCTCGCTGGCTGGGTTAGTCTTCAAAGCCAGAGACTTTGTGGAAGTAATCCTACTCTAACATTCTTTACTCCCTCTTTCAGAGGGAACTAATACTTGTCACGTACTAATATGCTTGTAGGATAGGGTCTATGATCTAGATAAAAACTACAGAAAGGGCATATGGTTGTCCTTCATACGCAGAACCTCCATCCTGGACAACACTGGGCAATGGACAGGTACAATATACTTTAAAGTAGATCAAAAGTACATTCCAGCCCATCATTCACCTTCATGTGGAGAAAGATTCCGATAAAATTCAAAACTCACATTAAAAATGGGCCAGCTACGGGATTTTATTTGACTTCCTCCTGAACGTAAGTCCACGACATTACCACTTTAGCCGCCTCTCTTTGTAAAGAGAAGTAAAAAATAATAATATAATATAATACATTTAAATTTTCTTCCTTCTGCTATTAAACCTAAATACTTCCATAGAATGCTTCCTGACATTTAAATTAACCTCATAACTAGGCCTTGGATTCATATGCACTAAAAAGCTTGAATATATGCAAGCATTTATGCAGTAAAAAATGGAAAATATGCACCAAAAAGTGGAAAATATGCACCAAAAATGGCCTTAGTTTCTGTGAAAAATTTAATTGTACAATTATATTTGTCACATAAATATATTGTTAATATTTTATTCCCTACCAAATAGTTTGATTTACACAATATGTCTCCAGAAATGATCGCAGAACTGGATTGTTTAATTTATTCCAGGGAATGTTACTCCACACCAAAGCCTTGCAAAGATCAGCTGAAAATGTATTAACAGAGGATTTGGGTTTTACCTGTGTAAGGAGTAGCTGTTTTTGTGCACTGTTGTTCTTCCTCTCCTTTGCCGTAATATGTGCAGTTGTTCTTGAATGATGTTCAAGTAGAAATTTCTTTTCACACTTCACTTCCTTCGAACAAACTTGACAATACACGATATCGCCATCTGTTGAATAGTCACTGTTACCCAACACCCACTGATTTAATAAATATTTTCTGGTGCTCTTTTCTTTGGGCATTTTTGAGAGGGAAAGAAGAAGAAAAAGAAGAAGAAGAAAAAACTTTATTAGTTATAATAATTACAATATCGTATGAAATCTTTCAGGGTAACCTTAAGTCACACTATGTAATCAATATGAGAGACAAATAAGATTTTATTCACCCCAATCTCAGTGGTGGCTTGTGTATAGGACTGTGGAACTGCAGCACCCCCTTTTTCCACTTGATATTATCGATAACATTTAATATAATGAGTCCTTTTTTCTTTAATTCTTTCTTTATACTTGTAACTTACAATATATAAGCCTTAAGCTTAATGCCAGTAGCCATCCCTCAGTTTATTAAAAAGATAAAAGAAAATCTTTGTATGGAACTGTGCGCTTCACAGTTCCAGCGGCGTGGTGTTTGGCTGTTCTGTATATGTGGACATAGGAAGGTGCATGTCGTGGCCGGTGCACCGTCTGCATGGGAGAGAGAGCACTGTCGCTTCCACAGTGCCAAATCAGGCGTATTGGTGGAACATAGTTTCCCCCCCCCCTCTGCATGTGTTGTGCTTAAAAGCCATGTACCAAATTCTTGAATATGATGAAGTGTAGAATTAGATTATTATCTTGTTTCCTGCTATTGTATTTCATTCATCTTTTTCGGTTCTTTTATTTAACAGAAAAATTTAACATGGCAAATCAAGGAGAAAATTATTGATCTTTTCGTGGAAATTAAAACAAGAAGAATGGATTTCATTTTTAAATGAATAAATCTAGCTTGAACTGTAACAATTTAGGTTAAAGTAAATAATTTCTTTTCTTTCTTTCTTTTAGGGTTTTAACAAGTTTCTGAATAAATTTTATTTTTGTACATGTATGTTTCCTTTTACACAATTTTAAAACAAAGGCTAAACATTTTCTGGAGCAGCAACCTCACGGCTACGAGCCGCCACTGCCCAAATTTCTATGGGTCGTCAAAGACCTAAACCATTTCGTCGCTTTAACGTGAAATGACCTAATTAGAAACATTAAGATATCCGACATAAAACACTTGTGCAACATGTAAGCCACATAGCTCGATTTCGTAATTCGCAGCATTGAGTGGTTTGGAAATGGGCGCGCAAATTTAACTGGCGGCTGACCTAGGATGGCTGACCAGCATGGTGTGCCAAGTGACTTTAATAGTTGTGACACAAATCAATGTCTTACGCATCAGCACGCACTGACACATCATCGTTCTAATACCGCTATTGTTCAGTTATTCTACACTGGTAGTATCATTTACGGCAGTTCACTCAACCCTAAGCTGATAAACTCCGGAGTTCTGTACGCTGTTGTCATCTAGTGGCAAACGTTGCAATTATTTGAAGCAGTTGCTGAGAGTTAATGGTCGTCGCCTATTGGCGTAGTCTACTGGTAAGCGAGGTCAGACTTAGAGATGGGAACCAGTTACTTTTTTTGGAACAGTTACGTTACTGTTCCAGTTACACGAAAGTAACTGTTATTTATAACCGTTACCTGTTCCTTTTTTGTATATTACGTAGTTAATGGCCAGATCACTTCCCACTTGTAGGGGAATACCCTTTCATCTCCCCCCCCCGTTAGGGACGTAGCCAAGGCTGGGGCTCAAGGGAGGAACCCCCGAAATCAAATAACCGTTGTAAAATTAACCTTTCAATTAGGAAAGAGAATCGATAGTTAAAATATCGAGGTTAAAATCGGAGATAACCATCGATATGATTATAATATCGATCTTAAATCATCGATGTATTTAGAAAAAAATCGATGTATAATTTAAAAAATGCCATGGTTGCAGAAAATTAGGCAAATTTCATAAATAAACAGAAGTATTTCCACGAAAACAATCGATGTAAAAAATCAATGTTTTGGGAAATTAAGCCCCTGTAAATAAAATTATATTGTACAACCAAGGTAGCCTATTAATCTTCTTTTTGTTACAAAAACATCGATGTAGGGGAGAAACATCAATGTAGCAAAAACATCAGTTGTTTTCCATCGATGTAAAAAACATCGATTATCGACATGAAAATAAACTTTTTGGAATTTTCCTGTAGATTACAGCCTAAAAGGTATGTGTACCAAATTTCTAGTTTCTAGCTCATCTGGGAGTGGGCAAACATTAATGTCAGTAAGCGAGCCCTCTTTTCAGGGTTTTCAGTGCTAAAAATAAAAATAAATACTTTTTGGAATTTCCCTGTGGTTTACAGCCTAAAAGCTATATGTGTACCAAATTTAAAGTTTCTAGCTGATCTGGAAGTGGGCAAACATTAATGTCAGTTAGCGAGCCCTTTTTCGGGGGTTATAGCCTAAAAATTAAAAAAATACTTTTTTGGAATTTTCCTATGGTTTACAGCCTAAATGTTATATGTGTACCAAATTTCAAGTTTCTAACTCTTCTGAAAGTGGGCAAACATTAATGCCCATTTTTCGGGAGTACTTAGAGATAAAAATAAAAAAATACATTTTGGAATTTTCCTGTGGTTTACAGCCTAATAGCTATATGTGTACCAAATTTCAAGTTTCTAGCTCATCTCGAAGTGAAAAAACATTAATGTCAGTGAGCTAGCACTTTTTCGGGGGGTTTTAGGGCTAAAAGTAAAAAAAAAAGACTTTTTGGAATTTCCCTGTGGTTTACAACCTAAAAGTTATATGTGTACCAAATTTCAAGTTTCTAGCTCATCTGGAAGTGGGGAAACATAATGTCAGTGAGCCAGCCCTATTCGATGGGTTTTTGGGCTAAAAGTAAAATAAAAAAAAACTTTTTGGAATTTTCCTGTGGTTTACAGCCTAAAAGCTATATGTGTACCAAATTTCTAGTTTCTAGTTCTTCTGAAAGTGGGCAAACATTAATTTCAGTGAGTGAGCCCTTTTTCCGGAGTTCTTAGAGATAAAAAAAACATTTTGGCATTTTCCTGTGGTTTACAGCCTAATAGCTATATGTGTACCAAATTTCTAGTTTATAGCTCATCTCGAAGTGAAAAAACATTAATGTCAGTGAGTGAGCCCTTTTTCGGCGGGTTTTAGGTCTAAAAGTAAAAAAAATTACTTTTTGGAATTTTTCTGTGGTTTACAGCCTAAAAGCTATATGTGTACCAAATTTCTAGTGTCTAGCTCTTCTGGAACTGGGCAAACATTAATTTCAGTGAGCGAGCCCTTTTTCGGAGGTTTTTAGGACTATGAATTTTAGAAATTACTTTTTGAAATTTTCCTGTGGTTTAGAGCCTAAATGCTATGTGTGAACCAAATGTAAAGTTTCTAGCTCATCTGGAAGTGGGGAAACATTAATGTCAGTGAGCGAGCCCTTTTTCGGGGGGTTTTAGGGCTAATAGTACAAAAAAATTCTTTTTGGAATTTTCCTGTGGTTTACAGCCTAAAATCTATATGTGTACCAAATTTCAAGTTTCTAGCTCATGTGGAAGTGGGGAAACATTAATGTCAGTGAGCGAGCCCTATTCGGGGGGTTTTAGGGCTAAAAGTAAAAAAAAAAATACTTTTTAGAATTTTCCTGTGGTTTACAGCCTAAAAGTTATATGTGTGCCAAATTTCTAGTGTCTAGCTCTTCTGGAAGTGGGCAAACATTAATTTCAGTGAGCGAGCCTTTTTTCGAGAGTTCTTAGAGATAAAAATAAAAATAAAATACATTTTGGAATATTCCTGTGGTTTACAGCCTAATAGCTACAGGTGTACCAAATTTCAAGTTTCTAGCTCATCTCGAAGTAAAAAAACATTAATGTCAGTGAGCGAGCCCTTTTCGGGGGGTTTTAGGGCTAAAAGTAAAAAAAAATACTTTTTTTGGAATCTTCCTGTGGTTTACAGCCTAAAAGCTATATGTGTACCAAATTTCTAGTTTCTAGCTCTTCTGGAAGTGGGCAAACATTAATTTCAGTGAGCGAGCCCTTTTTCGGAGGTTTTAGGACTAAATATTTTAAAAATTACTTTTTGGAATTTTCCTGTAGTTTAGAGCCTAAAAGCTATGTGTGTACCAAATTTAAAGTTTCTAGCTCATCTGGAAGTGGGCAAACATTAAAATTACATTTTTTAAATTATTTTTATTATTTATATTTTTTGTTATTTTTTATTTTTATTATTTTATATTTTTTGTTATTTTTTAAAATTATTTTTGTTTTTCAAATATTGGAAATAACAGATGTAACGGAACGAGGCGAAAGTCACGGATAAAACACTTGTAACAGAAATATTCGAATTAACTGTAACAGGTGGAGTAACAGTAACAGGTGGAAGTAACAGTAACAGGTGGAAGTATTAGTAACAGGTGAAAGTATTAGTAACAGGTCAGGGTAGCTGGAACAGGAGAGATAACAGTAACAGGTCGGGTAGCTGGAGCAGATGAGAGTACCAGTAACAGATCGCGTTACTGGAGCAGTGAGAGTAACAGTAACAGTTCGAGTAACTGGAGCAGTGAGAGTAATAGTAACAGGTCAGAGTTATTGGAGCAGGTGAAAATAATGTAACTGGTAATGTAATTCTCGATATGTTACTCTGTTCCAGACCAGTTACATTCGCTCGACACCCACAAATTTCCCAACACAACTAAAATAATAATAATAATAATAATAATAATAATAATAATAAATTATAATAATAAAAAATAAAAATTAAAAAATAATACAAAAAAATTAAAAAATTATAAAAAATAATAAAAAAAATAATTAAAAAATAAAATAACAATAAAAAATAAAAGTATTAAAAAAACCTGAGAAAAGGAGAGCTGCTGAGAAATTTGGAGAAACCATACAGAATTCCTATAAATATTTATATATCTTTACACGCTAGCGGCCGTAATTTTGAAGATATTTGAACCAAATTTTATTATGTTATTTCTAGGCCCAATAGTTAATGAGCAATATTGGCCCGGGGGGTCGTGGGAGGGGGTTGCAATTTAAAAAAAAATATAAATATATCTCGGCCCCTGTGAAGTATAGAGAAACTTTGTTGGAATAAATTAGAGTACTCCCTATGGAGTTATCAGTGACACTAACGATTCGGGGGATTTGGGGGTACGAGTAGGGGTGGGGGATGGAAATTCGAAACCACGTCTTGTGGGGTATCGTTGAAAAGCTCTTGATGAGTACTCTGCAAATCAATAACTAGTTTCTCGATAGCTCTCATATAAGGCGAGATTTGAATGTTTGAAAAAGTGGTCTTTCCTCTTTTTTGCAGTTATTATTGCGGGTTTATCATGCCAAGGCTAAAGAAAAAGAGAACTGCGCAGTGACAATAAATTAAGCCAAAAGCACTTCGAAATCTACCTCAGCCTGTAGGCCTGCCTAAAGGGATTTTATTTCACTTCACACAAATGCAATTCTCCGCATTTCATGCAGATCTCTAAACTTAAGTAGTTGAATTTTCGCTTTTTATCGTAATGATTATTCGATGGCGTAGTGGGTAAGATGAAGGGCTAATATGCTAGCGGTCCCGTGTTCGAATCTCCTTAGGTCGAACATTTAAAGGATAGGAATAGATAGGTAGGGTAAAGGAGAAAAGGGATTGAATAGGAAAGTAAAGTGATCCCTATACAGGCCATGGAGGTCCAGAGGGTTCCAGGAGGTTGAGGCTCCCAGATTTTGGACACTCGGCACATGAAGGTGGTGGCTGACAGCACCGGCCGCCTTTACCCCTACGATTGCTCATTTCTGTTAGAGGCTGAGTCGACCCCAGGGCCATAGTGCCACCAGAATGATTAGGCCAATTGAAAAATCTCAACGACCTCATCGGGAATCGAACCCGCGACCTTCCGGTTTGAAGCGCAGCGCCTCAACCAATACGCTACGGCGTACCCCGGATTGAATAGAAGAAAGGGGAAAAGAAGTGGAGAAAAGGGGGTCAGAATTTTTAACACTGCTAGTAGTTCCACCATTCACATGCAGAAGCGCCGACTTGGAAATATTTCTGGGGGGGGGGGCAAGAGCTGGATTTTCAGTAGCTATACATAGGCCTTACATGATAAAATCTTAAGTCTTGGGGGGCAGAAAGTACCTTGCCCCCCCCCTAAGTCGGCGCCTATGTTCACATGTAGATGTCACGAGTGGGAGGAGCTAAAGGGACGACCTGTTTTTCCCTCGTTTTTTAATAAAAATCCCCGGGGAGGGCCTCCGACCCCCATTTTTGGGATATTCCATACCCCACACCCCAAATAATAGCAAACTTTCGTCTGTGTCGGTCCCTCCTTTCAGTATTTTCTGGTTCTGCCATTGGTTGAGACGAAAATAAGATATCCTAGGAGGAGCTTTGGTGTGGTAACCGTTACTTTTGTTTTTATGTAACAGGTCGTTACCGTTACATACATGTAACAGTTACAAAGTAACAGTTACAAGAAATATTCCCCATCTCTAGTCAGACTTCAGTTTAGAGATGGGAATCTGTTACTTTTTTTGGAACAGTTACGTTACTGTTACAGTTACACGAAAGTAACTGTTATTTATAACCGTTACCTGTTACTTTTCTTGTATATTACGTAGTTAATCGTCAGATCACTTCCCACTTGTAGGGGAATGCCCTTTATCTCCCCCCCCCACAACGGTTATGGACGTAGCCAAGGCTGGGGCTCTAGGGAGGGACCCCCGAAATAAAAAACAGTTGTAAAATTAAGCTTTCAATTAGGGATGATAATCGATAGTTAAAATATCGAGGTTAAAATCGGAGATAACCATCGATATGACGATAATATCGGCCTGAAAACATCGATGTATTTAGACAAAAAACATCGATGTATATTTAAAAAGGGCCATGGTATCAGAAAATTAGGCAAAATTCATAAATAAACAGAAGAATTTCCATGAAAGCAATCGATGTAAAAAATCAATGTTTTGGGAAATTAAGCTCCTGTAAATAAAATTATATCGTAGAACCAAGGTAGCCTATTAATCTTCTTTTTGTTACAAAAACATCCATGTCGGGGAGAAACATCGATGTAGCAAAAACATCAGTTGTTTTCCATCGATGTAAAAAACATCGATTATCGTCATGAAAATAAACTTTTTGGAATTTTCCTGTGGTTTACAGCCTAAAAGATATAAGTATACAAAATTTCTAGTTTCTAGCTCATGTGGAAGTGGGCAAGCATTCATGTCAGTGAGCGAGCCCTTTTTTCGGAGGTTTTTAGGGCTAAAAATATAAAAACTACTTTTTGGAATTTTCCTGTGGTTTACAGCCTAAAAGTTATATGTGTACCAAATTTAAAGTTTCTAGCTGTAATGTCAGTGAGCGAGCCCTTTTTCGGGGATTATAGTGCTAAAAATTTAAAAAAATACTTTTTTTGGAATTTTCCTATGGTTTACAGCCTAAAAGCAATGTGTGTACCAAATTTAAAGTTTCTAGCTCATCTGGAAGTGGGCAAACAGTAATGTCAGTGAGCGAGCCCTTTTTCGGGGGTTATAGGGCTAAACATTTTTAAAAATTACTTTTTTTTTGGAATTTTCCTATGGTTTACAGCCTAAAAGCTACATGTGTACCAAATTTCAATTTTCTAGCTCTTCTGAAAGTGGGCAAACAGTAATGTCAGTGAGCGAGCCCTTTTTCGGGAGTTTTTAGAGCTAAAAATTAAAAAAAACACTTTTTGGAATTTTCCTGTGGTTTACAGCCTAATAGCTATATGTGTACCAAATTTCAAGTTTCTAGCTCATCTCGAAGTAAGCGAGCCCTTTTTCGGAGGTTTTTAGGGCTAAAAATTAAAAAAAAAACTACTTTTTGGAATTCGCCTGTGGTTTAGAGCCTAAAAGCTATATGTGTACCAAATTGAAAGTTTCTAGCTCATCTGGATGTGGGCAAACGTTAATGTGAGTGAGCGAGCCCTTACTCGGGGGTTTTTGGGCTAGAAATTAAAAAAAAACGTTTTGGAATTTTCCTGTGGTTTACAGCCTAAAAGCTATATGTGTACCAAATTTCAAGTTTCTAGCTCATCTGGAAGTGGGCAAACATTAATATCAGTGAGTCAGTCAGTCAGCCGTGTAGCTTTATATTATAGGGATTTTATTATTAGTAGTAAAATTATCAATATTATTTCGAATAATTTACTACAGTTATTGAATTCACATTTCATGCTATATACCCACATTCTAAGTTTAAATTGTCCAGTAAAGGCAATATCGTATTTTGATAAATTTTTAAGTGGTATGTAAAGCAAGAAATATATATTATGAGATCAGACAGCATGAATTCTATGCATGAACTCTTGACGCCCATTAATAATTAAAAAAATAACTTTTTAAATTTTTTTTATTTTTTTTTATTCTTATTTTTATGTAATTTTTATTTTTTAATATTTTTATTTTTTAATATTTTTATTTTTTGTTTTTTATTATTTTAATTTTTTATTTTTTTAATTATTTTTGTTTTAATTAAGAAAATAACTTTTTAATTTTTTTATTCTTTATTTATTTTTTATTCTTTTTTTTTTGAAATTTTAATTTTTTAATATTTTTATTTTTTGTTTTTTTATTATTTTAATTTTTTATTATTTTTTATTTTTTAATTATTTTTGTTTTTCAAATATTGGAAGTAACAGATGTAACGGAACGAGGCGAAAGTCACGGATAAAACACTTGTAACAGAAATATTAGAATTAACTGTAACAGGTCAGAGTAACTGGAGCAGGTGGAAATAACAGTAACGGGTCCAAATAACTGGAGCAGGTGGAAATAACAGTAACGGGTCCAAATAACTGGAGCAGGCGAGAGTATCAGTAACAGGTCAGAGTAACTGGAGCAGGTGGAAATAACAGTAACGGGTCCAAATAACTGGAGCAGGCGAGAGTATCAGTAACAGGTCAGATTAACTGGAGCAGGTGGAAATAACAGTAACGGGTCCGTGTAACTGGAGCAGGTGAAAATAATGTAACGGGTGTAACTCTCGACACGTTACTTTGTTCCAGACCAGTTACATTCGCTCGACACCGACAAATTTCTCAACGCAACTAATAATAACAATAATAATAAGTAAATAAATAAAATAAAAATAAAAATAAAAATAAAAGTATTAAAAAAACCCTGAGAAAAAGGAGAGCTGCTGAGAAATTTGGAGAAACTATACAGAATTCTTATATATTTATATATATTTACACGCTAGCGGCCGTAATTTTGAAGATATTTGAACCAAATTTTATTATGTTATTTCTAGGCCCAATAGTTAATGAGCAAAATTAGCCCAAGGGGGGGTCGTGGGAGGGGGTTAAATTTTGAAAAAATTATATCTCGGCCCCTATGAAGTATAGAGAGAAACTTTGTTGGAATAAATTAGAGTACTCCCTATGGAGTTCACAGTGACAGTAACGATTCGGGGGTTTTAGGGGTACGAGTAGGGGTGGGGGATGGAAATTCGAAATTTTTGAAACCACGTCTTGTGGGGTATCGTTGAAAAGCTCTTGATGAGTACTCTGCAAATCAATACCTAGTTTCTCGATAGCTCTCATATAAGGCAAGATTTGAATGTTTTAAACAAGTGCTCTTTCCTCTTTTTTGCAGTTATTATTGCGGGTTTATCATGCCAAGGCTAAAGAAGAAGAGAACTGCGCAGTGACAATAAATTAAACCAAAAGTACTTCGAAATCTACCTCAGCCTGTAGGCCTGCCTAAAGGGATTTTATTTCACTTCACACAAATGCAATTAATAGGAAATGATCAATCCCCGCCATTTCATGCAGATGTCTAAACTTAAATAGATGAATTTTCGCTTCTCATTGCAATGATTGCTCGATGGCGTAGTGGGTAAGATGAAGGTTGAATAGTAGGAAAGGGTAAAGAAGTGGTGAAGGGGGGGAGTCAGAATTTCCAATACTGCTAGTTGTTCCACCATTCACATCTAGATGTCTGGAGTGGGAAGAGCTAAAGGGACGACCTGATTTTCCCTCGTTTTTTAATAAAAAAAATCCCGGGGGAGGACCCCCATTTTTTGGATTTCCAAATAATAGCAAACTTTCGTCTGTGTCGGTCCCTCCTTTCAGTATTTTCTGGTTCCGCCTTTGGTTGAGACGAAAATAAGCTATCCTAGGAGGAGCTTTGGTAACCGTTACTTTTGATTTTTTGTAACAGGTCGTTACCGTTACATACATGTAACAGTTACAAAGTAACAGTTACAAGAAATATTCCCCATCTCTACTTCAGTTCCGGTTTTGATGTTGATACGAGTGGTTTTAGAGGCCACTAACTACTGTCCTTAGTGTTTACTAATGTGGTGATTGTAACGGCAAATTACACGCCATGACATTATATTTTAATTCATTCAACAAGTTCACGCCGCATTTCTGACAGATGGTAACATATTACACAATTATGCGCACTAACATTTTGTTACTTTTTTGCAAGCATTAATAGGTGTAATACTTTTGTTTTAATTACTTGGTGCAGAATACGTGTTCGGTTCCGATGCATTGCACATAAGAAATGAACTCCCAAGTTTTAGTTTCGTGTGTTGTGGATTGATCAATGTATTTGTGCATGGAACTTCAAACAAATGCCAGAAAGTGCCTGAAAAGTGAAAACGAGTTCACTGGCACCTTCAGTATCATCAATCACGTTCGGTAAGTTGGCACTTTGACATTCTGACAGCTCAGTCAAGTGGCTGTGTTTCTCTAGGGATTTGAAGTAGTTTTCTTGAATAAAACATTAACTCACATTTGTGAATATCACATAATGTCATACTATCTGTGATATTACCAGAAACTTGTTTGTTTCCTACCTGCGACCTGACCTATTGGGATCATGGTAAATGCCTCATCCAGGTGAGCATTGTAAAATACAATTAAAATTTAGCATTAACTTAGGAATACTTTGTATGGATAGTTTAACAGTTACTGTGTATATATTTTTAATACAGTACAAAAGGATAGAATATAAAAAAAGTGATGCAGTTTCCTATTATTTTCCTTTTCAATAAAATAATCTTAATGAGCTTTTTAGAAAATCATGTAAGTTTAATCTGATTGAGTAAATTTGACTTTTAAGAGCAATCTTATTGACTGAACGAATCAGTTACATGGTATAACTCCCATATTCTTCATTTGACACCTGTTTGATACTTCCTTTTTCGTTTACCTCACTTTCTGCCTGTACTTGTGTCATGTGTGCCTCATTATTTGATTTAGTAATGATTTAAGTGGGAGTTTTCAGATAATCTACATGTGTGTTGTATAGACTTATGTGGCTGTAGTATTTTACATAAGATCTTAGTCTGGCTGACGACTGCATCTCTGGTGTTGGTTAAAGTATCTGTAGTTAAAGGCATGACTTTTGATTGCAGGTGGAAGGGATGAATAAGAGTGGTATTAACATAAACGCTTTCACTTTACCAATAATCTTCAAATTTAAGAGACTTAATTTTTAAATAATGTATACCTCCGCTCCCAGGTTTACAACAATTACCCAGCATAATGAGAGAACATTTCATACCTTAGTAGCTCCTGAATTCCAGTAGAAAGTGAACAAGTGAACCTCCAGTTTGGGTCTTTTCAGATAGGTACCTAACAAATGAAGTAATTTGGCACATTACTGAACACACTGAATTTTATGTAGGCTACAGGTAAACTCAGATCCATAGAGAGAAATCTGAGATACTGGTACCCTTGTTTAAAAAAAATCCTTACCATAAGTGCCTTAGAGATTGTTTATTTAACAAACTTAGAAAAGGAAGTTCTCAATTCAGTCAATATTCCGGTAGTTTTTTATTTTATTCTGTTCATCGGGACATAGGCCTGTTACATGTTATGGGACACGTCAGCATACAAGTAAGAATATAAATTTTCAGTTTTAAAAAGTATGTACAATATGGAAATTTCTTTACATAAACATTAATGAATTATGTTAACTTATAGCAAAATTACAAAATTTATTACTTATAAATGTAAAAAATATAAAGGTGCTACATTAAAAATATAGGCCTACCGGTACGTGTAATTTTTATTACACAGTAGTGACATTTGTATTTTAGATTATGAACTGGTGCAGTTAATAGCAGGAGAATAATTAATTACCGTATCATATTTCCTGTAATGGACTGAGGAAAGAAGTAAGACTCATTTCTCACCGATGTTCTTCACCTTCTTCTATAACCATTAAATGGGCCAAAGAAAAAGGGAATTCGCATGACAACAGTAAATATCAAAAAGTTTTTTGTAATTTAGGTCTATACTGAATTTGGAACTCGACTTCATAACAAGATAGCCAGCCTTCCACAAGTTTCATAAAACATTGTTACGTACATTCAGAAGTCCAATGCCTTTGTTTGTAATAATTTTTTAAGGTAACCCCTACTAATCCTGATATCGTCGTCCTGTATTTACCATCGTATTATCTCATACGCAATAACACACCAGCGTGACATATCGTGTTGTTTATAGGCTAAACTATCTTTCTCACACATATACTTCTTCAGATTTGAATTATTGAGATTTTTGGATTTACGAAATAAATCAATATGGACCATTCAAAATTAAATATACAGCCTCCATGTAATGGTCATATCAGGTGTTAGTAGGCTCTTGAATAATTCAATCATGTGCATCATCTTCACTGGTAGGCCTATTCAATTTATATGATTATGATATATTGGGTGACATACCAGTAGCGGCGATGAGTTATAGAAAGTAAACAAATCCTGCAAGTCCAGTGATGGCCTTATGCAAATGAAGAAACCATAAAAAACCCAAGTAAAGTTGGCTGGTCATAAGGTTTGAGATTTGAACCCAGGAATTCTTACTTCGGCCACCTTGCTCCAGGGTTTAAGCTACGATCGCATTTTCATCTTAAGAAAGTAAACTTCAGGATGCGAAAGAAATTGTAACCACTTTTGCAAAAATGCAAAAAAAAATGTGTAATGTTAGTAACATCTTAATGATGAAAATTGAAGGCCCCGAAAGAAAAAGCTTTAATTTTAGTAAGGCTTTTGAGAAGTGAGCCAATTTGAAACAGAGAAAAGTGTTAAATTCCAAACCAAAGTGTTTTGAGAAAAAAAAATTGCTTTATAGTTCAGTTTGTTATTTGTACCATTTTATTTTTTATTATTTTGAAGCTACATAAAAAAATGCAGTTAAAATTAATTTTTAGCAAGAAATTTGTATTTTAGCACTTTGCTAAAGCTTTTTTTTATCCATTTTTGCTTTTCTCCTAAAGGTTTTTTTTTTTTCCTAGCTTAAACCCTGAATTGCTCGGTTTGGTTTTATTCTGTTTCATTATGACTCAGGTATACGGCATTTCTCAAAAACACATTAATCATAATTTTCATGTTACTGTGGGAAACAATTTTCTGACATTCTGCATTTAAGTCATACTTGTTTAGTTTTTACCTTGATACTTATTAATTTTATTTTAAAATGTGCACAAAAATGTTCATTTAAATTTCCTCTACAACTTAACTAAGTTATATGCTAATTTTTCATGTATCACCCACTGTAATGGACATAGTCTAGAAAAATAGAAAATGGCCCCAAGCAATTTTTACAAGGAAAAAATATAGCCATATAGGCTATAGTGGTTTTGAAATTTACTTTTTTATTAAAATCGTTAAAGTCATTTTTTTAAGAATAAAAAAATTGAAAAAAGTTTTCATGAAGAGTCCCCATTAATATTTTAGTTATCCAATATTCTTTCCGGTAAAATTAAATTTTAAAAAGTCTTTAATATAAAAGAGTATTAAATACAATGAGCCATTCGTCTGCTACGCTTGTCTACAGACAGATGTCATTCTAAAAATACTTTTCGTTTTCTATGCACGATGAAATATGTTTTCCCTGGGTTATCTGGATTTCATTTTTTTGTCATGATCACAATAACTTTTTTCTACACTACGTATTATAATGCGAGAAAGTAAAAGAAAGTGAACATGAAATATGGCACAGTTCAGGATACTACTGAATTGTAAAATTTGTGTCAGAAGGAAGCTCTGTAGGCCTACCAGTATGCAACTTTTGCACAAATTAGGCACTAAGGTGATTTAATTTCACTTTGCTGCTTGCACATGGATTTTTTAAAATTATTACGTTCTATTAACTGGTCTGTTCTTCCAAAACAACATTTAGCTGATGATTATTCTCCCTAACATTTCAAAAGTTGTCCAGAGCCACTAAGGGACTAAGTTACATACCGATACATGAAGAACGAGTGTAGCCTACAGTAGGCCTATCATCAAGTGTGTTCAACAATAATCAAAACGTTGACTAGTAAAACACAAACAAGAATCTATTTTATTTAGGTGGTTCTTATGAAAGATCATGAACATCTATTAGCACCACTAAAAAGAAAGTGCTCTATTACTCAGAGAAAATTAGACACTATCCACGACAAAACACATCAGTGTTTGAGTTTATAGGCCTATTGTGGTTTTGTAGCTCATTACTTAGCTGACTCCAAAATTGCCCAATGATGACATTCATAGCACTAGGAAACCAATTATGTTGTTTGAATTTCTATATTCTTATTATCAATGTAATATTCCACCAATTGCTCCATAAGCATAAAATAACTGCAAAACAAGTGTGGTTTAAGTGCAACACAGGAGAATCGCCTTCAGCTCGTCTTTTCAAGTTTCAGAGATTCTTCGATTCACTTAATGCATTACTCATATAATTATAAACAATCTCATCTCATTAGTTGCAATATATCACATAACTTCCTCTGCCTCTTGAAGAACATGTTTGTTTGAACTTGGTTCCTCTTCACTCAAGTAGGCCTATCTCATTTTTTATTTTATCTGATTTTCATATTCTCACATAAAGCCTTTAGTATTGTGACTACCATTTGAGTGAAATATTCTCCCTTGAAAGTGATCACGCCTTTCACCCCATGAGTTACCAGTACAATCTTAAAATATATTTTGCATATTACTGTATACTTTCTCCAGGAGCGGCTATTCAGGGGTAGTGCACCATTTATTTAAGCTTAGGTACGATAAAATTTTCTTTATGCTTTTACTTGTCATCATTTGGGGGAGTAGGCCTATTCCAACTTATTTCGAACTTATCCATTAATTAGTTTGTAAGCAACTGTTTCAAAAATATTACGAATAGAAGAAAAGTTGTATGATACTGTCAATTGGCCATTAAATTCAAAACAAGGGTACAAATAGAACTGAAGAATACAGGAATATCAGTAGTACATTCATCTTACGCATCAGCTCTTACCACCCATTAACATCCTCTTGTAAATCCTAGCTTGAAAACTGATTCCTTAAGAGGAAGAAACTTTAGAAGAACATGACTCATTCTGTGGTCTTGCTTATGATGTAATTATCAGGATATATTATCGCAGTATACATATTATTCTTTATTGAAGTGCAACTCACATCTCCCTGAAGATGACAAAGCCGAGATAACTGCTGAAACCCAGTTCTCCAACTCATCCAGTTGGAAGTCCGAGAAACAATAATTATATTCTCAACACCGTTGAAGCCTCAAGTCACACATGATATAATTATTGCTATTCGGATTATGCGCAATATAGACATGTACATGTAGATCATATCTGCTGTTACTATCTGATGTTTTCCTATATTTTAAATTCCTGATCTTAATACAGTAATTATAATAGGTGAGCCATATATGTTGAGATAAGTAACCAAAAAAGTAACTTAAAATGCTGTAACCGGGAGTTTATTTTCGGAAACTCAAAAAGCTAGAAAGAATATAAAAAACTAAACTCCGTGGCGCTACATCCCTGAAGGGACAAGAATGGTCATAAGTTATAATAGCCTAGAGAAGACTAATAATAAACTGGTAGCTGTGGGAATTTCTTCCCAGTAATGCAGGAAGTAGAAATTCCACTATGAGCACCACAGAACTGTGAGCAAGTGACGAACATTTGCAAATAAAGAAACTTCCAAGAGTATAATATACGAACGAGAATATCACACCAGTCAGTAGCATAACTCTTTGCAGCTGCCTTCGACCCCAACAAAAATAATAATTTTATATCTCTGATTACCTTTTAATGCACACAGAAAAACGTTCTCGTTCAATGGGTGTTCCTAAAAGTAGTTACTTTTAAGAAGCTAATAATTGTTATCGATACTTATTTTTTTATCCTGCCAACGAATGTAACTTATTAATATTTTTTTTCTTTAACTCATAACCAAATTTTACCATTCTTTTCTTCTGTTTCTTTCTTTACCTTAGGTTTACCTCTCCCTTTAAGCGATCCACGCCGCCCGAGCCTTACAGGGCCATGACGATTTACAATTCAACATAATAAAAATTAAAAGACAGAAGTTTCTTTTCAGATGATTTACAAACTGGACTGGCTCATAACTTGTACTACTGAGATTTACACATATCTATTATTTTCACAATGAAGTCCTTCTGAAAAATAGCTTTTGCCTTCTAGCTTCTTCATAAAGCAAATCATTCAATTACTGCATGCAACTGAAATTCACTACTGAGTTCACTGATGCTTTGTTTACCTACGGTACTTCTTAATTTCAACATTAAAAAAGATTTTTCAGTGGCAGATACAATAATAGGAAGTGCAGGGAATAAAAAAAATGCAATGCATAATATTCTGGTAAACCTTCATGCCAAATGCAAATAAGGAAACAACTATAAAATTTACGCGCGCGATTCAAAATACCCGAAAATTCTCAACGACGTTTGGGCCCTTTCTAGCCCTCGGGGTGTAAGTTACGCCACTGACAGCAGTTTTTTTATGCGGTTTATTCACTTCTACTCATGAATTTGCATTATTTCTTCGTTATTAAAAACTCTATTATGTTGAAATTAATTTTTTGAGTTTCTGGAAATTATTTTTCAGCTTATAGAAATAGGCTATGTTTTGCAGAAATAGCATATGAATTAGGTTTAGATGGCGTTATAATCGGCGCTGGGTGATAATTTGGAACAAGTGTACGATAAATAGGTTTCTCTGATGTTAAGAAGTGTATTTTATCCTGTTTTCGCTCTGTAATACATCATTTTCAATTTTTGGATTTATCAAGTAGCCTGTATTTTTTTAATTTATTCAGTAAAACTATTTTTTTACTGAAGAATTTTACATATTACATTTTTCAAGTATTTGGGATTGTTTACTGAATTTTTTTGAGCCCCAAATAATGCGGTAAGAACTTTAAACTAGGTTATAGCAACGATCATCTCTTATGCCAGGAGTACAGCCTAAAATTAATTCTGAATTTCTGCCACAGGAAACCACAGGAAGGGTTCACAGTATAAGAAACTAGCCCCGTCTCCTAAAGCGGCACAGTGCGTGAATCGTATCATTTATTTCTACTGTCTGGTTTTGCTAATCTAACTAGAGTGAAACGACAGAGATAACTAGGATCTTCTAATATCTGTAACTTAATAATTTTGGCATCTTGAAACAGAGAGCTCTAAAAATGCGTCTGGTTGAAATGCTCGGAAGCTCAATAGTTGCATCTTGGAGGCATTTTCGTATTATTTTCATAATTAGTCCAGATTAGGTATTAAAGTAATATAATTCTGTTTACTTCGTATTAGTTTTTCGAAGCATTTACAGTATCTCATTAAGACATCATTCATAGGTTGGACTGCTGAAAGTAATACATTTAAAAACACGCCATGAACATTGTAAATAAGTTACATTAATTGATGTCCAGGATTAGATATATCAGGCTGTGAAATTGTTGAACCCCATGACTCAGAGTATTTCTGGAACATTGTCATCACTTTATGTTATCTTGTCCGTCGGGGTTGTCATTAGTTTGTTGTCTTCTACTTGACTCAGTGACTCATTTATGGATTCTGAGAAGTTACTTATAAATTATCATAGCTTCCTCTGGAATTTAGTTTGTAGAGGAGAATTCCTAGCATATTTTCATTACTAATGATTACTAAAAATGAGTCATTTTATTTTCTGATGTTTATCGGGAACCATCGGAAGTCGTAGTAAAATCAAATCTGATGTGAAACGTAGGCTAACTTCCTCTGTCCAAAAAAAAAAGTTTTGCTTCTTAGTACAGTATATTATGTGGGTTATTCTCCAGAAAAGGGCAGATTCATGTCGCAGTTGATTTTCTGGTGTAAAATAAGTATTTATGGATTATGAATTATTATGATAAGTTAGATTGAAATAAGGTCTATTTGATCCCATATTCCACATTTTAAACAAAAGTTACGGTTTTCTGCATTTTAGGGCACAGTATGTGAGATCTCACCTCCGTGTCATGTCCCAATGCCTGACTTGTCATTTTCATTCTTTCATAATTCAACAGGCTTTAATTTTTATTCCATTTTAGTGTTGTAACAAGAACAAAGGGCTCAAAAAATGAGTCATTAATAACTGAAAATAAAATATATCATTTTGTAAAGACAATTTTTTGCACTAAACATGCTTGTCCCAAGGTGAGACCTCACCTCCGTGAAACAATATAAAAGTTCAATTATTTCCACAGATATGGCACTGTAGTCTTTCTATTTTCCTTGGACTCCAACTTTTGGCAGTTTTCTTATCATTTATATAAAGCCAAGCTGTTAGTGTGATTTTAAGTGTTGTTTTGTTTGTGTAAAAGGGCTAAATGCAGAGTTGGTAATTGGACTTCCTCACCTCCGTTACCTACACCCAACGGTAAAGTTGTATGTTTTTATATTTACTTTTGCTACAAATTATAATAATAAGGAATGCTAAGTTAAACTCTAGAATTGAGATTTTCTAACCTCAACTGTTCCCAAGCTGTTTGACAAATTAGAGAAAAATCTCACCTCCGTTACTGTTACTCTCGAGTCCTATCCATGGAGGTGTAATTAATGTTGTAATTGATGACATATTTAACTGTCTGCATTTTTTATTTTTGTTTAAAGAAGATACTGGTATAGCCTAATAGTTTATGACAATATATCAGGTTTTGATTTAAAGTTTTGATTTTAAGGTGATAATCTATTTTAACATAGATAAAAATAAGTAAAAAGTTGTGTGTTAATCCAGTTGTATGGTAATAAATATTGTTCATTTTCATGATAACATTTAATACAGTAAATTAATTCTAATTCTCACATAACTTCTATTATAATTACTATTTCATACTATTTTCTCACCTCCATGAATGCGCCATTTTCTAACCTTGTTAATTTCATGCAAAATACCACTTGTAAGTAGGGCAAGTACCTCAGTAGTACTCTGCAGAAGGAAATATTACAAAAAAAAAATTACATGATCCAAAATAAAAAATATTAAAAAAAAAAAATTCTAACATTGAAATCTGCCCTTTTCTGGAGAATGACCCATGTATGACATTCTCTTCATGTAGATTGGTTTCAAAATGAAGAGAATGCCGTTACCACATCGCATCGCATCTCCAAAGGATACAAAACCCAAATATAATCTGATTAATGCACTCGCGTAACTTCCTATATCCTAAGCATGGGCAATACACAGTTCTCATTTCACATTATGTTACAGTATAGGTGACCTTATTGAGGAGAACACTTATTCAAACTGGTACAAAGATTTATTGTTCACCAGGCAAGACTGAGTATCTACAAACAGTGAATGTCTTATAACCAGGCTTTAAAACTTAGTGTCCGAACCCACAGAGGGAGTTGATTCCGGTTACCAACAACCTGAGTATAGGGGGTGGAGGGTGATTGCGTAGGCTGATAAGACAGTCATTGATAGTAGTACTGAGAAGTGAATGCTCTCGTAGTACGGTGTGCATCTCAAATTGGTCAACAGTGTACCTTGTCATTGTGCGTGTTTAAATTTATAATACGTGTTCGGCATGCCGAAAGTAAAGTGTTCTGAAACGCAAACATATATTGAAACATTTGGGAGGGACTATTATACACAAACAGGAGAAAGTATCGTTTTGCATGATTGTAATGCGAGTTTAGATAATGAGAAGTTATTTTGTGATCTTCCTATATCTGTATTACGGTTTGTTTACTATCACGTGAACTAGCATATGGGAGCTATGGCATACGCCGAGCTAAGTCTGTACAGTACGGTTGCTGTTAACATATTCGATCGGGCACCAAGTTTTAAAGCCTGCTTATAACTGTTCTTTAGGAAATTTTTGTTAAAAATATGTTTCAAATAAAAGTTTTAGCTCTTAATATAATCACCTCGTGTACAAGATTTAAACAAAACAGCTACAACCGTTTTCGATAAAATCGCGAAATACGAAATTTTCTTCATGTCAAGTGTCATTAAAGGTAAAAGAAAGTTGTGGCCAAGCGATTTTTCCTTCTGGAATAACGAACACACAAACAAACACAAAGACATGTTTAAAAAATAAATCGGATCGAGGTGAGCTAAAAACTTGTATTGTGTTAAAAACTCAGCTTCGAATTTCGGGCTTGAACACTATAGCCTACTTCCTCTACCATATTCCGGATTTTCATGAAGTTACTTGAAAATTAGAAACGCACGTGTGGGGCTAATCAGTTTTCGTGTACATTTCACATAAAAATTACAAACGATGAACACATATTTTCACAAGAATTTGGTCTAGACAGTTGAATTGATCAGAATAAGACACAGACCGGCAAATTTCTAGGGACAGAAACATTGTTTGAAAAAATGAGATTAAAGCGTCATGTACTATTTGCAAGTGGAAAATTTTAAATCAAGATGGGAAGATTTAATTTTATTGCTAATCCTGTTTGTAGTGGCGTAACTGAAATACCCGCGGACACCGAGGTCCTAGGAGGGCTCAAGATGTAAACAAAACAAAAAAGGAATGTAAATAGGTTGTCATGGTAATTGGGGAGGTGGGAACAACATTTAAATCAATAAAATAAAACAAAAGTTCACAATTGACAAGCAATAGTTTCGTAGCCTACCCTACTGTGCAGACACAGATCCTGAACTCCTGATATAGCCTCGAAGATAAAAGGAGTAGGCCTATAAACACAGCTGAAATAAAACAAAAAACTGATGTGAACACACCATTAAGTCAGTTAAACAGAGCTAAAGTTATATTATACGAGTATGATAAAATATACATCTTCGCCGCATCCAATTTCCCTTAAGGATTCTGTGCTCCTGTGCCAGATTTTGGAGCTAAGCTGCCTAGAAAATAATACTATTTTATTTACCAATTACCTACACTACAACTACTACTAATAGTAATAATATTACGCCTACCGACAAATTTTAATACCTCCGAGATCTTGCCAGCCTATCAGATTTGATATTTCTCGCGGACGAAATCATTATACTGAACCCATATGCTTAAACTTTGCAATGGGGCCCCACTTTTCTCCGTTACGCCACTGCATGTTGGCTCCTTCTGGATTCTCAGTGCTTGAGAGCATCGTCGTCAGCTATAATCGAGAACTTATCAAGTACATATGCAACCCAGACTCAGGAGCGCTTGGCGATAAAAATGTTCTTAATGTAAAACTGGACTTTGAAAATGAGGTAATGTGTTTTCTATTTACACAGCAAGAAGGAAACAATTAGAAAAGTAAACCCTTTTTTATTGCAGACCTTGAAAGCTGTTCAGGTTCCCTGGAGTTGAGGCCTTCGGATTTTTAAACGGTCATCAGATTGGGATGGTAAGGTTGTCAACTTTATTCACCAGCAGCCTTTAACCCCTGCTTCTCATTTCTGTCAGATGGTGGATCGACCACAGGGCCAGAGCACAACCAGTAGGATTAGGGCAAGTTAAAAGTCACTATAACCTCAACGGAGATCGAACCAGTGATCTTCCAAAGAAAACAGTTTAGCTAGTGAAATTCTCAATTTCTTGCGTTAATTACTGTACTTGGATGCTTGTTGCTAAAATTGCTATATTTCTGTAGTGTTCAGTGTGTTTTAGTGATAGAGAGTGTTATATCCTTTGTATTTTAAATATTGCAATTTAAAACATGTGTAGGCTACATGATAAACGCAATAGGCCTACCTATAAAATGTGGACAAGTAATCGGGACGCAGCATTTTCTGTGACCCTTCAATTAACTGCATGCATGCTTATAATAAGAGGAAGTGTTTGTCTGTCTGTCTCCCTGTCCGCGTGTGTGCTATGCCCAGGCAAATCTAGGGCACGCAGAGATCTGAAATTTTTAACATAGATGAACTGAAAGTCATCTAAATGAGCCTTTTTTTTTAATTCTCACGTTCGTTCAGCAGAAAACGTGATTTTTTTGCGCTATGGAAGAACCAGTTTTCGCTAAAATATTTCAATTGTAAAATGAATTGTAGGTGGCTTTCTTCTGCTGCCGTAACAACCGGAGAAGAAGAGCATCGCTGATAGATTATATATATTTCAAAATAATGCAGCATTGATTAATAGATCGCTTCGATTTTGTTCGCCCGCTCTGCTTAACTATTTTTTTTATAATCTAACAGTTCGCAGAAATTTGTTTTTCTACGTACGGTACGCGGTCGGAAGAGGGATAATGAAAGTAAGCCCAAATGGGAAAATACCGAATGATTTGGACGAAACTCACTGTGCGGTTTTTTCTGGGCCGGGAAACTCTAGTCTGAAATAGTTTTCCCCCGGGTGACGCACACTAATCGTGAAATGAACCTCGAAGCCGGATTTTTAGCTTTTTAATTATTAATCGTTTTAATTGTTTATGAATGATTTGCACTAAGTGTTAATAAATGCAAGGTTTTAATTATTTTTCTGTTAAATGCATTTAAACATCTGGCGATTGAATTTAAATTTGCGAGCACCTGTTAGTATAAAATCATATGTTGAATCACAAATTTAAATCATAATATGGTGAATATTATTCAGTACCGGTATTTGTTTTACTATAGAGTCTATCTTAATGTTGTTCTTTTAAATAAGTTAAATCTACGTAAATTTGATATATATATAAACGCTAAGTTAGTTCGTTGCGCACGTTACAGATTAAAGTAAAAGCTGTGAGCACAAGATTGCAAATTAGGTAATCCATTCCTTACTTAGCTACAGTGTATTTCCTGGTAACACAATCATTACGAAGATCCCTTTCGCAATGTTCTCTCCTCGTAAGGACCAATCTAAACTCCAAGAACTTATTCTACATACAGCACGCTGCAATTATTATTCTTGTCTCAGAGCTGTGACCAAACATGTTGTTAGTACTGTACGTTCATGGTAGTGAGGGACACTCGTAGCCTGCTTGTTGTAACCATATGATTGCCACCCACGCCCGGTGACCTAGAAAACTCATTGTTTACTTTAAATACCGAGAGGTGTGTTTTCCTGTAGAACCTGTTGGTAGTGTGAGTAGGAATTCTGATTGGAACAAAACGATATGTCAAAGTGGGTAGACAGCATTCTGATTGGTCCTGGCTTAAGTCCACCGGGTCAGTGAAGGTAACATTGAAGTCAAAGCACAGCGTTCAAAACCATCATGGGTTATGTACAGGGCCCGGATTCTAATGACATGTCATCTTTTTATTGATGCTGCATAGACATTGCCAACTTGTGGATAAATCCTAATCATGGCCTCTGGATTATAGAAATACATTTTTATTAGGTCATTTTTTGTCATTTTATGCAATTTTATATTTTTAGGGCATTTATTTCAATTTTAGGTCATTATTTTGTCATTTTCATGTCATTTGCTTCCTTATTGAGTCATTTTCATGTATTTACATTGAGTGTATTAACTTTTTTCGTCGCTAGTGGTGCTGTCTTTGAAATGTTGTTTGTTTAATGCAAGAAGGAAAAATTCGGCGTTAAAGTTTTGACATATCTCGGTCGGAAATGAGAATCAAAGAATCACCAAAATTTTGTATTATATTACTATTGTTATTAGATTGACTTGGCACCTGCTTGGATTTGAGAGTGCAAACTACTGTTTACCCTCAATAAACAACTATATAATCCGGCAGACCACAAAAGGATGTGCCGAATTTTGACTCACCAGTGCCTCAGTGCCAGTATAAATTTCCGTGAGAAAATAACATTCACAACATTACAGTTTTTACAATTATGTACCAACTAGTCTATAACTTTGTGTGTACAATAATAATTTTTTATAAATAAAATATAAGTTTTTATAATTATTAGGTCATTTTCTTTAAAATTCAAGGTCATTTTATAGGTCATTTTTCAAACATTATTAGGTCATCAGAATCCGGGCCCTGGTTATGTACTATTACTGAAACTACAGCAGAGTCTCGAGTAACCGAATTAATGTGGACCACAACAACCTCGGATAAGCCAATTCTCTGTTAACACTGATGCACAGTAAAAGGGGATCAGGAAAATAGAATAAGAAAATACGATCAAATTACGGAAGCAACAGTATCACTGTGTTGTCATATATTGACGTGAAATAAAAATAATACAGTACTCATACCTTTGAAAAATTAAAAAAATTACACACTTAAATGAAAATAAGATCGCAATTTTCAGCAAATCCTTAATTTTATGTTTTCCTTTAGTTTAAGCTCGGATAATACGGAATCTCGGTTAATCGGGACTCTACTACTGTATTTGTATTCCCTGTCCCCTATAATCCGCAGGATTTTAGAAGGCACTAAAATGGCGAATTACTAATAGTATTATATGGGAATTGAAAAATAGGAAACACTGTTGCTCACGCTTGTAATGTGGGCGTCCGAAATAGGCAACAGAATTTCTAAGTACTGTGCAAATTCATTTTAATGCATGCATTAGCTCAGCTCATATTCCTTCTAAAACCGTGCGGATTATAGTTAGGTATACTATGAGCTAAGATTAAAAAGAACCGGAACTTTTACTTAGGCCTACAACTACTGTACCATGTATGCAATCGAGCAATGGTCATATAACACAAGATTATTATTATTATTATTATTATTATTATTATTATTATTATTATTATTATTAGACATCTTTTTTTCCCTTTATATATATATATATATATATAATACTCGCCGGCCATATGTCACATTTCCTGAAATACTTTCATTTGTCATTTTTGGTAGTTTATTTTTTCTGTGAACACACACACAAAAACACCCTTGCACAAGGAGGGACTCGAATACGCAGCCTCCTTCACTGTGGATCAAAGGCAGCATGCTTTAGCAACCGGCAGCTAAGAAGGCCGGCTATTAGAGTTTTAGTGGAAAACATTATGGAAATAAGTGCTTATATAAATATTTGCATAATTCAGTATAACATTAGCAAAATCCCACTTGATTTACGAGATTAACTTTACTTAGTTTCCTTCACTTTGTTTGTCCGAACAGAAAACTCATTTCGGCTTCACAGATTTTCTCGTTCCAGGGTTCCTATAATTAACAATACTAAGCATTTATCGCCTTAAGGGTTATAGGTTACTTTATCTGAAAATGGGATAAAATCTAATTTTAAATAAATTTTATTCCAGGTTAATGAACTGGTAGCTTGTTCTTCATGGGATGTAGCTATTTTTATATCGAGATGTCCGTGTACGCGGTTTTGAAAACTTCGTAATTCTAGTTAAAATACTTTGGTTCTTTTTTCGATGAGTTATTTAAAAAATAATTTTTACTCCTTGCCCAGTAATTTTTGCCTTAGGCTTACTATCTTTCAGTTAGGTTCGCATATGCCTCCATAATATCTGAAGATATTCACAGAGTCTGTTCTAGAAAAAAGCTAAAGAAGTATTTCTGTATTGATGTTTTCGATTTTTTCGTTGTTAAATTCACTGTAATACCTCAGTTTGTGCAAAGTCTAGTTTTTTTAAAAAAATGAAGTAATTTAAAGCGTTACTTTAACAGAAGGGCGTATCTACCTTGTTAGTACTGTACAAGGAACGTTTTATTTGCCGGTATTTTCAGGGATTTACTTTAATAAAGTTCATCTCAGGATATATCAAACATAATATAGCGTGTAACGTGTATGTGAAGAATGGTGTACTAATCAGTAATCTGACAATTGTTTTTTTTTTATGTGCCAGTATGGTACCGGTACTTTATGAGATTGTGTGTGGGAACGAAAAATGTCTGTCCGTCCGTGTGTCTGTACGCGCCATAACTCATGGATTTTCATGAAACTTGGTATACGCATTTATAATGTCCATGGCAAGAACCCTATTGTTATTGAACCAAATCGGTTCACCGGTACCGGCGTCAAACCCAATTTAGTGTTTTTATTTAAAAGCGCCATAACTCAAATACGCTTTATCAGATTTTCATGAAACTTGGTATACACATTTATAATGTCCATGGGAAGACGTCTGTTTGATATTGGACCAAATCGGTTGGCCGGTACCGGAATAATGCCCAATTTAGTGCATTTTTATGGTATTATATAACAAAAGGCCCCATAACTCAAATATGCTTTATCGGATTTTTATGAAACTTGGTATACGCATTTATAACGTCCATGGAAAGAAGCCTATTAATTTTGGACCTAATCGGTTGGACGGTACCAGAGTAAAGACTAATTAAAGGTCACATGTTTTTTAATTTTTGTCAGTTAACACTATTCCTTCACTTATGCTTGTCAAACAACACCGTCAAACTTACTGAGTTGGCTAAATGGTAACGCCTTGGACTCGTATTCTGGAGGTCCCCGGTTCAAATCCCGGTGCCGGCCGATTTGACATGGATTTTTTTTATTTTTATGTGAGTGTGCGATTGTCAAGGTATCACAAATTTGTAGTTCTGCTGACGCTGGTCGATTTTAATCTGATTAGAAAAACTTATTTTCTGCATATCATAATTGCAATTATAATTGATTCAACAAAAACATACTGGCACTTTGTTTTTCAGTTTACCTGATTTTATTTTAGTATATAAAATCTCCCCTTAAAGTTTGTTATTTCAGATTTGTCCAGTTTTCCAGAAAAAAAAGGAAAAAGAGGGATTTGTTCAGTCTGCTTGACATGGCGGAGGAATCTTTCCTGGAAGCTTTGTTACCTCAAAAATGATTAATGTTCACCAGTTTTATTAATGTGGGTTTCACCGAACGCGCGACGCAGTAGATTTTGCTAGCTCGTGGTTTGGCCACTTGAATGCGAAACGGGTAATTAATGACGACACGCAAAATAAAACGATAGGTCAAAGGAAGAACAACCAGGTCAGATGTCAGCAAGGAAAACATGCTTTAAATGCCGAGAAAATTAGCATGGATGCTTCTACTATCCACATTACACAACATGAAAACTGAAATCAGCAAGTACAATAATAATAGTGCTGCCCTGTTACTTTTACATTTGCAAAGGAAGCACATTTATGGTCATCTAGAAATAATCTCGTTCGAGATAATCATGGAAAAGCACGTCTCACACCCTCATTACGATGTAACACATGAACCTAAATAGTATTGCAATGAAGCTACATTAATAATTTAGTAATAAAACCAGTTAAACCAATAAAACAAAGTGCCAGATGGAGTTAATAAGTCGTATTTCAGAAACTATTGAGTTTTAGATCACGGTTTCTTATGAAGTTTGATAAGCATATGTGGAGAAATAAGAGGGGTAACTAGAATATTAACACAACGAATTTACAACAAATTCGTCACGTCGACAATATTCCTTTATATTTGTCAATACATCTGAAGGCGTACAAATACGCAATCAAAATCTTTCAAGGTTTCCTTTTTTTAAGGGTAGATACTGAAAATAACTTTTAAGCTATCAGAGCTATAATTTTCCCAAAATTCAAGTGGGCAAACGTCAATAATTACATTAGTGGTAGGTTGTCTAAGGTTATCTATTTACTTAGGTGTCTAACGAAGCATGTACCTGACAATTATGTCAGAGCCTCATACTTCTCCTTTTTTTCAGAGTATACTTGTGTATGGTATCATTCTGTGGGATAATTCTAGTCATGTTGGGGATATTTTGCGGTTGCAAAAGAGGGCTATCAGGATCATTACTGGGTCATCATATATGGCTCATTGTAAACCACTGTTCTCTCAATGTAAAATTATGACTGATAAATTTGTATATTTTTTATGTATTAATCTATACAAGGAAAAATTTGCCTACATTACAGCTCAGAGAAAACATACATGTATATAATACTAGGAGTCGCGGGCAAATATATATATACCTCACCAAAGACTTTTAAAAACACTTAATAGCTATGAGACAATTGGACATAAATTATACAACAAGCTTCCACCAACATTACAAAATCAAGATAAACCCTTTCCCATTTTTAAACGTACTCTGTTTGAATGGTTAGTCAAGCATCCATTCTATGAATTGAAGGAATTTTACGATAGTATAAATAAATAATCGGTCTGCTACATTTTAATGTAAGTGGTGCAATAGTCTAATCTATTTATTGTATAGTGTATTGTATATTTTTATTTGTCTTATAATTTGACTTTGCGTATTGTTAAAACGACCTAATGGCAATAAAATTGATTATTATTATTATTATTAATATTAATGCAGACCAAGGATGCCGGCCCTCGACAGTATAGCCTACTGTGTAACCAGCGGCAAAGCAAATTAGTAAAATTTGAAATATTTATAGTTTTATATTATGGATAGGTTTTGTCGCGGATAATCTGGTGTTCTTATGTTCCAAACTACATTCTTTGAGTAGTGGATAACAGTTAAATGTAGAATCCAAACTACCTTACACAGATCATCACATTTATACAGAGCTGACCTTGATACATTTTGTAAATTAGCGGGATAAAGACCATCTTTAGGACAACATCATCTTTGGAAATTGACTTTGGTGAACTTGTTACTTCCCGGGAGCGTTCACAATGCTCTCAATGTGTACTGCATTTTAATAAATAATTTTACTGCATAACAAAAATGTGCGGCCTGTGACGTTAACACATATTGGCAGTCGTAAGTAAAGAAGGTGGCCACCCCTGATTTGGACTGCCGTAGATGTGAATGACGTCTCGGCTACCCAGCCAGTTTTTCCATAGGCTACTTATTGGGCAGCTAGACACACCTAATTTGCACGCTTATGGCAGTTAGATCAGCCAATCTAAAAATCTAACTCGAACTAAGGTGCAAACGATGAAGATACGAGAAAAAGTAGGTTTTTTATACGACTTCCCATTTAGCCTCCAAAGAAGGTCTGAAGTTGCGTCCACCCTTTCCGACGTTACTGGGGGTAAACAATTGAAATCGGAACTTTTTGGAACATTTCCGTCGATTACACGCTATAGCCTAAGCTATAAACATGGCGAAGTTTCTGGCTCATATGCCAAGATTCAAGTTCCTGGCTCATCTGGAAGTGGGTAAACAATGTGAATTAGCCACGAGTCTTTCTAGTAGTCTACACGATGACATGCTTTTTAAGCCGTTAATTGCTCGTTTCTCCGGTACCGGTCAACCGATTTGGTCCAAATTCAAGAGCGTTCTTCCTACGGACGTTATAAGTGTGTAAGTTATGCTCAGTTTCATGAAAATTTGATAAAAGCCTATTTGAGTTACGGTGCATACAGATGCACAGACGGACGGGCAGACTTTTTCCCGTCCACCGTGTATCTTAGAAAGTACCATTCTGGCATTTAATAAATAATATAAGTATACATTTTCTTGGAATCAATCTTCGTACGTTTCTTTACAACCGCTATTATGTTACTGTCGCTAGTTTACAAAATCAATTTAGACTACTTAAGCTGGAGTATTAGATAATTTAGTGATGGAACTTCCACTTCCTGCGAAATTAGTTTTATATTGCGATCTGTTTTAATGGCAATTTTAGTGACAACTCCCTTATCTAAGTTAATTACACACTGTTACAAGTGCCGTGGCGTTACACGAAACTCATTTCATTCTCGAAAGAGAAGCGAAAAGTATCACATATAGGCTTGCCTCAAAAATAAGGGAAGGAAAAGGTCATAGCCACTTCCAAGTGATTCCCATGCGAGAAGACAAGTTTCATTCTTTCCAAACAGTTGGTGGTTATAATTATGCTTAGTAGGCCTACTACAAAATACTTCTGAGGTACCCATAACAAACTTGTCAGCTTAAAAATAATAATAATAATAACAATAACAACAACAACAACACACACACAGGACAATTGCTTCTGATGGTACCGTTTTCCCTGCAGAGTACAGTTAGTTCTATCTGAACATTATATCTTAATTGCACCTTTACTGTTCGATCAGATATTTCTTAAATGCCAGTATGGTACTTTATGAGATTGTGTGGGGGACGGGAAGATGTCTGTCTATCTGTCCGTCCTTCCGTGTGTCTGTACGCGCGATAACTCAAATACGCTTTATCGGATTTTCATGAAATTTGGTATACGCAATTGCAATACAGTTAGCTATTACAAATAACACCACCCACATATTCTTTCACATATGCTTATCAAACTAGTCAGATGTTTGTTTATTTCGTTGATCAAGTTGAAGTGAGTACTACATGAATACTGTTATATGCAGAAGGTATATATTACTGTGAAATAATTAGGCCTACCTACTTTAAGCGAAGTTCTTTGCCAGTGCATTTTGTGAAATGTTGATATATTTTAAGAATTTCTTATATCAGTGTACACGAGTATGAATTAAGGTTAAGTATCAAACTTTAGGCTTTTGTTCATCTGCAAGTCCTGCTTAATGATTCGATCTGGAGCTTAGATAGATTACAAAAATAACTTATTTTCTGCATATTATAATTGTAATTATCACTGATTAATTAAAAGCATTTTGGCACTTTGTTATATCAGTTTACCCGATTTTATTTGTTTTTTCTATCAAATTTTAATATTTCCTTTCTGTGTATGACTTGGACATTTTCTTATAGCCTAAAATGTAGACCTACTTAATATAGATGGTCGCCTATAAAGTAAGCCTACCTATAACGCAGTGAAGTTTTACTTGACTCTTAACCATTCTTGCTATTATAATATTTTTTGCTCGTACCATAGTACTCTGGGTAGAGGAAGTATTGTGTAGAGGGTAGAGGACTCCGAAATTCGAAGTTGAGTTTATAGACCTACACGTTCTGAGGTCCCTGAATCCAAAAATGCTATTTTCAGAAACGTGTGTGTGAACAGCCTAGCTCCAGGATGAAAAATCTTATGAAAATAAAATAATGTATTTGGGTTCGGTATCTTCTGGGGATGTGACCCGGAAATTGGCGACAACTTCCTCTACTTTTAATGCCACTTTACATCATGAATATTTCGTTTTTCGCGATAAGCAACTTATAATTTGTAGAAACTCAGTCTTGCCTGGTGAACAATAAAGCTTTGCATCAAGTTGAAACAATCGAATACGCGTTCCTACTCTATATCATAATGCGAGGTGTATTGCCCGTGCTTAGGGTAAAGAAAGTTGGGCGAGTGAATTCATCAGGTTTTATTTGGGTTATGTATCCTTCGGGAATTCGATGTGATGTGGTAACGACATTCTCTTCGTTGTTACAACCAATTTACATTAAGAGAATGCAATACATAATAGTGTATTATATTGAGATGCAAAACTTGTATTTGATCCGTTTCACATCAGATTGTTTAGTTTATGTTGCCATGGCTTTTAAGCAGCCTTTGTGTGGCATTGTGTATCAATTTTCTTTTTTTTCAGATACAAATTTTTGAAAATATTCATTCAGGAGCGTTTTATAGCTCTCCTGTAATTTTTTTTCACATTGTACGTTTGATACTTCTACTATTCAATTATCTCCTCCCTCTCCATGTAATTCCATGAATAAGTGTTGACATAACGGCCTACTCAGCATCCTTGTTTGTATGGCATTGTTTATCCGACCCGATTAAACCAGATTAATGCGGGATGACCTACTACATTCGGGATCCTCAGGCTTGTTTTAGCACAGCGCACGTCTGCGGAGGAGGAAAGGAAAAGAGCACGACTTCCATATGCAGTCATGTTAGAAGGCAGATTTCCTTTCTGTAGGTTTGCTAGTGTACTGTACTATGCCAAATTGATGGTAAACTCAATGAATTTATTTGTACAGGATGTTTCAGTAAAATCATACAAAAATTGAACACGTCGCTTATGGCTTGCTTTTTGTTGTTATTTGTATGTAAGTTCCCAGCCTGTTTTGTTTGTTCTATAGACAGTATACCCTGTTTCTAAGTATGGCTACACTGGACGTGGATTTGAGCTCAGTTTTTGTTTATTTGTGTGTTTGTTTGTTTGTTCTGAGGCCGAAATAACTTTCAAAGGCGCATATGGGCTCCTAGTTGGAAAGGATCTAGTTAATAAAGAAATATTTTACATGAACTGTCTAATGATTTCATGATTTTGAAATGTGCAGTACGTTTTCCTACTCTCTATCTTTCTGTCTTACTGTCTAAACGCCTACTGGTGCTCTAAATATTCTCAGTGCATTGGTCCTTACTGTCTGAGTTGTCTGTATCAGATTTAATTTCTGCTGCCTTGGTTGTAATTGGCAATTCTATTGGCTTGTAGTGGGCAGCTGTATCGAGTGGGCACAAGTATGTCACTTGACCAATGCGGCAGGAAAAGATTCTTCATTTTGAAAGAAAGTTGAGTGGGACCCAGAAATCGCATTAGTCTCGTGTTCTTCAAAGTAAGCTGAAACTTATTTAACTGGTTTACAGCAAAATTCCTCTCTTCATAAGGCAGAATTTGGTTTTCTTACGACATTAAAAGGCTCTTTCATGGCAGGGAAACAAGCATGACAACTTTTCCAGAGTTTCAATACTCCAGTGATAAGAACAGTAACAACATAGTAATAAAGTAGTACCGAGAGTATCTGTAAGAGTATGTCCGAAATTACTCATATATATCCGATCCTATTTTTCTGTAATCCCTATGGTGGGGTAGGGCCTCCAAATGGAGGTTTCATTACCTAGACTTATTTTCTGTGAGAGAACAGAGGGACAGGTGGAAGTCCATCGCCTCACGAACCAACCCATTACTTGGACGTGAAAGGGCCGAGGAATTTTGTCCAGAGGCGCTAATTAGGTTCGGAATTCTGTAACGTGGCCGTAAATCTACGATATGGGCCTCCCAGCTTCAAGTCTTTCCCGGAGGACTCTGGATTTGTACGTCTTGAAAAAAGCCATCGACCGCGGCCGATTATGTTCCCGCCACCTTCGGAAGAACAAGTATATAAGCCTCCCTCTATGTAAATGTATGAAAAAAAAATTCTCCATAAACTTTTCATCTTGTTTTATCACATTTTCAAAGACTATTTAGCTTGTAAATCACTCAATGAAGGTGATTGTTTGTATCCATTTTACATAAATTAATAAATGTGGAAACAGTATGAGAGAACGAATTAAGGGATTGGCACTGTGATGAACTTGTTACTCTTGAAGAGACTGAGTCCCAACGATACTTCCAGATTCATAATAATTGGTGGTACCTAGCGGTGCCAGCGTTACTCTACCGACTTACCAGTACGGTACTCATGATTTGATGACACCATCTAATCGTGGGATTTTCCAAAGAGAATGTTTCTTCCCAGCACGTGCATACCCTCATTTGATAAACTGAAAGATCTTTGATTTTATAAGAAACGACGCACCACTGAGAAAATATTATAAAGTCTTCTGTCTGTCTCTCTATGTCAACGGTTAGTCTGCTCACTTTCAACCACCTAAGATCCAGCTCCATCTTAAAAAAAAATGTAGTATTTAAGATGGACAGAGCGGGGTCTTGCAGACATTTTACGGTTACTCTGTTTTCTGCTGTCATGTGTCATTTCTACAATGTGTCCACTTGCGTCACCGCCTTCAACGTGACACTCTGATTGCCCTAGTATTAGTAATATTGACAATTTTTTCCCTAATAGATAAGTATATTCTCTTCGTATTGAATTAGATGAGGCCTGATCACCTTGCAGTGCTTGGAAGTTCTTACTGCGGCCCGCGAAACGAAGAAGAAAACTAGATAAACGTTATAGTATCAAGTTGGAACAGCACGTGTTAATATAGCATAAGTTCCAATATTGTTACAGCCAAATTATAATAATTTGGTACATTTTCATCTTGTTGACAAGTGAAATTGAAGATGTGATTTTTAAAAATTGATTATTGTATTGAAATGATTATTCAAGGATTTTCTTCAAGATTTCCTGATTTTGAAAACGTAAAGGACAAACTATCTCTTCTTAACGTCCCCTTGAAAGTGATAATCGAGGATCTACTATCAAAGTTGCAACAGAAGTAGGCCTACATGATTTTCAAGGTGATCGATTTCTTCAAAACAGAACAGAAAAATTGTTCAGACTTCTTTCAGATGACAAGTTTCTTCAGCAGAGATATTTTGAATTTCAGGTTTTTGCAAACACATATAGGACTATCTTTGTGAAGGTGCGAAATTAATAATAACAAAGACTTGCTTCAATAATTCTCTGTTACACAGGTTAGCAGAACAGCCTACTTTTTTGTTGTTGTCAGTAAATTGTATTAGGCCCTACTATTGAAGTGGTGGATTGGTGTGAAAACAAACATTTTCTCTTTGTCATTTAGATCATTACTGAACATTTTCCAATTATTTTATTCGTCTTTCGACAGTAATAAATTGCGATGGTTTGTTAATACTTGTGATTGTTCGATAACGCCTATTCCAAGGTAGTAAGTTTAGACTATTTTATCTGTGATTACCACAACCAGCAGGTAAAATTAGTAATCGACGTGTACCTGTTGGAATCATTTTTTTGATATTCGTAATAGTCGTAAACGACATGAATGATTGTTTCAGAATGACTAAGGATCTATTTGACATTATGAGAATAGTAATCATTTGTGACAATATATATTAATGCCTGCTATTTCTATGAATTACGACATAACCATGTTACACTTTTAGAACACTTTTAAGATCTCTGCTTCCTTGTCTTGGCTTCTCAAACAAAAGAATGGCGATTTTCATAAGAACTTATGTCTTCTGAGAAATTATGCAAACAAAACATTAACCTACTTATTCCGTTTATGTCTCGATAACTGAATTTTATAAAGAAATGTATTTTATTAAACTGTGCGTTTTAATTATCTCTTCTTTACTTGGTCATACCAACACCTCATTAACCATTTAGGCCTATCATGACCGAAATTGTCGAGAAAATACATATCTGCAAATTACTCTTTAACTTATTTTTTGTAGAAAAGCGTGTATAGCTTATTTACTTATGGACAGAGCCGGATATTTGTGAAGATGGCGGTGAAGAAGGCATATTAAATATAAAACCTATTTTTTAAAATATGCCCAAATATATTATTATTATGTCCCAGGTTTTTTGGGAGGAAAGTATGAAAGTGATATTAAATATATTTTTTATTTCAGCCCCGAAACGGTTGTATGGTAACACGAGAGTCAGAAATTAAGTATTCTGTAAAGACAATACAATTATATGTTACCGGAATTTCTGTTTCTTCTTATTTCAACCCCTACCAGGCTTGGTGTTTAGAAGCAATGGGGTGCAAAATTCGACATCCTCTTGAGCCATAAAAAGCTATATCAAGCGTTTTCTGAGGGAATAGTTTGAGTGTGATAAGTCGATCTTCCTCATTTCAAATTCTAAATAGGCTACCTATATAAGAACCTAGAGTTTTAAAATCGAAAGTCCTTCATAAGTTAATTTCTAATTATAAAATACAGAACCCGAGCGATGCCGGGCCTTTTAAGCTAGTACTTATATGTGAATACTGCTCGCTGCGTAACATTTAAAACAATACGAATTTCCGTACGTAGTTTTAATAACCAAATAAGAATAACAGTGCTGAATTCTCTAAACCACGCACCAGTACAGGAAAGTAAAACGAGTTTACGTGATTGGGTTCCCGGTAGAACTTGCTTATTCCATTATGGACTTCATTTGTGTCAAGGAACCGTTAGGTTTTATTTTTGTTTTTGTTTTTCATGTAAAGGTCTGTAATGATAGAATGCGTTTTTATCTTTACATCGTTCTTTCCCAAGCACATTAAATCCTGCATAAGACCTGCAGAAAATCAGAACACAAAGTGAAAGTGGTTTGTCAAATTCGTTGGTTTTTCCACTACATACTTGCCTCATCATGAAATTAATCTACATTGGATAGCTGGAGTGATGGCATCCTGTCTACTTCGTGGACGGAGATATTATTTGTACAAAATTTACCTCCTAGAAGGATTGTATAACTGAGTGCTTTATATAAAATGCAGGTACTACTCTATCTACTTTAAAAATAACACAATTTATTCGAAATCATAGACATAATTGGATTAATATTAATTTATTACATTTTTAAATTATTACAATTTATTCTGGATGTGGTAGCTATAAATATTAATGAAATAAGCTGATGTTTTTATATTTGAAAAATATTGACAAAATATTTTGGCAAAACAAGCTGCTAACAACCCAAGAAAATCAGCTATGACACTTTGAAGAAACAACACATTTGTGGGGATCTCCGGCACAACTTACACGTCCCAGCCCAGTTTTTGCAGTTTTTTATATTGCATCCAGTTAGTGTTGTTTTCGGTCCATAACTTTGTCAGTCTATAATATGGTGGTGTAAACGCTCCATGGGCATATTATGCACCACCATCATTATCATCATCTTATAAGCTTCCTTCGCTTTCAGAAGATGGTTCCAGGTTGTCGTTGATCTCTGAAACTGAATCATCTTTTTCTTGATTAGACATCTATTTCTGCCGAAAGAACGGTCACATCTGGGAGGTAATTTTGTTTCTTCCTTCCAGTTCCAGTTTTCAATTTCTTTTTCCTTCTGAGTACGAGGACTTGTGGAAAGCATAGTTTAGCATCGCAGTGAAAATTATGGTTTTTTCTTGCGTAACCCCGATATTGTATATTCAATATTTACCGCACTCGGGATATTCAGTATCGGGGACATATTAGTCATTTTGTTTGCCTACGTTTCAAAGCTGTCTCTGCATTCAGACGTCTTGTGCTTGCTGCCTTCTAGCCCTTTCCCTTGGAGGCGGCACATTCCAGTTGGTCAAAGGGGGTGGGCGATGTTTGGCATCCCTCTGTCTTGTGTGCCAGTCTCTTCACACCATTTCTGGACCCACCGAGCGAGGTGGCCGAGATGGTAACGTCTTGGACTCACATTCGGGAGGCCCCAGGTTCAAATCCCATGGTCGGCCTATTTGACATGAGTTTTTTCATGGTTTCCCCCAGTCGTAAAGGCAAACGCCGAATTGGATATTTACATACCATGAATCATCCTCGCCATTTCATCCTGTATCATATGCATTGAAATTAGTATCAGTTAAAATTTACTCCATAAAAAAATACCCTATCGGTAGAAAATAATTGACAGTCAATAGTTCCGTGGCCTACTCTACTGTATAGATACTGATCCCGAACTCTTGATATGGCCTCGTAGCTAAATGGAGTATAAGTACAGCTGAAAATAGTAATAATAATTTCTGGACCCTACGTTTTGTACGCGGAGACCGATGTAACGTTTTTGTAACATGTAGGCCTAACGTTACATGGCGTTGAACAAGTTACCCCTACAAACGGATTTTAAGGCGTAACATTTTCGTTTCATGCGGCTTTAGCAAGTAACTCCCTACAGAGTGATTATAAAGACAACGTTTTCGTTACATATAATGTTACATGCGGCTTTAGAAGGGATCTTCTACAGACAGATGTAATGTTTTCGTTGTATGTAAGGGCACATGCCGTTTTAAGCAAGTGGCCCTCCCACGTACCGATTTTAAAGACGTTTACACGTCAAAATACCACATTCCAAATAAACTAGTTATGCCCAATCGCGGGTGTACAAAATCTATTGGACCAGCTTATCTTAAATTCAGGGCAAACAATTTCTACATTACAGTAGTCAGACATTTCAGAAAAGTATTCTGTAATATGCAGCATCAGTGTGTTGTTTCTTGTTTAGTGGAAAACAGAAGAAATAAAGTCCCAGTTCTATGATACATCGTGAGTTAGCACTTCCACAGTATGGTTTTTTATGTAGTGGGTAAATTATTGCAGAATTCGAGTAATGTTGATGTGAAACGTTTCTCACATAAGACTAGTTTAGTGTGAAACTAGTTTACAGATCTTTGTTTTTCTTAGCATTGTACGAAAGTACATCTCTGCTGGTCTGGAAGATAAGATTTCTTTCTATGTAAATGAGAGGCTTTTAAGATGTAAATGCGGTTTGAGATAATGGACGCGGATACTTAAAACTGCTTGCTACTGGTTGGTTCTTTCATGTGCCCTTCTAACAGCACTCTCCTACGTCTATAAGTTGAGATACCGTTTGTTGAAATGCTTTAAGCAAGACACTCACAAAACAGGATTGAAACATTTACACATAATTCAGTTTCTTCTTACAAGGTTGTCTGCTGTAGACCTATTAATAATTTGAAATTCCTTCCAATTAAATAAAACTTGTCATTACCGATCATGGGCGATTCATGCCTTTAATAGATTTTTTTATGGCAACTCCAGCGTTTTGGACAGGGGCGTCGCCAAGAATTTTATTACGGGGAGGGGGACAAACTCTGGACACAATGTTTCTTACTTATTTGGCTAAATTATACAATAATCTACAGTAATAAGAATTAAGTTTATATCGTGAACAATTAGTGGTATTTCGACAATACATTTAAGTAAGTGTACTGTGAGCTAATTCCTAATTGACGTTAATCCACGATCAAGTGATACGAATGATCGACTGAAAAATCGATGTCAGAACTCAATTTCAAATGATCAGGCTAAATACATTAATGTTCACATAGTTTCTCGTCTCATAGTTTTGAATCCCAACTGAATTCGGTGAGGCGGCATAGTTTTTAAATTAATAAATTATGTTCTTTTGAGCCACAGCCTTATTACAAATATATTATTATTATTATTATTATTATTATTATTATTATTATTATTATTATTACACGGATTATTACAAATATACTGGGGCAGATATGATTATAATAAATTAATACTTACTAAGCTCATTATTTAATATTATTTTATAAATTTTTATTATTCTTGTAACAACTAAAGCTTTACAAAGCAAAAGTACAAAAAACAAACAAATAAATCCATAAGGCATTCGAGAGGGGGCAGTTGGCAGTGGAATATGTTACTGCTCGCCTTTGTCGTTTATATTGCTTGAAGTTTAAAAGAAGCAAGAGGGAATTCTTGAGGTTAATAATAGACTGTGATTTTTGTATTTCTCACAAGTTCTGGCACATAGAAACAAGACATTGTATTTATAAAAAGTAAAAAAAAAATGTGACGGCTCTTAGCTGTTATTACTATTGCAAAATATCCATTTCTACCTATGTGTTCAACTTGAACTATGTGGATACGTGTAAAATAAAACATTTGCCATGGAAAAAAGGTGTTCAATTTCAGGATTGTCGTAGATACAGCCTGTCATTAAATCTGAAAATACAGAAGCCTTTCACATCGCCTTGATTCTTAAGTGCAGGACATATTAAACACATTGGTTAGGCACATAGTTTATTCTTTGCCACCATGGAATTTAAACATTACTACCAATTTCTGAGTTATTTTGAATTTATAGTTTTATATTCTTATACGTGCCCCCAACTTTTATAAAGAAAAATTCTGATTATGCAATTATATTGTTTTGTATACATTATACATGACAAAATCGTTAAAATTTGCGATAATTGATAAAGATTTTCATTTCACAGGCTTATGAATACCTTAGTTCACTGGCCCATTTGGAGGCCGCAGCATTATCTTGATGTTTTGTTTCGACATTGATCTTAGAAGGAAGTATTGTAAATTCTTGCACAAGCAATTTGGTCATACTTGCTGATATTCCGTTTTGCATGTCTAAAACCGGCATTATTTATATAACTTGTCATAACGTAATTTATATTACTGCTAATTTACGAGAAAACTTACAATATTTTGTATTTTAAGCGTGTTATACTTAAAATATGTAGAGGCCATGCGATAAAAAATGTTACATATTTAAACAAATACAGTAGTTTGCTGATGACTGAAATCAGCGAAACAGGTTCATTTCGTATGTAAACATAGATGTTATCGTTGTAGTTATCATACGAATGTGATATGTACCAAGTATGTCGAATGCTTCGACCTAAAGACACGTGTTACACAGTTACCAAGTAACTTAAACTGTATTTTGTGTTCCTGACTGTATCTTAGGGGAAGCTTTGCCAAATCCGCAGTAATTTCTATTTGATTTTACTGCGGCTTTACCCCAGTGAGAATTTTAGTTTTAAAGTGAAAAAGTCCTAGTGGTTGGCGTAGTTCCTGAAAAGTAAGCTTCATATCCTATTTAAGTTATACTTGTGTTTAGGTGATTCATTTTACATTTTTTCATCCACAAATGGCATTCGGTTATGGGGCAGTAGCTCAGGGTCAATAAAGGTGTTCCTATGCCAGAAGAAAGCCAGAAGAATTTTAGCAGGTGTAAAACATCCAAATAGTTGTGCAGATCTATTTCGTCAATTAAAAATAATCATAGTTCCTACAGAAAACCTACAACAATTCTCACAACGTTTTTATATACATGATCACAGAACTGGAAACAATTTGAAATTGGATTTGCCGTCATTCAAATTAAATAAATGTATAGACAGTCATCTATATAAGCAATATAAACGGTTTAATAAGTTGCACAATTCTGCTATTGAAGTACCTACTAACAAATATAAGAAAGTCCTAAAAAGCTGGCTCATATCAAAAGCATTTTATAATGTTGATGATTTTCTAAACATGGAATGCTGTGACGTATATAATATTTATAAGTAGATTATTTTAATTAATCACTGGTGTAACATAATATATTGTTTAATTTTACTTTTAGTTTTAAGGGTTTCTGACGAAGTCTATTGTGTACATGTAACACCTAATGACAAATAATAAATCTTGAATATATTTGTGGGAAACATGCTTACAGTTACGTTTGTCATGCTCAAGTCAATAATCACATTTCAAATGCGACGTTAGAGGCTTAGCTTCGAAGTTAGGTTTCTTAGCATTAAGACGGGATCTAGCCAGATAGTAAAAAGGATACTTTCAGGATAGTCCTCTCTAGAAGACTGGATTAAACGATAAATTTATTACCATGTGATGCAACAGATTGCGGCAGCCCCTACGAAAATCTCACGACTGCTTTCACCTGCTTTTAATTTATTATGGGTATGAAAAAATGTATCCAACCAAAGGCAGGGCTAATATTAAGTTGTCCTGATTCCTGGATTATTGTGTTATCCTACTTGCCGTTGTATGAAGAGATTGATACACTTAAGCATATCTCAGAGACATCCTATCTCCATTTGAATGATTTTACAGTATGAAGAGAAAACAGTAAAATGTTATTTTATTCGTTATTTTCTCGAAACATATCGCTCGTGGGCTGCAATAGCGGCACAACTCAAAATTTACGAATTTTGAGTTAATGCACTCTTCAGAATTGTAGATTGGTCTACTTTCCAGCAGCAACAGCGGCATATCTTATAGTACATTATTCTACCAACAAATGGCAGAAGTGTCACTGTTGCATGCTCTGTTTTGTTATTTACTCTGGCTGCAATAGTGACACTTTTCAAGTTGTGCCAGTGTTGCAGAAGTATTTAATTGTTTTCTGCGGGACATCTCTAATTGTGCCGTTGTTGCAGCTTAACATGAATAGCCGAGGAGAACACTGTATTCAGACAATTGCTGCGGACAGCAAAAAAAATAAATACATTGTTGCTTGTTACTTGTACGCCGTGCCAAGATTTCAAATTAAAAGGATAACACAAATTTTTGGTTGTGGAACACACACAAAATGAAGCTGATTGTGTTCACTCTGTTATAGAAAAAAGTATTCAACGATCACTGAAATCAGGTTCAATCTATGTCCCATCACAATACGCAACTTTAATTTGGATGGCAAGCAAAAAAGGCAAACCTTTCCAACTGTTCAAAATGGGATATGATGATTTTGATGATGTAAAGGACCTCGCATATAGGACATCTCATAATTTTGTTGTAAACACTGACAATGATAAAGTCCTCTTCAACAACATTTCTGTACTGAAGGTAGAAAACCAATCATTGGATTGTTTTTCTACAAAACATCTTTCAAACAAACAGGGTTTTAAACTGTGAACATCAAAGCCTCAAGACCCACAAGGAGTTTGCAATTTTTTCAGGAAGCAACAATGAAAAAAGCTTACAGCAAACCTCTTCCAATATCTATGAAGAAATTCGACTATCTACAAACTTTGATCGCCTAACATTTGAATCCTAAGAATAGGTTTCACTTTGAACTTGCATGAAGTAATGGATTTCCATGGTATTGCTTCTTGTTTATGTTGTGATGACTAATAATGTAGTATTGGAACATTCACAATACAATGACAAAGAATTATATCAAACCTCTTCCAATATCTATGAAAAATTTAGACGATCTTCAGAGTTTGAACACCCATAGTTGACCAAATTGTTACTTAACCTTCTACATTCTAACATTTCAAAGGTATGGATATTTATTTATTTTGTATTATTTTTTTGTGTTATATCTTGGTTACTGATTACAATTGAAACAATAGATTTCACTATGAAACTTATGCCATTATAGTTATGGTTTTGGTGTTGCAACTTGGTTACTCATTACACTTTATTAATAATCTGTTTAAATCATTAATAAAGCTTACTTTTTGCCTGTACATTCGTTTCATAAACCACAAACTTCCAAGATAGGCCAACGTAATGTATTAGAAACATTCAGCAATAGTGGCACATCTCAAAACATCAGTCCTGAAAACAACAAGGAGGGTGAGGGGGTAAAATTTTTATTATGTTATTATTAACTGAACCCTTACGGAGCCATTTAGTACCGTTTGCCACTTATTCCATCAATGAACCTATGAATGATGCATTTCAATAAAAGGTGAAACTTCAAACTCATTTATCTCAGCTTCTGATTTTTTAAGTTGTGCCACTATTGCAGCCCACGAACGATATAATGTTTAAATTACAATATTTTTTTTTATCATATGCGGCTGGGTTATAGGTGAAGTGTTTACTGTCTGGTCCTGAAAAGCTACCTTTTATTATTATTATTATTATTATTATTATTATTATTATTATTATTATTATTATTATTATTTGTCCCGGGCGGCTTGAGTCGCTTAAATCCTAAAAGGGAGAGGTGAAACTACGTTAAAGAAAGAAAGAAAGAAAGATTATTATTATTTAGAAAGTTTGTGGGACATACGATATTATGGTTCTAAATCATCTGAATAACTGAAGGATAAGCTATAGCCTACTATACTTCGGTATGCGACCCTTCGACTTCAGTTTATCAAGTCGAGTTGGCCCATAGTAAAAGGTTTAGTTTGACACGTCTGGTTTAAAGACTCGCGAGTTGCAAGGTTCTTTAACTTCAGTCTACCAACCTTTCGCCAGTAGGACCTTGTAGTAGGTATGTACATCTGGATTTCGCACAACTAGGGTTCCTCATGTTCATAATATGAGTTTCGCACAATCCTTATCCGTAGGTGATATCAGGAATGTCTGTCTTACACCTTCTTGCCGGTATGGCGATTCGGTAAGGCGATAGACTACAGATCGAACGATCCAGATTCGATCCCTGGTAGAGTATGGGAATTTTTCTCTTCCTGTCGTGTCTAGACCGGTTTGGGTCGATTCTATTGTGTGGATGTTTACCTTCATACAAACTCAGAATCTGAAGTGCACAATGCTGGCCACGCTGCCGAATGGCTAAGTTGTCAGGAATCTTACCTTCCGAAACTCCGATCGCTGTAAAATGAAAATTCTTGAACAGACAGGCGTTAGAAGTTTCGTTAAGGGGTATATTTACCTTTACCAAATACCTTCTTATATGCACCCTCGTAGAACGTCAACTAACATAAAATGTGTATACAGCACTGCGTGTAGAAAATGGAGGGGGGGGAGAATTACTCTCAGTAACAACTGCTTAATCGCATACTCGTGTCTTAATAAATTTCATTGTAGTATTTTTGCATAATGTACTATTTTATTGTTGCCTAGTGTAGATTTGGAATCAATAAAATATATTTCATCTTTTGAAATCTCAGAACTAAACATGTTTACTGATATGCCTATTTTATGCCAAATTATGGGTGCGGCGTTACTGCTTTATTTTAAAACCAGTGAAGTATTTTGTATTTTTTAAGTAAATTAAATATTTTTATTAATATTTCGTATCAAATGCTTCTTTGCAGTCCAAGAATCTAGTCAAATTCTATGACTTTCACTGAAACTTTAGGGTATACGTTGTGGAAATTTTGGGTCTACAACCCAGGCTAGAAGTTATTATTTGGTAACTCTGAGCACACTGAAGATACAAACGAGAAATCGATGTTACTAATTAGCGCAAGAAAGAAAAATGTTGAACGCATTACAAGTTACATTTGTTACATGCTCGTCTATTATGAGAGAGGATGATATTTGAAGTCAAACTGCTTCCTGGACCGGTTAGCAGCCACAACCAACGACCCTAAAAGCCGTGAAGTGTAGCAAACTATTTCAAGGCCACAGAGCATTGGGAACAACATGAAGGCACTCATTACTGAGAGCACAGCTGCTGAAATGGATTCTGTTTCATCGCTACCATATTACTTACATCTTGGTACCACACGTGCAAAGGGGAGGACTTCTAAACCCTTCCGTTTGGTTCTATCCAGGATATGGAACGATGGGATTGATGGCAAGCCATCGGATCTTCCAACTGCCAAGAACACAATGGCGGGTCTTTTGCCCTGGGTGGAAGAACCAAAAATGTCAACTATGCCTATTTCAGTACTACAGATGTGCCTTTGTTAACACACTATTACTCTTCCTTTATTCTTTACGAAACTATATTCAAAATCAGGCAATTTGCATACCTTGATACAAATAATTTGAAGTGTTCTGGATTGATACTGATACATTGAAATAAAAACTGTTTATTGTGATCAGTAGGGGGAGGATTTCTATGACCTAAAAATAGGATATATGCATGAAATTATGACCTAAAGAACATTAAAATATGACCAATAAAATTTAAAATACCACTTACACATTATGTATATTTTTTTAAGTTTCATTGCAATTCATTTTATTAAAATATAATGTTAATTATTTAAAATATCTGTAAATTCTCAAAAAGAATCAGTATAATGCAAAATTTACAAAATATGATTTGAAACTTCAAAATTTCATGAATATGCACATAAATATGCCAAAAATATGACCTAAATATACATATACTAAATATGCTACAATAGTTGAAAATTTCCTAAATATGCAGTTATATTCACAATAAAAGCCGTTCCATTTTCACCAGGATGCTTGGAATCGGGTTTAAATTAGTCGGAAACCTGAAATAATGCAAAGGGGAAAAATATGACATGTCATAGAAATCCGCCCCCTAGTGATCAGAGATTCGGGTTATGTTACCACATTTTCCTTTTTGCGGCTTTAATTCCAAGTATTGTACGTAAATCAAAACTTTCTCTCTTTTTTTTTTTTTAAGGATTTCGTTTCCAATTCAATTGCACTATGTTGTATTGGAAGTAAGAATAGTGTTCCCAGCTCATGGGACGACCTGTTCGAGGGGGTGGTATTCCCTAACTTTCTCCTTTAAGCAGTAAAACATGTTTCGCCCCTCAGTTTAGCTGTTGCTTTTGATTTGTGAAGATCACAGTGATTACATGCAGTGATTGTTAGTGTAAAATAAAAATTCTTGAACTGACAGGCGTTAAAAGTTTCGTTAAGCAGTGTTCACCACTGGTCAGTAAACTTCCAAAAAACACTGCGAGTATGAAATGTTGGTTAATGGATTCCAAAGGGAAAACAGAAACAATTAAAAACGTTTTATTGGTTGGAAAAATAGTTGATTGCAGGCCTACTGTATTATGAGTAGTTGAATGATTCACAGTTACCTTTTCGTGTTCCTATAAAACATGAACAATTGCATTAATTTTAAAATTGGTATGAACATTAAAAATTTCAAATTTAACTTGACTATTTAGTGCATAGTCTATACTTTAAGTTATATTTGTGCTCATTTACCGAATTTATAACTGAAATGTGACGTTAAATTACAAATATAACTAAAACATGACCAATACCATAAAATGACCAAAATGTGACTTTATGTGCAAAATAAAAATGGTCCGATTAGGATAACCACAATGCAATTTGTGTTAATTTGTGTTTGCGGCGAAAATTGAAGTCAGGATAAAAATATGACATGACATAAACTTCCGAACCCTAGTGATCACAATTAGCGGCTTGCACTGTATTTCAAGTTAATAGTGTGCATATGTTTAAGAAATCTACTTAAGGATTTCTATTACAGTATTTCATGCGTAGATGGTTTAGTTAAAAATGGTGCAGTTTAAAAATGTAATCTGAGGTCAGAAACCGTGGAAACTTTCTTGTAAGTACACTAAAGATTTATTTTTATACAAAAAATGGGGGAAAACATTTAGTCGGTTTTGTTGAGTATCTCTTAAAACAGAAGGATGCCTTAAATGTCTTTCTCAAGAAACAGTGGGTACTTTAGCTGGGATTATCTGTTATAGTATGGTGGTGACTGCATCCACTGTACATCAGGGGATAAATTACTTTCCCTGTTCAAGATTTCTATCTTCCCTACCGTAAATACCTCCTGAAAAGACCACACCCTGGCCTAACTAGAGATTCCACAGCGTGGCTTGATTGTATGTCACTCCACTCGCCATTGTACTGTATTACTAACCCGTAGACAAATTTCAATCATTCTTTATGATCACATGATAACTATAATGCCATATTATTTGTTTTTAACGGATAAGATAAAAGGGAAAAATTGTTTGCAAAATATAAATATGTTTCGTTAAATTTGCTGTGCTTGTGCCAGAGAATTTCACACATCACTCAGTTTACTGAACCGTCAATGAAACGAAAACTGGTTTCTAGATCTGGCAACATGAGATAATCCAGTTTTCTTTCTTCTCTTTCTCCCGAGCTCATCATTTTGTGAGATTACATTAGCAAAAAATCTTATATGAAACTCACAAAACTTCCTCTGCCCAAATAAAAGTTAACCTCTTACTGTTACAAGTTTGTATAATCTATTATGACATTCTCTTCATGTAAATTAGTTGTAGAAATTAAGAGAATGTTGTTACCACACCGTAGCTTATCCCCGAAGGATAACCCAAGTACGATTAATGCACTCTCCCAACTTTCTGTACTTTAAGCTTGGCTAATACGTTTTTCTTGCTTTACATTCTGATATAGAATAAGAGGCCATAGGCTACTTCAAAGAGCGCGAATTCAGAGTGGGTGGTATATAATTACCCTTCAGATTTTTTTCTAAAGAATGTTTCAAATAAAAGTTGTAGTTCGTGATATAACCACCCCATGTACAAAATTTAAAGAAAATCGTTGAGCTGTTTCCAAGAAGATCGCTAAAAAAAAAAAAGGAAATTTTCTTCATGTAAAGTCCCCTTAAAAATAAGATAAATTTGTCGCCAATCGTGTCACATCCTCAGAATGTACCTAACCCAAATAAAAAATATTGTTTTCATACGATTTCCCGTTCTGGAGCTAGGCTGTTCACAAACAAACACACACAGACATAAGTTAATATTTTTGTATTCTGGGGACTTCAAAATGTGTTTTTAAGCTATGTTAAGAACTCAACTTTGAATTTGGGAGTCTAAAATAAAAGCCTACTTCTCTACCAGGCGGATATTCAAAATTTCGTTTATTAAAAAAGTTTCAGGTTTTCTTTTCGGTATACTTTTTTGAAGCAAAATCATATAAACTCTCGTACAGTATAAAGTAATCGAGGAAAGCACTATCCTGCCTTTTAAATGAAAAGATAAAAGTAAAAAACCTGCAGAGGTTGAGATAGGTGCCAGAGTATTTTACAACGTAGGCTATTTAAATTACCCTAGAAACAGCAAACAAACCGGAAGATCACGGATTCCATCCCCGATGAGGTTGTTGAAATTTTTGATTGGTCTAATCCTTCTGGTGGCATGGCCCTGGAGTTTTTCAACAAATTCCTTGTTCAAGACTAGGTATGAGAAATAACAGTTGGTAGAACAAGATAGTGACTATTAATACTGGTGTATTTCGAGTGTAATTTTCAAGCAAGGAATTAAATAGCTTAAATTCTGCACAAAACTGTTTCTATTTAATTCAAAGAATACGGAAGACAAATGAACAAAGTTCATGTATTGTTCAAATAAAACATTATTTGCATAAATTTACATAATCCGTAGAAACATAATGTTTCTAACATAATTTAATTCACAAATGACAAATACGAGGGTGGCTTGAAATGGAAAGCACTTTCTTTTTTTTTTCAAAAGTTTAATAGGTACAATTACAAACAAATGCACACATGGAGGGACATCTTTTATCTGTTTTTCTATATAGTCGCCAAGTTTCTCAACACATTTCTCCCATCGTGATACCAGTTTCAAAATACCCTGTTCATAGAAGTCCGTTCGGTTGGAGTATAGCCATCTGCGGACTGCTGTTTTCACTTCTGCATCTGACGCAAGGCATTTACTGGCCAGGAATTTCTTCATGGGACCAAACATTCATGCTGATGGTGTCAAACTTCTTCAAGACAATGCTCACCCCCATATTGTTGCAGCTGTTCATGAGAAAGTAAACAAATTTGGTTGGGAGGTGCTCCAGCATCCTCCATACAGTCCAGACCGTCGGACTTTCATTTGTTTGGTCCTATGAAGAAATTCCTGGCCAGTAAACGCTTTGCGTCAGATGCGGAAGTGAAAACATCAGTCCGCAGATGGCTATACTCCAACCGAAAGGACTTCTATGAACAGGGTATTTTGAAATTGGTATCACGATGGGAGAAATGTGTTGGGAAACTTGGCGACTATATCCTTCGTGTGTGCAAACTTTTTGAAAGAAAAAAAAATTGTGCGTCACTTTTCGGTCCACCCTCGTATGTTGACAGCAATAAACTTAAAAAAAAAGACTCCAACTTTAATGTTCAGTTTAAAAACTTTTAAAAGTTTCTCCTGTAAAATTTACTTTTTGTGGATGTTAAATTTTCCTCTGTGCCCTTCATATATAAAAATTATTTTGGATACTATTTTTCTTTCTCGACGTATGCTGTTCACAGACACATTGGCCTACTCACACAGACAACATTTCTCTAAAGATTGTATATACTGTACGTATTAAGATCGTTGTCATTGAGCTTTAAGACACGTTGGCCTTTACCGTACTTATATATTTTCTTCTCTGAACTCATCAAATGAGTAGGCCTATATAACCTATAGTAAAAATGGAATTTTAAATTTAGCCTTCGTTCGTTTCACATCGAATTCAGAACTGAAAGGAATAGCCTACATTTTATTATTGTTCGTTCTCACTGCCTTACTGATGTGTATCTTATTGAGGTTTCAAAACGATCAGAATACTGAGCTCTTAGTCACTTTGCAAACACTGCATTAACCATTTAACCAGTTTAACAGCAAGTACCAACAAAAAGTGAGAATTACATCATGCATTCTTCTATAAAGTTAATTGATTTCTCTCCTCGATTTATCCACGTAATTGCATACTTTGATCTTACTGATATTCGATGTTCTGTTTTCTATTTCATCATCACGACTTTATTGTGGTATTGTCAACCGTGCCAACATAATTAAGCCTACTAAATATACAAAATCTTACATAAATTGCAGGTCGTTCTAATACTGTGCAAATAGGTGGTGTATCAAATTTAAACACAGTTTCCGAGAAAATCGCGAAAAAAATTATTTATGTATTGAGATAGAAAGACTAGGAGAACATCGCCGATATCCTTCAAGATCAGATACCCCGAAACTATTTAAACTAAAATAAAATTTATTTTGGTACGATTTTTCATCTTCGAACTATGCCGTTCACAAACATATTTTCTTAATTCTTCTCTATTTTGTTGGTATGAATGCTGAAAACTCGACATGGAATTTCAGAGTCGAACAAAATACTTACTTTATCAATAGTACCTGCTGTAGGAGTAAGAAAATTAAGAAGACTAGCTCATACGGTTTTCTTTCGATTTGGACTAGTAACAGTATGAATGAGTCTGAAATTAACCACTCACAAACCTGAATTCGAAATTTATCACCTCCTGCAATAGTGATAAAATGTATTTTCTTTATATTCTAATCAGGTTCAGAATATCTAGGCAGTGACTTATGCATACGATACCATTGCCGCGGTACCGGTACGTTAAGATTTATCCTGGAAATAAAGTTAATTACGCATACCATCGGTTCAGAAATCTTTATAACATGTTACGGGAAATATATCCATAATTTAGCAACGTTGGCATTTTATTGTAGATCTATTTATTTATCTAATAATAATAATAATAATAATGAACACTACAGGTAGAAACCCCAATTACAATGTCCATGACAAATTACAATTCATACATACATAATAAAACCAATATATACAAAAGATAAGAATACATAGAAGATACATTACTGCAATTTAATAAAAATAAAAAGAAATTCCTAGCCACTTCTGGGTTCCAGCAGTTGCCACAGTACATAATGCCTTTGTGAATAAAAAAACATTTAGGATAAAAAAGAAAGAGTGAGGAGAATGTTTGACGTGATACATTAAACCAGTACACTAACTGCAATTTATTTTAACTACGTTTAATAATTTTATTTCATTAATAAATTAACTTCAGCTAAAGCATTTTAAAATTCATTTTCGGACATGCTAAGTATATCAAAATTTATTTATTTTTTTGGTACAAAGTGATTACTTTATTTAGACATGAATTTTTGTGAATATCAGTATTTACCCTGGGGGTAAAGAATAGCTTCCTGTGTTTACTTAGTTTACTTGGCACGTAAAAGGAAACTTCTTAACAATTTTACTGTCATGAATTTTTTAATGTAGTAACTTGTGAAGAAATATTAATCCTATTATTAATTAGATACCTCCTATAAATATTATAAAGACACAACCTCAACAGCATGAATTAAATACATGCGTAATATCTTTCATGAAACAGTACGTGCACTTACTAGTATGAATTGCTAGGAACTTAACAATGGTTTAATTATGTTTTATGCTAGATATCCTTAATATTTCAACAGTCAGTTCACTCTTCGCGATTTCCAAGTCACGAAATATTTGTGATGTATAAAAACTGCAAGTGTTTTAAGTTGATTGATGTATGAATCTGGAGAACTAAGCATGGCATTTACGCAGTGATTTGTGCTGGGAATGAAGTGAAAATTGTGATTTAAAAATTTTATGCGGTTTACTAGCTGTTGTGCTTGTCACTCTGTTATAAACCGCTACCCGACGTGGATCATTTCATAGGAATTGGCTCACTGGTTTCGAAAGTTATTAGCAGATGTAGATAGATACCTTTGCCTCTTTATTAGTGTGGAAATTCGGATTAAAGAAATCTGCACGAAGTTCACCGCTTGACCGCCCAAGAATTGAAGCCAGTGATCTAATACAGAAGATTTTTAAGAGAATCCTGCAAAGTGGATGTGGTGTTTGTAGTTTGTGTGTTGGGTATATATGTGTGTATACTGTATAATGTATAGTATATATATAGGCCTACACACTCACATATACCCGACACATGAGTGTAAGCTATAAATTTAGGATTGAGCGAGCTATTTCTGTTTTTATTTTTTGTAAATCTCCAATAAACTGCTATACAAAATAATAAAATCAGGTAAACTGATAAAACAAAGTTATAGATGGAGTTAATAGCTCATATTTCAGAAACTATTGAGTTTTAACCACGGTTTCTTGAGAAAGTTTGATCAGCATGTGCCAAGAAATAAGTGTGATAACTAGAATATTAGCAGGCCGAATTTACAACAATTTTCTCACGTCAACAGTATTCCTTTTTTTTTGCCAAAACATCTGAAGTAAAAATACGCAGTCACTTGTCATTTCCCAACAGCATATTCTTTTCTTTCGATTGATGCAGATTAGCTATTTAAAAAAAAAATTATCGTTATTCCGGTAACGGTCAACCGATTTGGTCCAAAATCAATAGGGTTCTTCCTATGGACTTTATAAGTGTGTGTATAGGCTTACTAACAATAAGTTTCATGAAAATCTGTCAGGCCTAAAACGTATTCGAGTTATTACGCTTACAGACACATAGACGGACAGACATTTTCCCTCTTCACCAAGTAATCTTAGAAAGTACCATTCTGGCATTTAGTAACAACGAATGGGATGACTCAGGCGCTATAGTGTCTGGTGACTTGCATTCGGGAGGTACTGGGTTCTAGCTCCGTTGCCGGCCGATTTGACTTTGATTTTTGAATGATTTCCTCAGTCGTACAAGGCAAATGCTGAATTGGATGTTAATATTATTAGAAGCCACAACACACCGAGAATTGAAAACAAATATACATCAGTAGTTATAGTTACACGGCCAATTGTTATACACATATTGTTATACACGTCCACAGAACCTAACACGTAGTTAATGGGAGCCGTAGTTTTGCAAGCCGATCTAGACTGTCGTAGATGTGAATTACGTTAAAACTATCCGGTCAGTTTTTCCATACCTATAGGGCAGCTAGAATCACCAAATTTTTCACACTTATGGCAGTTGGATGTGTCAATATTCCTGCCAAATATTATGACTAGCTATTCTATAAGTTGTGAAAAATTTCATAATGTATAGAAAATGTAAAAAAATTACATAAAATAAAAATAAAAATCTTACTCTGTCTAAGCCTAAGGTATAGCCTAACCGTTGGAGATATGATAAAAATTCATAGAACTGATGCAAAATCCGTCAGAGCTGGTGCAATCGCATTTTTGTTTATACGAGTTACCAATTAGATATCATAAGCCTTTAAAAGTCTGCGCAGACTTTACATTTGTGTCCGCCATTTTTAATGGTTTTTCGGAGGTAAAAAGAATGAACCTTTTGGAATTTACCGGTCGGTTATAGGCTAAATGCTATAAATGTGCCAAATTTCAAGTTTATAACTCATCCGGAAGTGGTTAAGAATTATGTCAGTGAGTGAGTGATCCATGCGACTTTATAGTGTAGTGGTGATGGCGTTGATGATGATGATGATAATTATTTACAAAGGTGACGGGCGATGACAAATGACATGAAAAAAAAGAGTATAAGTTGAAGGGCCGTGGGGGATGAAATTTCCAGTTGCAACATTTAACTTGACGACTGGAAAATAAAAGGAAATTTCGGTGAAATTACTTTATGACTGGTTTTGAACCCAAGACCTCACAAATATCACATATAACCGAAATATAACAGTCTGAGGCTACTCGTTTGGGATCCTAAAATATCTCATCGTTATCATATTCATGTGATGAGATGAAGGAAAAAGATAATTAAGGATTCTTGAAAGAAGAATTAAATGTAACTTATCCAACAAAATCAATGCAGAGCTTGAGGTTCAAACCGGTTTCCAGTAAAATAATCTTGAGCTTCACTGAAGTTACAACTTCCCGTTTTGTGATGCCATTACAACACCTAAGAAAAGATTCCTCCAGCACTCCTTGGCCTATTATAACGCGTTATAAAAATCTGAACATGGCTAAACTGACTCTGCGAATGAACAATGAATTACCTACTAAGTTATAACAAGGTGCGACTTCTATTTGAATTTTCCCGTAGTAGTAGTAATAGTAGTTCTATTAATATGCAGTTTTACTGTCATTGATTATTATTATTATTATTATTATTATTATTATTATTATTATTATTATTATTATTTCACGGTAAAAGCATTGAACATAAAGATCGACCCTGATGCTTTCCGTTCTAGATACTTGTGATTTTATGAAAATGTAATAAGTAAAATTTAATTATCTAATTTACTTTTTTCTGTGCTAGCCTTTAACACATCTATGCGAGAAAGTTTGTGCAACATATTTTTGCACCATTTATTATTAGAGTGTATTTAGTAATGATGTTGACGTGTTTTGAATATCTGTGCAGTATAATAAGTGCCGTATTAACAAATTCTGAATTAAAAAGAAAACTTGCAGTTTCTATATCAGAGTGACCTTCATTAATTAGAACAATTCGTTAAATTTACTTCCAGAATTTTTTTTAGAAAAGTAATATATTACGTAAAGTAATCTACGTAAAGTAACATATTACGTAGTTCAGTTTCAGATTATAAGATAAATCACAATTATTTAACTAATTTCTTTGTCGTTGGTGGTCCAAACTTGATTTACGTATTATTTATATTTGTCACTTTGAGGCCGCTTAACACCGATAGTTCACTCCAGCTTATTTCCATCTGTACTATTGCATCAATATCGAATTGAATGCCAGTGGTTTTCCCTCTACGAAAATTTTAAATGCCATACTAAGATTTGCCATCCACAAGATTTGAACCTGCAACCTCCCATCAAAAATAAAAACCAATAAAACAAATAAAATAGGCCTAAAGCTAACTTCATAAGATGTTTTGACACATACTTGAATCTGATGCTTGCTGCTTTAATGACAATAGCGATTCTGGAGCCGGTGAGCCTATAAAAATTACAGCAATACGGTAAGTAATTTGCATGCTAACAAATAAATTTAAAATTTCCGTTGGGTAAGTTTATTTGAAATATGTACGACTGCATGTAAACAACCCCTCGTTTATGTGTTTTTTTTTTCTTTCTTTCTTTTTTTTCCCCCAGTCTGCACGGGAAGGCTCAGTCTTTCTTACTAGCTCATTTTTAAAGTGACCAGTCCGAGACAGTTGTAGTTTAGAGTCAAGTCCCTTTGTCCTCCTCGGGTTTTGCCGGGACACCTAAAAGTTGAACAGTCGGGCTTATAATTCTGTGCATTGTTGCATGCCGGATAGTGTGCAGTTATTCAATTGGTCCCAGCTTCGACCCCCAGGAATATGGTCACCTTACATTTTTGTTATTGGTTAGGCCAACCTGTAATAGTAGTAGTTGTAGAAGTAGGCCTATTAATATTACAAGTTAATTAGTAAACGTTTTCAATTATGAGGAAAATATTGTTAAGTCAAATCTCACTGTTAGTAAGTAGCCTACCGTATGGTACTTGATAAGATTGTATGGGGGACGGGGAAATTTCTGTCCGTCTGTCCGTGTGTCTGTACGCGTGTCTGTACGCGCGATAACTCAAATACACTTTATCGGATTTTCATGAAACTTGGTATACAAATTTATAACATCCATGGGAAGAAGCCTATTGATACTCGACCAAATCGATTGACCGGTGCTGGAATAATGCCCAATTTAGTGCCTATTTTAATGGTCATATAATAGAAAGAATTTATCAAATGCAAATTAGTTAAGTTATCATGACAACCTATTGTTTTGCAGTGTTCATATACGCCTTTGGAAATTGCAATAGTTAGCAACGACAAATAACACTGTTATTTCACATATCCTTATCAAACTCGATCGTTATACTGAGCGAGGTGGCCGCGATGGTAACATCTTGGACTCGCATTCTGGAGGTCTCTGGTTCAAATCCCGTAATAGTCGGCCAATTTGACATTTTTGTTTGTTTGTTTTTTCATATGAGTGTCAAGATATCACAAATCTGTATAGTTCTGCTGGTGCTGGACGATGTAATCTGATTAAATAAAAACCAGACCTTTATACTTCCGTAAGTCCTGCTTAATGTATCAATCTGGAGCTTAACTCGGAAATCGATTAAAAAACTTAATTTTCTGCCTGTCATAATTGCAATTATAACTGATTAAACAAAAGCATTCTGGCACTTTGTTACATCAGTTTACCTTATTTTATTTTTATTAGTCTCGTATTAAATAACTGAACTCTTGTTTAGGTTCTGTCTTTTTCCTTATTGTATGTGCAAGCGAAGGGAAAGTGCATGAAACTATTTTCGGCAGAGCTTCTGTTTTTTGCTGGCAGACAGTTGAAGCATGCAATAGAGCACATGGCGTCGTCGACATGATTTCAGTTTTTTGCACGGTCACCATAATTTATTATAGGTCTACACAACATACATGAGAAAGTACTGCAAAACAAAGAAAGAAAATAACGTTTAGAACACTTCATTTTAAATTCATTAGTACATCTGAAAAATAAATATAATTTCATTTTTTGTTTCCTTGTATTGTCAGTTTGTATGTGCATAATTGTTTCGTTCACTAGGAAGTGTTCTTTACGCTAAACAAACTTAATTACCTAAACACTTGGGAAATGGCAGAAAGACCCAAGTATATAGCCTACTGCAAGAGCTATAGTCTATGCACAGTAATTCGTAGAAAAGGTTTACACCCATGGATGTCTAATCAAATATTTTCTGTGCAGTCCAGAGAATATATTTGTGAGAAATTTTCTACCCAATTCTTGGAAACCTCGATATTAGTCGTCTATACCACAACAGTGTTATGATAAAATTCTGTACTTTAATGGACGTCATTATAGTGCTGCTATGTCACATGTCGGCCTAATAAGCGTGTCATAGTATGGTCAAACAAAAAAATATAAGTTTAGTCTATCGAGAGGCTATGTAACATTTTTTTCTTTCTTTGCTGATCGCAATAGTTGTTCTGTCGAGTCTGCCTGCTGTTTGTTACTCTTTTCTCTACATGAAAATAAGCGTAACTAAATTCGTCGTCCGTAATGGAACCTCCCCATAAGGAGTATGGATTGATTGGCTGAGTGATGACAAAGGCCCGGAAGTTAATGCTCCATTGGAAGAATAATTATGCATGCAAATATGCTCTAAAACATCTAAAATATGCTCTAAAACATCCGGATCCAATTATCTGATCTGTCAATTAAGGGGAGATGGTAGTTATCGCTAGCAAAATGATAGAAAATATAGCGTATGTTCAAGAAGCCATAACTCAGGTGTTAACAGTCAGATTTAATTGAATTTTCTTATACTTTGCAAGTGCACTCTGCAGTTTAAAATAAGCAGAAAATGGTTGTTCTAGAACTCGCTGTTTGGTAGGAAAGAATTTTTTAACAGATAGGTGATAATTTTATTTTACAGTTACTTCCCTTGACATAGGTACACTTTATTCAATTTCTGTAGCTTAGATTTTTGTGAAACTTTGGGAACTTACTAACAACAGGTATTACTATTTGCCCTAGCACAGTCAGTCTAATATGTACATTATTACTGCATGAAAATTTCACGTCTAAAAAATAATACTTTTTTAAAATAAAAATAGTTGAAAATTCTGTATAGTTAAGACTTTTCCCATAATTCTGCTAAGGGAGATTTGTCATCTATCTATAATGAATTCTGAAAGTTTCATTATTTTAGCATGAATAGCTTTTCAGAAAATGGTACCTGAAGTACAAGAAATGTACTTTTACTGGAGAGCGAAAAGAAAAGACGTGCCTTATGGTTTTTTATCCATTTTAGAAAGCTCCAGGTCGCTCTGCTTGGCTTAATAATAACGCATCATATAAAACCTATATATCAAAATGTTCACAAAACTATGATTTATTACATGAGACTAAGAAAAAAACATCTATTTTTTTGTCACTGGTAACTACCATCTCCCCTTAAGTAATTTTAATACTTTCCGTTCTCTTGTTAGCTGAATTAGACTACGTCACTATAAATTTCAAGAGACTAGCACAAGTTGTATAAATTACATAATAACACTTAAAGTCAGTGCAACAAATTTTATTAAATTGAAAACTAATGAAGTGAAACGTTTTAATATTATGCAATCAGTTTCTTTCATGCCTTGTACACATTTTAACCCTTTCAGAGCTGAATTTTTATATAAATATAAGCAATCATGAATTTGAACCATCAGTGGTCTCTAAGCTTCCTGCGGTAGAATTGCCTATATCCGCGAATGACATTGATAACGAGAAGATAAAATTCCTTAAATTTTGCGTAATGCATTGATCAATTATTCTTGTATAATTACTAATTAGGCTATATCTGCGTTTATACAATTTTGGGGTGACGAATTTATACGTCAGTAACAGTGGAAATGGATAACACTAGCATGTAATAGAGTGCGTTATTAAAAATATGATTTTTCATAAACTTTCGGGCCCTGTACCCAGGGGCGTATTTAGCTACTTAAGCGCCCCTAGGCAGAGAACAATATTTTCGCCCCTTATTTCCACATGAATGTACCACAAAGTAACCTACAATAACCATTATTCTAACTGAAATGGTAGGCTAATAATAATAATAATAATAATAATAATAATAATAACAATAATAATATATAATAATAAATAAATAAGTAAATAAATAAACAGGTGCTTATTGTTGTCATTGTTATTCATATCTATTTCATTGTGCGTTACATTAGTTTACTATTTTGAAGAGTAATGAATAAAATGTTTAATACACGTATATTTAAAAAACAGTAACAGCTTAAAAGCCGCCCCTTCAAATCTGCCGCCCTAGGCAGCTGCCTAGTCTGCCTAGGCTTAAATACGGCACTGCCTGTACCTTAAACTCTTTCCCAAACAAGCTTACCACATTCGCGTACGTAACTAGTTTAGTATTCATATTTCCGTGTGACTGACGGCTCTAGTTTCGATGACCTAAGAGAATGTTGAAGCTCACACCTACTGTTAACTATCGAATGCAGTAACATGATCATGTAACGAGGCAGGCAGACAGTACACCCGTCACACAGGTTCCATCTAAACATTCCATTCCATTATCCAATTAAACCTTCTCTGTGCGCATCACACACCAGTGCAGCCTAAAACAGGCGATACGAAACCAGATATTGTGGCCATAATATTTGCACAGTATATTATAGCCAGTGCTGCAGTCCCAAAATTTGCCCAGGATATACTCGAAAGGGGAAATTTTAGTGGAAGTCTGGGGCATCAGCAGGAATTTTATTATGTAGGGGAGGGGGCAAGCTCAACATAATTCCAAACACAGTGATTATTTTTTATTAGGCTAAATTATACAGTAATTTATAATAATAAGAATATCAATTTACTGTCGTGAACAATTATTGGTATTATGACAATAATTTAAATAAGAGTACTCTGAGCTAATTCCTAATTTAAGTTAATCCACGTTCAAGTGTTACGAATGATATTTCTTTATGATTGACTGAAAATCAATTTCGGACATCAGTTTCGACTGATTAAGCTAACAACATTAATATTCATAGAGTTTACCGGTCTGCAGTTTTCATCTCCGTAGCTAAATTCGACGAGGTTGCAAAGTTTTAAATTAACAGATCACATTCTTTTCAGCTACAGCCTTGGTGACGGGTTGTTGTAAATACACTGAGGAAGTTATAAGTTAATATTACTAAACTCATTGTAAAATATATTTTTTATTCTCCATGCAACAACTGCAGATTGACAGACAAAGAATACCAAAAAACAAATGAACCCATATGGCATTCCAGAGAGGGGCATTCCCCTCTTGCCCTTCCATTCCGATGCCCATGGTGGAAGTTGTATATTTTAACTGGATTTTTGGACTGCATAAAAGCAGTTAATACCAGACACTATTAATAAAATTATAAAATTTATACAGTAATGCAAAATATTTCACTGATTTCAAAATGAGGCAGTAGGAACTCATTTACACCCATAATTTGGCATAAACTAGGCATATCAGTTTTAAGATTTCCAAAGATGAAATAGTAAAAACTAGTTTGAAAATCGCACTATGTAGATTCAAAGATAAAATTGTTGTGATTTGATCCCGGCTATGTAAAAATAAACACACTCTACAGAACTTTTTCTTTTATGGGTCGCCAGAACCTTTCTACACAGACTGCTCTCGCATTCATAGGCGTAACCAGGCCGACCATATCGGGGGGGGGGTTATAACATCCGCGGGGTCTGGCAAGTATGGAAGGAGAGGGGGTCCGGGGGCCCTCCCCGGAAAATTTTAAAAATTAAGATGCAAAATAACGAGTTTTAAGCTTCCGGGGGTTCTCCCACGGAAAATTTTAAAAATTAAGATGCAAAATAACGAGTTTTAAGCTTCCGGGGGTCCTTCCCCGGAAAATTTTAAAAATTAAGACGCAAAATAACGAGTTTTAAGCTTCCCACGCTTTATACTTGTATTAAGCAATTTATGGGCAGACTTAAAAAAATTATACAATTTTCCTTTTTATAATCAATGGGGGGGGGGGGGTGGTTCAAACCCCCAAAACCCCCCCCCCTCGCTACGCCTATGCTCGCATTGGTCTCTCGAGTCAATATATAGCAGAATTGTCAACTGTCAAATACGGAAGCAAATAAGGAAATACATAAATAAATAAATAAATGTACCAGACCTAAAGCTGAAGATATACGCAATAAAACAAAAGTTACGCTAAAGAGTAAGGTGGCGCGAAGGGTATACAGCGTGTACCTGCGTATACCCTCGAGTACACCACTGGTTATAGCTAAGGCCCGAAAGTTAATGCTCTATCAGAAGACGAAATGAGTATTCAAATATGCTCTAACATTCGTAAAATATACTCTGGAACTAATTAAATGTGCTCTATCATTTAAGTAAATTTAATACTTTACGTTAGTTCTTAGGTGAATTTCATTATAACTTACGTTAAATTACAAAAAAATATATAGTAGAAATTGTATAAATTATATTACAAGACTTTTTAAAAATTAGGCCAATGGAACAAATTTTACTAAATTGAAACTAACGAAGTAAAACGTTGGTTTAATATTATGCAATCAGTTCCAAAAACATTAGGCTATGTACTGGCAATTATTGTATGCAGTCAATTCCCAAAACATACACTAATTTTGCCAAATATGCTGTAAATATATTAACTACTAAGATATGCACAGTATTCAAAATCTGTCAGAAATGTACCGTTAAAAAGCGAGAAATTAATAAAATATGCACAAATATTTTAATATCATGCAAATACGATGCATTACACGAAACTAACAAAATATGCAAAATGAAACCAATTTTCTGGTTATTTCTTTCTTGTATTGTACTAGCAATTAATAGAGTGCATTATTACAAATATGTTTTTTCATAAAGTTCCGGTCCCTAATTTATCATGTTGATAAGAGCAGATGTTACCGCCGTTACTTAAATTCAAACAGCAGCATTTTTAAGAAGAAATTAAGAATACTGCTTCTAAAACGTAAGTTCTGCTATATAAATGACTTTCCGTCCTCGTCTCTCTCTTAAAAATATCTTGCGTGCATATAGTGTTAGAACAGATACTCTTTAATTTTTATTATATTTTCATTGAAGGTATGTTGGGTATCTCCATTTGGCACTTTGTTTTATTGGTTTTCCTTATATATTTACATTGAACTTATTTTGATAACCGAGTAACAATAATAGTGCATAGGCTAATAAAGAACGGTCAAGTTAACATAAGTTTTGACCTTTAAACTTTAAAGGGAATTTTGGCTTCGCCCTCAGCCTTGGAAGGAGATAGTCCAGTTACCACCATACTTTATTCAGCATACACTGACTCAGAGCTGAGAAAAACAAAACGATGATTCACTGGGGAACGCTTAAAGTACTCCTAGAGCCGCCTTCCTCCCCATATACTTCTTTTTTTTATTTTTTAAGGAGAGTGGTTAAATGTATTGCAAAACTGTAACAACAAAATATCACAAGAAATAGTTCTCCAAAATTTCCATCGTTAATGTAAAAAGGAAGTTTGGGCAGATCGCAGAAAATGAGTTCGTCCGCTTGTCTACGCCTAGGCTGAACAAGAAACAGCTTGCGCCTTTAATTATGTCGATGCAGCCCGCAGAAAATTGTCTCTATTTTTGGCGATCTTGAATATTTCACTTCACTGTGTAAGATAGTTTCCCAATTGATTATACTAATGTCATTCGCCCTACTTCTAACGAGTTTTTAATCTGGGGTCAACGACAAAGAATATCACGGTGCATTATTATTTCAATTGCTTATTACGCTGTTTGTAGATCATAATGAGGAAATACTCACCCATTAAGGGTAATATTAAGTGGCATCGGGCGTGTGGAAGTTACGCGTTAGAGGATTAAAATACCCATAAAAGTTAAGATTTAGTGTTTAAGTTACTTCATAATATCATAGATGATATGGAGGTAAATATTAAATCGAAAACATGCCCGCAAAAACGGGCTAACTCACATTTTTTGTAAAGTGGAGAACAATAGTGTTTCATGAATGAATGATGCTGGAAAAATTCTTGAAGTTACTTTTGTTCATTTCTGTGTCCGCCGGCGTGGTCTTGTGGTTCGCGTCGCTGACTACAGATCCGTCGGCCCGGGTTCGATCCCTGGTACCTCCTCGGATTTTTCTGAGGTAGGGAGGTCTGGTAGGGGTGCACTCAGCCTCGTGATTCAAAATTGAGGAGCTACTTGATAGAGAAGTAGCGGCTCCGGTCAAGAAAACCACCATTAACGGCAGTGGGTGTCGGCATGCTGACCACATGCCCCCCAATCCTGCCATCTGCCTACGGGAGATGACGCAGCGGTTGGGTGGTAGGCCAAGTCCCGCCAGGGATGTAGCGCCACGGAGTTTAGTTTTTTGTTCATTTCTGTAATTCATAACCTTCAAGCATATATATATGTATATTTATATATATATTTAATCAATTTTTTTCTCTATTAAAGCTCAGAACAAAACAAATAGAGGCAAAAAGAGCGAAACAATTGTGGGTTAGCCCGTTTTTGCGGGCATCTCTTCAGTTGTTCAGTAGGAATTCTATGTGGGCTTTAATCTGGCTTATTTAAACTTCGGTGAAGAGAGAAAAAAACGCACACAAAACAAGGAAGTGCGCCAAGACAGGCATCCTGTCTGTGAATCAGAAAGGTCGACAAGAGCTCGATAGAGCGTTCTGCTTCAGGGAGACTTTGGAAGAGCTTTCTTTCTTCCAAGTCCATGTTATTGTTTCCCTTATGCTCAAGGACTTTCGGTCAACAATTGACGGCCCGTAGACCACATGCGGCCCTCCACGTCTTTCTCTCTGACTCTCGACTGACTGTGCATAAATCGGACATCTCTGTTTAGATTTACCGGCATGTAAAAGAACTGTTGCGGACAAAATTTTGCACACCGGCGACTGTCACAAGCCTAGTTGCATTGCACCCCCCCCCCCCCCCCCCGTCGTTAAACAGTCATAAAACAGACTAAAAAATGCTTGAAATACCTTGACAGCAACGAAGATGCTGGGGGGGGGGGGGGGCATAGAAAATTCGTAGGCGCAATAAAATTGTTGAAAACATAAAGAAAGCTAATATTACTCAATTTTAACTTTCAAACTCTCTAGTTAACTTCAAAATGTTATTTTTTTCCTTTTACCTTTTGAGCATTGAAAACGACATAACTCTGGAAACAGATTTTAATCAGCATCAAACTCCCGAACGAAGAAATTTTAGAATCTCGTAAAACATACATATTTAAGCATTTATTTGACTTTTATGAAAGGTTATGGTTTATTATTTTTTTTAATAATAATAAGTTAATAATAATAATGAACATTACAGGTAGAAAACCAAATTACAATGTTCATGACAAAAAATACTATTCATTCATACAATATAATAAAAACAAAAGACAAAAGATAAGGGATGAAGGGAATGAGAGAGCGGATGAATTAGCCAAACTGGCTGCAGATTCAAACCTTATTCCTTGTTACACCCTCTGCCCTATCTCGCATATAAAAAATGTAGTAAAGGCCCACATCATTGAAGAATGGAACGCCCAGTGGCAGAACAGCGAGAACGGAGCTGTAACAAGAAATTTATTTTTCCCATCTGTGCACGACAGATTGAAATGTAAACAACTGGTACCAAGTTATGTTACGACACAGTTTTATACAGGACATGGGAAATTCCAACAGTATCTTCACCGATTCCACATAGGTAACAATGCTGTCTGTAGATGTGGAGAAAGTGAACAATCAGTTAACCACATATTATTCTTCTGTCCGATCCACACATTAGAAAGATTTGCACTCATCTCTTACCTGAACCAACTGAACATTCAGTACACTATCCCCCTTCATAACATACTCTTTAATAAAGCAGGATACAAATTTTTCACATCTTTTGTTAATAGTATATATTCAAAAATATGACTTACATTCACTGCTTTCACTTTTATATTATTGTTATGCTTGTTATCTCCCACCCTATTTTCTTTCACATCACTTCTGTTTTAATGTATAGACTAATAATTTATGTTAATCATTATTATTGAATTTCTTTGAAGACAGTGCTCAGATTAAGACTGTATAGTATATTGTAAACCTGTAAGTGTATCATATCTCTAACCCTAATATACCTTCGGGTGAAATAGGGTTTATTTCAATTTGGATATTCAATAAATAAATAAATACTGTAATTTAATCTAGTAAGTGTAGGCTATACATAAATGTAAAAAGAAATTCCTAGCTACTTCTGGGTTCCAGCAGTTGTTTCTTCTCTAAACACATTACATAATGCCTTTATGAATAAAATATGGTTTATATGTTATGCTATTATTATATCATTTCTCATTTAGTCTTAATTTTAAAACAATACTTATGTATAAAATTGCAATTCTCTACATTAAAAAAAGTTTCTTAACGATGAATTGCCAAGATAACTTGATGGTTAAGTGGAGGAAGGGTTTAAAGGGGACGTAATATTTTAAGTTACGGGGGCCCAACGAATTCAAGCTCCTGGGCTGGATTATGACGCATTATGCGAATAAAATAGAATCTGAGTTTTTAGAAGTTTTGACAAGCCAATTCCGTAGTGAATAAGACACGTTGGTACTAAGCGAATAAAAGCAACACCGTGTAAATCATCCTTTAGACAGTTTCTTCTTCCTTCCTTGCATGAAAACGGTAACTGTTGGTCGGCTAATTCAGCTGTAGTAATGACATGAGCTTATGTACTTTATTAAGTTGGTGTTTAAATGTGTATAAAATGGGAGCTCAGCCTTGATATACTCCCGGATATCCGTCAGGATGTGTCGGTATGGCCCACCAGCACATTGTTCCGTGCCTGCTACTCCGTGTCCTCTTAATACGGAATTACGTCTAAACTTCAGATCAGTTCTACTCCTCATGCATTTCAAGTTAAACGTATTTCTCACTCTACAACGTTCATGAAGTCAGAGCTGCTATAACTGTACATTCACGTATGTGTGTTTGACTTTACGACGAATATTATATAACCGGTTTTTCGAGGAGGCTATTGTACTATGATCCTTCAGGAAATGATAATGCTCAAGGGAATTGCAGGAATTTTTTATTGCATCCTCTCAGATCGTTACTTTCGCACACAAAGATTTATTGATCATCTATCCTCGACTGAGGATCTTGAAGATCAAGAAATTAAAATATAACTTATTTTTTTGTTTAAATAGGCTACAGATTATTGTTTACTTAAGATATTTTAATTTTTAAGGTCAACTGACTTATTTTTATACAAATGGAATTGTAAGATTTGTAATGAGTATTTTATAATATTAAAGGCTATATTCTTTGAATCGTAATTTTTAAAAAAAAATAATAATAAACCCTTCGTCTTCAGCAAGTTACATGCAAATTGAGGAATAGTGTTCCTTGCTCTGAACAGAAGTCCTGACACTATCCATTGACATCGACATCCTATAACAGATTCATAGTTATAAACTGTACTCTAATGTTCGAAAAAAAAATGTTGAATCCAGATAACACAGTAAAAATAATTTGTTTCATGTCTGGGAGAAAAAAAAACGTATTATGCCTGTCGGTATGTCTGCCGTGCGTGCAGGCCTGTTGCAGGTAAACTGTGTTGTTTTATTATTAATTTTTAATATAATTTGTTTTTCTTGCATCAAAATGAATTTTGTTTTCCTAAAGTACACATTACAGTGAAACCTTTTTAGAACTTTTATTTAGAAAGTGGCTCTTAAAATTCTGATAGGCTATTTAAAGAAAAGAGAAATTTACTATCCAGTCCTATAGAATTTCTCTACAAAGAAATCTCTGGTAAAGGAAGTTATGTTAACTTTATTGAATTTCTTAGATTCCCAAGTCCTTCGAAATTTGATGATTTGATATTAATATTAAAGATGACGCATCTTTCATCCATTTGAAAATCCAGTCACAGGCTATAATTAGATGGTCTAAAATTAGTACAGTAACTGTACTCAATTACAAACTAATTTTAGGCCATCTAGATAGGCCCCATTATCATTCTCGAATAACAGAAGTCAAATTAAATTTAAGATTAATATAGTTCTGTACAAAAAGTGTAGCCAAAAAAACCTTTGATCTTCTATGGCAAAAATAATTGATTGTATTAATTTTTAAAAAATATTTATTTCGTGGGAAAATCTTGCGGTGTATGATTTTAAGACAGATCTCGGCTCTTCATTGATCAAATTAAATGCTACTATTGTGAGCGAACTGCCAGTCACCTGTAATAAATGTGTAACATTTAGGAATATGCTGTTAAAAAAGTAGATTTTTAAGTAGGAAGTTAGAGTTTTGTGAAACTAGAGAATTAATATTACGATTTGGCAAGGGATAATATCTCATACAGTTCCAAGTTCTTGGGTAAGGTAAGTAAGCATATTTCAATCGATTGCGCAGGCTTCTTTATGCCTATAAAAATATTTCTATTTCGTGGCTGGTGAAGAGAAGTTTCGTTCAGGTAAAGGATACATTATACGCACGGTATTGAGGAATTCAGTTATATAGATTCGCTAGCGACTAGCATTTGGAGGAAATTGGGAAAGGATTGAATAAATACTAGGTGAGGAAATGCATTTTCAAGAGGAAAAGAGAAGGAGAATCCATTTAATCTATTAATAGTTCGGAATGTGGGAAGTGTAGGGTGTGGGCTGTGTCGAACAAAAATAAAATCCACAACAGACACAGGTTGTAAAACATTAATATTAAGAAAAAATAGCGTGAAAGAACTTCCTGTCAGACCAGGGGTGGATTCAGAACTTATTGAAAGGTGGTGCCGACATAAACAAAAGTTTGCAATTACGGGGCGTGTAGGGTATTGAGTATCCTCCAAAAAACATAGGGTCCTCGGAGCGATTCCTTCAAATCTCTCAGCAGATTTTTTTTTTTTTTTGTGCCCAGAGTTTTAGTTAAGTGCTGGTCTGAAATAGCTAACAAGAAATCGACCATTTATATTGTAATAATAATTAAAGGTAAGGAACTCGAAGATCTGCTGTCTTGTGGGTTGTCACAAGGCGTCTAAAATACAAATACTGTTCAACTTGCGTTTTACAATCCTCAGGTTGAAAATGGGTGAATACATAAATGCTTTTATTTTATTTTGTTTTTTATTTAATTAAATTTGAATGTTATTTTATTAGGTAATTATTTTCGACGAATAAAAAAATTCAGATCAATGAAGAAAAACCAAGGGGGGCCTCGGTCCCTATGGCCCTTTCCTGGGATCCGCCACTGTGTCAAACCTACTTATAGAATTAAGACTTATTTTTCTCATCTTAACCCATTTAAAGCGGCTCACACAAGTTTCTGAAAAGTGATAACTTATTATGAGTGTTAATTTAGGTGAAATACGTACTATTAGCCACGGGCTTGTTTTAGTTTTTTTTTTTTAATTATTTGGTTCAACTGTGTAACCAAAAACTGTTTTAAACACCAGTAGTGTTAAAATTACGTACTTCTGAAGCAGATATGAATTTATTTTAAACTAAAATTCATTCTTATAACTAACTGTAATTTATACCATGCGTTTGATTTAATTCTTACATTAGAAGTTAAACAGAATAACGCAGTATATCTACCGGTTATATAGTATTTTAATTACATACATCAGTGGAATGCGTTTAACGATTTCTGGTGCCCAGAAAGCACATCATGGAGATCGGTACAGAAAAATAAGCTACAGTACAGGCCTAATGCATCGTGCTTTAAAATCCATTGGATTTGAATTAGATTTGACATTTGTATTTTTAAAGAATATGGTACGAAATCTACATCCCTTAGAAAAAGGGTTGCGCATGTACATGCCAGAAAACATCATTTGCTTGTTCTGATAGTCCTGTTTGCTGCAATTTAGTCCATCTGTAACACTTGAGCCAAATGACTGTCTAGGATTCCGATAAAAATATGCTCGAGTATAATGTCTTCTTTCAAACTGCCAAAAATTGCAATCCTTTGAAAACTTCTCAATTTATTAATTTATTCTTCAGCTGATTTCTTGCATAATCCACGGACCTATCTAAATCTGTCCCATCTGTGATCGTAATGAAAACGAGAATCTTGTATAACTTACTTTATATTCCAGACTGGCGAATGTTTAAAACAAAATATTCCAGAATTTTGTTGAGTATTATAAGAGAACTAAATCTATTGTATAGAGAACTTTTAGTGTCCAAGCTGTTTCCCTTTGTCTTCAAGTAGGGTGATTGAGAACATTTTCTTATACAATAGAGTAAGGAACTTCCACGCAGAACAGGCTGTAAAAAAGAGGAGTAAAAAGTAAAGTGGTCTCTATACAGGCAGCGAAAGGTCCTTAGGATTTCAAGAGGTTGAGGCTCCCAGATTTTTAGACATCGGACCATTAAGGCGGTAAAGTTGTTAGCCTTATGCTCCTGGTGCTCATCTCTGTTAGAGGCTTCGTCGAGCTCCTGGCTATATGCTACCGGAAGGATTAGGCCAATTGAAAAATCCCAATAGCCTCACCGGATATCGAACCCGCGACTTTCCTGTTTGTAGCGCTCTGCCTCGACAACTGCGCCACTGCTTGCCTAAAAAATAGAGAGTATTGTTTCAAAATATACGGTTTAACTACAAGCATCCCATTCAAACCAAGTTTTATTTTATGAATTCGGCAGAAAGTAGTTGTGCGTAATGCTACGTGTCTACTTCCTTGTCTTGTTGATCGCAGTATGTCAAGATGAAAAGCTAAGATAAGAAAGTTTATTATTTCTATGCTCAAGAAGGTCGCAAATGTAGTTTGTTTAAGAAGGAAAGTGTTGTAACTTACAGAGTAGATAACGATACACAAGGGTGAAAGTACGGCATCAGGCGTGTTTATTTGTCAGCTTTTAGAATGTGGTTATGTTATTTTTCCATAGGTGAATGTGACATATTCATAGTCTAAAATATAGACCACGATAAGGAAAAATAATAATAATAATAATAATAATAATAATAATAATAATAATAATAATAGTTCTTTATTGCAACCAACGGTCATAGTATGATGAACGGAGATCTGGTGGAATGATATATGGCAGTGGAAACAGGAGCACCCCAAGAAAACATGCCCCGACCCCAGTTTGTCCACCGAGATTCGATCCCGGGTCCCAGCGGTGGAAGGCGAGCGGTCTAACCACTCAGCCATGGGACAAGGAAAAATTATGCTTCACAGTTTCTTTTCGGGATTTACGAGACCTCCTGAACTAGATTAATAAAGTTTGTTTCACTCTAGTATTAGTCTTTAACTGTTTTGGTAGTGATGACGGGTTCAAGTAGAAGTTTGTCATCATTTGCTAGTGCAGCGTTTCTCAACCTGTGGTCCGCAGACATATTTAAAAAATATCATAAAGCAAGTGGAAAGTAAAGAAGTAAATTTTTTTCACATATTTCGTTATAATGACCTATTAATAATACCCCAAATATTAAGAATACAGTCAACTCCCGATTATCCGGGATAATGGGTGGTAGCCACCTCACGGATAAACGGAAACACGGTTGAAACAAAATTATACCTAAACATTCTGTAATTGAAAAATTATTTAAACTTAAATAGGCCTATGTGGAAGCGTCTTGCAGTGCTAGAATCATTCACCATCAGAGGTCACAAACTGTTTCAGCACAACAATAAACCACTAAGACTACCGTATTAACAGTTTGGTTTTGGCACTTTCAAGGAGTTTTTACACTTTGCTGAAATAGTCTGTTAATACTCTTTGTTTTTTTACCGCATTTTCCTTACGTTTTGTAAGTAAAAGAAATTAAAGGTTTTTTAAAGATTTTTTTTAAAAGGAATAGTTCAACGGTTAATCCGCAAACCGGTTGATCCGCACCCGCATAATCGGGAGTTGACTGTATAGGCCTTCTTTTAAAAATGGTATGTAAAATTTGGGGCCCGTAAATTTTTTTAGAAATTTTAGGGGTCCTCGGGTTCAAAAGGTTGAGAAACGCTGTGCTAGTGGATGTAGAGAGGAAGAATCTTGTCGAATGTACCGAATTTAACTAAGTGGCCTATGTGGCATTGTCTGTTGTTCCATAATTCAGAACCCGGCCGGGGATTGTTGAGTTTTCCGAAGATTCCCAGTGCCTAATTTTTTTATATGTATTTGCTTTTATTTGAACAATAAAATACACGGGACTTTTTTTTTCTAATTAAACTTAGACTACACCTTTTCTCTCAGTTCTAGAAGATCCCTTTCTTAATTGTGCAGGTAGATTAGCGTATACTGTAGTATTTAGTCGCGGCTCGTGGCTTAAAATGAGGGTGTGCTAGATTATTTCATTATTTCAAGCATTAAACATATATAAGTAATTGGTGGGCCCAGAAGAGTGAAGTCCGCGTGGTGTTCCCTTTTACTGCAGAAGTTATCAATTACTTTCGTGTTGACACTTTTGTTCCGTCCACTGCCCACGTGTGTCATTTTTAAGTCAAGAGTCCGTCTGCCTAGTTCCTTTGTTTGTTTCTAAATTGTGTGCTACATTTCGACAGTTTCTGATGTGATAGAGCAACGAATTCTAAAGGCGAGAGATAGTTACACTAAAATATGAAGAATAGAATGATGTACGTCGGGGAATAAGCAGTAGGTTTTGGTTGAGCGTTTGTGAGGTCGAAAGGAGATTAAAACAAGACTGTAAATAAGTAGAACAACTTAAATACATTGTGAAGAAAAATAAGAGAACGAACAATTCTTCATTATTTGAGGCATACCCATGGCAAGTTTTATCATATATAAATGAAATGTTATATTTTTGATAGGCATCTTCGGTGAAGTTCCTCTTCATGTGGTATTAATAGGCCTACCGCTTTTCAAGAATATTTTTTTGGTACTTTTATTGAAAACTATGCTAATGATGTGTTAAAATTTTAACTGTTTGCATCAAGGCTTATATTATATATTGTTTCCGAAATATTTTTGTAAAAATCGTCTTAAGGATGGTTATTAAATAGGCATTTTTTCCATATAGGCTGCACGTACTTAAATAGCATAGTGTAAGTAGCATTGGATTTTTCTACTGCAGTTGTCATCATTTATGCATTTCTGATACTGACCAGCAGTTGTGTTGTTTTCCTCTGCTTCTTTTGAGGATGAGGAGAGAATTAAGGTGAAGGCTGGATAACTAAATTATTTTAGTGGAATTACACTTATTTTATTTATTTTCTTATTTATTTCTTTATACTAGCAAAGTTAAGACCATAATGCCTTCTTTTTCACTCCACCGATAAACTATATACAGCGTTACAAAACTGGAAAACACTCTTATAAAATGAGTAATTACAATACCTTATAAGGAACTTGAGTAAAACAAATTTTAATAGACCTAATGGTACTAATAGTAGTGTACTAACACCAACTCCAATTGTAACAATTTGGATTATGAATTAATTATTATAAAAATTTATGAAATTATAGTATTTAATTAGGTGAAATGTTATTATAAGTAAATTTAGTAGTGATAAGTAATGTTAGACCCACTTTGTACTTAACTATAATTTTTTACTAATAAATATTTAGTTTGTTTCTAAATTGTGGCACATTTCAACCCTCTCGGGTATGAAGGGGCAAGGAAATCTAAAGGTGAGAGATATACACACTAAACGATAAAGAATAAAATGGTGTATGTCGGAAACAGATTTTTTTATTTTTTATTTTGCATTTATGAAGTCAAGAAGAAATTAAAACGAGATTGCGAACAGACAGGACCACAAGTGAATAATATAATTGTGAAGAGAAGTAATAAAATGAACAAATTTTCGTTGTTTGAAGCAAACCCATGACAAGGTTTGAGAAGACTGCATTACTTGGTTGGATTATCTGATTTCTGTCAGTGATGGGATGGAATTTTGCTGTTGCTGTTAGTGCAGTTACAACATAAGGAATTACCAGTAAGTTCGACCTTTGATGTCAAGCACTTCTTTGTTTATCTTTAACGAGTATTATTTTGCTTTCAGAACATGGAGTCAGTGTGCTGAACGATTCGAGAGATGTCAAACATGGACTGGACTCCCAAGAAGGTAGTTACATTTTCTCTAAGCATGGACATGGTTGGGTTCTCACTTAGCCTTGAAACGCCATTGTCTTCCAAATGTGTGATTCCATCAAGTAAACATCACCAGCTATGAATATTCTGGAGAAGGATAAATGGATGGGTGGGATGGCACATGGGTGGATGGATCACAAGAGTTGAAGGTAAAGGCAATGAACTGTTCATGAAGGACAGATAGGGAAGGAAGAAAAGATTCAATCGTCTGCTGATTATCCACTCTGGTTTTTCAAATATTTTTTTGTGATATAAGATTTGAAGTAGCCTAATTGTGTGTTATAGTCAGTGAAGATTAATATTGAATTCTTTGGTCATATTGAATCAGATTGTTTCCACTCTGTGCATGGAGCATGCTCTCCTGGTGGGCAGGGACGTAGCCAGGATTTTGGTTCAGCAGGGGCCATCAGGTGGTACTCTCCCGATATTGTTTTGTAAAATTAAGCATACAAATATCATTTTAAAGTCTTTTTTTCAGTTATAAACTAAATAACTTTTTTTAAACACATACAATACCATGTTGTTTACTGTTCAAAATAACATTTTTAAAAAAGTATTAAAATGAAATTTGAAGACTTATTTTTACAACTGTAAATAAACACTGTTAGACTAATAAAATGCCATAACGGAAATAAAACACTTTATTTAAGAAAATAAATGTGAAGTACATTTTAATTTAGTAAAATTTTCGTAAGTTTCATTTTTTCATTTTGGGGGACCCGTGCCCCTCCCTGGCCATGTCCCGGCTGGTGATTTTATTTACTGAAGACTAATTTAGTTACACTTATTTTCCTGGAGATTATAGAGTGACAGATCACCTCGAGCACCATCTAGAAGAAACTAACATATTACTTGAACTTGAGAGGACTGGGGAATTTGGTCGAAAGGTCTAATTTAGACCTGGAGTTCTTTAACATGCCCTAAATTAGGTGGACCAGATATTTTTTGGTCCAACAGGAGACATAGACAGTAATTCATAGAATAGAATTTAACAAACAGTTCATGATTATTGCAGGATTGGAAAACACTGGCAATGTCGCTATTAAAATAAAAAATATTGTAGTACCCCTAATTTTGCAGTATCTCATTATTTTATTTATTGTAAAATTGGAAACACTAATAGAATTAGTTCATCTTGCTGATCATGGAGGGCATCATCTCCTCTATCATATAATTTCTTTTTCTTTTTTTTTCATTACTGTTCCCGATTTTGCAATAAATAAAAGAAGATACCTCAAAATTATGCAATAATGTAAGAAATCTCTTTCACATATTATTATAGAAAGTATGGCTCTAATATACACATTTTACAAAAACTTTTCAGCGAAATAAGTTTTTTGGTCGTCCATCCTATAATACGCTTATGACGTGTGTAACATAACAGTATCATAATGATACTCATTTCGACATTGATTTTCATTTCAAAACTGGTGTGCTATCAATTATTATCGAACACAGAACAATCTTGAAATCTTCGGAGTACCGAATGAAAATGTGTAATTAAACAACCTGTGTTTAAAATAGAATCAGTTCTGTTCGTCTTAATTTTAATGTTATACTACTGTACATTGAATTTATTTCCTTTGTTTTAATATGTGTTGTTTGACATTATTGCTCAAAAGAAGTGCTACAAGCCTACATGCCTGTAACAGCTGATGGCAATAGTCGTCTGCTTAGTCAATTACGAGGTATTCTAAAACCCAAAAACTTAAACATTTAATTATGGTCGAACAAAAATGTCGTATTCAACTTGCCTATTATGGTAATTAAGACACTCATATGAAAATTATGAAATTTGTTTTTCTCTTTTCATAAAAATATATTCGTGTCTTAATAAATGTCATTATAGATATGTTGCATAATGTATTATTTTCACATTAATAATGAAAGTTTACTTTACTTGTAATAATATTTTAACTGTTTTAACTTTTTCTTCACTTTATCAAATTTGATTGAGTTCATTGAGAAGAAAAGTTGAACATAAGATAAATATTAGGCCAACTGCCTGAAAGTTAGATGACTGATAATATTTTCAGAACATTTTGAAATGAAATGGAATTTTTCTGAAACTAAGTATTTCATGCCATTTTTCACATTGTGACTTGTCATAAAATTACTATTTTAAAAAATAAATTAGGCCTATCTGGTCAGCCCATCATATATCTGTAATGCAGGACCTACAATTTGTAGTCCCTCCTAAAGAATTTCTTGCCCAAGAATTTTATGACATTGGCCAGGTTTGAACTCGTGTCTTTCAGATAAAGGGGCAGGCAGGCACACTAGCTCTGCAACACTGATGTGAACTACTTAGAATGAAAATAAGTTACTTCATAATTTTACTACTAAACTTACTTGTTAGTAGAAGAATCTAATTGAGACTTGTGATGGCACAATACCAAGCTTTTTGTAAGGGGTTCAATTCTATCTGCCTTGATATGAAAAAGAAAAGAAAAAGAAAGAAGAAAATTAAATGAGAAATGAACTTGTGGTGCTACATTAAAATGGAGTGTACCGGTAATCTGTTTATTGCAACTTTATAGTTCATGTTCAAAAATATGCAATATATCAATCCTTAAAAAATAATTGTGCATACAAGTTATGTTATCTAATTAATGGTCAGAAATATTCAATTCAATTTCAATTTTGTAGCATATTGCAGTACGCAGAAAATAAAATCTTTGGCTGCATATGAACTGCAGACCACCAGTTGGCTAACCCATGCAATATATCAATCCTTAAAAACTAATTGTGCATAAAAGTTATGTTATTTAATTAATTGACAGAAATATTCAATTCATTTTCAATTTTTTAGCATATTGCAGTACGCAGAAAATAAAATCTCTGGCTGCATATGAACTGCAGACCACCAGTTGGCAAACCCTGTTGTAAATGAATACGTGCTTAACTCTGTCTAGCCAGATCTTCACATGGAATGTCTTGGCATGTTTCCTTTTGCTGGTTTTTCATTCTTTGTTTACTTCCTTGAATGTTAATTGCACCCATTATCTACAATCTTTCACATCCTCTACTTTGCTTCCTATTTACAGAACTTCTAAAGTAAGTTGTATACAATGTTGCTTTAAGCTGTGCCACAGTCGTTCAGTTTTTCTTCCTAACATTGATTATTATCATTAGGCCTGTCTGTAATAATGTTCTTGTTTCTCTAGCATTCCAGCACCTTTTGGTCCCACTTACATTTCCATTCCTCAGCACATTCATATGATATAAGAATATGTATTTATAATATGTTTTCTCCAGTACCTTTTTTCTAAAAAAAATTTACTTTTTCTTTTGATGTGATGGAATATTGCCAAACTTACCCATACATTTAAAATGAAAGTGGAATCGCATACGATGTGCATAAGGTTATATGACTTTCAAAACTCTTGAGGTGGACTCAGTTCATACACATCAATTCTACCTGTAGGCCTCAAAATCTCATAAGGTTACTTGCGCCTTTCACAAACACAAGGGAATGCAAATTATAGAACTTTATATTTAGAGTTAGTTCGTACCTCACATAAGGGTACACATAAGGGTGCTGATCATCTGACATGTATATAAGTGGAGTCGTTTTCACAAGGGCATAACAATTTAACACATAAAAAACTTGAAGTTCTTTAACAGAGACAGCTACATTAGTGCAAATAAATGCAATTTGAAGCAATGAGGAAATGGATGCAACAAACTCTTGAGCATGTGCTACTGTAGAATCAGTAACATCGGCAACGTAGACATTGACATTGCAGCGGTGCTGTAACGCTCAGTCGTTTTCCTGATCACAGAGCTAATGTCAGGCCCACCTCTTGAAGACATGGTATAAATTTAATAATGAATGTAACACTAAAAATAGCTACTTCAATACAAACAATGTGCATAATCACTTTTGTTATTTTCTTTGGCATAAATTTCTCAAGATTTCAAATTGTGGAAATTACTGATTTTCTCCTATATGAAACTGGAAATATCCTTAAGGGGTATGAGTATCACTGAGTACCCCCAGAAAAAAGCATTGTATATATATGAGGGATGGTGCATAAGTCAAGACAACTTTTTTTATTTTTTTTTGTAAAAGAAGATCATTTTGAAATTTTGAAATATACTTATGAAAGGTCAGGGTATGGAATATACAGGGTGTTAATAAATAACACAGAAATATTCTACCTGTATATAGAGGGGACTTGGACAAGCTACTTTTATTAGGAGATTTTTGCTCTATGACGTAAAATGTGTATGCTACAGGGCATTAAAGTCATTAAAATTTGGTGCTCATAAATCAATAATTACGCGAAATAGGGTTAAATTGTTCATTAAATTGACTTCATGCCTTCCTAGTGATCGATAAATACCTGACTCTTAATCAATCATCAACAGCTATATCATAATTTAGTGTTTATGTAATCTACAAAATTTACAGACTAATCACATGACTGGTCGCCATTGCATTAGTCTTTTTTTTCTTATTCATAACTACTCACTACAGTGTTAACAACGAAGTTCCTTTGTTTTACATTTTTTTCTATTTTGGAAGTCAGTGGCGGCCATGCCCTGGGAGATTTTTTGCTGTAACAGGAAAAATTGAATCCATAGAACAAAAATCTCCTAATAAAATTTGCTTGTCTATGTCCCCTCTATACACAGGTAAAATATTTCGGTGTTATTCATTAACGCCCTGTATGTATGGTGCAGATTATAGGTACTAGATGTAGGATAGAACAGGGAGCAGACAACCCTACAGTATTTTTCATATGAGAAGCCTTTTCCTTCACCGCCAATCACGTGTACGGGCTAAAAGACTACCGCTTGCAGTAAGAGTCTTCCCTCCGTCTCGCCGTCTCTGATTGGACCGCGTATCTGTGCAGTTGAAGGACATAGGGCTTGTCATCTGCAAAACACTGTAAATATACATAGACGATAGCATCGTGCCCCTCTACTGAATTGCAGTAGTTGGAAGCATGAAAGCACGCATAGCCCAACCTATAAAACTCTTGAAGTTCAGTACGGAAGTTCCTTATTCCCAAAGCTTTCAACTATTCTATGGCATTTTCGCCTTTTCTGACATAAGAATGCTGTTCACATCTTGTCACAACTAATCTGCATGGCAGCTGACTCACAATTTAATCCTTCTGTGCATATAAAAATGCCATCAGATTGAATGTCCATAGAGACGTAATTTGGTGGCATTATTGAAGGATGTATGTTATGTACAATTCAAGTGAACCATACAGTATATCGTTTAGATGTGTATGGTATACCTTTTATTTCTTAGGCTATATTTGAAGCAAAAGTATGTTGATTTCGATCTACATGTGTGTTGTTTTCTCACACTTGCTGGATATGTAGAATTTATTCTTGATAAGTTGGTGAATTAATGTTACCAGGGTTTTATCATGATGTCCAGTATGCTTACAAGATGCCAATAGCTGCAGTCAGTCTGTGGATGATACAGAGTTCAGTTTGCAGATAATAATAATAATAATAATTAGCGTGTGAAATATGTACTACTGTATAATGCATTATTTCTGGATTCAATTTTTAAGTGGATTATGTAATTATTTACATTTAGAGGAAATTTATGTAATTGAATCACTTATTATGCATAAATTTATTTAGTAAAAAAGTAAAGTGTTCCCTATACAGACCATGGAGGCCCCGAGGGCTCCAGGAGGTTGAGGCACCTAGATTTTAGACATTTGGCATGTGATGGTAGTAAGGTTGTCAGCCTTACGCACCAGCTGCCTTCACCCCAGGGTTGCTCCTGGTACTCATTTCTGTTAGAGGCTGAGTCAACCCCAGGGCCATAGTGCCACCAGAAGGATTAGGTCAATTGAAAAACTTCGACCCCATTGGGAACCGAACCCACAACCTTCCAGTTTGTAGCGCAGCGTCTCAACCACTAAGCTATGATGTACCCCACATAAATGTATAGCTAATAATTTATAGCAATAATAGCATGCTGAGAACATAATAATGTAAAAACTCTTAAAAGTACAAAAACTACATTGTACACCCACTAGGAGGTGCCCGTGGCTTCGCCACGATAATTCTTTTAAAAATTAAAAATTAAGAGTATAATAATTATTAAAGCATTATATTTATTAACACTTGCACGCGAATCATTCATAAACTAAGCCATTAATAATTAATGAAACAGCTAAAATTCCTGCTTTAGAGTACATTCCGCGACAAGAAAGCGCCCCCTGGGAAAACTATATCAGAATCGATTATGCAGTTCCAAAGAACCTGTGAACACATACGTATTGTTTCTCAGCTGTTTATTGACATGAACATGATGTGAATTTTATTTTATCAATTCAGTGTAATTTTCAGAAATTATATAATGTTTCAAGGGAAGGAATGGTTTGTTTGGATTATTATTATCAGCTATATTTCAAGAGATAAAACCATCAATATTTTACAGCTGTTGCCCCCGGCTTCACCCGCCATTATTCATTGACTCCAGGATTTTTAAGAAAATTACACTGGTAGATTATTAAAAATGTTTGTGGTTCAGAGCTATGAAAATTGTAAGTAAAAATAAAATTAGAATATGTGTTCATTGTGTTGATTTCACTTAGGCCTTATATAATAAAGAAACGGTTTTCCTTCCTAATTTTGTAGTCGTCATGAAAGTTTAGACTGCGAGAGACGAACATCGCCGAGTATACCCGATGTCCCACGAAGCGGGCGAGCAAGCACGCTATTTAGGGCCGTTGAATTGTATAAGAGTAGATACATTTTCGTCTCACAATCTCCCAGATAATATGCTCCTGTTTAAAAGACCCTGACCTTTAACTGTAAGTTGGATATGTCTATGATTGCAATGTGTATTGAATAATAAAGATTCAAATTTGGAGTTCAAGATTGGTGAAAATTAATAACAAAATATAAAAACTTATATATGATATGATTGTGATCAATATTATACAATTTATAAGGCGTTGAAGAGTTGCTTGCATTGCTTTTGAGTCATTTTTATATATAAATTCAATAAGTTTGTTGAGTATGGATTGTGAAGTTTTGTCACAGATAAAGGAGTGTATGACTTACTAATGAACACTTGTTAATTTCTGCTGAAGTCAGCAGTGCCATAAGCTTTGCTAATTGGACAAGCTGGCTCATGAATGCACCAGACCTACATGCAAGACAGGTAACTTATGGTGTATCAGTGGGTCCTGGTGTACTGCTTTTAGATTATAAAATGATTTCCTCTAACTTTTAGATGCCTACTAGCTATAGACTAATTATATTTGTAACATAATACCACGCATGGAACTTAAGTTATGGCAACTATTTTATCTCAAAGTAAGGCAATGGTACCATGATATGTTGTGTATCACGAGAGTGTGTGGCATCTCTAGTATATGGACACAACATTTGGTAGCATTGTGATGTACGGTTATACGAATAGAGGCGATGGTAATTTAGTTGTGAGTCTGCTGCCGTGCAGAATGGATATGAAGATGTGAACATCAAAATAGTCACTGTCCGAGGGAGAAATGCCAGAGAATACTACAAGGAGTAGATGGAAGCTTTGAGAAATAACGCCCATCCATAAGGAACTTAAAAAAGATCATGGAGAGGTTGTGTGTGCTTTCATGCTTCCAACTACCGATTCACATTAGAGTGGCACGATGCAGTCATGTATAGATGTTAATGGGTGTATGTTTCCTTCACTATCCTTCATCTAGTATCCATAATCTGCATTACACACACATTCCCTACTCATTTGTGTACAGTAGAATTCCAATTACCCAAAATCAAACTCTCCAGATCGCCAATTATTCATATGGATTTGAGGTTGTATTCAAATGGTTTTTGCAGCAGCGAGCATTGGGAAACCCTCTTTTATGGGTGATTATTTCCAAAAAAGCAAAACTTTTAACCAACAAAATGGATAATTTGTCAGTAAAACAACTGACCAATACATTCAAGATGTGACACTTTATGAAAGTGCAGTAGCTTACTGTACATTTTAAATGAAATGGCCTTTTTTTTCACAATTTGTCCAATTATCCAGATATTTGATTATCCGGATCTTGTCTGGTCCCAATTATTCTGGATAATTGGAGTTTACTGTATTTCAAAATTTTAAAATAGTCTCACATTTTCAATAGAAAAAATAGTTGCTATGACTTATTCAGTTATGCACCATCCCTAGCATTTACCAACAGTTATTTTGTTTATACAGTGCATGCCGCTTATTGTGATCAGTTCGGGACGCAGCTAATCTGATAATATTAACTGATTAATAACAGTAACGGAAAGAATTAAATGAAGGGTATTTATTCATACATCGGATAATATGCTACAAAAACAGAATTATAAGCTATTTACTCTTACATACAAGATAATACGTAACTGTGAATCATTCAACCACTCATAACAACCTGCAAACAACTATTTTCGCAATCAGTAAAATGTTTTTATTGTTTCTGTTTTCCATTTGGAGTCCATTAACCAATGTTTCATACTCAAAGTATTTTTTAGAAGTTTACTGACCTATGGTCAACAACCACTTAGCAGAACATCTAATGGATGTCTGTTCAAGTCTTTTCATTTTACACTAAAGCATCACTCCATGTCATCACTTAACCTACACAAATCAAAAGCAACAGCTCTGTTTTACTGCTTAAAAGAGAAAGTAGGGAATGCCATGCCCTCGAACAGGTCGTCCTATGAACTGGGAACACTACCCTTACTTCTAATACAACATAGTGCAGTTGAGTTAGAAACGAAATCCTTAAATAAAGAAAATAAAAAAATTTGAACGACATACAATACCTGGAAATTAAACCACAAAATAGAAAATGTGATAACATAAACCGAATCTTTGATCACAATAAAAGGCATTTTTTCAGTGTATGACTATTAATCTGTACAGGACTTCATAAAAGTGAGAACATTACCCGGTTGATAATATTATCTGCGATTATATTAAGCGGCGTTGAGTGTACTAGTTAATTTTATTATCTTCTATTCTGTTTAGACCAATTGAAATGTTTCTATAAACCGAACACATGCAGTCTATTGCTTCTTGTTCTTTGTATTGAAGTACATTTAGAGTACTTGTGATCCTCCAAAACTCAATATTTCTTACATACGCCTTGCACATTGCACATATTGTTATCTAGCACTGCATCGACGATCTCCAAAACTACTCCATTTATTAACTTATCCACTCTCATTCTCTGAATGCTTTTAGCTCTATTTTGAATCCTATCTAATGCCTGAATTAGCCTCATTCTATATAGATCCCAGAATGTTGCTCTTTACTCTATTAATGATCTAATTAATTCACTATATGCCCTTGCCTATGATCCCCAAATCAGGAAAACGCAAGGCAAAAGAAATTAACATGTTCAAGAGCAATCTTCTAAAATAAGATGTGATAGAAATGTATACAGAAATTAGAAAGAGAATTCGCAATAATCCTGTCCAGCCTAGTATTTTCAAAGAAATTTAAAAACAAGTATGTAAATTAATGTAAATTTTCGTCTGTGACTGAGATATCTGTTAACCAACTCAGATACCATTACTTTCTGGAATAAGTGTGACAAAGATCTCAGCAGGACGTTTTATAGTCAAACATTTCCTTGAAAGTCTGACATAAGTGATGACCACATCCTCCAAATCACTTCCATGGCAGTGTGATAAACAGCAAAAAACCAATGTTGGCAAGAACATTAATGAGGAACTTGAAACAAACGATGCTATAGGTTGGAACGATAATTCTTCCACACTGGCCGTGTGTAGACTAAGGTGGAAAGGTAGAGTCAGACTGAAAAATTCAATGCCATAGCCGAGATTTAAACCAGGATGCTATAGGTTTCTTGTTGCAAAATCGCAGAGTTCTGTCCTAAGAGGATTTCTCTTTATTTGATTATCCAGCATTCAGTGAGATTCCCTTTAAGCTTCATGACAGTAAGATTAAAAGTACAGAAATATTTGTACTTATCTATGGAGCGTGCGGTAATCCTAGAAACATGTAACATCGTCAGAAGAGTCCTTGGGGAAAAGGTGGATAAGTAGAAGTTGTGTACAACAGAACAGTTGTTACTTTATACGTTTACAGTGTATTTACCTGCATGAAAAAAGCTGTATGTACATATATATACCTGTTTTGTTAAACTGAGAAATAAATACAAAATAAATAAATAATAATAATAACACTAACAACGTTATAATTAAGGGGCATGATTTGCATGATTTCAGGTTTCCGACTAATTTAAACCCCTATTCCAAGCATCCTGGTGAAAATGGAACGGCTTTTATTGTACACATAACTGCATATTTAGGAAATTTTCAACTATTGTAGCATATTAAAGAAATTTTCAAGTTTCATATCATATCGTTCGTGGGCTGCAATAGTGGCACAACTGAAAAAATCAGAAGCTGAGAAATGAGTTTGAAGTTTCACCTTGTATTGAAATGCATCATAGGATTCACTGATGGAATAAGTGGCAAACGGTACTAAATGGCTCCGTAAGGGTTCAGTTAATAATAACATCATAAAAATTTTACCCCCTCACCCTCCTTGTTGTTTTCAGGACTCATTTTTTGAGATGTGCCACTATTGCTGAATGTTTCTAATACATTACGTTGGGCTATCTTGGAAGTTTGTGGCTTATGAAACGAATGTACAGGCAAAAAAGTAAGCTTTATTAATGATGTAAACAAATTATTAAAAAAGTGTAACGAGTAACCAAGTTGCAACACCAAAACCATAACCATAGTCATGTTAAGTTGCAACAATGGCACAATTCGTGAAGTACACCAGAGATGTCCCGCAGAAAACAATTCAATACTTCTGCAACACTGGCACAACTTGAAAAGTGTCACTATTGGAGCCAGAGTAAATAACAAAGCAGAGCATGCAACAGCGACACTTCTGTCATCTGTTTGTAGAATACTGTACTATAAAATATGCCGCTGTTGCTGCTGGAAAGTAGACCAATCTCCAATTCTGAAGAGTGCATTAACTCAAAATTCGTAAATTTTGAGTTGTGCCACTATTGCAGCCCACGAGCGATATGTTGTAAATGTTGCATTATAATGATACTTTTTGAGAATTTACAGATATTTTAAACAATTAACATATTTTAATAAAATGAATTGTAATGAAACTTAAAAAAATATATACAATGTGTAAGTGGTAAAGTCATATTTTAAATTTTATTGGTCATATTTTAATGTTTTTTAGGTCATAGAAATCCGCCCCTAGTTATAATAAAGCTTAGCTGGTTAAGAGTGAAATTAAAAGTACGGGTAAATAAATTAGCACCTTTTTAACATGTACAGTTAATAATATGTAATCATTTATTGTAATGTCCTATATTATTTAGTTTTTCTTTTATATTGTTAGGTCAGTTGTATACTAAAAAGTTGTATGATTCTTGTAATTCATGTATGAGGTGTAGAGAAGGCCTTATGACATTAAATCCGTTAGGTTAAATGAATAAAATAAAATGATTGTGATGATGATAATAATAATCACAATGAAAATGTGTCCTATAATGAGATTCTTTAGCCTTTTCCACCATTTTAGAATGATTTCACACCCTGCTGATTACATTTGTATCTTCCACATTACTGTGAAACCATGAATGCTTGAATTCTAACCAAATTACTGTCAACAGGCAATTTGCATGCAGCATCCATATGCTCCATTGTGAATAATTTCATGGTATACGCCAGACAGCATCCGTATGTTTCTTCATGGTTAATTTCATCCAGACTTTCACTCTTTATAAAATGCTGAATGATTATGCTGTTATTCATGGTGTGTAATGTTACTTCAATGTCATGGGACTTTTTCTTTCTTCTTCTAAAATTGAATTATAATTATAATACTACGAAATTTGTTCTCTTACAGTTGAGAGAATTAATTTCATATGAATGTTACTAAATACACTCGTGTGCAAATACACCAGGCCACCTTTATTTTCTTTAAAGTCTTCTTTGTTGATAGTTTTGTGAAATTAATTTCAAGTTTCATTAATTTTGTGATAGATAACGAACATAACAATAAATACTGAATAATGGGCTGAATTGTTTAATAATAATAATAATAATAATAATAATAATAATAATAATTATGTTAAGAAACAATGAAAAGCATCATATTTCCCTATTGTTTTATTCTAAGTAGATAACAACTTGTATTCTAAAATAGACATGTCTTCTTCTAGTCCCTGGCAAAATTTAGTTTAGTAGAAATTTTGCATAGTCTAAAGGTAGCATTACTGACTATGGATCTACAGGTGTGGGTTCGATTCCCCGGGACCTTCTTTGATTTTTCTGACATAGGGAAGTCTGGAATGGGGTAAACCCAGCCTTGTGACAAATCAGCAGCTACTTGATAAGGAAGTAGCGGCTCCAATCAGGAAAGCCATCTATAACGGCCTTGGGAGTCAGCATGCTGACCACATGCCCCCCAATCCTCAGTCAGATAGTAGGCCTAGTCCCAAAAGGGATGTAAAACTTCATGGATATTTTTAAGCAGAACAATGTTTAAAAAAAGTTTTTTTTATAATAAAACATCCATATTGTAATACCAGTGATCAAATTATGTTGAGTAACAAGAAAATGTTTTCATTGCTCTAATTAATTATAGGCAGATAATCTGTCATAGTCAATGAAGTGAGTTTATTTTAAAGAAAATATTATGGCATGTAGATAGATTCAATCAAATGAAATTGTAATGGAAAAAATAAATTTCACTGAATTAAATCTATTTGAATTTTGCAGGTGTAGTCACAGAATATGGCATCCGGAGGGAGTCAGCAACACGCCTCACTAAACTTAATGGCGTGTGTGCGAGAGTCTTCCCCACAACATGAGGAAGTTGATGCACAGCTCAGCAGACATGGTAACCATCACTTTATTATCTCAATATGGAAGCTAACTTTCTCACCAAATGTGGAAATACGGATGTTGAACAGTATTCACAATTCCCAGAAATGCTTTAAAATCATCATGAATTGGATTTTGAATAGTTAACGTACTTCCTTTTCCTGGCGATGGAGGATTCATATAAAAGTTTGCATTCTTATTGATACTTGATATCTTTGTACTATCAAAAGGATAGAGAGCCATTAAATAACCTAATGACAGCAACTAGATAATTAAAAAAATTACCTAGGTAGGTTTTTACATCAGGCATGGCTCCTACGATTTTTGACAGTTCATCCACAGTTAGGCCAAGAATGATACTTTTTTAAAAATATTGGTAAAACTGTATTGCAGTGTTGATAATAAATATTCTGAAGTATCTTACAATTCTATATAAGATGCATCAATTTCATCCTTAGACAAGATATTTTCTTCCCTTTATACTTGGGTAATCATATTTTAAGAATGAAGAAATGGGACACACAGGTGCATAGTGTGGATTATCGAGAAAACAGATCTCATGTTACAAATATTATATTTAGTAATTAGATTTTAATTTAAACCAATCAGGTGAACAATTCTTAACTTCAAACTACATCATCACTATAGTCACTGTCAAATTTATTCTAAAAATATATGTGGCAACCTTTAGATTCCGAAAATAATTTTATCTTTTTAAATCGTTGCCTAAGTCTTACTTTAATTGAAGTATCTTAGGCAAAATCTTATTTACACTTCACTGCATCTGAGAACCAGTCTTTCTTTGGTATTTCTGTAAGTTCTGTATTTTCAGTTTTAACAGAAATTTATAGAAACTTAAGCAAGATACATCACGGAAATGTGTTTTGACCATAACCATAGCCTTAACAGTTTCAGCGTTAAACCTGTTCTTCTCATCTGACCACACAGAAAAAATTTCATGAAAGTGGGGCATTAAGAAATAATTTTTTAAAGGGACATACTGCATCCCACTCCAGTTTTTTTAGGACACCAGGACCAATCTATCAAAAAGGGGCAATCCCATTAAAACCTTACTTTAACTAACTATAAAAATTACTATAAATATAAATGTTGTAACATATTAACAGTAGAACATTTTGTGATATGACTAAAAACCAATTTTGATACAATAGCCAACTGGGAATAATTAATTATTATAACATGATCATAACGAAGAAACTACATTATTATCCTACTAAATGAAAAATAATATTTCCTTAAAATGTTTGCATTAATTTTAATGTCTATTTGTGTCTCTTTTCTGCGAGAAGATAATAGGATAATGTTTGATATTGAGTATAGCCCTATTGTAGCAATTGACTGCAAATAAATTAGTAGATTAAATTATACAAATGAAGAAGGTACTAACTGTGATATTGAAATTAATGAAGAAAACTATATTCTGGAGAATTTTATATATTATCATTTATTTTTATTTTTACTTCATTTAATTAAAGTGGATCAAGTTCTTAAGCTTATGGAGAATGATAAATACTTGTCAATCCAACATCCTGTCGCTCAATCACAGCTCATCAATCTAGATCTTCGCGGTGAAGCCTAGACTTGTGCTCAGCTGCCATCTTGGCTCACTATAAGACACCCATTAAACTACACGTAATTCAATCAGAAACTGTTAATGAGAACTTAGATTAAAGTCTATTTTCACAATTTGCTATTTTCTGGTGAAACATAGCGTACTGAAACCATATTGAAAAGCATGCCCTCTTACTATTGTTCTTAAGTATTAGTTTCAAAAACATGTTAAAAGTTAGGTTGATGGCATAAAATTGGACGTTTTATCGGTCACCTAAAATCTACACGTAACAAGAAAAACGCCTAATATATCAAGAAAATTTTGTTTCCATTAAATTACTGGTTTCATGGGTTATTACTGCACTGCAAAATATTACCTCTGCTGTTTATTTTTATTTAATTTGTTTTCAGACCATCAAAACATATTTGAAATTTTATTTGTCATTATCTTGCAATACAAGTGTCTGACATCGATGTGCGGATTACCATATTACTATACTATAACAGCTGATCAACATGGCTTCACTGACACCAATAGTATAGCGTACACCATTGTTGATCTATCTCTTTATATCTGTGAGCACAATGGATCGATATTGTTATTAGGATGCAAGGTGGTAGCTTCATACGACACCAATTTACAGTCTGTACTTAAGTGACACCCAGTACATGTACTGCATAGTAATGAGATTTAAAATCCTGCTTAGAACTTGTAACTAGTGTACTATCCAATAAACTCCACTGACCTAATTGAATTTAATAGTCCAAGGGTTGCAAACCCTGATGCAGCATGATTTTTCTAACACAGTGTGCAGCAAAAGTTACCAGACTGATGTAAGTAAATAGTTGGCTAACAAAATCATGTCCCCAAGCTTTGTTAAATAAGAAGTGATTGATAGCAAATTTACAGATGATCGTATTCAGTAACTGCAGTATTCAATAGCCAAAGGTCCTGGGTTCAAGTCCCAGTGTCGGAGGAATTTTTCTTCTATAATATATTCTCATGTAATGTCCAACAGAGACAATAATCTGTTCATGAATGCTTATATATCTACCTGCATGCAGTATTCTGCATTAATTTATTGCTTCCATTCATTTTCAGGAAATTTTCTATAATGCTTATTTTATTAACTCATGTTTTTTACTATGCTCTGAGGAGAATCATTTCAAATGTCTTTTGTTGACAGAGAGTTATAGTTATTCTGTTCTTATTATATTGTTAAAGCAAAGCTGCTTTTCTTGATGTTATTTCGCATTGCTTTCAGATTTTTTCAAAAATGAAATGATTATTCTTTAACAGGGTGTCCAGCAGCCTTGAAAATCGGGAAAATCGGGAATTATTCTTGAATTTTCCATGTCGGGAAAAATTCTTGAATAATGCTTGAATTTTGTGAACCGTCGGGAAAAATCGCATAGAAGAGAATATGTTTTTAAGGTGATAGTTTTTACGAAAATTTTACAATTTTCAGAAATATTAGTCATTAATTTTTTTTTAAGTTGATAGTTTTTGCGAAAATTTTTACCATTTTCAGAAATATTAGTCATTAATATTCACTCGTTGTGTCCTATGTTCATACATTTTTAATATCTCCAAAATATAAAAGGCTTTGTCCTGGCTGACTGACTGAATGAATGACTGACTGAATGACAGGAATCAACGTACAGCCCCTAAACTATAACAGGTAGAGACTTGGAATTTTGACAGTACCTTCGCTTCATAATGTAGGTGCTCACTAAGAAAGGATTTTGAAAAATTCTGATTCTAAATGCCAAAAATTAAATGTTTTTGAAAATACTTAATCCCTTTTTACATAGAATTATCAAAACAAATTCACAGAACGTATTGTTACCAGTGGTATCAGGTGGGCTTGGATTAAATTAAATGGATGTTTGACAAATTAGAGAAGGTATCATTATAATTCATATTATCTATATTAATAAAAGGAATTCTCCTCGATGTCCAGCGAAATCTACTGAACGCAGAGATCTGAAATTTTAAACATAGGTGTGCTGAAGGGTCGGAAAATGCACCTCGAAGCCGGAATTTTAATTTTAGTTTTCGTTCGTGAGTTATGAGTGAAAAACTGGCAAAAAACGTGCATTTTTTGCGTTTTCAAAACATAAGTTTTCAGTTATACATTACAATGTCAAATCAATTACAGTTGGCTTTGGCTATTTTTGTCAAACCTTGAAAACAAAACTTTCGCGATCGCTTGAATGTTGTAAGCCCTAAATATGGTCAAACGTTGTTTTATTTGGACGAATCTCACTATACAGAGGTTTTCTTGGCCAAGAAACTCGAATCTGAGGTCGCTTTTACCAGTCGATGCTATCTGATCGTGGTATGTAGTCCATGCGATTTAGGTGTTAATAAATGTAATGATTTAACTATTATGCTCTTAATTTTTAATTCTTGAAATAATTATCGCGGGCGAAGCCGCGGGCACATGCTAGTTAGTAAATAAAGCTATTGTTTTAAATTTTGGAAATTCAAGCCTTGAAATCCTTGAATTATGCTTGAATTTCTTCGGCTTCCCTCGCTGGACACCCTGTTTAAAATACAACTCATTTTTAATTTTTTCAAACTTAATTAACCGGCAAGTTAGTACTTTACGACTACCCTGCTCCCCTTTCCACTCACCACTCGCCTGGCAGCTTCCACCCCTCTTGTGCTGCCTGCTCCACTTCCCAGCAACCCATACCTTCATGCCTGTAGCCGTTGCTCAACGCCGGTAATGCATAATTGCAATTGATATGTCACCTAATATTTCACAATAAAGAAAGCCCCTTGCACCTCCACATAATATTCCACAATTATTAAAACGACCCTTCCAACAAAATAGGCTATTTCACAATACAAAAAATACCCTTGTACCATACATAATATTTCATAATTATAAAAAACGCCGTATTATAACATAAAATGTGGCTTAATTGATGCAGGAAAATTCCCTTGTACCAACACTACTCATAAAAACCGATTCTTGCATTAAAACTCATGAAATCCCCCTAACATAACTCTAATATATGAAAGCTTCCTTCAGTGCTCAACATTCACTCGTAGCGTAGTGGTCAAGACTCCTAGCTATAATGCTAGGGGTCCCGGGTTCGAATCCCGGTCGATCCAAAATTTACTATTAGGAATAGGTCTCAAATAGGTAGGTAGGGTGAAGAGGAGGTGAGAGGAAGAGAGGAAGGAGACGGGAAAGGAAGAGAAGAGAATAAAGAAGAAACAAATTATTTTTTCTGTTTCATCAGTTCATTAAGAGATGGCACTACCGTCGCTTCTAGTAGTTCAAATGCCACCGCTAGGGGAGGGATTGAGAGTAGGAGTGGGGGACTCGGGTGAGTCGCAATGTAAGAATTTCCCAATTAACCTAGTCTTCTATATCCTACTAAATCATTGTGCAAAATTTGGCAGAGATTGGTTAAGTGGTTGAATGTGATGGCATTTTGAATAATTTGCAAGTTTGAAGCAAAGGAGAGCTCCTCTCGCTTCGCTTCAATTATTGTGATCAACTCTCAAATGAAAAAGTTTATGTTTACTATTGGTTTTCAAAAGAAACAATTTCTTCAGAACATACTTTTAAACCCCCTTTTTTAGGGTGTCATATGTACAGTAATTGCTAACAAGTCCTGTTGCTATCACTCTGTTATCTACCTTTTCTCTGTCTGCAAATAAAAGGTACTGTTACTTAAGTTATAAATGCTATAAATGCTACATGTCTGATTTCTATAAAGGTTGGAGGCACATACCTGATGGTGATTACTAAAGTAATATAAAGTACATGGGGTAAATGTTTTGAAAAGAGGATGCAATGGACTAATGAGCCTCATATATCCAAACTAGGTCAAGAATATTGCAAAAGAAAAATCTCCTGATGAAACTCCTTTTTCCTAACACCAACTATTGAGTCTTTATTTTGAACTCAAACTTTTTTTTTGGTAAAATTTATCATCATCGCGGTTTTTTTTATGTATGTCTACATCTTCCATATTCTCAATCTCCAAACCTCTCTATCCTCCCGTATATTCACAGGAAAGTTTTTCTCCTTCATGTCTTTTTGTATTCCATTAAACCATGTCTTCTTTGGTCTGCCTCTCTTCTTTCTGCCCGGAGGATTCGATCTGAAGATCTTCTTTGGTAATCTCTCCCCCCCCCCCCCATCCTTCTCACATGACCATACCACACAAGTTGCTTTTCTTCAAATTCATCTATTATAGTGTGTTGTACTACCATTTGTTCCCGAATTTCTTCATTTCTAATTCTTTACATCCTAAAGTTCTATTTGCTCTTCTCCAAAAATCCATTTCTGCTGCTAATAATTTTCTTTTCTCTCTCTTTCTAACTGGCCAAATTTCTGAACCGTATTGTACTATTTTCTTAACTATTGAATCATAAATATATATGTCTGTCCCACAATACTCCATTTAATAGGGATATCGCTTTTCTGCCCAGAGTGTTTCTGTTCTGAATTTCTTTCTCCATTCCATAAATCGTTATGCCTAATTTTTGGTAAAATAAAAAATTGTAGTGTGTTGCTGTTATTTTTATTTATTTGAACCTGCAACCTTCCGGTTTGTAGCGCACTACACCATGGCAAGTAATACTACTTGCAAATTATACATAACATTTACATACATCTTTAAATTGTTAGCAGAGCAGTCCTTATACAATACATTCTTTAAGAGTTTTCAAAGTTTGATTGCATAATATTAGCAGATTCTTCTTTATAATCGCTCACTCAATTATTTTTATGTTAATCCATTTCCCATATTTTTTACTATGTAATTTCCAGCTTCCTGCGTTCAAATAATACATGGTCTGCAGTCTGTTCAGCACTTCCACTTGGACACAAGTGCTAAAAAAGGGCGGTCTTCTTGCATTATATCAACTATATTGATCGTAATTTTACTATTTTTAAACATTTTATTTTTCATTAATTTGCTTTATTAATTTTCCCTTTGCTTTGAAAAACTGGCTCCCTAATAATAATTAATTTTTATTACTCTTGTATTTCATGTTTTCCCCCTGGGTGAGTGGTAGAGAAGGGCCTTATGGTCTTAACTCCACCATGTTACATAAATAAATAAATAAATAAAAATAAAATAATACATATGCATCTTATGAACCACTAATCTAAGAAATCATGTTCTAAAGGATTATGACCATATATGGCAAGTTTCTAAGAAGGGTACATAGTTCAAAATTGCAGTGATAATCAGATAAAATTTATCTAATCGTAAACATCTGCATGAAGCAAGATAAATGCATAGTGCCAGTGGAAGCCAAGAAAACTAGATGTCTTGAAAAGTTCACTTGGGAACATAGGAATATAAATTAGCAGTAAGTTTACAGAGTGCAATTAGAACACCATTTATTGTAAAACCCATATAAAGAGTGGATTTTAAGTGTAGACACTGCAGGGAACATACGGTCTGTTAGCCTTCCCTTTTGAGATCTGATGAAATCATAGGGAATTTGTGGTGGTGAATCTTCCCAGTTATCAGAGCTGGTTTAAGAAATTCCGGAGCCCTTACGTTTATCGCATGTTTATCAAGCCTAACCTATTTACTGTGTGATGCAGGTATTATGTAAATTTTCATTGATAGTTTAGTTTCACATACAACATTATTGTTACTAATGCAATGGCATTTTTATAAATTGGCATAGATTTATCCATCAAAAACAAAATGTAGGCTAAAAGTATTTTTAAAAATCTTAATCCAATTGTTTCCTATAATTTGTAGTACCAGTACATAATTTTTACAAAACAAGCCTCAAAAGTCTAGCCTGTTCTCACTAAAACGAAGTTACAAAACTATTTCAGCGTGCGGAATTTGAAGACTGAATGAGAAAGAGTCTAGTCTCATTTAACTTGGTATGTTAATTTTAATATATTCTGTTCTTTCTTTTGCAGTCTTGTGTTTTTAGTCATGAAGTACAGAGTATAGTCTGATTTTAATCATTTTACGAAAATTAACTGCCACAAATTAAAAAAAAAAAAATTTGCTTTCCTTCTTTAACTTTGAAAAAAGAAAGTTAAATCTTAACTTTATAAAAATTCAGCTGTGTTAAAACATCTTTTAGCTGCTAGGCCTTATCAGGAGTTAGGGATATGTGTCTATACTGTACGGTGGACCATGGAACTATTGATCGTCAATTGTTTCTATTATTGGTGTAAATAACTCTTCTTGTTTTTTGGGAAGCAAACATTTTCACTAACTTCTAATGATAAGGCTTTCTCCCTTTCAACAAATATTACAGCTAGACCTCCTATAGCAAGACAAGTTAAAGAACAATATGCGCAGAAGTACAAGCAGAATCAAGTGCCACAGGAACTAGAGCTAAAGGCGTGGTCGATGCGCAGCCTGAATATTCACGCTCTTTTATTTAACTTGTCGCACTATAGTCTTTCCTCACTCATGGCAGTTCTCAAATTATTTTTTATTTTCTTCAACTTAGAAAAGCTTTTCTCTCCCAACATGGGAATGCACAGAAGAATTTGTAATGCCACTGACAAATTTGGGGATATATCTTCTAAATGTTTTTCATACATATACTTCAGTACTAAAAGCCAGCTGGTCAAATTTTCTGGCAACATTGTTGCTTCCGCCTGTCAGCTGATGCATGAAAACACAGCTATAGGTTTGAAGAATAACCAGTGATAATCACTAACAGGGCAACTATTGAACAGGTGTATTTAAAGGATAATTAATAGATTTGACCAACAGGAAACTCAGTCATTTTAACTTGCTTTTTATTTATTTTTTTATTTTTTGTAGGAATGCAACAAAGCTCCCCTCTCACTGCTGAGGGGTTCTTAATCTTGCCCTGACTGTTATAATACTTTTGCTCTGTATAGTTGTTTTGCCTGAAAGCCACATAGAACCATGCCATTAAGGGTTTCTAAATCTTCAAATCAGGATAATGGGAAGAAATCTGTTATCTGGGTTACTCCATAGGCGTGTGTCACGTGTGGAGATTGTTAAACACAGTATGAGATAACTACTATCAACTCATTATGGGATAACTTATCTTGAAATACTTAAGTCTAAGTTAAAACTGATATGCAGTTAAGGATCACTTTATATTATAAACAATGTGACAGGATAAAATTTTCATGGACAAGGCTAGATACTGGTAATCCATATGGTTCCCATTAAGTGCACAAATACATTGCCAGGAGCTGATTGCATAATATAGTGGTTAAGGATTTGTATGAGGGTTGTTCAAAAAATAATGCCCCACTTTTTCTCAGAAAATAATTACTCAGATTGGTTGAAATCTGGTAACAATATACTGTATTTACTCTAATCTAATGCACACCTTTTTCGTCCATTCATAGCATTAAAAACTGGGGTGCACATTAGATTCGATGGTGCATGAGATTTGAGTGCAAATCCGTTCAGTAGTTTAGCAGTAGCTTTGATCACGTATGTAACATTGCATTGCTGAAATTCTCGAGTTTGTTACATTTATCGTTGGCCTATTACAGGTATGCACAAATGCCGGTTAAAGTTAACGTATTATAGATATATAAGCTTTCATGAACCACAGATTATTGTCTCTGTTGGACACTACATGAGAATATTATAGGAGAAAAATTCCTCCGACACTGGGACTTGAACCCAGGACCTTTGGCTATTCGCGCCAATGCTCTACCAACTGAGCTAAGCCGGAGTTCAATTCACAGCGCCGGAAGGAACCTCTCTCCTATGACTGATTGCCCTAATGGTCTACCTCACAGACAGACAAGTTATGTCATATGCAGTACTGTGAGGCACACTAATTAGTGATTTTATTGTGACCGGGCTCCCACTGTTATTGTACAGTTGACATTCAATATAGATATATAAGCTTTCATGAACCACAGATTATTGTCTCTGTTGGACACTACATGAGAATTGAACTCCGGCTTAGCTCAGTTGGTAGAGCATTGGCGCGAATAGCCAAAGGTCCTGGGTTCAAGTCCCAGTGTCGGAGGAATTTTTCTCCTATAATATTCTTAACGTATTATTTTGACATTCCATCTTAATACCAAGCATGTTCAGAGGTGGCGTGGTTCAATGCAGAGTTATGTATTGTCCTGCACTCTCCTCCATTATCCCCCTAAACAATTATATCGATTTTTATTCATCGGCATTTGTAAATCCATTGTAGTATAATAATAAAATTAAGTACCTAACAAAATATTCTACCATTGTTGTGCATTGCATTTTCCAACAAACTCTTTTCTTCATATTTTTTTTATTATTTAAAATTTCAAAATTGGGGTGTGCATTAGATGTGATTACACATGACATTAAAGTTCGTCTGCTCTATCCTGTCACAAACAAGATGAAAGAGATGGAGATAGTCAAGAACTACCCCCTACTGTAACACAATGCGAAATCCTCGTCAAGGTTAACGGTACATCCACCCTGTTGCAAAAATTCCTGGTGTCCACCCCCTTCCTTGAACACCATAAACAAGTTTTGATGAACGTTGTGGCAGCACTGGTGCGAGAGAGATGGTGAGTACTTTCATCTCTTTCTTAAATGTTTGTGACAGGATAGAGCAGATGGACTCTAAATAAAGTATGTTAAAGATAAGTTTTTTCTACACACACTATTTTTCTATGTAGTACAACTTTACACCAATCTGGAACTAATCCATGTAAGTTATCCCATGTCAGTTCCGCCTCTTATCCTGCTTGCATAACCACTTCCTCATTTCATTAATTACGTTGTCATCTTATAAGTGAGTTCCACACGAATCATGTTTAGGGGACCCAAAGTGGTGGAAGGTGTCGGTGCCAGATCTGGGCTGTAGGGTGGATGGGGCAGGACAGTCCAACTCATTTTTGTAATGTATTCCCAGGTTCTCAGACTTTTGCGAGCCCATGCATTGTCATGCTACAGCAACACTTATTCTTGATTCTTATCAGGCCAGACTTCTTAGAAACGTTTCTTGAGTTTGTTCAGGGTTCTGGTATACATCTCTGAGTAAATACGTATCAATCCAGTCCAAAAAGACAAAAACCATGGATTTTACTTCAGAGGGAGCTTTCTTTAATTTTCTAATTGGTAATTGAGAATGATTCCACTCCATTTATTGCTTTTTTGTCTTATGACAGCGTAATTGATGCAGTGAGGAAGTGGTTTCACAAGCAGGACAAAAGCTGGAACCGACAAATAATAAATATAGAGTAAAGAAATTATTAATTTTGCTAAACTTTGCTTACAAACTATAATTTCATGAGAGGTCAGAGCTTGAGTTCAAGTCTGTTGCACTGCTGTCTGTCTGCTTTCTGCATCAAGAATGCAGGTAATTGGATGTTCAACTCCCTGCATAATAATTATGTTATATTGTGACTTCCAGTACAGCTTAAAATTGGATGTTAATAAAATATATTGGTATTAGTATTGATAAATTTCATGTTTCCTTTTTAGTCCAGTCAAATTATCACAAAAAAAGTCATGTGGATGCAAAATTTAGGGTAGAGCTAATTTTTTTATATGATGTCTGGGATGGTTTTGAGAGTAATTTCTGACATTTTGCCAACAAAATTTTTTGCCGCCGGAGCCGCCATCTTGAAAAAACTTCAAAATTTTCTATTTTATTTCTGTTTTTGCCCATTATCTGCCAAAATACGCACCTGACAAAATATTTTATTATTTATCCTAAAAGTGAACTAAATTTGACACAGTTTGATATCAAATTGAGTTTTCTACCATGAATAGTTTCGGAAATACAGCTCTCCGAATTTCAGCAACATTTTGCAAAAAATAAAAAATCTGAATTTTCAACTAGTTTTTGCTCGCTATCTTCTAAATGACCAAACCTTGAGTAAAATTTCGAAGGATAACTTTTAAAGTAGAGTAAATTTGCAACAAGTTGAGTATTTAATGTTTTCATACCTATTATAGGTCACCAGATACAGAGGTATCTACAACTCCTCACATTTCAGAAAACTTATCGAAGGTACGAAAGTCTAGTTTTGCCTAGGATATTCTAAATGGCGTTTATCAGTAAAAAACCTGTGCTGTCTTATAGTTAAGTTTTACATTGTAATTAACAACCAAAACAGTATTTCCAACAATTTATAATGATAAAAGACTAAAAAAACAATGTAAAAAGAAAATAAGAAAAGTTGGTGTAGGTAATGCATTTTGATTTGGAGAGAACGGCGTTTTATTTTAGAAGAACACTTTTGCAGTGTCCTCTGAAAAAAATTACTTCCTATAGCATATACAGTTGTCCCAAAATGGAAACATGTTATCGGAGGAATGGCGCTAAGAGGCTCTTTGTCACTGCTCCGCATACTGTTCTCTCCGGATACATCTGTTTTTATGTGTTTGTACCAGGCAACCTTAGGCATTTTGAAATATTTGCAGACAAATTATGACTCAAAGGTTTCAGTTATCTTCGATGGTTATCCTTCTGACGCTAATCAAACAAGCACAAAGAATTGTGAGACTCCGACGGGCTACGAGTCCATCTCCTGATGTCGTCTTTGATAGAACTACTGTTTTGAAAAGTTCACAAGAAACTTTTCTCACCAATGAAAACAACAAGAGGCGCTTTGTAGAATTGGCAAAAGCTGGAATAGGCTGTTAAAGATGCAGATGTCTTGATTGTTAGCACTGCCTTCTCAAAAGCATCTCAATACGACACTGTCTTTGTAGTTGGGGAGGACATAGACCTTCTTATTTCCTCACTACATTACCATCCCCTCATATAAAGAATACATATATCCAAAAGTACGGAAGAAGCAAAGCTGCAGACATCTTCTAATCAAGGCAGTCATTTCGCCACAGCTTCTCCAACATGCTGCTGTTAATCCATGCTTTCAGTGGTTGTGACACAACATCTGCAGTTTTTGGCCACGGGAAAACCCACTTCTGTTCGCCGATTTTGAAACATCCTGAACTAGAAGAGGAGGCTAATGTAATTCTGAACCCTCAAGCTACATCAGGAGAAGTGGCTGAAGTGGGCCAACATTTTTTGGGTCACTTATGTGGAGGAGACCCTGCTACACAAACACTTGACGAACTTCGGCACGGAATATTTGTAAAAGCTGCAGGAAGAATGAAATTTAACTTAGCGAACTTGCCCCCAACCAGTGATGCGGCTCAACTTCATGCCATGCGAACATACCACCAAGTTCAGGCATGGCTCAGTGAATACAAAGACCCTTTGAAGTGGGGCTGGGTGAACACACCAAGAGGCCTCTTTCCCCTTAAAGCCAAGAAGTAACCAGCTCCAGAATCAATTCTGAAAAGTATTTCCTGTACCTGCAAGAAGGGGTGTTTAAACGCTTGTGGGTGTCGTAAAGCTGGATTAAAGTGCACAACGATATGCAAACATTGCAATTGGCAGTCGTGTGACTAATAGTCCTGTCCTCCGACAGTGAGGACACTCCTGATGAGCCAATTAATTCGTTTTTGGATGAAGACGCTGAAGAGTACTTTATCAACACTGGCTAGATTGTGAACATCATGGACGAAATAGCAGACGTCAACTGCCCAAGTCCCTCTAAGTGCCGAAGACTATGAACAAACAAGTTATTCAATGCAATGTTTCAACAGAACTCCAGCTAAATAAAATCTTTTTGTATATAAATGAATGTTCTGTGCCGTTATTGCTTCTAACTTGTACGCACATGCATTTATTCAATCGTTGCTGTATATATATTTATAAACCTCTGTATTTTGTGACCTGAAAGAGGTAGGATAAGTTTAAAGTACTCAGTGCAATGTTTCACCAGAACTCTAGCTAAATAAAATCTTTTTGTATAAAAATGAATGTTCTGTGCCGTTATTGCTCCTAACTTGTACGCACATGCATTTATTCAATCGTTGCTGTATATATATTTTTAAACCTCTGTATTTTGTGACCTGAAAGAGGTAGGATAAGTTTAAAGTACTCGACAAGTTTCAAATTACCTCTAGTTTAAGTTTCCATATGGAGTTTTACTATAGGTTTGGACATTTAGAAGATAGCGAGCAAAAACTAGTTGAAAATTCAGATTTTTTTATTTTTTGCAAAATGTTGCTGAAATTCGGAGAGCTGTATTTCCGAAACTTTTCATGGTAGAAAGCTCACTTTGATCTCAAACTGTAGAAAATTTAGTCTACTTTGGGATGGGTAATAAAACATTTTTGTCAGGTGCGTATTTTGGCAGATAATGGGCAAACACAGAAATAAAATAGAAAATTTTGAAGTTTTTTCAAGATGGCGGCTCCGGCGGCAAAAAATTTTGTTGGCAAAATGTCAGAAATTACTCTCAAAACCATCCCAGACATCATATAAAAAAATTAGCTCTACCCTAAATTTTGCATCCACTTTTGACAATTCGATTGGACTATTTGTGGTAAATGTTATTTAATGTGAATAAAATTGTCCACCTAAACCACAAAAATTTGTGGACAATTTTATTCACATTAAAAAAAAAAAGTGTGCATGGAACGCCACGCAACAGAAGTGAAACTTGTATTTTTTTTTTTAATCTTTGTACTTTTTCAATTTTTTGTTATTGGATTTCAATTTTGGATTATTGGACTTTTTAATATTGGGTTTTTGGATTTTTGGGTTTTTAAATTTTGGATCTTTGAATATTTTAATTTTGGATTTTTTAAATTTTGGATCTTTGAATTTTTAATTTTTTGGATTTTTGGATTTTTAAATTTTGGATTTTATTATTTTTCAAATTTTGGATTTTTGAATTTTAAATTTAAATTTTTTTAAATTTTGGATATTTGGGTTTTTTAATTCTGGATTTTTTATTTTTTAAATTTTGTATCTTTGGATTTTTTTAAATTTTGGATCTTTGAATTTTTTAATTTTGGAATTTTGGACTTTTTAATTTTGGATTTTTTAAATTTTGTATCTATAAATTTTTTATTTTTTTACTATCGATTTTTTAATTTTGGATGTTTAGATTTTTTCAATTTTGGATTTTCAATATTTTAGTTTTTAATTTTTTATTCCCTTTTGAGTATTTTATTTTGTCCTTTAAATCGTATAGCAGCTGATTACTCCCAATCATCGAGTTGATTGTTTTCTGTGCAGTCCATTCCATCACATCTCATTAATTTCGTGACGATTTTTGAGCATGACACATTTCTTGATTTACCCCCTATTGCAGCTAAAGAAGTTTCACATTAGCCTAATTTGTCATTTTTTAAATCTTGCTTCACAGACCCCTGCAACAAAAAACGTCGTTTCCACCCTTTCCGAGGCCTACGGCGAATATTTAGGAAGAAGGCCCGACACCAACAGACTGAGTCACCAGATCTGGGGGATCCAGACCAGAGCATGCTTGAGAGTGGGACTCCAATACAAGTGCTGGACGCTCATCGGAGTCGCTCCACTAGTACGCTGCTCTCAGGGGATGAATCCTACCCTCGGAAAAGGTGAATTGTCTTTTTGACTATTTTGGGAATTCATGATCTCAGGTTTGTGTTGAATTAAATTCAATTGATCATAGAGTTTACAAAATGTTATGTTTACAATGAAAAGGTATTAAGACCGAAAGTTTTAAAATGAGTTATTAATCGTAAATTAGACAAACTGTGTTTTATTTAGAAGGAAAATGAAACAAAACCTAGATTTAGGATGACCAGATTTTCAGGCGAGAAAAACATTTTGTATATTTTTTTACGTAAAAAAGGACAAAAACAGGACATGTAATGATAAATTATGCTTTACACAATTCTAATTCTACATAAAAACACAATAGCATATGTCATTTTGAATTAGTGAATCATTACAGTAATAAGCATGCCTTCACTATGTTTATCTGAATAAATGGTATGTTCTAAAACATTTTATAATGCACTTATAAAATCAAATACATGAAATTTGTTTAAAATGTCTCTTTGAGTTCAGTTCTTACCTTTGCTCTCTTGATAATTCGGTGGGTTACAAATTTTAGGTTTTGATTGATATCTCTATTTTGACCACGCTCAATCTCAATAGGGACTTACTTTTCTCCTATCACGTACAAATTTTTCACAATCAATAGATAAATTTAAATGAACACTATAACAATTAATACTGTAAACTTTTCCTTCACTTCTAATTAAAACTAAAGTTGAAACAAGAAAATCTATTAATGTCTGCTTAAATTTACACTGCAACATTGTTTCTTTTCTACACAAGGTCCATTCTGCTTGCTCATTGTCTTTTACTAGTCCCTTTGTAGATTTCCAAACCAATTCTTTCAGAGACCTGCTGTAAGCTGCTAACATTTACATTGTATCTTCCTTTATGGCATTTCTTTAGGATAGGGTTCTCTCAGAAATTTTATAAATTTATCAGGAGAGTGATTTAAAGTGTAGAACTAAGTTTGAGATACTGTAGATATAACAAAATTGACCTGTACAATACTCAGAAATTATAAATATAATATTGATATGACAATATAGACATCATCATATTGACAAAACATGAATGATATGTTATAGAAATGGCTCTTAAGAACCATGAAAAAACGAAAGTGAGACATAAATAGAACCCTCTGGTTCTAACCTTGCGATTTTCCATTCTGTATGTTAGGATAGGGTGTATTCAGATTTTTCTATAATAATGCATAAAGTTGCAATTTGGCCAATTGCAAATTTATTGCTATCATAGATATAATATACGTTACTTAACCGTTTGTTTTGTAACCTGTGTATTTTTAGAAAACTAGATTAATTCCACTATTGTTCCAAAGAAATTACACTCTTAGAAATATATATTATTTAGATTGTGATCTTGGATTTCAGTGCTTAGTTATTCCATATTAGCTGCCTAATTTGTTGTATTTAGGGCCTGTATGATGACCACCTGATATCATATTTATCTACCAGATAGAGAACCTGTCTGGAAGTTGGCCAAGAATTGCATATTATGGTCTCCTGACAAAATCTGTCTGGCAACACAACTTGCAGATAAGCTAGCAGGAGGATGGAGTGGCTGACAAAGTACCAACTGCTAGTTAGGGAATCTTGGTTGAAACAAGATGGCAGCACTCCGAACCTTCCTGGCCACCTGAATATCAGAATTGATGCTTTAAGCTATCTGGAAGTCACGTATCGGTAGGAATTGTCGGCAGGTGGTAATACAAGCCCTTAATATCTCTTGGCTTGTCATCTCTTTTCCATACCTTCATTCCCATCATATTTGCCTTGTTGAAATTTAGGCTATAAACATCCATCTTAGCTCCATCATTGCAGTCTCCCTTCTACATCTTTTACAGAGCACATCATTTGCATGTACTTACGAGTCCTGTTACCCTTATTTTTTAGTATCTTTGTTATAATATCCATCAGAGTAAAACAGTACTGCCATACTGTAATTTTTCTCTTATTTCAAGCCAATCAGAGAGCCTACAGTCAACTTTCATGCAAATCCGGTTCTCGCTTGCACTATTCTAAAAGTACCAGTACATCAACTAGAGGCTGGTGAATATTTTAGCTTTAAATGTTTATGTGTTAAACTATCTCCACATATTCAGTATTCTCAGTAGACAAATATTTGCTATATGAGAATTACGGTATTTGTTAAACAAAGAGAATACATACACATGCTTATTTGCTGAAATTCATTGTTGATTTTTAAATTAATATTTTTGTACATTTGTTCAGTGACCATAGAGGATAAGAAATAGTGATTTGCTCTATAGAGAGTATTGGATATTTGTTATTATTATAGTACTGGTTTGTGAGCATACTTGTAGAATTTGAGTTAATTCTTAATAGGTTTGTTTCAATAATGTTCAGAAACATCGTGTGCACATTGTTGGTTCTTAACACTTTTATCAATGAACTGATAGTGTGTGCATGCATCAGGCATCCGATGACAAACACTGAATGTTGCTGTAACAAACCTAAATCTTAAAATAAACATATCTCCCCAAACTCTGTTCTTTCCTTCTTCCATTTTACTATTTCAGTACATAGTTTTGGTAATGTGCTGAGTATCCATTAACATCTTAATTTTGAATCTAAACTGATCATGGTATGGTAAAGTTTCTGAACAGGGAATAAATGGAAATTCACATTTTTTAGGTTTTGGTAGCTTGCATCCTTTATTTTTTAGGAACAGCAAATTACATATTAATTTCGAGAATTAATTTTTAGCATACAGAATTGTAGAATAGGCATTTGAGAAAGTGTATTTGTAATACTTGGGAAATTTGTTGTGTTCACCCAGAATAAGCACACACATATCCAGAATCATGTACCTTGCTTATTTCCAGCCACTGCTGTGCTATGGTATCTTACTATGGGGACATGCGAGAGACGTACAGATAATCTTCAAATTACAGAAAAAAGCAATTAGATCAATCATGAACTTATCCAATACCACAAGTTGCAGAGAATACTTTAAGCTTCTTAATATTTTGCCCCTACCTTGCATATACATTTATGAAGTCATAGTCCAAATCAAGAAGTCATTAAGCAAAATGAAAACAAATGCCCATCTTCATTCATTTAATACCAGGAACAAATCAAATCTCTTCATTTCAAGTCAGAATACCTCACTTTATGAACAAAGCTTCAAACATAATGGACCCATACTGTACAACAAATTGTGAAAAATGTAAACTCAGTTAGAAAATTTAAAGTAACTGTTCGCAAATACTTAATGGACAATACCTTCTACTCAGTACCAGAATACATGAATCATCAAGAAAACCTACCTAAATTGTAAATATTGCCATTAATAGATTATGTTTAGATTTAAGGAAACTTGAGAGTCACCAGTTTATGACATATGTAAACATTATGTGACAATAAACCATTATCTTATCTTATCTTATCATAGCAAACTCCATCCCTTACAGATACAGAAGCCAAATCTTTACATTGAACCAAAGTTTCTGCCAGTGCATATAGATGGGTAGAGAGTTGAATTTGGTATTTGTATTTTTATTCCTGAATTTTTCCATGTCTTTAATATCAGTTGCAAGTGGTAATTATTTTGTTCACAGGAGTTCGAATGGCATGTATCCTAGTGTATCCCATGACAGTGTTTTCACGGCAGAACATCAGAGTCCGCACTCCAGCTCAGAGGACTTGGACACTGCACAAAGTTCCTCTTCACTCTCTATTCAGCAGTTAGTACTGCCTGGCATTCGGGTAAGTTGTACGTCTAGACAAGTACATCTCTATATATATAAAAATGGCTTTGTCCTGACTGACTGACTGACTGAATGACAGGAATCAACGTAGAGCCTAAACTATAACAGGTAGAGACTTGGAATTTTGACAGTACCTTCGTTTCATAATGTAGGTGCTCACTAAGAAAGGATTTTGAAAATTTTTTATTTTAAATGCCAAAAATTAAGTGTTTTTCAGAATACTTAATCCCTTTTTACACTGAATTATAAAATCCAAATCACAGAGCATATTGTTGCTAATGCTATCAGATGGGTTTGGAAAAAAAAAAAAGAAATGCAAGTTTGACAAATAAGAGAAGGTATCAATATAATTCAAGTTATAAATAAATAATAAAGAATGTAATCCATGAAAATAATGCAGTCACATAACTTTCTCTACCCTGGGCATAGAGAAAACAAAACGAGGTATGGTAATGTGTATATTATTATATCGCAGGTTTTTGGAGAGAGAGAAGTATGAAAGTGATATTGTTTTCTGTTTAATTTCATCCCCAAAACAGTTTTATGGTAACATGAGAGTGGGAAATAAAATTTTCTGCCTCGATATTACAATTTTATCTTACAGGAATTTCTCTACCAGGCTTGCTGTGCACTGTAGCCTACAAGCGATGGGATGCAAAATTCTACATCTTCTATGAGCCATAAAAAACTGTATCAAGCGTTTTCTGAGGGAATAGTTTGAGTGTAATAAGTCGTTCTTCCTATTTCAAATTATAAATACCTATATAAGGACCTAGAATTTAAAAATCGAAAATCCTTCATAAGTTAATTTCCAATTACAAAATAAAAAACCCGGGCGACGCCGGGTCTTTTAAGCTAGTTTTAGTATACACTGTGTAATACAAAATAGCGGAAAACATTATTTTGTTCAGCTAAATTTATAGGAAGACAGGTCACACACCAAACATGTCAAGACATGAAACAAGACTTGTGTTTTTATTCAGACTTGTGATCATACACTGGAGAAGCATGTGTCTATGTCTCAAATTGTTCTTACCCAGTTATCGATATGACCTCTTCGAGTGAAAATGATATACTAAAGTCCCACCTAATGTGGACCGAAAGGGCAGTGGCAGACGCAGGTGGGGGATTAGGAGGATGTATCCTTCCCCCCCCCCCCCGAAATTTGAAAAAAGACTATATATGCAATCTAAGTGGCCAGTTTTATAAACTAATTATATATGTAAGTTAATTTTTTTTAGTATTCTTTCTACCTATTCAAATCCCCCCGATAAAAAATTCTCCGTCTGCCATTGCGAAAGAGGGCACCAAGTTTCTGAAATACCGAGTTATCGGGAATAAGAACCTAAAAATTAAAAGAAGGTTTATTGATCTCAAATATAACAAAGCCATTAAAAATCATCATAAAATCTGTTAATGTGGATATAGTTACTCTTCTATGAAACAGGATTTCAGTGGACAAGCATACATATGGGATTCAGGCTAAGGTTTAGCATAGATTGTTAGATGTTTGAATTAAGGGTTTTACAAGGGTTGGGGCGTAAGTAATGACAGCTATTTTTTTTCTTTTGAAAGTGTGGGACTATTTTAAAATATTAAAATATACAAATGATGCAGATTACGGATGCTAAATGTAGAATAGTGAAGGAAGACACTCATAAACATCCATACTTGTCTGCATCTTACCGCTCTAATGTATTGCAATAGCATATTTTTCAAAGCTTCCATCGGCTCCTTGTGGTATTCTCTGGCATTTCTCCCTTGGATAGTGACTATTTTGATGCAAGAATGCTGTTCACATTTTGTTATATCCATTCTGCACAGCAGTTGACTCATACCTAAATTACCATCACCTCTTTTCGTATAACCGTACTTCACAATGATACCAAATGATGTGTCCATACACTAGAGATGCTCACTCTCCCGTGATATACAGCATCTCATGGTACCATCGCCTTACTTTGAGAGAAAAAGTAGTTGCCATGACTTATACTCCATCCCTTGTATATCATAATGCTGTTGACAACGATAAGAAAATAAAGATTATGGTAATAACAGTAAATGAAAAAATGACTTCCAATCTAATGCCAGTGCAACATAATAGTGACTGCAAGAACATCGACAACATGTGGTGACTGCAAAATTGACAGTAATGATACTGACAATATTGACACAAGTGAAGACATTGACAACATTAGCAACACTGGCAAAAGTATAGTGACAAAAATATACATTAACATAGAAGATGAAGGTGACTGTGACAAAGATTATTAAGCTATAAGCTTAGGCTGAGATAGTACCAATTTTATATTAATAGTATTGACTGTGACAAAAGTAGAGGCAATGACAAATTTGATACCAGGGACAATAATACACAGTGACAGAACATAAAAGTTATAAAGATAATGAAGTTACTAGCATAGTACGAAGATAATGACAGTGGCAAAATGTAAGGCAATGACAAAGTTTAAAACAACAGAAACTAACATTGACGTAGAAAATGGTGACAAGTAGATGATGAAGTCATTAGCTAATGTTAATATAGTACGAAGATACTGCTGACAATGACAGAAGTAAAGGCAGTGACATTTAAAATAAAGATGAGGGTGACAAAGACGTAGTCATTGGCTAAGCTTAAGATTGTACGAAAATAAGGACATTGACAAAAGTGAAGGCACCAATAAAGTTGACTTTGACAAAAACAAGCAATGGCATAGAAGATAAAAGTGATAATGCACAAAATATGAAGACTGTGACAAAGATCAGCAGAAAGACAAAAATGACAGCAGATGACAGAGAATGTTGCAGTGTAAAAATAAAGACACTGACATACATTATTTTAAAAAGTACAGAAATAATAACAGCAATGCAGGCAAAAGCCTTAATTAAATTTATTTCATCTGATGATGATAATTGCTGTACATTCTGTGTTGTAAGGCTGAACTGTACAGTGCATTAAGACGACGTGGTTTGCGAGGTGACACTACCAGTGAAGATGATGAAGATCTGGGACTACCGCATAGTCCATGTAACTCCCCAACGACAGCAGATGTGCTTCAAGAGAAAGAAATAAAGGTGAGGATTGAATAACACTGACCTATTGGTGCTCTGATCTTTGGTTTTTATTCATTGAATTATAACACCATTTATTCTGGTGCGGTACAGAGTATGGAATAGTTTTATTCATACTACTTTTCTTGTGTTTGTTTTTTTTAGTGTAATTAATTAAACTTTAAGCATTAAGATTCACATGAAATGTTTGCTTTATGAAGTTTACTGCACTTCTAATGCTTCAAAGAAATTTGGTTTGGTTCTGTGCTGCATCTTCTATTTATACAATCTTTTTCCCTTTTGTATCCCTCAAAAGAAGATTTTTTTCTTACATTTATTTATGTTAAAGTGCTTTATGCAGTCACATAGCTATTCAAAACAGTGGTTATTTGGAATGTTTTTAGGTATTTCACATTCTTCTAATGAACGTGGGATTATCATAGTCATGATTTTATGAGAGTTCACAATTTTGTTGTGTAAGAACAACATTCTTGTTGAAAAGACTAAGTTCTGAGATTTTGTTATTACAAGTTTAATAAATTCTGCCAATCTAAATTGCTGCCGAGTAACAATATTCTTTACCAAAAATTAAATATTAGCCTACTCTTTGTTATCCCTATGTTTGGATGCTAGTCTCAAAGATCTAAACAAAATTATTAGAGCTTTTCTTTGAAAGAAAATCACAAAGATCAAAATTTTCTTCATATAAAATGTCACAAGAAGAAAGAGAATGTTGTCACCATGCATTGTGTCATACCCCTTAGATATGAAATAGTCGCCATACTCCACGGATGTTAGTAACTTTAAGTCTTGTCTTGTCTTGTCTAGTACAGTATTTTGAGTTTTAAAAGAGTTTAAACAGTACTGTTAGATCTATATGGATTGTGAAAGTGAACATTTATTTTTGACTGTGCCAGATTGTACATTATGGGTGCATTATCGTGAATTATGACAGCTGTTTAAAGTTGTAAAAATCTTTTACTGCAATGTTAAAATACATTTATTTGAATGAGAACTTACCCACTTACGCAATAAATGGATCAGTAGTACTTTTGCAACAATACGAGGGGGGACCCAAAAATAACTGGAACCGAACTGTTGCGCGTGAATGCTTTCTAGTTACAAGTTGTGCTGTTAGGTGGTGTTATCTCCCGCGACCGTTAGTGAGTGCTGTTAGGTGGTGTTATTTAGGGGTCTCCCGCGACCGTTAGTGAGCTGCGGTGAGTCTGAGTTAAGTGGCTTGGTTGTGGTGCTCTGTTGTGTGCATTCGTGTTTCAACCTGTTGGCGATTAGTGAGATGGCCAACCACAAGGAACAAAGAGTGTGTGAAATTTTGTTGTCTGTTAGGGAAAACTGCAGCCGAGACCATTGGGATGCTTCTGCACTTCACTCTTCAAGTCGCGGCAAACATTCATGTGGTTTTCTCTTTGGTCTTCTCTGAGCAAGCGAGGAACAAATTTTGCAGACACCTGTCTCATGTTCAAACCTTCGGTTAAAATTTGCTGGACCGTGCTTCATGACACATTCGTTTCCTCAGAAATTCGTTGATGGTCTTTCAACTATCTTCATCAATTGCACGTTTGATTTTGGCAATGTTTTTGTCATTCCTTCCTGTCAAAGGACGCCCGGGGTGTGGCATGTCTTCAGTTGACATATTGCCAGATTTGAAACGGGAAAACCACTTATAGACCTGAGATTTCCCCAAAGTATCATCATGAAAGGCTTGCCTAAGCATCTCAATGGTCTCAGCTGCAGTTTTCCCTAACAGAAAACAAAATTTCACACACTCTTTGTTCCTTGTGATCGGCCGTCTCACTAATCGCCAACGGGTTGAAACACGAACGCACACAACAGCGCACCACAACCAAGCCACTTAACTCAGACTCACGCCAGCTCACTAACAGTCGCGGGAGACCTCCATATAACACCACCTAAAAGCACAACTCTTAACTAGAAAGCATTCACAGGCAACAGTTCGGTTCCGGTTATTTTTAGGTCCCCCCTCGTAAATGGTAAAATAGGAATATACTAAGAAAAAGGTAATAAAATTTAACACATATGCTTCATGTATGGTGCTTTGTGTGTGTGTGTATGTGTATGTATGTTGTTTAGTTATGTATTATTTTTGTCCATTACTTCTCTCAGAAGGAAGAATTCTCAGCTCTATGAATTCCAGTTTGTATGAATAATATAGTAAAGAAAAAGAACCTTTAGAGAGTAAATCATTAATGAATCTCATTTCAGTAGAGAGATGGTAAAATTATAATATTTTTCCTTTAAACTTTATACCCCTGTATCTCATACATCTTTCTTTTACCTTACATGCTGTGTTAGGTTAAAACGTTTACATCAGTCTTGTCCATCAGTCTGGTGCCCTTCATAAGCAACTTTTTATCCCGATGATTTCTAATATTAATTCAAATTTTAATACGAAACTATTTCCTTCCAAATATCTTCCTAGTAAGCACCCATGTTTTTGTACACTCAAATGTAAGGTGGCTTACTAGGTCGAAAACTCGGGAACAATTCTGCAGTCTTCCGGATAATATCAGAGATTTTTTTAAATCAATTTCTGGGCAATATTGTCAAAAATTTTATGAGCTACTATGGCTACTAGATTTAGATTTCTTGTCATATATCACCTCAAAATTGAATGAGCTAAACTTCAAATTGCAAGGGAAAGATCGCAACATTTCAGACATGATAAGTGCATTAGATGCTTTTTGGAGGAAACTAAAGCTATGGATTGCACATTTAAAAAGAAATTCCCTTTCACATTTTCCAACTTTGAAATCAATTGTGGAAACCGTAAATGTCAGTGAATGTGATCTTCTATCTGTCATCTTTAAATCCTAGTCACAGAATTTATTAACAGTTTTCAACACTTGAACCAGTGATAATGTTTATCAATAATCCATTCGCTTCAGTTGACATTACTGAACTTGGAGGGAGGATGTGTGAGATCTTTGAAAATTGTAGTCTTGAAGAATTAGAAATGGAAATCTTCAATCTTCGAAAAGACATATCTTTGACATGATATTATGCAACTTCAAGCAATTTCTGAATTCTCGTGAAAAGGAATAAATATCCCGTAGTCCGTAGTGTTGCTTTGAAAAAACTTATTCTTGTTTTAGTTCAACATATCTTTGCAAGGTCACGTTTTAATCTATGAGCATACTGACTTAAAGATTGTTGAGATTGGAACTTGCACACGAACTTCACTTTTCGATGGACACTGTCAGCTGATGATGGTGGAAAGTGTCCATCGAAATGCATTCTGAGGTAAATATACCTATTAAGTGAAGTTCGTGTGCAAGTTCCGATCTCAACAATCTTTCAATTTGAAATCACTTCACTGTGTATCTTCCCAACTCAAATTATAATATAATTATATCTCAATACTGGTTTCCACAAAACCTACTCAAATTTTGCATGGCTGACATCAACATCATTTTTTAAAATGTAATTAATACAAAGTCTGATTTTTCCAATGGAATGGCTCTCATAGAAATCTGGAATTCTGACTGAGTGTTGTGTTTTCGCACAACAAAGGTGTTCACTGTTACTTTTGAGGAACAGATAACTTGTTCCCTTTCATTTAGCAACTGGTAGGCTATATGAATATAATTCATTTAGGTGTAATATTGTGATATAACTGTAGCTATAAGTGTATGGTTTAGGTTTATTATGTCAACCTTGTGACATTTATTTTTACAGACAGGTGACAGTGAGGAGATATTAGAAATAACTGCATTACCAAAAATTGGAGACATGTTTTGGTATTTTTCATCAAAACTAACAATATGAGGTGAACGAGATGTGTTTTTCATCCGTAGTGAAGCGTCTTGTGAATGTGACTGTCTTGTGTATATGAAGTGTGCATGCTGTAAAAAATGTAATTTTGTTTACCAAAAGGTGTGGTTGTACGTGGGATATTTTTATTATCAGATTTGATAAAATATGAACGAATAGGTAATAATCTTCTCACATGATACTTCGTAGTTTGCTTGATTTCTTCACGATAAGCATGTGGCCATTCTGATATTATCCTGTTGATTGATACAAGTTTATTTCCTACCTTCTCATTAATGTGGTATTAAAATTTCTTGCCTTTATTATAAATAAGAATACCGGTACTACATGTGCTTGGTTTTGATATTGATATCTCTTAAGTGTGCAGTATATAGGGAGACTTTCTGGGGGATTGTGAATGCAGCGAGGGAAGTGAGATGAAATAAGAGTCACTATGGTCTTCTTTGATTTAAAAAAAATGCATATCCCAACTAAGATGACCTCTGTTGTATGCTGTCTGTAAAGAAAATCTTTTAAAAGCTTACAAAATAATTATTTATGATGTAAGACTGTTATTATAGACTTTACCAGGCGAGCACAAAATTAACAAAACAAGCACTAGCGAGTTTTGTTGTTTGTGTGAGCCTATGAAGTTCTTATAACAGTCACTGTTTTATGTTATTTTGCATTGTCAATTTTAAAAGGAAAATAATTTCAATTTGCTTGTACTTACAATAATAATCAAAACAAATTTTTTGGTAATTTCGTATGTAGCGAAATTCAGGCTCTTTTGGTTGGCAACAGTTCATTTTTAAAATAAATGACTGACAAAGGACATATCACAGAAACAGAAACTTATCCATGTATTGAATTGTGATTTATAAAGGCATTTATATCTCTGCAAGTTAAAAATACAAGACATATAATAAATTAATATTTAAAAATCCTTCGCTATGATAAGGAGGTGCAGACTTGGAATGAATGGAGAGAAATTAATTTCATAAGTAATGTTTTGAGCAAAACTATATATTGTTTTGGCTTAGGATTGTGCTTTATCAGAAATATAACTGTCGGTATCTATGTTATGGACTAAATTTTTATTACCGAAATAGTTATTTATATTTTTTGAATACTGTAAATGATTAAGATACACGATAATAAAAGTAGTAGTAGGTATAATAGTATTTGTAGTGGGTAAATTGAAGGAAATTGATAATTATTAATTTGTACAAAATGGAAGGGAATGACAGTGACACGTGGTGATATGCTGTATTATCTCTATAACGTGCTAGTACTTTATTTTTTTACCATAACGGGCTCAGCTCGTAAAATGAAACTTTACATAGAATGAGAGTGTTCTATTAAACAATGTTTACAATTCAAAATACCATAAAATATTTAATATATTATTAAAATAATTTCAAATCTTTGAACAAAGCTTCATCCTCCCTGAAAGAGATTACTTGAAGTGCCTCAAGTTTGAACTGCTTAACTGATTCTACCAAATTTTGCTTAGAGATTGCAGACAAAGAATAGTAGATTAATAAGTGAAGATTTTAAAAATCAGATTTACTATTGAGAATTACTCAAAAACTGTTCCTTGTACTAAACATTATACTGAGGTTATAGCCAAACAACTAATGAATAAATAATTTATTTGCTGATTTGCATAGTTTTATACATATGAGCGAATATAGTAATTCTGATTTACTTGAAGAAACCTGAAAGTAGCAAATCCAATTAAAATGAAGATAATTTTGTATTCCTAGGAATACAGGGAGGGATATAGGTATTCTGGAAAAGATAATCGAGTATACTTTGGCTTGTACTTTTCTGGGCATCCTCCGTTTCTTTATATAGGTATTTGATTAACCATGTACCTGCCTATACATACCTTCAGTATGAACATTGTACATTCAAACCATAAGAACTTACCCAGTACAATGAAATTTTAGGGATTCTTAAGTAAACAGTGAATTTATTTTAGGATAAATCCCGTTGGCACCTATAGTCCAGTCAAATTAGATTTTTTGCTGCATTAAATCATGTAGTTCCAAATGTTTCAGGAATGTGTAGTGGGAGGTCCCCTGAACAACGCCTAATGTTTTCCCGCCAATTTCAGGTGCCGCGGGGGGTGGGGGGGGAGGCTCAAAGGTCCCTTTTTTCAGTTTTTGGCGCAAATCTCGAAAACAGTGCATCGTACAGAAAATGTTATGGTATTCAAAATTAAAGCTTATTAAATTCCCGACAAAACGGTATATTCATATTTATCTTTATATGTTACCGTCTCCGAGAATGAGCCGGCGAAAATGGAAAACCTGCAGAAAAATTTGTAGCGCCTCACGTTTTTCGTCGAACTCGCCCTTCCAATTCTTTAGTTTTCTATTTTACAAGAAACTTGTAAGAAAAGAAGTTGTAGAGAATTACATGTTCTTCAAGAATATACATACATTTGATAATTCATCTTCACGTAGTCAAAAGTTAGACAATTTTTAAATTTCGGGGTCGATTTCGAGATTCCGCTAGTAAACTGCACATCATTTTATTTCCGTTTTCAAGTGCTTTAATTCTCTGTATCACGTTATTTATTGTTTATGTGAACATAAATGTTATTTATTATCCATATAACTAACATATATATATATATATAATAGCTAATAATGCAAAAGTAATAAAAGAGGCTTACACAACCTAATTTCCGCTCACCCTTCCATCCTGTCACACATTTAAAGCTGTTCATACTCATATTCCTCATCGTACAACTCTTCCAAGTCCTCTTGAACGGGAGCATTGTTAGTGCAAGCACCGTGGCAATTGCCACAGACAGGTAGCAGTGGATGCCGGCTTTCCGGCATCCACATCTCATACCGCAGCCTGTAGCACAATGACAAAATATGGAGTTGAGCACGCTGTCAGGTGCAATAGGGGCCTTGGTCTTAATACAAGTCAGATATCCCCATCTTCTCTTGTCCAACCCCAACGTTCAGGTTCGAGAGATTCATTTCCAAACCACTGCTGGACCTGTAGAAACACTCTGCACGAGTGATGTAAAGCAGCATCTTTTGTAGGTGGCAATGAAGACAAGTTCGCTTTCATCTTGGCTGAAGATTTGATGAAGCACATGTACCTGTGGATAAAACACAGTAGAATAGAATAGAATATTTATTTATCAAACAGCATGATTCAATGAAGTTAATATATGCAATACAAAATGAAATGTACCTGTGATGATTGAGGTCATGCTCGTTGGGTGGGGCCTGATACATCAGTAGGAACATTTGTTCCCCAGCTTCAGCAATATCTCCTGGCGTGGATGTGGAGTCGTAAAACACTTCAGCGATGTTTTTGGTTTCGTTAGGAAACCGCTGGAAACATTTAAGTATGGCTGCTTTACTTTCTCCATAAATCGCAGAAGTGGTATCGCATCCAGTGAAGCAATGGATAAACAGAATGTATGGGCTGAATCGCTGTCTTCTGTGTTGCCTCGTCCAGGCTTCATAAAAAACACATTCGTGTCTCGTGGTGTGAGTGCCACGAGTAAGACGAGCTGGTCTATGTCTTCGCCAACTACCACCACAGTTGAATGAGAGGTATTTTCCAGTCCACACCTAACAATGCTGCAGTCAGCGTCTCCTTTGTCTATGATGACTTGTACACCTTTTGCGCCCAAGGCCTGCGCTAACATACATATCAGCTTGGTTTTGTTCCTTTCGTTGGAAAGGAAGTTTTCCTGCTGAACAGTAGCCACCATGTTCTCATCAAAGTCTATATCCACTGATGTTTTACTTGATGCCCTTCGATGTTGTTCGGCTCTTTTCGTGGAATTCGTGTCTTCGTAACCGTCAAAAACCACAGCAGAGTTGTAGCCGTAACGATTGATCATGTAAGACACATATTGATCGCAGATGGAGGCGAACTTGGTGTTGTTGTTCCACTTTACTCTATGAAGGAGGAAGCCGCCATAGATTACCGTGAAACTGTTCTTCAAGTTGACCATTTTATTGCTTAAAGGAAAGGCATCGTTTTCCTCATGATCCATTCGTCGAAAAGAGTCATGGGGTAGCTATGGGGCTAACTCACACTTCAACAGCTCCTCTACATCCTCTTTAGTTTTCTGGGTAATTATGGTCCTCTGGAAAATCATTAAAGGCTTGATCACCACCACTCCGTTGTCCAGTTTGACAGTGTTGCTCATAGCAGCCAATGGGACTACTGCATTCTTCTTACACTGCTTCATTTCTGCGAAGTTCATTCCAACAAAAGTTTCCATTGTACGGGTTCCGATTTCCATTGCTTGGTAACAGTTGATGTTATTGGTTCCTATTACTCCGGTTGAAAGAGACATCAAAGAATCGCGTACAGAAAATGGCGGGTGATCAGCCAACCACTGAGCAAGTTTCCATATGTCTTGGTCATTTCTGCTAACTCGTGATGCTCGAAAGTCGACATGCTGTTCTCCACTCACAGAATGGACTAACTAACTATCGTCGATTATGTAAACAATAAATAACGTACATAAAAGTTCACATTTTATACATACTGGTATGAAGGCTCACATGCATATATATACATGTGTATATATTAGTTATATGGGTAATAAATACCATTTATGTTTACATAAACAATACATAAAGTGATAAAGAGAGTTAAAGCACTGGAAAACGGAAATAAAATGATGGGCAGTTTACTAGCGGAATCTCGAAATCGACCCCGAAATTTAAAAACGGTCTAACTTTTTACGACGTGAAGATAAATTATCAAATGTATGTATATTCTTGAAGAACATGTAATTCTCTACAACTTCTTTTCTTACAAGTTTCCTGTAAAATGGAAAACTAAAGAATTGGAAGGGCGAGTTCGACAAAAAACGTGAGGCGCTACAAATTTTTCTGCATTTTTTCCATTTTCGCCGGCTCATTCTCGGAGACGGTAACATATAAAGATAAATATTAATATACCATTTTGTCGGGAATTTAATAAGCTTTAATTTTGAATACCATAACATTTTCTGTACGATGCACTGTTTTCGAGATTTGCGCCAAAAACTGAAAAAAGGGACCTTTGAGCCTCCCCCCCATCCCCCGCGGCACCTGAAATTGGCGGGAAAACATTAGGCGTTGTTCAGGGGACCTCCCACTACACATTCCTGAAACATTTGGAGCTACATGATTTTTTGCAGCAAAACCATCTTTTTTTATCTAATTTGACTGGGCTACTATAAATTACGGCTTTCTTAACACTAAATGCTACCAGTGTATTCATTCCAGCAGATAGCTTAGCTCATAAAATAATATTTTTGAAACAACAAGCAAGCATAGCTATGAAGGAACTGTAAGAAAAAGTATAAAAACGTTGATTACAATGACCGTTTATACCATGCATGTCATTTTTACTGAACAGTATGTTGTCTGACTGTAGAAAGCAGTGGATATTTTACTCTCACTTCTCTCGCTCATTGGATGTATTTGGTGTGCAACAAAAAAAGGTGGATTATAAAGTAAATAATGAAATACCTAAGAGTGTGGATAAAATAAATTGTATTAAAATTTGTAGGATTCCCCCTCCCAAAGGCATGGAATTTACAAAAAAAGAACCTAAACAGATATTGCTTAAATTCATGGAGATACTTTCATCCCAATCTTTGTAAGATCAATCATAGCGTTTGTAATAAAAATAGAACTTAGGCCTATAACGTAAAGTGACAGTAATAGAACTAATTTTTCACGTGAGTTAAACTTTGACACTCTTTTTTGCTTTTCTTGCTAACATTTTGATAGAAAAGTTTTGAAGTCCCTTGTCCTCATCCTCAGCTATTTTCAAATTAATAACAAGCAATTCATTTCTGAATTTAATTATTTGGTACTTCAAATTTTGACATTTATTTTGCTTCCTTAGTATGGAACCACAGGGCACCAAAATGTATCAACATAATTTAAAAATCTCTTTAGCAGACAGGTCAATTCTACTCCTTTAGCTGTAGTCAGAAGCTTTCTTACCTCCCGTATAAAAAGCTGGAAAACCTCATCTTGTCAAAATTTTGAAGAGTAAACCTTGGTTGAATACGTAGGCTTCCGCGGCCGGAGTCACAATTTAAAACACTATGGCTGTCCGGGTTTAGCCGCGTCACTTTATTGAGAACTGACGTTTCGGACATTTCTGTGATGTCCTTCCTCTGAGAGACGAACTTCAGTTCAGTTTCGTCGTCTCTCAGAGGAAGGACATCACAGAAATGTCCGAAACGTCAGTTCTCAATAAAGTGACGCGGCTAAACCCGGACAGCCATAGTGTTTTAAATAGTAAACCTTGGTGTTTAGTATTTAATTTAAGGATAAATTTATTACTAAGGATTATAAAGGTGACTGAGGAACGTAAGTTTGCAAATTAGAAAAATGTAAACTTCACTTCTTAGTTTACAAATCAGGTATGGTCTATGGTATAATTTTAAGTTATGGTTCTCCTGTGTTTTAGGAGAATCCCACAAAGTCACATAGCACCTGCAGCGATGGATCTCTGTTGAGCATGGACAGCTCTGAAATGGATGATGTAAGTAAAATGTATCTAGTTCATTCAATTAGTATTCAGTTGATCCAATCTTTCTGCTGCTTTGCATAAATTGGTACACACTTCAACCAATCTTATAAAATCTAGCACACAATCCGCTCATGAATGATTGGGATTCACTGTATTAGCAGTTTGTCATCTCTTGGGATAGGCTATATTAATCAGATTCTCATGTTATGTATGTTGTTCACATACTTTCTGTGATTACGTATATAGTGTTGAACAAAAATTCTAGGCGGAGATTTTCAGTAGGATGAAATGTAATGGTTTTTCTTTGAATGTATAAACAAACAAATGAGAATTAATAAAAGATACATTTTATATATACATACATAATTACATCCATTTTTAAATATTCTGTAACTTACATCCCTTGGGTTGTACATGTATCTTGAAAATGTGTTATGTAAAAAAAAAATTCTAATATTATTGCTAAAAATATAGTTATTATGCAGTTACTATTAAAGTAGAGCTTATTTTACATCAATACAATAATATAAGTTGTCACAGGTACCGTTTTTTGCCTGACCACTATCTAGATAACCATTTGCAGCCAGAACAGACAAAATAACATGAACAAATCAATACTAATTAATACAAATCTAGTGGTATCTGTATGTCTGTACATTAGTCTGTTGTTCTTTGATGCAAAAAGTACACAACTGATGAAATCAAAATTTTGTGTTAACATAGTTTAATACTTGGAAAGAACCTAGGTTGTAGCGATTTTGAAATGTTTTATCTGTTCAAGATGGTGGCTGTTTTATTGGCCTTTTGTAACAATTGGATTACATTCCTTTGCTGATATTCAGTTTTGGCTTGACCATCATTCAAAATGAAATCCGAGACCACTTTCAATGTTAAAATTAAAATTTTCTAAAAAAAGGAACTCTTGGTATTTATATTTATGGTTATCGAGAGAAAACTATTTACTGGTTTCTGGTGAATAATAGTATTATGTTCCTGCCGATATTTAATGTTACTATGACCAAATCATTTGTTATTTCTTTTTCCACAATCAAAACAAAATGCCAAGGAGAAGGTGTAGTAATCTTTCTACAAAGCCAGAGCAATTTTGTATACATTTTTACCATACATAGAATGGATAAGCAGCTGATACGTTATAAACTGTTAACTTTTACTCCAGACAGTTTTCTTTTTCTCGATATCTTGTCTTTATTATTGTTCTTTTTGCAGGACTCCTCTGGACAACAATCAATTGGACTGAAATTTCCCTTAGAAGAAAGGAAGACTTCCCATGACTATGGTGAGTATACATTGTAATTTTTTTATTTATTCCTGTACAACATTAAGAAAAAATTTTTCCTTCAACTTACTCTGTACTGTTCTATACCTGTGATGTTACTTTACGAGGCTTTCTTACCTGGTCAATGAGAAATAGTTGGATCTGGGCTCTGTGTTTAAGCATGGAGTTGGGAGATACATAGGCGGTATTAATACTTCAACTGTAATAGTATAATTTAGCTTAAAATATGTGTTAGAACTTTCAGTGTGAATTTTTAATTTCTGGGAGGGGGTAACTATTTTTTCCACATACACAACTCATACTTTGATATCACTATATTACCGGTTAACGAACTATGGCATAGAGGTACAACCAGGGCTGATTTTGAGCATTTCCAACTTTTACATTGACTAATCCAAAATATTCCTGTAAGCAAATTTGAAAGTACACTGCGTATTTGAGTCTTAATGTATTTGTCATTACATTTTAGAAAATTCTACAATTATTTGTACAGTTTTCTTCAAGGATGTCTAAAGAAAATTTTCCTCAATAAGTGGTGGATTTTAACTAATATGTGATCTAAATAAATTCCTTTATCTTCACATTTTAATGGACATTTTTAATAATGCTCTTATAAGAATAAGAAATCAATTTGTGATTTCAGTTTTCTCCCACAACGATCTGGAGTATTGATTAATGGTTTTAGTTTAAAAAGTCATTGATTTTTATATATTGTGGTTTTTTTGTGTTCTTTCTTTCCCTTTGTCTATTTGTTTCTTTTTTTCTTTCTTTTGGGTACTAGTAACATGCTGGTGTGTTACTGTTGTTATTACTTTGGCACTCGTAAGCACCAATAAAAGTCTACATTGTCCCGAGAATAAAGGCTTTATTACTTGTTTATTGCATAGAATCAGTATTCCTTATTTTTACTTAAAGTTGTAATGATTTGTTCCTTATGCTGTGGATTTGTTTTATTTTTTTAAGAAATGGAATTGGATGTAGGAGTTACAGCAGCACCGCTAAGTCACAGTGCAGCTCGACACAAGATGGCAGTAAGGCCTAAGCGAACACATGGTATCCCTCGAAGACGACGATTGCAGCAAGTGAGTGTATTGTTCTGTTTTTTTTTTTCTTTATAGGTAATTAAAAGTGGAGTTCTTGAAAGCCAAATATATCAAGGAATTGTTACATTGCATCTGCAACTGCAATGTATAGTATTGCGAGATAAGAATATTATGAAATTGGAAGGGAAATTGGGGAATATTGATTTGAAAAGTTTATCTGTGGTTACAACAGTAACAAAGACTGAAAGGCTTTGCATTTCACTGTTTTGTGTAAAAGTTGAAGACCCAGTCATCTCAACACATAGAATACCCACTAAGGTATGCATTATCATAAAATAGATGGTAATGGATAACTTTGCCTTTGAAATTTGTAGAAATTTACTTAGGGAAGGACTGTGGACCAGCTTGCACACTGGACTCTTAGTGCCAGGTGTTGGTTGGTGACATTCGTTAGGAATAAATGGGTGAAAACTTTCATCGTAGTGCCAGTTTAAGTAAATTTTGCAATGCATCAACACTTGACCATTGTTAAAATAGCATTTTAAGGCTGAGCCCATTAAGGGTAAAGAAAAACGTGTTAGCATGTTATAGCAATTGTTGAGGATATCACAAGATCACTGACATTCTCTTGCCTTTAGTACAAATAAATGATATCCATTTTTTTCATTTTAACCACCATAGGTACTATAATTTCTACTACTACTACTATTATTATGTACTAATCATTTACTATTCAAAATAATGTAATAAAACTTTAGTCCTTATACTCTATACTGGCTAGGGTGACAAACCATCTCACATTTTAAGGTATTTTGTAAATGTCCCGCATGGGACAGCATTTGTCTGTTATTGTTTCATTTTCTATCTGAATGAATTTTCATGTTATTGCCATCAGTACCAATTTCCATCAAAATGGAACTGTCTTGCCATCTAGTTTTAACAAATCATGGCATAACCATTGCCAGTAGTATGATCTTCACTTTCACTTAATTTTAACAAAAATCCTGGGTCCTGTATTTTTCAAGGTGCATCCCAAATTTCCAGAATTTCTGTCATTTATTCTTTTAAATTTGTTTTCATATGATATTTTCATAATGGTCATCTTTGAAATAAGAGCAAGAATGTAAAAGATAACAGTTTTGTAAATCATCAAGTGTTAAAACCACTGCCATCTCGACTCTCGAGAATTACACTGCCTGTCCTATGCTTAATTTTAACACGGAGTTCAGAGTGAAGGGTATTGCAGCTGGGTGTGGTAGGTGCTGCCATATGTAATATCGCCGCGTACGCAAAATTAGCCGTATAGGACAGGCAGTGTATACATGAGTAATACAGTCTAGAAGGCAGTGGTTAAAACCCTGTCATGATGTGTTTATTCATTTATTTTTCTGTTTCTATTGTTTCTGTTGTATTGTTAAGTGATGTACAAAGTTGTGCATAAGTCAGTTAACCATTGCACATGGTCAGTAAGTCAATAGTTGATGGAACCTGTGGCAGTAAAAATGGGGGTGAAGGAAATTTGTTTAGAAATAGTGGCAGCACAAGTTTTCATTCGGCCATTGTTAACACAGAAAGCTTAAAATAAAAAATAAAACTTACTGTATTTTACGGACTATAAGATGCTCCGGACCATAAGGCGCACCTTGATTTTAGGAAATTTAAAGGAAAAGAAATTTAATATGATTCTAAATGAAAATTTTTTAAAGGGTATAATATACTTCATTGCATAAACAGATTATAATCTGGTACAATGGAATCAGTAAATCACTTGTAACTTAAAACCTGCATTGTATGAAAATCTCTTCTGTACAGGTGGCATCATGTAAATTTTAACATCTGAACTGATTTCTCATGAAAAACTGAAAATACTTTTATACACCCTCTAACCCACAATTCAGCATACAGTATGTGTAACGGGTCAAGGCTGTTTAGAGGTCATTGCCTTCATTTAAAGCACCCGGCAGAGACAACTCCTTTCGTATAAAAGAACTCAACATTCCTTTCTTTTCGCATTGTATACCTGGCTTCCTACTACCCTCATTTTAGCGATTGTAACTAGTGCACTGATGTACAGTCTGTGCCAAAATTTGTAACTATCTTATCGTTTACAACACCTTGTTTATACCTATGGTATTCCGACAATATTTGCCATAATTTACCTTTTTAGTGTACTTCGGACCATTAGATGCACCCAACTTTCAAGGCTCTGTTTTCAAAGTAAAAAAGTGCATCTTATGGTCCGTAAAATACAGTAATCGAAATTGTGAGGATGTAAGCCAATTATTCATTGAAAATTATCTGCATTCATCCACCATGCAGGCAAGCTATCTACAAATTAAATTGAAGATTCGAGATGATAGGTTGTGTAGCTGACATACCACACAAAAGTCGTCCAAAATCGCAAGGTACCTTCAGATGTTAAGAAATGAAGTTATGGTAGAATTAGACAGCAGCCCTGTGTTTGAAGCAGTATGAAATAACCTATTACAAAAAGATTGCTATGGAGCACTCAACTTCACTAATTTATATGTACTTACACATGACGCGTTTCACAAGCATCTTGCTTGTATCCTCAAATGAGGTCCACTGCCGGGTCCGCTGGTTGTCCGCTAGGTGTCGTTGTAGGTCGAATCAGCCTGGAGATGAGATCATTGTCCTTTGGGATGTCGAAATTTACTAGATTGTATTTATTTTTCTGGATAAAGATTTTTTCCCATATGGTCAAATCTATTGGTTTATTTACTGTTTTTAGTAGTTCAATGTCCTCCTCGAACTCATGCTCAGTTGACCAATAATGATGAGCAACTGCTGATTTTTCTGTTTGTTTGTATTTGATGTTCCTTAAGTGTTCTGTGTGCCTAACCTTTAAATTCCTTTTAGTTTTTCCAATGTAGCATTTGTCACAGTCTTTACATTTCGGCCTATATACCTGTATACCCGAATTTTTATTGGGGGGAATTTTGTCTCTTTGTTCTGATTGCAGCAACGTTTTGATGTTGCATTTGTTACTGGGTGCCAATCTGATATTAATGTCTTTGAATATTTTGCTGAATTTATCATGTAATTTTGGGTGGTATGTGAACTTCTTGAAATCTTTATCATCTTGTATGTTATTCAAAGTGCAATGTTGTTTTATTAACTTCTGTTTTTCAAATTTACTTATTTTCTTGTTAACTAACTCCGGATTGAACCCATTAGTGTGTGCTGTATTCATGTGTAAGTACATATAAATTAGTGAAGTTGAGTGCTCCATAGCAATCTTTTTGTAATATTTGATTACTTCACTGTGATTCCCGCATATAATAGTGTTAATGAAATAACCTTTTTCAGCAGGAAGGTGGTGCCCCACCGCACTTTGGATTAAATGTCTGTGAATTTTGAAGAGTGGATAGAAAGGCAGGGTAAAATCGATAGGCCATCAAGATCACCAAATCTCACATCATGTGATTTCTTGGCAATGGAAAATGAGAGTTTTTTTATATAAGTTTTTTCATTCATTCCACTGGGTAATTCACTGATTTTGTTTATGTTTTTAGTTGGCAAGTTCAAGTCCGTTGCCTTCCACTCCAGAATTAAATGAGGAGGCTTCAGCTTGCTGTGCTAGTCCTGATATGTCAAACCAAGGTAGGTATATATTTTTACTTATCTTTCTTAATGTGATATTTGTTTAATATGTATTATCTAATAAGACTCTAATAAAAAATTGCTAGAAAATTTCTGCAGTGAAGAGTGTATGAGGCCGTTTACAGAAACAAACCACAATTTCAAGGAAATATTTATTGTAACAGACACAGCCAGTGTTCAGATATTTTTCAAAATATTTGCCACCTGAATTGAAACATTTGTCTTACCATGTCACCAACTTTTGAACAAACATCTCTGCCTCTCTGTCATTTTTTGTCATTTCTTTAGGTGTAGGAAAAGATGGAAATCACTGGGAGCGAAATCCGGGCTTTAGGGTGAATATAATAATTACAATTTGAGTTGAACTTAGACACTTATGCTTCACTTACCAACTTTTTGGTAGAACATGTTTCAAGGACCCTTGTCCCCATCCTCGGCTACGTGTCTAAGTTCAACTCAAATTGTAATTATTATATTATAGTTGCTTCACTGTATATGTTCCATCATTTTTAAAATATTTAGGGTGAATGTTTGAACACCTCTCACTGTCAGCCAAACTTCTGCAGGAGACTTGCAAGGAGGTACTTAAACATCCACCCTACAGCCCGGACTTCGCTCCCAGTGATCCCATGATCCAATTTTTTTATTAAAAAAGTTGTATCAAGTAGTAAACCTATTTAATAATAATTTCCAAGGGACCTCAGTGTTTATGCTGGTTGTAATGATGGTTTCACATAGCATTATTGTAAATTCCAAGTTTACCTTAGCATATGTTAATCTTCTTGGCTCTAATTTTTCATTTTACCGTCTTGGTAAATGTTCACATGATCGCAGCGGTGTCAGCACAGACAATCAGCTGTTAAGAAGAAGCTACCATGTTTTTTCTTCATGTGGAGAGAGAATGATGCTCATTGGTTGATTTATTTTTTAATAGAAAAGTAGAGGCATTCCTATTCTGTTGCATCCAATAAAAAAAATTCTATGAAAAATATAGGATGAAATTTTGTGTAATGGCATTGGTCACTATCACATGGTGTAATTTGTTGGTTTGTAAAAGTTTGGATCGTGGGGTTATCTGCTTGAAATACTAAAACAGCTAATGAATCTTTCAGTGAAAGCAAAGAGACTTTTCAACATGTCCTGCGATGCAGCTGAATTCTTACCAAAACCATTGTAAGCGTCATGTTAACAAATACTGTATTGTCCATAAAACGAACCGATTACACATCTCATACTAATATTAAATTCAATTTTCCTTCCCAACTAATCAAAGCTCTCCATCTAATTGTTACACTTTCCAATTTTCTTATCCCACCCCACCTAGCTTTTCACCTAATCTCTCCTATATAGCACAGATATTTTCCCGTGATCAGCCTACTTCTCCCAGAAGATGGCAGTGGAGCAAGTTGTCAAAAGCTCGGAATCAATCTTCCTACTCATCCAGTTGGAAGCTCAAGACACCATGAAACTTAATTCTTATTTTTTCAAAGAATACCAAAGGAAAGATTAAGAAATGTGTACTTATATGCAGTGCTCATTTTACCCAAGTTAATGCAGTTCATGTTGTAAGAAATTCTGTCCTGTTGGTAGACTGTGATAGGCTTTAAAAGATTATTTATGCAGACGGCAGTACAGTAGAATCCTGCTATTCCAAAGCCCGCTATTCCGAAAATCCACCTATTCCGAACAGAGTTCAGAAAAAATACCGATTTTTTAAACATAAAAACAGGGGAAATTAAAAAGAATTTCGTGAAAAAACGTACATTTGTTGTTATACAAAGAAGTTAATTAGAGACATACATAGAGCTTAAGCTTGATGGAAATGCCTGAAACCAAATTGGAATGAAAGCTGGTTACTTACAGCACATGTCGGTGCCATTTATACAATTCCCCGCACTTAATTTATGCCTTAACAAGTCAATACGTTGATATCATTCATGTAATCCGCCTATTCCGAATTCCAGCTAAACCGAACATTGTTCAGTCCCAATTAGTTCGGAATAGCGGGACTCTACTGTATATTTTTTTAGACTGAGGGTTTTTTGTAATCATTTTCTTTTCTTTGTTTTAGATTATGTCATGGAAGAATTCAACAAACCTATTGGATTTACTCGAGACGTAACTGCAGATGAAAGTGCAGTTTGGCCTACTGATGATGTTTCAAAGGGTTTCTCCAATCTGTCACTTACTGAAGTGCAGCTAAAATCATCATCACTTCCTCCTGGCCTCACATTATCTCCAGAAGCAAACTCTGCTGATCCTCTGATCTCAAAAGTGAAGCGACATAATTCCATCTTAACACAGAGAGAGAATGAGTCCACATCACGAATCACACATCACTTCCAGTCTTCTATTTCTGAACATGACTTCAGTTACACAAGATCGAGTCAACAGATTAAAACCAGTAAATCTTCTGGAGCTGAAATAGATGAAAGTGAAGAGAAAAAGGAAAAGGATTTTGGTGATCTGCTCTTACGTAAGGAATATGATAAAGATGATAAAAAGAAAGATGAATCATTTTTCATCAGGTTGATTCGAAGGAGTGGAAAGAAAAAGAAAGAAGTTCCCCATGATGTTGAGTCTGTGTCAAGCAATAACTCTTATTCAACTAAGTCTGTCCCTGACCTTCCAGTAGCTCCAAAACGCATTGATACAAAAGGAAGATATGCAAATGAACCTGTAAAAGTCTATGCAAGTGATACATCTTCCACACAACATTTTACTCAGTCAAAACATTTTGCTGGAAAAGTTAGTGGATCAAAAAGTACCCCAGCAGCAAGGCAAAGAGTTCAACCAATTAATATTCCAGCTAGTCCAGAAAGCAATCGCAAAGCAAAAGAAGAAAAGAAGTCATCCGATATACCATTCCCCAGAAACATTTCCCCTCCACCAGTTGAAATTAGTACCAGAAAAGTTCATGAAAAAACTTCCATGACACGTATGGAAATCCAGCATACATCATCCCCACCTAAACCCACATGGCCAGAATCATGTGCGTATTATAATAGTAAATTAACAGGATACCCTTTAGGGGCTTGGAATAACAACTCCTATTCAGCTAATACGCCATCATGGGAAGATAGTCTTGAATCAGGCATAACCAATAATGCTATCAGAAATCAGAACCAAGGAAGCAGTATATCTGATCATTTCTGGCCTAAGTCAAGAATTTCTGGTTTGCCTTCTTATGAACTGAGAGAAAAACAAATGGACTTAAGATACGACGAAAGAGAGTATACATCCTTAATTGGTACTTTGGAAGAGTCTGCAGAAGTTTCTGCTGCTAGACAGTATGCTGTAAAAAAATCAAAGAGCTTCAGAAGAGAAGTAGATCTTCCTCATTTATTTCCCAGTGATGTTCATTCAGATAAATCACCACATGATATCCCTTTTTGTAAGCAAAGCAGAACTGTCAACAACTCATCTGACTACACAAGTTTGTCTAAATTTAATCCTACTTTTGAAAGTTCAGGTGACGAGAAGGAAGTCAATGCAACTGAAACAGCAGCAGATGGTTCAGGGAGACTTTTCAGCAAGAGCACAACACGAACTTCAAGAACTGTAGTAAAAAATATGTCAAGCAAAACAGAAAATTATTCTAAGGATAAGACACCAAAAACACAGTACCCAGAATACATTATGAAAAAGTCAGCATCTTTAGATAGCATAAGTAGTTTTAGTGATACCAAGAAGTCCCCGTCACCAGATCTTCAGATGTCATACAAAAAGTCTTCATCCAATGAGAGTATTAGTAGTTACACACAAAAAATCAAAATATCTTCATATGATAAAGACTTCATTACTATACAGGATTCAAAGAAAGAAAAAGGGAAAGAAGAGCCTAATATGATTGACAGCAGACCACTATCTGTAAACAATTTTGCTGAGGATCAGAGTGATGATGCAAAATCAGTGAATTCGGTTACACTTTCCTCCAAGTTCTCATTAGAATCAAGCAAGCCTGCTGTAGATTATGCTGCCAAAGTTGCTGAACAGAATTTAGATTCAGTAAGTCAATCTTCAGATGGAAGACTTAGTCAAATATCAGTAGAAAATGGAGAACATTCCCAGCTCTCATTGTCACAACGTATTCCTCGAATCTCTCAGTCTTCAACTACATCTGAACAGGTTCCAGAATTCCTCAAAGTCCAATTAAATAGAGTAGACAATAAGCCAGCAACAACTAGCACTGTTTTTGATAGCACTGAGAGGAGTTATAGTCCCATAAAAACTCCTGACAGTCGACAGGTGGCCTTCAAGAAGAGAGAGAGTCTCAGTAAGTCAGTCGAGCAAAGTGAAGTTAGTAAGGGGGACCCAACACTCACTACACCTGTTGTAAGGGAGAGAAAATCCAGCCGAGAAGATATGGTTTCTTCAGGAAATGTAGTTTATGTCAGTCAAGCTGATTCTAGCATTCATAAATTTACAGATTCTTGTCCTTCAGTAACAGCAAATCTAGATTCAGAAAAAACCAGCGTTCTCAATGATAAAGTTATGCCTGCAAAATCAATAACGTCTCAGAAACAAAGAAGCAAATCATTCCCTGCTTGCACTGCAATCAATCTGTCAACCCAAAAAAGTTCAGTTATTTCTGTAATGGCTGCCATATCCTCAACTCCAATACCACTAAAGCCAGTATTAAAGAAACAAGCTGTTAGTTTGGATTCTGCTGAAACTACTACAAAAATTGTTAAAAAACAAACTAGCCAAGATTATGATGAAGCAGTCCTTGAGCAATCAGTAAAGAAGCCATTTAATGTCTGCACTCCTAACCTAGAAAGTTCTGTTGTATTAAGAAGGAAAAGCTTTATGAAAGAGAAAGATGTCTCAAGAGAAGAAGAAAATAAAACTTCAGAAAGTGTTTTCCGTTTTAAAAAGGTGATATCAGCTGGAGATTTAGGTGTGAAAAAAGAAACTGAAGTATTTGAGAAAGCTTTGTTGCCTAAAGAGTCAAGTGGCAATCAAGAAGGATCTGAATCGAGTTCAACTGAAGAAAAGGAAAATGAAAAGGCAATACCTGCAGGAGAAAGTAATAAATCTCATGACAGTAATCTCTCAGGAACAAACGATGTGGTACGAAGGAAACCTCTCTCTAGAAGTGTGACAGGTAAAGACGATGAACCAGAGCTTCTCAAAGTGTTTGCTAGACGTTCCTTAAAGTTGAAAGACAGTGAGCTTGAAACTCTTGGACAGATTGGAGCCAAATCCCAGAATGAATCATCTTCAGAGCAGGGAACAAAATCTAGAGACAGTGATAAAGAAAATGAAGATAATGAGTCACCACGTGAAGAAAGAAAGAAGCAGACAATCAAAGAACCTCTTGGAGAGTCAAAAATCCTCAAAGAACCGAGTGATTCATCTCTGATTTTGAAATCGACTACTCCAGGAATAGTTTTTGCCAATGCCCCTCGAAATGGTGCAATAGTGACAACTTCAAATAAATACCAACGATCACTCACAAGTAATATAACACTAACCAGCGAACAATCTAAAAACAGTGAGCCAAGTTCAGTATATCGCAAGGAAAATCCCAGCAATAGTCCTGATAAACGGCTGAGGAACAAGACTGTTCCAGAAGCACCAAAGAAGGACTCAGCTTCTGAAAGAACTCCTTATAAGCCATGGAGTAACATTTGCAAAGACAAAGATGTTGACATAACAAATGTTCAGCCAAAAAGATCAAGTTTACCTATAACTTCTGAGAGCAAGAGGTCAAGCAAAGATAGTGTAGATCTTCAAGGAGAAGTCGAAGACAGTGATAATGTTCCACAATTTAAGAGGATTCAACAAAGGAAAGAAGAATGGGAACAGCGTGCACAGTTAGCATTGAAAAAAACAATTCCATAGAAATTATCCTGTTTTTAAAGGTGAGTGCTCAATAATAATGAAAGAACCTGTACATTAGCAAAATTGTTTAAAAGTTTGTGTAACATGTTTTTGCTTTTTTCAAATATTTATCACTTTTACTGAAGAATCATGCAATTATTTTTAAATGACAGATCAATGATCAGTAGGAGCCTGATTTTTTGGTCAAATAAAACAGCTGATTTTAGCGTTAACTTCCTTCTATTTCGGTGGTTATTTTGCAAAATAATTTATTTTATATACTAGACCTAATACATTTGACACTGAAAAAGTTGCTCCTTTTTTTAGGCCTGCATAAACTCTCAGTAGAGCAGGAAAAAAAATATACACCCAAAATTATTATAAACACTAGTTAATAACAAAAATAAATTTTAGTTTCATCATTGAAAGATAAAGCGTAATCTACTCTTATACAATTCAACGGCCCTAAATAGCGTGCTTGCTCGCCCGCTTCGTGAGACATCGGGTATACTCGGCGATGTTCGTCTCTCGCAGTCTAAACTTTCTTGACGACTACAAAATTAGGAAGGAAAACCGTTTCTTTATTATATAAGGCCCAAGTGAAATGAACACAATGAACAAATATTCTAATTTTATTTTTACTTACAATTTTCATAGCTCTGAACCACAAACATTTTTAATAATCTACCAGTGTAATTTTCTTAAAAATCCTGGAGTCAATGAATAATGGCGGGCGAAGCCGGGGGCAACAGCTGTAAAATATTGATGGTTTTATCTCTTGAAATATCGATTATAATAATAATCCAAACAAACCATTCCTTCCCTTGAAACATTATATAATTTCTGAAAATTACACTGAATTGATAAAATAAAATTCACATCATATTCATGTCAATAAACAGCTGAGAAACAATACGTATTATGTGTTTACAGGTTCTTTGGAACTGCATAATCGATTCTGATATAGTTTTCCCAGGGGGGCTTTCATGTCGTGGAATGTACTATAAAGCAGGAATTTTAGCTGTTTCATTAATTATTAATGGCTTAGTTTATGAATGATTCGCGTGCAAATGTTAATAAATATAATGCTTTAATAATTATTATACTCTTAATTTTTAATTTTTAAAAGAATTATCGTGGCAAAGCCACGGGCACCTCCTAGTTAATTACAATGTGCCTTAGTAGAAATTTTTATTTTTATTTTTATTTTTGGATCATTGTATCTGTGATCCACATTTCATGGAATATGAAATCTGGTGAATACCGTAAACCAGTTATTGCTATAATTGATCATCAGTATAACTTCCTATCAGTTATAGAGACAGCATGAAAGGAGAATGTGTCATTAAGAGAATGAAAAGGAAATTGCAAATAATTATGATTTTAAGTCATATTTTTGTTCACATTTCTCAATATTCATCCTGGAGAGGGCATATTTTGCTCATATATACACATTTTGTGAAATCCAACAAGTTTTGCCATAGTGTGGGTATAATTCGCTTGAATAGTGAAATTTCTGACATCCATAAAGATAAATAGACCCTAGGAAAGATCATTCGTGGATTTTTTACTAATACTTGCAAATTTGCATTTTGTTCACTTCATTTGAATTTCATATTTTACTATTTTCATAAAGTTATCTTTAAATTTGTTTAATGCTAAAAAATGTGCTGTATTTACTTGTGTACAAGTTCCTAATTTTTCCTTAGATTGAGCAACTAGGTAGGCAGATCAGTGCTCTTTATATATATAGAAGGTTATTAAATTGAATAATATTAATTTATGGTGATGGTTACCAACACTAGTGGATTGAGCAACTAGGTAGGCAGATCAGTGCTCTTTATTTATATATAGAAGGGTATTAAATTGAATAATATTAATTTATGGTGACTGTTACCAACATTAATTAACTAGGACTAATTCTGTGAAGGGCTTCTAAAATTGATTAACTTGTACCATTATTACTATTATCATCATCTTCAAACTCATTCCTTCTGTGGTGTAAGGCTCCTCAAGCATTGGGGCTTGTGGTACCCCCACCCGAGGAACAACCCTGCCATTATTTGTGTGCCCACCCTTGGAGATGATTTTTCCAGGTTTTGATTAATTCTTGTAATATGTCATCGCATCACAGTTGCTGAATCTCTATATGGGGCAGTAAATATTGTTATATTATTAGTAAAGCCCGGATTTTCATGCACCATCAAACTTAAAAATATGCATGCATTCATGCACTATCATATCTCCAAATATGCACAATGAAGGGCGAAACATGCACTATCAAAAATCCGCACTGTACTGCAATATATTTCAATTTATCTTAAAACAATATACAACAACGAGTTTTTCCAAGTTCTCACTTAAACTCGTGTGTTTATCAGTTAGGACATTCTTGAACGCAGAAAAGGATCTATCTATTTCACAAGAAGTAACAGGTGCATAGGCCTACTTAAGGGAAGAAATTTGACTGAGGGTGAGATCGAATTCCATGTCTTTTACATTTTCTCCACATAATACGTCTTTCACGTTTTCAGAAGTTTAAGATCAGGGTTTGAACTAAGTACCTTCTTAAGTTTTTCCCTGACTGTCACACCCGTTTCTCCACAACACGATTCTAAAATATTCAAAGTCTTCAACAATGGCTAGTGACTGACAAATTCAAGCAGTGAACATTCTGTTTAGCAGTTTTCTTTCAAAGGAAGGTGGTGGGGGTCGGCGAGTCGGCATTTTCTTTTGTAGCCTTGTGTATTATGTTACTGTTTATTTAGGGTAAACAGTAGCTTGCACTCTCAAATTCATGCAGGTGGCAGACTCTGTTGCCAAGTCAATCAAAATATTATAACAATGGTAATGCAATATAAATTTTTACGTTTCTTTGAAAAGCCAAGATTTTAGGGAGGCATATTCATAATATGCACAGTTATGCATGGTAACTTGATATTATGCACTAAAACCAGAAAATTATATGCATTAAAAACGTCTGAATATGCTACATTAAGCCCAAAAAATCCAAAAGGCCGAAATATGCAAACATGCACGGAAGAAATATGTTTACTTGGAATCCATAAGTCATGTAATGTGTAACTATAAAGATTGAGAAGTGTAACCAAAGTATATAAAAACATGCATTTGCATGGAAATCCAGGCCCTAATTATTAGTATACCTGTACTATCTTAACTGTTTCTTCTAAGCTTTATTTTTCTCTCCTACAGGTCCCAGAAACTCGAGAACTACATCTAGCAACTTTAAATGATTGCTAGCACCTTAATTATTGGAAATTGCATGTGGACCAAAGCCAAGTAGAATAGTAGTCTTTAAATTCAAATGCATTTCTTCACATATCTAAAAATCTTCTTCCACTTGTTTGACCTTAAAGTAAATACTTATCATGATTTAACTTTAAGACTTAGAGCAGTATTGTAAAATTTGAATCGTGTTAAGACAAAATACTGCTTCCTGTAATTTACTAGCATGTCTTGATTATTTATTCAAGAATCTACCAGTGTTAGATTTGAGAGTGTATTTTCAATATTTCAGGCAGTGTATAATGACAATAAACTGGGTTCAAATTAATCATTTAATTTGGGAATGAAAATATTTTAATTGAATTTTGAGAACTGTCATTTTATGATTATGATAATGAAGTATTTATTTGTGATAAAGGAAAGACTTACACAATTAGGCATGTACTTCAAACCGAACTAATTACAAATTGTAGGGTGGATTTTTAATAACCTGTGGAAGAAAGTAATGGCTTTAGAGCTACAGTTGAATTTTTAATAAGACTAATGAGGACATGACTGCTTCCTCATTAATTTGAACCCTGAATATAGGATGGTGTATATATCATTAGGATGATAAGATGAAAGATAGCATTGCCTTTTTGTATTTTGTAAAATAGATTTTTCTGTGAGATTCCTATAATCATTAGAAGTTCAAATTTGGTCTGATCTCCAATGTTATTTGTTTAAATACAAATTGTAGGATGAAAAATTAAATTGCTTTTGTTTTTAAAAAGATGCTCTCTAATGCACATTAAGTTTATGAATGATATGACCATTTTTTTATTTTCTTTGTCTTTGTATAGATGATCTTACTTCGCCAACATACAGAAGTAACAACATACTTTTTAGTATTGTAACAATGGGAAACAGTTTCTTTTGATCATAAAGAACTTTAGATGTACAAAATTTATTAAAGATGGCATAAGGGAAAGAGAAGTATTTTTGCACATCACTGGATAAAGTAGTTCAGATTACTTGTTAACATAGAATTAGGGCTGCCAGAAATTCCAGGAAATTCATATTTTATTAAAAGACAAAATTCAAATATTAATCAGTAAATCAATGATATAACATAGTAAATTGAAGCATCGGTACTGCATAATTTATTATTATTAATTTGTCTTAAATTAGACTTATACTTATTGCTGTTTTATCAAGGCATGGTATGAGCCAGGAATATTAAAGGAAGTTACTGTCAGCAACTGTTCCTTCCTGTACTGAATTAAATAACCGATATAATTAATTATTTCTACCAGAAGCAGAATGTTTTCAACATTTGTTCTTGTTCTGGCAAAATGCATTTAAATGTAGTGTTAGACTACCAAATCTGCGATGTGATGCTTAATTGTATTGAATTATTTTAGAAATCCATGACATTCAACTTTAATTTTAATTTACTATGATTTTACAGTAAGTTTATACATCCTGTTTACTATTATGTTAAATGTGATATTTTAATATTATATCAGAACTCGTCTTTTAGGATGTAATAATTTTCTTTCTTCTGTGAAAAGTTGCCAATTTTTTTATATTTTGGCATAACGTTTTGAATTGCATCTTCAATATTTAAATGCAATTTTCTTTAATTGCATCATCGTGCATAGATAGGCTACACTAAGAAACCTTGACTTTTGTCAGGGCGAGACTATATTATAAACATATGAGACTAATGTTTGATACTCATTATCAGTGTGCAAAATTAATGGGGGGAGGGAGTGAATTCCCAGCTGGTAAAACTGTTTCGCTGGCAGATGACAGGAATATTTTCCCCTGTCAGGGAAAATTATTTATCCCTTCTCTTGCCATGACCTGTAAATCATATTGATTATTGGATTTGTATGCATTCATGAACCACAGATTATTGTCTCTGTTGGACATTACATGAGCTTAGCTCAGATGGTAGAGCAGTGGCATGGATAGCCAAAGATCCTGGGTTCAAATCCCAGTGTCAGAGGAATTTTTCTCCAATAATATTCTCATGCATTGTCGAACAGAGACAATAAATCTGTGATTTATGAATGCATATATTTCCATCTTGAATGTTAACTGTACAATAACAGTGGAAGCCCGGTCACAAAATCCACTAATTAGTGTGCCTCACAGTACTGCATATGACATAACTTGTCTGTCAATGAGGTAGACCATTAAGGGCAATCAGTCATAGGAGAGAGGTTCCATCTTGTGTTGTGAAGTGAACTCTGGCTTAGCTCAGTTGGTAGCCAAAGGTCCTGGGTTCAAATCCCAATGTCAGAGGAATTTTTCTCCTATAATATTCTCACATTTATTTTTCTAATTTTATTTGTGTAACAAAGAAATGTTATTTACTTCTGAACTTTCAGTAGGTATGCAAAGGATGATGGTGCACATGATATTCAGCTAAATGTTCCCACCTCATGAAGCAGTTTCATTCATACAATGCTCATTATAAGTGATAAGGATGTAATATACAACATTCAGAATGCTATTGGTGAGAAGAAAATGATTGGTGATTATGGACATTAGATGAGTTACAGGGTTGGTGAAGAGGATTTTGCAAAAGAAAATGATTGGAATGAACTTGCTTTGGGTGCTGTACATGTGATGGTAGTGCAGCCTCCTTTGGAACTTTTTAAGAACTGAAACATTAGGCACTGTAAGCATAAGCTGAAACATTAGGCATTGGTTATATTTGAGAGTCCTGCCAAATTTGTTTGATTTAGGAGCAAGTAATGAATATTTTATGCTTCCAGATGCAGCAAAATTGAACCATGTATTTCCAGCATAAATGTACTAATACAGTAAACAAAGTTACTTAGGCCTATCTTTGGCATAACATCTTGAATTGCATCTTCAAGATTTAAAGATGAACTACCACTACCAGATGTGCAGCAGTCTGGACGAGTCCACTATCGAAATATTGTCATTTGAAGGAGTGATGTTTCATTCATAAACCAGTGTTCAAGGGAGTCACATCATGCTGACTAAGGTATATGGCTACGGCTGTCATGACTGGCAGAAGGGGAAGGATGGCTTGTCTCTATGAATTCACCTCCCACCTTTGAATGCCCTTCCCCTCACATGCGTTTCCCCAGTGTTAGGAAGAAACATTTGTACTGTAATTCTTGTCATCCCAAGATAAAATTGTACTTAGTCAATTTAGATTCATCGAAAGTGACAGCAAATATTCATTTGATAGGTCTATTGTTGTGTGTTTCATTTGACATACTTCTGGTATATATATATATATGTGTCATCCAGTGGTTGACATTGCTAATCTTGGATCTGGAGGCCTGAGTTTCATCCCAGGTACTTCCTCATAGGACGTCTAGAATGGAGTGCATCAACCTCACAAGGACAACTGAGGAGTGGCTTGATAAAGACATAGCAGCTCCGGTCATGAAAACAGTCTGTAGCAGTGGCGTGCGGTGAAAATTTATGTGAGGGAAGCAATATAGTCTAGATTTTTATAAGGCTATAATAAAAATTTAAAAAAATGACAACTCACCCGATTTATTTGAAGAGCAAATCAACTCGCCTATCTTTGGCAGCAAAATCTTCTATAATCTTTTTTTTCTATGGTCAAAAATACCAACTTGGACATTCTGCTTTACTCAGCGCGAAGGACCGCGAAGCCTTACTGAAATACTGAACTGAACTAAATCATGTATGGGGTGCATGGTCAAGGCCGAAACAAGGGTGGTAAAAGAGAAATATTTGCCAGTCTCCCACCCAGTCACAAGGGGAAGGGAAGGAGATAGCATGATGCTCTTGACAGCTCGTTTGGTGACGTCGAGCCAGGGAACCACTTCTCCTATTCTTCCAGTTATGCTTCCCTGTAAAAACTTGCTTGTACATAGGTACATAACACACATAGAAAATACGATTTTGAGGGCAAACAAGTATCTTGACACTTGCTAAAGTAACCTTATGGTTTTACAACACAACATAGGGCACATAAGAATACATAAAACACTATGGTTTCAACATTATTTTTATAAAAACAGCCTTTTAAATGCGTTAATATTTTGACCCGTGGCTCGGCGGGAAACTGCAAATTCAAACCGCCCTGTCCCTCGTTTGGCGATTTTACGAAAATACACAAAGCAATCACTTCATCCCCTCATAACCTCAGGAGGGGTGGAGCAAGCTGGGCTACGGCCCACATTTCAGACTTCCACGCTGTGACAAAATTGTAGCGAGTAAAATTTGCTTCCCGCGAATGAAAGTTAAAATCATAAAATATTATATTCCTTATTATTTAAATTTACTTTATAAAATAAATTATTATTTTTGCATTAACTAGAGGAAGCATTGCTTCCATGGACGGCACGCCACTGGTCTGTAGTGGCCACTGGAGTTGGCTTGTGAACACATGTCCCCATTCCTCCCATCTACCAATGAAGTTGAAAGGTGGATATAGATGATATTCAAAGCTTTACTGCAGCATCTGTACCGGTACTGTTACTCAGCAATCTACAGCTAGTTGCTATTTCTTGAAGAATCTCATAGACCATCCTAGTGAAAGAATAACTTCTAACCTAAGTACTAACTCCGTTGTGCTACATCCCTGAAAGGACTAGGCCTACCACCCGACCGTTGTGTCATCTACCATGGGCAGATGGCAGGATTGGGGGCATGTGGTCAGCATGCCTATGCCCAAGGCTGTTAGTGGTGGTTTCCATGACTGGAGCCGCTACTTCTCTTTCAAGTAGCTCAATTTGAAGGCTGAGTGCACCCCGTTCCAGACCTCCCTACCTCATAAAAATCCAAGAAGGTACCGGGGATCGAACCCAGGCCAACGGATCTGTAGTCAGAGACGCTAACCACAAGACCATGCCAGCGGTCTCTAGCCTAAATAGTTGTAAGAAAAAAAAGGTATAAATATTGTCATTGTTAGAAGTGCCTGTATTTGCTTTAAATCAGTGGCTCTCAAAGGTTTTGAAACTGTGAAAATTTTGGGCTAACAGTGTTTCCTCTTCAATCTAAAACATCCTCCTCTTCCTCCTCCTCTTCTCCTCCTCCTCCTCCTCTTCTCCTCCTCCTCTTCTTCCTCTCGTAATGGATTTCCTTCTTAATGTTGATTGCAAAGGTGCTTTAGTTTCTTTTTTCACATTTTTGTTGTCATAGATCATCTTTGTTTCGCTCTTTCCTACTTTCTTCCAAAATCACTATACCTCTTGTTGAGCATATTTTGTCATGGCTTTTCTGAATTTGAGTCTTCTTATAGGTTTGCTCTAATGGCTGCATTTCATCACCAGAGAATGTGAATATATGACTCATGTAAACTGTACCAGTTATTGGGAGTACTGAAACATCTGCTTACACTAAAAATTCTTTAGACGTTTAATGCATCTCATTTTTGAGAGCAGCTGTTTTAAGGTATAGTTTAGAAGTGCCTGATGTTTATAAGAAAAAGGTCTGATGTTAGTTTAAGAAAAGCTGAATAGGTTAATATCAATATATTTGTAATTCACTATAAAAACAAACTATACTACCCCTGCCTATTGTAAAAAGCTACACATTCCCAATACAAAACAGAACAAAATCAGAATGTTAGAAATAGAAATATTTGAAACTTGATTTCTGAAGCAAAGTTTCATTTGCTAAAACTGATGTACAATTTTTTTATTAGCAGCAGTTACCAGGTAGAGAAGAAACGAAGGTCCTGAATAGCATGGATATGTGTAAATGTATTTAAAGTAATTGTACAGTAATATTTGGTTACTTATTCCACTCAACGGGGTGAGCCATGGCATAGTGGTTGAGGCACTGCTACCAACCAGAAGATCATGGGTTTGATCCCCGATGGGGTCATTAAGATTTTTCAATTTGCCTAATCCTTCTGGTGGCACTGTGGCGCTGGGGTCAACTCAGCCTCTAACAGAAACGAGTATCAGGAGCAGTCCTGGGGCTTATCAGTCTTATCAGTTATCACCTTTGCATGCCGAATGCCTAAAATCTGGGAGTCTCTTTCTCCTGAAACCTTTAGGGCCTCTACGGCCTGTATAGGGAATACTTCACCTTATTTTATTCCACTCATTACTTGATACTGTCATTTCAGAAGTTTACAGTGCCACAAAAAAGTCTAAGTTTATTTCAACTGCCATCTCATTGGATTAAGTGGAAAAGCAAAGCACTGGCTTTTCCAGGTTCACAGGTTACAATCTTCATCCAGTTTGGATATCTGCATGAATGTGACAGTCTCGTATGTCTATATATTTATAAAGAACTCTTATAGAATAAAATTCTGGTGCACTAGCAACGCTTAAAAGGCCTAAGTAGTACACAAACATCGTTAAATGACTGGCAGAAAATAAACAGTTTTGTCTCACCTCTCCTGTAATAATAAACTGCAGACAATTCTTTTCATCCTCAACCTGAATTTTGTGGCTCTTAAAAATGTATGTGAGTGGTTGTGTGTATGCTTTGATTATTATCCCTGGGTTGAAATTACAAGAATCTGGCAGCCCTAAATATTGTACTGTAAATTGTAAGATGTAACTGTAGACAATATCACATAGAAATAGGCACTAAGTGGATTTTTCAGTCTATGGCTGAGTTGAAACGTAAGGTGCTTGTTGGTTAAGAGAGTTTAACTATTTTGTAATGTTTCTCTACATAAAAATCACACTGTTAATTTTAGTTCCTGTATAGTTTATATATAATTTTCATTACTTAAGCATAAATTAGATTGTAATCTGAGATGAGTCAGATACTGTGTCATGTAATAGACAGGGTGGTTCAAGTAAGTTAAGGTTTATTATACACTAAACTTTATATTTGATATTAGAATTTTTGTATAAAATTAAAAAGTTTAAACTGGTTGCTAAGATGTAGCCTGCTGTGATCCCTGTAAGGACTAAGAAAGTAGTGTGCCCTTTCATGTGTTGACGGAAAGAAATACTTAATATGAACTTGAATGTGAAACATGCATTTTTTATTTAGGATTTTAAGCTTTGTCTTCCGTTACATGCACATGAACTAGGCATGGGAAACACCACTCATTTGACCTGAATTTTTGTAATAGTTGCCTTATCTCTCCCTTTTCTTATCACTATGGGAGGGAATAATATTATAATAATCAATAATAATACCCCTCCTCTGATTCATATGTTTGTATTCCAGTTTGTATTCTTGTGAAGTAATGAGTTAGAGTGTTTAGATCAGCAGAGTGAATCTCATGTGCTGTTTAAATTAGATAAACTATATATATATATACATATATATATATATATTTTTTTTTTTTACTTTGGTCTGTAGTGACTAGCACAATATGTAGTATGTTAGTCAGAGTTCTTAACACCTAAAGTTTTTTTATCTGGACCAATAAATGTCGACATCGAGAATAGATTGAAGCACTAGTATTTTGATTCACTGTGCATGGCAGATATCTTTGTTTTAATCACACAAATTGGGGGGTCACACTTCTATAAACCCATAACAATCATAACCAATTCCTCAATGTCGATACAGATGAAATAGTTTCAAAATGTGGAAAAGATAAGTAGTGATTATCTAAAAATGATTTTATAAATCATAATCGAGTAATAAGATAATTTCTTCCTCTACCTCTACCCTGCAAGCTGTACAAGTGCCCACCATTGTTCTTTTATGCAACAATACAAACACGTTTTCACCCACACCCATTTACAGTTATTGTGAGCAGCTAATTTTTTGCAGGTGTCTAACTGAAGCAAAGACCTATCTATATGCGGAATTTAAGGGTGGTTTCAACCCAAGGACCTTCAAAACATGTCCTACTTAAGTATACACTTACAATAGTGAAGTTGACTGTTAATAATCTCAATTTCAAATTGTATTATGTATTAGCTATTTCAGTGAATTATAGGCCCACAAGGAGAGTACACTGCATACTTTTTTACAAGGGACATATATTACGTAACACGATCAGTAGAAAATATTTTGCTTTTTATTATTGTTCCAGCAATGAATGAAATAGCTCAATCTCGGCATGTCATGTGTAGATTTGGCATATTTCTGATTTCACGTATAATCTTCAATTTTTTTTAGTGTAAGAACAGGTCCTCCGTAAAGTGGCAGAGCTGTGGAAGGGAGAGCCAAAGATCTGTGGTTTAAATTTTAGCTACGTCATTGAATTGAAGACCTTTCATTGTCATACATTGGTTCACAGTAACTCCTAATACTGGTGGAATGTGTGCTTACATGTAATACAATTAAATTTCTTTACATTTGGTGATTTGTTGTTGGCCTAAAATAAGCAAGAGTAACATCGAGTTTATTTATTCCTGTAGGACTGGCATAGGGTAACAATTAAAATTCTGTTATGTTTACAATAACAACAATATCTGAACAGTTACATTGTTACTATTATATACAATACATTGCAGTGATAATTACAGTTATTAAGTGCCAGAATGGTAGGCCCTACTTTATGAGATTGTGTGGTGGATGGTAAATGTCTGTCCATCCATGTGTCTGTACATGCGATAACTCGAATATGCTTTATCGGATTTTCGTTTATAACATCCTATTGATTTTGGACCAAATCGGCTGATTGGTGCCGGAATAAAGCCAATTTAGACCCTCTTTTATGGTAATGTATTATACAGAATTTATCAAATGCAAATCAATTCTCATGACAACATATTATTTTACAGTGCTCATATACGACTTTGGAAGTTGCAATACAGTTAGCTTTGACAAATAGCACTACCCACATATTCCTTCCCTTATGCATATCAAATTTTGTTCTTCCATAAGCCCTGCTTAATGAATCGATCTGGAGCTTAATTCAGAAATCGGTTACAAAAATAACTCATTTTCTCATATAAGTTAATTGCAATTATCACTGACTAAATCAGTTTACCTGATTTTATTTTTACAATCTAAAATTATTTGTATGTATGGGATCATAATTCCAGGTTATACAGCCACAGATTGATAAGCCAACTTCTAACTCTATTTTTTTAATCTTGTCCCTATTATTGCCTTCATTTCATCAGGAAGTAGGTTTTAAAATATTGTTCCCTTGAAGTAATTCTCTTTCTGTCTAATGTTATGATCAAATTTGAATTTGAAGTGGTTTGAAGTTTATTTGTTTCATATTCAAGTTTCATTAGCATCTTTAAATTGCAAACCCCAGTAACTAAAAATAAAAATAAGAAAGGAGCATTATCTTTCATATCATTACTCATATGTTATTACTCTATGCATGTGGCAGAATGTCACTTATACATACTCCTATATGATGTATATTTTATGAAGAAGAGGTTAAAGTTTGTATGAGAATACTATTGTAAGTATTGGAACTGTTAGCTTCCTATGTATATATGTAGCGTGTAAACAAATCTTGGTAACTAGCATGCAACAATATTTTTTGAATGTTCACAATGAAAATATGTTCAGTGTCTCTGTGTGCTTTTAAGTTTTTTTTTACATATCTTGATAACATGTTGCAATAAAATTGATGCATTTCATTTGCTCATCAACATGTTTTACTTTAAAATGATCAAAATAGCTTTTTCATTTTGGAACCTTTTAATTGTGATTCATCGTACCCTTGTCCTTGAGTGTATAGGAGTGATAGAAAGGAAGTGGACATGGCTATGGGCTTTCCTTTATTTCCTATAATTTACACTTGCACACTCAACTTTGTTATTCCTCCAACATAAAAAGATTGTAGCGAGATTACAGGCGATTACATTTATTACAACAATGGGCACTAAGAAAATTACCACTATGGTTAAGGTTATTGATGAGTAATAATTTCACACATAAAGTTTATTGAGTACTTAGTACATTAAAACTGCAAATTCACAACACAACATCTTCTTAAAATTCTCATCAAATGTAATTGTTGTTCATTATAGATGTTTACAATAATACCGACTTTCTTTTTGGGAACTGCACTGAACTATGGGTTAAGGCTAGAGGGACCAGATGGGGTATCGTTGAGGGATTTGTGAATTAACAGCACTACTGGCATAGAGGGACCAGATGGGGTATCGTTGAGGGATTTGTGAATTAACAGCACTACTGGCATTGACGTCAGAGACTGAGGGCGGGCTGCGTTGGTTCACTGTCCGCTGACTACAACTAGTGAGGAAACGTAACTTAGCTAATCTTCCTTTTTTTTTTTTTCTTTTCTTTCTTTCTCCTTTTTTTTTAACTGTGTGCCAAACTAGTAAGATATTATGTCGAAAGCATCAAAGGTGCGGTATCTTCAAGTGCAGTCATTTGTAGAAGAGTTTGGATCGGAGATCTTATCTACTGATAGTGCAAAGTTGAAAACCTTATATAAAATGCAGTTGTGAAACATTTCATTCTGCAACAACTATACTGCTCCCACCTGCCTTTATTTCGTCTTCGCTGTACAATCACTGGTTCTGTAGAGCACATGCTGGTTGCGAATCCCTAGCATATCTCCCTCCTTCTCCTATATACTTAAAATGATTTTATGAAGTTAATTACACTCGTTTCCTTCCAAACAAGTTGCAGCGCAGCTGCATGATTCACCTTATTTTTTATGTTAATGTCATTAAAATCCCATAAACACATATGGACCTCAAATAAATCCAGAATTTTCACAATATCCACTCTTTCTAACTTCATTTTACAAAATGTGAACATTCCTGTTTTCAAAACCCTCCCATTCCAATCATCATTCTTCTATTCCCAAATCCTCTTAATTTCATGTACATCATTTTCATGATGCTGACAGTGCTGCATGCTGATCCCACACCAGACTTCATCATAGGACCCTCTGTAAGTATTACTTGGAGGCAAGGCTTTAATTGGAAGATTAAAATTGAGAGTACTCAGCTATCTCTTAAAAATTTTTCTGATTAGCTCGAAAGTATGGTGTTCTGAAAACATTTGTCTTTTGTAACAGGAGCTTTCAGAGGTTCGTACTGCATTTTCCATTGCAGAAGTTTTTTCATCATATTCAGGTGTTTTCACTTCATCTTTAGCTTTATATGCAATTTGTGCAATATTATTTTCACCTTTACCACACTTCTTTCATTTTAGCCACTTCTGTAAACTAATTTTACTTGTTGGCCTAACTCACCCCCATATTGGTTTGAATTAATTTGTAACAACTCTGTAACACCAACTGCGCTGCAAACAGGATTTTGTTTCAAAAGAAGTGTGAATGCTTGTTTTAACTTACTTACTTACAATAAATCTTTTTATGGATAGTTTTATTAAAAAAAATAAAAAAACATTGTTGCATCATTAGATTTATAGGAAAGTCTTAAATGTGTAGAGAAGTTTTAATTTTATTTTGTATATTTGGTTTCCTAATTCTAGATACAAGGAGCCTGGTTGACTTAAAGACAATATCACAAGATAAATTAACTCTGTCTCAGGAGCTCAAGAAAATTTCCTAAAATGGTGCCAGTGTTGTGTGGATTCAAGAGTAGGACATTTCCAACATCTCTTGTGATGAGGTACACGGTTATTTTCATCGTAATTTTAATTATAATTGTGAGAACCTGAATTGTTACACTGTTAGTGACTTTATTTGCGTAGATATTTCACCCAATCGCTTGGGAGTCAGAGCTGTGGCCGCTGCAATGCAGAAACCCACACAATTGGCAAATTCTTCTGTGAAACGCATTGTATAAATTGAAGATTAAGTCCTATTTTATTTCTATGGTAAGCAGTGCAACATTGTACTGATTTACTCCCAACATAACATTTAACTTTTAACTTCATTTGGTGCAAGTGGTTGACAATTGTTAATGTTATCTGGGTCAAATTAACTCATTGTTAAAAGATATTTTTCTTTTGATTCTTTCGTACTATGCAGCAAGAACAAATCTTTTTTAATATTATAATCTCACTGTCGTTGGGTATCATGGGGTTGTTTTCTGTTCAGTAAATTATTGTAATTTTATTCAAACAAATAAAACAGTGTTTGTTTTGTAAGAGATGTATGTTGCAGATTTCAGAACTTCTGTTACACTCTTCAAAATTATAGTTGTCACTATACAGCTTCACATCTGGATAATCCAATATGCATATTGAGTTAGATGTATGCACCTAACTGTGTGGTGTAAAAAGAGAATTCTCCGAGTAAATTATAGCACATTGAGCATCTTGTGGAGTTGACTCTGTAATAATAATTTGATTTTCTGAACAAACAGTGTTAATTCAGAATTTTGGAGTTACATTTTATGGATGCAAGCCTAGAAGTCATTCCAAAAAATTAACGTTATGAGTACTAGCTTATAAGGTAGGATTTATATGATACATTGAAATAAAATTTATGTTTACCTTAATAGATTCATTTTATTACTCATAGATATAACTTCATACACTGATAGGTGTGGGAGTCATCTTCTATTCTCATTTGCACACAGGATCACATCGTTTCGCCTGTAAAATAAAAGGGAATTCAAATGTATGTGTGAAATATAAAAATACAGAATACCATATCTTATTTAAAAAAAAAAAAATTAGACTCTTTAACTGGTTTAATTACAACATTTTTTGAAACTATCACTGTCAGTATCAGACATGCTAGGGTATACCATTCTTTTAATTGTCTCTTATAAAAATTATGATAAACCTTGTTTAGTAAGTTTTTCAACAGAATTCCATTAAGTTTTTCAACAGTAGAATTCCAACTTTCCAGATCGCTTTGAGACACTATTCAAGTGGTTTTTTTCAGCAGGGAGCATTGGGAAACCGTCTTTCAGTGCCAGTTATTTGCAAACAACATTATAGCCGTCAAAATCGACAGTTTGTCAGTAAAACAACTGACTGACCAATATGTTCAAAATGTAACACTTTATCTATCCAATTATCCAGATTGGGTCTAGACTCAATTAATCCGAATAATTGGAGTTCTACCATATCTCAAAATGTAAAGCTCTTGGGTAACAAGGGTAAGACAAGTTTTAAAAATCCAAAACAGGCTTGTAAACAAAGTACCAAAGAAAGAAAGAAAAAAAACTTTACACTCATTGTAGAATGGATTTATATGCATTAAAAGCAATAAAATTTGCAAACAAATGTTCACTAAAACAATTAAATAAAATTTGCATCATTACATCACCAGAAATTAAGTTTTAATAGTAAGATGTTCAGTGCCCCATGTGAAGGATGCATAGAAAGTGGAATCTATATTACTTTTGCATTATGTGAGATTTCCTTGGCCCATTCTTGCTTTATCAAATCGATGAGGAAAGGTTAGAGGAACTAAAAGTAAATTTTACTGAACCCATTTCTTGTTTTTAAAACCTGTGTGATCTGTGTACTTTTCAAAATTTACCTTAACAGAATTATCTGATATTTTGGAACAATAAAAGGTTAGTGCTGATACTGATGACCAGTTCCAGTAATGCTTCACATTTATAAATTTAAAGGGGGAGGGTAAATAGTCGCTGAGAAAGAAATTGAAGCCAGTTAATCATAAAACCATGGCTGTCGTGAAGATTTTAAAATTGCTTATCTGACCATATTGCAATGAAAAATATTTTACCGCATTAGGGTGATATAAATTTCATTCCACTGTTTATTAATGATATATAAATTTCATGACAAATATGTGAACTCATGGCCCACCTGCAGGAAAATATCTGGCGCCGCCAATGAACTCAACATATTAATATCCTTGCTTTATTTTGTCTAATATCAATTTGTCTCTTGTTTTCTCTAAAAAGTACCTAATTATGCAATTGTATACACGTATTTCTGGAATGTGCATGGATTCCTAAAATTGCCATTATTAAGTGCCAGAATGGTACTTTCTAAGATTATTTGGCGAATGAAGAAAATGTCTGTCCATCCATGTCTGTATGCACAATACTCAAATGCACTTGATCAGATTTTCATGAAACTTACTATACATATATATATAAGCTTTCATGAACCACAGATTATTGTCTCTGTTGGACATTACATGATAATATTATAGGAGAAAAATTCCTCCGACACTGGGACTTGAACCCAGGACCTTTGGCTATTCGCGCCAATGCTCTACCAACTGAGCTAAGCCGGAGTCATAGGAGAGAGGTTCCATCCGGCGCTGTGAATTGAACTCCGGCTTAGCTCAGTTGGTAGAGCATTGGCGCGAATAGCCAAAGGTCCTGGGTTCAAGTCCCAGTGTCGGAGGAATTTTTCTCCTATAATATTATTACTATACATACTTATGAAGTCCACAGGAAGAACCCTATTGATTTTGAACCAAATCAGTTCTCTATTAACTTACTGGAGTAACACTTGTTTTTTAAATAGCAAACTTGCATCAATTGACACAACTGAATATGATGTAGGGAACTGAAGACCAGTGACTGTGTATTTGTATGCCTTCAGATGTTTTGGAAAATATAAAGAGAGATTGTTGACATGAATTTGTTATAAATCCATTCTGTTAAAATTCTAGTTATCCCACTTATTCCTTCACATATGCTGATCAAGAAACCATGGTCTAAAATACAATAGTTTCTTAAATATGGCTTAAGAACTTCGTCTGGAATTTTGTTTTTCAGTTTATCGGATATTATTTCTTATGGTTATGTGATAACTAGGGACCGGATTCTTAGGTTTTTACCTATTTTTTTCCTTACTTCCAAAACAAAAAGCGCTCATACACTTATTCGAATCATGTCGATAGGATTCACCCACATTAATTCTGTGGCACCTAAAAATACCTAAATGGGGTATAAAAACCTAAACATACCTAAACGGGATATAAAACCTAAAATATCTGATTTAGGCTCCTTTTTTGTCTTTTTTTGTTTGTCAGTTGAGAAACCGATATTTTGCGGGGAGAGAATAATTTTTGTCGAGTAGAAATTAATACCACCAGCGTTTCATTCAACCCATTGTCGTCTAGAATGGACAGTATCAAGAGAGGAAAAGAGTACCGGCTTATTCCTTTTAAAATATTCGTACGAACAACTGTGGTTGCCGTGTATGAACAAGGATAAAGATTTCTGTGTTTTAAAGAGCTTGTTTTTTTGTTTTTCTTTTGTAGTGCCCTGTTATTCACACTGAGTTTTAAGAAGACGAGTTAATTATGCCGAAACAAATGAAATCGAGTTTATTACGGCAGTGGATTGGCGACGATCTGAATTTCACTACAGATGGCAAAGTAATATTTTGTCAAGCCTGCCAGAAACACGTATTATTTACCTTTCTAGAAAAGGGGGAAGTTTTCGTCCCTAGTTGATCTGTTGTGCGGTTAGCATGCGTAACAACCGAAAAGAGGAAAATAATCAGTTTCACACAATCCACATCCAACCATAAAGTATTTTACTCACTAAATTAGAAGCATCGGATTCGAATCCTGAGAAGGGTAGTGTCTAGATACAGTATTAACTATTAACTAAGAGACAACAGGAAGAACTTCACAGTTGAGAATCTTGAAACATAGTTAGTGATATACTGTAACCAGGAAATGTGAGGCAATCTTATTTTCACTGCTTCTTTTGATTGTTTATGCTTTCTTTCTTCAATTGTATAATATTGTCTTAAAGCAAGTTTACACAAATTTAAGTCAATTTTGTTAAGTTAAACTTTACAAGTATTATGTATTGAATCCTATGTAGCACATTCAAATTCATTAATCCAATTATTCTACCCGAAAACGATATTTTGGACAAAAAAACTATTTCACCTAATGGAAAACCTAAAACAGTGTTTTCAAAAACCTAAAAATCCAGTCCCTAGTGATAAAACACCAAAAAATACCAACATCCAAAATCCACCGTCGACACTTCACATACCAGTATGGAAGTATAAAGTATCAAATTTACCTCGCTGTTCATGATGCCCCAGAAAAGAAGAACTGCAGATACTATCAGAGCCTTCATATTTGTAATATGATTCCTGCTTGGTGTGTATTGGTCTTTATATGCAGTCAGATATTGACTTTAAGCAATAGTATGCAATAGTTAAAATTGCCTGCTATCTTTTGTCATTATTCATTTACAGGAATGTTGTTTTATCTGCAAAGAATGTATATTATATACTCCATACCAAATTCTGATAAAGTTAATTACTGTTTTTTAGAAGTTGTAAATTTCATTTACGAGACACATTCTGAGATAGGGTTAAGCAATCCTATGAATCATATCTTACTTCTGAGGTAAAGTCATTTCAAGGTTTTTTCAGCTCTGAATTCACAGGTCTTAAGGGATTATAATAATGTTTGGTCTTTATATGCAGTCAGATATTGACTTTAAGCAATAGTATGCAATAGTTAAAATTGCCTGCTATCTTTTGTCATTATTCATTTACAGGAATGTTGTTTTATCTGCAAAGAATGTATATTATATACTCCATACCAAATTCTGATAAAGTTAATTACTGTTTTTTAGAAGTTGTAAATTTCATTTACGAGACACATTCTGAGATAGGGTTAAGCAATCCTATGAATCATATCTTACTTCTGAGGTAAAGTCATTTCAAGGTTTTTTCAGCTCTGAATTCACAGGTCTTAAGGGATTATAATAATGTTTATTTAAACTATCCTACAACCTGCCTGTTACAAATACACTAGTTTCATCCCCAAAAAAGCAACAATACCCTTGGTACCAAGCGAGGTGGCCGAGATGGTAACGTTTTGCATTTGGGAGGTCCCAGGTTCAAATCCCATGGCTGGCCAATTTGACATGGGTTTTTTTCCAGGTTTCCCCAGTTGTAAAGGCAAATACTGAACTGGATATTTACATACCATGAATCATCCTCACCATTTCATCCTGTATCATATCCATTTAAATTAATATCAGTTGAAATTTATTCCATAAATTTCACCAATAATAGAAATAATTGACAATCTATAGTTCCATGGCCTACCCTACTGTATAGACGCAGATCCCGATATGGCCTAGTAATTAAAAGGAGTATGAACACAGCTGAATTATATATATATATATATTCATCAGTAATATGCCACATAACTTAAATGGCAAATCAAAGGTATTGCTTTCTGCAGATGATACTAGTGTATTTGCAATCTGTAACTCACAAGAATGTTAATCAAGAGTAGCTGCAAAGGTATTTCATGAATTAATTACATGTTTTCAAGCTAATAAAATGACACTTAATATTCAAAAGACTCACTATTTTAAATTAACAACATTGTATAGATATATCTCAAACCTCATTATTACTTATCAAACACAAGACATAGAAGAAATAAGTACTGGTAATACCGAATTTGATTTAAAATTCAAATAGGATTTCAATTTGACCAAAATCGTGACTGGAAAACACACATTGAAATACTGTAATTCAAAAACTGAGTTCAGCATGTCTTTGCCTTAAGAGTTTTTAATGATATATTACAGTAGGATGCCGTACAAATGATATATTTTGAATATTTTCACTCTGTAAAAAAGTATAGAATCACATTCTGGGGCTACTCTTCCCCACCCCACAAAGCTGAAACGAGCCATGGAAATCTGTAATTGCCTATAGACCTATAAATGCATAAAACCACATTTCTCCTGAACATTTTTTGCTTTCTACTTTATTTTTATATAAAGTTTCAATTGTTCTCCCACGGTATAGCCTACTTCTGCAAGTGAATTCTCCTTTTTACCTCAATAATCCCTTGGATCATTGTGGATATTGTGGATCATTTCAATAAAATTGAACATTTACTTCATGTCTAATATCATCTATCATCAATAGACATAAATAAGTACAACACAAAGCAGAATTTAATTGTCTTACTTATTGTCACTTTATAGCATGTCATTCCATGAATCCTTATGTAATTTTCTTTGCTATTTTATTGTGTCATGAGCCCCAGTTGTCATTCAACCCGAAATACTCCTGCTGTGTAGCAGTTTATTATCTTCCTAAAAATGCCAAAGAATAAATCTTTGAAATTTACACTTCTCAGAGAATGGATTGGAAGTAAGGACTTCTGTGTTGACAGGATAATACACTTTGCACGTTTTACATAAATAGCAATAGGTTTTATGTTTCTTTTGTATTTTTTAAATCTTTAATTGTGCCAGTAGTGACTTAAAATGTGGAAACAAATTTGTTCATGTACAAGCAGGGCTGTAGCAAGGTCCTTCTGCGCCCTTGGCGAGTTTGACAAATCTGCACCCTCCAATAATGGACAATTTTTTTAAATTTCTGTAAAACTGTTTATTATTTTAATATAAAAACACTGTTATATATACCGGTATATATTAATGTTTATTTACATTCAGCTTCCCTCAGTTAAGGGTTGCCCTAAGACAAAGCGTAATATAAAAGAAAATGATTTGCACCACAAAGAAGTGTTTACAAGCATTTACACTAAACATTAAGAAAAACTCACATATATCAAGAAAACTTATGAAACAAGAAAAAAAAGAAAATTGAAGACAAATATATACAATTTAGGAATGTAAGTGATTCCTGAGTATAGAGAGGGAACCTTTCAGGGCTGTCAGAGACACTTCTTTTATTAAAATGCTGTTCAGACGGAAGAATCTGCAGAAATCTACAAAGAATGAAGGAATTGTCCCTCTTGCACCCACCATCAGGCCAAAGAAGAAAGGGAGTATTTTCCTTTGTAGTATGCGATGGTGGGTTCGTAGATACGACATTTTTCAGCATGAACTTCTGCAGGTTGGGTGCTACTTGTTTCAAACCTGACTGTAGGATCGATTACATATCCATTGGTTGAGCCTGGTGGAATGGCGATGATGTCAATTCTTCTAGAAGAGCCACCTTCAGAAACACCGTAGACCTCTTCAGCTACTTGATGATGATTTTCCCGCAGAGCTTTTGCAATTAATGTTCGGATCTTGTGATGGCGACTGTTCCTCAACACTTCTCCATAAGGACAAGCACCCAAGACGTGAGCAAGAGTTTCTTTCTCACTGCTGCAACTAAGTGTTAGCCTTTATTTTCAGATGATTGAACTACTTAAAAAATAATTAAATCATAAAATCTTGTGTCAAAAGTAAAATACATAATAAAGTACATAATAGGCCTGAGGCCTACTAAACTGTTTAACACATTAATATAGGTAAAAGTATTTTTTTTTAATAGTTGAACCACTTTAATCTCAGTAATAACGTACATTTTAATTTTTATTGTCATATCTTTCCATACTGTTCATGATTTATGTTATCATACTCTGTCAATAAGAAACGTGTTAATTAAACAACGTTGCGCGACAGCTTTTTGTTTGTAGACAATTGGCATAATACTACAGATAGTTCACGTGCAGTAATTTTTAATAATCTGAAAGATTTCTTCCATTAACGTGGGATTTTTAATGCTTGATAAATTGCGCCAGTCTAAAAAGGGCGGGATTTTTCATGATTAATTTTGTGCCCTCTTTGTACCTGCGCGCCCTTGGCTGGGACACATCTCACCACCTAGCTACGGCCCTGTGTACAAGCAGCTGATTAAGGATGAACAGAGGAAATTGAACACAGACATAGTGTGCAAAGTGGTGGTGTTTAGTTTCAACAAAAGGGTTTTGTCATATAATTTGCCCTTTTTCTATTAAATACCAGTACCTAAATTTGTCTAGAAAAAACACATGTACATCAATTTTATCTTAAATGAGGTGGCATAAGTTATTTAGTAAAATTAAAATTAGTATAGGACTATAGGCTACTATTAATTCATTTGTAAAAACCTAAAGGTCCTAAATTGGAGGTTATAAATTTCTACATAATTTCTATTTGACATTTAAAAATCTTTTCCCTAATAATAGATGATGAGGATGATGATTGCTATTATTATTGTAATTGTTGTTATTATTATTATTTTGTTTGCATTGTTATTGTTTTATTTTTATCATTATTTTATTATTACTGTTGTTGTAATTATATTATTATTATTATCATTATCATTATCATTAACCCTGGCCCATGTGGGAAAGAAAATTATCTTCAAGGGAATAATATGCACGGGTTGTTGGTAGCACTGACGGTTGAACTGCAGGAGTGAAGGTGGTTCATCTTTCTTATGGGGATCTTTAATTTGTTTATAGATTTTAAAATCTTTTTGTTACTTGTTACTGCATTATGCAATTACAGTACCTTAATTTGTATCACAGACCGTAATGTAACACAAACATTTTAAACGTTGAAAATGTGAATTTAACTTCATAATCTGCATCATTCTGATCAGCCTATTTGACACTGGCGATGTCTTTACAAAATGAGGTTAAGGGGCCGGAGATAATGGAATCTGCCTTCGAAAAGCACAGAAATAAAATCAATATAGATGATGCAAGGTATGACAGATTACTATTAATTGTGGTTTTGTCTCGAAGTAGATTTTTTTCATAACTGATAACTACATTTCCCTGTATTTTATATCGTTCTTCTGTATGTCATTACCCAGTGACTTATATTTGGTTATAGGCTAGCTCGTGAGGCTGCTCGTGAACAGTGGGACACTATTGCTACCGTAGAGACGGCTTTCCGAAATAGTTTAGAACCACGGCGGTCCATTATACCTCACATCACTGTTCAGCAGGCTCTAGTTTTCTTTCAGCAGCGTGACATGACTGTAGAACTGGTAAGGTTTATGTACACACACACATTTGTTAGTATAAATGAGAGGAGCCACTTGGGATATTTAGCCTGATTGGCATGTGAGGGCTTGTTGTGGTTTTGTTGCAGTCACAAGTGAATACTGGTGAGGAGCCTAGGGGCCTCTGCACTTTGCTGTCATGCCTTCTTGGACCTCCTGAGCTCCATGACCATCTCACTGGAGAGAAGGATTTGGTGTTTGCCATCGCACAATGTGAGCATAAGCATCTTGTAGTTTGTTCAGTTCAGATTTAGGGGGAAAATAGTTTTATGCCGTGCAATAGACTTCTCCCACCAACTCTCCCGCCTGGGAAGGTGGGTTTTAGGGTTTCGTTTAGGGATTAGAAATTCAATTTGAGACATAATAAACCTCGCGCTATTCAGTATTTTGCTCCTAAACTAACATAAACGTTCTTAACCTAACAAAACGGCGGAACTTGGCTGTGCGTGGCATAAATCTATCTTTTACCCAGATTTACTATATAGCTCATATTTGGGTTTCTGTACGAGTTATTCCAAGTGGTTATGTGGGCTGTTGCTTGCATACATACACTCCCATTTTCTATTGATGAACTTTTTTCTCAGTAGTCCATTATGCATAGGCTGGGTAACTGCTTTATTAATGTGCCAATGCTACTGGACTGTTGTTGGCCATATGGTATATGGCCCATTTTGAGTCCCCATGCAAAGTATATTCAGGGATTCTAGATAAGTGGCAATTAAATTAGGAATAGTGGGTGAAATGGAAGAATCTGCTACTTCTTGGCCCCCAAATGTTACAAATGCCTTTCAGTTTTTTTTGCAAAATAGCCTATGTTCCAGCATAGCTCCTATCTCATGTTTCTTGTGTAAGAACATGATGTCATTTGTTCACGTTCTTGACTGTCAAAGAACCCGAGGGCCTTCATTTTTGTAATAATATTGGTAATTATTTCATAAAAAGGATCTGGAGAAAATTTCCTTTGATATTTATGTTTTGTTTTGTTATATACTTTTTGTTCTTGAGTTCACCATTTCATACTTTTTGTTTTTTATTAATAATTATATCATAAGTAAATATATATTAAGAATTGAACATTCAGAATGAGCACTGTTTGATTACCTTGCTAAAAGTTGACTGACTCACCTGAAACTGCCACTGTGTAGCGAAAAATCAATCTTCTTGTCATCCCTTACTGTCAGCATCATGAGCTGAACACCAAAGTGAGCGCTGTTTGGTTACCTGGCTAAAAGTCTGGATTAGCTTATCACAATATTGAAGAACTCAAGAAAAACATGTTTAAGGTATGTGTGATAGGATTGGCTAACACAGAGAACCAAAACCAATGAAAGTCTGGTGGGAAATTCAAATTAACTGATATCAATAATAACTATAACCTGATTTTTCCAGAAAGCTAACTAATTTGAATATTCAAAAAACTTCTCTTGTTAAAAGTAACTTCCTGGAGAAATATCTGCTCTAACATTGACTTTTTTTTTGTTTTGGAAACAAGGCTAAATACTGTAATAAAACTAAATAACTGAGCAATGTGGCAGAGATGGTAATGTCTTGCACTCGTATTCGGGAGGTCCCAGGTTCAAATCCCGTGGCCGGCCAATTTGACATGTGTTTTATCATGGTTTCTCCAGTCGTAAAGGCAAATGCCAAATTTGATATTTACATACCATGAGTCATCCTCACCATTTCATCCTGTATCATATCCATTTAAATTAATATCAGTTGAAATTAACTCCCATTAAATACACCGACATTAGAAATAATTGACAAGCAATGGTTCCATGTCCTACCCTACTGTACAGACACAGATTCCGAACTCCTGATATAGCCTCGAAGCTAAAAGGAGTATAAACACAGCTGAAATTTTAAAAAAATTAAAAAAATAGCTGCTTTTCAACGTCTCAGAATTGTTGCCCATCTCAGAATTCTGGTCGCTGGAGTGATCTGGCAATCGGAAATTTCACACACTGCACTGATATTATGTTTCTTTGTATCCACCGTAAGTTAGATATTTGTAGGTCTAATTAAAATTTATATACACTGTTTGAAATTATTACAAAAAAAAAAATGAATGAGAAATAGTCACATAGGCTAATTTCCTCAACCTTTAATGTATTCCAGCATAGAGTACATGGCTGTATTGCAGTAGTGCACATTCAGATATCCGAGGGCCTTTTCACACTGTGTCACTTGTGACGGTCACCGCTAGTATTGCTAATAGTAGCTAAATAACAAAACAATTTGTAATTTAAACCAATGCTTCTTTGCCGGTGACCTGTCACAAGTGTTCGGAGTAGACACTGCAGCGTCACTTGTGTTTGGGTGGGTCACCACAGTGGCCCAGTGTGAACACTCCCATTTAAACCAATGCTTCTTTGCTGGTAACCGTCATAAGTGACCAAGTGTGAAAAGGCTCTTAGCTTCATTCACAGTCACATTATTTGCAAGGCAAGGCAAGGCTTAAAATCTAAGTTTGTGTATGAAATGATTGGCATGTATCTACCCTTCAGAGAATTTATTGGGAAAAATGTTTCAAATAAAAGGTTTTAGCTCTTAATATAATATACCATATATTAAAACTGAAATTCTCTTCGTGTAAAGTGGTACTGAAGTAGAGTTGTTTTCATGCTTCATGCAGTATCCCTGAATGATACACAATCCAAATAAAGTCTGATGTAATGCACTCGCATAAATTTCTTAATCCTATGCATGGGTACTACAACTTTCTGTCTTCACATTCTGATAGAGAATAAGATGCCATATTGCAAGAAGTGCATATTCAGTTATTTCAACCTCAGCCTTTATTGTTTGCATTGCAAGACTAAGTTTCTACAAATGGTGGCTGGCTTTTTACTACTCTTCAGAGGATTTCTATGGAAAAAAGTGGTTCAAATATAAGTTCTAGCTTAGTAGAGGCCCACTAAATCCTTAGAGCCATTTTTAGGAAATCAAGGAGAAATAAATTTTCTTCAAGTAAAGTAGTATTAAAGGTAAAAGAAAGTCATCATCAAGGTCCGGATTCTTGGACTCATATTCAGGAGGTCCTGGGTTCAAATCCCGTGGCCGGCCAATTTGACTTAGGTAGGCTATTTTCATGGTTTCCCCAGTTGTAAATGCAAATACCGAATTGGGTATTTACTCACCATGACTCATCGCCGCTATTTCATTCTGTATCATATTCATTAATTTTTTATATAATTTGAAATTAACTGATGCCATAATCACATCAACAATAGAAAACAGTTGCACATCATTATTTACAAGGCCTACTGGAATACACACAGAACCTGAACTCATGATATGATATTGCTGTTCAAAAAAATACCTTACGAATAAAGCTGAATCTTATAATAAAGTCCGATGTTCGGTGCTCCAAAGCATTTTGGTTGGCTGTTGAAGACTGCCAATCAGTAGCCGAGCTGCCACAAACCAGTAAATGAATTACATTTTTTAAAGCACATACTGGAACATTACATACATGTGAGGTATCAATCTAAAGATTTTTTTGTTCCGGTGTTATTAATTTCCATGCTGTTAAGTTATAAGTAGTGTTTTGACTAAAATATTAAAATAAAAATGTTACATTTTTAAGTCGAACAGAACATTTTTTTCTGTATCTCAATCCAAAGCCCCATCACTGATTCATTCAACGAATAAGTTAATAAACAGTGAAACAAAAAATGAATAATAGTAGTGATTATGATTAACTTTGAAGTTAAAATTATTATTAAATCTACAATTAACGAGGGAGTAACCTTTATTTCCTTTTAAACACTTCTTACTTATTTATGTGTCATTGTTAATGTAATTTGCTGACAGTTTGTTTACAGCTTGAATGTGACTTCATTGTGCATATGTCATAATAAGGGACTAGATGCTTAGGTTTTTACCTATTTTTTCCTTACTACCAAAACAAGAAAAGTGCATACACTTTGTCAATTCATATCCATAGGATTCACACACATGATAATATAGTACCTAAAACACCTAAATGAATGTAAAAACCTAAAATGCCTAATTTAATCTTAACAGATGTTTTGGTCCTATTTTGGTCCTTTTTTACTTGAAAAATCTACATTTTGTGGGGGGAGAGAAAAAAACTATTGTCGTGTTGAAAATACAACCACCAGCGTATCCTTTCACATTATCATTCAACCCATTATTGTCTAGGATGGATGAGGCCAAGAAGTATTGGCACATACACTGTATTCCTTTTAAATATCATTCAGCTTGTAACAATCAGTTTCCTATTATCCACAGCCACCCATAAAGCATTTTTATTATCCCAGTTAGAAGCACTGGATTTGAATGCAGAAAAGGCTAGGATCTATAGATACAGTATTAACTATTTTGGTCTCTTCCGCTTAAATTTTCCAGGGTATGCGGTTTATTTTTATTATTCAGGTGAATGCGAGCAGAAATCTTATTTGTGGCAGCACAAAGAAACCACATCTCACTGCTTCTTTTGATTATTTAGATTTTCTTTCTTAAATTTTATATTTGTGTCTTAAAGCATGTTTCAGCAAATTTAACTCCATTTTTCAGTTAAATTTATACCCTTTTTTATACCCTAAAACAATGTTTTAAACAAAAACCTAAAAAAACTATTTCACTTATTGAAAAACCCAAATCAGTGTTTTTAAAACCTAAAAATCCCGTCCCTGGTCATAACATAACCTACATGTTCAGTAGGGCTGAAAATCGATTAAAATTTCTAATCGAGTTAACGCTTGACTTTAATCGATTAATCGATAAACAGGTCGGTATTTTAAACGAAACCAAAGTGTACACTTAATATTATTTTACACGTTTAATAACTACTACACTACAGATAATCAGAAGAAATCCTGAATTAATTAATTAATACTAGTTAACTAGTGAAAAAATATATACAAAACTGTGTGTGCAGCAAAATCTGCTAGATTCCAGTAAGAAAACTTTCTTCCCTTTAGCGTACTGGATATTCAGTATCACGGTAAACCTTGAAAAACTAAACTACCCTTCAGGTTACTGAATAACGAGAGAAAGGAGTTTGGTCATTTGACTCATTTCTCGAAAAAACGTTTTTCACAATTTGACTAAACCGATTAATCGGAAAATGTAATTGATCGACGATTAATCGGTACAGCCCTAATGGTCAGTGAATCAAATTACAAACCTCAATTGCCAGTGCATTCTGTAAAATCGGCATATATTTTTAAGCATTTGTTATGTGATTATAAAAGACTTATCTGAATTCCGGTTTCTCTGGCACTTATGCACTTGAAAATCATTTTTAAAATAATCTACAAACATTTTGAATCTAGCTAAATTTAGCTAGCACGAATTGATGGTTAAAATAAAAAGTTCATTCTATAAAAATTGCAACTGTAAATAGATCTGGGCTGCTTGTAATTGTGTAAATGTACCAATGAAGTTGGTAGATGGAAGTAGATGTGCCGTGCCAAGGGATGTTGGGCAACATAGTTTTTTTTATATAACTTTTTTGACAGATACCAATTGGATTTTCTTGGCCTGATCCACGCTTATCAAAGACAACATTTTACATTTCAAAAAAATCACTTCCAATGGAATCCTCTTGCAATTAGAAAACAATTTTTTTTTTATTCTGTTAGTATGATCTTTTTCTTTATTGTATATGCTTTTTCCTTAATGACCCATGAGCCCATAATAATCTTTTATACATCTGTTCGAATAAAGTTATTGTCCTTTTAATTTTTGTACGAATGTCTTGTGCTTTGCCTAATTATAACAGTGAGTTTCATATCCTCCATGGAGACCTGGAAATAACAAAAAAAAAATCACTTTTATTTGTGTCCATTTGTATTTTGCTTTAGAATTAAGGGAGTCGGTGCAATGGCACAACTCTGCTGGCAAGGGAAAATAGATACTGATACCAATTTGTATCACCTGGGGGTAGGGTTGCCAACTATTAGTATTTCCCAGTAAATCCTGTATTTTCTTTAATTGGGACGAAAATCCTGGATCCCGTTTTTTCAAGATATATCTTGTATTTTCAGAATTCTCAGGAACATAAAGAATTTTTCATTAAGGAAGAGTAAATGGACTGACACATGAAATATGAGTGGTGTAGATCTGATAAAAGCAGAGCTTCAGGTTACTGTAAATTGTTATTATAGTTGTAAAGAATTTTTCACTTTTGTAAAGACTGACAAAGGTATACAGAAATAGGCACAATCTGTTGTCAAATCCTAGCAAGCCAGAAAGAATTAAAAAGATAACAGATTGTAAATCACTGTAATCTCTCAGGTGTTAAACCCCAGTCCCGATATTTTTTTTGTATTGGCAGAAATGTAGAGCGATATATAATTTTTTTTTTTTAATAAAGAATATTAATTACTGTAAATGACCATTTGTTTTGCTGTTCAAGTAGCTAGCTTTGGGTCTTTTTTCCCCCCATTATTTATCTCTTATTTTCTCTTCTGTTACACTATTATTTCTTATTTTCCACTTTCAAGAGTGGCAAATCTATCTGGGCGTGATACAGATGCTCCCCTCTGGAATGTCTTATAACCTCAATAATGTTTTGTCCTCTTTGTTTCTATCAACCAGAAGTTTTATATTTATAAAACATGAATATTTTATAATCAGTAGGCTTCAGAAGTTAATACAATAGAAATGTTTTGGTTGCCTAAAAAGGCATTAAGAAAAGAAAAAGTAATTCAATAAAGGCATTGAAATTATATTGCATAAAAATGTTACAGCTCTCATGACACAACTGCATTCGAAAAATTAAATTGTAGCTACTATTCATTAACCATTCTCTTCCAAACTTTTTTTTTATTTTACTAAAATATATTAATGATGTAAAAGCATGGAACTAGCTTAACACCATAAAAGCACACTAGTCAAAATTTCTCACTCCTATGTCGCTTCCAAAGTTACTAAACAGTGAAATTTCTCAGAACCATCATAACATGTCAAGCCCTATGGATGGCAAAGAAATGTTTTAGGGTAAAAAGGCTTTTCTGCTGCCAGAAGTACATACAACGTGATGCATTATCTGGAGATGTCATCATGAAGATGGACAAAAAAGACTACATTTTACTGGGCCTATATTCCACTTCTGTGGAATTCAAGATCACTTTTCTAAAATTTTAAAGAAATTTTAACAGTGATTATTTAGGGTTGATAAATTTCATTTCATTTCAATATTATAGGGCTTAGTGACGTTGCATCTATTGAACTTTTGGTCCATTGGGGTTTGTGGTTAGGTGGATGAGTCTTTTCATAATAAGTGATTATTTAGACTACTTATTATTCTATACAAGTTAATAACTCTAGAGCAGTAACTTATGTGTACTGTGATATTATAAAGTATGTTTTAGATTAGTTTGTATATTTAATATTTTATAACAGAGCTTAGGTGGGAGAATTTATTTTAACACATTGTCATGCTGACCCCCTCAATATTGTGGTTCGTTTGGTTTCATTGCTATAAGTAGTGTTCGGATGTTTATGACATGTAATATTTTTGTCCTGACCTCCATTCTCGCCACAAACACAAATTAAATATTAATTGCACATTTGTTATCTTAATCGGACCGTTTTTATTTTGCATATAAAGTCATATTTCAGTCATTTTCATGATCTTGGTCATATTTCGGTCATATTTATAATCTAACATCATATTTCAGTTATAAATTCAGTAAAAGAGCTCAATTATTCAGTATGTGCAATAAATTTTGGACTTATTTTTTTATTTATTTATTTTTTATAAAAGAGTCACCAATATTTTGGTTTTACTGTAAGTGAAATGTGAAGGGCAATAACACGTAATAGCACAGTTACCTCTTCCTCCTTGTTGTTAACAACTTCCAATAGATATATTTAAAAAAATATTTTCAGTTCACATTTGCAGTATTATCTGGTAGTAGTTCTTTACAAGTAAAACTGTAAATTTGCTAAAAAGTGATTATCTGATTGAATTAATGTGAAATAGTAATTTAGTGTCGGTAAACGTTTTAAATTGGAACATTTATTTTTAGAGAATTTGTTCATTTATCATGTCATATTTAGGATTTTTGGGTCGTATTTAGTCATTTTTAAGGTCATATTTACAGTCATATTTTCCACTTTTTTAGGTCATGAACATCCAAACCCTAGCTATAAGTGTATCATTCTAACAAAAGAAGACAAAAAAAATACAAGTGCCACCTAAATGACTTACAATGATAATTACAGTATTCCCCCTAAGTCTTTCAAGTCACAACAGTTCAGAATAACCTAATAGCTACTGACAGATGCCACTCATTAGTTTGTGTACTTACACAAGGGTGGGATCAAAAGTCTGCCAGATGCGAGGGAGAGGCTTAGGCATCAAAGTGCACTGCAATGGACCAACCTCAGTCACTGGCTTCTCAAATCTGGGATCGATATCACCAATCATGTTTTTAATCCACTTCATTGGATATTCAGGAGTTCCTAGGATACAGAAATTTTCCGAATTAAGTGGCTGTATGGAAGCTTTTTTTACAAATTTTTGTATTCAATATTAGTCAGTATAGTTCATGGAATGTGAAGTATAAAAAATCCCTTTAGGCAGGCCTACAGGCTGAGGTAGATTTCAAAGTGCTTTTGGTTTAATTTATTATCGCTGCACAGCACTCTTCTTTTTTAGCCTTGGCATGGCAAACCCGCAGTAATAAGAACTGAATTCGGTAAAGAGGAAAAGCCTACAATCATTTGTTTTGACAACAAGAATAGGATATAATATTCTGGGAGGCCGTGCGCAAGATCAGCAATGAATAAAATTAGCAAAGCCGCTAAACAAGACAAAATTATGATATTATAATAATTCTTTTAAGTGTTATTATTTTCAAACATTAAAATCTCGCGTCATATGAGAGCTATCAAGAAACTAGTTATTGATTTGTAGAGTACTCATCAAGAGCTTTTCAACGATACCCCACAAGACGTGGTTTCAAAAGTTTCGAATTTTCATCCCCCCACCCCACCCTCACTCGAACCCCCGAATCGTTGGGGTCACTGTGAACTCCATAGGGAGTACTCTAATTTATTCAAACAAAGTTTCCCTCTATACTTCATAGGGGCCGAGATATACATTTTAAAAATTTCAACCCCCTCCCCCGACCACCCCCTTGGGCCAATTTTGCTCATTAACGAACTTGTCCGAACTATTGGGCCTAGAAATAACATACAGCCTGCTTGAAGGTGGAGCAGGTTGAAAGGGCCCGTCATACAATGAGACATTCCAAACATTCACTTCTTTCAGTCCAGTGTCCATTCAGATGTTAAACGTTACACTACAGTTACAAAGTTACAGTTAATCACTCACTTGGACCCACATGATTTTCAACCCCTTTGTGTACTAGCAATGGACATATACTGTAATAAATTGTGTTACTTTACAGTATTTTATTTTGAGCTAAAGTTCTCTATTTACATTTATTCTTTCATAATACAGTACAGTAAATTAATACGGCACTGCATTATGCCATTTTTATTTTAAAAACTAAGTTTCGTTTTAGTGCCACTCTCGCTTTGTGCCAGTAAATGTTAGAGAACCGATGGTGGCATTATAACGAGGGTTGACTGTAGATTAATTTGAAACTCACTGCTTTTGTTGTATGGGTGGATACCTCCTATTATAAATGGCTGGAAGTTGTCGACAGCCCAATGCCATGTGTAAGGCTCACAAGATGTCTCCATGATGTTACCATGACAGCCACAACACAGGGATATTTTACTTTCTTTATATATACCTAATCACCCAAAGTAAAGTATTTTTAACATTTAAGGTCACATTTTTTTATGTATTGTGGTCTCTTGGTAATCAAAACATTTGCCTCAAAATGCTGAAGTTTCAATTTCTTTATTGTATAAAATCAGGATGTATAATCTTAGCCATCTTCATGACATATATAGCCTACTAGCTTAAAAGGCCCGGCGTCGCCCGGGTTTTTATTTTGTAATTTGAAATTAACTTATGAAGGACTTTCGATTTGTAGGCCTACATAGAACTTGAAATGAGGAAGAACGACTTATCACACTTAAACTATTTCCTCAGAAAACGCTGATATAGCCACTACATGCTTGATTTCCTTTTGCCACATTTCTGGCGTCACCATCAATACTGCTCTGTCAAACCGTTTCCTAACATCGCATAATTTAAAAGTTTTGTTATTTCTGGCCACAAACCCTTTGATAAAACTCCATACCAGTTCAATTGGATTCAAATTGCTATGATAAGGGGGCAACCTCAGTACTTGATGGCCCGCTTTATTTGCCATATCATCAACCACATATTTATTTTCATCTTTGTCCGCGAATTCCTGTGCTAAGATCACTAACTCTGCCTTAACACTTTTATCATTAAATGTTACATTCTTTTCTTGTAGGCATTCCACAATATCTTGCTTACGCCAAGAAGTATTTGGACGCCGATAGAGTTTCACACTGTGGTATGATGCATTGTCCATAACTATTAAACTGTTGGGTTCAAGTTTCGGCAAAACATTAGCAAACCAGTTACGGAATACCTCTCCATTCATGTCTTCGTGGCACTCACCTGTTTTCTTTGACTCAAAAATGAGCAAACCCCCATCTACGAAGCCTGTTTCACTACCTATATGCGTAACTATTAGGCGTTTCCCCTTACCCATCAGATTTTTTAAACCTTGACTTAATCCTGCCCTAAAAGCTTTGATTCAACAGTAGTGTCATGCCAAATTTTAGGGGTGGTGTGTCCTGCATTTACCCATGTCTCGCCTAAGTAATAAAACTTTCGACCCTCTGCTCGGTATTGCCGTACAGCTCTAAGATATCGTCTTCTCCAAAGTACAATATCATCACGATCTACTATAACATTAACCTAACTTCTTTTCACATATTTCATTCCAATGTCCAACAATAACTTATAAATTGATGTTCTTTTAAAATTAGGTAGGTCGGAGTCCTCATTGACAGCACAAAGAAGTTTATCCACAGTTGGAGATATGTTATCAAAAAAGAATTGATGAACTTTTGCTCGAATAGCACTTTTCACAAAGTCATCAATGTTATCTAAAACACTATGCAGCTTTTCAGCCTTTCTTGGGAGAGTTTTCACTACACCAGAGTCTCTGTATTCACTACGCACTTTCCAGATACTTCTGGTACATATACCGGTGAATTCAGATGTCAATTTGACAATGTCCTCAATTGCAAGTCCTGGATATATATTTTTTAAACCCATTAAACACATTCAATGTAATTTCCTTCTTCCACTTCGCAAAGATTTACCTCTCTTATTTTTAATTATGCCACTTGGGCCTGGTTGAATTTCAGTCATTATGTTTAATGCTTATCACAGACTGTGTTATAAATTATAAACACCACGTTTCGCTGTTCACTGAAATTTGTATGTTTACATTATTCACAACAATGACTCTCGCAAACTGGAGGGTTATATCACGAATGCCACGTTTCGCAATACGTTGAAACATTTGCAATAAGTTGTTATTGTTATCTTAAAAATTTTCGTCACATTTTATGAGCTTTTACTGTTATAAAAATAAAATCTAATACCGCACTATATTGTCTTGTAGCATGATGTGTGGTGTGGTTCAAATCACGTGCATTTGTTTACATGGACTTGCATTCTCAAAATGAATGGATAACACACTTTCGATTTGGTTTGGTTGCAAGACTCACTTTTGTTTTTGTTTGTTTTGTTATGAAAACATGTGAAAGTGGAACTCTCAAACTGTGAATGTCACACTTCTTTTGTCACACTTCAATCTTTTTATGTAAACAATTGACAGTAGAACATTCTAACTTTGTCTAACTTTGCCTCATTTCATCACATTTCCGACTTTCCCCATGGATTTTCCAAAAAAATTTTTTCATACAAACCTTCTCCAGACAATTACGATCACAACAAAACAAAAATCAGCCAAATCGGTCGAGCCGTTCTCAAGTGATGCGGCAACAACCCTTTTGTAAATTCATTTTTATTAATATAGATTAGCTCCAAAATTTACACATGTACTTGCGTTGATGATTGTTCCCTGTGAACAAATTTACGGGCGAAGGGAAAGATTTTACCAGCTTGTAAAACTGTTTCCCTGGCAAATGACTGCAGTATTTCCACCTACCATGGAAAATTATTTTTTCCCCTCTCTTGCAATAACCAAGGTGTAGAGATGTGGCGACTCCACCACCCAGAGGGAAACCACTGCAGTTAGCATCCCAAGTACTAGTGGGAAAACTAGACAATTGATTATGGGAGGAAATGCCCATATTCCAAACCCATATTCCACCTCAAAACCAAGGGAGGCAGATCTGGCTGCCAGCTGGCAGCTCCATCACCAGAATCGTTAACTTTAGGCCAGTAACCTTCACTTATTAAACATACTTAATAAAGAAACAAAATGAAAACTAGCCGGATCAATACAAAGTTGTCTTGGCCATGAAATATGATACTTGAATTAGCTACTGGGGTGTTCAAACAATGTGGGAAGTTGGTAAATTGGCAGAGTTTTAAAATTATAAGCTTTCTTTCTGGGAATCATTGAGGCTAGATGAAACTCCTTCAGCGAATTCCAGACATTGAATGGAATCACGCTCCTATTTTCTGGCAGGGAAGAGGAAGAAGATTTACATAGAGAAGGAGTCTCAGTCTTGTTAATTAAAGAGGCTAGAAAGAGTTCAATAAATTGATGCCCTACTTCAACTAGAATAATTTTGTAAGACTAAAAACTAAAGTGTCGGCCACAGTGGTATAGAGGTAGTGTGCCCACCTCTAGATCCAAAGGTCGTGGGATCAAACCCAGCCTAGGTCGATGGATTTTTCAGGACATAAAAATCCTGGGCAAAGAGTCCTCTGGAAGGGACATTAAGCTGGGGGCCCATGTTGTAGATTTGCGGCATGTAAAAGAACTCCAAGCCTAAATTAGAGCCCCTGGACAAAATTTCTCGGCCCTTTCACGTCCAAGTAATACCTTAGTTTCCGGAGGGGGGTTGGGCTTACCACCTGTCCTTCTGCCCTCTCTCGGAAAATAAGTGTAACAAAAGTCACATAGGTAACGGAAACCTCCACTTGGAGGCCCTTCACCCCAACAAAAGGGATATAGGAAGACAGATACAAAAAAATTAAAGTGCATCCTATTACAATTGTGCAGTGCTGCACACCAACTGAGGTGGCTGAAGAGGAGATGAAGACCAGTGATGACTTTATAATGGCTGCCTACAGGTGACTTCAGTGCACAGTTAGGCTGTAATAATTATGGAGGTGAGAAGACAGGCTTTGCATAGGTGTGTCGAATATCAATGGAACTCGTTTTTTGGAAGTTCTATTACCATATATCCTCACAGCAATTGCCACAAAATATGATCATGGGTATCCCTGCTCCAAAACACAAACTAGATAGACCATTTTGCTATTAGTAGAAAGTTTAGATCTTCACTTCTGACTATACATAACAAAAGAGGAACAGATTTTTAACAGCGATCACTATCGTATGTTGGCAAAAGTAAGGTTCGAGATTTCAAGACTGCAAGGTCATGTAGGTATAGATGTTCAAGAATTTGACACAGATAAATTAAAAGATAAAGAATAATAACACAGTTCTGCCTGGAATATAATGAATAGCTTTGCTATCCTGATGGAAGAAAAAGGCAAGTTGGTTAATGTTCTGGTCTTAAGTATTGAACAGAGGTGGGAAAAGATCAAGACAACTTTTAGTGAGGTAGGAGAAAAAATAATAAGGTTTAAACAAAAGTTTAAAAACCTTGGATCTCCGATGGATCTTGGGAGATGATTTCACAAAGGAATGAACTTAAAAAGAAAAACGTTAAATTATGCTGAAACTAGACTGATGAAGGACATTGTTTCAAACCAATATAGGCTTAAAAATAAAGAAATAAAGAGAAATTTAAAGTGAGATAAAAGGAAGTGGGTTGAAAATCTAGCAGAAGAGCGGTAAATATACTCGTTAGAGCACATAAAATATGATTTTGATAAATAGGAGAAAATATTGATATGACCTAATTTGTTAAGAAATGGTAGGATGACCTCCTGTATCTGTTTTTTCTGTATTGTAGGTAAATTGGACATGTCAGAATCAGTACATGTGCGCATGCTGCAGACAGTGTACCAGCGCCTCACTGGAGCTCATGTTGAGTGTCCGCCATATGGTGCACATTGGGAACACATAGGGTTTCAGGTATGTGCTTCACAAAGATATATTTCTTTTGTATTGGCCTTTCGTTATTGTAGTAATAATCTCATGGCTTATTGCAAAATAAACGTTTTCATGAGAAAGTAGGCATATACTGAAAAGTATACCCCTGTACACAATGAATAGGAGCCTGAATTTTTGGTGAAATATTACAGTTGATTTCAGTGTTAGGTTCAATTTAATTAGGTGGATATTTTGAAAAATAAGTTATTTTTAGACAGGCAAAGGTAAAAGAACCATTTTTAGCGGTAGATGATATTAATTATAAAATTATGCCACTGAGTGGTAAAAAATTATAACACTCCAGGGTTACCATCTATGGTTTCAGACAAATAAAAATAACTCTTAGTTAAAAATATTTGCATACGATTACTAAATAGACTCAGTTTGATAAAAATTGAGGATGTTAAAATTCATTATTCAAATGTTTTAAATTTCTCACGGTTAGTTGCAAAAAATAGTCACTTGGTGCCTGAAAAGCATTGTCCACTCTCATTCCATGTGTTGGCAGCCATGCACCAGAAAATCAAAAGCCGTAAAGTTATTATTTCACAAATAATTATGGCTGTCTAAAAATAGGGTAGGATACACATGGTAAAATGGTTTTATTTTGTTTATAGGATTGCTACACTCTCCCTTATGGGCTAGTTTTGCAAATATACCTATTCTCAAAATGAAATCTTGTTTTTACAACGTGTTAGCACTTCACCCTTCTCCCCGCACAGATAGCAGATTGCTCCACAGAGGTGCCTTGTTGTCTTCCAGCTCAGGGGACACTCACTCACAAAATGCTGTACACTCAAAGACATGTTCCACTATGAGTGTTAGGTTTATTTTTTATTCACTTTTCACATTTCTCAGTCTTATTCCAATGAAAAACAAAACTGTTATCTTTACTATTCTTCTTTTTACACCGCATATTTCATGGTCAGTCTTTTTCCAGTGGTTCTACCCCTGATATTTCTCCCTCTGAATGGTCTTAGCGTAAAGTTTGGTTATAGCCGTCGTCATCACTGTCACTGTCACCGCCATCGCATCAGCTTTCAACACTGTTATTTTGAATCAAAATTCTTTCAATTGCATTTTTTATGATACTGTCTTTCTCATTTTCTTCAATATGAAGACATACATTTTCCCACTGTGGTTCACTGATCTCATCAAATCTCTGGCGACACAGCCTTTCAACGTCTTGCAGTTTGAAGGTGGTATTTCTGCTCCCAACCCGCTGTTTGACATCTGCCCAGATTAGTTCAATGGGATTGAGATCTGGATGGTAAAAAGGCAATCTAAGAACAGTGTGGCCATTTTCCGACAATACCTGGTCGATGACGTATGATTTATGTGCTGGCTTATTGCTCAGGATTTCATGTCTTTTTTAATAATGTGTTCAAATTCAGTGGTTTGTCGATCTGGGTGTTGTGGTATGATGCGTTGTCTACTACTAGTACGGATCTTGGGGGTATATTTGGTATCAAAATTGTTCGGATCCACTTTAAGTAAATGTCCATGTTCATCTCACGATGAAAATCCCCTGTTCTTTGTTGAGATTTCCACCCGTATGCACAATTATAAGGCGTTCTCCTTTTGTAACAGGTGCCATCAACCCCTTATTACTCTCGTCTGTCCAGTTTTTTAGTTGGAGTGGCTACTGTATATATGTATGTTTCATCTTCATACACAATTGATCGTCCTTGGGCCCTATATTGGCGAAGGAGTGTAAGGTACGTTTCTCGTTGGGAGTGGATGTCATGTTTTTCAATCAGAACTCCCCTATTAGATCAAGATTTTTTCCATCTAAAGTTTAATTACTTGACTATCTTCCTCAGGCTAGTTGCACCGCCTTGAAATTCTATGCTGTCTTGTGATTTTAACTTGATCAAAAGTCATTTTATTGTCTGCACAGTCCCTTCCTGCACATAGAATTGTCTGTTGAATAACACACTTGTCGAAATCATCTATGTCTGTTATTCTTTTAGGAAGATTATGCTTTTTCCCAGGTTTGTCAAATGATGTTCCTGCCTCTTCGTGTCTTTTTCATACTTGCAAAATCCAAGAAACTGTATTCACTGACACAGCCTGGTAGCCTTAGACTTTCTTTTTTGCACTTGTTTTATACTTTTGCAGTATGCAGGCGCATACAGTTCTTTTTGATTCAGTGTTGCTTCTTGTTTCAAAAAATCATGAACATTGGCAATAATCTCCCCGACTCTGACTATGTAAAATCTTATCACTCAGTTTAGAAATAACAGGAGGCATATTTAATTAGTTTTTACTTAATGAAAACACACCGAAAACATGGATTAGAGTTGCAACTGATAACACGATGCACGCCTTGCTGTGCTATGATTCCAGAAGGAACTGTACTGTGCCATTTAGTGCAGTGTGTCATATGTTCTGTTTACGGCACTTCCCCGTCGGATCCCCAGTTAAAGGCTCGCACACTGGTGTGCTGTTCAAGGACATGCCCCAAGAATCCCTGCACGACTTATAACAAAGTTTGCTCCTTTATTTACATTTATACTAAAATATAACTGAGAAACATGCAACTAAAATTATGAAAACAATATTTGGCAATAAAATTAATTTCAATTTTGGCAATGATAGATAAAACATAATTACTGTATGTCATATGGATTTCTTTTTTTATCCTTTTTTGTTCTGTTCTTGTTTTATCATAGGTAATTCCGTGGGATAAATCTATCTGATAAAAGTCATAAACTCGAGTATGATTTATTAAGACTAGCCAAGAATAAAATGTAATGGATTTTGTAAATAATAATATTTTCTTACTTTGTTTTCAATATTCTGCCAAACTAAATGAATGAACAGTCCATGCATCTATTCGATGAATCTATTTGAGTTACCAATGCTTACCCATAGTGTGTATCACAAGATTGTCGTCGTGGATTGCTAACATCAGAATGCAATAAAAGCACATGGCTTGTAGTGAATCAAAATTGTGTTTTAATCAGTGCAGATTTACGTTATTTCAAATTCTAAACAAGTTATGCTGTATAAAATAATGTGTTTTCATCTTGTTCACTGGCAGTATGCATATTAATCACTGCACATTTGATGCCTTATGTATCAAGTAACGAGCTGACGTTTTATCAGATAAAATTGCATCCTTATGTTCACAGCAAGAATATTACAAGATAAACGATTGTGATTGGTCTATGTCTGAGGAGTTGCAAAACGTTATTGGTCAGTATCTAGCACATGGCGTATGAATGGAATAGTATCTTCATGTGTGTGGCAGCCCTCTAACAAGGGAAGTTTTTGTACATTTGTAGGCTAAATAAAAAACAGCCATTTGCAAATAGAATTGTCAGTCAAATTCCATAAAAATGAATCAGTTAAATGGCAGAGAACTTCAAAAAAGATTATCACATGATTACTTTTTGTTTCTGACTTCTTAAATAAGATTTAAACCAATTGAATTGTTCTTTACCTATACCAATCATGTGCTACTGAGACTCCCGGGAGTCACTATACCTAGCTCTTCATTCCTCTTTCAGTAATGTTCAAATGTTACCTGTCCCAGTGTAATGCAACATGTATCAACGGCGTATTTGTTCATCAGTGGTGGAGTTACTAATATGAGTTCTTCAAACAGACATCACGTGTTTCATAGTGGTGATTTGGAGGATTTTTTTTTTTTTTTGTCATGATGATAAAATCAGATGCTTGATGCCGCCGTTCACTTTTGTTTTGCATTTTAATAGACATTTTCCAAATCTTGTCATACATACTTTGGAAAACATGTACTGCTAGGGATGTATTATTGTTGTGCAGTGTTTGTCTCAATTGCAAGAAGCAATTTATGTGTTAATATTGAGCAATAACTATTTTTTATAACATGCAGAATAGAAGAAGAAACTGGAGGAAATGAATAGGAGCTATAGCACAAGATATTTCAAGATAGTTCAGGGTAACAAATAGGGATGGGTCCTCGATACTTTCGATACCTCGATGCTCTCGATACTTGCATGGTATTGGCATCGAGCAATACTTCAGAAAAACTCGCTCGGTACTTTTTCAATACTTTGGTAATTCTGCAATTAAATGAGAAAGGTAATATTTTTGAACAATAACTTGTAAGTGGACTGTTTCAAATACTAATTTTAGTTTTAATGTAGAGTTTAAAAATAATTATAGGCTACTGATGATATTAAATTTTGTCTCATTAAATATGCACACTTAATTAAATTAGTTGGTATTACACGTTCTCTCAACTTTTAATTTTTAATGTACCTATTTATTGAAACTGGAAATGTTGACGGTATCGAGTATCGAGGGAAAAAATCATGTATCAGTATCAAGTATCGAGAAAATTTGGTATCGACCCATCCATAGTAACAAGTCTGTCCCGTGGTACCATTGTTGACAGAGTAGGCTTACATGCTGAGCATTAACTCATTTCTCGTTCTTTGAGCACAAGTAAGATTTTACTGTGGATATTTGGGCATTATTTGCAACAATAGAGCATAATTAATGTATTGTATTTCCTTATTTGTAATATTTAATATGGAAAAAAGGAACTATAACATGTAATTTTTTGTTTTATGTGTGGGTTCTAGAGAAGCCAAGTAACCTTCTCTAAGCACAATATGTCAAAATAAAGTGTGGGAAATTCAAAGTAAAGCACAGGAAATTCAGAATCTTGTAACTTGCACGGATAATCCACAACTCTACCCATGGATAATTGGGAGTTTGCTGTATATGAAAATAGTCATTGAACTATCCTCTTTATTAATCGGTATTCACTTTGTGAATATAGCTAGTATGTTTGTAACAGTGGAAGCATATGAAAGTGCAAAATCGGCTAGGTTTTTGGGTGCATGATAGACAACTAAGACCGCCGGCGTGGTCTTGTGGTTAGAGTCGCTGACTACGGATCCGTCGGCCCGGGTTCGATCCCCGGTACCTCCTCAGATTTTTCTGAGGTAGGGAGGTCTGGTAGGGGTGCACTCAGCCTCATGATTCAAATCGAGGAGCTACTTGATAGAGAAGTAGCGGCTCCGGTCATGGAAACCACCATTAACGGCCATTGGTGTCGGCATGCTGACCACATGCCCCCAATCCTGCCATCTGCCTATAGGTAGATGATGCAGTTGTCGGGTCCCTTCGGGGATGTCGCGCCACGGAGTTTAGTTTAGATAGACAACTAAATGACCAATCTCAAAAGTTTTAAAGTGCAAAGTTGTTTTACATTTCTTGAGTTGATGTTAACTTACGTTTTAAGCTCATAAGTCTGAATTACACCACCTTCTGTACTAAGTTAATGATTTTCTTTCATCTTCCATTGCAGGGTTCAGATCCAGGGACAGACCTGCGAGGAGTTGGAATGTTTGGACTTGTCCAACTCCTGTATTTAGCTAACAGCCCTCACCTAATCCCACTTGCGAGAGACATCTACAGGGTGAGCATAGATGAGAATCAGAACTTCCCGCTGGCCGTGATGTCTCTGAATATTACTCGCATTGCATTAGTAGCCCTGAGGAATGGAGACTTAAATCGTGAATGCAATCAGAACAACTTGGTGGTTGATGTTGTTAATCAGTTCTATGCTGCTGTTTTTTACCATACACTGCACATTTGGACAACTCAGCACAAAACCATCAGGGACTCCGGTTATGTTCTAAAAGGTAAGTATTTAAATTAAATTATACAAATTAATTTACAGTGAACTCTCGATAAACCGGACTAAAGTGGGCAGGGGTCTGTCCGAGTACATGGGGTGCTAGTCAGCAGACCTAGGAGATGACGCAGTTTGCGCGCGTTCTGTTCTGCCCTGCCCTGCCCTGCCCTGGTTGGTAGTGGTGTGGAAGCGCGACATTGTGTGCGCATAGTCATTCACTGTTTAGATCTGTGTGTGAACGTTTGTTGTCAACCAGTGGAATCCGCCTAAGGAATATAATTATTATATTAAATTAGCATGTGCCCGCTGCTTCGCTCGCGATTATTTACTCAACTGCTAGATGTTTTATTTAACATAAAAATAATTAAAATATTATATTTATTAACGCTCAGGTTGTTTTTACAGAAATAGCAGGAATTACATAAACTTTATATATACTAGCTTAAAAGGCCCGGCGTGGCCCGGGTTTTGTATTTTGTAATATGAAATTAACTTATGGAGGACTTTCGATTTTGAAACTCTAGGTCCTTATATAATATGTACCGTATGTAGAATTCAAAATGAGGAAGAACGACATATGACAATCAGACTATTCCCTCAGAAAACGCTAGATATAGCTTTTTATGGCTCATAGAGGATGTCAAATGTTGCATTCCATTGCTTCTACACACCATGCCTGGGAGGAGTGCAAATAAGAAGAAAAAGAAATTCAGGTTACATAATATTGTATTGTCTTGACAGAAAATTGTATTTCTCACTCTCATATTACCATACAACCGTTTCGGGGCTGAAGTAAAAAAGAAATTCAATATCACTTTCATACTTTCCTTCCCAAAGACCTGGGACATAATATACTGCGCGCGTAGGACTTCTTTTAGATGCTTAGAGCCTCTGATAAACATCCCTAGGCCTATTTCTCAACTAATACAAAGCCTACATTTATGAGTGACGTATCAGTGGATAGGATTTGTTACAGACTACCGATAAAGCATATTCACTGGCACACACTTAAGTTGTCCCTGCAATCCGACCGCTTATTCTACATCAAAATGTGAAGTGAGAAAATATTTTCCATTTCGAGGGTGCTTAAAAGACCTGGCGTTGCCCGGGTTTTGTATTTTGTAATATGAAATTAACTTATGGAGGACTTTCGATGTTGAAACTCTAGGTCCTTATATAATGTGTATGTAGAATTCGAAATGAGGAAGAACGACATATGACACTCAGACTATTCCCTCAGAAAACGCTAGATATAGCTTTTTATGGCTCTCAGAGGATTTCGAATGTTGCATTCTATTGCTTCTACACACCATGCCTGGGAGGAGTGCAAATAAGAAGAAAAAGAAATTCCGGTTACATAATATTGTATTGTCTTGACAGAAAATTGTTTTTCTCACTCTCATATTACCATACAACCGTTTCGGGGCTGAAGTAAAAAATAAATTCAATATCACTTTCATACTTTCCTTCCCAAAAACCTGGGACATAATATAACTTACTGCGCGCGTAGGACTGAAAATGTTCCATCCCATTTTGTCTTCTTTCAGTTGCTTAGGGCCTCTGATAAACATCCCTAGGTCTATTTCTCAACTAATACAAAGCCTAGAGCTATGAGTGACGTATCAGTGGATAGGATTTGTTACCGACTTCCGATATAGCATACTCACTGCAACTAAGTTGTCCCTGCAATACGACTGCTTATTCTACATCAAAATGTTAAGTAAGAAAATGATGTTTTCCATGTCGAGGGTAGAGAAAGTTATGTGACTGCTTTATTTTCTTGGATTTTATTCTTCAAGAATTATTTTCACATTTACATCGATAGTATCAGATTTTTTAAAGCCCAGTATTATAATATAGTTTCCAAAGCCCTATGCGAACACCGTAAAAGAAACTTTCGTTATGTAAACAATTGAAAGCAGAACTTTCTAACTCTGCCTCATTTCACATTTCCGACTTTTCCCGTGGATTTTCCAAAAATTTTCTTTCATACAAACCTTGTCCTGACAATTACGAACACAACAAAAAAAGAATCAGCCAAATTGGTCGAGCCGTTCTCAAGTGATATTCATGTTGTGTCTTAATTAATATGTTTCTGAAGGATCTGTGTGTAAGATTTCATAAAAACTAACCAAAGAATGTAGACGGGTATAGAGATTATATATTAGCGGTATAAAAGAGTTAAGGGAAGGATATTATTGTTGAATAGAATTTTCTCCTGATTCTATAGGATCTGGTTTTGTATAATCCTTCAAAGAATTTAAATTTGTATAGGGATTGGAAAATAGGGGTAGAGAAGAGCTAAGGTATGATCCTTTTCTGTTATTATTGCTGCCTTGAATTGTCTCTTGATTCTGCAGAATCTATTTAAAAATCTGCTAAAAATCTTTTGAAGTATTTAGACTTATATATAGATTTAGAGCGAAGGCTACTGTATACCCCCCATCCCCCCCCCGTGGGAATTTCCGACACATATATTTTTTTGTTGGTATTCCCATCTAGTTTCAGTTTTCAGTTGTTTGCCCCTTATCAATTACAGCATTTACCCGGAAACCCCGGAAATCCGGAGAAAATGAGTTTGTTTTAATTTTTCTTTGTTCTTTGCTCCTAATATGCCCAGGAAATTTCTGGCTCACATATTTTTTGTTGGTATTATAATCTAGTTTAAGTCTTCAGTTGTTTGCCCCTTATCAATTACAGCATTTACCCGGAAACCCCGGAAAACTACGGAAATCTGGAGAAAATGAGTTTGATTTAATTTTTCTTTGTTCTTTGCTCCTAATATACCCAGGGAATTTCTGACTTACATATTTTTTGTTGGTATTGTCATCTAGTTTAAGTTTTCAGTTGTTTGCCCCTTACAAATTACAACATATTCCCGGAAAACCCGAAAAACCACTTTTATACGGAGAAAATGACAATGTTTTATTTTTTAAATCTTTGTTCTTTGCTTCTAATATTCAAAGGGAATTTCTGAATCATATGTTCTTTTGTTGGTATTGCCATCCAGATTAAGGTTTCAGTTGTTTGCCCCTTATCATTTACAGCAAATCCCCAGAAAACTCCGAAAACCACGGAAACACGGAGAAAATGACTTTGTTTTAATTTTTTAAATCTTATTTTTTTACTTCTAGTATTCAAAGGAAATTGGTGACTCATATGGTTTTGTGTTGGTATTGCCATGTAGATTAAGGTTTCAGTTGTTTGCCCCTTATCAATTACAGCAAATCCCCAGAAAACTCCGAAAACCACGGAAACCCGGAGAAAATAACTTTGTTTTAATTTTTTAAATCTTAGTTTTTTACTTCTAGTATTCAAAGGGAATTGGTGACTCATATGGTTTTGTGTTGGTATTGTCATGTAGATTAAGGTTTCAGTTGTTTGTCCCTTATCAATTACAGCAAATCCCCAGAAAACTCTGAAAACCACGGAAGCCCGGAGAAAATGACTTTGTTTTAATTTTTTAAATCTTAGTTCTTTGCTCCTAGTATTCAAAGGGAATTAGTGACTAATATGGTTTTGTGTTGGTATTGCCATGTACATTAAGGTTTCAGTTGTTTGCCCCTTATCAATTACAGCAAATCCCAGAAAACTCCGAAAACCACGGAAGCTCGGAGAAAATGACTTCGTATTAATTTTTTAAATCTTAGTTCTTTGCTCCTGGTATTCAAAGGGAATTGGTGACTCATATGGTTTTGTGTTGGTATTGCCATGTAGATTAAGGTTTCAGTTGTTTGCCCCTTATTAATTACAGCATATCCCCGGAAAACTCCGGAAACCTAAAAAATCCCAAGAAAATGAGTTCGTTTTAATTTTTTAAAAACCTTTGTTCTTTGATCCTAATATTCCCAGGAAACTTCTGACTTACATTTTTTTTTGGCATTGTAATCTAGATTAAGGTTTCAGCTGTTTGCCCATTATCAATTACAACATTTCCCCGCAAAACCCGGAAAACCACGGAAATCCACAGAATTTCTAGAACTCGGAACTTGTGATCTACGGTCACTGAAACCGTTATTGCGGAGTAATTCTTCTACTTCAAGTGTGTCCCTTGCAGGTTGAAAAGGGTGAGATGGTCACATGCAAAGAAAAGGGGATGGCAATACCAACAAAAAAACATATGAGTCAGAAATTCCCTGGGAATATTAGGAGCAAAGAACAAAGATTTTAAAGAAATTTTTAAAAAGTCAATTCCTCCGGATTTCCGTGGTTTTCGGAGTTTTCTGGAGATATGCTATAATTCATAAGGGGCAAACAACTGAAACCTTAATCTAGATGGTAATGCCAACAAAAAAACATGTAAGTCAGAAATTCCCTTTGAATATTAGGAGCAAAGAACAAAGATTTATAAAATAATACATAGTAATTTTCTCCGTATATACGTGGTTTTCCGGGGTTTCCGGGGATATGCTGTAAATGGTAAGGGGCAAACAACTGGAACCTTAATCTATATGGGAATACCAACACAAAAACATATGGTTCACCAATTCCCTTTGAATACTAGGAGCAAAGAACTAAGATTTTTAAAAAATAAAACGAAGTCCCTTTCTCCGGATTTCCGTGGTTTTCGGTGTTTTCCGGGGATATACTGTAATTGATAAGGGGCAAACAACTGAAACCTTAATCTAGATGGTAATGCCAACAAAAAAACATGTAAGTCAGAAATTCCCTTTGAATATTAGGTGCAAAGAACAAAGATTTAAAAATTAAAACATAGTAATTTTCTCCGTATATACGTGGTTTTCCGGGTTTTCTGGGGATATGTTGTATTTTGTAAGGGGCAAACAATTGGAACATTAAACTAGATACCAATACCAACAAAAATGTGTGAGTCAGAAATTCCCTGGGAATATTAGGAGCAAAGAACAATGAAAAATTAAAACAAATTCATTTTCTGCGAATTTCCGGGGTTTCCGGCTAAATGCTGTAATTGATAAGGGGCAAACAACTAAAATCTTAAACTAGATGACAATACCAACAAAAAAATATATGTGTCGGAAATTCCCACGGGAGGGGGAGGGTTTCATATTGGTAGCCCATGGTCTAATTATGTAATAGGGTAGAAAACTGTTCGAAGAATGTAGATTTGTACAGAGATTACAACATATGGGTAGAAAACAGCTAAGATGTGAACTGTTCTGTTATTCAAGTTACTTAAAATGTTCTTCTGATTCTACAGAATTTGTCTTTAAAATCTTGTAAAAATCTCTCAAAGTATCTAGATTTGAATAGAAATTATATAATATAGGTAGGCCTATACAACAACTAAAGGGTGATTTGATCTAATATTTTGTTGCCTAGAAAATATTTCTCATTCTAGAGGTTATGTTAGTATAATTTGATGAAAATTTGTTAAAGAATGTATCCTATATTTGTATAGCAATTACACCTTATAATAAGGGTAGAAAACAACTACGGGAATTTTTATATATTAATACTAGCATGTGCCCGCGACTTCGCCCGCGATAATTATTTCAAAAATTAAAAATTAAGAGCATAATAGTTAAATTATTATATTTATTAATACCTAAATCACGTGGACTGCATACCACGATTAGATAGAGTCACCTGGTAAAAGCTACCTAAGATTCGAGTTCCTTGGCCCAGAAAACCCCTGTATAATGAGTTTCGTCCAAATCGAACAACGTTTGACCATATTTAGGCCTATATTTATTATCCCACTTATAATAATAATAAGAAGAAGAAGAATAATCCTCTTCGGGATTAGGTTAAAAATTTCATATGTATGCGTGCCTTGACATTAAAAACAAATGAATCGACCAGCGTGAGCTACAACATTCAAGCGATCGCGAAAGTTTCATTTCCAAGGTTTGACAAAAATAGCCAAAGCCAGCTGTAATTGATTTGACATTGAAATATATTACGCTTCGAAAACACAAAAAATGCACGTTTTCAGCCCGTTTTTCACTCATTTTTGGCATTTAGAATCAGAATTTTTCAAAATCCTTTCTTAGTGAGCATCTACATTAGGAAACGAAGGTACTATCAAAATTCCAAGTCTCTACCTGTTATAGTTTAGGCTGTACGTTGATTCCTGTCATTCAGTCAGTCAGTCAGTCAGGACAAAGCCTTTTATATATATAGAGATTAATATGTACAGTACTAATATTATTATTACATTGTGTAGACTATTGTAGAGTATTAATTTGTATTAATATTGTAATCATAGCAATACATTTATATTTATAATAATTTTCTCCGGGTTATATGGGGTAAGTTATGTAGGTAATGATTGGTGAAACACGGTCAAAAGTGTAGATCTGTATACAAATTATGTGACGACAGAGATAATATAGACCTAATAAACTAAGGGATGGTTTGTGAATTGCAGGGCAGGGAAACTTTCATGAGCAGCACAACGAAAAGAGGCGCAGGATCTTTCAAATCGGCGTCTCAACATCAAAAAAGGACACACATACGCACAAATTGCTTTGCAATGCATTCTACATAAAGCACACAATATTTCAAAGGATTTTTCCATGAATTTTTCGTTAAAAATTACCATCGTCTTGCCCAAACTATAACCCGATAGCATGCTCTTAAAGCCTCGGCAATTCAATTTTAACTGTAATACGTTTTCATGTTGATAAATTATATTAAAATATGAAAAGGGCGTAACAAGATATTAAACTAATAAGGCATTTGATAAGGTATTTAGACATAAAAGTTACTAGAGCAAAGGATTAAAAAAATAAAATAAATAATTCAACAAATATCTAAATAAAAGTAGTGCAGATTTACAAGATTGGGAAAAAGTTTAATTCATTCCTCTTCCCCAGCGGGTCAATCTTTCAGTATGGGTACAAGTAGCCAGTTAATATCCTTTATTATTGAGTCCACGAATAAAATATTTAAGGATTTTTACGTAATTGCTAGTAGGCCTATTTTATAGAACAAAAAAGACCTCTGTACTGTTCCGATAGCTTTAGCGCTGGAGTAATTACCACTCTATTACTCGTAAACCATTCAAAATATAAACGTGGTACTTGATGTATAATAAAATTCAAATATTTCCCTAAAGCTTACATGCTTGAATCATTTTCTGGTCACAGAAATAAATAAATCGTCGCATAGTCAAATATGCTTCTTCCTGAACAGTTCACGCTCGTCACAAATCAGTCCGACAACTGAAGCGCATGGAATAATTACCACTCACTTACTCGTAAACCATTCGAGATATAGAGCTGGAACTTGATTTATATTAAAATTCAATTATTTCACTAAAACTTTCTTGCTTGAAGTTTTTTCGGGACACAAAAATACAAAAAATTGTCGCATAGTGAAATTCGCTTCTCCCTCCATGAATTTTGTGCAACGGGTGATGTTTATAAAATAAAATAAAAACATTTGTGTCTGCTTTTTTAAGGCTCTGTTTTAACCATCAGTAAGGTTGATGTGTGTAGATTATTTCTGTATAAATTTCACAGGAATCCGACCAAGGGTTAATTAAAGGTTACGAGTTTAATCACGCGGTGTAAGGTTTTTCTAGACTGAGTAAAAGCTGACTCTCAGTACCCTGTCTAGCCACCACGTAGGCGTGGTGATAGCTAGTAGGTAACTCGCAACGAAGCTGCTAATAGGAATCACTCACAGACGTTACGGAAATGACTGAGCTCTAATAATTAAACATTTTTTCTTATTTTGTTGTTTTTGTTTTGGAAATCAGTCCCTGGTGTAAAAAAGTACAGTAGAACTCCAACTATCCGGATCGCCAATTATCTGGATCGCTTTGAGGCTATATTCAAGTGGTTTTTTCACCAGCGAGCACTAGAAAACCATCTTTTTGGGCCGATTATTTGCGAAAAGCAAAACTTCTAGCTGACAAAATCGACATTTATTATCATTGACAAATTACAAGTACTATAGGGTTAAATCAACCCGAACCAACCCCTTGTCAGTAGGATGGGATGGGTCATTGAAATACACTTAACAAATGAAGCAATTTTGATAAAACTTTGTAGACTAGGATGAAGAGCAGCTATTAGTTTTTTTTTTTGGGGGGGGGGATGCAAGAACTACTACTAGTGTGTAAATATCTTTACTAAAGTAAAATTAATCTCCGTGGCATTATACATATCTGCTGTGTATGTTTACTAAACTAAAATTAAACTCCATGGTATAATAGAACGGATCGAAGTATATCGTTACAAGTCTACATATACAAGAAAGGAAATGGTTTTATCTTCTAGGATTTAATATCTTGTGTAAGAACAATACAATGAACAATATTGCATGTATCAATGAAAGTTACTTCATAAATGTTATGAAAGATAAATTTCGTGATGTGTTTTCTTGGAAATTGTCATTCTACTAAAAAGAAAATATTCTGTAAGATTGAAGAAGGCACTGAAGCAAAATTTATTCCTCCATAACTGGTACCAGTAAAAATTGTTTGCTTGATGTATATATTTTCTTAAAAAGAGCATCTGCCCACCATACTGGAAGACCCTGAAGGTCCAGAAATAATAACATTACTCTTGACATAAAATAATAAAATCAGGTAAACTGATATAACCAAGTGCCAGTATGTTTTTTTTTTTTAAATCAGTGATACACGCAATTATGATAGGCCCATGCATAAAAGTTATTTTTGTAATAGATGTCCGAGTTAACTCCAAAAACAAAATGTGCCGGCAATAATAATAATGATGCAATAGACCTACGATTCGCTGATATCTCTGTTTCAATTTAAAGCAGCCTTAAAGGTTATGAATGAATAATAAGCATATGAAATCTATCTGTCAGGAATTACATTAGGTATATTGCTGCACAGGAACGAATAAGAAAAATACTCACAGTAATATATAGCCTAATGTAAATATCGGTAGTCTACATAACCATAGAATACACATTATAATATCAACATTCAACGGCTAGTTGTTATAAATCGTTTATTTAAATTATTATTTAGCCACACTGACATCGTTATGAAGAAACAAATCAATCAAGGTTGCTAACAATATGAATAAACAATTGGCAATTTGTTAAGTTTTTTAATACATTGTGGGCCTTGAAAGAATATTGATTACAAAATTAATATTGATATACTCGTTACTTCAGTACCGGTCAACCGATTTGGCTCTAATTCAATAGGCTTGTACCCAAGAACGTCATAAATTCGTATACCCAGTTTCAAGAAAATCCGATAAAGCGTATTTGAGTTATCCACGCCTTTGTGATATATTACCATAAAAAGGCACTAAATTGGGCATTATTCCGGTACCGCCCAACCGATCTGGTCCAATATCAATAGACTTCATCCCAGGGACATTATAAATTCGTATACCAAGTTTCATGAAAATCCGATAAAGCGTATTTGAGTTATCGCGCCTTTAAAATATACACTAAATTGGGTTTTACTCCGGTACCGGTGAACCGATTTGGTCCACTATCAATAGGGTTCTTCCCATGGACATTATAAACACCTAACCAAGTTTCATTAAAATTCGATAAAGCTTATTTGAGTTATCGCGCGTACAGACACACGGACGGACAGACGGACAGACATTTTTCGTCCCCCACACAATCTCATAAAGTACCATACTGGCACTTAATAACTATTTTAAAGGAAAAACATATCAGTAATTAAACAATTTAAAACCAATTGACATTATATAAGTGATTGTGTGAAATGAAAAGAGAGTTTCTTAATGTTTTTTTTTTTTTTTTTTAACAACAATTAACTATGTCCTGAGGGGCATTGTGTCCTTGCATATGCTGTGCCTTGAGTTCCAAAACGAAGTCCTTTTACATCCCATGCTGAAATGGGTTCATTGTAACTCTGTCATTCTGTTTGAATCTGACCGTAGGGTCTAAAATTAACATCTTCCCTTCTCTTTTGATGACTATGATGTCTGCCCTTCTATTGCCACCAGATTCCGAACCACAGTGTTTTTCCTCATGTACTTCCCATTTAGCTTTTCTGAGAGCATTTGAAATATAGGACCTAATTTGGAGAGTCATGTTTTCTTAATACTTCTCCTTTTGGACACGTCCAAGAGTTTCTGGCTCTTCACACCCAGATTGCGATACAAGGTGGAATATCGTTCAGAAACAGCCCATACTGCAGTAACATTACACAACATTTTAATTGCATTTGTCCATTCAGATGGAGAGAGGCCTTTCTTTGTTTGATACCCATGCATTAGTTTTTGGAATTTCCTTGTACAACAAAACACCTTTTCCTTTATAAGGCAAACTGCACCAGGCTTCGAAAGATCTTCTTCACAACTCTTCCTCAACCATCTACCTGTTCTGTTAAGAGTTCCTTAATTGCATGGCATGTCAATTTTATTAAGCGCTTATTGTTTTTCTTCATTCACATCTTTGCAGCAATGAAGGTGTACATCCTTAATGAGGGACAAGCGCTGTGCAATATTAAAATGTTGCAAAAATACAAAAATTCTCATTGTGCACGAAATAATCCCAATCCCAATTAGTTTTGATTATTTATCAACATCTTGTAACAAGGTGTAAGTAGGGATTTTATTACGAGGTGTACTTTGATGTGGATATACAATTCCTGGCCAGATATATTGATTAAGAGTATTTAATGTTTGGTCTGGTTTCAGTAAGTTAGATGCTTAAGTCGGCTAACAGGTTTATTATTTTACTTTTATCCAAGACAATCTTGTCATGATAAGAACTCCAAGGTATTTAAGGGTTTCTCTTCCTTTTATGCTAAGGATTATCTTATCTTCCAATGATATATCAGTCTCCTGGCTTAATTTCCAAGGGTTGACTTTAAGCCCTATCATATTTAAATAGCCACATCCAGTAGTGGCTGTGCAGATTCTTCATCTTCACTGATCAGAACAATATCATCAGCAAACCTAAGACAGAAATACTGTTGATGGCTGAGCTTAATTGAAACCCATATTTGTTTGCAACTTCAGGGTCTAGAAAGTCTTTAATAGTGTCATCAGTAGCCAAGTTAAAAAGTCTCTGGCGATAAGGGTGATCCTTAAGCAAGTCCTTTATGCAATGATACATGTTTGGTTTTGTTAATACTGGCTTGAACCTCAATATTATTACCATGGCTTAAGTCAATCACTAAGTTCCTTAAGTTAATCAGCATGTTAGTAGATAGCAAGCATTTCTTAAGGTGGTCATGTCCAGTGTTGTCATATGCTTTTGATAAATAAACAGAAATTAAGCAGCAATTCGTCTTTCTTGTTTGGCCATTTTCAGGCATCCATTAAGTCAAAGGTATTTATATGAGTCCCAGGAAGAGGAAAAAAACCGCGTGGGATGATGAAATATCTATATATGATCTTAAGTGTTGTTCAATAACTTTCTCAAGTACTTTTCTTATCACAGAGATTATTGAAAAAGGTCTCTGGTTAGAAAGGTCACCCTTTAAAAATCAAGATAGTTCTTACTGTTTTGAGTATCTCAGTGTATTTTCCAAATTTAAGCATAGTGTTTGCTAGTAGACATAACAGTTTGGATGTTTGGAGTTCCTTTAGAACTCTGATTAGTACGCGATCAGGACTGGATGATGTGTCGATTTTAATTTCGAATGATGCTGGATTTCTCCTTCACAAATAATAGTATTATCCTCTGTGCAAACAGCTTCTCTTGAGAACTTAGAAGTGAGATTATTGTACTCACCAAACAGATTTTGAAAATATTGATTCACTTTATCTATAAGAATTTTGCACTGAATGTCATTTTGAACTTCATGGCATTTCTTAAACTTTGATTATAATAGTTATACTGGACCAATTCATACATATATTTTTACTTATTCTTTTCCCTTCTGCGTTTGGATTTCCAGTGCATGAATAAGAAGTTCCAGAACCATACTGGCGCTTTTTTTTATGCATTATAATACCATATACTCCAAGCCTAAATTATCTAGTAAAATTTCTCGGCCCTTTCATGTCCAAGTAATACCGTAGTTTCTGGAGGGGGGTTGAGAGGGGCGATAAGCTTATCACCTGTCCCTCTGCCCTTTCTCGGAAAATAAGCGTTACAAAATGAGTATAGGTAATGAAACCTCCACTTGGAGGCACTATGCCCAACCATAGGGGTTACAGGAACGAGCCAGTCAGTCATAATACCAAATAGCAGGATGTTTTGGTCCAGACATTGTATTTATTGCAATAGATAAATGTGAGCTTATTTCATAACGTGTTTTATTAAATTTATTAATTTCGTGCTGATAGTAACTTCTGTTAACATGTTTTCAAAATTAATTGTCACTTTTATTTTTTCTTGTGGAACACCAGTAAACTACTCTGTTAAGTTATCTTGTTGGAGATCTTCATCACAATTTTTTACATCTCTAGCTGGCCTTGTGCTTTTTTTTTTTTTAATATTTGGTTCCTATATTGATCAGGATGAGTCTTGCTGATGTGAGTAGTAATTGGCTGAAACATTTTTCCACAAATTTTACAAAGCTGCATTGTTCTGCCATTAGTATTCTGTCAGTTGATATGCTGTTCTGAGAAGAAGAATTGTCTAAGTCTATATATCTGCTTTTCTTTAAGCTTAAATTATTTCTATAAACTATATCTGGTCAAAAAATTTAAAGAATTATTCAAAGATTGTAGTCCTTACAGCTCATCTATTGTTCGTGTGCTGAAAAAAAATGGTGCAATTTGCGTTTGTTGAAATTACAAGCTTATTTGAATCAGGAGTTTAACTTATAGAGCAGTAGAAGGAGGAGTCTGGAGGGATAGCCGGACACAAAGTTCAGCATCCGATGTAAAGTGTGGATCTTGTGGAGTTGTCATTATGCTGAAATCGGCGTTCAAATGAGTGAGCATTTTCAATTGCCTTTGCTGCTGGAGTACATGCTATGCCATTAACACCTGCTGCTTTTGGCTTTGTAATGTTCCAGAAAACAGATGGATTTGAGGCAGCTTAAAGTTCTTGATTGAGGTTATCTTCAGAGTTGAGTTGAAGTTCTTATTTGTCTGCTTTGCCAGTTTTTTTGCAATAAGTCAGCACAATCTCGATACACTTGTCACTGCTTTCTGGGTGGTCTTTTAAGATGGAGCAATTCTGCTAGCGTATTGGTGAAAACATCCAGCGCTAACCATGCTTCTGTTCCATCAGATGGCACCGGTATATGTTGCAGAATTGAGTCGATATCAGTTGTGTAGGCAGACCAATCAGTAGTTACACAAGGGCGAAATGACAATATGTGATGGAATCAGTGTTACCGGAAGTTCTAGTAACACTAGAGTATGATCTGAATGCGTCTCAGGCTGGGAGGATAAAGGTCAGTCGAGTTTAGCAAAGTCAGTGATATTCAAGATAGATATATGCATATGCATACAGATTATTGTCTCTGTTGGACAATACAACATTACATTATAAGAGAAAAATTCCTTCGATACTGGGATTTGAACCTTTGGCTATCCATACCAACGCTCTACCAACTGAGCTAAGTCAGAGTTCACTTGACAACTCCAGATGGAACCTCTCTCCCATGACTGATTGCCCTTAATGGTCTACCTCACTGACAGACAAGTTATGTCATATGCAGTACTGTGAGGCACACTAATTAGTGATTTTTTTGACTGTCTGATGTGTGCATAGGATTGGATGGGAAATGAGTGGGTTCTGTATGAGCTAGTATTGTAAGTCCATGTTGCTGAACAGATTTTGCAAGTTCCCAACCTCTCGGTCAGATAGTAGAACTTTCCCGAAAGTGATTTTATAGCAATAATAATTAAGGAATCGCGCACAATGTGCATTATCTTAACCTAAGACTTAACCTACCCAGTCCTGAAGGATTTCAGCTTCTTCAGTTTTGACCGTAACGCCACTAGCCTCTAATTCAGAGTGAAATTAAAGATCAACATGCCCGTGTGGGATGGAATTTTTAATAATCTCAGCAGTGACCCTGTGGTTAGGTAGGGGCTTTCCATAGTTCACTTTCTTCCTCCCCCTCATAGTGCATGGCCTGTTTGTGATCACTGGCTGCTCTCCAATTACCTGTGTTCTGTGTTCTGTGTTGCTTAATGGAGATAAACATGCTGATGTTCTGTTATTGCTGTTCAGCTCGCTTTTACTCTAAATAAACTTTTCCCTATCAATCCATAATTGTAAGTTACAAAGAAATATTTTCCATCCTGCTTGTTTCATCCTTTCCTCTTGTGTACCAACTGTTTCCTATTGCCCCTTTCTTTTACTGAAATATCTTTAGTCACAAATATGCCAGTTCCTTTCAATGTCTTTAATCTTTCCATACCATGTAGACATTCTGAGCTGTTGATAGTCTTGTTATTGTCGTTCTTTTGCCCTGATTCTTGCTTCCTCTGAAAGCTATTATTTACCATCCCTGCAGTCCTCCTTTTTATCCAATCCCCATCTTGTCCCCCAGAATTTTTGAAATCTTGGCCAAACTTCTTTTCTTCCCTCCACCCTGTAAACATCACATTTAAAGCTCAATTTCTCCTCTCCATCCCATTATACTAGCCCTCAGGTCTTTGACCTCACTTTTAATTCCTTTAATCATCTCTCTGATTCCGTACTTTACTTCTTTTGTAGTCATATTGATTTTATTACCCAAACATTCTTCCAAGCCAAGCCTTTTGATTATGTTTTCAATAGCACCTTGTCTGTCTGTCAGGCCAGGATTCAACTCAATTCCTCCTTTTACTAGAAGGACCATAATAATGGATGCATAAATCAACACATTCACCTGGTCTTCTTTATTACCGTTGTCTTTCTTTCTCTTCCTTCTTATGTTCCCAAAGCGATTCATTCTGGCACTGTACCCTGCTTCTTGAACTCCCATTGACCTTCATGTCACTTTTCCTAAATCATTAGCAGCACTTCCTAGATGAGTCCTCTCTCTACATTGCTTTCTCAGTACTCGTGCTGTGGTAATGGATTTTAGGAACAATATAAATTTATTTCAGATGTGGAATTCTACTGTCGTGGCAATGTACGCACTGTATTGCGAGACCTGCAAGAACAACTGGGGTCGTATTCATCAGCACGTTCGAGCTCAAAACCGTGCCTGCCTGGGAGTTTCCAGGATCTGCTCACTCAAGCCAAGACAGAAGTGTTTATATAGAGTCATTCTTGTTGAATCAGATACCCGCAATCTGTGCAGTGTGTTCAATTGAAGACATTCTCTTTGTATTGTGTTGCATCAAACACCTTCATTACCGCATTTATGTCTAAATCTTCATTCATTAACTTCATATTTGCATAAGACATCTTCACTACTGCATTTATGCATAATTTTCATTCATTAACCTTAAAGTCAATATTATAGCACATTTTAAATCATCTTGATTTGAGCTGAATTGAATGTGCATATGTTCATTTGATGGCCTTTGTCTCTGTGAGTATTGTTCTGAATACCTTGCATTTTATATTCTATTCAATTGAACATCTACAAATTGGCACTACATTTTGAGCACTTTTTGTAACGCATTTTAATGATTTTTTTTTAATTTCTGAATGTGTAACCTTAGCACCTTGAATATCAAAATCTGTTCAGTCGAACATCTTGTACATTGTACTGTGTTGATTTAAATACCTTGAATATAGCAATTGTTGAATCAAAACCATATTTTGCCTTATCTTTCATATAAAAGTCATTCTCTGAATATATAGGTCAGTGGTGATCAGTATCCTGCCCTGTCGTGTAAGCCTGTTTTGCCTGCCTGCACTAACATGTTGCCACTATTATTTATTTATTTATTTATTGATGGCAAGAAAACCCCAACAAGCAAAGCTCGCCTTAAGGGGCTATAAATAACATCACATGCATTATAGTACTGTGGGAAATGAGCAAGCTGAGTTTCAGTGGCGATGGTTCCTTACAATGACAAATCACACAAACAAATGAACTTTATGAAAACCAGAAATATTTCAGCAATTCAGTAAAGTAACTAATTTTGACTTTAGTAAATACAAGGCTTGTCCGGGAAGTATATAGCATTTTCGAAAAACTCGAATAAAAATGTTTTTTCAAAACAAAACTTATTTTTATATGAAAGAGCATTTCACAAACTATTTTTCTCTGTAGTTACCATCGGTGTTTCAGACATTTGTCGTAGCAGGTAACAAACCTGTCTATACCCTCTTCAAAGAAATATGCCACCAGTGAAGAGAGCCACTGCTGAACACCATTTTTTGCGTCGTCATCACTGTCAAAGCGCCTCCCTCCAAAATCATGCTTCAAGTTCAAGAACAAGTGGTAGTCTGAAGGTGCGAGGTCGAGGCTGTACGGCGGGTGATCAAAACTGCTCCCAATTGAATTGTTGAGTAAGGTTTTGAGTGACACCAGCAGAATGGGGACGTGCATTGTCATTGTTTTGAATTGCACACTGCAGTTTTTGCAATGTTTCACAGTATCGTACTGCATTGATGGTTTACCTCTGGGAAGGAACTTAACAAGCAGAATGCCCTGTCTGTCCCAGAACACAGTGCATGTGATTTTTTTGTGCTGACAACGTTGTTTTGAATTTTTGTTTTGTGGGGGATTGTGAGTGTCTCCACTTCATCGACTGTTGTTGATTCTAGAGTGGCATGACAAACCCAAGTTTCATCACTGGTCACAATTTTGTTTAGGAATTCATTGCCCTCTTCACTGTATTGGGTAAGAAATGTCAAAGCACTGCCAAGTCACTTCATTTTGTGGACATTTGTAAGCATTTTCGAAACTCAATGGGAACACAATTTGTGATAATTTAAGCGATTTGTGACAATCTCTTGCAAAACAGTTTTTGAAATTTATGGAAACTCATCACAAAGCATTCTTATTGTGAACAGTCTGTTTTCACGAATTTTCTCATTCACTTTTGCAACCAAACCATCATTGACAACAGAAGGCCGCCCACTCCTTGCTTCGTCATGAACATTGGCGCGTCCATCATTGAATTGTCGAATCCACTTTCTCACCATGCCACCACTCATTACATTTTCACCATAAATCTCTACAAGTTGACGATGAATTTCAGCTGGCTTAACATTCTTTGTGTTCAAAAACCGATCACAGTCAGCGGGATCGGCAGTAGTCTTAAACATTTTGAACACTCACTAACACATGTAAACCTAACACAATCTGGCTGTCATGTCGTCAGTTCACAGACAATCAACCAGAGACATATGTGCACATGCACGTAACAGTGACACAACCGCTTGTGGTGGTGGTACAACGAAACAGTACTTACTTTCCGGACTCACCTTGTATGTATTTCTTTGTTCACAATATTAACAGGAAACATAAAGCCCATAATTTAAATTTTCTGCACTTCTTTGTACTATAACACAAGTTATAAGTTCCTAGATTATTATTTATGCCAAATAGATTAATATTACAAATAATAAAATACTGTTAGAAGGTTATGCTTGTTTTAACCAATTGCGTATGATAATAATGGAAATAAAATTATCCTCAAAAAACTGACATGTGTTGAACAGGCAACAACTAACAACATTTGTATTTGTCAGAAGAAATGCCATTATGATTTAACTCTACTTTTTTTTCTGAAATGTCTTTTTTTCACTTTTTACTTTAATTTACTTTAAAATTTACAATTCATTACAATACCAAAATTTACCAATACATAATTATATACAACCGATCAAACAAGCAAGCACACACAAAAAAAAAAAAAAAAAAAAAAAAAAAAAACAGCAAAAATGTACAAAGAAACAACCAAAAATTTTACAAACGTAAAATAGATTTTAAGTTCAATGCATAATGATAATTTTTAAATAGCCTAAACATTTCATTCAACAGATGATTGATACTGGCACAAGAACTGGGTTTATATATAGGCTACCTTATGTAAATATATACATATAAATACCTACATTTATAATTCTACATTTATATACTATATCTGCAGCAAATTGAGTTGGTGGAGATTACTCGTTGGCCCTTGATCGTGTACAGCCCTCTCTGTGTCCCAGCGTTGTTCTCTTAGCATCTGCAAGAAGGCTGGTACTTATGGTCCCCTCATTAGCTGATAATACAATATTCCTGCCACGAGCCATGATTTCACAAATGCGTTTTCTTGCATGGGTGGATATAACGATAACAGTGTACGATATACTGTGTTAGGATTACAATCAGTCTGTATCCTATTTAGTATTGTTATGGCCTCTGTGCAAACATTTTTAGCAGTGCCGCACGTCGTAACATGATGTTTCAGTGTATCCAAAGAATCACATTTCCTGCAGATAGGGTACTCTGCTAAGCCATGGTTATATTTCTTCATGGCCGTGGGTTCTATGTCATTGAGACATTCATACACTGTCACCTTCCATAGGAATATTTGCTTGGTGGAGGTTTCTCTATTTTCTGGGCCACCGTTGCTTAGGGAATTTTTGTTCTATGATAGATCTCTTCATTTTATCTTCTAATAGGTACTGGTAGATGATTCTAGCATAGCAGTGATGCTCTTTTCCTGTGCTTACTGCCTTGGCCATGCCAAAGTCTTTCAAAACGGCTTTCAAGATTGGCTGTAACCTCGAAGCATCCGTTTCCAAGAGAGGTGCCATCCTTCCTCAGAAAGCAATATCCACCGGTTCTTCCCACTTCTGTTCCGCATTAATAATATTTCTGAGGAACAGTGCTTTGCATTTTTCTTTCACAGAGATGAAGTCCAAATCTCCCGCCTCTTTATGTCTAAAGACATTGAGTTTTTATAAACATCCTCGCAAGATATAATAAACCACAGTCTGTTCCATAATGTTAGCATACTTCCATGGCATGAGAAGGATTTGCTCTAAGTGCCACAATAAGTTTACATGCCTTATCTTTTGGAATAAGTTGAGATGACTTCTGATTGGGATATTTCTGATATTGAACTCGGGTGGCCATTTCCCCAGTGATATTATTGACGATTTATTATAGTTTATCTTCGCACATGATGCCGCACTGTATAGCTGTAGGGTGTCATTGAGAGGTTTCAACTCTGCAGTTGTCTGTAAAAAGAACACTACATCTTCGGCTAATGAAAGATGGTATGATATTATGTGGTCCATCAGCCAATATTTTGTGCGCCATTCGTATCATAGATTCCATACTCAGTGCAAAGAGATACATCGGTAAAGTGCATCTTTGTTGAATGTATGCTTGTATTGGGTTGCTGAGCTGGCCATTTACCTGAACTTGGAGTATACATTTTTATATAATGACAGTATAATATTTATTATTTTTTTAGGCAAATGTCACTACAAACATGTATTGATGATTAACTCTGTCAAAAGTTTTTTTAAATCAAGCAGCAGCAAAGCACCGTTGTCTTCTTTATGTTCATTGAAATGTAATACCATGTCCCTTATCGTGGAGAGGTTGTGGATTATTTTCCTCTCAGGTACGCTACACATTTGCCCAGTTCTAATTATATCTTCGAGCATTAAACGGAGCCGGTTAGCAAGTACCTTCATCAATATTTTATAATCTTTATTTAATCAAGTGATTGGCCGATAATCAGTAACCGTCTGTGGATCTGATTTTTTGGGAATTAGAGTAATTATACCATCACTAAAACTATCTAAGCCATTGGTATCCTCAAGGACACTATTGTACATTTTTAACAAAAAGTCCTTCAGTAAGTCCCAGTACACGATATAAAAATCTGTATGTGAGACCATCTGGGCCCGGTGAGATGTGTTTTCTCGTAGTGTGGACAGCCAGTAATTGGGGCTTGCAATTGTTCCTGTTGCGGAAGGTGTAAATGGTGATCTACATACTGGAGGATTTTACTCCTCGCCGTATCCAACGACTTTTTTGTTGTATAAAGTGAGACAAAATTGTTTTCTACTTCTTGTAGAAATTCTTTGTAGTAATCAGGAGTCTTCCATCAGAGGTTGTGGAGGAATGTTATTACAGTACTATTCCCTTTTTGCTTTCTTGAACGACATGTTAGAGATCACACTTTTCTTCATCTGTAATTGTTTGAATCCTGATCATACCATGACTCCCTCCATTCTTCTTACTTGTCGTAAATTGATGGTCTTTTTACCTTTGTAATCTTCATTAACTGATTGCCCTCATTTTTGTGTTTAATGTATAATTCATTCAGGACTTTATAGTAGAACTGTAATGTTTATGATGTGTGTGTCATTTAATCTCCTACATGTCAGCCTTCCACTAGGATAGCCTTCGACATCACTCGCTCTGAAAGCCGCACGATAGATTATCATGGTGCCCCTGTTCGTGTCCCCCGTGTGCACAACATAACCATATTGTGGCTATAAAATCAAGGTATTCCACTTTCTCTTCTTGTAACAAAATCACATCGATATCATTTTGTTTGTTTAACATGTGCAGTGAACTGTTGTGTGGATTTGCTCTTTAACCTTCTCTTCTTCCATAATTAAGGCAGCTGTTTTTCTTTCCTCTCAATATTATGGATAAGCGACTTTTCAACATCTGTTCACTCTATTGTCTTTTCAGCATGCTCTGTTATCGCTACTGGCACTGGTAAATTACAATCATCACTTGACTCTCCTTTCTTAGCCATCTCTTGCATGACTTCCGTTGCTATAACTTGTAGAGGCGATGATCGCTTTCTTGCTGTCAGAAATATCTGTTGAAACATTTGACCTTAATACTGGGAAAATTTTTTTCATTTAATTTTGTTTGTACTGTACTTTCAATTTCATTAGGCGTTTGTACAACTCCTCATTTTTACGTGGACAGTCATTTTTTAAATGTCTATGTACATGACAATAAGCACAGGTTGGAGGTTGTCCTTGGTAAACTGCTAATCCTCTATGTCCTCCAAAATCTACAAAACTAGGAATATGTTTCCGTATTATCATTTTAATAGATCTTACTCCACTACTTACTTTAAAGTAATATGAATTCATCCATATGTCTTCAAATATTGTTTGAATGTTTCCAATTGATGCTTTTCTTGGATTACATTATTAGATATTTTTGGTGGTAGTGGTAAATTTTAAGAATTCTGTATCGAACTCCGGCATGTTCAATTTTAACTTTAACAAGTTCCCCATTTGAAAACACAAAGGTTGCTACACCTTTTGTTTTCTGTAACAAATCCTGAACAAGATTATCTGAGCTCAGTTTGGTATAAACACATTTTGTTATATTGTCTAATTGTATCATTAGCACATTCTCAGTTGATATCTTCAGAGTATTAAAAATCCAGTCATGTATTTCACATGCAAGAGTTTTCAGAGTGTCATTTCCAAACCTTACCTTGACGGTACTTTTCGTGTCAATGAACATAGTTAATAAAACTTCAGAGAAATAATACTGTTTCAATGATTAAAAACATTTTAAAACTTTAAAATAGTAGAGCAAAATTTCTACCAAGTTCTTTACTTTAGTACCCATTTAATACGTACCTAATATGAAATGAGAACAGTTCTATAATGCAACAAAATTTTATGATAATCTAATATTCATAAAATAATAATAAAATATAATTAATCAAATAATTGATTTTGAAGTATCCATGTTAAATGTAGAAAGATGACAGGTATTTTCTCCAGTTAGTTGAATCGGTTATTTTATAACATTATCCATATAATCACTAGGTTTTTGCCTATTTTTTTTTTTCCTTACTACCAAAACCAGAAATGCTCACACACTTTCATGAGTCATGCCATAGGATTCACACACATTAATTCTGTAGGTACCTGTTCCTATAGAACATGTACTGAAGATTTAAAGTTGTCTGTCAAGTAACTGCCTCAACTTAACGTCTAACAGTAGTCAATACCAGGGGCGGATCCACGGGGGAGGGGGGGAAGTCTAACAGTAGTCAATACCAGGGGCGGATCCACGGGGGAGGGGGGGAAGTCTAACAGTGGTCAATACCAGGGGCGAATCCACGGGGGAGGGGGGGAACGACATTCATTATTTTGAAATACATTTGTAATAAAATGCTGAAATGTTCATTTTGATTTCAATTGTGTACTGGGAATAATTAATTTTTATGAGTAAAAAATTTCCCTCTACTTTGATTCCCCCCCCCACAAAATGTCTCTCTGGATCCGCCCCTGGTCAATACTGACTCAAAATGCTGACACCAGTAATAGGTTGGTGAACATCTGGTAACGAAAATGACAAGGGAAAGTTTTGAAAGCTATTTCAAGGTTCTGTAGTAGGCATTCATCATAAGTGTGTATCACGGAACTGTTTGCAGCATAAATTTGGCATTACTAGTAGTTTTGCATTCTAATGCTGTAGCAGGGATAATAGAAACGTCAGCTCCAGAATCGACCAAAAATTTAACACCATTGTTTCAGTTAGTTATGAACATGTGGCTGAATGATTCATTCTCCTCACTGTTCCACACCAAATGAGGACCCTACATGTTTTCTAATGAAGACCCATAGGATTACTGACGAATAAATGCGCATGGTGGGGTGCATTTCTTTGCTTTCTGGGGAATTTATAATGGTACCAACAGATAGAATGTGCACTCTGAGAATCTGGCTCTTGATGGTGACTGGGTTCATAATTTGTTGATGTAACTACTTACTTCAGCAAGCTTCTTTTACAAACGAGAAAATCTGTTATCTTGAGATGGCGGAGTGGGATCTCAGTATTGTACATGAATTGAGATAGGTGCTGTGATTTCTAAGATTTTCTCGGCCATGGATGCCATTGCATTGCGACCAATATTTTGACTGGTGGCCAACATTGATTGTGTTTCAGTGGGTAGTCTTTGTAGAAATATAGTTCTTAAAAAGTCTTCTGTTACTTGTGAACCCGTTAGGGTTACACATCTTCCTAATTCTCCCACTTGTACCTAATTTTTTTTGCCTTACAGGATTCATATTCTTCAAACTCGGCGATAAGACGTGTCATTTAATTGGTGTAACTCGTTAGACCTAGCTCGCCTATCGAGTAACGCTCCGAGCTAACCCTGCTATTGGCGGTAGGCCTTTGCCCCTATGATATTAATGAGGCATATTTATTTATTTATTTATTTATGGATTAGCTGATAAAGGTTTAGAGGTGAGGTCTAAAATTCATTCGGCAACTTCACATCTAAAGAACTCAGAACCTAGACACTTGTCACTTTGTCTATTGATTGGTTATATTTGCAGTCACAAATTGAGATTCTTCCTGAATAAACCATGTTTTTGTATTCTTTCGTCAAAACAGCAATATTTTCATAGCCACTAATGATATTTTCATATCAGTACTAGTTTTGTTTCGTTGTTTGCAGTTGTGTTGGACATGTCATTATGAACTGAAACACAAGTGTCAGTATTTGCTTATTTCTTGTGTGCTCATGATCATGTTGGACGGTCACAAGATGTAGTCTTGTTTAGAATAGTTATGTATGGTACTAGGGCTAAATGAAGAGAAAAATAAAATCATTTTACCAAGTTATCATACACTACTTTTTAGACAAACAATAATATTTTGTGAAATAATAATTTTTAATATGTATGCTGCCATTAATTTGGGAGCTTTACAGCTGTTTGTAAACTCTCCTGCCAACCTATCATATTTTCTGCAGCAAAATTGTTAAAAGAAGAAATCGTACAAGAGGCTCATCTGAAGTCGTTTCTTTCAACTAGCACTCATGATCTATGGGACTAAGCTACGGCTTAGTAATCCAAACTCCGCGTGTTCGCACCCACCCCCAGTCATAGTCATAAGCAGGGCTAGGATTTATATGTACTATAAATTGTCAAAATATGTACATATATATGTACTTAAAAATGTCAAAATATGTGCATATATATGTACTTAAAAATGTCAAAATATGTACACATATATGTACTAAAAATGTCAAAATACGTACATATATATATATGCAAATATATTTTGCAAAATATGGACATCAAAACAAATTTAACCACTAGACACTACATTTTGTTACTTTTAGAACCTATAAAAATGCATTACAAATACTGGATTCATAAATTAAATTATTCAATTTTTTTTCAGATCACTTACTTTATTTGTATTCATTCATTGATTATTTCTGCTACCTTAACAGTATGCCACCAAATGTTGTTTTAAATTTTCAAAAGTGATTTGTATTGGCTGAAGCTTCGTTCTACTGCACATGAAGTGATTGGCGTATGTTTAATATTCACTAATTCTAGTTTTACATTTGACGAGCTACTTAAGATTGCACTGATTTTACACATTTCTTCAAAGCCTGGATTTCTTGAAAACACATTGTCCACTTTACATTTGATAAGATCGGCTAAATGTCCACGTATACATTTGAGTTCATGAATCATGTTTTCCACAATGTCAATATGTCTAGGTAATGTCAGATTATTATTTTGTAGTTTCTGAATTATTTTTGTTACCGGTTTATTACAAAAATTTGATTCAATGTAACACAAATCATTTTTCACACATTCATTTCTGTACATAACTGTAAACTTATCCTGTGCTGCCATATTTTCTGTCACTGAAAACGACAATTATATATAGTTTTACTCTTAAGAATGAAATATGTACGAATATTGCATTAAAGTCACTAAATATGGACAAATATTTATTTTACATATAAATATGTACTAATGTCAGAAATATGGGAAACTATGTAAAATAAATTTGTTTAATTTGAATAGAGGACAACATAATAGATGGAGATAAGTGAAAAAAATGTGCCTATACGTGAAATTAAGAAATATGTAATTACATATAAATCCTAGCCCTGGTCATAAGAAATATAAAAAGTTATTATTATAGAATTTTATTTCTTAAATTTGAGAATTCTAAATGACATGGTTTACTATGCCTGTTAATAGGCAATAAACAATAAATCCCTTAACATATAAAATTGAACTTACACTGGGAGACACTGTAGAGATATCCAGGAGCCACAGTTGGAACTATGTCCACTAGGGGTTACCATGGTAGCTTTACTGGCTTAGTACAGTCCTAGGCCAGTAAAGTGCTACTTTACGGTATGTTAGCAGTCCGAGAAACAGTTACTTTGCAGAGTGTGTGCTGAAAAATGTATTGATGGAATTTTTAACCCAGTGCCGCCTTTTAGTCTAGTCACATAGTCATGGGTTAAAACATAGGACATATGTAGATTTTATGGGATGTATGGTAATTTTTATGAGCACAGGAAGGGTGATTTCAAGATAAATTAATCCTAAATAATGAAAAGAAATTAATTGTTAGTACAAGCAATTATAAAATTGAGTACTGTAAAAACTTTCTACACTTTGAATGATTGAAATCAGTTGCCTCAACATCTGAAATCTAAAACCAATTTTTTAGAATCTCGAACTTTTATGGTACAGTGTGGCCTTGATCAGTATATGGATTTGCCAGTATAAAGTTCCAATAGATAGAAGTTAAAGAATCACTCAAAGAAATAGGGTGCTTTGGTTAAATTGTAAGTTAACTTTATTGTAGTTGTACATCAGGATTAATGGTAACAAAGACAATGAATCTGTGAAGTTCCCAAGGACTAGGTGCCACCATCTGCAGCAAAGTTTTATCTGCATGGGAACTTGATGGTCTGCTGTTCTCTCCTTTCTTCATCACAGCCCAAAGTGCCGGTATTGGTCACCTGAAATAATATGCATAATGTAGTTGATAACGTTTCTCTAACATGTCTTTCTATGAATTAGTGAAAGAGAAATATAATTATTTTTTTCAACAAAAATGTTTAGTCAAAATCCATGTAAAAATAACTAACACTTTATTAATTATATTTTGTTTCCCTTGTTTTGGGGACTGAAATTCAATCTCAAATGATCAAACACTCAGGTATAAAATTTAATGTTTGAATCAAGAGATCACAATTGTACGAAAATCAAAATTTTGGCTTGAAGAAATCCATAAGTTGCAAAATTGCTACACCATTAATACTGATAATACTTGTTGCCATAGACAGATCTGCCCATTTATGTAGGTTTACTGACACAATTAGATATAACCTGAAATTCTAGATTAGAAATGATTTGGTTAAAAAGATTAGCAAACTTTACTGCTAGTGTCTCATTCAGAATTCTTGCAATGGTACTGACCAGGGTTGCCAGGTGTGGCAATTTTTCGCATTCTTGGCTACATATTTTTTTAAGAAATAGTCAGTAAAAGTAATCTGGTGACTGGCGATTAAATTTGGCTATGAAAAATGCTATTGCTCAAATTAATAACAGTATTTTCAATTTATATATTTATGATAATTTAAGTCTTTACATGACAATTCCATGCTTGATATTGAACAATAATATTTAGTAATTCCTGTGATACACACCAATCACAATTGGTTATCTTATAATATCCTTCCTCGGATCGCAAGGATGCAATTTTATCTGATAAAACGTCAGCTTGTTACTGGACACGTAAGGCATCAACGTGCAGTGATTAGTCCAGGGGTCTGAACGTCTTGGACTCGCATTCTGGAGGTTTCTGGTTCAAATTCCGTAGCTGGTCAATTTGACATGGATTTTTATTATTATTACTATTATTATTATTTTATTTTATTTTTTATTTTCATGCGAGTATGCGATTGTCAAGATATCACAGATCTGTATAGTTCTGCTGATCCTGGATGATGTTAATCTGATTTTTTAAAAACTAGACTTTGTTCTTCCGTAAGTCCTGCTTAATGAATCAATCTGGAGCTTGACTCAGAAATCAATTAATAAAAAAAAAACTTAATTTTCTGCATATCATGATTGCAATTATAACTGATTAAACAAAGCATTCTGGCACTTTGTTACATCAGTTTACCTGATTTTATTGTAAATAACTTTAATGTGAATTTTAATTGCTGGTATAATTTAAAACTGTCACTGGTCAAAATCTGCAGAATGTGCATGTGTTATTTAATTAGCTGTTGCCCAAAGCTCTGCTCACACAGGTTTCATTATTTGATAAAAATAATTCTTCCTCTGTACTCCAATCCTGTTTTACTAATTTCGTAAAATGTTGTAAATGAGAAAGTGTAAGAATGTTATAATGTTTCTCCATATAAACTTTGAAGCCCCTTATGACCCATTTTCGTTTATAAACTCCTTAAGGCTTGAATTTTTGATAATGCTGAAATATGTTTCATAATTTGTGGTGTAGAGTATTTATACTAAGTTTCAAGAAAATAAGACCAAAACAATATTTTTTTTTTTTTTTTTCAAATACAAACTTTTATTCCCCCCTTCTACCCCTTTTTCACTTTCTTAGGGTGTATGAGATTCCCTTTTTTTCCAAATAAATAGGAAATACATGTTTAATTACGGTATTTGTTTTGGAGTACTTTTACCAAGTTTTATGTCAATAGAATTGTTAAATAATATTCCTCCATATAAACTTTGAACCCACTTATAACCCTTTTCGTTTATAAACTCCTAAAGGGGTTGAATTTTGGGAAATGGTAAAATACATGTTTAAATACTAGTGTAGTAGAGAGCTAAACTTCAAGAAAATCCAACAAAAAATGTGTTTTTCCAATAATAGATTTTATACCCCATTTCACCCCTTAGGGATTGAGTTCCAAAAAATACACCTCCTTAGGGGTTGAGTTCCAAAAAATGCACCTCCTTAGGGGTTGAGTTCCAAAAAATACCCCTCCTTAGGGGTTGAGTTCCAAAAAAATACACCTCATTAGGAGTTGAGTTCCAAAAAATACACCACCTTAGGGGTTGAGTTCCAAAAAATACACCTCCTTAGGGGTTGAGTTCCAAAAAATAAAAATAAAAAAGTATTTAATAATTTACGTTTTGGAGTACTTTTACCAAGTTTTAAGCCAATTGAATCGTAAAATGGTAATTCTCCATTATAGACTTTGAACCCCTTATGACCCCTCCCCCGGGGGCTGTATTTTGAAAAATACCTTCTGAGTGAGTCCCATCATTATTAACTACTGACCAAATTTCATATATAGTTACGAGAAAAAGTTTGCCCCTCTTTTTGAAAATTGACAATATGCCGGTGAATCTTCCTTATGTAAAACATCGCTAACACCCGTGCTAAGAATGGACCATTTTGCTTCTATAGAGTAAATGGGAACAGGTATACATTATCTAAAGTTGTCTAAAATTTAGACAGACTTAAAACACCCTACCTGTTTACCTGTAGGGACACAGGGGCGCAGAAGGGTAGGGCAGTCTTCCAGGGAAGGCATAGTTGTCCGGATTGATGGTTCTGCAGATCTGCTTGTACCGCTCCCTTCCGGAACGGTTCCCATTGTTGCCCGAATTTTGTGGCCGTCGTACCGGTGTGAAGATGTTGAACCAGGGTGCGGCATGTGCTACGGCTACCACCAGGAGCAGCACCAGCAAGCCTGCCGCCACCTTCATGGCATCACACTGTCCGCACGCGAACACGACGCGTCTCTATATATTACTGCGCCCCTCCCGCCAGGTCTTATCCATAACTCCTCACTCATTCTGACAGGTGACCAGTGGCGTTATGATTAAAAAAAAGTTTTGTGCTGTCCATTATACAGTTTATCATTTCTTGTTTCAAGAGCGGCGCCTGGGGCCCGACCCACCCAAAAAATGCTGACTCGCCCTTGTTTTATACAAAATTGACAATCAAAGATAAGAGAATGATTTTTTAATATTGTACATTTATTTGTTTGATTACTTTCCTCTGGTGTAGTTAGGACCTTTAGGCCTTCTCTTTCACTACCCAAAGATGATACATAAAACATAACCAATAGTCTAATTTAACAGGAGATAATTTACGACTTATAACATATAATTAGTTGACAGTTAATTACTAAAGACAATTGAAAATATATTCAAGTCTAATAATGAAATACGAAATACCTTATTGATACGATAATTAATAGTAGTAATTAAAAATATTGAAAAAATTGAAACAATGTAAAAAGATAAATAATATTTTTAAAATGTACATATTATAATAATTAGTGGTTGGTGATCAAGTAGTTAACTAACTTGTTCTTGAAAGTTTCGAGTGTTCGTCAGCCTTTTATATCCTTAGGTAAGGAATTCCGCAAACGAGCTGTTCCGATATAGAAGGACGAAGAATAAAATACAGCAACTGGCATCAATTTCCAACAACGCTTCACATTTAAAAAAATTGAAGGGTATAGGAAAGAAATAGAATCTAAGCAATCCCAGAGTCCAGTGTTCTTGTAAAGATTTTTAAAATTGCTTAGCCGACCATATTACAATGCAAAGTATTTAACATACATTAGGGTGACACAAATTTAATTTAATTATCTGTCAATTTAGAGATAAATCTTATAGCCCACTTTCAGAAGAATTCTGCTACTGTGTGTATTAAAGGGTAGAATGGTCTTGGGTAAAAGCGGCAGTTTGAGTTGGCGTATTTATTTTAGGCAGGGTTAGTAGAGTTTTTTTTTTCAAATGAGGACATTTTACATTAAAATTGAAGACACTGTTGAAAAAGAACAATATATTTAATGTTTTAAATTTATTTATTTCAGCTGTATTTAATATACTCCTTTTAGCTACGAGGCCATATCAGGAATTCGGGATCTGTTTCTATACATTAGGGTAGGACATGGAACTATAACTATTGACTGTCAATTATTTTCTATTGTTAGTGTATCTTGTGAAGTAAATTTCAACTGATATTAATTTAGATGGATATGATGCAGGATGAAATGGTGAAGGTGATTCATTGTATTTATCACCTAATTCGACATTTGCCTTTACGACTGGGGAAATCATTAAAAAACCCGTGTCAAATTGTCCGGCAGATGCAGATACGTTCAGTTAAAAATATTAGACAAATATCACCTAAGCAATTAACCCTAGTATTTTGAATCCAACTCTATCTATTTTACTCTTGTTTGTTTCAAATTGTTTTTACAAAATCATCTCCTTTTGGGTATTGTCATTTCATTACTGTATAAAATAGTAATGTCTTAATTTTTTTAACGTGATTTATTTTACTGTAATAAACAAAAATATTAGTAAGGATTTTGAATTAACTTCTCTTGGTAACCTTTTAGGTTTATATCACGAAAGAAATCAAGAATCATTAGCATGTGCAGGTTAGAGGATGTTAGTTAAATTTATAGCATTTGATTTGCGTTCAAAAAGTTTTGATTATTCATTCACTCTGTTTTTCAGAAGCTAAAACAAAAAAATGAATAGTACATCAATTTGAGGAACAAGTTCCAAAGATCACAATTAATAAAAGGATAATAAAATATTCAGTTTTCTCACCGTTTCGTCAGGAAGGTTCGATGAACTCACCCCCTTGGAGTACGCGAGACAAAAAGAAAAAACACAGAATAGTCGGTTTAAAAGCATTGTTAGTAGCATATGGTTACAAAATCTGTTTAAAATGCATAAGAAGTTAATACAATTTTCAAATTTCTCATCTAAATTCGTTTCGTCTGGTGGGTTCGATGAACCTACCCCTTCAAAGTCCGTGAGACAGACAAGACAAAAAAAAAACACACACACACGGGAACCCTGTGCTTAATAAGCTGTAACTTAAGATCGGGATCAGCAGCCTGTTTTTTCATCAGTCAGTTAAGGCCTGATTAAGAAAAAAATCTGTAAATGCTGGAACTGGAATATGGAGCTATGAAATTAAAATTACAAATTAATTGTTTAGGGAAACAATCCACAACTTTTGTATTCTCAAAAGTATCGAATACACAACACATGCGTTAAATTGTTAAACATCCTCACTGGAGACTCGGATCCTGGAGGCTTTCTGGCACTGTAACCAGGGGTAATGGCATTGGACTTTATTTATTTATTTATTTTATCCATGGATGCTCCGTTTCTTTTATAATAACTGAAATACTCCCCTTTAAAATAATGCAGTCTTTTCTAAAATATATAACAGAAAAACAGAAATCATTTTATGTAATTTAAAAAAGAGGGGAAGGACAAGAAGTAAAAAGTGACTATTTTTGTTTAATAGCGGGATTTGGGGACTCCAGTGCAGTGTAATGCACGGTATACCGATTGTTCCATGGAAGGCGTATCCATGGACACGACATAGAGGAGTATGTTTTCTTGATTGTAATACTGAGTTAAAAACCGTAGATTTTTTATTTTTATCTATTTATTTGTAAGTTCATAACACCATCAGCGAAGACTCAGACAAGTTTCAATAGTGTACATCAACACGAACCGAAATATAGCATCGGAGTTTGCAAGGGTTCGTGGTTTATTATGCTACTATTACAGCACCAACTCCCTCAACCTCAACTTAAGCTGGTCGTTATCTCCTGCGAACCTCAAGTTGCAAGCAATTTTGTAGAGGCAGGTCGTATAAAGGCATAGGAATGATGGAATAGGCACAAGAGATTCCGATCTGGGAAGAACGCTTTTGTTGGATGTGAAAAACGCGGTGCGAGAGGACATTAATTTGTTGCTGGCAAAGTATTGGTGGTACCAGTGGCGTACCAAGGGGGGTGCGAACGGGGCGGCCGCACCGGGCGCCGTAAAGAAGGGGGCGCCAAAATTAAAAAAACATATTTTTTTTTAGTTTAAGAAAAAATAATTTTTCAGGAAAAATATAAGGTTTTATTGGTCAAATTGTCTTTATTACTTTATTAAATACTGCAGTAATGTTATTTAGAAACATAGGCGTAACGAGGGGGGGTTTTGGGGGTTTGAACCCCCCCCCCCCATTGATTAAAAAAAGGAAAATTGTATAATTTTTTTAAGTCTGCCCATAAATTACTTAATACAAGTATTTTTTTTTTTTTTTTTTACAAAGTTTATTACAAATTAAAAAATACAAATTGATACAAAATTATTACAAATACAAATAATAAACACACAATTTGTACAATTTGAAAAGAGTATTATTTGCCCCGCATGAGCATAGCTCGTGTTCGGGGTCAGTTCAGTCATACTAAAATTATATTTTTAAAATTATATAAAAAAAAAAAAGTGTGGGAAGCTTAAAACTCGTTATTTTGCGTGTTAATTTTAAAAATTTTCCGGGGATGGACCCCGGAAGCTTAAAACTCGTTATTTTGCGTCTTAATTTTTAAAATTTTCCGGGGGAGGACCCCCGGAAGCTTAAAACTCGTTATTTTGCATCTTAATTTTTAAAATTTTCCGGGGGAGGACCCCCGGACCCCCCTCTCCCTGGGGGATATTCCATACCCCCCAGACCCCGCGGATGTTATAACCCCCCCCCCATATGGTCGGCCTGGTTACGCCTATGTTTAGAAATGAAATAAACGTTTCGTTTAAAACTATTTATAGACAATACGAAATAGGTCGTGGGCGCCGAGCACACAGGAAAAGTTTACGGTGTAATTTAGCAATTTTATCTATTTTTTTCAAAAACTAATGTTATAATACTTACAGTTTTATTTCATTCATATTTTTCTCCTTATTATGTGTTAAAGTAACATACTACTTATTAAAAATAAATAATTGTGAACATTAAACTGTGTTTAAATTAAACTCATTGAACCTTGAACCATTTAGTGTTAGGGGGCGACTACCATCTAATTAGCCCTGGGCGCCAAGTAGCCTTGGTACGCCACTGGGTGGTACATGATATATCCCGATTCACATTTTCTAGATATGTTACGAGATGAAATTCCTAATGAGTTCCGTTTGGGGTAACGTTTCTTACTTGGTATAAAACATCAGTAGTGCCCCCCACGAAGCATTATTTATAAGAATGTTTTTGTCCCCATGGAGTGGACCCATAACTTACCCTACTAATAACAAGCTTTGTGGTTCACTAATCCATTGTTTTCTACTTATCTCAAAAATGATACAAATAAAGCTGCACTTCTTCCTGCGTGACAACATAATTACCTGTGTGAAATCATCATTTCATTTCTGCTTATGTTTAGGAGTCTGAAAATAAATATGCATGGAAATCCGGTTGATATATATTCGTAATCGTATGTCATGATTAGACCTGGGATTTTAGGCTCTAAAAAGTTCGTTTTAAGCACCTAAAATAAGCTTTTAAAACAAGTAAACAGGATTTTAAAAGAGAAAATAGGCACATAAATTATGCTTTAAAAATGTGTAAATAGATAGAAAATAGACTTATATTACAACTAGCTTAAAAGACCCGGCGTCGCCCGGGTTTTGTATTTTGTAATTGGAAATTAACTTATGAAGGATTTTCAATTTTAAATTCTAGGTCCTTATATAGGCATTTATAATTTGAAATAGGAAGAACGACTTATTACACTCAAACTATTCCCTCAGAAAACGCTTGATATAGTTTTTTATGGCTCATAGAGGATCTAGAATGTTGCATCCCATCGCTTGTACAGTGCACAGCAAGCCTGGTAGAGGTTTAAATAAGAAGAAACAGAAATTCCTGTAACATAAAATTGTAATATCGAGGCGGGAAATTTCCCACTCTTATGTTACCATAAAGCATTATCACTTTCATACTTTTCTCTCCAAAAACCTGCGATATAATATAATAATATACACATTACCATACCTCGTTTTGTTTTCTCTATGTCCAGGGTAGAGAAAGTTATGTGATTCCATTATTTTAGTGGATTTCATTCTGTAATATTTATTTATAACATGAATTATTTTGATAACTTCCCTTATTTGTCAAAAGTGCATTTCAATTGTTTTTTCCAAGCCCATCCATATACCATTTGGCAACAATATATTCTGTGATTTGGAATTGATAATTCTATGTAAAAAGGGATTAAGTATTTTCAAAAACATTTAATTTTTGGCATTTAGAATCAGAATTTTTCCAAATCCTTTCTTAGTGAGCACCTACATTATGAAACGAAGGTACTGTCAAAATTCCAAGTCTCTACCTGCTATAGTTTAGGCTGTACGTTGATTCCTGTCATTCAGTCAGTCAGTCATTCATTCAGTCAGTCAGTCAGGACAAAGCCTTTTATATAGATAGAGATATACACTTTTTACTGCAAGAAACGTGGAATACCTATTCTTAACATAAATAATTGCAAAATTAGGCATCACGAACTATATTCACTTAAACAGATGTTCTTACACTGGCGACTTGACACAGTAGTCCTTCCTCCTTAATCCTCCCCCGTCAGTCAGCATTTCTTTAGAGACAGTTGTTTGGAATAATCAAGTTTCTGTGAAAACCCCACCTCTGCTGTTCTGCTTTTCATTGAGGGATGTCGATTATAAGATTGTAAAAATTACAGAAGTTGAATTTTATTTGAAATGTACAAAATAGGCATTTTAGGCACTAAAATAGTAAAATAGGTTCTAAATGTCTAAATAGGCATTTTAGGGCACTATAAAACTGTAAGTGTATAATGTAAGTGATTTATCACGAAACGTCCACATATTTAAAAATTATCATGTTATTTCATAAGGAACAAAATAGGCATTTGCCTTAAAATCCCAGGTCTAGTCATGATGTATACTGAACACCCTGAATATGTTTATATCACTGTATTTACAAAGTTGTAAAAATACACATTTTGTAGTATTGTTCATTAGGCGAGCAACCGGTCTGAATTATTTCCAGCATAATTATTTATGCAGGTATTTTGTCATACTTTTTTTTATTCGGAATTGTTTTTCTCACTTTGATGAAGGAATATCACATGCCTGGTCAATCTGAGTGAGGATTTCGGAGATTAGGTTTCCTAATTGCAGAGAGAAATGCAATTTTGGAATTTGTTAACCCTTAACTTTGGTATAGATATGTCTGTTGAAAACGTATCTAACAACCTAGGATATCCAGAGACCTGCAGGCATTAATATATACTATAATACCCCTTAGAAATCAAAGTTTCATTTGAATGTAAAATGCTTATTTTTAGCCCGAATGCTAGGATACGTGTTGTAATGACACCATTATTAAATTAAAATTCCGGTAATTGTTTATTATTTCTTGTCGTGATGGTTATGGAACAGTGTTGAAATAATTTATGTGCAATTTTCACCGCTAATAACTTTTCTTTAATTATACTCCAATCTATTTGCAGTAATTCTCCATATCATCTAAGATTCCTTACTAAGTCCTGTCCCGTGAGTGTTTCAACTTCGTTGTTATGTTGAATTGGACACGTCTTAATATTCTTTCAACGTTTAGATATTGTTAGATTGTTCATTTTTAAAGGCATCACGATACTTTTAATACGTGATTTCCTGATTTGTTGATGAATCTTTTATACATCATAAGCATTTCGACAAACAACAATTCCTGCTAGTATTATCTTACAAAAATAACGACAAATAAAACATTAATATTCTATCATTTTCTTTCCTTCTTTTTTCTTTCTTTCTTCGATAGTGCATTAGCCTATGTAAATTTGTGCGTGCATATTTTTTTTCTTCATTTAAACTTGTCATTGAATCTCCTCATCATTTGAATTCCACACCAGCCTTGGGTGAGATAATCTCTTATTGATTTGAGTTCAAGTCCGACCACATGCATTATAGTCTATGAAGAACGCTCAGGCCTACATGGTCGGTGAAAGGGGCTGGAAGCCATGCTCACATCGAACGTTTAGACCAGTTTCTGGATGAGTCTGACTTGTATTGGTTTTATGTAAAAAGTCTGGCACTCGAATAACCTAAGAACACAGGTCGGTTTCAGGATCAGGAGCGAAGGATTGGAGGAATGAGACACACTTTAAGCAGAGGATTGATGAAATTGCCTAGTAAATATTGTCTTCTGTAGCATATATTGAGTGGCCACTAACCTTAACTTCGGGAGCCGCAAATTTATGAAGCATTATTGTTCAATTACAGAACAGGAAATAAGATTTTACTTTTGAGAAGTGCTTTATCGAGTGTTCATTTTTGCTGTTAGTTGTTTGAAATTTGGCTAATTGGTGCGAGTCCCAAATATCGAGATAAGTCTCTTACCACACTTTTTTGTTACTAGGTATTGTTACTATTTGTTACTATTTCTTCTAGAACTTTCTTCCAAAATTCTATGGCCGAAACACCACTTCGTTTAAGTCCTTTTAGTCCTTCGTCCTCTTGCAGTTCTAGTGCTCCAACTCGACTCCAACTGTATCCTTTGTCATTGGTGGTGAAACCAGTGCTTTAGTTGGAAAATATTTTTTGGGGGTACTCACCTTACTTCAAAATTTTCCATATCGCCTCATACTGAATGTAATCCTTCGGTTGACATTTTCTGCATGCAGTTTCTTCTGCTGACCTATTGCCCCTTGTAGCCATGATCTGACGTATGGAGCAGGATCAAAAACGTCTAGTGGTGGTTCCACACATTTTATGAAAACAAGGTGGCTAGCCAACATGTAATCTAAGGAGAAAGTAACTGTAGAAATGCGCACGAAGGTGAAGATTAGAACGCATATCTGTGGCGAATTTAATAGTGCTTGTCATTTTTAACAAATACACTCTGGTATTGAATTAGACATTTAATAAGTATTTTAGTACAATATTGTTCCTGTACTACCAGTACGACGTACCGGAGCACATATTTTTCCCGGTATGGTAGAAGGAAAATAATTTTATACCGCAAAAGAATTTTCCAGGAATGAAAATGAAGGTTTAACTGTTCTCAAATCAGTAAATATGCAATTGATTTCTTTAGCAAGACCAGACAGTTTACACAAATAATCTTCTGTTTCCACCTGAACGTCAGGAATGCTTTCAGTAATTTTCTTCAAACATTTGAAATGAGCGAATGTTTTAGTCTCAAGGTCTTTCCGAAAGAGTCTGAATTTGCTCTGAAAACAAATTCACTCTGCGCTAAATCAGAAATAAATTGTTCACTTCCTCGTAATATGTTTTCATTAAATTATATTAACTATATACTTTTTTTTTAATCTGTATCATATTTACTCTTAGCTTGAGCCTCATTGTGGCCACCCCTGGTATTAAAGTAATTTGAAATGTACAAAGGACATGGACAACAAACAGAAAGTTATTTTCCTTATCGAACCAGGTTAATGTTAATTCTGAAATCATAATGTTCTTTCAAGGAAACTACCGTAGATGTTCTTAGCCATATCCACCATGGGGGGGGGGGAGGAGCAGGGATGGGGAAATGACATGGCGTAGCCTGTTTAGAATTCCCTTACCAACATAAATTATTGCGTTATTATATTGGAAATATTCCGTGCACTTGACTGTATAGTACAGTATAAATGCTAGCACAGTGAGGATCGGCTTAAGGCTAACACAACAACCCCAGTTATGATGGGCTCCGAACTTAAGCGGGGGCTGACAAGATCCCCTAAACCTCAATGTTGAATCATAATAAACAATGCCTAAGATACATTTTTGTCCGAAATAATTTCCAACAGAATCTGTCGGCACTACTAGTTTTTAATTTTGGTCCTGGAATACCAGTAATCCGAATTATAAAAGCTCATTATACTATACTTCCATGAAGAACATGCTTTGTAGTAATTCTGTATACGCTGGTGTTGGATACTATACCTTTGCGGCGGGGGGGGGGGTATGTTGGTTCTCTGTTTCAATTTCCTGTTGCGTCAACAGTATATAGCGATATAAGGGTGGGAAATGATTTTTTTCTATTTCCGAGATTCTATTATACACTTCACCCATATGTATTGCACACTATTTTTCTACGATCTACGATAGCAATGAATCACTTACGACAGTTGTTCTGACGACCAAAAATAAACTGAAAAAGCACCTATAGGAATTACCGTACTGATAGAAAAGAACAAACTAGCATGTCGATTTATTTATTTATTGTATATCCAATTCTTTATTAACCCTATTTTGCCATAAAAGGCATGTTAGGGTTATAGCTTACACAGCAATATATACAGTAAAATATAGAATATTAATTACTTATGGTTGTGAATATATGTTAGATACTGCATAAAATGATTATAATAACATTGCTTCGTGAGCATTTTTTGACACATGGAAATTTCGTCACAATCTTCAAAAAGCAAATTTAGATGTAGTCTTTTCGTTTCGAACATAGGACAATCGAACAAAACATTTTTTACAGTTAGTATGGATTCCTGACACAATTATAACCACTGTCTGAAATCATATGAAATCGTAAAAAATAACTCCCAAATTTTCCATGGCCTGTCATAAATTGTGTTAAAATAAAATTTGGTGTAAACATTTTAACATTTAGCCGAAAGTGCAGTGTAGATAAAAGGGGAGATATCACTAAAATGGAATGCATTGGTCCTATTGCACGAAGACGAGCACCGTTGGACTATTTTATTGAAGTTATAAGAAATCAAATTTTCTCCTTAAAAGCTCTTTCAAAGTAAAAAATAATACTCCGCTAGGATATTTGCTTATTTATATTATCCTCTCGAAGTTCTCTATAAGTTCTAAATGCAATTTAATATTATTAATTGGTACGCACTTCATAGGGGTACGCCGTAGCGTAGTGCTTGAGGCGCTGCGCTACAAACAGGAAGGTCACGGATTCGATCCTCGATGAGATCGTTGATGTTTTTCAATTGGCCTAATCATTCTGGTGGCAATTTTTCAACATATGGCCACCAGAATTGAAACATTTGTCTTATTGTGGCACCAACTTTTGAATGTCTGTTTTGTAGAAGTGTGCTGCCTGGGATTTGAACCATCGTGTGACAACCACCTTCGCCTCTGCTGTGTCTGTTGCAATAAATATTTCCTTGCAATTGTGTTTTGTTTCTGTAAACAGCCCCAGGAAAACTTACTTTATGGACGAGCCTCTTAGATGTACCATAAAATTACACTGTAGTATTTTTAAAAGCAAAATACTTTATTTGTAAATTCCAGTTTATAAGAAGGTTATCAGTGTTGAAAAAAGAATAAATACTGGGGAATTAAACTCCTATTCATCCCTGTACCGGCACAAAAAAAAATTGTCTTTTATGGTTCGAGTTGTTCTGTTTTTGACTAAGCATGTGACCCAGGTCTTGTTGGTTAATGGAAGCAGACTTCTTTATTACTCTATGGCCCTGGGGTCGACTCAGCTCCTAACAGAAATGAGTACCAGGAGCAATCCTGGGGGTAAAGGTGGCCTGTGCGTAAGGCTGATAACCTTACCATCTTCACGTTCCGAATGTCTAAAATCTGGGAGCCTCAACCTTCTGGAACCCTCTGAGTCTCCATGGCTTATATAGGATAGGGAACACTTTTTTACGCGCTTCATAACCAGTTGTGTTAATTAGATAGTAGGCTATGATTGGCCACAAAATTCTGGAACGAACAATTAGTGTCACTAGCTTCATGTCTTATGTAGCTTAGCGCCCTTGGGACACATAATTTTGTGGAAAGAATGAAACCGTCGTAATATAATAAGCGTTTCTGTCGTGCGGAAGTCGCAAACAACTGTTTTGCATTCAGGAGAAACGCCATGTGAATTATAACAAGGCCTTGACTGCCACGTTAAAATGAATAACTCTCTTTGGTTCGTAGTTTCTTTGATTGTCCTTCGTTGCTACGTTTTCCTCGTCGTACCCAAACAAAGCAATCATCAGAGCACTCCAAGCATGCCCATCAGACTCCCTCAGATTTTAAAATTATTACTCATTGCAAAAAGAGTAGTTCTACACTAGTACTCAAAGGACCAAGTCGTACCGCCAATAAGATCAAACATATGAAAGCATACGATCTTCTGTTTGAACTAGAAGCTTACATCTGAACGTCGTTTTTCTGCAGACCTACATTTAGACACCCGAGTCTACAGTATTTGAAGCACTTAGGGTTATCAAGCAAAACAATTAAAAAACAAATATTTTATACCTAAAAATTAGTTTTTTTTAAATAGATATTCGTTTAGCCTAATTTGAAATGTTGACAGCGTAGAACAGACCCTGATGCTGGAGGGAAGAAGATTTCAGGAACTTGCAGAAGTTGCAGTAAAAAACCGGGAATATATGGACGTTCTATGGCTTGGTATTGAAAGTCATGTTGTGATCTGGTACTGCTCATTTAAATTACGGAGGTCGAATGTAGTTCGTGGCTTGGAATAAACATATTAATTTATTTATCTTCCAGGCTGCTTTAAATTCCTGTTTCCTTCTATCAATTTGTGAAAAAAAAGTAACGGAAGTATTTCCATATCACTGCAATTAGTACGATAGCTAGCTTTGGGCGTTTTTAAAAGTTTCCCTTATTCATATGAAAAATGAAATACCATATTTAATTGCAGAGATGCCTAATTAAACGATGGTAACTGTATTTCTAACTATTTTGCCTTCTTTCGTCCTTTCTTACATTTTCATGGTCCAAATCTGTAGGCTTTGTATGATAATGTTCTTGGGAGAGTAACTAATTTATGGGCACATTTAGACAAGGAAATAGAGTGTCTTGCATTTATGAAGAATCTGCACAACACAGGGCCTCCTCTTAAGACATCGAGATTGAGGATATGGCATGTTCAGGGTAGATGGTAAACTATTATAACAGTACATTATGCAACGAGCCTACAATGGCATTTATTAAGACATGAGTATGTTTTATGAAACAAGCAAAGCGAGTGGCTTACTTACCATTATAAGCGGGTTGCATACGACTGTTTTTCTTCGACCGTAATTGAATGTCCAAGGTTTGGGGTTTTAAACTACCCCTAAATTGATGAAGCAAACTACTCTCGGACCTCGTCTTTTCCGATGGATGACAGGCTACAAGGCATGCAGGCCGCATGACATCGCTTGACGCTTTAACGTTAAACATCGCAATTAAAAACCACGAAATGAACTCGGTTTAGTATGATATTAAAATTAACACGAATAGAATTGATTTTATTCAGATATAGGTTGTTTATTATGCAGATTCATTTCGGTAATAATCGATACCACATCTGTTATAATGAAAATCTGTATCATAATGGATACCATTGATACCGTTAATAATAAGCGTATTATACTATGGTGGAAAGAAAATTTCAATTCATATTCGTCCTTGCAAATGTGACCACATTGATCCACTTTTGCTTTACCCATAAAATCTATTATGCTAAACGTGGAATGCTGTAGGCCTATCACACAGGGAACGAAAAACTCGAAAAGAATTTATTCTTGAACACCCGTTTATTTTTTATTTATTATTATTATTATTATTAAAATATTATAGTACAGGTAAAAACAAAAATCAACAGAAAATAACATTTCTAAGTTAGTATAAAAAATGAAGGTATACCCCTAGATGAGCAAAGCTCATGTTTAGGGGTATAATAGACCAATATAAATCCAATGATACATCAATACACAGTATAATACAAACGAAAATGATAAATGCATGAGTACAACGTATGTAAAACAATTTTGCATCATTTACCAGTCGTTTATATAGACTTACAAAAACAGAAGAAAAAATTATAGAAATGAATTGGATTGAAACATTTAAAACAAAACAAAATTAAAGTTGTGCTATTAATATTATATAATAATTTATTTTATTTCCCTCTTAAAATGTTTGAGATTGTACTTTATATTATATTCTGGGTGCTCAGCAATAAATGTGTTATACAATTTCAAACCATAGTTTTGACCATGTAATTGCCCTTTGGTCGTCTTTAGTTTAGTCCAAGCATTCCGTATATCGATCTGTGAAACCAAATGTGTTAGTATAAACTGCTTTCTTCCACTTTAATCGTAATTTAAAACATTTCCTATCCTTTTCTTAGCATTAATTAATTCTTTAATAGAAGTAGGATTCGTACAGGTGTTTTCAAACTGTTTAAATTTACTTTAACGACGTGGGAAACGTATGGTCTAAAAATAGTATCTTTATATGAACATATAACGGAGAACGGAGAGCTCCAAGAGCGATGCACTCATTTACATTATATTTACATTATAATAAACTAGATTTAGAAACATACATATTGCATCATTTCTCTATTAGGCGTTTCTGTCACGTCTTATCAATTCAAAACAACTACCCACCCATTACCACAAGAGTGAGTTACCTTTCACATTCCATGGTGTCACCCAATACCTTCGTGGGGAAGTGTCAGTTCTCTGCCCTTGGTCCCGATATTTTTCGTTACTCTGCAGAAGATATTTACACCTTTATATAAGTTACCAGTAGAAATAGTGATAGATAATATTATAATACATGGGTTGATTTTTTAGTACAACTATTTTATTTCTCCACATATAGCATACGTACATATAGCATGGTTCTAATTTTTATAGGCCTTCGATCTAATCACCACCATTGCGTACAACATGTTCCCAGTGATGCGGAAGTCTTTGGATCCCGTTGACACTGCCTATTCTTTTGATGGTGCGAAAAGAGCGGTCGGTTGCCTGTAAAACATCTTCACCAATACGAATTAGATCAGAATTAGAACAAAGTCGCAGGGACTTAAATCTTGGGAGCACGGAGGGTGATAGAGCACCTCCCAGCCTCAACGATTGAACAGTTCAGACACAGTTCCTGCCGTATGCGCCCTAGCGTTGTCATGCAGAATGATGGGTGAACTGTCCACGAAGTGTCGCCATTTTCTTTTTAGAGCTGCTCGCAGATTGTTTTGCAAAAACGAGCAGTAGTAGGCCTACTCCGCAATAACGTTCTGGCTTGGAGGAAGATCACACCATCCCAGTCATGTTTTACAGGCAACCGACCGCTCTTTTCACACCATCAATAGTTGCCACTACTAAAAAATCAACCCATGTATAATGAATATCTCGAAAAATTATTGTTGAGGTGCCTCATAGATAACAGAGTTATAAAAGAATGTGCCTCGATTTCAATATAGCCTTTAGGAAGCTTGATTGCAAGAGATGCACATTGCACGAAAGAAATTAGGGAAAGGATAGCAATGGACGAAACTGCTTTCAACAAAAAGGTAACTTTGTTGACCGGAAACCCTGATTTGCAGCTAAAGAAGAAGCATTATGAAATGTTTGGAGTGTTACCTTTATATTGAATTGAAACATGTGCGCTGAAAAAAATAGAAAGGGAATTTTTAGAGAGCTTTGAGATGTGTTGTTGGAGAAAAATGGAGAAGATTTGGTGGACAGACAGAAAAATGAATGAAAAAGTTTTAAGAAGAATGGAGAAGAAATGGAAGTTGTAAGGAAAAGAAAAGCTAACTGGATAGGACACATTATGAGAAGAAGAGAACCAATACTGGCTGGAATCGAAGGAAAAATAAAAGGAACAAGAAAATTTGGTATAAGAAGAATTGAGACACTAGATGATGTCAGTAAGAAAAGAAGATGCAGCACAAGATAGAAAGAACTTAAGAGTGGACTTTTACGTGGGGGTATAGACAAGGCAGAAATACCAGTAATATAGTATATAATATAATATAACATAGAGACATCTATATTTATTTATCTGATTTATTTTTTACGAGAAAGGGTGAATGTTAAGTTTAATGTCCCTGTTCCAGATATTTAAAGGTTTATAACGGCAGGACTTGTCTGTCTTATCGTAATTACAGAGGAAATGTGGTTAATTTGAATATGCCAACCATTTTTATTGTGGGTTTATCAATGTTTGTTCCAGTTCTTTTTCTTGATAATATAAGTAGGTCATGCCGGACATCCACCCTGCAAAATGCATGAGTATCATTTCTATGTTATCAACGTTTTATATTGTTACGTTTTTCAAAAAGTCACTACAAGGTCAAGATAGTTTATTTTATCATCCAAATTACATACACACAGGAATTCCCGGTCACATGACTGCATTGCCGCAGAACCCCTTATCTGAAGAATTAGATGGAATTTTGCTCAAATCTTTGCATAATATGTGATTTAAAATCGTGTTAGCAGGTTCCGGGGCTCTTATGTTTCCCCTGCTGTTCCATTTAATCGATGCTCCACACTATACTATAGACCTAATGTATTTTGCTCCAATATGCCAACGGTAACCGGCTGCACACGTCAGCAACATCATGGGGAATATTTACTTCATATATTTGGACCAATAAGTTAGTATTTAGTCAGTATTTAATTGTAATCACCTCCTGCAGATATTAGACATAACCTCAACAGCATGAACGAATACATGTGTTACAAGTTAGAAAAGCGTTTCCCAAAATGATCACATTCATAATGAATTTTCATAATTTTCGACCAAAAAGATTATTTTATCTATTGTTATTTGAAAATGGTAGGTCTGTTCTATTCTATAATTATGTCTTCCTCTGCAAATGTGGTGCACTTTTTAACCTAAGCCATTTTTAAACGTCTCAATCAGCCTTTTAAACACGAGCGTGCAGGAGTTTAAATGCCCCGTGATAATTAATGGAACATTCCTCCAGATTGAGACAACGGCAGAGGAAGGTGGTAAGGTTGTCTGCTATTGGAAAACGCCCCCACTTTTCTCCATATAAAGATTTTCATACATCACTACAGTGACTCGCGAGTTTATGCAGAGAAGTTGAAATTACGAGTTGTATTTCTGAAACCGGAGTCGCTACTTATTTATCGAGAAGCTCCTCAGTTGGTTGACCAGGCTGAGTGCTCTCCTTTCCAGGACTTTCTATCTCAGAAAAAATCCGAGGAGGTATCGGTACTGGGGATCGAATCCAGACCTGCGGATCCGTAGTCATCAACACTAAGCACCAGACTGCGCGCGCTGTCTCCCGAATAAGACAAACTAATGTAAATAATACAAACCCTAATTAAGGCCTATAAAATTGGGTAACAATAAAAGAGTGATAGGGAAAAAGTGAATAAGTCAAAATTCCAATGTTTCAGGAATGACAAAAAACAATTTATTTCTACAGCATTTTAACAATATTTAGATCAGTCCACCCATATATTTTTACACAGTATCTTATACTATGTAAAAATATCTGGGTGGACGGATCTAAATATTGTAAAAATGCTGTGAAAATAAATCGTTATTTGTCTCTCCTAAAACTTCGGAATTTTGACTTATTCGCTTTTTCCCTATCACTCTAGTATTCACATACTTGGAAGAGAACGATACCGGTACCTTAACCTCAAAGTGTTGGTCATTGCATCTATGAAAGTTTCATTTAAATTCGTAATAAGTAATGAAAACGCTTCTTTTTGCTGCTCCCATGTTTTCTAAATGACTGATCAATAAGGAACATGAGATAATTGCTGAGCGGTAATTGTTTGTTGTAGTTATCGGACTTAATGAAAATGGAGACTGGAGAAACTGCATTACGACAAGCTTCATAACCTGTACTCTTCACCGGATATAGTGAGAGTAATTAAATCACAGGGGATGAAGTGGGCTGGACATTTTGCGCTCATGGGGGAGAAAAGACATACCGTATCTCAAAAGTATTAATTGGGAGACCCGAAGGGAAAAGACCACTTGGAAGACCTAGACGTAGGTGGGAGGACAATATTAGGCTAGATTTAAGGGAAGTAGGATTTGCGAGGAATGGTTGGATGGAGTTAGCACAGAATAGGGTTGAATGACGGGCTCAAATAAGCGCGGCAATGAACCTTCGGATTCCATAAAATAGATAATATTCCTTTAGCTTGCTATTACCATTGAGTAAGTAAGTAAGTGATTATCGGACATATAGACTTAACTGAAATAGTTGTAGATGTGGTCCATCGTGAAAAGACCCAAACTTCAATAACGTCCAGGCGCATAAGCGCAGTTAAAAATGTTCTATGAAGGTAAAATACGATGAGATTTTATAAAAACCACAAAGAAATCTCTGTGCAGCGATTACCAATATAAAACAGCACCCATTCATTAAAATAGTATTGTCCCTCTGTAGTTAGAATGCGTTGCAAGTGACCAACGGGACAGTCCCTTATTTCAAGGGCTTGTCTCGCTAAATTTATCAGTTATCACATTGGTCGGGACGATTTCATCATGCTACCTTATTATACAAATTTGGCAAAACATGAAATAGTTAATACTAGAATTATTTACGCAACTCCTAGATGTATTATTTTAGAGTAAATAAGTCAGCATTTTCCTGTTTTTGTTGCCTGTAAGTTATATATGTGTGTGGTATGGTCTATATGGAGACGAATGACAAACACAGATAAAAGTACATAAACCCAGAGAATGAGAATCAACTACAATTAATTGTATCTACTCTGCAGTTAACTGTCTGTGCAGTTAACCATTATCCGGTTATTTGTCCCAGCTCTCATAAGCCTTATTATTATTATTATTATTATTATTATTATTATTATTAGTATTATTATTATTTTACAAATGGCTCTATAGGAAAGTCTTGAATGTAGCTATTATTATCATCATTAGTAATACATCATTACTATGAATCATCGTCGTCATTAATATCATCCCCATCATCATGGCTATTATTCCTATAACCCAGGCGTGGTAACTGCAATCAGTCGGTAGCAAACAAATAACATTTCAGCCTTTTCTTAGATTTGTGGCATATTAAAGAATCCCTACCTTTAAAAAAAGAGCACTTGCCAGCCGTTTCTTGCTAAATCTCCTTGTATCTCTATTTTCAGCTTATTCCATGAGCAACTGATGGGCCCCTTATCAATGGAACTGTAAGCGCCCGCATTCATTCTTCCCATTTCATACTTTCTTCCTTCCAAATAGCGCTCTACATGTACCCGAGTCCTATTTGTATCCACATACACGAACATACACATATATTTCTTATTGTATTATATTCTCCCTAGCTCTCTTTAATTCTTTCACTATCTTCTTTTTCAATTTTTTTATTTAGCTTTATTAATTTAACTGTTTATTTCCTTAATACTCTCTCTCTCTCTCTTTCTTCCTATCGTTCTATATAAAATATCTTTCTTTCTTTATCTATCTATTTACTTCTACGTTTCCTTGGAATTATTTTTCCTTGTAATTGATTTAATCCACCTATCGGTTCTTCTTTCTGTGTCTATATTCTTGCTGTTCAATGCACTCCCACTGATACGCACGTGTACGCGGTACTATTTTATTAGCTTTCATTAGAATATGCTTCGTCATTATTACATAAGAATTTTACTATTCTATCACAATACAGTTAGAAACCCACAAAAACAGAGTTCCAATTCATAGTACACGCTCTCCTTTTAAATTGTATATTAGGAAATACAACTGTTCCGTCTGATAGCCCAATAACGAACCTACTTCAAGTTATTCACTCAGCGGGGGTCCTATGTAAATTAGTAATTCGAGTTCATTGACAGACTCGTGGAGCGAAGGATCAAGAAATTCAGAACGGGGAACTTCTTTCTATTACCTAACCGTATTTATATTTCAATTGTACCGCATAAAAATTGAAACATTCACTGACCGGCAAAAAAAAACCGATCGCTGTAAAATTTGTTGTACTTTTAAGATTAAACATAATTTTGATTGGATGTTTATACATTGTTGTTGGTGAGGATGAATTATTATTTTTAATGGATCATTAGCTATAGATACAGCATATCTGCTTTCTTCATATCTTCACTTTATCACCAAACAAAACAAAAAAAACATAGCAATACGGTGATTCCAATATGATTATAAGCACTAACTTTTCGTACATATTGCTAGGTGTTTCATTGTTGTATTGCGTCATTTCCTTCCAAACTGAACGGAAACTGTCTCCCTTCGCATCGCAGTGATTCTGTCAGTAAGTTTAGTTGAAATTAATGCCACTCAGTCCTGAAGACTTTGCCAAAGCTGTTGCTCTAATTGATGATGGATGCAGCCTCCGTTATGCCCCTGCAACCTTAGGCTCACCATTCACCACGGTGCAAGAGGAACAATGGGGAATTAAGTGTGGAATGTGTCATTACATTTTAATCTTAAAAACGTATACAATTGCAGTAATTTTATTTCAAGCAATAGGCCTACTACATAATTTTTATTTAAACTTAATTTTTAAAAATTTCTTTAAGTGATCGGTTTTCTTTGCCGGTGAGTGTAGTTATGTATTGTTAAAAATAAAGAAAATTGTTCAGACTCTTGCATAGGGGTATAATGTATATTGAAAACTCTAAATTCTACATTTTTTTTAAGACAAAATTTCCAATTTTTACATAAATAATTTCCTTATCTATCAGTACTGACTACAACATTTAAGTATTCGCTGTAGGTGTACTTTCAGAAAATCCTTCAGAGATAGCTGCCATAAACATAACATAAAACAAGAAACACATAGATAAAGTGACCCTTTTTCCAAGTCTAAATGCGGGACACGTATGTTTTTTCTGCATGTAGCCTTAAACTTTATTAAGTGCCAGTATAGTACTTTATGAGATTGTGGGTGGGGACGGGAAAATGTCTGTCCGTCTGTGTTGTCTGTACGCGCGATAACTCAAATACGCTTTATCGGATTTTCGTAAAACTTGGTATACACATTTATAACATCCATGGGAAGAAGCCTATTGATATTGGACCAAATCGGTTGACTCGTACCGGAGTAATGCCCAATTTAGAGCCTATTTTATGGTAATACATTAGAAAGAATTTATGAAATGCCAATCAGTTATCATGACAACATATTGTTTTACTGTGATCATATACGGCTTTGGAAGTTGCAATACGGTTAGCTATGACAAATAACACTACTCCTTTACATATGCTTATCAAACTAGACCGTTAAACCACAGTATAGAGCAAACTAAGCGAGGTGATCAAGATGGTAAAGTCTTAGACTCACATTCTGGATGTCCCTGGTTCAAATCCTGAAACCGGACAATTTAACATTTTGTTTTGTATTTTTATGTGAGTGTGCGATTGTAAAGATATCACAAATCTCTATAGTTCAGCTGATGCTGGACAATTTTAATATGATTTTTGAAAAAACTAGACCTCTGTTCTTCCTTAAGCCCTGCTTATTGAATTAACCTAAGGCTTAACTTGGAAAACAATTTTTTAAAAAATGATATTCTGCGTATCAAAATTGTAGTTATAACTGATTATACAAAAGCATACTGGCGCTCTTATATCAGTTTAACTGATTTTATTAACTTGAAGAATGTAGTAACCTACACTACACAGAATGGATTAACAAAGATCTGGCTAATTGCATTTTTCCTGTAGAAAATATTACGGTGAAATGAGCAAAATTTAGACTAACATAGTTAAAAAATTCTGAAAAAACTTGACTCGAAGTTGTATTTTACAATCATTTGGTTTTTCACAGATTCTACTTGAAGGGATCATAATTTGTGCTGTTTTGAAAAGCACTTATCATTTGGAGCACTAGCAGGGTAGGTAACCAAAATTACTGAATAGAACCCCAAATGCGCAACTTTACTGGCCTGCTTCTGCATGTAGCCAACGATAAAGCCGTTGTAACACCAAATTTCTCTCACGCTGTCTATCGAAGCTCTGAAATACCTCTAATTCGATGTTTTGAATAATTGTTTTCATTCTTTTTTAAAGACAGTCACAAAGTTTTGGAACATAATTATGATTTTCAGAGTAGTCCCAAACTGTGACTTCATGTGACTCATTTTGGAGTCTGATCTGTTTCAAGATTTGTAGGTTAGTATTATCTATGTGATTCAGTACTAGTACATGTAAAGTTAAAAAAAACTGCAATTTTTACTTTCCATATTTTGTATTTTTTATATTGTGATAATTTTCCTTACTGTTTTCCATTTTTTAGAACATTAAAATAAATATAAATTAACTTATGAAGGACTTTCGATTTTCAAACTCTAGGGCCTTGTATAAATGACTGTGGTAAAGATATAAAAGCCAGGATCGCAGCAGGGAATAGATGTTACTATGCTCTGGATAAGGTATTAAAGAAAAGATATATCTCTAAACAAATTAAATTATTAATATATAACACGATAATTAAACCCATAGTGATGTACGGCTGTGAGGCATGGACCATGACAGAACTCCAACAACAATTGCTGAGAAGATGGGAAAGGAAAATCCTGAGAAAGATTTATGGCCCTGTAAAAGAACAAAATGATTGGAGAATCCGTAGCAACTTAGAACTGGAACAGTTATACAAGAAACCCAATATAGTAACTTTGATCAAAATTAGAAGACTCGAATGGGCAGGTCACCTAGTTAGAATGGAGGATGAAAGAATGGTGAAGAAGATTTTCACTGGTAGAATTGAAGGAAGGAGGGATCGAGGGCGCCCCAGATTGAGATGGATAGACTGCATTGAGGGAGATTTAAGGAAAGCGGGAATAAAGAGATGGAGAAGGAGAGCAGAAGATAGAGGAGAATGGGCTATTGTTTTAAAGGAGGCTTTAGCAAAACTGTAAGTGCTGTATGCCAGGAGAAGAAGAAGAAGAGGGCCTTGTATAATATGTATATAGAACTTGAAATGAGGAAGAACGACTCAAACTATTCCCTCAGAAAACGCTAGATATAGCTTTTTATGGCTCATAGAGGATGTCGAATGTGGCATTCCGTTGATTCTACATACCATGCCTGGGAGGGGTTGAAATAAGAAGAAACATAAATTCCGATTACATAAGATTGTATTGTCTTTATGGAAAATTATATTTCTCACTTTCATGTTACCATACAACCGTTTCGGGGCTGAAATAAAAAGAAATCAATATAACTTTCATACTTTCCTCCCCTAAAACCTGGGACATAATATACTGCGGGCATAGGACTGAAAATGTTCCATCCTATTTTGTCTTCTTTTAGATGTTTAGGGCCTATGATAAACATCCCTATACAAAGCTACAGCTATGAGTGACTTATCAGTGGATAGGATTTTTTTACCGACTTCTGATATTGCATACTCACTGGCATACACTTAAGCTGTCCCTGCAATACGACCGCTTATTCTACATCAAAATGTGAAGAGAGAAAATTATATTTTCCATGTCGAGGGTAGAGAAAGTTATGTAACTGCTTCACTTTGTGCTTTATTTTCGTGGATTTTATTTTTTAAGAATCATTTTCACAAATATGTCAATTACATCGATAGCATCAGAATTTGTTGAAGCCCAATATTATACAGTTCCCAAAGCCCTATGTGAACACTGTAAATAATACACTGTTGTCATGATAACTGAATTGCATTTCATTTCTTCGGTATAATATTTTCAGAAATTATATAAATTTTCAAGCGAAGGAGTGGCTTGTTTGAATTTTAATTTTGACCGTGTTATTTCCCGCGATGTGTGCAAAATTTCGTGCTAATTGGTCAAGAAATGTAGATTTTTTTTGTTATGTAAACTTGTGACAGCAGAACTCTCAAACTGCCTCATTTCACATTTCTGACTTTCTCCGTGGATTTTTCAAAAAATTTCTTTCATACAAACCTTGTCCTGACTATTACGAAAAAAACAAAACAAAAACAAATCGGCCAAATCGATCGAGCCGTTCTCAAGTGATGCTGCTACATATATGTGTCAATTGATTTTTGTTTATATAGATAGATAGATAGATTAAATTCTTTCGAGTAGAAACATTCAAAGTAGAAGGTCTAAACAAGAGTTATAAACAATTACTAGGATTCCTTTGAAATTTCCATCAAACTGTGAAGACCTCTGGCTCTGAATATCCTTGGAAATTATTCATCAATTCAATTTCAATATTACATTTAAATAAACATAAACTTTATAGAAACTTAAAATATGAATTCCCACTACTTTTTCCCCCTGTCTCGCTTGAACGTTGAGTAATGTTTTATGTGCACTTTATTTTAATCGAAATTAGAGTACTTACTTGCAGATAACAGGAGTGATTGGAAAATTCGAACGCCATCCCCAGATTGCGAATACATTACTTTCAATATATTTGCACGCGTCTTTGTATTTGTCATCATTCTGTGATGATTGCGTTGTTTCCTCTTTGTGTCTTCCATATTCATATGTCAAATCAAATAGAAGCGATGGTACCGGTCGAACTGCCATTAGGTTTGCGACCATAAGCGTCAGTATCAACAGCGGAGACATGTTTATTACTGTGAGAGAGCGTCTTCACCCCATATTTATGTCAGGAAAACAATAATGTGGCATGCATACCTGCATGGATGGTGTTGCAAAAACCATAAAATCCCTCCACATGTGTTCTAACAATAGAGGCGAATAAAATCGGTTATTTGCGACCATACAGCGTGTGAGGGATTTCAGTCAATAATTTATTTAACCTTTTCACTGCTATTGACGTATATCTTTGACTCCTCAAAACATAGTATAAAAGCAGGGATATAAGTTTAACAACATAATGCTTTACTTAACATTTGATGATTGTTATCCATATGTTAGAATAACCATTCATAGAAACCATCTAATTTGCTGAAATTTTCCTAATCGATTTCAAGCTTAGAGCCCACTGATGATTTCACTTGATGATTGCTTATATCAGTATACAAATTCAGTTCTGGAAAAGGTTAAGGGCCTCATTAGTCATTTAAAGTAAGACGTTAATGCTCTAAAAACTCTACGTGCAACGATCCCTATGTCCATAACAGGGTTGCCATACGTACGACTATAGTCGTACACATACGACTATTTCATAGATTTGTACGACGTACGACGCAAACATGGGTCGTACGCCTATTTGTACGACTATTTTTAACGTAGCGTTTTATATATTTTTTAATCAATTTACTGACGAATTTTAAATTTTGAAAAGTATCAGCTTCTTGTTTTCTCGTGGTTTTTGTTGTAAGCATGTTGCTAAAATCAATATGATTGGATAGCAGTCCTGTGCCTTTTGCAATAATTACAACACTGAGGGAACTACTGTTTATGTAATTTATTGTATTAGGCCTATTGTATTTAATCAAATTTAGCACATAGGAAGATAATGAAACACGCCAAAGGAAGGTAATGAAACACGCCAAATCATTTACAAAAAATATTATTTATTAACAATTACATGACAAATTATATAAGGTGCATATTACTGATTATTTATTATTATTATTATTATTATTATTATTATTATTATTAACGCAATACGTTCTTTATACTGAAAAATCACAAAGTGTACGACAGTTTTAACTAGCATACGACTATTTTTAGATGTTGGTACGACTGTTCTACGTTTCTGATCTGGCAACCCTGGTCCATAAAGTAAGTTTCCCTGGGTCGTTTACAGAAATGAAACACAATTTAATGGAAATGTTTATTGCAACAGATACAGCAAGTTTTCAGCTATTTTTCAACATTGCATGGCTAATGCCACCGGAATTGAAACATTTTGCATACCGTGGGGCCAACGTTTGACTACCTGCGTCGGAGAAGTCTGCCGCCTAGGATTTGAACCATTATGTGGAAACATGTCCGTCTCCTTGTCATTCTCTGTCATTTCTTGAGGCGTAGTAAAGGATGGAAATCACTGGGAGCGAGGTCCGGGCTGTAGGGTGAATGTTTAAACACCCCCAGTCAAATTTCTGCAGGAGACTTGCATTTTACAATTTTGTTGAAATAGAGCAAATACGAGGGCCGTCCACAAAGTAAGTTTCCCTAGTTTATGAAAATATTTATTGCAACAGATGTAGCAAGTGTTCAGCTATTTTTTCAACATATTCGCCACAGGAATCGAGACATTTGTCATACCGTGGGACCAACTTTTGAACACTTGTGTCTTAGAAGTCTGCCGCCTGGTATTTGAACCACTGTGTTGCTGGCAACTTTCTCCGCTTCTCTGTCATTCTCTGTAATTTATTGAGGTGTAGGAAAATATGGAAATCACTGGGAGCGAAGTCCCGGCTGTAGGGTGGATGTTGAAACATCTCCTAGCCGAACTTTTGCAGGGAGGTGTTGTAGTCTCGGACCGCGCACTCAGAGATTTTCATCTTTTCCTACCCCTCAAGAAATGACAGTGAATGACAGAGAATGGTAGAGATTGACAGAGAAACGGAGAAGGTTATTACACAATGATTCAAATCTCAGGCGGCAGACTTCTACGACACAAGTGTTCAAAAGTTTGTCCCACGGTATGACAAATGTCTCAATTCCTGTGGCAAATATGTTGAAAAATAGCTGAACACTTGCTATATCTGTTGTAATAAATGTTTCTATGAAATTTTGTTTTGTTTGTGTAAGCGGTCCTAGGCAAACTTACTTTGTGGGCTGCCCTCGTGCATAAATGCTTTTATTTTGTTTTGCACTTTATTGAATTTATATTATATTATTTATTTCATTACTTTCGACGAATAAAAAAAGTCAAATCAATGAAAAAGAAAAACCAAGGAGGGTCGCGGCCCCTACGGCCCCTCCTCTGGATCCGCCACTGCTCCCCAGACGGATCTTCATCCTGTAAGGCGTGGGCCGCATGAACCTTCCTACAGCGGGGAGGTAAAAATCAGGGAAAGAAGAAGAATATTTTTCCGAATTATGTTAATAAAGCAATCTCGAAATAAATGAATATTTAAATAATTAATTTTCGTCAAGAATGCTAGGTAAATCATATATGTATATTATAATTTGGGCAGTTTTATACAGCACGTTCTTATGTTGGCCTTCGTGTATAGAAAGTATTTTAATACCGTATAACATAATGACAACAGTGGGAAAACATGGTCTCTGAGGTAGAACTTCTCCATTCCTAAGTGAGTTCCTCTTCTTGACAACCATTCACTCCCAAGGTTAAACTAATCCAATTAGTACTGCATCTTCTCTTAAGCTATATATTTCGCAGAATTGTGTACAGTCAACAATTCATAATACACGTGCCGGAATATGTTTAGTTCAGAATCTTGTCTAAAAAATACCACGACTGGAATCCTGACTGTCTTAAAAGAATACATTAAACGCCTCTATATATCACATAGGCCAGTGACAATTTATTACGTGATACTCGCATGCATTTAGTTTTAAAAAACGATAAGAAATGCAATTCATAACAGGGATGCAATTGGAGTTTGATATTAATAAATATTAATACTAAATACTTACTTAATTATTTAATGGCAATAGACAGTTCCTATTCTGTGCTAACTCCATCCACACATCCCTCGCAAATCCTACTTCCCTTAAATCTATCCTAATGCTGTCCTCCCATCTACGTCTAGGTCTTCTAGAAGGTATTTTCCCTTCGGGTCTCCCAGTCAATATTTTTGAGGTATGCCTTTTCTCCCCCATGCGCGCAACATGTCCAGCCCATTTCTTCCTCCATGATTTAGTTACCCTTACTATATCCGGTGACGAGTAGGCCTGCAGGTTATGAAGCTCGTCGTTAAGCAGTTTTCTCCAGCCCCCATTTTCATCTCTTAGGCACAAATATTTTCCTAAGCACCCTGATTTCGAACACTCTCACATTATGTAATAATAATACTAAATAATAATAATAATAATTTCATTTATTTATTTAATGATGTTACAGATGATGATAATAATAATAATAATAATAATAATAATAATAATAATAATAATAATAATAATAATAATAATAATAATAATAATAATAATAATAATAATAATAACAGCAAATAGGTTTCGGGACTGAAATGGTACCCAACTAAACATGCAATCCAGAAACAGTATTGGAGTCTCCATATTTCAAACTGCAAACGCACAATAGCTACTCATAAGACTGTACGCTGCAATGGACCCGATATCACATTGGATAACAGAAAGAAAATAGCATTTTGAATTGACATAGCTGTCTCTAAAAGTTACAACCTAAATATCACAATAGTAACAGAGTTATCAACCCACCAGGTAGATTAAATGTAGTACAGTACATTTGGGATACCACTCCACAATTTATTCTCGGACTTAAAAGGGTCGAGATCTACTGCGAATTCAACGCAACCCGTAGAACACATGTGACAGAGAAGTTGCCGATGGATCACGGGGTAAATGGAATCAGTATTAGCACATTGCTAATAGATTTGTAATAGTTATAAACTTTGCACTACTACCTATTGTACATCGGAAGTGAAAACGTTATGTAACTTCTTTTTAAAGGAAAATAATTATTTAACGACCTAAAAACAACCCATGTAAGTTTTTTAACTGCCAATGGAAAAACTAAAAATATCTAAGCTTACAGAATAAAAAAACGATTTTATTAATAGTACTTCATTTTTCATCTGTATGATATAGTACTCAGTGGAGTAACATCCTTGAAGAACTAGGCCTACCATCCGAGCGCTGAGTCATCTACCATAGGCAGATGGCAGTATTGGGGGCTTGTGGTCAGCATGCCGATACTCGCGGCCTTTAATATTTCGTGACCGGGGTATGATATACTGCATAGTCCTATCTCGTTAATGGTCATATCACACTGAGATAAAATACCACTAGGTTATGTTGCGTTTATGTCGGACGGAAGTAAAAACACACTGAAAAATGTTCAAGATTTTCTTAATTTCATCTTCAGGGAATTGTAGAATCGTCCTAGAGACCATACGAAACGGCGTCAGTTGTAAGCCCTACCCATACATCCTACATACACATATACAAGTAGTGTGCATGCGAGTGTGAGAGATTGACGAAGCACATGTGTGAATTCCTTATAGTGTGTATTTTATGACCGCTTGTCCCTGATCTTCATGTCTGCCGAAAGACAGAGAAATGACGATGCAGCGATCAGACGGTAGGCGCTGTTCCTTCATGGGATGTGGAGCAGACACAAAGAGTAGTGTTATGTTATAAGAAAATATTTTATTTCGTGGTGCCATTTAATTATCGCCTGCCAGATTTTGAAGCGTAAAAAGAGCTAAAAGAAATCGGCCTATGCTTATTTTCAAATCGTAATCAGTGCCACATTTGCTATTTCTTGTAATAATTACGAAAATGACGGGAATTATCGAAAACAATACATGTCCACCATAGAGTGGATTACCACTCTCTTGTTCCTTATTTTCTGGCAAGTCTGTTTAATAGTTTGATGAGGGCAGGGACATCTCGTGAAGGCCGCACCAGCTTCCTGTTTGGGATTTACTTCGCATGGAAATTACCTTAAATAGGAATAACATAGTGCGCCTCTTTACCGGCACAAATAAGCTCTGTGTTTCGTTGTTTCATAGTACTTCTTTCACAGAGTTAAATTTCGTCTTAAATGCTTTTCATTCAGTTGTCCTTTGCTCCTAACCGAGTAGGCAATGAGTTGGTGCATGCAGAAACTTAATGGGATAGGTATAGCTTTCCACTATCTAAAAATATCGAATGGAATATTATATTTAAAAAAAATAAAATATAAAAAATAAAAACTTTTAAGTCCATTTTAGTGCAGAAATTATTTACATGTCGGCATTATTTTTGAAGTTATGATTTTAGATACAAGATACTGCACTTTGCTGTAAGTAGCTGTTCAATCACCGGTGTATTTTATTGGCATATGTTGAACGCTCTTTCCCGCAAACTATATATTTAACAACCTTTTTTCATAAACACGCAATTAAGTGCATAAATTAATCAATCAAAATATAATCTAGCTACGTGCTATATGTTACAATTTAGATCTTCCCTCTTAACTCAGCCAGTTTTTAACATCTTCGTATTCCTTTTTTTTGGGTGACCAGAAGTCCTGCTTATCGCAGATACTTTCATAAATATCCTGCTTTTTAAAAACAAAACCTCCTGCGAAATTGATTTTATGTTAAAATTTACCATTTTGTCATTCTCATAAAGATTTTTTCACTTTTTGGTTTCTTTGCTTCTGGTTGACCGCCCTCCAGAATATACAGACAGCCATTCTCCAGCTTTGCTCAATACATCAGAAGCCTTGCATGGAGTTTCAGCTCCAAGTTTCAACCTTCTAGTACGGCAACCACTTGCACCTCCCAAGGGATGAATAAAATTGTCAGTACTTTTTAAGGCCTTCAGCCGAAGGGTACCCAATCTCCTCTACAGATAATCCTAACTGGTAGGCTCAGCCCACACCAAGCATTACAGAATGGACCATGACCAGACCCCCTTTGCAAGTTCCGACCAGGCCCAAAATCCCCTTACACTTGTACCCTGTGCGAACAACCGTTAGTGTAAGGACAATTAAGTTATAGGATAGACACCTTTTTTCATTTCCAGCAATGCATTTCGTATGCTGTTATGGAATAGAGTTAAGGTCCGCTCTCAGTTAGCTTTTTTAAGTCTGTCAGCTGTGGTCGCTTCTTCCCAGTAGATGGCTACAGAGCAAGCAGCACCTGAAAGCTTCAATCTTCTCACCTGGCTAGAATTCCAAGAAGCTTTGATAAATAACCAAAGTCAAGAAAGGTTCAAGTCATGTAGTTATCCACTGTATTGTAAGCATATGTAAATAATGTTATTTAAGAATGAACCAAGGATCTCAGGATTAGCGCTCATATATAAAATTTGTAGATAAATTCTTACCAAGATTTTGTTAAAATTTCAATGCCACTGGTCACTGTATCAGAACAGCAAAATGATTTCCTTCCTAACATATTGAATCCTTCAAGAAGGGACTTAAAAGCCCATTACTTTGAATCTGTGGCAGTAGACTATTTAAGTACTGTAGTCTTCCTTCTTTTCTGTGCAAGCTTTTACTAAATCTGCCATAGTTTGCCAATTATCCAACTTAAAATGTTCCGATTTGTAAAACATGCTGAAAAATTATCCTTTTTCTTTCTAATAAGTACATAAATAAATTAATAAAATTAATTTAACTTATCCTAGAAGTTCAGTCATTTTACTCGTAATTCATCATCTCTACAATTAAATTGTTCATCACTCATATTTTTTTTAATTGCAAAAACCATCTAAAATATCATCACTACTGCTCATCTCACTACATTATCACAGGTTCTAATATTATCATTTAGTGGCTCCTTTAAAATCTGGAGAATTCCCCTATCAGTTAATTCATGTGAAGTGTGAGAGTACGCCATATTACTATTAACTGAATTAGGGGATGCAGAATATTTCACGTCATTGTAGTGGTTGGTTTAATGTTATAGCTCATGGCGAAAATGGTAAAGACAAGGTATATGCTCTTCAGTTTGTGTTGCCCAATAGTTCAAAGAAAATTCCAAAGAAGACAAAGAAAGTATGATTTTTCTTGGTGTAGACTCTTGGTGAGTAGGATCTTGGGTTGCTATTCGGATTAAAGCATTCACAGGCTCCAAGAATAAGCTGCAAAACAGGTTATCTAAAACCCAGCCTACAATAAAAGAATATCTTTCCCCCTCCTTTAAAGACTACCCAGCATGGACAGTATCATTTTCTCACTTAAAAGTTTGATGCAGAATCAGAGGCCAGATTGTGGGGAGTGCGTATTCAATTAGCTCAGAACTTAAGCCTGAGTTTGTGCAAATGATGGGTAGCAAATATACTATATCAGAAGTCAGTGAAAAGTCCTATCTACTGATACCGTAGTCATCGCTGTAGGCTCTATGTTAGTTAAAAAAATGGACGTTGACATCAGAAATTATACATATGAAAATTTTAACGTGTATTTTAACATGAATTCATTATGCTATGTTACATGTCTGTAAAATATCCTATTCACTGATACCTAATTAATCACTGTAGGCTATGCATTAGTTGAGAGAAAGGGATGTTGACAACAGAAATAATATATATGATAATGTATTCCCTCTACTAAAGTAGCCCCTGTTTCTCTCTGTCGAATCCTATGCCCCCATGTTGGGGTAAAGGGCCTCCAAGTGGAGGTTTCTGTTTACCTATGTGAATTTTGTTACTCTTATTTTCCTAGAGAGGGCAGAGGGACAGGTGGTAAGCCCATCGCCCCTTAACCCCTCTCCGGAAACGAAGGTATTACTTGGACGTGAAAGGGCCGGGACATTTTGTCCAGAGGCTCTAATTTAGGCTTGGAGTTCTTTTACATGCCGTAAATCTACGACACGGGACCCCCAGTTTAAAGTCCCTCCCTAGACTATCAATATTATTGTGCAATATTTTGCAATATTATTGATAGTCTGCGGATGATATTGAATGCTTGTGCATTCAAATCAGTTTGATATTTATATGCAATCCGAAAATAGTCTGTGGTTAATATTGTACAATGAAGGTAATCAACAAATGTCGATTTGATTCTCGCAAATGAGTGTTCCTTTTCTCAATAGGATGTGAAATCCTTTTTAACAGTTGGATAGGGTACCCATTCTCAGAAAGTTGTGAAAATCATTTGGTTCACTTAGTCTCAAATCACTTAATAAATAAATTTAGAAAGTCTTTTTGATGCTTGCAGGAATGTTGGATTGGAAATTAATGCAGAAACAAACTAAGTATATGATCATGAAATGTCAAAATAATGCACTACAAAATATTACAATAGCAGACAAAGCATTTTAACAAGTAGAGAAATTCAAATATCTAGGAGCAATAATTACAGATACAAATATTATTAAGGAAGAAGTTAAGTGTTGACTGAAATCTGAAAATGATTGTTTTTATTCGATTCAGAAGCTTTTATCTTCTCGTCTTCTGTCCAGAAATCTAAAAATAAAAATTTATCAGTCAACTAACCGGCCGGTTGTATTACATGGATGTGAGACATGGTCACTTCCTCTTTGGGAAGAACATAATCTGAAAGTGTTTGTAAACAGGGTACTTATGAAAATATTCGGACCTGAGAGAGAAAGTGGGGACTGGAGGAAACTGCTTCATAACCTGTGCTCTTTACCGAATATAGTAAGGGAATTAAACCACGGAGGATGAAATGGATTGAACATGTTGCACACATGGGGAGGAAAGAAATATCTAAAAAATATTGCCTGGGAGACTCGAAGGGAAAAGACCACTTGGGATACGATGTAGGTGGGAGGACAATATTAGATTAGATTTAAGAGAAGTTGAACTTGGAAGGGATGGTTGGATGGAGTCATAAAGCCAGTGCAATAGCAATTCAACTTAATTCAATAGTGCTTAACATGTTTTCTTGTCAGAAATCAGGAGTAAAATAATGATTCTACTATATTACACAGCTGTCTATGGGAACCTTCAATTTTTTGTGCAATATTATTGCACAATAATATTGATAGTCTATGGGCCGCTTAAGAGATTCCTCTGAAAAATCAATTTACAGTGGAACCATTGAAGGTCTAATAAATGAGTTTTAGTACGGTATATTTGGAAAGATAGTAACAACTTGAAAACAATTTTATTACAAAAAATAACATTTCATTTAATTACATCTACTTTACTTTTTACAAGATGAACAGGTGGTGTCAAATGCACTCCACAGCCACATTTTTGTCCAGACACAAAATCAAACCCACCAACTCGCACTCCACACTGAGGGCAGTTGAGACGCCCTTTCATCCAACCTTCCTGAAATAACCAAAACAAATTACTTTGACAAATACAACTTCAGTTCATAACATCTTATCAAATCACTGTAATTTCTCAAGTGTTTATTTTTGTGTATTGTTTGTATTGTTAAAGTAGAGTGAGATATATATATAGATATATATATATATATATATATATCATTATGGTTCGGATGCTTATGACATGTCATATTTTTATCCTGACCTCCATTCTCACCGCAAACACAAATTAAACATGAATTGAGGCAGTCGACGTAAAAAGGGCACATAGGTGAAAACCCATTTTTGAGAAAAAAGGAAATGAAATATTTGTCTTAAATTTTCTTTGGTGTTTTTGTATTTTTCATACTGTACTGTTTGTTATTACTTAGAATATTTAATCAAGGTATGAATAAAATTAATTTAAAATGACTTATATAGCTCACGAATTAAAGAAATTTTAAATCTAAAACCAATATTATGAGCCCTTTTTACACAGACAAAATTTTTGGTGGTAAAATTCACTAAATCAGACTTAAATACAGTGTTTAAGTTAAATTTAATCCAATTTTAATACAATAGTTTGAGAATATGAAAAAATTAAGTGGCTACACTAGATCAGCACTCTCGGTGAATTATACAAAAAGGCCCTACTTTACTTACTGTTCAGTCTCTGTTTATTATCACACACATCAGTTTTAGGCTTACACACAGAGTACTGAAACTTTGTTATATAGTACTCAAAATAAGTTTTGTACTTCATTTCCAAATGGCTACCAGTTTTTTCTTGAACAAATATTTTAAACATCTCATACAATTTTTTAATATTTAGCATGGGGTTGTCGAAGCACATCAAATTACTTTCTTCTCTGCAGTAATGACTTTCTTCGTGTGGTATTCTACTTAGATGTTCACCCATTAATTAATATCACAACATAATAAAGGCAATCAGTTGACATGAACTTTTTGTGAGTGAAAGGAAATTTTTTAGGAGATATAATGAATGTGTTCGCACTCAAAGGCAACATTTTCAACACCTACTGTGATGAAGGCAAGCCAAGTATGTACTACAGAATGCAGTTTCACTTCCATTTGCTGAATATTTACATGTAAATCTGGCGGTAGGTGCGACAACCCTCACCTAGTCCAAGCCAATCTGCTCAGTAGACCAATCAATCTCTAGATGCACTGTAGCATTGTTTATGTCTATCTAACCTTGGAATTTCTGACCATTTTCTCAAGAAGATGTCAGGACATCTCAAATTGTTTTCAATTGCTGAAATCTACTTTTTCTACTTATGAATTAGCATGATTTTTTTTACTTATATTATCAATTTAAATTATTTGTTTTGTAATTTGTAATAATTTACAGTTATCTTTTGAATTCTTGCTGGCTTTCTGGTATTAGACAACAGATCATGCCTCTTTCTGTATACCTTTGTCGATTTTAACAAAAGTGAAAAATTCTTTACAACTATACTCAAAATTTACAGTAACCTGAAGCTCTGCTTTTATCAGATCTACACCACTCCTATTTACGTGTGTCAAGTCCATTTACTCTTCCTTAATGAACAAATTCCTTCTGTTCCTGTATATGACCATTATGAAAATATCATACTAAAACAAATCTAAAAGAGTGAATGGCGGGAGTTCTGGAAATATGGGATATATCTTGAAAAATACAGGACCCAAGATTTTCGTCCGAATTAAGTGAAAATATGGGATTTCTCAAGAAATACAGGATAGCTGGCAACCCTGGCTGTGCTATAATTATTACAGAACATGTGTTACAATGTGATATTAATGAAGGAAGGGTCTTTTACATTATCATATATGATGAATTAGCATGATTTGGGATGTAGGAAATCTAATCTGTTTACTTTAATTTCAGATTTCTGCATTCAGGATGGTGCCATTCCCATTATCTTGGGGATTATCCAGCCTGCAACTGAAGTTCTTCCAGGGATGATCACAGGGGATCATTTGAAGAGTAGCATTAGGTCTCCTTATGTTGAAGCAGCCAATGTCCTTTCATAAAGAAGACTGTCATCAATCTCCGAATAAGAATCTTGGAAGGCGGTAATTGCATTTTAGCATGAAGATTCAGGTAAGGAGTTGGAACTTTACTTTAACCTTGCGGTGAACGAAGATCACCAAGCCTGGGAATTGGAAGCCTAACAGACCAATTTGAATGTACAGTGTACTCCCGATTAATTATCCATGTTAATTGGGAGTATGACATGCACAAATAATAAAAAAAAACATGGGTATTCTGAATATTAGAATTATTACTATTCTAGCCTCAGGCAATGTAATAGGCTCACATATACGGTAATCTAATGTGATTTTAATAAGCAGTAAATGCTACTAAATTTGTCTTATTGCTCATTATAATCGGAGTTTCATTAACAATAATTTATAGTAAGCATATAAATTCAAAAATATATTGGAAGTTTACACAGTGAAGCTATATTATACAGGATATAATATTGAGTTGGGTCTAGCACGTATACTTAATTTTTTGTATAAATAAATACCTGAATTAGTTTCAAAGACCATCGACATTCATAATCATCAGATTAACACCATCTGCCGGCTGGAATTTTGTATTACCCTCTCGGGGAAGTTTGCTGCATGTGGTGATGTGTTCTCATCCGGAAGAACATCTCATGAACTTCGACATCCCAACAGATGAATGTCTCACCACCAAATGCAGAAAACTTCCCCGAGAGGGCAACAGAAACGTCCAGCTGCCAGTTGGTGTCAATCTGATGATTATGAATGATGATGGTCTTCGAAATTAGTTCAGGTATTTATACAAAAGTGAAGTATATGTGCTAGACCCAAATCAATATTATATCCTGTATGCATATAAAGGTTAACCCTTTGTCACCATATTGTGCATGAGAATATTAATCGGTATATCTGAAAGCCATGTAACATTCTCTGTGCATAATGTGACAAAATGAAGTGTGGAGAATTCCAAATTAAGTGTGGGAAACTAAAAATTAGTACTAGAAATCAAAAATGTCTCATCTGGTTGGATCTGTATTCTACTCATAACGTGTTAAAAAATAACAAAAAGCCTTGCTTGAATAATTCACCCTAGGATAATTGAGAGTTTACTATAATCACAACACACTTTAGATCACATTAGATGCAATAATATGTAATAATATTTAATGTAGAAAGTAATTTTGTTCTTTTGTACAATCTAGGATTGCAGGATTGAATGGGGAACTACATGTAAAAAATCATGAATGAATGCACATACAAATTTAACAAGGATTCTTGATTAGATATGGTAGTTGTTAACAATATGTAAAAGCTGGATTTGAGAACCAGACCATCTGTCATCTTATGTGGTAACTACTTACTTTGCCATGCCATACTGCGGGAAACAAAAAAAAAAAATGGTCCACAGAGTAATGCAGAGGATAAGTGTCAGAAGTTGTGCTCGTGCAGTTTAAGAAAAATTGAATGACAAAGGGAACTGGTTAATTAGGTACTTTGATACCCAATATTTTTGCTAAAACATTGAATAGACTAAGAAATTATGGACGTGAAAAAAATAATGAATAATTATCATGGACACTGCTCCCTCAAATCTATGGTGTTTGATCTCTGCTATTGTGATAATGGATGTCGACTTTCCTCTTCTGCCCCCTCATCAACTTAGACTATTATTATAATATTCAATTCTGTTCTTTACTTCACGTATTATCCTATTATAAAAGGATAACAAAATTATTTTATGATATTGTTCTGTATATTGCTATGCTGTCTGCTGAGTAAAGTATGCAGTTAGTCATTCACATATTGAATATTTCATAGCAATTGGAACATGCTGGCTCATGAATTGTACAGTCTGTTTCTTAAGCGACAATTTTTTTTTTTTAATTTGCAGATTTAATACTTCCCTACAGAATATCACTAGCTTTAATGGCTCTAACTCCACCAAATACGAGGTGCATCCATAAAGTAAGTTTCCCTGGGCGTTTACAGAAACAAAACACAATTTCAAGGAAATATTTATTGCAACAGACACAGCCAGTGTTCAGCTATTTTTTAACATATTCGCCCCCAGAATTGAAACATTTGTCTTACTGTGGCACCAACTTTTGAATACCTGTGTCGTAGAAGTGTGCCGCCTGTGATTTGAACCACCGTGTGACAATCACCTTCGCGTCTCTGTTATTCTTTGCCATTTCGTGAGGTGTAAGAAAAGATGGAAATCACTGTGAGCAGAGTCCGGGCTGTAGGGTGGATATTTAAACACCTCCTGCAGACGTTCGGCTGGAGGTGTTTAAACATTCACACAGTGGTTAAAATCCAAAGCGGCTTACTTCTATGACACAGGTATTCAAAAGTTGGTGCCATGGTAAGACAAATGTTTCAATTCCGGTGGCGAATATGTTGAAAAATAGCTGAACATTGGCTGGGTCTGTTGCAATAAATATTTCCTTGAAATTGTGTTTTGTTTCTGTAACTCACTTTATGGACGCACCTCGTATGATTAGTTTTAAAATTTTGGGTTGTCAGCTTCCAAATGCCAAAAAAAGCATTAACCAATTAACTTTTATTGTCCACATTATAGCATACAGTAAGATTATTTTAATATGTTGTAGTTCATAGAACATGACTACATAGTTGCATTTATATTATCTTTGCTTATTGAGGGGTCCCTATACTGGTACAGTATATGTACCAGGCCTGGTAGTAGGATGCAACTCCTACTATCTCACCTTATCCACAATTGTTTTTATCCAGGAAGGAAGCTCATCCTCAGCAAGATACCACACTGAGGATTCACTCAGGGATCCACACTCAGATTCTGCCAATCTTGAATCATTGCCCAACACTTCACGACATTTTCTGCATCTGAGGATCATCTGTAACGAAACATTGCAATAAGATTAGGCCTACATGAACAAAGAGGGAAAAAAGGTTTAAAAAGGTTCCTAAAAGTTGTTTTGAATTACTTTTGCAGATCCTTTTCACAATTAAATAGTAATCCTCAGATAAAGAATTCAACCTTCAAATACGAATTGTAGCTGCAAATACTTTCTTCCCAGTGCTATAGCTTGTGGGACTGGGGCATGTGGTCTGCATGTCACCTGGACTACGTGAACAGTAGATAACTGAAAATATGTCTTATTAAATAAGCAATCGCAGGCAGACATAAAGGGCACAGGCATGGTTGAAAAAAGATGGCCGTGGCAGTTCATGCAGCAAAAGCTATAAAGCAAGCTCTGAGATCACTTCACCGCTTCTGCAGAGACTGTAAAGCAAACCTATAGCAGCTTTCCGTTCACTTCAAAAAATAGTGCAAGTCAGCTGCATATTCTCTGCAGCTTTCTGCTACTTCTGAGCAGACGACTGCGTCTAGGCCCATCACCAACTACCGACTACCAGCTACTGACTTCACATGTGGATAGACCTTAATCAACTTTCAACTTTGTTTGCAGATGCAGCCAGCGGGTAAAGCTATCAATTCTATATCTTCTGTTCGCACCCAATGGGACGGCTCATTTAAACCTTTCAGAACTGAATTTATATGTTTATTTAAACAATCATAAAATGAAAGCGTCAGTAGGCTCTAAGTTTTAAATCAGTGAGTAAAGCAGTTGGACTTCAGGAGCAGTGAAATATGATAGTTCCATGAAGTAACAAAAGGTACTTTCTCCCCCCCCCCCTCAAAAAAAAAATAGCAAACAAACACTTGAAGGAAACTGGTTAATAACTGCTCCATGACTTTATTATGGCTAATTTATGTCATACAAATTACCGAGATTGCACCACTGTATTGTAACTTTATGCGGTATTTGCATAAGAATACTTAAATAAACGCAATATTATCATGGTATTATGTAACATTCAAGATAAAAGTATTTCATATGCGTTTTTCGTGGACTTATAAAATAGGAATTCTGCAATTATATGTAAGCATCGTAGAGACCAATTACAATGCCTTACAATGGTAAATAAATTAATGAAGTACATGCGATAATACAGATTTTTCTAAATTTTTCTTACGTTCATAACCTATGTTTACAATTTACTTCCACCATGTTTTTATGTATCAGGTTCGCCAACTCCGTCGCAGGGCTAATTGTTACTTTCGTTGTTGGCGTTGTTGGTGACAAGGTGTTTCTGCTTTCTGTTATTGGCGTTTGTTTTTAACCCGCTTTTATAAACGAATTTCAAATTATGTAAATGGCATTGAGGCCATTAATTTCACAGCACGTAATGTTATTGCGATAAATTATTATTTTAGGTAAGATTAAATTTCTGAATGCATGATATGAACTTCGTAGATTTGCATCAGATTAGTGAATTGGCGACCTACCGGTGCCCTTAAGTAGGTTAGTTTTAGTTTAAGTGCATTGACAAGGGAACAATATTTTCTTTATTTTTCCAGGGGAAGAAACATGTTCACGACAGTAAAGGCTAGGAAAGAAAATGCACACACTTTTGGTCTTTGTTACGAGGATATCTGTCAACTGCAGAATCGAATTTCCTTGCCAAGTGTTAAGGCACATCTCAAGAAAGATATTTTAGATTTTAATGGAGACAGACTGACATGTGAGGAATGGGCGCCGATATTGAATGCTCTTAGCTTGGATCGCAGCTTACATTTCATTGGCATTCGAAGCACCCGATGTGGCAAAACAGGTAAAATACTGTTATAACCAACTGCTTTTTTGTGCCGTTGCAGTGCAGCTTATGTATACCGGTAAACTTTTTGGGTATTTATTTATTTCGTCCACGAGATCAATGTGGGACATGTCATGATACAGTTCTGGTATAGATTTTCCAATGACAGTAAGCTACTGGTAATTTTTTTAGAAAAAAAGCACTGATTATAATTAAATTCAACTCAGTCTCCATTGAAATGCTGTTAAATGTGTATATAAATTATGTTAATTTGAACTTCTGTTGGCTGACTGGAATATTTTATAATATACATTACTTGAACATGAAAGGGTTGGAAATCTTGTTCAGATGTTCTAATTTAGGCTTAGAGTTTTTTAACGTGACCTTAAATCTACAACACAGGACCCACGTTTTCCAGTCTCCCTTCCCAAGGAATTTGTACCCAGGATTTTTACATCATGAAAAATCCATTATCTGCAACCGAGTTTGAACCTGCAACCTTTGGCAAGCATGCTACCTCTGCGCCACTGTGGGCAACACTTTGTATGTAGTCTACAGTCAAACCTTCATAATTTGTGGGCCCTAGCAGATTATATTATTATACGACATTTATTATTGTATGGGTATTGAGAGACATGCAAGGCTAGTATATGAGGTTGCCTCTTTCCTGTAAGAGCTGTGGGGAGAGCCCTACATTGTCATATGACAACACAGATCGACCAGCGTGAGAATTAAACATCTACCAGTAATAAAAATAAAGTTTAAAAACACTTATGCACCACTTACGTCACAGATAAAATCAGGACATGTTTTGGGAGTGTCCTCCCATCCTCAGCTGCGGGCCTACTGGCGTGTCGGGTTCTCGACTGGTGGTATTATGTTCTGTTCTCTGCTTCCCCCTCTCTTCCGACCGGTGAGCCTGATGACGTCGCTCACAGGAGGGATATCGAAGTTCATCAAGTTGTCACCATTTTTGGTAATGAAGATCTTTTCCCATGTAGGCTATTTAGATCTGAAGGTTTGCTGACGTGTTTCAATAATGAAATGTCTTTCTTTATGTGATGATTTTCTGTCCAAAAGTGATTGGCTACCGCTGATTTGTCAGTTTGCATCAGTTTTACATTTCTGAGATGTTTTTTTAATCTGATTTTTAAGTTCCTTCTCGTTTGGCCAATATATGTCATTGGGCACCCCTCACACTCTATGTGGTAAATACCTGGTAATTCTATTTTTTCTTCAGTGGCATTGTTGAGCGGATGGTTCAGCAAATTTCTAAGTGTGTATTTGTTCTGAGGTGCTAGTTTGATATTATAATTTTTGAAAATTTTCGCAAATTTATGAAACATCTTCAGATGGTAGGTGAACTTCCTGTATTTGACTTGGGCTACTTCTGTATTAACTAGGGTACTGACTTCTTTCAACTTCTGTTTCTTCTTATGTTTTTCCAACATCTTGTGTATAAAGTTGGTTTTGAATCCATTGATGGTGGCCACGTCTTTTATATGTTGAAATTCTTTGTCATATTCAATTTTGGTTAGAGGGATGTGTATTAATCTATGTGTTAAACTATGGAAAATGGCAAATTGGTGTGATTTCGGGTTGTACTTGTTGAATTTGAGGACACTCCCGAAACATGTCCTGATTTTATCTGTGACGTAAGTGGTGCATAAGTGTTTTTAAACTTTATTTTTATTATTCAGTTGTGCCACGGTTTTTAATAACTTCTCATTCATACTAATCTACCAGTACATACAATTGTAGTGTTGGGAACAAATAACACAAAAACACCATCTTTTTAACTAGGCTACAATAATGCATGTTTCTGAAAAGATAGACTATATATGATATACATGAAAGGAATGAAAGCAAAATGAAATAGCCATAACCAAACCAGTTTTGTATTTAAGTAGATAATATCTATTAAGTTATGTCTGCACATAGTCATGTTTATGATGTAAACGACATTATACACTTGGTACCAATTGATATGGCCCGGCTGACATGGCAATCAAGGAATTATCAAGTTAAACACAATAAACATGTATTCTATTCTATCTAAAGATGAAAATCTCTATTATAATGCAAACAGTATGCTACGGTGTGATAAACTTTAGTAAGGGTAATAAATGTTAGGTGAGTTCATATGACCTCATTGCAGGTTGTTATTAATGTACACTTATTAATTAATCACTATATATACTTATCTTTCTCCCTTTCAGCTATAGAAGATATAGATACAGAGTCAAAGGTCCATACTCTAGAGCGTGCTCCTGTCATACAGACAAGATTTCTGTTGTTGCTGCTAATGAAGGCTCTACGCTTATGTATGAACAAGACAATCAACCTCACTTGCATGGAACTTGAAGGATTGCCTTTATCACGTGACTATCTCATTGAATTTTTAGGGGTAAATATACACAAAACCTTGAAATAATATAAGAATACGTTATATGTTCACAGAAACCCTCCATGATTATAAATGTAACAGTAATAGAAACAAGAAAAAGCGGATATCAGTAATCTTGATTTTATTGGGGGTGCACTTGCTATGTTTTCTACATTGTCAATTCATCTCTCTCTCTGGGCCTTGCTGATCATGCATTCCTTCTCTAGAACAGATTTCTACCACTTCACAATCATCTTGTGCTTGGCATTGAAACTGCTTATAACTGGGGACCGGATTCTTAGGTTTTTACCTATTTTTTTCCTTGCTTCCAAAACAAAAAGCGCTCATACACGTTTTCGAATCATGTCCACAGGATTCACCCACATTAATTCTGTGGCACCTAAAAATACCTAAATGGGGTATAAAAACCTAAATATACCTAAACGGGATATAAAACCTAAAATATCTAATTTAGGCTACTTTTTTTTGTCTTTTTGTTTGTCAGTTGAGGAATCGATATTTTGCGGAGAGACAATTTTTGTCGGGTTGAAATTAATACCACCAGCGTTTCGTTCAACCCATTGTCGTCTAGGATGGACAGTATCAAGAGAGGAAGTGTAGAGTACCGGCGTATTCCTTTTAAAATATTCGTACGAACAACCATTGTTGCCGTGTATGAACAAGGATATAGATTTCTGCGTTTTAAAGCCTTTGTTTGCCTTAAGCCTTTAGTACTGTCCTGTTATTCACACTGAGTGGTCACACTGTGTTTTAAGAAGACGTGTTAATTATGTATTGAATCCTATGTAGCACATTCAAATTCATTAAACCAATAATTATTCTACCCGAAAATGCTATTTTGAACAAAAAAACCTAAAAAAAAACTATTTCACCTAATGGAAAACCTAAAACAGTGTTTTTAAAAACCTAAAAATCCGGTCCCTACTTATAACATATCTAAAGCAAAGTATGATTCTGTGGATTTGTCATTAAGTTACTAAATATTTGTGGAGGATTGAAACTGTGTGAATCATTCACATTTGCTGCAATCAATCAATACAAAAATACGCAAATAATCATTTTGATGACTTCTGTATGACACATGGTGCACATATTGACTGCCTCTAGGGTAAGCTTTAAAATTTTCAGTTTCTTTTTCTAATCCACCAGTTTCTAGTAAATACTAAGGCTACTAAGGCTACTGATTATGGCACTGTATGGGTTTAGAATTATAAAGGGTTTGTGTGGACACTCGACAATATGTATGATATAACTCACACAAATGTTTTATGTTTAATAGGGATGGGTTTTGAGCTCTGCCATATGCCATTGTTTGTCCTAAACCACAGGGCATGGAACCATACAGGTTTCCCTCTAACTTTTATTCCCTTTTCATATTATATTTCCAATGCTGCCAGTGCTACCCAAAGTAGCAAACTAGTTTCTCAACCAGGCTAAAATTATTAACCAATATACAAACACGAAACGAAAATTTATCAATCAATAGTTTCTCAAAGTCTTGGAGGTCTCAAAACCCATCCCTAATGTTTGAGTTTTCATTTATATATTAAAAAATGAAAATATTCATCTTACTTACCAAATTAGGATGATCGTTTTGATGAGCTTATCGTCATCAAAATAAATGGTGCAAAAATACGTTGCACAAACTTTCTCGCATATACGTGTTAAAGGCTAGCACAGAAAAAATTAAATTAAAGAGACAATTAAATTTTATTTATTACATTTTCATAAAACTAAGAAGTATCTAGAACGGAAACCATCAGAGTCGATCTTCATGTTTAATGCTTTTACCGTGAAATAATAATAATAATAATGAATGACAGTAAAACTGCATATTATTAGTACTACTAGTATTACTACGGGAAAATTAAAATATAAGTCGCACCTTGGGATAAATCGGCACCACCCAACCCACCCACCAATACAAGGACAGTTGGTCACTCTGCTTCGCTCAGAAACAAAATACATCACACAGTAAATGCAAATGTGAATATCGAATGGACGGAGCTTAAGGGGCGACTTATATTTGAATTTCGCTATACTAAAACTAAAACTAAACTCCGTGGCACTACATTCCTTTAGGGATTTGGTCTACCAACCGACCGGTGTGTCATCTACCACAGGCAGATGGCAGGGTTGGGGCATGTGGTCAGCCTGCCGACCCCCACGACCGTTAATGGTGGTTTCCATGACCGGAGCCGCTACTTCTCTATCAAGTAGCTCCTCAATTTGAATCACGAGGAAGTGTACCCCTACCAGACCCCTCAACCTCAGAAAAATCCAAGGATGTACCGGGGATCGAACCCGGACCGACGGATCTGACGCTAACCACAAGACCACGCCGGCGGTCCTACTGCTACTACTACTACTTAGGTTATATTGCACGCTTTAACTGCATTGTAGGTCATGTAATGTGTTTAGTATGTTTGCGTGAACTATTAGTCTATTGTAACAACTCATTCGCGTCATCTGTTTCTATTGTTTAGTGATGTCTTCGTATGTGGCATTCAGTTTAAACGATTATAATATCCAGTGACGTAGCGGCGATGAGTTATGGAAAATAAGCAAGTCCTATAAACCCGGCGTTTGCTTTTGCGAGGTAACCATGAAAAACCCAAGTCAATTTGGGCGGCCACGAGGTTTGATTTGAACTCAGGACCTCTTCCCTGTTAGCCCATAGGCCTACCACATCGCTGTAATTGGTTTAGTGTGTTCAATGCGACTGAGCTAAACTGATTGCATTTCACAACAATAAGTACATTAGGCCTATAGTTTTCTTGTTGCTAGTGGCAACAAAATGCCATTCATATTTGAATTGATATGTATGTTCTGAAATTCGCATTTAAGCTGTACTTATTTCGTTTTTATCTTGATATCTATTAATTGTATAAAGAAATGTTTTAAACAAAAAATGTCCATTTTAATTTTCTCTACAACTTTACTGTGGTAGGTTTTCATGTATCACTTACTGTAATGGATATAATCTAGAAAAACTGAAAATGGATACGAGTAAAGTGCCCCTTAAGTCATTTTTGCGGAAATACGGATATAGCCATTTTATTAGTCACAGATAAGACTTTACAATTCTAAATTTTTATTAAAATCGTTAGAGCCATTTTTTCAAAAAACAATTTTTTTAAAAAAGTTTTCATGAAAAGTCCCCTTAATATTTCAGTTGTAAAACTAAATTTCTGGGCGGTTCGACAAAATTTCGAAAAAGTTCTTAATTCAAAAAATGAAGTAAATACAACGAGCCGTTTACCCGCTGTGCTTGTCCACGGACAGACGGACAGACGGACAGACGGACAGACGGACAGACGGACAGACGGACAGACGGACAGACGTCATTCCAAAAATACTTTTTTCGGTTTCTAGGCTTCATGAAACGTGCTCTCCCGGTGTTAACTCAACTTCGATTTTTTGTCACGATCACAATACTTTCTCTATACTCCGTATAAGCGAGAAAGTAAAAGCAATCACTTCACAATGTTTTCCTGATTGATTTAATAAAAAAAACTCATTTATCTTATTTACACCTGGGGAAACCATTTGAGGAGTAATGCAGAAATGCCTTTGATATACATGCTCCTTTCTATTTACCTTTTAGCAAAATATTACTATAGCATCTCAGTGGCTTTAACTTCTAAAAACACGTACCCGTTATCTTACTTCCATCAACATTGCAGTTTCATGCACCAAGATCATTGATGAAACAAGAAAATTCACTGAAAACAACAAATTGATTTCCTAGTTCCCTCCTAAATTTTTAAAGCACTATAATGATAAACAGAATAAAATGTAGTTTAAACATTTCCTGGTACTGATAATTCAGAATATTTTGTGGGCTACTAACAGCTCATAATTTGGAGAAACTCCACCATCACAAATAAATAGGTGAAATACAATTTTTATGTTGATTGTGTTTACATTTGCAAAATCAAAAGATTTTCCTCTCAGGAATCAAGTGATATCTGACAAACATACAATCTTCAGAAAACCGCTGATGAAATACTTATAAAAATTTCAAAATTTTGGCAACGGTAAATGTACGAGGGATGGGGCATAAGTCATGGCAACTATTTTTTCTTTTGAAAATATGGGACCAGTTTAAAATTTTGAAGTATACAAATAAAAGGGCAGGGTATGGAATGTACGTATAATGCAGATTATGGTACTAAATATACAGGTGACCAGATGACATTTCCAGAAAGGAGGACAGATGACATAAAATTGTAGGGCATTCAAGAAAAACATAGGACATTTATAAATAAGTCAAAAAATACATTTTTATTGATTTCTTACATTTAATTCAAAACTACAACATAACATCGCATGATGCTCTCCTCAGTAATAATGCTGTGAGTCTTTGACAATCACTTAAGTACATACTACTTACAGAAATCTAGAGAAGACAAAGGCATTGTTTCAAACTGGAGTTCACTATAAAAAATAACTAACTGTACATTAACAATTAAATGCTTTTCTGGCAGGGCTTACACTTTACAGGCATTTTTCTCATGAAGTAATTTGCTTTAAAATGTTTTGCTGGCTTAAAATGTACGTGTAAAATGGAGGTCAAGACAGACATAAATACTAATAGCAAACCTTTTACTGACTCTATATTTAGCCGATTTCTTTCATTTGTCCACAAATGGTTCCGAGTTTTGCGGCAAAAATATGAATGTTGTATCATCTTATGCCAGAATGTTTGCAACGGACTCTAAGGGCATGTATTACTACCTCCCGACAATGCCTTCCAATACAGTAACTTCCAGATAGATTAACTGGAAGATGTGTTGTAATACCACCGCTGAACTGCTATTGGGAAGAATGCAGTAAAATTTTGTAAAAAAAGATCCTTTGCTCGTTGAGTGAAGAGGCGTGCTTGTTATAGTTCGATCAGCCTCCGCTAGGTGCGACAATTAAATTACATAAGAACATATCATTTTTAGTGCATGAATCAATTTGTGCATTTCTATTTCATTCAAATGTGAGCCAAATTTCATTCAAACGGCATTATTGTATAAGTTAAATCTTTCAGCATCAATTCTGAAACTCAGGTGGCTATGAAGCTTCGGAGTGCTGCCATCTTGTTTCCACCAAGCTTCTCTAACTGGCAGTTGGTAGGTTATCAGCCACTCCATTCTCCTGCTAGCTTAACTGGGAGTTGTCTTTCCAGACAGATTTTGTCAGGAGATCATAGTACGCAATTCTTGGCCAACTTCCAGGCAAGTTCTCTATCTGGCAGATAAATATGATATTACATGGTTGTCATACAGGCCCTAAATGTAGAACAATTTTGCACTTTCCCTGGATATCCAGACACAGAGTTGAAATGTAGGACATGTCTGGGAAATGTAGGACGTCTGGTCATCCTGTAGATGTAGGATAGTGAAGAAAACGTACACCCATAAACATCCATACTTGACTGCATTGTGCCACTCTAATGTATTGTGGTAGTTCGAAGCATGAAAGCACTCCTACTTACTCCATGATCCCTTTAAGTTTGGTGCGGATGGGCATTATTCCCCAAAACTTCCATCTGCTTTTAGTGATATTCTCTGCCATTTCTCCCTCTGCCATTTGTTGACATAAGAATGTTGTTAACATCTTGTCACATCTACCTGCATGGCGGCTGACATACAACTAAATTTCCATTGCCTCTATTCATATAACCATACCTCACAATGCAGACAAATGATGTGCCCATTTACTAGAGATGCCACACTCTCCCATAATATACAATATCTCATGGTACCATCACCTTATGTTGAGAATAAAAATAGTTGCCATGACTTACACTCCATTCCTCATAAAAGTTTCCAGTATCCCAAGAACTTATTCCTACAAAATAAAACATGCTATTCATTGTGAGGTGAACAACTCTGGGCAGGAAAAGAAAGGAGAAATGTTATCACTCGTAATATTATTGTCTGTATTATTCAAGTTTTTAGTTACATGACAATGAAAGCATTTTATTGATTAGTTAGTTTCCAATGTGTGTCATTTTCTTTGAAACATTATGTTTATAAAGGTAGTAAGATAGTAGTAACTGCTACATAATATGAATTCAGATTACCTTTGGTTTATTTGTTAATGTTTTACAGGGAGTGAAAAGTTGTCCAACGTTGCAAAACATATCCCTTCATCGCAGTCCCATTGGAGATGAAGGATGTGACCTATTGTGCAGAGCCATTAAACCACTACCCAACATTGTTTCTATTGACTTGTCTAATTGCGGTCTCACTGAGAAGGGAATGTTGTCAATTGCTGATGTCATTAAGGTGAGATAGCATGTGCGTGTCATTTTCAGAATAACAGCAGAGGTCTGAACCTAATACTGTTTGTTTGTTTTCTTTTTTTGTTGTTTGTTTGTTTTTGTTTTTTTTTGTTTGTTTTTTCAAGGTTTGTATTATGGTAATTATAAGGGGCCATATGTCTGATCTTTGATCCCCTTGAAGAAGTCTAGCAAGGGAATCGTATGGGTTGTCATATCAAAATCTACTCTCAAATTTTGCATATCAGTAGGTCATTACAGATAGACATGTGCCAAAAATTAGCTGCTCTTATGAACTTTTAGTGGGTGAAAATTAATTGCGAATCTGGAAATTAGAAATATTGAGTAGCCTTGCACAGCTGTTGGCGAGAGGGGGTTGGGACCTTTTCTTCTAGCTCGCACACCAATTGTTGACAGTATTGCAGAGCAGGATTCCTGCTCCTCGTAAAGGTGTATGTGCTTAAGCTTTATCTCTTTATATTAAAATAATTAATAATATCCTCCTCTGATACACATGTTTGTATTCCAGTAGGTCTCGTGAAGTAATTAGTACCCGTTTAAGTGTTTAGGATTAGCTAAGTGAATCTTGTGTGCTGTTGACATTAGTTCATTTTTTTACTTTGGCCTATAATGATGAGTACAGTTATTACATAGTATGTTAGTCTGAGTTCTTAACATTTGACTTTTGTCTGGACAGTAAATGTGAACGTTGAGAATAAGTTGATTGAAGCACTGATATTATGTTTTGCTGTGCATGGCAAATATCTTCAAATATCACGCAAATTGAGTGGCCACACTGTTATAAGACCTAAACACACTAACAATCATAAGCAACCCCTCAGTGAGTATACAGATTATAGAGTTTTAAAATGCGGAAATGGTGAGAAATTATTATCTAAAAGTTACCTAGTGAGATACATTCAACGGGTAACAAGGTAGCTCCTCCCCTTTCTATCTTACACCCCGCTGCTGCTTGCACCCGGCATGCAGGCTACTCAAGTTAGCTTTACAAGTGCTGGCCCTCGATTCCTTATGGAACATAACAAACATGTTTTCACTCACTCAAAGTTTATATGAGCAGCTAATATTTTGCATGTGTCCATCTATAATGAAGACCTATCGATATGCAAAATTTGAGGGTAGGTTTCGACATGCCAACCCATAAGGTTCCCTTGGTAGGTATTAAATAGAAACCCTCCCGGATATCAAAAGACCAATTTTTTGGTACCACTTTCAATAAATTTATATTTAGTAATTTAGTTTTTTTTTTTTTTTTTTTTTTTTACAGACATCAAATGAACGAAAATCTACCCACTTTAATTTTTAAATTTGGTTTCAATATTTTGTATCTTCTATCGAGGTAGATATATGCAGCAGTTTTCAGGTATGCTTCAATTAACAGAACTGCGCTTTAGGCAAAATTTGCTGTATCTAATACAGAATTCTAATTAGATTACAATCTTTTGTATAAATGTTATTTTTTTAAAAGATGTTTTAAATTTTAATTCTGAATCAAGTTAAAGCAGCTTGTCTCATCTTTTCCAAATACTCATAACAGGAATTTTCAATATTTTATGGTGCAAGTGTGCATGCTATCTTTAAAAGTTCTGAGTTTAGTAGTAAGATGGGAGGAAATTAAATTTATTGCTTTTATTTTGACCTGAAGACTGCATATCTTTTATTACCTTTTCCTTTTTTCTGAATAGTAATAAAGTGTTCCCATAGTGTTCAAGTGTTATTCAGAGGGATTATCTTAGTTATAAACAGAAATTTTGTATTTCAGTTTACAATTTAGTGTGTGTTGCTCAATTTTTTTTTTTTTTTTTTTTTTTTTAGTTTCTTTAACAAAAATATTTAAATTCTTGGTCTTCCTGATGCTATTAACTCTAAAAGGCAATTTTTGACATTTATATTGTAGGCAAACCTTAGATATTTTGGCTTCTGTTCACTATTTTTTCTTTCTTCATTTTCTAGTTTCTTGAATATTGCATGTTTTATAATAGGTTAATAAATTATAGAAGCCTATTATATTTATTATGTATTGTTTAGGAATAATTTATTTTTAATATACATTTTGCCTTATTACTGGCCATAATTGTAAATAATACGAGAGGAAGTCCGAAAATAAGTTTCCCCTGGCGACTGTATACAGAGGTGTGGATGAAAGACAAAAAATATAATGAGACATTAAAGGTAAGACGTACCTTTATTTTTCCACATAATTATCAAGTAACTTACATTGAGACATTTTTCATACTGCTTTAGAAGCTTCAAAAAGTCCTCCAGGAAAAAATCAGGGCTCTGCATATGGAAATTGTCAAAATTGAAGGAGGGGATTTGGAAAAAGCAGCCTGGCCTTCAATACGGCGTTCTGTGGTTGGATGACAAATGCGAGACAACACTCAACGGCAACGCGAAACCTTATTGTAACTCTTGGTTGGGAGCACCTATAGTCCTGATCTCGCACCCAGTGACTTCATCTGTTTCCGGCTTTGAAGAAGACTCTTGGTGGAAGGCGCTTTGGGAACACTGCTGATGTCACACAAGCCGTTCGACGCTTCTTCCGAATGCAGAGCCCTGATTTTTTCCTTGAGGGCTTTTTGAAGCATCTAAAGCAGTATGACAAATGTCTCAATGTACATGGTAATTATGTTGAAAAATAAAGGCACGTCTTATCTGTAATGTCTCATTATATTTTTTGTCTTTCATCCACACCTCTGTATACAGTCGCCAGGGGAAACTTATTTTCGGACTCACCCTCGTAATTGGTACTAGAGGTATCGCTAACCCTAATGAACCTCTGGGTAAAATAGGGTTTGTGTTATTTGGATACTCTTTAAATAACTGCTCTGGTTTTTAGACCCAGAAGATTCGTCGGTATAGTGAAAGCTGGACACAGACACTGCGATATCAAGAACCAGATCTGGACTCCCTTAAAGGATTACGACGCATTACCTTGAACCATAATCCGAAGATTAAAGATGAGGGACTGCAGACTCTTATTGATGTTACGAAGGATGACATATTTCTGAAGGCCCTAGACATGCAAGACACCGGTGTTACAGACCTTGGAGGGAAAGCCGTTTTAGATATGCTTAAAACAAACGTCAGCCTAGCAATTGTAGATTTGCGTGCCAACTACGGATTAAGCCAGGATGTTCTGAAGAATGTCATGCGACAGCTGCATGCAAACAACGAGGGTTGTGCACAAGAGGTAGGCAGTGTTATTTGCTATACACAGCAGTTTTCCACTTGCGTGAAAATTAATGTTTTCTGCATTGCAGAAGTCTCTTCAGGAAAACAGAGATGCATTATGCTATTATGTTGCATTTATACAGGAAAAAATAGTAGTACTGTATTTTGTATTCAAATACAAGCATCCTAGATCAAAATTATAAAATAATATTTTAAGATACAAAATGATATCACAATTTAAAAAAAAAAAAAAAAAAAAAATTATCTAATATATCACTAGAACAAATTATATTAGAATATTTTCATGAGCTACTAACCAGGTAGTTATTTGGATAAATTTTGACATTTCGAGGCCAATTTGAGGCTCCATTGTCAAGGAGAATGAAGTGCCGGGACTGGATGGTGCTCTTTTTATAGCTGCTCCATTCCTATAAAAAGAACACCTTCCAGTCCCAGCACTTCATTCTTTTGACAATGAAGTCTCAGATCGATCCCAAATGTCGGAATTTATCTAAATAATTACCTGGAAAAATATTCTATATTATCAACTCCAGAAAAGTTCAAAACAGATAAGCATGTCTTTTCAGATCCATGAAAGTTGTATGTTATTATCTCTGGGAATTCATGAATTACAAACGAGATTGTACAGGTGTTATCTACAGTGAGTCCCATGCAAGAGTTGGCCAATGACGCGGGTTCCTGCGGTGCGGCGTGCACAGCTCCAACTCCGAGCGATCGGGTGAAATATCTACGCTAATAAAGCCGCGATCGGTGTAATGATTCAGGTTCTCACATTTACAGTTAAAATTACAATGAAAATAAACACGTACCTCATCACAAGAGATGTTGGAAATGTTCTCCTCTTGCATCCACACAATACTGGCACCTTTTTAGGAAATGTTCTTTCATGCGCATAAGTTCAGCTTCCGAGACAGAGTTCGCCGCGCCGCAGGAACCCGTGTCATTGGCCAACTTTTGCGTGGGACTCACTGTATTAAAATGCCTTCCACTATCCTTTTGTTTTGTTTCAAAACAGTATCCCAGATAACTAAAAAAAGGTTCATTTTAAAGATACAATGCATGCTTTTTTAAATACTGTCTATAGATGAAGCTTAATATTATTTTGTTCTAATATAAATCAAAATTAAATTTTAATTAATTATTACTAAGGATCAAAACTTTATTTGTATGCATTTATTTTTTAAATTTGTTTGAAATTTGTTAAAAACTTTGAAGACATTTAGTAATTGAAGACATGCCTGCAAAAATGGACTAACCCACAATTTTTTGGAAAAAATATTAATTAAAAAGAACTGGAAAAATCTCTTAAACTTCGACACTTCAGTTGGCATACAAGGAACTTTGATAGACAAGTTCATTCACCCGCCGCTAGAGGACCAGTCGGAATCAGCTGATGGTGGTGGGAAGACCCATTGAAATGATCATCCTGGGTAAATATACCTTTTAGTGAAGTTTAGTGTGTATTTTTCTGATCTCAATCTTGCTACAGTTACTGAAATGTGTTCAGGAACCACTTGATTTAACCGTTTGGGTTAACTACACATACAGAAAAACAAAGAGAGACATCCCTAAGGAAGATGACCTCATTTCAAAATTTTTAAAACCTGGAGGATCTCTGGTGTATGGAGAAATAAACTTGTCAGTAAATCACAGCTGATGAAGAGAATAACCATTAAACCATATGTTCTAATTTGGTAAGATTTTACTTACAATAATTATGTGAAGTTGAATCCTTAAAGTTGAATGCGTAACATCAGCATATCCCTAATGCTTGAAGACAGAAGCCCACCACAAGAAACCTGACAGAAGTTTCTTTATTACAGTATATCCCCTGAAACATTCTGGCTTTGTAGTAATCAATGCAAAGAAAGAACTGGACTGGACCAATTTGCAACACAAGGAAAAAGACGTGTACCTAGGATAAAAAATCATCAAGGATTGTCATGCAGCGCATGGTATAAGATCATTACGATGACAGTATATATTTCGCCAGTTTGATCCATACCAGAAGAGATAGGCTTTATCACAGGGAGGTCAAGCTTTATGCCCTATGGAGAATCCTGAGGAGTACTTGCTATCTTACTGTACATTCCAATGTGTGCTCTAAAAGATCAGTGCTTCCAGGTTTTGCAGGAGGTTCTTGGCATAAAATGAGAATATTTTATAACTTTTACATTTTATAATTGTACCATAGCTTTTCAATGAATTTTATTATATTGACAATTGTCATTTGTAAATGTTAAAAGAAGGCAAATTAAGCCGATAGAATTAGTAAGTTAGTCTTATAAATTCAGAATTTTGGGGGAATAGGTGGATTTTAATACGGTACGTAAATTAGTGATTGACAGAATCAAATGATTTTAAGAATCGAGTAATGTCGGAGTAAATCAAAGAATCAAATGATCATTCAAATTAAAAAGTTGTCAGATGAATGCAAGGATCCGAAAACTCACAATGCGAGATATGAGAACTGGAGTCTGTATCCGAGAACTACTAAAGACTGATTTGATTGGTAACTCAAATCGTCATTTGAATGTTCAGTTCGGCAGTTTCTTCATGATGCAAGATCTACTGCTATTGGTTGCTGCAAGGGGAGTGGCTCACCCATACAGTGAACCACACACCAATAGGACTTAATTTCATGAAGCACTGTTAGATATTGCATTTACACTATTCTACTACAAGCGTTTACAAAGTAAAGATCCATAAGATAATAACGCTGTTTTGTCTGCCGTGCCATGGTCTGTTAAAAAGTTTGCAGTTTGTCAACACTGAAGAGCCCTCTTGAGCATGGACCTGTGCATTCATATATATGCCTTTCTTGCCTGAAAAACTTATTCTGCATTAATTAAGTTAACCAAAATGATAGACTGAGCAAGAAAACTTGAGAACTCCTTGTCATTTTACACTTCTTGTAGCATTAAATCATTTGATTGATCATTCGTAATACTTTTTATACGATTCTTGATGTCTCGAGAATTTTCAAGAATTGAATAATTCCAATTTTTTCATTCGAGAATTCCCATCACTAACATAAATATACAACATATTTTCCTCACAGAAAGATAATGAAATGTGTCAACACAATTCAGTTAAAGTGTTGCTCTCTTTAGATAGCAAGACTTGTCAGTCGCCTAGATTTTTAAGAGTTGAAAAGTTGAATGCTACAGAAGTTTTGCTCAATAAAGTAGGTACTGATTTTGTCCATTTTTTGTTTTTTTCCAGTTCCATTGGATTGCTGTAGACAAGTTTCAACTGTCATCCCTACCAAGAAAGGGTAGACTGCGAAATCGCTCACAGTCAGTCAAGTCTGATCCAACAGATCAGATGGTCCAATGTAGAACAGTGAAATCAGAAGCTTTTATCTCTCCAAAAGCTACTGCACCAAAAAGGTAAATGTAAAATGATGGAGTATAGCTGATGATGAGTCATGAAGTATTGCTCGAAACATGTTCAGGTTAGTGCTTGAATTAAGTGAAGTTACATATGTTAAACCTCCATCTCAAGTTTCAATTGATTATAACTTCACTATATAAACTTCCTACAAATTCTAGGTTTCTGTAGTTGCTTACGGTTCAGTCATTAATGCCTCAAAATTACTAAAGTACTGAAAACTGAAGCAATTATTATTTTAATAGTGCATATTTTCACATTTTTTCTGACTAATTTTTGTATGCTCAGTAGATAGTGCATGGTTGGAATAATATCTCAAGCTTTGATAGTACATGGCAGAGGCGCTGACTTTAAAATATTATTGGGGGAGGGCAAGAGTTGTATTTTTAGTAGTTATACATGGAGCTTGGGGGCAGAAAGGACCTCCCCAAAGTCAGTGCCTATGTGCTCAATTCTTATCCTATTTCTGACTGTGGCTTGAACTTAATACAAATGTTTTACTTTGTTCTAAAGAATTCGGAACATCGTGTATAAAAAAATTAAACCTCAAAATGGAATACTCTTAAGCTTTTTAACCATAAATTCATAATAATACATTTCATTAGCTCACGGAGTCCAAAATGAGAAGACACCATGTTTAAAGAAACAATATTTGTCATCTGCCTATTTTCTTGAAAATTCTATTAGTTAATTCTTTTAAGAGCAGCAAATATATTTATATCTACAGACATTTCCTTGAAGTCAGCAAAGTTATATTGAACGGAAAAATATCAGGCGCCAACTTGAAAATATTGTTGGGGAAGCAAGAATTGTTATGATATAGGATTGTTGTTGTAAATAATACGAGGGTTATCCAGAAAGTAAGGAACGTTTTGGAATTTTAAAAAAACCAAGTACAAGAAAAACATTTTATTATATACATGTGAAAGAGGGACTAAAATACTACTTTTCAACATAATCACCATACAAATTCAGGCACTTATCAAGCGGTGGACAAGCTTTGAAATTCCTGTGTCATAGAATTCTGCCGCCTGTGATCTCAGCCACTCAGCCGCGTACCTGGAGCTCCTCATCGTCGTGAAGCTTCTGTGAAACAATTTCAAAAAATAAAGTCCGTGAAACTTGTGGGAAACACAGAGAAAGCTCAGTTATTGTGAAACGGCGGTTTTCACGAATCTTTTCGTCAACTTGGGCGACCAGATCGTCAGTCACAATGCTCGGACGTTCACTCTTCTCTTCATCATGAACGTTTGTTCGCCCATTTTTAAACTGAATACACCACTTCCTGACACACTCATTACATTGTTCCCGTACACTTCACACAGTTCCCGATGAATTTCTATTGGTTTTAAGTTTTTTGCCAACAAAAAACGAATCACATACCGCACCTCACAACTGGCGGGATTTTGGATTGCAGCACACATTTCAAATTTGAATAATAAAAAAGGGGGCAGCGCAGAGATGTTCCCGTTGGCACAGCTGGACGCTGACTGAGGTGCCAAGTACGAGCACACCATTGTATACACTATTGGCGCGCGCCTGGCGGCATCAGGTGGAAACGTTCCTTACTTTCTGGATAACCCTCGTATATGGGAAAATAAATATATCTAAAGTTGTTTATTTAACTTTCGCTGGTAAACATAGCAAAGCCCCTACCTACTTCTAAATATTGAGAGGTCAGAAAGTACCTTACCCCCCCCCCCCCTCCCCCAGAGTTTGTGCTTACGGTGCATGGAATACTCATGTCTACTGATTAGTATTTTTTTAAACTTAATTTCATTTATTTATTGAGGCAAATGCTTGGTTATATTACATTCAGTACTCTCCTTTATTACTCGTTATCATCCTGATTCAATAAAGAAATTGTGTTCATAGTGGGTTGGATCCCAGTCCATGTTGACGGTATTTAGCCTATGTGTGCACAAGCATATGCCTGCGGCTTTGCCCACTATTATTTATTCAATAAATAATTTATTTAACAAAAAAATCATTATAATATTATATTGTTTTTACATAAAATGCCTGACTTACATAATTTTATTCTTAATTATATTGTTTTTCTGTAACAAATATAAATAATTTCATAAGAGCATAAAGATTTGAAATGAAACAATTAAAATGTACCACAGACTCACAAACCTTACCTAAATCATGGATAAACAATTAAAACAATTGATAATTAAAAAATTAAATCCTGGTTTAGATGTACATTTCACAATTAAAGTGTGATGCATGGGGGGGAAAAAGACCTCAGATTCGATTCCCTAGCCCAAAAAACCCTGCATAGTAAGTTTCGTCCAAGTCATTCAGTGCTCTTTTTTCCCCGGTTGCTATGGCAATTAATCTCACAATTGAATACTGTCTTGTTAATAGTTGACATTGTCTGTGCATTCATGAGATATATATACGAAAGTTTGGTTTTCATATAGTAGATAAATGTGACAGACCCATGTTTGTAAATTTACAGGCATGTAAAGGAACTCCTGTGGGACAAAATTCTGGCACGGTAGTGACAGTCACAGGCCTAAGTTGCATTACATCCCCATTGTTAAATAACCATAAAACCAACCAACCAGCCCCAGTCAAGAAATATGTTATTACTGATTATACAAAAATTCACTGTTTTTTATTTATATAGTAATCACTTCTGAATTATCTGTCTCTTGTATGCAGAAACCAATTTTCTACAAACGTTCAGTTCATATTTTTAATTCCTAACAAAGCGCAATATAACGATCACTTGTATAAACTTGAAATCACTTCATTTGCAGGAGCAGATCTAGTGCACCCTCGAAAGGAATCCCATGGCGAGTCTCAGAACGTCTTGATAGGCGCAAAGAGCATGCTAATGCTTGCCCAGGAACACCTCGAGCAGTCCAGTTCCAGGAGGAGTTGCCACCTTACCACACAGACCCTCCTCCCACTTCTCCACGCTGCATTCAGTTGGAGCGTGCCAAGCAACAGATTGTATGGCTCTGTGGTCAGCTGAAATCAGAAGCTGATAAGCGACAAAAGTTGGAGGAAGAGAATGCTGCACTGAAGAAATGCTTGGAGGAGTTTCCAGGAGAAGACAGTGTAATTGTTAGCCGCAAGGTGGTTGCTGAGATGCAGAAGAGCCTCTCTGAGTTTAAAGCTGTGATGAAGAAGCTACGAGACATGGGAATTGACCCTGAGATACTTCAGACTCAAAATACCAAAAGAGTAGAAATAGGCATGCACAAGTCTTACAGTGAACATACACCTCGGCATACATCTAAGTCACCCAAAGTAAACAAAGTGTCCAAATCTGCCTGTACTGTTGGCAACTATGCATCTCTTCCAGTAGAATCTGGAGTAGGAGATATAGTAATGAAGGTAAGACTTTATACTATGGTAATAAAGGTAAGTTCTTTTTATTCACATAGGAAAAGATCTCAGTGTTACAGTTGTGAGGTTTGTGTGTTAATTTGTTCCATCAGTCCCCATGAAATCTAGAATTAGAATTAGGATTTACGGGCATCCTCTGGCTTTGTGTAATGCTCCCCCCAGCAGCATGCAAGTCCCAGAGGATTAGTTACAGTGGATTCGTTGAAAACTGCAGTAACGGAATAAATATGGCAACTGGGAAGATGAGTAATGGTTTCTTGGGCCTCCAGTGGGGTGAGCAGGATGATTGTATTCAAGCTTTTGACTTCTGGGAGAAGTGACCTGATTCGGGAAAAGGGCTGTTTTTTATTATTATTTTATTCAGAAAATGGCATTAGGTTTGTTTGTTAAGCAAATCCGTGATTGCTTGAGAATTTGTTATACTGTGCATGTCCAGTCTGTAACTTAGTGATTTGCACTTCGCAGACGGTTACAAGAATTTGGAATCGATAGTTTCTGCGTTTAATCGTTACGATATGCAAATAAAATATGTATTTCCCTTTAACATGTTATACATGCAATATAAACTATATTTTGGGAAACTTTTAATTATCTTCCATTATTCATACATATAAGTAGCCTATGCTTATAAATCTGGTGCAATGTTATACATGCAATATACATCGGCAATATAAACTATATTTTGGGAAACTTAATCATCTTCCATTATACATACATATAGCCTATGCAAGTAGCCAATGCTTATAAATCTGGTGCAATGTTATTGGAGGGAGGAGTCAGGCGCGTGAAAATAGGTTACTGCGCATGTCTCTGATAACAATTCACGCTAGAGCCTGCAAACTTTTCTTATAGTATGTAGAAACTGTCCGTGAGAACTCATCGAACAGAAGATTGAAATCAGAATCACGAATTCTCGCTTTGCAAACGCGTGTGGAGAAAGAGCACATGCACGAATGATGTGTTCCTGGTTTCCGACTGCTTTGCGAACAAACCTATTAAAAAGGCTTGATGGAGAGCAAAGGAAATGGACTGCTTTTTTTTTCTCTCCCATTTTTCCTCCACTCTATCTTGAACGTTTCACGAATTCTCGCTTTGCAAACGCATGTGGAGAAAGAGCGCATGCGCGAACGATGTGTTCCTGGTTTCTGACTGCTTTGCGAACAAACCTATTAAAAAGGCTTGATGGAGAGCCAAGGAAGTGGACTGCTTTTTTTTCTCTCCCATTTTCCTCCACTCTATCTTGAACGTTTCTTGCTGTTATCTATAAAACAAAGACCATTTTCCAAACCAGCTCACTTCTTCCAGAAGATGGCAGCAGAGCAAGGTGTCAGAAGCTCACATACAATTAACCTACTCATCCACGGGGAGTCCAAGAAACCATTATTTCTTCTCAACATTGGGAAAGTCTGAAGTCAAAAGGGAAATGTTATGAAACAGAAAAGATTATTAAAGCATTCTAACTACATTAAAACATTAATTCTTAATACGAAATGCTTGTACAGTGCAAAAGAAAAAAACGCTCCATAGTCAAGAGAGCAGAATGTATGTGCCAGGCACAGCATTTATGTTAGCAGCGCATACTCCTGCTAAATTGTCACTAGATATACGAGATTCATCCAGAAAGTAAGTTCCAATAGTGTCCAAAGATGGCATGACTAGTCGGATGCGCAAGCATAGCAGTAGAGAGGGGGTATGAAGGAATGCTGCAGTGCAGTTTGTCTTGTGACGCCAGTAAGTTTTGTACAGCGCTAGGAGAAATTGACTGCATTGGTATTGTATCCCCCAACTGCTAATAAGAGGCTTGCTCTACAATGCATGACAATTCCACATGGAATCAGTTGCTTCTGTTTGGATGGGTGATCTTCGACCATCCATCCTACAGCCCTGACCTCATGCCAAGTGACTCCCATCTCTTCAATCTCATGAAGCGCTTTTTGACGGGAAAATGTTTCCACAATGACACTGGGGTACAGATTTCATATTTCCAGACGTTGGCGGCAGAGTCATATGACACGGGCATACAATTGCTGGTACACCACTATGATAAATGTCGACTTTGTAGAGAAATAGCCAGTGAACTCTGTAAATATTGCAATAAATATTTCTTACTTATGTTTTTGTTTTCTTTATCGGCGATTGGAACTTACTTTCCGGATGAACCTCGTAGTATGTAGTCTTCTGCTTGCACCCTTCCCATGGGACAAGCAGGAAGGATATGGTTTTCCTAGTTCAGAATAAATTGGTCTAACTGTAGACTATACCCACCCAGAGGTAAATGTTTAATCAAGCCCAGGATAGACAGCACCAAACTATAAAGGAAAGAGTAGGAATTCTTTCTTTAAATTATAATGATAAAGCAGTAGCTCTCAAAAATCAAAACAGACCAAAGCAGAGAATTAATTCATATTCTTAATTATATTCTGCTAGTTACACATTAAATGAGTGAAATTGTTTATCTATTAAGTCGCAAGAATAAACTTTATTTGGGCAAATCAATTTTAACACCATTTAAAATAAAATAACTCGAACAGTCCCCTATTCAAAATTCACTCATACCTAAAAAATAATTAAATTGTAGGCTTTCTTAATTCACTCTGAATTAGGGAGCCTTCCACCCCAAGACAAAAAGAGACCCAAACAGGCAAACTGTGATGCAAACACTTGCTGTACAGTCAGCTGCTTATAATTATGGGCGAGATATTAACTTACAATAGAGTACAGTTGTTGCTTATTAAGATATATTTGTTTTTACTTCCTCTGCTCATACCATAGGTAGAGGAAGTATTGTTTTCGACCCCCAAATTCAAAGTTGATTTTTTAATATGAACACACATTTTGAGGTCTCCTGAATCCAAAAATACTATTTACGGAAACATGTCTGTGTGTTTGCGTACAGCCTAGCGCCAGAATAGAAAATCGTATGAAAACAAAGTGTTGTCTTTGGGTTAGGTACCTTCTGAGGATGTCACAAAGATTGGCACAACTTCTTTATGTAAAGAAAATTTTGTTTTTTTGCTATTTTCTCAAAAATGGCTCTAACAATTTTCTTTAAATTTTGTACATGGGGTTCTTATACCAAGAGTTAAAATTAAAACTTTTATTTGAAATTTTTTTTCTAAAAAATTCTCGGAAGGCTAATTATAAGCCACCCACTGTTTTAACCTCGGTCTTGCCTGGTAAACAATAAGGCTTTGCATCAGGTTTGAAACAACTGAATACACGTTCTTTCACAGCCTCTTATTCTATATAGGAAAGTGAAGTGAGAATTTATTGTTGGCCATGCTTAGAGTAAAGAAAGTTACATGAGTGCATTAATCAGATTTTATTTGGGTTATGTGTCCTTTAGGGATGGGATACGATGTGGTAACGACATTCATTTTTTTTTATAACCAATCTACATAAAGAGAATGTCATACCGGTACATAATGTTATACCAAGAGGCAAACTTTATTTGGGCAGAGGAAGTTACGGTATATGAGTTTCACATCAGATTTTTTTAACCTCAGACCTTAGACGCATCTGGGTTTCAAAGTTCTATTTACAAAGATGTATAATAATAATAAAAAACAGTATTTGGAAATAATTAACTCATGTAATTAAATTATTTTACAAACTGATATTTTATTGCATGTAGTTCTAATTTAGTCCATTATTTTTAGGATACGTCTGGAGGAACTGCTGGAACACTCATGTACAAAGAGTGTTCAACAGATAGTGGCAGCTCGAGTGAAGATACTGACGTGAATGTAAGTTCACAATCATGTTACAGTTTTACCTACAGACAGACATTTTATTTCTACAGTATAGCCTAGTTTCTTCAATACAAAGTATCTTATTCCAGTGTAGCCTACATAATACCATCTGTAATCTATCTTTGTCACAGTTAGGAAGAATCAATGTTAAAGCATTCAAAATCCATCTAAGACTGTTGGTTTCTATGAGTGTGTCTCACAAATACTATTCAACTGATAGAGCTGAAATTTTGCATGAACATAGTTTATATACCTGGAAAGAATATAGGAGCATAACCATTTTGAAATGTTTCATTGTTTCACGAAGGCCATTTTAATGGCTTCAAGTAATGACAGGATTATGTTCCTTGTCAATATACAACTTTACTATGCCCAAACTGTTGGTCAAATTAAGTCTTTGTTTTTCCACAAACTAAATAAAATGCTAAGGAGAAGGTGTATTAATCTTTTTAGGTGCTGCAAGATGTTGCCCAGTGAACTAACGAGACATTGAAAAAACATCAGGCAAGCATAGATTAGATGTAGCCTGGCACACCTCACAGAGTCATTCTTAAACTCAAGAACATTAGGAGTCCTTAAGTTTACTTGGAAGTAGAAGCAAAATGCAAAACCCAGGCAATGCTGAGTCTTTCAAGCTAGTTACTTTAAAATTATAGAACTACATCTGACAGAACATGGTTTGGAACTTTCTTCCTGTCCTCATCTTGCTTTAACTGCTGAACCTTTATTTTGTTATGGTAGATGTCTCCAATATGGCTATGTTTTATTAATTAGATAATTTTCATCTAGAATGTTGGAACATAGGAGGTTATATGTGTAGGTCTGCCTAAATACGCTAAAAGCTTCTGAGAAACTATACCTTAAGAAACATACACTCTTGCTAGTTCAGTCATTCCTTGTAAAGTATAGCCACATTAGTGAATGTGCTATGAAAAAATGTTCCTTCTGCAGCCTAATATGTTAGTTTTTCCAAAATATAAGTTAGTTTATGAAGAATCAAGAGATAATGGAACTTAATACAGTGAAGCAACAAATTATGTAATTGACTACGTTGTTGACTATAATAAGTTAGTTTGTTTAACTTCCTTCTCCTTTTTATTGTAATTTTTTCTTTACCTTTTGAAAGATATTTAACATGCACAAGTTCTTTAATACTTTAGTTAGGGAATGTTAACCAGCACCATGGCATTCATTTAAAACAGAAAAACATTCTAGAGTTCAGATACAGGTATTTTAAGTCTGAAGTATAAAAGGCCAATTAAGCAGGACTTAGTGCAGAGGTTCTCAACTTCTTGAGCTACATATCCACTTCGTATGGCTGCTGTGCAAAACTTGTTCGTTTCTGTTACGCATAATACCATGTTTGTGATGTCGGAGTCGAGCGCAGCAACCTTGTGCCACTGTTGATTGACACTGGTTCCTCAAGTCTCGCGAACACCATGAGTATTGCATATGCAGCAGCTGTCTTCGTATTGATGTTCAACATCATCGAAAACAATAAGAAACTGAAACGAAAACTGTGCTGGTGGATGAAACTTTTCTCCTCTGGAGCCAATAAAGTTGTCATTTTCTTTTTTAACTCGAACTGGAATTTTCATTTTGTCACCTATGTCCTTTCATGTGTTCTCGTGCATACTTTTGTTATGACTATTCCAATCATACGCTGCGTGTTTGATATTGACCAGCAATGTTTAGCAATTCCTCGGATATAATCCAATCACAATCATTTATCTTATAAAATGCTTGCTATGAGTATGAGAATGCGATTTTATCTGATAAAATCGTCAGCTCGTTACTGGACACATAAGGCATCAACGTGGGGTGATTAATACGTAATATGCTGCCATTAACCAGCATGAAAGCACATTATTGCATACAACACAACTTGTTTGGAAATTGAAGTAATGTAAATGCCCATTGATTAAAAATACAATTTTGATTTGGTGCAAGCCAGTTCGTGCACTTTGATAGAGTTTTGATGTAGGCAACTACAAGGATGCCCTCCATCTTCTTTTGCGCACTATTGGTAGCATTGGGAACTCGGATTGATTCATTGAATCGATCCATGAACTGTTCATTCTAGTATGCCATGATCTTACGGCTGACAGAATATTAACAACAAAGTAAGAAAATTATTATTATTATTTACAAAATCCTAACTTTGTTCTTGCAAATATATCGATAAACTCGTAATCTCTCATGGGATTACCTATGATAATTAGCCTTTTAAAATTCCACAAGAACTCTTTATTTTTAAAAACTGTATGAGAGCTAAACACATTTCATTTTCCATTTTGCCACAGAAGAAATCACATCAATGCCCGTCTCAACTGAACAAACACAGTGCACTGAAATCCCTTTGAAGCGGGATGAAAAACCACTTGGCTTTTACCTGCGTCAGTGTTCTTTTTGCTGCACATGGTAACATGGTATAACTTTGCAAGGCAAAATAATGAACACTGCCTTGTGCAGCATCTGTGCACAGTTGATACCTGGCTTTAAGGGTTGTACTTTCTACATCTACAATCAGGACGATTGTACCAGCAGACATTGCTGGTTTTTCACGAAATTAGCAAAGGCTCATATTGTGACCAATGACAGTGAAAATGAATAAGAGGTTTATTTCATATCAAAATAATGTAAATCCTAGTCATGTTTGATTAATCCCTTGGTACTGTCGTTTCTTTCAATTGATAAAAGTTAAGTTTATCTCATCCAGTCCTATATTCCTACTTCCAATTATGCTACCTTTGAATCTTAAGATTACGAGTTACTATTTTAATCATATTGGCATTTCCCACAACATGTATATGTTCAGGAAGATCAAATAAGAAACCCAATCTAATCTACTCTACTTTAAAATCCTCTTTTGTGATCATTGATTTCATGGAGAAATGTAATTTTCAAATAAGCCTTTCAATGGCCTCCTCCAAAATGTCAGTAATGTTTGAATATTCATTATTTTACCCAATAGGCCAATGCTTTGAAATGTTACGTATGTATGCATACCTCAGTTTAGTAACCGCTGTTGTAGTGTAAACATACATACATATACACATCTAGCTAATGTTTTCTTTTTTTTTTTTCTTTTTACAGGTCAGGAGTCAAGGAGACAACATGAATGCAATATTGTACCAAGCTGTGATGCGAAAGAACAAGGAGATGCAATATTTTACAGATGATGATTTGTACTGAAATATTTTGAGTATTTATTTATACATAAATAAAAATTTAATTTATATAAATATCAATGAAACCCAAACATTTCATCTAAATAGTTCGCTAACTTTTGAGGATTAGCTGGTGGGAATGCCTTGAGTTTTGAGAGATCCATACATTGTAGAGTTGCCTCTAATTGCGAGCATGTTGTATACAGAGCATGTCCATCCTCATACAGCTGTTTTGCTAGTTCCAACTGGTGGTTGTCCATAAGGTCCTCATTAATAACTACAAGTAAAGGCTTTCCAGCTTGTAAGGCTTCGAGACAACTTCCAGCACCAGCATGGCTGATAACCAGGTCTGCTTCATGCATATCATTTTCTAAAGTGTCCTTGAAACGATAGAAATTAACTTGTAATCCTCCAATGTTTCCACTTGGAGGGACAACTGCTCCATGCCCTATCTGAATTGTAAGGCTGCCATAACCTCTTGAATTCAGGATCTGAAACATAATGGTAGTAATAGTAATAATTAGACTTCGGACTTCTAGGTCGCTAAAACTGCTGTTTTAGGTACCTAAAATAGGCTCTAAAAATTGAAAAATATGTTCTAAAAATCATAAAATAGTCTCTTATAAAATCGTTAAGTTGCCAATTTTCTGAAATATCTTAATTGCAATGCAGAATATATTTATTGAAGTCACCATTAATCAATAATCATGATAAAACACAGATGTAGGCCTATGGTACACAGAATTATATAGACATATTAATAGGGCCTGTATTACTACCATAACAGTGAAAACCTAATCCCTGCGCCCAGTAGCTACGCACGCTAGCATATTCAACCCCTTGTATCTCTCAGTGATTCAGAAAACTACGTTTTTTGTTTTTGTTTTTTTTTTATACTGGATGTGGGAGTCGGGAGAAAAACATTACATTTTCTTGGGAATTCGAAAAAAAATTTTCTACTGAAGACAAAACATTCCTTACTATTTAAACACATCACAAATATGTCATGTACTGCACATTCTGAGCTAAAAATTTAGTACGAACTGAAAGTAAATGCTAGAATTTAAAACAAAAAAATAACTTATTTTGATCTTTAGAGGAAAAGCTAGTAAAAAGGCAATATTACGCTCTAACGTAATAATAGGCTGTTTTACGTCCTATAAAAGTATCAGTTTTAGGCACAGTCACTTAATGAAACATGCATACACAAGTTTCCGTGCATACATCACTTAAGGATTAAAATAGGTTTTTACCTAAAATCCGAAGTCTAGTAATAATAGTTCACTTACTGCCTAGTAATAGTAGAAAATTCTGTCATATCTATCTGCCAGGTTGTCATTATTAATATTCTGGCATTAAATAAATATGAGAATTAACAAAGTTTTGTGTAGCCTATATATGCTGCACACTAATTTAGAGACAAACTCTGGGAGGAAAATCAATTTTTGAAGTTTTAAGAACAGGGCAAAATCACAGCTACCAGTGTGGAATACGATAAAACAGGCAACATCGTAAATTCCAGTGTTCATAATGCACGACACAAAATTTCTGCATGATTCACTTATAATAAAATCAGGTAAACTAATATAACAAAGTGCCAGAATGCTTTTGTTTAATCAGTGATAAATGCAATTATGATATACAGAAAATAAGTTATTTTTGTAAGTTTCCGAGTTAGCTTCAGATCGATTCAGTAGGCAGGGCTTACAGAAAATCAAAGGTCTAAAATTTGATAAGCATATGTGAAGGAATATATGGGTAGTGTTATTTGTCAAAGCTAATTGTATTGCAACTTAGCCGTATATGAACACTGGAAAACAATATGTTGCCATGAGAACTGATTTGAGTTTGATAAATTCTGTTTAATATATCACCATAAAATAGGCACTAAATTGGGCTTTACTCCGGTACAAGTCAACCGATTTGGTCCAAAATAAATAGGCTTCATCCCATGGACAATATAAATGCTTACATCAAGTTTCATGAAAATCCGATAATGCATATTTGAGTTATTGCACATAGATTCACTCACCAAGTTCTGTGAATCTTAAACTAACCTAAGAGTGCACATTGTGCGCCACTCCATATTGCTATTAAATCTTTAGACTCATTTATCCTTTGGTTCCAATTTTCATTACCTGTACAAAAGAGTACAAGAATCAGCCATCAGTTAAGTAATATAAGACACAATACCAAATTATATGAAAGTACTGTAGTATATAATTGTATGAAATTGTATAATAAACTTCCACAAACACTGAAAGAAATCAAATGCTCAAAAAAATTTAAGAAACAAGTAGAATCTTTACTATTAAGAAACTCCTTTTACAGTGTAGATGAATATTTGGAAGAACCTAGTTTATAAGTAGTAATAAGTTATTATATCTTTGACGTATCCAATATAATGTATATGATCGTACGGATGAATAAATTATTATTATTATACGTAGGCGAACATAATATCTCAAGAACCATTTGTCTGATTTTGTTCAAATTTTTCACCGTTGTTCGTTGTATTAATCTAAAACAGTTCTACCTCAATGGTTAAGACTTGATTAAAATTTATTGGTAATAACTCGAAAATAAAAACATCTTTGAAAATATAGTAAAAATTGTAATGCAAAATTAATGTAGGGTAAAGAAATTTGGATTTACTATTAAGGCTGACAGAATGCTCATTGAAGTCCACCTTTCAGAAAATGATCTCATATTTAAAGGAAAAAAGTCAAATTGGCAATAACTTCCTTAGTGATATCGTGTTTAATAGATGCTGTTTTATTTTTAAAGAATAAATTAAAATCACTCAAATTGATGTGTTATTAAATTTGTGATATAACAAATTAAAGCTCTGCTTCTGTAGAATAAACTTAAGGGTACAAAATTATATGATAATCTATCCAGATGAAGTTAAATTATTCAAGACTGGGTCGGCTATTCAGCTGGGAAGTAGGTGAAGTGGCACTAAACCTATGCATGCGCTCTGGGTGCAGTGCAGGGCAATGCAATGGTAGAGTTCTTTTCCAATCACTCTTCCCCTCACCGGTGCCAGATATCTTCCTATAGCTGGATTGCTCTCCAGTTCTTCACCTAACTTCCCAGCCATGAGCCGCTAGTGAAAGAGAGTTTGCTACTGTGTAAGCCCCCTTAACACCACCGGAGGAAAATGTAACCTGTCTGTAAAAATATAATTAAGTTATACTTCTAAAAATCAATTTCATCCCATTGAAATCTGTTCACACCTCCAAAACTCATAACACACATAGCGGCAAGATGAGCGTGGGAATTCTCTGCATTATTTTCCAGGGAATATGAATAAAAAATACATAGGCATACCAATAAATGTTACGAATCAAAAGAAATCGATCATGTTACGGACATTCTACTAGAAGGCGTAGCTCTCCTTCCAAGAACTGCCGACTACCGAGTCATGTCATAATCCGAGATTCATTTCCTCCTCCCAGGGAACTACTACATTTTCAAAGAAAAGCACCTCAATGTCAATAGGTGGTTTTACTTTCGTTTGGTGTTTAGGTTACTTAATTTTGATCATTTAAATAAATTATATTTTTAAATTGTTCAAGAGATTTATTTAAAAAACCTAGCATTAAAAATGTGTTTTTTAAAATTCTTTTAACTATCTATGCGATTAACATTAGCGTCCGGAAACATCTGTGATCTTGACAGTGAGTCGAGAGATAAGTGTGGTATCTTGCGCTTGACTGTTTACCAATTCCCGGTTATTTACTAAGTTCTGTACGTTAAGTTTTTGGGAGAGTGATTAATTTGGAATCTTCTATATGTGAAGACACACCCAGCAGAATTTATATACTGACTACAGTTGTTGCGAAAAACATTTTAATGTTCCTGGTCAGAAGTGTTGCTTTAGAAAGAATATGGATTGTCCACGAAGTCGTGTGTTTATCTTCAACAAGCTTAGATGAAGTGGGTGCAATGAAGGCTAGTTAGCACCATTAAATTAAGAGAATAGGTTATATTATTGACTCACATTTAATATATTTTGGCTGCTGAGAGCTGAAATAAATAGGTCAAATTTTGTTGTTCCTACTGTAGCAAATACATGCTTCGACGCCATTTTGGGATGTATCGCAAAGGCTTGTGGTTTTCAAGGAATGGCGTAGAATTGTCGTAGGCCTAGGTGAGTGAGCATTTTTATAGTGATTACTAATATATAATTTGTGTTTCAGACATTCGTTACGTGATAAAAATATGTTTCCTAAAGCAAAATCTGCAAATATGTTTAATAAGATGGCTAACTAATCGGATTGCTACTTCCAAGTAGCTTCATCACCTGACACTGACATCTTGCTTTTCCTAAGACGTTCTGTAATGCATTGTGCTGGAATATTTCGTAATTCCTTTTTTCATACGCCAAGTTTTCAAACGAGAGCAAAAGCGTTTCTTGATATTTAATTTCGGAACACGAAATGGGAGGAGGCTGATCGTTATTTTTGGATTCTTGGCTTAGAGGTGGGTGCATAATTATTGATTGTAAGGTAGGCCCTGTCCTTGGTTTATAAAACGCATTACATTGTACGTGTTGTTCAAAAAACGATTTTTTTTAAATTTTAGCTTTTTTTATATTCGTTGTTTAACTGGTTCACTTCTTTCGTGGATTGGTCTGCTCCACCCTTCATTGTATCAAATTCTTTATTGTCATAGACAAATACATGCATGGACAAAAGTCAATAGTTACATGGTCAGTAAAACAGTTTAAAAACAAAATTAATGCATAATCTTACCACAGTGACAAATAAAAAGAATGTTCTATCTTTTATGGGCCTTTAATAAGACTCCTGACTTGTCTTCTACATGTAACTTCTGTAATCTTGGTAAGCTAATCCATACAGAGTGCATTATTTCTTTTTAGTTTTTAATATCTCATTGTTCTTTGTTTTTTATTACATTTTCCAGAAGCCAATTTGTTTTATTGGTATGTAGGCTCATGTTTCATAATGACAATTTTGTTTTGTCTTGCTCAACCTTCCCTATCTAATTACAGCTATTTTTTATTTGCTTTCCTGAATTCTTATAGCCTATGTAGCCTATGTATGTGCATAAGCTTAGAGATTCAGAAAAGCTATCCATATTCAATGATAATCTATTGTCTTGTATCTGGTTCATCCCTCTTGCAATCTGCCTTGGTCATGTAAAACTACTCGGCTTTGAATATAGCACAGTGTTACTCATACTACTGCATCCCACTACAGTTTTTGGCGTCTCCAGTCTTCTGTCGCATGAATGCACCACTATAGTCAAAACAGGAATGTTTTTAATTCACTGCTATATTCAAATGTAATAAATTCACAAACACAACTTTAAAAACCCCAAGCATGTGTCCTGACTCTCTTGGAACACACAACTTTCTCTACTTTGATCATTAAATTTACTATTTTCTCGCTTCTGATTCCAGCTATTGGAACATACAATTGTCTCTACCACAGTACCTGTAGGCCTAATTAAAATTACCATTTTCTCACGTCTTATTTGGTTCCTCATGTTTAGATAAACCGACAGTGAGTATGAGACGAAAGAAGATACCCTTAGGGAGAAGCTTTGGTAACTGTTACTACTGATTATTTGTAACACGTTATTTGTTCCACATAGAGACACAGATTCACATTCAAAGATTACTGACAGTAACCTATCAGAAACCTGAAGTAATAAATTAATATGAATTGTCCATATACCGGTAATAAAAAAGAGATGTAGGCCTAACTTATAAACAGTCTAATTTTGTTTTGGTTTGAGTCAGGATGCTTCTCAGCTTTGCTAAGTTGTACGGCAAACTGTTTTAGAAGGCATTTGAGCTGAGCCATTGTGTGCTTGCAACAGCCGCACTGCTGCCAAGTGTAGCTCTTTGAACGAGTCAGGCCTGGTGATAGAGATGCTACAGAGTCATTCCATTCCAGGTGAAAATGGACAAAAGTGGTTACATCCTTTTTTTATGTGACATAGACGTGTTAATATATCAAATTAAAGGGAAAAGACTGGAGAGTTTGAAAATAGATTCATAATAGCCTACTATTAAATTAAGGTTTCTATGTAGTTTAGCTTACAAGTAATAACAACTGCTGAAATGTGTGGGCCTACTTTTTCGTTGACTGAAATTAATGTTTTAACATTTTAGCTAGTATGTTATTGCATTATACCAATGATGCGACCAGCGTTAGGTTAACCACATTGCTAAGAAGACTGGATGAATCTGCTAAAGGGCAATTCCATGATAACATTGACACAGATTGAAAGAAATAAAATGTTACAAATATTGTAAATTTTTGCAGTTTCTCTAAGTCAAAGAGTTAAAGTTTCAGAAAATATAAATATTTCATGCATTCGTCTTTTAAATTTGGACTTAAAATATAATCTATTAGATAATTGATAGAAAACACCAAATTTACGATGAACATGGACATTCACAATTTAGTCCGTTCAGATATGGCAGCAGTGCTTTCCAAGGATTCTTTTTCATCATAAAACAAAAGATTACTTATTATGGAGGGAAAACATTACTTCATTGAATTGCAGAGGTCAAATTAGATAAATAATATATGGAAGGAAGTCCAATAATACACAGAAACTGTTAGTCCGTGACAAAAAAGATGTAAAAGTTTACCTAAAGCAATAAATAATGCATGTATTGTAATTATATTTTATATTCTCTGTGTACTAGTATGGAGCAGTAAACCTTCATTTGGTTACTGAAATTGAATGTTTTTTTTCCACAAATAATGGTGTCACAGACTAACAGTCACAGAGTCTCAAAATAATATATTTCACAGATATTAGAATATTTGTAATAAAATGTGAAGGGTAGTGGAGAAAAATAAAGAATAATTAAATGTTTTGTGTGCCTAACCTATTTTTATATAAAACATATTTAATTTTCAAGAACCAAAATTTAAATTTATAATTATTCAGATCAAAATAGTTACGATATTCGATAAAACGAACTTTTCTGAAAAGTTAACACATTTTTCTTTCTTCTTTTAGACCTATATTATGAAAATGGGGAAGACATCTGCTGAAAGAACCAAAAAATATCGTGATAGGTTCAGTGATGCAACATTTGTATTCAACAACCTCATAATGAGGATTTCAGAATCAATATTTTGTCTAGCAATAGTCAAGACACTGATGAAGAGGGTTAAAAAATAAAGTTCTTTTCAAATGGTTGACTTAAACAGCTGAAAGAAGGTCAAAATAGTTTCAGAGCTGTAAAAGATGAAGACTACTCTCTTTTCAAAAGCATTTTCCATGCACTGACTGAAAAACCCAAAACCACATCTTCAACACGAACTAACATACTTCGAATCAATGAAAACGAGATTGAGATTATTAGACAAAAGTTTCAAATCATGTACTAAGCTTTCCACCTCTTTGTTATGTTGTAAATGTGATTTTCTGATTTACATCCAGAAGTTAGTCCGTGACAACTTTTCATGTTAGTCCGTGACACTAGTATTTCATTTTTTATTACCATTAAACTGATGGTTCATATTTTAAAGAACCATATCATAAGCTGCTATATAGCCTACTTACCTGCTTCAAAACAAATAAAACACATCTGCCTAATGTATATCAAATCACAGAAATTTTCGGTTTTGTTCCTACAAATGAAACCTATGTCCAAAATAAGTTAGTCCGTGACAAGGTGCTATAAAGTTAAATATATCTGTGCATATAAATGTTAGAGAACTCAAAGTTTATTTGTAAATACTTTAGTTCTTTATGTGTTGATCTGCATATGCCAATTTCTTCTGTGTTTAATATTGTTGGTGTAATGGCTTCCAGTATAGTGACTTTTCTCTGTGAATGTTAGTCCGTGACCATGGAATTGCCCTAAACATGAATGGATGAATCTATTAAATAAATGTCTAATACAATGCAATGTGCCAAATAAGTGGGGATGCTCAACATACTAAAAGTTCTGTATAAGGGCAAAGGGGTTGCAGTGGACCAGGGTTGTAAAAAAGCCGGCTAAAATTGAAAAAGACCTGACCAGCGGTTTTTTTCAATTTTAGCCGGTTAAAATCAATTTTTCCTGGTTGGGGGAGGTGGGAGCGGGTTGAAATTTTGAAAAAAATATATTTAGGGCCCTATGGGGTTTAGAGGGAAACTTAGTATGCATAAATTAGACACCAATGATTCAGTGGTTGTGGGGGTGAGGGTGGAAATTAAAATTTTTTAAAACCATGTTTGTGGGGTACTTATCGTTGAAAAGCTCTTGATGAGTAATCTCTAAATCAACAACTAGTTTCTCAATAGCGCTCATATAAGGAGAGATTTGAATTTTTGAAAGTCAAAAACACTTTAAAATATACCTCAGCCAATAGGCATGCCGAAATGAATTCATGAGGACCAACTGAGGCTAAAATTACCAATGAAATAAAGTTTGAAATATTAAAAATAATAGTTAAATATCTTTAGAACAATAATCCTTGGCCAAATTAAAAATGAAATAATAAAAGATATCAATTAATACATAATTAACAACTCTCTTTTTATAAAAAAATATTTCTGTTTTTATTCTACACTTACCCCAATAAATTCATAAAAAGCACTATGAAATCTACCTCAGCCTGTGCCCTGTAGGCCTACCTAAAGGGATTTTTTATACTTATTTCTCCATCAACTACACAAATCTGAAGCGTAATCACCTATCGCTGGAATTTTGTCAAGCCATAGAATCTTTACATCGTATGCCAGCCAGTTCTGCATCAATCGAAAGAGTATTTTCTTCATTTGGGTTAATACAAACAAAATTGAGAAACAGACTAGGCAATGAAAAAGCCCAGAAGCTTGTATACATCAACAGGCAGAATAAAGCAAATATGCAAGAGTCTTATGATGAATGGTGAATTTACCATATTAACTTGAATATAACGTGCCCTATTTTTGTCCATTTGTAGATTTCAATACTGAGGTGCGCGTTAAATTCTAGTACAAATCCGTTTCGTAGGTCGGAGGTAATATTGATCTACATAACAAGGCACCGCTATAATTCTCGACTTCGTTCATTTTATCGTTAGCCTACACCATATGAAATTTAATTTCTGAAACATAATGAAAAAATAGTTTTTGTCAGTTCTATAGTGCAAATGTGGAATATTGTGCATTGTCGATCTTAAACTCATTTAAGAGTGGTATCAGCTTTTATTGTGAAACATGCATTTAACATTTTGTTTGTCCATTTAGCAATAAAAATAAGCACCTCCGAGGATTCCAGTGATGAACACATTAGTGAATATTGATGAGCCATGCCTATAGGTCTACTTGTAGGCCTAAAACTGGCAGTTAACTGTAAATGTTTATGTGTTGGTTCATTATTCTATAAATACTAAGACAAAATTCCAAATAAAATATCCTCCTATTGATGCGCATTACATTCGCTAACAAACTCTTTTTTTATGATTTTAAGTTTCAAAATCAGGGTGCGCATTAAATTCGAGGGTGCATTATATTGGAGTAAATACGGTAATTAACTATTGCTGGGAATTACACAGTGAAGTGGTACAGTGAGTCCCACGCAAGAGTTGGCCAATGACGTGGGATTCTGCGAAGCGGCGGGCACAGCTCCAACTCCCGAGCGATCGGGTGAAATATCTACGCAAATAAAGCCGCGATTGGTGTAATGATTCAGGTTCTCATATTTACAGTTAAAATTGCAATGAAAATAACCACATACCTCATCACAAGAGCTGCTGGAAATGTTCTTCTCTTGCATCCACACAATACTGGCACCTTTTCAGGAAATTTTCTTTCACACGCATAATTTCAGCTTCCGAGACAGAGTTAATTTCTCTTGTGATATTGTTTTTAAGTTCTTCTAATAGCATGTGACTATTATTTATGGGGAAACTTCAACAAGAAAAATTAACTCTATTTCGGAAGCTGAACTTAATGCGCGTAAAAGAAAATTTCCTAAAATGGTGCCAGTATTGTGTGGATGCAAGAGCAGAACATTTTTAACATCTCTTGTGATGAGGTATGTGGTTATTTTCATTGTAATTTTAACTGTAAATGTGAGAACCTGAATCATTACACCGATCGCGGCTTTATTTGCTGTGCCCGCCGCGACGCAGAAACCCGTGTCATTGGCCAACTCTTGCATGAGACTCACTGTATTAAATTACACTAAATACAATTTTAGGTTTCTGAGCTTGTATCTTTTAAATTTGTGATGTTTGGAAATAAGAACATGAAAGAAACTTCAATTATTTTTACTCAATTTGATTTTATCCAGATAAAATGCCTGACATTTTTCAAGTGGATAAGACTGGTAGCTCTGCATTTGCACTCAGTAGGCCTACTACAGGTTCTGAGCTTGTAACTTTTAAATTTGTGATGTTTGGAAATAAAAACAAGAAAGGAACTTCAATTATTTTTATTCAATTTGATTTTAGCCGGATAAAATATCTGGCTTTTTTCAAGTGGATAAAACTGAGGCCTACTACAGGTTCTGAGCTTGTAACTTTTAAATTTGTGATCTTTGGAAATTTAAACATGAAAGGAACTTCAATTGTTTTTATTCAATTTGATTTTAGCCGGATAAAATGCCTGGCTTTTTTCAAGTGGATAAAACTGGTAGCTCTGCATTTGCACTCAGTAGGCCTACTACAGGTTTTGAGCTTGTATCTTTTAAATTTGTGATGTTTGGAAATAAGAACATGAAAGAAACTTCAATTATTTTTACTCAATTTGATTTTATCCAGATAAAATGCCTGGCATTTTTCAAGTGGATAAGACTGGTAGCTCTGCATTTGCACTCAGGAGGCCTAAGTAGGCCTACTACAGGTTCTGAGCTTGAAACTTTTAAATTTGGGATGTTTGGAAATAAAAGCATGTAAGAAACTTCAATTATTTTTATTCAATTTGATTTTATCCGGCCTGGCTTTTTTCAAGTGGATAAAACTGGTAGCTCTTCATTTGCACTCAGTAGGCCTAAGTAGGCCTACTACAGGTTCTGAGCTTGTAACTTTTAAATTTGTGATGTTTGGAAATAAAAACATGAAAGAAACTTCAATTATTTTTATTCAATTTGATTTTATCCAGCCTGGCTTTTTTCAAGTGGATAAAACTGGTAGCTCTGCATTTGCACTCAGTAAGTATTACAGGTTCTGAGCTTGGAACTTTTAAATTTGTGATGTTTGGAAATAAAAGCATGTAAGAAACTTCAATTATTTTTATTCAATTTGATTTTATCCGGCCTGGCTTTTTTCAGGTGGATAAAACTGGTAGCTCTTCATTTGCACTCAGTAGGCCTACTACAGGTTCTGAGCTTGTAACTTTTAAATTTATGATGTTTGGAAATAAAAACATGAAAGAAACGTGAATTATTTTTATTCAATTTGATTTTATCCGGCCTGGCTTTTTTCAAGTGGATAAAACTGGTAGCTCTGCATTTGCACTCAGTAGTCCTAAGTAGGCCTACTACAGGTTCTGAGCTTGTAACTTAAATTTATGATGTTTGGAAATAAAAACATGAAAGAAACTTCCATTATTTTTATTCAATTTGATTTTATCCGGATAAAATTGCCTTGCTTTTTTAAGTGGATAAAACCGGTTAAAATCAGGCCGGCTTTTTTCATAACAACCCTGCAGTGGACCCAAATGTCTATAGGGGTATTGCCGTGGAATGCGTAGGATTTAAACTGCTGATGGATAGACTGTCAAGACTGGTAGGTTCAAGAATCCCAGAGGAACAATGAGGTTTTGAAATGGTCGATCAACAACCCATGCAATAAAGTGTGTGCAAAATGATGTCACGAATGCACTGAACATAAGAGGAGGCAAATTGGATATCATATCTGTAGATTATTGCAAAGCGTTCGACCTCGTGAGCAGGAAGCTAATAATGTAGAATCCCTGATTGGACACCAAAATCACATAGCGGTGACCCCCAAAATGAAGCAAGTATGGGCATCGTTGATGAACGAGTGCATCAGGCAGGGGAGAATCCCGAATAGTTGGAGAAAATCGACGCTCAAGATGCTATACAAGGGAAAAGGGAATACTGGAGACCCAAATGCCTACAGGGGTATTGCCCTAGAGTGCAACCTTTTCAAGATCCTCACCGGCATACTGCAAAAAAGACTGACAGCCATCGTAGATCAGAGCATACCGGAACAACAGTTCGGATTCAGAAGAGGATGCTCAACCCTCCAAGCAGTTAGCTGCTTGCAACAAGACATTGAAGAAGCCTTGAACAAGCCAAGTGGAAAACTGCATACCATCTTCATTGACTTTTCCAAGGCCTTTGACATGATCAATAGAAAACTGCTACTATCAAAACTGGAACAACTTATCGGGAAAGATCACTACATAGCCGCAATAACTCAGGACATCCTAGCAAACAATGCGATAACAATACAAGACAACGTGACCAGATCAAATGAAATTGCACAGACCAATGGAGTACTGCCCACTCCTGTTCCTCATAGTAACGGCAGATGCACCACAGGCCATCAACGACAATACAAAGATATACATGTATGCAGATGATATGGCTCTAACATCAGAAAAATGCGAGGACATACAGACTTCATTCAACCAGCTAGTGGCATGGGCACAGCACAACGACCTAGAAATAACATGCAAAAGACAGTTCACATGGTATTCAGGAAAGGGGGCAGAATAGCAACAGCTGAACGGATAACCCACAACAACAGCACTCTAGCAACGGTAAGCAGTTTCAAATACCTCGGCGTCACATTCCAGACCAAAGGCAATACATTTACAGAGCATACAATAGACAGGGCTACAAAAGCAATACAAGCAATCAGTGACATCCCAGACATCACCAGGATGTCCATCAGGGCAGCCATGCAGCTATTCCAAGTGAAAATAGTTCCAATAGTAACCTATGGACTGGAGGCAACATGGAAGGCACTGAGCTTTAAAAACCTGAAGCACATCGAGAGAGTCAAGGCGACGTACATGAAAAGGATACTGGGGGTGTCAAAATTCACATTGTCCTGCCTTGCCTACGAGTTGACAGGGGAGATATCCCTAATTGAAGAACTTCGCCTCCAGATGCTGCTGCCATCTACACCAAGCTACGAGCAACTGCTCTCAGAACTGCAACAGAAAAGAGCGCACATTTGGAAGGACTTATATGGAACGGATGCTATGGCAAATAGGGAGTGGATGCGTGCAAACTACGAGATGCGGCACCTGGTCACGCGCATGGCGGTCCATGGCTTCCATTTCAAGTTGTGCAGGAACAAGTCTTATCACGAACACGGCTGTGAGCAGGAATGTGAACGATACCACGTGCCCAAATAGAGGAGCGTCCCTAAAGAAATTCTGTCTTGAATGACACACCACTATATGCACATTTGTGCGAACTTCTTTATTCATTCAAAACCACATAGCAAGACTTCTGAGAAGTATCCTAGCGAACAATGTGGTTCAGGTCGATCATAACAGAATGGTATTGGGTGCATCAGAGCAAACTGATGGAGTGCTACAGGATGACCCAGTTAGTCCCTTTTCAACATCGCAGTTATGGACGTAGTACAAGCTGTCACAACTATTGATGTTGCCATCTACATGTATGCGAATGACTACCTCTACATTGGAGATCTGTGACTGCTCCCTCAATTATTTAACTGTAACGACTCTCAAGATGTGATTGAAATATTCTTTGCGAGTGCCCTCTCATACCATATTGTTCCATTTTATAAGCAGAATATCATGTCTCACACTATCTCACGCCTTGCTCAGATCACAGAGACTGGCCTTCGGAACAGACATACCATCTTCAAAAACCTGATGTATTTTTTCTATCAACGAGTCAACTGCCATAATGATTAATCTCCCTGTACGGTAGGCAACAAACCACGGTTTTCCAAATAGCCTTGTAGGCCTTACTGATTTTTCAAAAGACATTCTAAATTTTTTGCTATGGTAGGGGTTATTGATAGCCTATTCCTCTATAAGCACTAGGATCTTCTTATTGCCTTTTTTGTATATCAGGGTCACTTTGGTAAACTTTAAACTTTCTGGGAAAATGCCTTCTGTAAAGCATGCATTAATACAAAAAGTCAGTGGAGCTGCAATACTCTGAATAACTTCTCTAATAAAATTGTTTGACATAACATAAATGTCTTTTGTCTTCAAGTTTTTAAATTTCTTTGTAATCATTTTAACCTCATTCTGTGATAAGTTCTAAGCTTAGAATCTCCAGTTATTTCTTTTCCTGAAATATGTAAAAAGTGTAGGCCAAATGATGCACTGTCCTTACATGAGTGAACTTTGTTTGATATGTCGTTTACTGAGTCGATAAATAAGTTGTTAAATTCATTAGGAGTTACTGTTTCTTTGTTGTTGTTTTTTGTTCTATATTTCCCTGCAGTATAATTCGCGGGTGCGCGGGCATCCTTAAAAATTGAGATATGTCCATAGAGTTAAAAATAAAAATGTTCTCTTCGTTTGTGTTAAGTCCAGGATGTCATATTAAAAAACGTACGGTAATTATGGATGTGTGCCTCATGGGATTATCCATCTCTAAAGCGATGTTGAGCGGGTCAAGTGTATTAAGTCACTGTAATTCTCAGTAACAAGAAAGTGGACTTAACTCTCTTTGCCCACGCACCCGCGAATATATTACTGCCCATGCCACTTTTGATTTGTTGTCGAGTTATTTATAAAGTTTTACTCACTTCCTTCTTAGCCCTTATTAAGGATTTCCTGATCATTATTCTGTATTCCTTTAGAATTTCTGAAGATATAAAATCTGGTCTAATTTTGTGTATAGGCCTATCTTGTAATAAAATTAGTTTATTTCTCATACTTTGTAGGTGTGAATTGTACCAAGTGCATATCACACATCTTTTTTTTTTTATTTTTTTTTTTTATAGATTTTCTTCTTTTTGAGAAAAATATTTAAAATCTTTAATATTATGAAAAAGTTCTCGAATTTTTCTTTAGCAAAACTGTCATTGTTATATCATTTCTCATCCCAATTAACTTGTTCCATCATTTCTTTAATATTATTGATATTGTCACTGTTAAAATTTCTTACCTCTATTACAGATTTTCGTGGTTTTCTTTTATTAAAATAGTGTTTACCTTTCCCTCCCAACAACAGTGCTAAATGGTCCGATAAGTAGGGCTGTTACTATACTTTGTGTATAGCACTGCTGGTGTATATTAGTTATAATATTGTTTAGGCATGCTTCATTATGTGTAGGAAGCCTATTGGGTAGTGATAAACCCATCTGATATAAAATATCTTTTAAAGAATTTAAAGTATTACTTATTATTGTTACATCAAACTGAGCATTTAAATCGCCCCCTATAATGACTTGATATTTGAAACTTGAGAGATTAATAGATTTTCTATTCTTTCTAGAAATAAATTTACTTCTCCATTAGGAGAAGTTAGTTATTATATGACTGCTAAGCAGGCATTGATTTGCACATCTTACATGTGTGTTTTGAAGGCCAGTAATAATTGATTACTGCTTTTAGGCTTTTGTAGGCCTAATTATAGTTAGGACTTGCATTCGTTACTTCCTTCCACATTATTCCAAGGGTAGCCAACTCAAAGAAATGAAAATTCCAGACACTTCAAAAATAAGCCTACCATATTATGCGTTCACTTTAAATTTACAGATTGTGATGGAGCGCTGCGAACTGTATACATAAGTACACATGGGTTCCTATTGGCGCTACTGCTTGGAAGGCAGGATCTGAGATGCTTGTACCATGTCACTTGACGTACTGCTTGCAGTTCGGTAATGTTCGTGCATTGTCGACTGTACACTCGGCTGTGTTTATTCAAAACAAAAGTAGTTCCTCTTTCTGCCGTCTGCAAAATTAAAGTGAACGTGTAGTACTTACACAGGCCTGTTGTTATTGTTGTTGTTATTATTAACAAAAAAGCATAAGCCTATAGTAAATCTTCATTGTAAAATGTTATTCACAAAGTCTAATTAATTAATGTCATACGGTATTACAATTTTACCCTTAGGAAGGAGCTTTTGCTATACCAGGTGGCTAGTCATATTAATCCATACATGCTGCAGGTTTTAAAAGGAGCTTCAGCCACAATATTGTGCACCCGCTAACTTAAATGCACCATTGGCTAGTAACTCTGCCTCATCTGTGCAATTCAAGTATGCACCATTCAAAACTGAAAAAACTTGCAGTAGGCTTGAAGTGTGTTCAGATTGTTCACAGCAGCTGCTGGGAGGGGTCTACATTCGCTCTCATACATCTCTCACTTGCAAGATTATTATTTACATGCAGTAACTTAGTTCCTGACTGGTATAACATATTTACTCTTGCTCATCAGAAGTAAACTTAGTTAGTTTAATAAAAATGGTGAAACATCAAATTAATAGAACTTATCTCCTAGTATTTTCATCAAGTATAAGTTAAGCCAATAATTCAGTGCCTATTTATCATACATCATACACCTACTCTTTCAACATGAGATATGAGTTCATGAATTTGAAGATATATTGCATGTGAATAATAAACTATCAAGAAAGTCCTAGACCTGCATGATATTGAATATAGACCAGGCATGAGAAACTCGCGGATTAGCATCAGGAACCTTCACTTTATTACCTGTTTCCCCCTACCCATACATGCACAAGGCCATGATCATACTGCCAGTTCCCCAGACCTGATATAGACGGCACCCTGACGCTGCTGAAAACAGGATGAGTGCTTTTCAGGTTTCATAGTGCAGATTTTTAGACTTTCTGTAGTGCAAACTTGATATGCAGAGTTAGTGCACTGTACCTGTCTTGAGTTTCTGATGTGCAACGCTAGGGACAAGATAATCTCATGGCCAGCTAGTTTTCGACAAGTAGATAAGAAGTGGCTGTACATTTAAAAGTTATAAATGTCATTTTAAAAATTCCTATAAAAGAGTTTTATTGGACCTTTTTTGTTTTATTAAGTGCCAGTATGGTACTTTATGAGATTGTGTGGGGGATGGGAAAATGTCTGCCCATCTGTCTGTGTGGGTGTACGCACGATAACTCAAACATGCTTTATCGGATTTTCATGAAACATGGTATACACATTTATAACGTCCATGGGAAGAACCCTATTGATATTGAACATAATTGGTTGACCGGTACCGGAGTAATGCTCAATTTAGTGCCTATTTTCATGCTAATATATCAGAAAGGCTTTATAACTCAAATAGCCTATGCTGTATCGGATTTTCATGAAACTTGGTATGAACATTTATAATGTCCATAGCAAGAAGCCTATTCATTTTGGACCAAATCAGTTGCCCAATTTAGTGCCTATTTTAATAGAAATGTATTACAAAGGCACGATTACTCAAATAGGCTTTATTGGATTTACATGAAACTTGGTATATGCATTTATAACATCCATGGGAAGAAGTCTATTGATATTGGACCAAATTGGTTGACCGGTACTGGAGTAATACCCAATTTAGTGCCTATTTTATGGTATTGTATTAGAAAGAATTTATCAAATGCAGATCAGTTATCATGACAACATATTGTTTTAGAATCTCCATATACAGCTTTGGAAGTTGCAATACAGTTAGCTATGACAAATGACACTATTCCTTTACATACGCTTATCAAAGTAGACCGTTAAACTGAGCGAGTTGCCCGAGATGGTAACGTCTTGGACTGGAGATCCTTGGTCAAATCCCGAAGCCGACCAATTTGACTTTTTTTTTTCTGTGAGTGTGCGATTGTCATATCACAAATCTGTAGACTATATAGTTCTGCTGATGCTGGATGATTTTAATCTGATTTTTTTTAAAAACTAGACCTTTGTTCTTCCGCTGCTTAATTATTCTGGAGCTTAACTTATTTTTTGCATATCATAATTGCAATTATAACTGATTAAACATTCTGGCACTTTGTTATATCAGTTTTATTAAATTATTAAATAATAAATAAGTTAACTTATAATATACAGTCACCCTCAATATAATGCCACCATCTAACATTTAGTGGCACTAAAACAAAATTTAACTTTTAAAATAAAAATGGCATAATACTGTACAGTAACTCAATTTATTACAGTATATGCCCAGTGTTACAGTACACAAAGTGGTTAAAATCATGTGGTTCCATGTAAGTGATTAACTGTAACTGAGTAACTGTAGTGTAGCTTTAACGGCTGAATGGACACTGAAGTAAAAGAAGTGAATGTTTAGAATGTTTCATTGCATGAAGGGCTCTTTCTACCTGCTCCACCCTCACACAGGTTGTCTGTCCAACTTCTTAACATAGCTTCCTCATTCCACCGCACTACATTTACATTTAGTGGCAGGGGAACACTCACTTCTTGGAAATACAGTAACTTACAGTATGTTTCTTAAGTAATTTTCCTAATATTCATACCAGTTTTAAAATAATTCTGTAACTGAAAAAAAAAATCACTGCAAGCTATATTTTGTAAAGAACGTGTCTTAAATTGACTGACATTAGATGAATTGGCACAGTGGTGATTCATAAGTCGTACACAGCTCTTAACATCTTTTTCTGTAGCCCTTGACTGTCCTCCTTGAGTAGGTTGCTAAAAAAATTAACTAAAGATGAATCTCCAATATTTAGTTGAAAAAATTAGTTTAACAAGTGAGTCAGAACAGAAAAGACTGCCTCAGGTAACATCCCTGAATTTCTCAGTTCTCATTGTCTTATTATTTTCAAGAAAGCATTACAAACAAAAAGTGCTGGGGGGGGGGGGAAGAAAGAAAGAAAGAAAGAAAGAAAGAAACAGGCTAAGGGTGGCTGGGCTGGTTGTAACATTGATAAAGTACTTGCTTTCTTTGCCCAAGATCACGGGTTCAATCACTGCTCAAGACAGTGGTATTTATTAGAGCTGAAAATTTAATTATTTCATACTAGCTTAAATAAAAGGCTTGGAATCGCCCGGGTTGTGTAGTTTGTAAATTCAAAATTAACTTAGGGAGGACTTTCGATTTTCAAATGTATGTCCTTATATATGTTAGATATCTAGAGTTTGAAGTGAAGATGAATGGGTTATCACACTCAAAATAGGTCTATTCCCTCATAAAATGCTAGATATAGCTTTATGTTGCTCATACAGGACTTAGAATTTTGCAGCCCATTGCTTCTGAACACTAAGCCTGATAAGGGTTGAAATAAGAAAAAACAGAAACTTTTGTAACATAACTTAACATTTTACTGTCTGTAAAGGATTTTTATTGCCTTCTTTCATATTGCCATATGGGGTAACTATTTCGGGGCTAAAATGAAGAGAAAATCAATATCACTTTCAAACTTTCTTCCCCAAATAGCTGGGACATAAAAAATTTACTGCAAACAAAGAACTATAAAAGTTCCATCCTATTTTGCCTCTTTTTATATGCTTGGCTTACAATAAGCATTCCTATTTCTCAAATAATACAAAGCTTGCAGCGATGAATAACCTATCAAGGGATAGGATATTCAGTGACTTCTGGTATATCATACTCGCTATCCTTCGAGGGCACAGATTCAAGCTGAGGCAACTAAATATGACCTCTTATTCTGCATCAAAGTGCATCTCCATGTCAGAGTAGAGAAAGTTATGTGATTCATCACATCCGATACTTATTTATGTTGATTTGTTCTCTATAATTCATTTACAGAAATGAATTATATCGATGACCTGTCTAATTATTTTTCAAAGCCCACTCCATGGCTTACTTGCAACTTCCAAAGCCTTGTGTGAACACTGCAAACATTATTGGCTGTCATGAGAACTGAATTGCATTTGATGAATTCTTTGTAATATTTTCAGAAATATATAAGTTTTCAAGGGAAAGAGTGGTTTGTTTGAATTTCAGTGTTGACCATGGGTTTGCCTTTGTCGGGTTTGCAAACCCGCGATTTGTCTCGCAACAAATCATTTCGATTACTTTCTTTACACTTGCTACCTCTTTATTTTCTCTTGCTCTCTATTTACCATGTGAAGACCCTTAGGTTTCCTGGTATTTAAGACTCCAGGAATTTTTAACATTTCACTCTTGAAGGTGTTATCTCTAAGAATAAATAAAATAATATTGAAGTCTGTGTATTTTTTAAAAAAAGGTTAATTATGTAACAGGTTTGGTTTGTAAAAATGATCTATGTGCTCTGAAAATCTGCAAGGCTAATTCACTTCCGCTCATCATATAATTGGTTAGTTTGAGGTTGCAGACCTTACGAGATTTTTCAGAATTGGCCACTGAGCTGTTTTCTCATGTCTAATTTTTTTCTGATGATTTGTTTATACAGTAATATAGAATGCTGATGTGTAACATACTGATAAGATAGTGTCTGTGCTCAAGAATTGTATTACTCATTCTTACTGTATAAATTGGAAAAACATATGACTCATAAAACATGCAGTTTGTAAATACAGATCCATAGATTCAGTTATGATTGTAAGTGTTACAGACCAGTCTCATGAATGCACATTCCAGGTAAATTTTAAATCTTAATGCAAAATTTAATTATTCTTTGTCATTACCCCTTTTTCTAAGTGAAAACTTTGTCAATACCTATAAATGAGGTATCAGTCAAATATCTATCCACTCTGGTTTGAAATATTTGTACACTGTGCCTTTGTGTTTTAATAAACACTTTGGCTATTTAATTAAATAAAGTATATAGCAACCACCATTAGCTCAATAAATATTGTTAGTTTATCATATTATGTTGATGTACAGTCGGTCAAATAAAAAACGTCGGGCGGTATTTGAATAAGTATCACGTACGAGCATATGCGCATGTACAGGAAGACTTAAGGTTAGGTTCACACCTGCCTCTTATCTCTCCATGTATTTTCTTGATTATTTAGTCAGTTTTGTTCCAAAACGAACATGTATAGAAGGCTGTGGCTATATGTCTCACATCCGCCATATTCTTGGTTGCAAATTCTTATAATATTAATAATTAATAAATTCGCAAGTAATATGATTATTCAAGGAGCATTTTTTAAAGATTTTATTTTATAATACCGGTACTTGTAGTGCAAAATCAATAACTTACGTTCAACTTCTGCCACAAATCTAGCATCGAAATACGCTGGCCAGATCCACGATTCCTATGAAAACTTCCGGTCGCATTATTGTGAAGTACCCACCTCTTTAAGAAATATGGAACCTTCTCGCTGCTTCAGAGGCCGAAAAATGCAGGTCAATTACAGTCCTAACTACACTTTCTCTCAAGCTAGCATTTGTATGTGGTGCGATGACAAAGCAAAATGAATTATGACAAAACATTAAGTTGAATATCGTGTATTGCGCTTTCCGCGTTTTTAATTTTTCCCTCGTTGTTCATTTTTTCCCTCCTGTCGCATGGCCTCATATGTTCCGAAAATGACCTGTATTTTATGTTTTTTATAGGAAACTTGTGAACTAATGCGTTAAAACTTTAATTTTATCTGCATACGAGTCCCGACGTTTTTTATTTGACCGACTGTACATAAGTAAAAAAGGCACATATTATTCATGCATAGGCCTATGTACTATCAAATGCTAGAGCACCAGGCATAGTCTTCCCATGAATTCTAATTATTACCTCCATCTTTAACACTTTCTTCTAAGAAATTTAGTAGAAAGAGGAGCAGGAACTGGTTGAACAGTTTATTCTCGCTTAGGTAGAGGAATTGCACATACATGAGCATCCGTCACTTAGCCAACTTCTCACTTTAAACTTGTGGGTAATATGTTTTGAGCTAGCTGTTTGATTCAGCATTAATAGAACTGTATAACTCTGTGCTTTGTCATTTGTTTGTCGGAGACGTCTCTCCATTGTGGTATTTATGAGTACTAAACATTTTCTTAACAAAATTTTCTAGTGTTACTATTATACAAAGGTGCTAACAAAAGTTCTTGAAATTTATAAGTGGCATGCGATGCAGCAGTGGTACAATAAAATTCATCTATGTGGCACTTCATACATCTCTTGTGAGTCTTTGTGCCAACTGGCTTCGTTTTGAGTTTACACATTTTGTAATTGTGAGCATTTTTCAATTGTTGCATTTTGCTTACATTGCGATTTCACAATGACATGTGAGGGATGCATTGCGTTTTGCGTAAAATTTTATTTCAAACTGAAAAACCTGTGACTAATTTAGAAAGGAAGTCTGGGTCATCATGCAGCTGATTCTGAAGATCCCTGCAGACCTACAGGTGATTCTGCTCCCTAGAGCACTCTGTACTCGTGGAACAAATTTTGCTGCAGTTCTTCTCATATGTTGAGTTCATCCAACAAAATCATCTGGCCCGTGCCATCCGATGTACAGACGTCTTTGATAGTCAGCCTGCAATGCAAGATTACAACCAACCAGCAGCAAAATATTCGGGTGAAATGCCAGTTTGTCGTCCAGAACAATCATCATCAACCGGTGTTCGGCCATTTTTAAACCACTTGAACCACTCGTAGGTTTGAGTCTAGCCTAGAGCATCACCTTCAAATGCTTGCTTGCTCATGTTTCTGCAGCATTTTTCCCCAGTTTCCAAACAAAACTTCACACAGACACACTGGTCTCACATCCATTATTGTGAAAATTCGCAATGTATGCAACATGCAACAACATAAAAACTCTCACAAATACTGAATGCATTCACTCAGAATGAAGTTATTTGGCACATTTGAGACACAAAAGATGTGTAAGGGTCACCTAGCGGCATTTCATTGTACTACCACTCGGCTGTGCGCTACTTATGAATTTTGAGAACTTTCGGGTAGCACCTCGTGACAATCTTAGTAAGAAAAAGCAAAAGAACATTGTATTATTTGAAGTGAAGTTGGAATAGTGAAATGTTTTGATGACCATGCAGAATAACTTCTGCTAACCTCCTGCTAAAAACACCTTTGGCAAAGATAATAAGAAACACCATGAATTCAAGGGGCCAGCAGGAACTGGTCTGCTTCAAGTGACAGAATTTGTAGGTGAGGCTTAGGATGTGGCAGCCCTTTATAGATCATTTGCCAGATAGCTGGTAGAGAATGCTTACCTGGCAGTGCTTCATAGGTACGGCAATAAGTCATCTTCTATGGGTAGCAACAACTTCTTCCTTGCTCTTCCTGTATTACTTAAAAGTAGTTTTTACGGTTTTCTTTTAAAATGGCTCTAATTGTTTTGTTTAAATTTTGACACCAATTGCTAGTACCAAGACAAACTTTCTTTAGAAGTTTTTGTTGTTGTAGAAATTGTTTGAAGGGTAGTTACAAGCCAGTCTTCTCTTCCACAGACTTAGGCTTTGAAGTCCTGCTGGCTTTGTGTGAAGCTGAGACAACTGATTGCAATGTGGCCACTTACAATGTGTTGGAATGTGAAGCGGAAAAATTGCAAGATCCATGCGTAGGGCAGAGAAAGACATGTGAGTGTTTCACATCAGATTTTTAAACTTCCATAGGTTGCGTGTAATATTTTCCTGTGAAATTAGTTTGTGCATAAAAGTGGTGTCATACCGTATTTAATGAGACTTTATAAAAGTTATTTTAATTGAAAATCTAATAGGCCTACAGAAAAGCTTTAAAGGGGCTCCCTGTTTAATGTGCTTTCCCACCTAATAGGCTCTTTTTCTCTGATCTATTGAATCTGCCTATATGAAGCTTTTTAAAAATTCCGGCTGAAAAGCTTTTGCTTAAGATATTTTCCTACCTAAAGCACATGTATTTCATCATAGCAGAAAGAAACTCCTGTTCAGATGCTCATTTCTCCAAGACATGCCATAAAACCACTTTTTGGCAGGAAACATCAATTAGCTACTTGTCCAAATCCTTTTGGGGTAGGTTTAACACTATACAGTGAAACCTCTTTTATCTGGACTAACTTGGGAAAAAAATCATCTAGATTCTCAAAAATCTAGATAATAAAAAAAAAATAAGATGGCATTATGTACATTTATACAAATTATATGTATGTTGTAGACCTTTATCTCGCCATTTTTTCATAGAATAGAATAGAATTTTATTTACACTCGGTTACATGCATAGTTTTCTATATCCACTTTACATATTATCTTACTTGTAAGTCTAGCACATATCCCTTTAACCCCTGGGTTATTTATTCACATAGAACAAACACTTTTTGCATTCAAGCATTATTGGTCTTTGTTTTGGGGGGGGGGGGGCTATGACATAAAGGGCATACAGGAAAACAATTGTGAGTTCAGACAAGGTTTCGGTTGGCCCTTTAAGTAAGCCACTTTTTCGAACTGGTCCTGTGCCTTAGTATGAGATTTCACCTCTTCCAGTTGTTTCTTTCTTGTTTTCTGATCCATCATCATTCTCATTATCTAGGCTACAGATGATGAACACGCAGCGATAATTACAGTTACAATCTTCTTGAGAACCAAAGTAACTCCAGCCTTAATTTTAATACATTTATTTCAAATGTGGTCAGTTTTATTTGTTGGAATTTGTCCTGGAGAGAACAGGTCCTTTTATAAATTTTTCCAGTAACTTTTTTTTAGCTGGCCCAAAGTACTAGGAGCAATAGTTTTTAGGAGCCCAAAGCTTGTCAGGTGAAACTAATTATTGTTTGTGTTGTTTGAATTGCCTGGTCTTTGTTCTGTTCTTACATAATTTATTTTTGTTTTAGGCTGCTTTCTCTCTTTTTTTAAGATTCATTTGATTGTTACTTGGTATCTAAAATTGTTTTAAAACCCATTGTTTTGACATTAGCACAGCTGCACAATGTACACCTGCGTGTTTGTTTTCAAGGTCTTCACATGATTTTTGTAAATTCTGATAAACAATCTTATCAGTATCTAATATCTTGTACAGTTGTGCATTATCTTATATGCAAATCTTGCAGTAGTATGTTTATAGCAGGATACTGATCCCTTGTATTACCTTAGAGTGGTGAAAAAATTGTTCAGTCTTATGTTGTAATTATTTATAAACTGCGTTGGCCATTTCTTCATTTGGGCAGGTGGCAAGAGCTCAAGCTAAAAAGCAGTCATTCAGCAGAATGAACCTTGATAAGCATATTATGTGGTTACTTTACCAGACGTGGAGTAGAAATAAGGGATATTGGATTCGTCCATTCTGAATGAAGGTAGAAAGGTTTTGTTTTATATTCTGTGCAATGCTGTAGTTGGAAAAATAGATTTATTTATTTATTTCCCTCGAGTGTAGTTAAGGCCTTCTCTTCAACTAATCTGAAGGTTTAGGGATTTTCATTTTTGTGGCATGGCAGGCAGAAAATATATTTTCTGTCAATAGAGAAATCCTTATTTCAGATGCGCTCTATAAGGAGTTTAAGTTTCAGCAATTGTCTCTTCAGCGTATTCAGAAAGATGATTACAGCATGAGTATATCAGGCTGAATTTTACCTGGATGGTCATGGCACAATAAAGTAGCATAGAGAATGGCATGAAAATGGAAGGAATGACCATGCCAACAAAGTGGTATTACACAAGACAATTAAATTCCAATTTAAGAGGCACATAATTAAAAAATTAAAATTACTTTACTTGCTGAAGTGTATTATGGGGAGAAAAGTGGGAACTTTCTAAATAACTTTCTAAATTTCTAAATAAGAAACATATGGGTTGTAGCATTCATATTACATATGGAACTAGAAATCCTTTCCCAATTTATTACTTATAGCAAATGTAGTAGTTTCTGAGTAACTAACAGTGTGAAAATTCAGTTTAAATGCATGGTGCATTTCGGGTTAGCAACAGATCTGTAAAACTTAAATGTACTCAAACAGGATAATCCATGTGTTTTATAAGTATATAATTTGTTACAATTATTTCACTAAATAATTTTGTATGTATTAAAAAAGGATAATCTATGTGTGCTATAAGTATATGATTTGTTAAAAATATTTCACGTAAAAGATTTTGTTGCATGTAGAGTACTTTCTGACATATTTCTTCTTATTGTTACAGGCTAAAGGACTGATGCCCAACGTGCGACATCAAAGGCCAAGTATTTCTCAAGGAATTAGCATTTCACTACAGAGGTGAGATTTCATAATGTATAATATATTATGTATACCTTGAAACTTTGTTATAACTAAAGTAAAGATATTAGGCATTTACTATATAACAATTAAAAGAGGCAGCCAAAAAAAGGGTAATAAAACACACAAAAGGCATTATACTTTTTTAAAAAGGCTTAGTACTTTTTATTAACTACTGTATAATTGTTAATATGCAACTGTCTCTTCAGATATATTTGTTTATATTCTATTTGTCTTGAAAACATAACAGGCACATTACCCAATTACAATTACAATGTTCTCATATATATAATATAACTAGGGCCTGGATTCTTAGGTTTTAAACTATTTTTTCCTTGCTAGCTAACTGTGATATTGTAACATAATAAATTATCCATTTAATTGTCATGGCTGTCACATAGTCCAATCTTATAAAACCTATAAATGGCTAAATAAGACATTAAAACTAAAAATGGCTATTGTAAAACTAAGAAAAAGCATTCCTATGGTTTTGTGGTTTAGAGCCATGGAAATTTAAGTAAAAATGAAATGAATACATTAATTATGTATTTGTTCAGTGTGTGTATTATACTTACTATACAGTGAAACTAAAAAATCGTCTGAAAACACTAAAAAAATTAAAATAAAATAAAAGAAGCCTTTTGCCAAATATCTGAGCTCTTGTTACAACGTAACTATAGGGCTTATGATCAGCAGCATTCAAGTGTGTGTGTTTTTTTAACACAGCATGGCGGAGCGTGTGACACCCACATCCAAGCACCGGCCTTGGGAATCAGCACAGGCTAAATCTTATACTGATCAGGGAGTTGTAGGCAGCCCCACATCACTTGCAGAGATATTTGACACTGCCTTTTCATCTTCAGTTGATCGTTCGACTCACAATAGTGAATTCAGAAATGGTAAGTTTTCAATCCCCTGTAGTTTGTAGGTCTAACATGAAAGTCATTTCTATTAAGGGAACCGTACAGGTTGTCATGTCGAAACCTACCCTCAAATTTTGCATACCGGTAGGTCTCAGAGTAATGAAAAAATTATTTTGGTCTATTGAAAGAATGCAAGGGAAAAATATAATTTAGGTAAGAGACCCTTAAAGGAACGCCAATCTGACCTATGTATAGTAATTGTGATATGTAGGATGTTTACTGCGATATTGACCTGGCTCAGATCCAGTAAACATTGGTATAATGTATATTTATATTGTTTCAGTTAATATAGCACTCAAACTATCTATCTACCAGTATCTATTATTATGTTTTAGAAAAAGAGAATATAACAGTATTTACTTTTACAATCAATGTTAAAATGGTTATTGAATTAATTAATTCATCTTATTGTAAGTTTAATCCATGTGTTTGAGTTGTACGAGGGTTGTCCGTAAAATAAGGCTCCCAATGATTTTTCACAATGAAAACATGTTTATTGGCATTGAACAATACATTTTTGGAAAGCTTAGACTTTCCCCTATTTTTCAACATAATCGCCGTTGCGATCAATGCATTTTTGCATGCGGTGTACCATCTTCTTGATGCCTGAATCGTAGAACTCTTCCGCCGCCCTGCGAAGGTAGCTTAAAACCTCTTCTTTCAGCTCCTCTCTGGTTCTGAAATGTGTCCCACCCAGGTGTTTCTTCAATTCAGGGAAGAGATGATAGTCACTTGGGGCTATGTCTGGGCTGTAGGGCGGGTGTGTGACAGTATCCCATCCAAATCTGTTGATGAGATCGGTTATTACACGAGCGGTGTGCGGACGAGCGTTGTCCTGATGGAGATGCACTCCTTTCGTGAGCATGCCTCTCCTCTTGTTTTGAATTGCGCGGCGAAGGTTCTTCAATGTCTCACAGTAGCGATCCGCATTGATTGTTTTACTAGCCGGCATGAATTCCCACAACAACCCCTTCCTGTCCCAAAAGTCGCTCGCCATCACTTTGCCGGCAGACAGTGTTTGTTTGAACTTCTGCGGCTTCGGAGACTCTGGATGTTTCCACTGACGGGATTGTTCTTTTGTTTCCGGTGTCGTGTAGTGGACCCAGGTCTCGTCCCCAGTGACAATAGAGTCCAAGAATTCCTTGCAATCGGTTTCGTAGGCCTGCAGAAATTCGCGGGCCGCTTCAACACGTTGCCGTTTGTGGTCTTCCGTAAGCATTCTCGGGACCCACCTTGCACAAACCTTGGCATATCCTAAATGGTATGTCAAAATTTTGTGAATGCAGGACTTGCTGACATCAGGGAACATCTCACAGAGCTCCCGAACTGTCAACCTTCGATCTTTCAGCATTGCTTCTTCCACTTTCGCAATCGTTTCGTCCGAAACTGATGGCCGTCCAGAACGCTGTTGGTCATGGACGTCTGTACGTCCGTCTTTGAATTCTCTGCACCATTTGCGCAGGTGTTGTACGCTCATACACGTTTCTCCGTAGACTTCACACATTTGGGAATGAATATCCACCAGCGCAGTGTTTTTTGCACACAAAAAACGAATCACAGATCGTAATTTGCACCTGGCGGGAGAAGCGAGTGGGAGCTCCATCTCTAACGGCTGCCAAGTCAAAAATGCGCATCGCAGACAACTCGCCGAGGCGGGGCTGGGAGAGAGGGAGCCAAGCTATACGCCAGTGTTGCCAAACCCCGCAAAACAGCGTTCCTCGCATCTGCAGCTCCTTGGGAACCTTATTTTACGGACAACCCTCGTATTTAATACCCATAAAAATTCATGATGGATCAAATCTAATGTGGGAGTGATAACATGACAGTCATATATGCGAGTGATGCTGGGCTAATATTGTTGTATTTTTATTTTTATTTTAGGAGACATGGAGTTTGAGCCTCTATTTGCAGAGGCAGATGGAGATGATGTGGATGTAGTGTCACTGGAACAGTACCCTCGTCCTGCTGTCGAGAGGTCTGTTGGAGAACCACTGTATGCACAGTATCGCCATCGATCAGAAACATGTTATCGACGCAGCGCTGCCTGGCCTCGACAAGAACCCGTTCCTCCACCATACTATCGCCTGTTCCAGTCTGAGGAAGCCCATAGTCGAATGGACTGCGATGGGGATCCTTATGATGCAGCTAGACGGAAGCGTGTATTAAGGGAAGGTGACAGGGCCACAGCCACAAAATTAAAAGCCAAGAAAGGAGATCACTCTCGTAGTGGTGAGGGTTCTTCAAATGGGGCATCCTGTAGTTTTGCTGATACAGAGGCAGAACGACCTCGGACGTGTTACCCACCTGCTGGAGCTCGTAAAAAGGTGGTTCAGCAGCCTCGATATGATCTATTTGGTCCTTCAGATCCTGAGCCAGAACTGGAAAGACATCGTGGAGTAAAGCAAGAAGTGACAGCTCCGCCACCTCCACCCCCACCACCACCCCCTCAGCAACAGTTGCCTCAGTCTTCATCGTTCCCAGGTCAGTTTCAATCCATGTTAATTATGATTTTTTGAGGTCACTTAAATTGTGATTTACTGTGAACGCATGGGTAATATAAATCCAGTTCAGTGATTTGTGATAGTAAGTAGGATAAAATTTTGGGCCATACTGTTAAAGGAACATACTTTACTTTCAGCACAAAACATTTTTGAAAGTGTGGTCATTGATAACCAACCATGTTGAGTTAAAATCCCTCAGCTTAATTGCTTACGAATAGACTGTGCAATCTACAGGATTAGGAAGTTCATGCTTTAAAAAAATATTTTAATATGCATGCAACTGTGCCCTTAAAATGTGTGAAATGTACCCAAAATTCACCAACAGTTTCTAAATTAAGCAATATATGAGGCTCATCCAGAAAGTAAGTTCCGATCGCGTCCAGAGATGATGGTAAGACTAGTCCGATGCACATGTGCATGCATAGCAGTAGAGGGAGGTATGTAGGAATTCTGCAGTGCGGTTAGTCTTGTGACACCATTAATTCTTGCACAGCGTTAGGAGAAATTGGTTGCACTGATATAGTCTCCTTCCAACTGCTAACAAGAGGCATGCTCAACAATGCACAACCCCTTTCAGGCAACACCACACGGAATCAGTTGCTTCAGTTTGGATGAGTAATCCTCAACCATCTGCCCTATAGCCCCGACCTCATGGCAAGTGACGTCCATCTCTTCCATTTCATGAAGTGTTCTTACGGGAAAACGTTTCCATGACGATGCTGAGGTATAGATGGCTGTGATTTCATGGCTCCAGACATGTGGCCAAGTCCTATGACACAGGCATACAATTGTTGGTACACCATTACGATAAATGCCTCAATAACGGTGTTGACTATGTAGAGAAGTAGCCAGTGAATTTCTTACTTATGTTTTTGTTTTCATTATCGGCGATCAGAACTTATTTTCTGGATGAACCTCATATTTATCAAAGTTTTAAGGTACACTTTTTTCCACTTTCAAAATAATGCACTAATTTTGTAACAGTAACCTGTATAATTAGCTTGTTAGCAGGTCCTTAAGTTTCACAGTATTAATATGTTGAACTACATTACACTGCCATGCCATCTGTATTTATAAGATCACTAGTACATTCAGTTTGGAAACTTTGAAGCCTTCTTGGATTACTTCGTTTCGCTTTTGGCATTTTTAACACTGTTCCCCTCGCTTTGTTTTCTAGACCCTTCCTTGTGTAATTTATTCCAGCAATGTGGCAAGTCCATATTTTTTGAGATAGCGACAGTATAACCAGCTGCCCAAGGCATTCAGTCACTCTTCATGTGATAAATGATTCATTAGCCTGAGTGATATTGATATCAAAGTGTGCAATATTTTCTGTTATTTTTTAAAATTGTAAGATATAATTTATATCTTTTTGTGCATTTGAGTGTTAAAATATGCCAAATAAGCATAAATTTTCTGAAGTATGGTGCAATAATTTCAAAGGCCAAAATATACAGTAATAAAATTTACTTCGGAGACTAGGAAACTCGTAATTCATGCAAATAATTTATCAGCATTTCAGTAACAAGCTTAAAATATATATTTGCAAATGCATAAACTTCCTATCCCTGGTAATCTGCCAGATATTTTAATCTGGTCAATGCTATACAAATATTCATATTGAAGCAGCTCGCTTGAATATCATGCTTTTCTTAACATTTCAGGTGCAACAGTGTTTAAAGAATGAAAAGTGCATTTTTACAGAGCTTGTAGTGACTAGTTGTAATGCTATGTATAAATATGTGATTTCAGATAAAATGGTAACTTGCAGTAACTACAGTCGTATTGAAAACATTAATAATATAATAATAGCAATAATAATAATAATAAATCAGTTATAGTTATGTCTCAACTGTCCATGGAGAGCCGAGGCCATCTGGCTAATGCTTAATGGCCTTATATCTGTAGGGTGGACAGTCATCCATTACAATATGCCTTGTCAAAATGCAGTACAACAGTCCCCATTGCTAGCATTGAAAATTTGATCATACTGTTCACTATAGATCTCTACTATACTTGTGATGTTGAGTTGGCACCAGTCCTTTGTGCTGCCAAATCTTACAGAGAAATAACTTCCTACGTGGGACTCAAGTTAGTATTCCTTCCGTACCATCAAACCAGAATTATTATTTTTGACCTCATGGCTGTGGTGTAAGACACTTGGCCAAAATGGTGGAGGCAATTGTTATTGAAAATTATTGTATTGGTTTAGATCTAACTCACCTACTGGCCAAGGTGCTAATGTCAAGGATTCATAATCAGATGGTCTTGGGTTCAAATCCCAGAAAGAACCTATTCCTTACAGCTAACAAGGGAACTGTTCAGGGTGTCGTGTAAAAACCTAAACTCAAATTGTGCACATTGATAGGTCTTCACAACATATATATTAGTGAAATGTTTTACAGTGAAGAAAGATATATATATATATATACACACACATACACACACATACACACACACAACTTGATAAAAACAGTACAAACTTCACTGTTTACATGCTTAAACAGCAGTACATGTTCGTGGTAATTTATCCACACCAATTGCTATAAACAAAAGATCATTGTTTGGAGTCTCTTGATGTGCCCTCTGTTGTGCCAAATTTAAATTTCGTCACTAAATACATTAAACCTACAACAGAGAGTACATCAACAGACCATGTTTTCTTGGATTAGATTACATGCTAACATACTCTTTGCAAACCTGCAGAGTCTGCAAAATTAGTTACTGTTCTTAATTATTTATTTATTTTATTATTATTATTATTATTATTATTGCTATTATTATTTAATCACTTGTTATTGCTTAATAACAAACATTATCTTAGGTTTCTTTTATGCTTTTAATTTGTGCAAGTTGTCTTGATTACAGACCCCACCTAATAAACTGACTAAAAAATACAACTTAATTTTTAAATTAAAAAATGTTTCATTATTTAAATAGAACAAACTTTTAAAAGAGTTAAAGTGTGTAAGTAGCGTGTAGAGGCTACTCAACAGTGATAAATCTTTCAATTCTATTTCCATTCATGGTTCTTTAAAATCATTGGTAAGTCGTTTCAGTCCGGCATTCATCTATATGAGAGATGAAATCCCAGTAAACTCTTCATATTGACTATCATTGGAATTTAAACCTGCAGCCTGCCAAATGTGAGCTGCTATTATGTTTTCACTTTAAGTTCAAAGGAGAAGTAAAAAACCCTAATGTGTCACTCCGCCAAGCATGTGACAATACTACATGAAAATTTACCCGCTGCACAAAGAAATATTTTCAAACTGAATGGTAATTTGACATTATTCCATTGTTCCAGGGTTCTCAATAGTACTGTATTTATACTTTAACGGTTATTTTTTATGATACGCACCATTGTTAAAAATGTGATGGTTACTTTGAACAGATCAATGCATCTGTACAAAATTAGGCCTAATTAATATTTAAGACACTCAAGGATAGTTAATAAGGACATTACAACAAGCATAATAAATTACTCTCATTTTTCAATGTTGGCGTTTTGTTTTTGAATGTTCTTTATTATTCATTAATTTCAGTTTGTAACCAAGCCAACTCTACGAGAGCTATAGGTTAAATGGAACTTTTCATGAAAATTTTACATGATTCCTTGTCTTCATGTATGTGTTGTGAAGCCTATATACACCTGTTCCTATGAAGAATATCATACTCTGGGCAGTACACGTACAATAAAACACAGTGCGCAATAAAATGTCACACTATAATATGACAGTATTACGGATTGGACTTCACAGTACACAGACAAACCCTGCACTGAGCCTCATATGCTGACTCCCGTGGCACAAGGCATTGCAGATAAACATGATTAACATGCATTAATGACACAGTAGCATATGGAGCAGTTAAGGAAAATATTATAATTTTCTACAATATCAGTGGAAAATAAATAAATTAATGCACTTTCGCAGTGTGTCCAACAGTCCTTTTTTTAAATGACTGTCCTTTAAATTGTTGACTATTAAAAAAGTCCTTTAACTTTTTTTAGTGCTGTCCTTTTTTTTACATAATGTATTTAATTTATATACAAATAGCCTATCAAGAGGCCATTTAAAAAAACAATTTTTTTCTTTTTTTAGCAAGTCTAAACACAGATTTAAGTTGAAAACATGCGAGTTTTGTATTCTTATGTTATTGTATAATGTGTACAATCAATTATAAGTGTAGAAAATAAACTTATAAAAATAAAAAGTAAAGAATTAAAACTGTGGGAGGAACGGAATGGCTATGAAGGGTGAAGAGGAGGCCATTTTGAAATAGATAATACGTTAAGAAACTTAAATTTAAGCTGAAATTTTCCTCCAAAGAACTCTGCAGGTTTTCAGATTGTTCAGACTCTTACTCAAGGTCCGTTTTCAGTTGCTACAGATGAAAGCAGTGATAAAAGCAAACTTCAAACTGTACCATATTGTTATTAACGGTATATTAGTATAACTTATTGTATTTAGTTTCCCCCCACGCCCCCTTTTCACTCGTGTGTCTGTCCTTTAATTTAAAACTTTTCAGTTGAACACACTGCTTTCGGCAGGTCATACCTAATTCTTGGGAGAGGGGTTGTGGCAAGTTCATTCCAGCTTACAGATGTTTGTTGCACTGGGCATTATACTTACAAATTAAGTCACATTTTCGTGATGGCTGTATTATGATAAGATTGTTATCAGCGTGAATGACCGCAGTTGCAGAGATACTTGTTCATCACACTTGTTTCTGTTGTAATGGTTCAGTTAGTTCAATTAGTTATTATGCATTAGGTAAATTTGATCGAATAAAAATTGTTTCATGAACAGGTCTGCTTCAGAAACGTGTTTATAAATTTCTCTGCATGAAAATAGCTACAAAGCGTTACGATTTGAACTGAACTATTTTTTTACGAGCTAGAGTGGGCATACCTTAACCAAAAGTTGTAGTTCATCCACCAGCCTATTACATGCTCCCTTGTCACATAGTTTTGTTTACATCTACTTTGAACTTAAAGTGAAAACATAACACAGTGTGTTTTACATACAAGTTGGTCAATCATGCAGGTTTCTGCATCACAGCTGCCACAGCTCTAACTCCCGAGAGATTATGTGAAATATCTACACAAATAAAGTTGCTAACAGTGTAACATTCAGGTTCTCACAGTTATAGTTAAAATTACAATGAAAATTAGCACGTACCTCATAACAAGAGATGTTGGAAATGTCCTCCTTGAATCCACACAACACTGGCCTTTTTAGGGAATTTTCTTTCACACGCATAAGTTAATCTTCCAAGATAAGAGTTAATTCCTCTTGTGATATTGTCTTGAAGTTCTTCTAAAATCCTAAAATTGAAACCATGTAAGATCTCTGTTGTCCATGAATTGCTACCACGTGATGACACTCGACTGCAGTTCTGTATCTGGATGTTGAGGAATGTTGTATGTGATCAGAATTTAATAATATCTTCTCTAACAAAGCATGGTTCCATTTTCACGGCTATGTTTCAATGCAGAATAATAGGTATTTTAGCTTAGAGAAACCCTATGTAGTGCAACAAACCCCATTACAAGACTAGAACATTGGTGGCTGGTGCACAATAAATGCATACAGCATAATAGGCTCAATATTTTTTGCAGATAAAGTGACAGTAAATGTAGAGTGTGATAGGAACAACATACTTAAACCATAATTGAAGATCTGACTGATATTGAATATCAGAGTACATATTTCCAGCAAGCCTCTGCCATTGTGCATACAGCTGATGAGTCATTAAAGTTCATTAACAGTTCATTCAAGTTCATTCAAGTTCATTCAAGAAATTTTTGAAGATCGAGTAATTAGTAGTGGTTTATGTCCTGCATGGTGCCTGGATCTAGCAGTATGTGACTATTATTTATGGAGGAACTTGAAGAATAAAGTGAAAAGGTCAATCCCTCATATATCAGAAGAACTTAAAGACAATATCACAGGAAAAATTAACTCTATCTTGGAAGCTGAACTTATGCGTGTGAAAGAAAATTTCCTAATAAGGTGCCAGTGTTGTGTGGATGGAAGAGGAGGACATTTCCAACATCTCTTGTGATGAGGTATGTGGTTATTTTCATTGTAATTGTAACCATAATTGTGAGAACCTGAATCATTACACCGTTAGCAGCGTTATTTGCATAGATATTTTACCCAATCACTCGGGAGTTAAAGTTGTGGTTGCCGCGATACAGAAACCCGCACAATTGGTCAACTCGTAGGTGAAACATACTGTAGATGACACCTTGGCCAGCCTATTCCACAATTGTAGAATAACTATTGCACATGCCATATGATTGAACATTTTCAGTAGAGGTGAATTTTTAACTACAAATTCACTGTAATTAATAGAAATAATGAGTGGTCGTAACAAATTAAAGTTTTCTACTTCTTAAAACTTGGCAATATCTTCCACCATATGAGGATATAAATTTAAATAAGCAACCGATCTGTGAAAGATCAGTTAGTATCCACGTGCATCTACTGAAGTTGGTTTAACATTGATAAGAGGATATAAATTAAAATAAGGAACTGATGTGTGGAAGATCAGTTTATATCCAAGTTCTTCCAGCAGAAATTGATTAATTGTGTAATAACTGCAAATTGTTGTCTTTTAATTCATTTTTATCAATATATTTCATACCCTCCTTTGCATTTCTCCTTTTGATACATATGAAACAACCCATTAATGAATATCCACTTAATCACTAGTACATTAAGGTTGAAAATAGATTCTGCGTTCATTGCAATGTTTTGATACAATATTACTTGGTAAATTAATTTTGTGTTTTAACCTTGTTTTTTTGTCAGGTCCCAGTGGGACTCAAGCTCCCCGCAGTATGGTTGAAGATGGACCAAGTGCCCCTGACTTGCAGTTAGATTGGTTATCATCCAGCAGTGACAGCGATGACACAGATGATGATTCAGGAATTGAGGTTGTGAGTGTACAGTACAAGCAGACGACGACTTCCCGTGATCCGGTGACTGTTGTTGATTTGACCCAAGAGTCAGATGAGGAAATGGTTGAGTCAACGCGTCCCTCTTGTGCTGTTGCATCTGCACAGAGTGCTCCAACAGATTCGCCTGCTTCTCCCATAGCGAGCCGATTTGTTCCCTGCAGCCCTCCCCCACGTGTTCCTCCTCCCCCTTTAATTCGCCTTCGCCTCCCTTCCTGCCGTTACCAGTGCAGTGGTACAGAAGCTGCAGAGGTGCCCTCTGCACCACCCCCAGCTGAGCATCATTGTGGAGGTCTATATGGTAGTTGTTTACATACACATGGTCGGACCATTCCTTGGGCCCATCAGCACAATCCCCCAGCACATTCTTATCCACATACGTACTGTGTGGACCCATCACTGCAGAGACTTTCTCCATTCCAGTACGGTCATACATCCAATGGATTCCCTTATTTTCCGTCTCTCCCAACTGCCACAGCTGCTCCACCTCGCATATATCCCATTCACGAACGGCTGTGGCATTCACAGCAGCGGGTGCAGGAGATGCATCGTCGTCGCATGGACACACATGCCATGCACCGCCCTGCACCACCTAGAGATAATATGTATTTTGATTATGCTCAACAGCAACAAGCGCAACCGCGAATGACTTCCCAACAATATGGAATGCATCACCACCACCACCACCACCATCAGCCTCCTCTCCCAACACCCCAGCAACCCACAGTATACAGTCGCCCAGAAGTTGTACCCACACCAGTACCTCCTACAATGATCCCTCCTCCTGCTCCACCGTTATTACCTCCTCCTCAAGCCCCAGAAGTAGACATACTTGGTGCTGTTCCTCCACCAGGTACAATGGTACCAGACATACAGACCGAGATTGTGGTACAAAGCACAGCACCTGGTGCTGCCTTGGAAGCTGCTCACCAGCACATTCACCACCATCTTTATCATTACCATCCACCGGGACGTATGCACCACCTCCACATCAGCATTGCGCCAACTGTAACAACTGGAAGTCCACGACCACAGGAAATTGTTTTCCCACCTGTGCTCCCACCTGAACTGATGCCATTCCCGTTCCTAGCACGTCACATGACTGCCCGCCTGGAGGATTACATGCGAGTGGTCGAGCAACGACGCCTGGCTCAAATGAATCGAGGGGCTTCACAAGATACCATAGAACGCTACACTTTCCCCCACAAGTACAAGCTGGTAAGTCCAAGTCCAATACTCTTCTGCAAATTTTATTTTATTTTAGTATATTATTTTCAATATTTGGTTTACATCCAGCTTATTTATCTGAGCAGCTGCACTGTGTGATAAAAAGTACTTCTATTTTTCTATGTTATGGTCATTTTAAGAAATATAGTTGTAAAGCTTGCTAGATAAGGATCTGGAGACCTGGGTGCATTCTTAGATTTTTTGTAAGTATGGTGGTTTGGAATGGCCTCCTGAGTATAACTAAAAAGCTCTTGGTTAAATAAATATATCACTAATCAAGAAGACTACTATTAATGCCCATTGAAGTTATAATGCTGACTACATGACCGCCAATTGTGTCAACTGCCAGTGAAGTGTAGTCGAATTTACACTGCTCGTAAGGCCGCCCTCATGTGAAAACATTTGTCAGCTCTTTTAAGTTTGAAATCGAAGGAAAATTTCTGTGTCATAGCTGATTTCTATGAGTGAAAAACATTACACTTCAATAACATCCTCATATTTTGCATATTATCCTATTAATCTTATATTTTTCCTTGACACAGTTCTTAAAGTGACATATTTCTACATCAATAGCAGTGAAAAGGTTAGGGAAAGAACCAGTACAGAGCAGTACAGAGTGGGAGACAAGACACTCTTGTGAAGGTGAACATTAATTTGCTGTTCAAGATCAACTTCCACATGCTGCACAGTAAAGAGAGTCATGGGAGTAATTCCTATAGTCAGTTGGAAACAATTTAATATCAGTATTGTGAATTCTAAAACTTCACTTACTTGTAAGTAAGTGAAGTTTGAGTTTAAACAACCGACCATATACTACATTATTTATAGTACCACTTCACTGTAAAAAATCCCACGTAATATATTATTATATAATTAATTTTCTTCGTGGAAAAGGAATCCAGTAACCTGTCCAGCCAAATTTGGTACTAATGGCATGTTTCTTTGATGTACAATGTAAAATAGGTGTAACATTCTTATTGAGGAAGGTATTCATTTAAGTGGCATGCTTTTCCATTTCTTCCAAGCTGGAATTTCATAACTTCATAACATAGAATTGGACATGCCTTCAGTGCACATACAATTGAAATATTATAAATGTACATTGATTAAAAACACAATTTCAATTCGGTGCAAACCAGTTCATGTCCTTTCATTCTGTCCTGCTGTTAGCTTACCTGAATTAGGTTAACTATGTCTTATATGCACCATTGGTTGAGCTCTAGAGCCATATAATTCAGCCACATTGCACAAACCAATTTACGTGAAGACCGTGAAGTCAAGCCTCCTTCCCAACACAACGTCCCTCCCTGCTCTTTATTGATTATTACCATGTGTTCCGACGGGGAATCACAGTCTCACTTGTTCTACAAGGAAGCAGCCTTATTGAGTGTAGATGTTTCTTTTGTTGGAATCGGTGAATGAGTGTTTGTGCTGTGTTGCAACTTATATTGTTAACAGTCCTAAGTGCGCCTCACATGTTCAAAATGCCCCCTGTAATAAGTATTAAGAGTTTAAAACCCTAAATGGTCAAGTTAGGGAAATTGTGTCAAGAGACGTCGCCTGAAGGGTGTCTCTAGTAGACTGAAAATTGATCTACGAACTCCGTAACCTTTCGCTGCATAGCTCCGCCTCCTAATCATCCCGCACACATCGCGGCAGAATTATTTGGCTTCACCTCTAGCATTGGTTACAATATGGTAACTCGATTCATGGATGGTTGATTCATAGTTTGATGTTATCTTGCAGCTGTTAGATTTGTTTTATATAACAAAGTAAGAAAGTAATTATTATTTGTGCAATTTGTTACATTTTTATTCATGGAATAGTCTTACTAAATCCAACTTGAGTTTACGAGTTTCATCAGATAATTCTATTGATAAACTTGTAAACTCTCATGGCATTACGTATAAAAAAATATTGGATTCACATGCCAATTTGAATGATAAATTTTAAAGAAACCCCACAAAAATTCTAATTCTCCTTATGGATGTTTCGTTTTTTAAGGTGTATAAATTTCAGTAGGGGGGACTACTTTAACACTCCTATTGGTTATTTAATGCATTGCAGATTATATATTCCTTGTTTCTGTTTTCTTTTATTGCAAATTGCATGATATAAGCTATCAATATGTTAAATATAGTATATTGATTACAGTAAACTTTCAATATCTTATGTGTAGGCAATATTTCATTCTATAATTCAAACACAATGAACTCATTGGTTCTTCTGATACACCACTGCATAGCAACAGTATAGTTTCTGAAGTTCATGATCTTAATGTATTATTCCATTTTGAAAATTTCAAGTGCTCCATTTTTAATGAAGAAAGTGAAAATGAAATTATATTATTTTATCGTATTGAGACTTTAAAAAAAAATATATCATAAATCAAATATGTCGCCCCTTATGCTCCGCTCACTGCGTTGCTGTGGCGACCACCTCGGAACTCCCAACCGTGCCCTCACTCGACACTCCCGACCGTACCAAATACCAGCTACCAACCCTTGTACCAAAATGACAACCCGCTAGCTCACTCGGCACTCCCAACCGTACCACAATCACCTCTGCATATAGTCTAAATAATGCATAACACTAACCACGTAGTTAAGTGCACGAAGCGGAGGCAGTAGCCGTAGCGAAGTGCCCTTGCATTTTCGAATAATGTACGTTACATTGTTTGTAGGTTTCGAAAATGTGGCATATTATATCTCCCAGAGATTTTTCAGCCTGTCACCTTTTGTTTAGCGGTATGACGTCACACCACCAATGTCCAATCACGAGTTTCTTTGTAATATGAGGACAGAAGAATTCGCTAGATCGTGGTATAAAAGAAAGTGCATCGCGAGGGTGCGACTTAAATTTGTTTTTTCCCAAAAAAATAATGAGATTTTCTCAAAATGCCATATTTTTTCACAAATTACTATAAAATCAGTGTGATATAAACAGTGAAATCAAGGTAAAATATCTCAAAATCACACCCCTAACCCTACTGTAATAATGTTTTTTTGGACTATAAAACTTCATGTCATTGTTGTTACAGGTTAAACGCAGCACAGATGATGAGGACAACACTGAGAAGTGCACCATCTGTTTGTCGGAGTTTGAGGATAACGAGGATGTACGCCGGCTACCTTGCATGCACCTGTTCCATATTGAGTGTGTGGATCAGTGGCTTGCAACCAACAAGCGCTGCCCGATATGTCGAGTGGACATAGAGACACATCTAAACAAGGATATCCCCTCTACCTGACAGCTACTGCAATGCCTAGGCAAGGACTAAGTCTTCCTCACCTCTTCGTATTTATTATTACATGTCTAGTCTGCGGCTTGTAGTGTTTTGCAACTAATAAAAAAAAACAATTCAAAACACCACCTTGCTCACTCTGCTTTCCTGCTATACTTCCTGTGATAGCAATAGTGAGTTATGACAGATGTGAGCAGTCGTAGATCTCACTTGCCAGATCGGAACTGTGCAAGCTGAACTACTTAATTTCAGGCTGAGTGTAAGGGGCAAGTAGCTGATGCTTGACCCAAACACCCATGCCTGGGAGGTAAAACTTCATCAGTTGAAGCATAAGGTTTGAATATACCAGGCTGCAATTTGTTAGCAGTCACTTCAGGACTCATGTTCCCAAGATTTATTTATCATTGTGTGATTTTATTATTATAATGAACTGAGCTTGAGTAATCAATACTTTCTGGGGAATTTGGGGCACATATGAAAGCTTTATCCCTGGGAATTAAACTTGTGCTATAAATAAAATGAATTATCAAGCAAACTTATTATAATTTGTATTCCTTATGTTTTAATCATGTTATATACATTTTACAAGAAGACTTTAAGCAATATCATGCAAATTAGAGGTGATTTTATGTTATGTTTGGCCTTTTATATTTGTTATATGGTGAACATAACCCAGTTGTTGGGCTTAGCATAAGTGTGCCATCTCAGATTTTTATAATTGGAATTGTTTCATATGAATTCTCAAACCAGTGCTCCAAACAATAAGCCATTTTGCAGTATTTCTTTCAGTTTATCATAGTAATGATTCTTTATTTATTCTTTGTACATTAGAAATAATTATAAACTGTCGTACAGTGTAGACATTGCCCATAAAGTTTGAAGTTTGAACATATATTATTATAGAGACACCTTTTCCGTATATGAGTATGCTAGTCAGTTTTCATTTCTGGTTGACTAAGGTATTTTTATCAACTTTTTAAATATGGTGTTTTATTTTATTTTAACCCTTAAATGCACGAGACTCAATATACAAACCCATTCCGGACTGCAAGGAAAACAGTTAACTTACTGATTTGAACCATATTTTATTTCTTGTAGCTTATGCTGTAAGAAATACTTCTTCCCCATGAAATACTTTCATAGTTTGACATTTAGCCTGTTGTAATATACTCCTGGAAACAACGTACCGTACTGTATTTTAAATTACATAAAAGCCTAGCCATGAAAATAAAATAAGCAATGATCATTGAGCCTGTCTGAAAGCTGACAGTTTCACACTGTTTCGCTGAATGGAAGACACTTTTAAGGAATTATTCTGATGCGATGTCTAATGTGTTGCTTCATAGTCACGAGAGCTGAAAATGTGAATTTCTAAAAGTCTGTGGAAGCAGATTACATGATAAAACAGTTACAGTCGAATTTGGTTAATTCGACGTTGGATAATTCGAAATATTGTATAATTCGAATAAATACTCATTCCCCTTGAAATTCCTATATAAATACATGTTAAAAAATTCCAATTAATTCGAATTTTTGAAGCTTAATTTGGATAAATCAAAGCCAAAATTTGTCTCAAGTTAATGTTGTAAGGATTCCAAGAGTTCATTGCTTCCAGGAATTCCACAAGAATTCTCTATTTCGCTGAAGAACCCTAGTCGGTAGCAGCTAGCAGGTACCGTACTAAAGTTATTTTTAACCACCGTTATCTTTCTCCTGCTGAATAGATGTTCAATGGAATCCGAAGTTCACCCCCTCCGCTACAGTCTTGGAGGGATTCAACACTTCTGTGAAAATTTTAGTGTTCATTCTATCCTCCAAGTGTGACTGTGTTTGAAAATGTCAAAGCGTAGAGCATATACACCAGTTCCTTTATTAAATTTAGGGTTACGGTTTTAGTGTGAAAAAAAATGGTTTCATTTAACATCATAACAACAGGATGGCAGTCATAGGTAAGATTCACTATACAATAATTATTATTTATTGCAATGAGTTTATTTTTGACATTTTTATGGCATTTTCATTTAAAAAGTCACAGTTTTGGTTAATTCGAAATTTGGATAATTCAATTTTTTTCTGATTCCCCTTGGGGTTCGAATTACTAAGAGTCCACTGTATTATGATAGAAGGTATATAATTTTATAGAGATGTCATCCCAGTTATTGTTTTTTCATTGCTAAAAGAGAAGTTGAGGTTAAGTTATGGTTGAAATTTAACCATGCCCATCTGTGTCGAATTTAGAGCAACACCTCCATTTTAATGGTCCTGCTGTTTAAGGAAACAGTTTGGTCTAGTAAATAGCATAAATACAACTTATTCAATTTCAGCTTTAAGGAAAAATCCTACTTCTAATCTACATTTAAAATCTGATGTTTAGTTCCATGAAGCATTTTGGTTGGCCCTTGAAGACAGCCAATTACCGACCCAGCTGCCCCAAACCAATGAATTAATTACATTTTTGAAAGGGAATACTGGATCATTACATGGTGTGAGGTATCAAACGAAAGATTTTTTTCTTTTTTAAGTTTTTTTGGTTATAATATTAAAACTAAATTGTTATATTCTAAAGTTGAACAGAACATTTCATTTTATCTCGATCCAAAGCCCCTTAAGCGATTCATTCATTGAACAGTAAAAAGTTAAACAAAACATACTAGCAATTATGGTCAATTTGAAGCTAAAATTATTGGTAATCTACACTAAACTTCAATGTGAGTAACCTATATTTCATTGTAATCATTCCTTACTTATTTATGTGCCAGTATTAATGTATTTGTTGATGGATTGTGTACAGCTTGAAGGTGGCTCCGCTGTGCATATGTTCATATGTCATATGTTGAATTAATCAAATCACAAATATCATTAATACTTCAAACATCATTCTTGAAATCAGCATATATATTTTAAGCATTTGTTATGTGATTATAAACAACGTGTGATGGTGAACTAATTACTTTCATAAATTACGGTTTTTATGGCGAACTGAAAACTCATTTTTAAGATAATCGTACCAATATTATGAATCTACCTAAATTTTAGCTAGCACAAATTGCCAGTAATAAATGTTTTGAAAAATTTACGAATATTTACCCCATTCGTGCAATTTTGATCAGTGATGGAAGTTCTTGAGTGAAAAAAATTGGATTTATTTGATTCTTGAAAGTTCTCGAGATATCAAGATTCGTATAAAAATATTCAATTTATTTAATGCTAGAAGAAGTGTGAAGTGTGAAAGAACAGCCATGCAGTCATATCACTTTGGTTATCTTCGTTAATGCGGTATAAGTTTTGTAGGTAGGCAAAAAAGGTATATGTATGAACGCACAGCTACCATGCGCACAAAGTTACCATACTGCCAACACTTAACACAAGCTCCCAGGGCAGACAAGACGACATACTAATGTTATGGATATTTACTCTGTGAAAGTTAGTAGTGCAAGGAGATTAATCCTTTCCTAAAACCTGTAGGAGAATGGAGGAAATCCAAGTTTATAAGCTTTGGCAACAACAAGGAGATTACTCTGTTCTTAAAATCATTCGATTCTACCCACCTCTACACTAGACTATGTTTTTATGTTTCGAAATTTAGATTGTGCGTTATATATCTTATGACAGCAGCTTATCACAGGTACCGTACTTAGAACTCCTCTTTATTGACTATAACTGCTTCACTGAGCAGTGAAATTCCTATGAACACTATGAGGTACTCTTCCATAAAAAATACTTCTCTTGCCTGCATGTGTGGTCACCTTATACAGTAGTTAATCTAAACCTCGATGCTGACGGTTAGTTACTCAAATGTACATACATATTGCATTCAATCTGGCTAAACTGGCTGTGAGTTTATCAGGGCTTTTCCCAAAACTGGAATTTACTTTCCATCTACTCCGAATGTTCCTGTTAGTTGCCCCTTGTGCTTAGTTGCCCTAGAAAGAGACCTTGCATCAGGTTTGGTTGATTGTAAATAATTGTCCAACGTTCCGTTAAGATTTCTCACCAAATTGCTCTATTCAGTTCATGACCGGCCTTTAATAAACTGTTTAACTGAACAGTGTACATTAATAAATATGTCACCACATTACTCCAGATTCCATGGACAGATTGCTATGAAACATCACCTATGTAAGTTGTTAGTTGTAGGGAATGTCTTAATGGCTTTTTATCAGTACGTGATAGTCTGTAACCTCAAGGGCAGGTCTGGATCTTCACTTTGTGGATAGCCCTCATCCTAAGGGTCCTTTTAAAAATTATAAACCAGGAGGAGGAGCCAAAGTGGTACACTCCAAGGGAGGGCTGGTCTGTGGTTTACTCGCTGATAGCAAAACACTGACTACTGCACTAAAAAAATCTCATATATGTATCCCCAGTCGTGTTTAAAAAAATAACGTGGAGCTTGTACACGAGTAAATATGGTGTATAGTTTGATCGGGTCAAACCATGATATGCTTCCCTGCAATGCTCTTAATATTTAAAATGCCTAAAAAGTTCCTGACAAATATCTAAATCTGCGATTTGCTTCAAGATACATTTTTACTGAAAGGGTGTCTCTATATATTTTTTCTGTCCATTAATAATATAACAGGAGTGATACAAATATAGGAGTTAGTTGTTTTTAATACATTAAAAGGCTATGTTCAGACATACTATGCTTTTTGAAATGTGCAAAGCAGCTCCATATTTTTCTGCAGTAAATTTCAGAGGGTTAAGTTTTTATGTACATTTTTTGAGCTTAAATGTTTTTATTTTTTTAAAAATTACTGTATAGACATTATAATTAAGGCACATTTATAGAAAAGATAGTAACTCTTCTTTGAATCCGGAACAGCCAGATTTGTATCACACTACTTTTATTCTCAAAGTTGCTAACACTATTAATGGTTTTGCAGAAAGCCCTAAATTACTGTTAGTCAACTTCAGATCTAAACTAGGGAGGTAACCAGCCTCAGATCTGTAACACACCAAAGATGTCTAAAATTGTTGGGGTGAAGTTCATTATGTGCTTTTAAGATCTAAGTTAATTACTGAATTTACATTTATTAATAAAAGTAAGATTCTGTCTGTATTAGGCTACTTGGTTTTTTTTAACATCAACCCCAGTAAACTCATACCTTGCCTTACAGGTATGTTCTTTAATTCTGAACTTCAGTTGATACGGGACATGGGACTCTTAACCTTAGATGAACAATTTCCTTCCCTGTGAATTATTTCGTCTGTCACCAGAAGCTTTGCTGGTTTTTTTCACAGCAAATGTTATTTTTATGAAGATGAATATGCTGTAAATTCACTCCTTTTCTATACATTCCCTAGTTTCAGTGAATTAAGACTGCACTCTAAGCTGTCTTGCTGTAAACATCCTCATGGCTTGCCTCCCAGCAGCTTCATACCATCTCATTTGTCCAGTTTACTAGTACCTTCATCCTGGCTATAGTTGGCTCCTACACCTTTCCAGCATATATGAAAATGTACTGTTACTGTATTGGCAAAATTATTAATTAAAAAATTTTGTTATTTTTGATCTGATGTTTAGCAAAAAGTAATTCTTTCATGCTGCTATTCATGACTGTATTTACTCGAATCGAATAAGCACCTCAATTTTGAAACTTACATCATAATAAAAGAGTTTGTTGGCAAATGGAATGCATATCAATGGTAGAATGTTTTATTTTATTTCAGACTAGTAGATGCCTGTGGCTTTGCCCACGATAATTAATTCAAAAATAAAAAATTAGAGCAAAATAATTAAAACTTTATATTTAAAACGATTAATAATTATAATGAAACAGCTTAAAGTCTGGCTTTGGAGTGCATTCTACGATTAGAAAGTGCTACTTGGGAAAAACGACCTCACATTCGAGTTCCCTGGCCCAGAAAACCCATTCATAGTGAGTTTCGTCCAAATGGATCAATGTTGGCTGATTTAGGCCTACATTCATTATCCTTATTCCGTCTATGTTGAAAATTTCAGATTTCTGCATGCCTTGACATTATAAACATTATAAACAAACAAATCAACCAGGGTGAGCTCACAGATTTTTTTTAGTAACAATTTAGCTGGCCATTGCAGCAAATTAATTATTTATTTTCTTTACAGTATTGTCTTCTATTTTTCCTGTTTGCACACAAACACTCATGCCCGAGGTGGAACTCAAACCCACAGCCTCCTTCACCATGGATCTAAGGCAGCAAGCCTCAGCTGCCGCGGTATGGAGGCCGGCAGAAGTGAAGCGATCGATAATTCCATGCAATATATTGAAAAAATTGTGATGCTTTTATTTCAAAGTTTTGACAAAAAAAGGCAAAGCCTCGTGCAATTGATTTGACAAATGAAATGTATTACTGAAAATTGATGCTTCAGTAGCACAAAAAATCATTTTTTCTGCCAAGTGTTTTACTCATAACTCGTGGACAAAAGCGAAAATTAAAAATCCGGCTTCGGGGTGCATTCGGGCACTCTTTAGTCTATCTGTTTAAAATTTCAGATCTCTGCATGCAGTAGATTTTGCTGGGCATTGCACACAGACAAACAAACAAAGATACAAACACTTCCTGTTATTATTATAGATAAATTTTTTCCCCTAATATTTTATTTTAAACAATGGGTTTGTGAATGTTGGTGAATAAAGATTGGTTTAATGGTTAGGGAGGAGAGTATGGGTCGCATGGATCCCCTGCCATTTGGTATTGAGCTTGAGTGTTAAACTTCAGCCTGCCTTTGTGCATACCGGTAATAGGCCATCGGTAAACGTAATGAAGTCGAGAATTACAGTTATGCATTGTTACTTAAGTGATCAAATTTTAACCTTTGTTATGAAAAGACACATCCCAATTTCTTTTCCTTTATTGCTAAAATAAAGATAGTGGGGGTTAGGTGAAGGTTGAAATAAAAGCATATCAGTCCTTGAAAAGTGATTTAAAATTGAAGACCACAGAGGACAAACAAGGAATGTTTCAAAATCATAAGAACAGAGATAGCCCTGACTAGTGGCAATTTAGGATTTCTGTTAATTGGGAATAACATACTTACGAAAAAATGGAATGCCCTGGTAAAATAAAAGGTTGAAGTTTAATATATATGAAAACAAGGATTGACTGTGGGGATAAAAGGTATGAGGCCTTCACAAAAATGGTGTTTAAAACCAATACAATAATCATTCAAAAAGACTTAATTATACTATTTACAAAATTTACTGAGCAAAGTGGATGCATTTGTAGTGTCTTGCACTCACATTCGAAAGGTCTAGGTTCAAACCATGGCCAGCCAATTTGACTTGTTTCTTCATGCTTTCCCCAGACGTAAAGGCAAATGCCAAATTGAATATTTATTTAACATGACTCATCATCGCAATTTCATCCTGTATCAATGAAAATTAAATATCAGTTACAGATGCCATAAACAAATGAACAATAGAAAACAGATGCACATCAATAGTTAGAACCTGACTCCTAATAAGACCTTGATGTTCAGAGGAGTATAAATAAAACTAAATTTTAAACAAATTAAGAAATATTAGTCTTCAAATCGTGTGGTTAGTGTCGCTGACTACAGATCCTGGGTTCGATCCCCGGTAACTCCTCGGATTTTTCTGAAGTAGGGAGGTCTGGAATGGAGTGCACTCAGCCTTGTGATTGAAATTGAAAAGCTACTTGATAGAAAAGTCATGGAAACCATTAATGGGCATGCTGACCTTATGCCCTTCCAATCCTGCCACCTGCCTGTGGTAGATGAAGCAGCGGTCAGGTGGTAGGCCTAATCAATTCAGGGATGCTGTGCCACAGTTTTTTTAGTATATAAATTGTGTTTCTCAACTATTGGTTTTTGTCACATTCCTTGTTTTGCCACTGAGTATTCAATTGTAAAGTGTAATGTATTCTGTATAACCACATTACTTCTGGTCCCAGTGCAGATAAATGAGGTTTTACTGTTTACTTTTTGCACTTTTTTTATTGTATATTTATTGTTCTTTTCTTTAACTTTTTATTACACAGACTTAAAGGCCCATGATATCAGTGTACCTGAGGAATATAATTAGCGTCCTCTTTCATAGAAGCCTGTTCTTTCAATTGGACACCGTAGTCTTCTAGCCTGTGCTTTGATGCGATCTTCGGTCTCCTGTTTCATGGTTCTTGGAGCCTTCATTTGGACAGCTCATATTCTTGCTTCATAACCTTAAAGGGTGAGTACATTTTTATTTCAGTTACTTCATTGGTTGTTCTACTGCCCAGGAGTGTATAAATGTTAAGAGAGAATAGATAATTAGGCAACAAGGAATTAGCAGAATTTTTCTGAAAACCTTTCAGTAGAGGCTGTACATTAAATAAACAGCTTGTGATACAGTTTGAACGAAAGATGATGCACCATACTTCTAGGGGTTGGTACCAGGCATAGGATGACCGATTGCCATGACAATTTTAATTTCTCACAGAAGAATCAAGTAAGAGAATTTCTTGATTTTTAAGTAGGCCTACCCTTAACACTGATGCTTGTGAGATCCCAACTTCCTAAGCTAAACAAGTGGAATTTTTTAGGAGTTGCTTTAATTCCTGCACAAATACAATTTTCTTGAGGAAGGAACTCTCTTAGCACACAATTTCTTCATATTCAAAACTGTTCCAGTTTGTACCCACTTTCTGAACAATCTTATAAACGCATGATTTTGAAGGCACATTACATTCAAAATATCATCTTTGAGGTTTGCAAATATATCTTCTTTCTTTAAATTTTTCCCCACAAGATAAGTTTAAGAGTAAAAATTAAAGTGCTCAGCAGAAAATTCCACTTGAACTATGATATTTACAACCATTCTGCTCTTTGCCGATTGTTTGACTGACAGGAAGAATCCTAGCATCCGCTAGTGAAAAGTCCTAGGGAACTGTGGTCGAACTTAAGACATCACATTTAGTCTGCACTGCATTAATGCAGCGTAGCCTATAAGAAATTTGCTGGGTTGATATGTAACAAAAATTGTCCTCAACAGCATTTATGTCTATCAGGGCCTGATTAACCCTTGTGGGGGGCCCCAGAGCGATCTTTGTATGGAGGCTGTCATAATATGATTTAGTTCTTAAAAAACAATGTTCTTTTACTATTTCAAAGAAAGTCTTATAGCTTCAATTTCATACATTGTAATAGGGCATGAGAAAATATTACAAAGTATTATATGCGAATGCCATTGAAAAAATTCCCGTAACAATATTGCACATCAGTATTTCCTTAAAACAAACTTTTCATGGCAGCTACCAACAGCTGTCGCAGGCTGACCATCCCTTGTAGACTAGGCTTCACCGTGATACTTGCACTTTAAACTCTCACCTTATTTTTGGTTTAAATAGCCATACATGTCCAGAATGAATCACGTTTGATGAAAATTTTATTACTCTAATTGACAAACCTGGTAAAATTGCTTTAACATACTCTACTGCTTGAAATGTTTTTCTGTATGCATTGTGACATTGTATTCTGGGTAAACTAGATTTTAAAAATTAAATTTATAATTGTTCACATAATAAATGATTTGTGAAATATAACTCATTATTAAATAACAGCAGTTTTGCACAAGGATTTGATTTCGTGTATTATTATTATTTATTATTATTATTATTTACATTTTAACTTATTATATTTATTTTACCAAGTTGTTTGAAATATCCAGTTTTGGTTATTTTCTTGCAAGACAGTGTAAAGCTCAGTTCATTTAACTTTTAGTTCACACTTTTTTTTTTTGTATGACAGAGTAAAAAATAGGGGTTTTTATTGGTGGAATTGTCCATACTTCTAAAATGTTTATCACACAGTTTAAAATATTGCACTCTGTTCTGGGTCAGCAATGACAACGTAATGCATATGTTACCCTGCTCTAAGGTTGCCAACTCTTGAAAGTGAAATAAGGGATAATAGGATACCTAGGTACAGTATAACAGAAGTGAAAATATGGGATAAATGCCAAAAATAAGGAACTCAAACTTTACTACTCATACGGCAAAACAAATGGTCACTTATAGTAATTAATATTCTTTATTAAAAAAAAATATATCACTCTACATTAACAATACAAACATTCCTGCCAATACGTATAATAATAATTATGATTATAATATACGATGATATATCAGTAGTGAATAATGGTTAGTAAATATCGAATTTGGGATTTGCCCTTTACATCTCTGGAAACCATGAAAAACCGCTTAGTCAAATTGGTCGGCCATGGGTTTAGAACCATAAAATAAACACATCAGGACCAAAAGTTTGCTTAAACAAATAGACATCAAATTTTTCAATCATGACATTGCAAGATGACACTTGCAAGATTACAGTGATTTAGAAACTATTATTGTATCTTTTAAATTCTTGCTGGTATTTAACAACATGCCTCTTTCTGTATATCTTTGTCAGTTTTTTTAGAAAATGACAACTACCAATCATATTTCATATAGGCTATATATGACCATTATAAAATTATCAGCAAAATAAATGTTAGAAAAATGAACGGCTGGAATTCTGGAAATATGGGATATATCTTGAAAAATACGGAACTCAGGTTTTTTTGTCTTAATTAAGTGAAAATACAGGATTTCCTGGGAAATACGGGATAGTTGGTAGCCCTACCCTACTCTCCCCCGGCTTCAAGCAAGCTGAGAGCTGAGACTAGAATCTCGTAAAATCTTTCAGGTCTCTCTGGTGGTGCCTTATGCTGCTCTTGCGCAACAAATTAGCATGTCTTCTCTCAACGAATAGGTCAACATTTAATGGGAAAACCCTTATAACTCACATTTCTGGAGACTGCAGCTTCCTGGATGATCACTCGGTGCCTATTTGCCTCTGCTGCTGCATCATGATATTTTGAGGTTGTCTTAAGTGAATGGCACCACAAGTTGACGCATAGTAACAGTAGGAATATGGTATAGTAAAGGTAAAGTGATCCCTGAATGGGCCGTGGAAGCCCAGGAGGTTGAGGATCTGAGATTGAGACATTCAACACATGAAGGTGGTAAGGTTGTCAGCTCTACCCACTGACTACTTTTTTTACCCCAGGAATACTATTTGTACTCATTTCTGTTAGAGGCTGAGTTGACCCCAGGGCCATAGTGCCACCAGAAGGATTAGGACAATGGAAAAACAGGGTTTGCTGTATGCAGAGGCAAAATATATTTTAATGACAGTACTAATGGGTTTATAGTGATAGCTTACATATTTACAACAAAAAACAAAATATCGATCATTATCAATGGTATATTAAAAAATGAAAAACCAGTATTAACAGGTTTGTAACGGGATTACAGTGATTAATACATAATCGCAGAAACTCGAAATATCAATCATTATCACTGGTATATTAAAAATAGAATAAAAACATCCAAAATCACCCCATTTGACAGTACCATATTAATTTAATCACTAAGTATTGTAAGTCAATTAAATAGTTTAATTCAGTTCTTTTAAGTACATACAATAGATAACAAAACCGAGATCATTTTACATTCAGTTCACAGCAAATTTTTACACTGTGAAAAAGTTGTTTATAAAAGTGTCTCAGAACAACGATAATGCTGGATCAAATATTTCCCCTAAATCAGGAGCCTGAGTATGAGTACCATTTCAATCTTCTAGTAAGGTATCAGTGCAGTATTTCCAATGTTATTCTTTCTTTGTACTCTCACAAACATTCAAACACAAAGATTATATGGTTGCTAGAATTATATTGGATTTATTCTTATACAATAATGAGAGATTAGAAATGATAATGTAAAGTTGCTGAGCAAGAAATACTGGCAGTCCACAAGTACCCTATTAGAAAAGTTAATAGTTCTTTCAAAAGATCCAGCCTAAGGTTCTTAGTATCTTCTATAAAATTACAAATTCCTAGACATACAATAATTTGTACATTCTTTTGAATTGCATGTATGTGATCATTACTGAGGATAACTTTATAAGAAAAAGTATGTTTTGCTTGAATCTATTACTCTCAGTTACTGGTACTTCAGTACAGTGGCGTACCAAGGGGGGAGGCGAACGGGGCGGCCGCACCGAGCGCCAAAATTGAAAAACATCTATTTTTAGTTTAAGAAAAAATAATGTTTTCAGGCAAAGTATAAGGTTTTATTGGTCAAATTTTCTTTATTACTTTGTTAAATACTGCAGTAATATTATTTAGAAATGAAATAAACGTTTCGTTTTAAACTATTTATAGACAATACGAAATAGGTCGTGGGCACCGAGCACACAGGAGAAGTTTACGATGTAATTTAGCAATTTGATCAATTGAACGTGATGTGGCTGCTACTATAGACTTCAACTCTATTATTTAATAAGTTTGCATCCATTAAGGCTAGAAACACACATTTTAAATTTTGGATTTGACTTCTTTTCTCTTTATTTTATTTTTTTCAAACAAACTAACCTTATAATACTCACAGTTTTATTTCATTCATATTTTTCTCTTTATAATGTGTTAAAGTAACATACTACTTATTAAAAATAATTAATTGTGAACACTAAACTGTGTTTAAATTAAACTCATTGAACCTTGAACCTTTTAGTGTTGGGGGCAACCATCATATGTAGTTAGCCCCGGACACCAAGTAGCCTTGGTACGCCACAGCTTCAGTAGTTCCGTTTTTATAATAGGTGTAGGAAGAGTAACGAAAAATGAAGGAATAAGGAAGGATCCCTCTATCCAAATCACAAATATAACAAAGGAATAGAAATAATTGTTTTGAGAACAGCACACATGTTCTCTTGTCAAATGTGCTTTGCACTATGTGCAACAATAGTTCTCTTTGGTAAATGAATTGTTGATTCTCCTCGCAGTTTTAACCCAATAAAGAAATAATATGGGATTAAACTATTCCATTTTTTAACAAATCTGATACCATAGATATTATCAGAAAGGGAATCTGTTTTTGTCTAGTTTGTGGGAGTAACTTCAAAAAATCTGATACCACAGGTATTATCAAAGAGGGAATTTTTTTTTTTTTTTATCTAGTGAGTGGTAGTTACTTCAACAGATGTGATATCAAATTGTTTACTGTAATTCACAAATAAGAACTCTGATAGAGTAAATTTGAATAATAATTTTTGTGTTTTTACGATGAGCGTTCATTACTATAATTTTTAGACATTGTGTTATGTTTTTGGTACAATAAGGTAGCCTTTTGTGAGTAAACAAAAGTACAATATAGATAATTGCTTTTTGCCACTTTCCATCCCAATTTTGAGGCAATACCTACCATGTAATGCTGTATCCAAAAAGCCTAGGATTAATATTACTTCATTTACATCAATAAAAAAATTAATTTGTCAGTTCCCTGTTACGAACAAACCAATTTTTTTGCAATTTCCCAGTGATTGTAACTAGGAGGCTGTGGCCTGTTGCTTGAAAACGTTTGTTCTCATAAATCAGTTGGTCCTTGTTGCCACCCAAAAATTAACTGAGTATTTTGAAATATCTTATATAATTCTAATCTTGCAGAACAGACCAGTATCAATAGTTGTGTAGCCTATATCACTAAATAATGCAGCGTGTTTTATAAAAAAGGCTTTACAAAATATTACTAATTATATTGGTGTCACCATTCGTTACAGCATTATTTCTTAAACAATGCAGTTTTTTCATTTTGTTTGTTCATCGCTTTCCTTTTTTAGTATTATTCCCATTGTTCATGTTTTTCTCTTTAGGAAAACGTATTTAAAATCTAGCTGAGATTGTTCTGGATCCAATCAAGGAACTGAGTCACTTTGGTATATACTCCAGGATAACCTGGTTCTGCACACTTGTACCCATATGAAACCACCCCAATGAGATAGCTGTGGTCGTATTTTGGATAGACTAGAGGTCCCCCTGAATCTCCTTGACATGCATCTTTACCACCTCTAGTAAAGCCAGCACAAAGAACACGGTTGTCGATACGTGCTGTACTAAACCTGCTCAGAGCATCCTTGCAACTTTGTTCCGATACCACAGGGATCTGGAGCTGCATCAGATGAGAACTGGAAGGACCATCTGTAACATAATTTTACAGTAGTACAGAAATAATGTAATATAATATTTGAGCTATTGCCATCTAGACCGTATTCAATTGTGAAATTAATTGAAGGTGGCCTTGTTCGGTTACCACAGCAAAAGCGAGAATCACTGAAATCAATTTTTTGCAATATAACACATCAATTTGTCAATTGCTTAGATTTTGTTAGCCTGCTCTACTTTGTTTACAGCATTACGACACATAGAAATCTGATGATTTTTTTTTTTTACATAGATGAACAGAAGGGGTTCATGAAAGCATGCCTAAATGGGAAAACATTGATTTGGAAGAAACTCACCAAGCAATGTTTCTTTGGGCTAGGGAATTCAATTCTGAGGTTTTTTCCCCCCTGGGTGGTGCACTTTAATCTTGAAATACACCTCGAAGTCAGGTTTTTAGCTTTTTAATTATCAATATTTTTAATTCTTTGTTTATAATTTGGATAAGTTCATGAATCTGTGGTTTGTTTTAATCTTTTAATTTCGAATCTGTATGCCCATATGAAAACACAAGATTTGTTTTATTCATTTTAATTATTTATATTTACTACTTTAAACAATATAATTAAGAATAAAATTACGCAGGTGACTTTGCCTTTTTTTCTGTCATAAATTGGAAATAAAAGTATCACAATTTTTTCAAAATATATATATGGATTCCACCCTTAATTGGTTTGCCCACAGAATCTATATTGAACATACAGTTTTGAACTATTGTCATGTTGTGAAACCTTGCTATTGCTTGAATTGCAAAAACATCCTCAACAGTTTCATTGCTACTTACATTAAAACATAACTATAAATAAATAAGCTCAAAAAGATTTATGGTTAAAGTCAAAAGGCGAAAGACCTTAGTCACAACCTTTAAGTAAACCCAATCAAACTCTTAACTTTCAAGAGAAGATTGTGCCCAGGGGCTTTTCACTATTCATTCAGCCAGGTGCACTTTGAGCCAGATTGTGATTCTGAGAGAATAAAATTTTAAGGGACTCTTTGCGTATTAAAAAAAAAAAAAAAAAAATACATGGTGCAGCATCCCTCTGGGGACCCATCTGACCATCTGACTGCTGCATCATTTACCAGAGGCAGATGCAAGTTTGGGTAGCATGTGGGAGCATGCCAACACAACACTCATGGCCGTTGCTGATGGCAATCGTGACTGGTGCCACTACTTCTTTATCGAGTTGCTCCTCAGTTGGTATCACAAGGCTCTTGCATCCTGTACTAGACCTCACTACTTAAGAAAACTCCAAGGAAGTACTGGGAATCAAACCCAGATCTGCAAATCTGTAGTTATCAATGCTAAGAATGTAATTAAGATATCTCTCTTTACACTGGTTTCGTTGTGAAAAGAGAGAGATGCTCCGAGTTATTAAAATTATTTCTTACCTCACTATTCACTGAAGTTTTATGAGATATCCCTCTTTTCACTACCACATTTACCTCATAAAACTTGAGTGCAGAATGATAATGATTAAAATAACACCATATTTTAAACATAAACAATAATAATCACATTATTTTTCTGGAAAAACATAATTTGCAATTTCACAATGCATGAAAATATTATAATCTATAACAAAAGCAGATACATTTTCAATGCATGATCTTACGTATTCAGATGAAGATTAAAATTCATTTATCTCAAAATTAAGTTCATCTCCAGAGAAATATTAAGCATAGATCACAAAATGAAAATGAGACCCCGAAAACAAAGAACGGATGTTGGAAAATTTTCCTTTGTAAATCGCACAATTACAGACTGGAATAACCTACCTGCAGAAGTTTTTCAAGACAGTCCTCTACAAGTGAAAACATTTAAAAACAAGCTGACATATATTTAATTAGTAGCTAGATGATAATTTAGACGAATTTAGGAATTACTCAGTAATGAGCTATGATAGGGTTAAGCATAGGGATTAGTGATTTTTGTTTGTTTGTTTTTCTTTTCCCTCTCTTTGGTGTTTCTTTCTTTCTCTTGTTCTGTAAGCTATGCTTATTGTAATTCTAACTGTAAGTTATACTTATTGTAATTCTAATCGTAATTTTTTGTTCTGCCACCGGGCATTTTCCCAATTGCAGAAGTGAAATATATACAATACAATAAAAACATGAATACTCACTGAATTCTGTGGAACCCCATCCAGCAAGGAAGGGATAGCTTTTTACAAAATTCTTGTCCTTCAACTCCTTGCTTAGAGGCAGACATATGGGACGTATCAGTTCAGAGAAGGGGACATCTTCATTGAGGCTCAAAATTGCAATGTCGTTTTCAAATGTTGTAGAGCTGTAGCCTTCATGCACTCTTTTGTCAACTACCAAGCGTTCAATGGGAGTTGCTCCATCATTATCGTCATCAAGATCAAGATCACCGATGCGTACATTATAAAGGTCTTTGCGGTTGTAAACACAGTGTCCAGCAGTCAGAATATGCCTTGATGTAATAAGGGTGCCTGCACACAAGTATTTGGGCTTCTTTGAGCTGCTGCTGTTGTACCCGATAGCGGCAATCCATGGCCATCCTCCTGCAACATTAAAGTTCCTGTTAATCACAGTTACTGCTGACAGCTCTCAAGTAATTATGTAATATATTACCGTATTATAATAAAATGCAAAAATGGGACATACAGGTGCGTAGTGTGGGTAATCGAGAAAACAGAACTCATAATTAGGTCAATGTTATAAATATTCTATTTATTAATTAGATTTTATTTTAAACCAATAAAGTGAACAATTCTCAATTTTAAACTACATCATCACTACAGTCACTGTCAAATTTAGTCTAAAAACATATGCGGTACCCATACAAATAGATTCCAAAAATATTTTTACCTTATTAAATCCTTGCCTATGATTCTTAGGCAAATGAAATTGCTAGAAACTTATGCAAGATATACCATGGAAATGTCTTTTGACTTTGACCATAGAATTAATAGTTTCAACATTAAATCTGTTCTTTTCATGTGACCACACAGAACAGAAAATTAGTGAAAATGGGACATTAAGAAATTAATTAAAAGAAGGACATTTTGTATCCCGTTAGAGTTGTCGGGACAACAGGACCAATCAATAAAAAATGGTCAATCCTGTTAAAAACTGGTCATGGTTCAATAGTCAAAACTGTTCTTTATTGTTATTATTTCAATATGTGCTCTATAAAATTATTTCTAATAGAGACATGCTGTTTGAGGTTATGCCCTTGAGGGTGAGAGGCGGGTTGGGAACGATCCAAAACACTTCAGCCTTATAGGCTCAATGTAGCTACCTCTGGGGATGTGAAGAGGGGCATGACCATAGGCCTCCTGGTCAACAGACCCTTCCTCAAGCTCCCACAGAACCCCTACATCCAGCAAGCTTTTACCATTCCTCGTGTGTGCCATTTCCTTTCTTATAAAATTATTGAAGATGGGAAATTAAGTTCTAACTCAGTTTTGTAAAAAATATGACTTACGTTCTTCTTTATGAACAAATTCAATTATCAAATTTTTTGTGAAACTGTCTTAATTCAAATCTTATTTCATGCAAGGTGCATATTGATTTTATTGAGAAATTTTTATAATATTAGTTCACCACTTCTTTTCCTCCTGATATATTTAGGTTAGTTTCCAAATATTATATATACTTTTTTTTATTAAATTAATCACAAGAACATTGTGAAAGTGTCAGTGTTTGGGTATATTACACTTTAAAGCATTCAACTTCAAATAATAATTCTGTACCTCAGAGCCAAAGGAACGTAACTCCAAATTTCATATTTTTTTGTTTTTTTCATATTCTTTACTAACTTCTTGACCTCTATAGAACCAATTAATATTAAATCCATAATTTCATTAGAAACCAAGATATTGAGAGCCAAATAGTAGTAACTCCATTCCCCTTTATTGTTCATAATTTTGTTTTTCGCTCCTCCTGTAAAATTTAGTTTTTGGCAGTTACGCTCGTTTGGCTCTGAGGTACAGAATTATTGTAAGTAAAAACTTAGCAAATTAGAATACGGTATACAATATGTTTCATTGGGTTCCCCATCATCATCAGCTGGGATCTACCGACAAGTTAGTTTCTCTGTCCATCAGGTGTCCTCCAAGTTGTATGAATTGGAAAATGAGGTTAGGGGTGTCAACATTTATAGGTCTATCTTTGTTTTTTTGGATGTATACTTTTCTCAAATAGTTAAATCAAGTGGTTTCTGTGGTTTTTGCCTTGTTATTGAAATCATGACCTGCAGACCACAAATGATGAGCCACTGCAGATTTTTCTATTTGTTAGTATGCATTTGATATTTCTCATGTGTTCATGTGTAGCTTAGATTTAAATTTCTCTTCGTTTTGCCATTTCATGCTTTTTCACATGTATTACAGTAAATTTCATGAATGCTCAAATTTTTATTTTATAGAATTTTGTTTTTCATGTCTGTTCTTAGGAATTTTTTAAAAATTTATTTTATTTTGTACGTATATGTTCAGCTCTTTGAAATTTGTTAATGCATTTCTTAAAAGCTATGTCACCTTTAGGATCGCGTAAGCTGGTATTTTCTTTTAGCTGGTTTTAAAATTTCTTTATTTTCTTGTTGACTATATTTTCAGTAAATCCATTAATTTTTTCTATTTCTAAAATTTGCTGATATTGCAATTCATATATTTTTCTGGGCATAGGTAAATTGACTATCTATATGTATGATTGTTTATTATTGCTTGCTTGCTAGTATGTTCTAATTTGATAAGTTTTAAATTACAAAAATTATGTGAAATTGAATGCTTTCAAGTTTAATGTTCAATCCTATTAATGTTCTGTTTAAGACTTATTCAAGCTTATCATGGGACAAGTTGTTATACTCACCAAGTTTGGCTGGATAACCACCCACGACTCTGTTCTCATATGCATCCGGTCTGGTGAAACCACACTCACTTTCATCTGGGATTTTGGCTCCGCGAGTCACGAGAGGTTGTCGAGGAGGAGGTGGTGGTTGTGCTGGTTTACCTGTTGCACAACACACTTTGGGGTCTCTCCCCTCAAAGCCACAAGCTGAAGCACGCAGGAAATCTGCAATTCCAGGTTGCTGGCGTTGTGTCCGTAACATTTCCAAGAGAGGAGAACATTGCTTGATGTTGATACATAAGCCTTCCTGTCCATTTGGTGATATGCAGGGATCATCTACAATAAAAAGTATAAAACTAGATTCAGTTTCAGGAATAAAACATATATTCACATCTTGTTATATATTATAATGGTTTAGTGGGCCCAATACAAAATTTTGGGCTTCTAGATTAAATGCCAATTTATGAATACATAAAAAAAACAGTCATGTATGTTTGCGCTAGGTAATTGGTTAATCCAAAGAGCATATTTAAAAATCACCCACAGGCTCATTCATTATATTTTCTTTTCCCCTTGACTGCTTTGCCACATGCCACTTCTCACTTTCATCTTGCATTACATTCTCTGTACTACAACATGGTTCTTCTCTCGTCCATTTTGATGAATTTTCATTAGGAATGTTTGTTGCTCTTTTATTTGGATTCTCCATATTTCAACTTTTACCAACTTCATCCATGTTAGCAATGCTTTTCTTACCCAGTTTGCTATGGCAATTAGGGTGACCAACCATTCTGCATTTTAAGGTATTTTGTAAATGTCCTGTGTGTAACATCATTTGTTCCACAATTGTTTCGATTCTTATCTGAACGAATTTTCATGTTATTGTCATCGGCACAAATTTTCACCGTACGCATGTTTCCTGCTATCTAGCTTCAACTTAAACTAATCTTTGCCAACAGTATGATCTTTGAAAGTGCAAAGAAGCGGGCTATAGCATATTTGGAGATGTACCTTCCGACTTCTGGGTTACCTTTAGTTCGTGGCATGGTGTGGTGCGTGTGGCCATTCTTGTGATAACATTTATGCTATAAAATGTCCAATACTTATTTTATTATTTCAGAGTTTGTTGTCTTTTGAATGTTTTCATTTAGTTTAAGGGTCTTCAAACCACAAAATTATTCAATAAACACGAGTGAAATGTATTTTTCTATGTTATTACTTCATTACTTGGTCATAAAGTTGGGAATGCTTTAAAAATGTTAAAATTTTTGTTTTAAAATTACAGCTGAAAATGTGGCTGTCCCCAAAAATTGTAGAATGGCCCCTTTTTTTGACTCTCTTGTCCCTGACTCCTTCTTTCAACAGTTGGTCATCCTAATCACTAATGACAACCGAACAAGACCAACTTCAGTTAATTTCACAGTTGATTACGGTCTACATGGAAAAACCAGTTCAAGTATTATATTAGATATTTTAATGTAGGGTAGAGAATTTAGAACAAGAAATTTGAAAGCAGCTTATCAGGAAAACATTGTGAGATGCTTGTTAACATAAATATTTGAACCATAATGGACACTTTTACTTCTCTGCCCATAAGATAGATACTATAGGTAGAGGAAGTATTGTTTTCGGCCTCCAAATTCGAAGTTGAGTTTTTAATGTAAATAGACGTTTTGAGGACCCCTGAATCCAAAAATACCATGTTCGGAAACATGTCTGTTCGTCTGTGAACAGTTAGCTCGAGAACGGAAAATCGTATGAAAACAAAATGTTGTATTTGAGTCAGGTACCCTCTGAGGATGTGACACGAAGGTTGACAAGTTTGTCTTATTTTTAAGGGAACTTTACATGAAGAAATTTTTGATTTTCTCAAAAACGGCTCTTACGATTTTCTTTAAATTTTGCACATGGTTTGCTTATACCAAGAGCTAAAACTTTTGATTTTTTTTAATTATCTGAAGGGTAGTTATAAGCCACCTACTATTATTATGTGCTCTTTGGAACATAGCCTCTTGTTCTATATCAGAATGTGAAGTGAGAAAAATGTATTGGCCATGCTTAAAGGAAAGAAAGTTACGAGATTTTATTTGGGTAATGCATCCTTCGAGATTGAGCAGTGTGATGTGGTAACGACATTCTCTTAATTTTTACAACCAATTTACGTAAAGAGAATATCATACCCAATAATTATATTTTACCTAGAGGCTAAATTTTATTTTGGCAGAGGAAGTTATGTGAATTTCACATAAGATTTTTTAATACTAAAATGCAGATTTGGCCCTTTCTTGATTTTTCCACAGTCTATTTTAATTATGTCACAGGAATTTGCTTACTAGCATGCTTCAAAAAGAATAATAATAAAATAAAAAGGAAAGTTCGAAAGTGGTGTATTTCCTTAAAAAGAAGTGAAGAATTGAAATATTAGTAGAATGTCACACCTGAACTTGCATTTGCCGCTCCCATCTTTATGTTGCTGGGAAAGAAATGCTGCTTTGATACTAAAATATGCAACAGCAAAAACGCCGAAAATCGCTTATGAGACATAGCCGGAGGGGGGGGGGGGGACAATTCACTCTGACGAAAGCCTGGCAATGACAACCGTGGAATTTTACAAAATGACAATTTAGTTTTCTCCAACCCTTGACATAAAAAAAATGGGTGGACTGTATTGGGGACGCAGGCGTGGAGTACGTGAAACATATTGTGCATGCTGCCTAAATCTAGTGGACTCCATATGTTACGATTTGTTCTCATGACCACATGCCCCCCAATCCTGCCGTCTGCCTATGGCAGATGACTCAGCGGTCGGGTGGTAGGCCTTGTCCCTTCAGGGATGTAGCGCCACGGAGGAATTTATAAATGGAAAAGGCACTATATAACTTGCTTCTCCTATGTTTCAGCTTATTATTTAATATTTTAAAATCAATATAGATATAGTTTAATATAATTCTCTGTTAAATTTTTACATCTATAGTAAGGTGTGACATAACATGTTAACAATCATTTGACTGCATTATAGTCAAGGTCCTGTCTATTCAGTACCAAGAATGTAATAAGCCTGCTGTGCCCGTCGTTTCTGCATTAATTTCTGTTCAGGCATCACATATTTCCATTACATTCTGTTCTTGCGAGTGGCGGCAAGTGACCCGCCATACAGTGGTGATAAAGGAGCTAAAACCCCTCCTGTCCCCCAGATTAGAATGATTCTTCTTTAAATTAATGTCTCATTATCACTGAAGTTCAATTAGGGACAAGAATGCAAATTAGTTTAAAACATTTCACACATAATGTTTAAAATCTTTGATTGGATTAATGATTAGTTTTCGCCGTACGAAACAGAAATTCGTAAAGATTTGAAATGCATTAGTTTTCACCCCGAATGAGTACAAATCCGCATCATAAAGTTTGCTGCAAGACTCATAGTGACAGAATATGATAAAATCTTCTGTTAATAGCAGTAATTTCAACTTATCACGGAAGTCGAAACAATGTAGTATGTTTAGTTCTGTAGTAACTGCAGTAACAACAATTAATGTTAAATTCTCAGACATTCCATCATTTACCCTAATTAGCTGATTGTATAATGCCGTCTTCTAACTCTCATTTGCTAGACCGCATCACACGATCGCTCCGTGTTCGTTTGCTGTAAATCTTTGTGTTTTCTTATGAGAAGGGACCCGTGTTGATCAATACCAGAGTGTAACTCTATATCTTGTTTGAATGTATTTTTATTCGAAATAATTATATATTATTACCATCTAAATATTTGTCTCTTGGTCTTCGCCTACGACGATTGGGGTGTAAGATCCCTGAAAGGGGAGGTAAACCAATTAATGAAACAAAAAGTCTGCAGACGCGGATAGGTCTATATCTCAGAAAACTTAGAATTTAGTAAAAACTGTAGCTTGCATTTTCCTGCACATTTTTGTTCCTTTGTTCTGATGTTTCTATTTTAATTTGTTTAATAATTTGGGTTGTATTCAGTGTATATTGTGTTTCTTTGCTTTCTGTATACTGATTTTAAGAAGCATTTAATTTTTGTTCTGCTTTTCTTTATTTTTAAAATGTTGATTTGGTGTTCTTTGTTGTATGGCAATCTTCAGTGGCAGGAAGAATAAATAAATCTTTCAGAGTATCTCAACCCCTCCCAGTATAGCAATCCACTTAATTCGATGGCTTTCTTAAAATTTCTCTTATATAGGCCTGCGCTGTATATCAGTTTTTCAAACGAGAGTATAACTTAACACTTTATTCATTTCATTTTTAGTAATCGTGACATAAATATTTGTATAGGAAACTTGTTATTTATAATTTGAAGGCTGATGTCGAGTTTCATGAAATCAGGTGCGAAGGTTATTTTCTTACTCTCTCTATTTAGTCTCTTGATTAAGCAATATACACGGTATTATCCTGTAGGCTAATTAATACGATATTGAGTTCAGGGATATCTTGTTAGCGTCGAAAGTTTGTAATTATTTACAATTCTCTCTAATTCTGTTCATGTATCTTTGTGGTGTCCTGCTCCATTATCTTCTTGACTTGTGAATATTATTCAGTTTTGAAGCTGTACCAAAAGATGTATATTGCGTAAGTAGGGCCAAATACAGTGTATATAGTTATTTTACTCTACTCGTATGTAGATAATTCCACTGCAGTGGGCTAAGCGACGCTGTACCCACGCGATGGATCCTGCTTCGATTCCTAGTTGGTTCAAGTTTTCTGCTTGGGAGTTTTCCGGGGGTTTTCCTCACCTGTGAGACAAATGTCGGGAAACATTAGGCCATTTTGGCCGTCATTATCAGCTTCGTCCCATCCGCGTCTCCTTAGACAGGAATGAGTCTTCATGTTGTTTCAGAGGTGGCCCCGGTATTGGTCTGTTCACTCATTCGGGGAGCCCTCCATGTCTTTGTCTAGTAAAAAGAATTGTGATGCATAGACAATTTTTCTCCCGACAGGTCGAGGTTCTGAAGGCCCGGGCGGTGTGGATAGCATAAACTTCCCTACGACGGGAAAGATAAAACTGAAGGAAGTAAGATTGATGTTCGAGTATACTGAGCACGTTTGAATGTGCAAACTAGGCGCCTACACCTGAATTCCTTTCAACAAACGTCTTAGGCTCAATGCACAGAATTGGCGAAGGGGCAATGCAGGCGAGGCACAGACGAGTTTAAGTTCCGCAGAAAGGCCAGCCAGTTTATTCTAACCTAACCTTCAAATTGTATTTTAGAATCTCATTTTTCACTTTGGTCCAGAGCACGAAACATATTGTGTTTGTAAAACCTCTACCAACAACCTGTTCAACTATATCCTAATTCGGTATTCATTTTTATATAAAAAAAAAGTGGCCTATAAACTGACGGTTGTCTCGATATTTTTGCAAGCCACTGCATGCTACGTCTGTTCAAGAGTTTACTCCATGGAATAAGAGTACTGTCTTTGAAGATATATTATACCTAACTTAATGTTTTAACTCTTTGTGCACTCTTGGTTTCTTACGTCATTTTTACTGGGAATCCCTGGTCAAGAGCACGGTCTCCAAGGTAACAAACAGTGCATGACTTGTGTTTAACTTTGCTCATCTCCTGCAGCATTAATGTTGACTTGGTCTTCTTAAGTAAAAACTCTCATAGATGTCTTCGTATAGGCCTATTAAACAATCTCATCTGAAATCTTATTTTAGTGATATAACGATACTTATTAGCCTAAAATATGCTGTTTATCTTAATTATCTCGAGTTCTTCTTTCGTTTCATCCTCTTTGGGGTACGTTGAACCAGTCATTTCTTTGTGTGTTGTTCCTTCCTAAGTGCACAGTATTTCTTAATTCTTTGTTTCTTTCTGATTTTCTTTTCCTCCAAAATAGGTTTGGATTTCAGCGTCGACCTGTCTTGGAACCTTGTACTTTCGTCTTTAGTTATTATTTTAGCCGCTCGGTCGAGTAGTGAATTTTCTGTAATTTTTAACTCGACTAGGCCTTTTTTAGGTTTCTTTAACCAGTTGGGTTTTGTTTTTCGGTTGCGGAAGAACTCAAAGATTTCTTTGGTTAATCTATCAGAGTGCATTCTGAGAAGATGACCATAGAAATTTACCCTCCTTTTTTCGCATATTATCTGAAAGTTTTTCAATTTTCTTGTAGAGGGATTAATTCTTGATGTATATTATCTTATATCCTGAAATTTTGGCCCTGTGATTTTTCTTAAAATTTTCCTTTCCTTTAGTTCAAGTTTCTCCATCTGGCCTTTGAAATTCATGTTTAGCGTTTCTGCCGCGTACAGTGCTTCTGGTTTAATTACTATTTGTAATGTTTAATTTTTAAATGTTTATCTCGAGTTCATAATAGCCTATAAGGCATTTGAAGAATTGCTGTATAACTATATTATCGGTACTCAGGTAATCCACCCAACAGTTATTCTTTGAAACATTTTCTGTAATCCCTATTAGTTGCACTATCATAAGATATAATGCAATTTTAAATATTTATTAACCATGAAGGTAATGTATCCCTTTGGATATGTTTGTAAAAAATAACGGAAAATAAAGACGCAGAAGAGATAAAATTTCGTGCAAAATTCCAGATTTTTGTGTATATAGTTTAGATTCACACCAATATTAATAATCTTTAAAATTGTTTAGCCCTGACAGAGATTAAAACTTTAGATATTGGCGATACTTAAGATTTTAATTTTAAGACGAAAAATAGTACATCAGGGAAAAAGAAGTTGGGAAACGCTATACGATATCCAGTTGAGTTACAAGTTTGCATCTTATATATGCATATAATGTAGTTTTATACAGAGTCGTATGAGCAACACCGCAATACCTTCCATGATATAGAGGGGGACATAGACAAGCAACATTTATTAGGAGATTTATGCTCTATGGCGTAAAATGTGTATGCTATAGAGCATTAAAGTCATTTCAATTTGGTGTTCATAAGTCAATAATGAAGTGAAATAGAACATTTTCATTAAATTGATTTCACTCCTTCTTAATGGTCGATAAGAACCTTATTGCGGTTTTCTTAACTCCTCACTGTTGAGCCTCATTTCGTAGCAGTTCTATTGGGGTTAAGCTTTATCTGGGCGCCAGCCATGCAATTACATAGCGAATTTATTTGTCTTACCGCTATCCCAAGCTGCCAGCCGGTCATCGAACACAGGACATCCTTCTCTCAGAGCAGACAGACGACACTTGGCTTGGATAAGGTTCTAACATGAATTAATACACAGGTTTTATATTTTACCATAACCAAAATATTCGTGGTTTATTTGTTCACCAGATAAAATTACACTGAGTCACAATACACTGTTAAATCCATCCTGGAAATCGCTCCCATGGTGACCCCAAGTTACGATGTAAATGACGATTAGTTTACTGGATCAGGTATCTAGCTAAACTTAGGCCACATCGAGCCTACCACACTGTATACCTTGTGATATACTTCTATATTCTACATATACTTTACTGGCATGCTACACGGGGCAGTCATATGCTCCCGTTTCCTAGACAACACTTAATTTCTTTACGTTAATACTATCCTAACCTTTGATCCTTCTCGTGTCGAAATCAAGTAAGCGAGTCTACATCCCTCTCGATCGAAATCGAGTAACAGAGTCTACATCCCTCTCGATCTAAGTCGAGTATCAGAGTGATATCTTCACTCCATGAAAATCAAAACTATCTGAGTATTTTGACATGAAAATACACGCCCTTACTGAACTGTGATTGGTTACTTATATATTAAACGATATTAGTGGCTATTGTCATAATCATGGCTTAGCCAATAATATCGCTGTCCTTTGAACTAGCAAAATACCGACAGTTCACACATAAATTACTTTTCTCTCGCTAAAGCCTTCCTGATGTCATGCTCGTGCATTTAATTCGTAATTTAGAGATTACGTGAAATTACTTCATTGCTTCCTCTCATAACAAGTAAGCGTGCTTTATCTTACATCTATAAGCTTAAACTACACTTTCGCAAACTTAGGTTTTACGACCAAATACTAAAGTATCATTTTATTTTATTGATGCTCTTTTGTGTTCTAAAATCTTCTTTCAAAGAGCTGAGTCCTGTGTTATGACAGGCTCCGAATTTATTAGCCCAGGTACAAGCCTCTTTCCGTGGGAAAGGAGTCTTTACCTGCACCTTGAAAAAATCTCCCTACAGTGCTATTGCGAATCCAGTTTTGAATAAGCAATGAATGCATATTAATTATATTCGTTACTATATTCTACATAACATATTATTTAAGCCCTAATTAAAAACTACCACAAGTGCCCCGAGGAATACAAATTTAATAGTCTGAGTGTATACTCTGATTACTTAAGATGGTATTTCTCGCATCTCCCGAAACTTACTAGAAAAGTATCAATGACCCTCTTCATTCATAGTTGTAAAAACAGCTGGGTCTACACAGTGTTTACAAAACAAACCCGTGTTTACTCCTGTCATCTGCAACATTCTACCTGCATGTTCACCCTTCTCCTTACCCTTGAAAAAGGTTCATCACCTATTACGTTAACATTATGACAGTAAATACTCTTACACCAATAACATGCAAACATTTCTTCACTCATACAAACACAGCATTTTACTCACGCGAATGTTTCATTTAAACCTCCTTTTTATTTCGTGTACGACACACACGACTCATTTATTCATATATATATGCATTCTTTCGTCCTTCTTACACTCATCACAGCGCCTGTGAGATGCTACGTTTATTCACACCTTCCACTAATAAGATAATATGAAAACTTTGCATTGGAATTTGATCGACCAGCTGTCCCGTTTCCACATCACTTACACAACTCACACACATGCCACCATTATTTCAGCAAACATGTTTACCTTACACAAAAACATGACAGTTGCAATAATATCTACAATTTAACTTGGAATGATTGCATTTAGGTTTTTAACAAGACTCACATGGTGCATTCCCATTCTTTACACTTCTTCAAAAGTTAAAGATTGAATCGACCTACAAATCGGTTCTTTTTTTACGATCGAAAGCCTCTATCGTAATATCATATTCTTCATGAATAATTATTCTATCATGAATACTCTTTTCATAACAATCAATCATCTATTAATTGACCTGGAATCTCCCTCTATCGTAATATCATATTCTGACTATCACTTGAAACTTCCTCTTTTATCGCTTCCTTCTCGACGCATATCTAATCAATTTATTCTTACAAACTTCCTGTAATGTCACGTGTGACCCACTAACCACCATGAAAAAGCATATGCCGTAAATTTATTACTTTAATTTAATATCTTCCTCTAAAACATTTATTTCTCACAAAATATTCTTCCTTCAAACACCGCCGTGCATAACAATCAATACTTCTTATCTTATTCTTCCACAATGACTTGCAGCTTTGTATCTTTGTTTTTATCTCAATTCTATAAAATTCTTCAAAATACTTTATCCTCACGTCTCTTACTGTTTAATACTTTATTTTTTTTTTTATATAAGTATGCTAATTATTCATATCTTGAATGTACCATCCTGCATTTACTTAATGCATTTCGCGTCTGATTTGTATACTGATTGATGAACCAACTTGCTTATTTAAAAATCTCCTTCTTTGATAACAATCTATATAAATTCCTCTGACCAGCTATTTAATGTAATGTCTGACACGCGATTTCATAAGACTTCCTCAATATTTATTTCCAACTTGTCACATTTATTCCCTCTAAATTCAATATTTCTACGGTACCTTGTTTAATTCAAAGATGCATTCATCTAAAAGTCGCTCATTTGTCTGTTACTTTTTCCTCCATTATCCCCGGGATTATCTATCTCCCCTACTTCTTCAAAAACGACTAGCGAGTTCTATGACTTCACTGTCTAAATAAACTTCATCTTATCTTGGCTAGCGCGTTCTTTGACTCCGCTGCCTGAATAAACCTTCGCGTGGGCGCATTCCGCTGCCTCTACGCACACAATAATAACTTCATCATAACACGGTAACTTCTTTCTCAGAGCTTCTATCATCTTTGACTGCATAATTCTCCCTCACAAACGGTACGCGTATCATAATTCCTTCTTTGTTCAGCAATGTGACATTATTTCTTTAAACTTAATTCTGCTTTCAGACTAGCAAAAATCGTATTCTGGTATCAGATTTTATACTGGAATTTAACTGGTAGAAAACATACATTGCCATTTTTTTTCTATGTCCATATTTAGCATTCTTTGGTTATCAATCGTATAAAGTACATTTACGCCTTCCTACTTTTGCTCACTATTAATATTATTATTTTTGTTTAAATATTCTTTGCATTTAAATGTTTAATTTCTTTTCTTTTCTGTTATGCATTTATTTTGTTTAGCATCCTCGTCTCCCTTATTCCTACGGCAAATGTATTCATCTGGCTTTATGTTTTACAGGGTATATTTGTAACATATTTACTGTTATTGGGTTAACTCCTCCTCACCCCTCCTGTACTGACCGCTTTCATCCGTGTTTACGCTCCTCGAGTTGTGTACCGTTGCCTGCGGGTTTAAATCCGCCTCGTCCAACTGGTTATTTTCAGACAATGCGTTTTCTTGGCCATGCTGGCTCGCATTTCTGTTGTTTCCACGAAATCTTCCCCCTCTTCCACGAAAACTTCCATTATTTCTCCTGACATAGGGTACGCCGTCTGAAAACTCAATATTATTCACTTGCCTTTCCCTAGTGTTATTGTTATTGTTTTCATTCTGTCCACGATTCGGCCCCCTGAACTGGTTACCGTGATTCACCCCTCGGTTCCTGTCCATATTTCGTGAAGGGTAATACGGACCATTATTCCTACCGTCTCCATCCGTCCTGTTCCTAGGTCCTGAGTTCGTATCCCTCGGCCTGTTAAATCTATTCTCCCCACTGTTACGCCTTGCACTCGCATCGAAACTAGACAAGACTTCAATGGCACGACTATATGTCGTTAAATTAGCTACAGCGAGGACATTGTGAACCTCCGGCTCAAAATGCCTTTGAATTAACTGTATAATCGATTTCTCGTTTAAACAAGGCTCGAGCAATCTCGCCCGTCCGACCATGGTTACAAAGTAATCTACTAATGAAGTATTCCCCGCATGCTTATAACGTCCATTATACAGTTCAATCCTGACTTCTGCTTTCTTGTTCTCTCCCCAATACCGGTCTAAAAACAATTCCTTGAATCTTTCGTACGTGCAGCTTGGGCCTATTGTCAAGTCGAACCAATCTTTCGCCTTGTGACGTAATGCCCGCGAAATCATAAGCATTTTATATTGCTCTGGTACGTGTTTTAGGAAAAAATACTCGTCCATACTCCTCAAAAATGCTTGTGGTGTCTGACTAGCATTTTCCGCGTAGAAAGGTAAAGTGACTTCGTTGAACAATACACTATTCACGTGAGTCTTATCAATACCGCCTGCAAACATCCCTAAACTCTCATTTGGTCCAGCAGTAACCTGCATGACGTCAGAACTTGGGCCTGCCACAAACATGTTCCCGTTAGTCATATTTTCATTTGACCCTCTCGTGACGTTATTTTCCTCACTCTGAATTTCAGCATGATCACCCGATATGACGTCATTCTGGACACTACTTTCCCTTGACCTTACACTACACGCCTCCCTCGATATACATGATATCTCCTTACTTATTCCTGCAACATCCTTATTCAATTTATCCTCAATCTGCTTGACTTTTATCATTACTTCTGCCTGAATTTCTTGTCTAGATCCTTTTATGGCCTTTTCTGCCTCTAGTACCTTCTTAGATAGCTCAGCTGTTTTATCCTTGACCTTCTCGATGCCTGAACCTACCTCACATAATTTATTCATTATCTCTCCCTTAAGGTTATCTACTTTCGTTTCCACATTTTTATTCACCCTGGCCTCAGTTTTATTTATCTCTTCCTCAACTACTTTAATTTCATGTCTAACCCTCTCTTTGCATTTCTTGTCTTGAACGCCTATTTTATCATCTAATTTCTCTAGCATTCTCTGAAATTTCTCATCTGTTTCCCTACTAGCCTGAATGATTTTCTGCTCAAGTTTCTCATAATTACTCTTAGCCTGCTCACTACTCGCTTCAATTTTATTATTTGTCTCCTTAGATTGTTGGCTTACAGCTTCGATTTTATTATTTGTCTCCTTGCTAGCGGCTTCAATTTTCTTGGACTGAGCCCTCATTTCCCCTAACAGGTGAGCAAACATAGACTTTACATCTGTTGGCATGATAACATTAGTATTTATTACAGGGTCTTCAGAATCTCTTTCTAGGTCATTGCTAGCACTAATCTCACTTTCAATAACTTCCCCAGCTGTCCTAATTGCCTGTTCAACAAACTCACCTCCGTCAGGTGTCCTACTTTCTGAAGAATCGGTTCCTGGAACCCTATCCATATTTTCAATATCACTATCCAGCTCCTGGCTGAAAAAATTCTGCCCTCTCCCGAGATCTGAATCCTGCTCCATATTCACTTTTATACAATGCCCGCTTCTAAGTTTCATATACCTGTACTTACTCAGCCTTGTTTATAACAAACAACACAACACAAAAAATCATGCAACACAACATACAAATACAATCTTTACAATTTTCCCTATAATGTTCTCGCCAAATAATTTTGAGTGTTGATATCTACAGAGCTGTCTTAAATTTTCAGCCTGTCTAAATTTATTTTAATTTAATGTACTTTGATTTTAAATTTCAATAACTGATTCTTTATTGAATAACTTTATCTGCAATAAAAAAAAAACTTTCTAAAAACGTTAAAAGACTGTTATTATTCTTTTTTTCAATTTGCTATTGATTTTAAGAGATATCAACACACATATGTATTTTAGATCTTATCTTTGACTGGTGTCATCCCTCGGTGCATCCATTTGTACCACGTTCCTCTTCATTCTTCGTCAATTTCCCTGGTGTCTTCATTCTTCTTGAATTCCCCTGGTATTTTGTTCTCATCCGCCGCTGTCGCTGTCCTCTGGGTCTTTCTTCTTTGCTGTGAAGATTGTTTCTCAACTGTGGTTCACTTCAAGCATGGTGCTTAAATTTCGTCGATCCTCTTCCATTTTTTTCGTAGTAATTTGTCGTCGCCTCACTGTTGGATTATTTTATTGCAAGTCGAGCCCCAGGCCTTGGGAAACCATTTTATATCTGGTGCTCGTATTATCCTCGGATTTACCCCCGTTGACGTGCGATTTTATAGTAGTTATTTCGGCCTCACTGTTGGGCACCATTTTATAGCGGTTTTCTTAACTCCTCACTGTTGAGCCTCATTTCGTAGCAGTTCTATTGGGGTTAAGCTTTATCTGGGCGCCAGCCATGCAATTACATAGCGAATTTATTTGTCTTACCGCTATCCCAAGCTGCCAGCCGGTCATCGAACACAGGACATCCTTCTCTCAGAGCAGACAGACGACACTTGGCTTGGATAAGGTTCTAACATGAATTAATACACAGGTTTTATATTTTACCATAACCAAAATATTCGTGGTTTATTTGTTCACCAGATAAAATTACACTGAGTCACAATACACTGTTAAATCCATCCTGGAAATCGCTCCCATGGTGACCCCAAGTTACGATGTAAATGACGATTAGTTTACTGGATCAGGTATCTAGCTAAACTTAGGCCACATCGAGCCTACCACACTGTATACCTTGTGATATACTTCTATATTCTACATATACTTTACTGGCATGCTACACGGGGCAGTCATATGCTCCCGTTTCCTAGACAACACTTAATTTCTTTACGTTAATACTATCCTAACCTTTGATCCTTCTCGTGTCGAAATCAAGTAAGCGAGTCTACATCCCTCTCGATCGAAATCGAGTAACAGAGTCTACATCCCTCTCGATCTAAGTCGAGTATCAGAGTGATATCTTCACTCCATGAAAATCAAAACTATCTGAGTATTTTGACATGAAAATACACGCCCTTACTGAACTGTGATTGGTTACTTATATATTAAACGATATTAGTGGCTATTGTCATAATCATGGCTTAGCCAATAATATCGCTGTCCTTTGAACTAGCAAAATACCGACAGTTCACACATAAATTACTTTTCTCTCGCTAAAGCCTTCCTGATGTCATGCTCGTGCATTTAATTCGTAATTTAGAGATTACGTGAAATTACTTCATTGCTTCCTCTCATAACAAGTAAGCGTGCTTTATCTTACATCTATAAGCTTAAACTACACTTTCGCAAACTTAGGTTTTACGACCAAATACTAAAGTATCATTTTATTTTATTGATGCTCTTTTGTGTTCTAAAATCTTCTTTCAAAGAGCTGAGTCCTGTGTTATGACAGGCTCCGAATTTATTAGCCCAGGTACAAGCCTCTTTCCGTGGGAAAGGAGTCTTTACCTGCACCTTGAAAAAATCTCCCTACAGTGCTATTGCGAATCCAGTTTTGAATAAGCAATGAATGCATATTAATTATATTCGTTACTATATTCTACATAACATATTATTTAAGCCCTAATTAAAAACTACCACAACCTGATTATTAATTATTCATCAAGTCTTTTATTAACTTATCATTTGTTAGAGTTTTCATAATCTGCATAATTTACAGACAAATCACATGTCTGAGATGGCCTCTGCATTAATTTTTTTTAAAATTAATATCTCTGTTAACAACGAAGCTCCTTTTGTATCCTTTTCCTAGTATTGGAAGATATGGACAATATTTTGCACAGTTGACCTGACCTGACACAAATCCACTGTTCCTTTGTTTTTCATTGTTTTAAAGTTTAGAAGTCAGTGGCGTGCATAACCTTGGGAGATATTATGCTATAGTATAAAACACTGAATCCAAAGAGCAAAAATCCTAATAAAAGTTGTTTGTCTACGTCCCCTCTATATGGACGGGAATATTGCAGTATTGTTCATTAAATTCTCTATTTATACTTGCTATCGAGGCCTACTTATAAGGTAATAAAAATATCTAATCCTTGTTTCATGTAGTGCGTGCATAATGATGATCAACGAAATATACTTTGGTTTTATTAGTACCGTACAATCTTTCCCCGCACGCCGAAACCCGCCGCGGTATTGACAGTACCACTGCCTTCTATATCTTACAAGCCATGCTGCTTGAAATCTGACAACACAGGAGGTAGTCCTATCTGTGGTGGTCTGTGGGAAGCATTTGAATACGTTTTTAATACAGATATTTTTCTTTTTCACAAATACCGATTTTATTTAGGCGAAATCAGTAGGTCTATTATATATTACATAGCATATACTTGTGATGTGCATAATAACGTAATGCACGGCGACTCCACATAGCCTATCTGAAGGAATTTGTAGTTTTCAGTGTCTCCTCATACGTTATGATGTCGCGTTTTTTTCTTATTTTATTGGTAATAACCTCACTTATCCTGGTAGGCCTACGAGCTCTGTTATTTGACCCACAACAGAGTCATATTTTATTAAGCTGCTACACTTCCCTGGGTCATTTTGTACCACCACTGAGCTAGTTGTCCCAGGTTTAATATAACCTAGAACACTGATATCTCTTTTCTTGTCACATGCACTTTGTGGAAGACTACGCTCATGACTGTCGCTGAAAAGAATAACTTTGCCTAATTCCTTGGGAACACTCAGATTTCCGTTATTTGCTGTCAAGTCATTCATTCGTTCATCCTCCGGTGGAGAACTGTGTTGATTCGCCAGCACTTTTGAGGTTAAGGTTTGAATCCCGTTCATTATCTTCACCAAACTGCAGGAAAACGCTGGTAGTAATATTGGGAGGATAGGAGATTGCATATATACGATTTGGCGTCTGCCACATTGAAATGAATTAGGCCTACTGTGAGCAGCTTGATAAAAGTTCTTACCAGTAGAAGTGACTCTATTTCTCTTCAATTCTTCTTTAATACCAGCCAATTCTTCCTTAAGGACACTAATATCATACCGTACCTCACTCTGGTATTCATTTGTAGCTGATGAACATGAAATTCTTCTGTGAAAAACTGTTCTCTGCTGTACTCAATTAGAGGTGACGGTGTATATAAATCTCTCATTGTGTACACGGTTTTTACCTTCTCTATGCTCTCCAGTTGCTCTTCAGGTGTATCCAGATGTTCTCTAAACAATAGGCGATGACTGGGATTACTTTAAGCTGAAATATGCTTAATTTTTCGATAATTCTGATGGAGTACATTGCTTTATTTACGACATGTTCATAGCCGATAGGACTACCGATGCAATGTTGCCAGATTTAACATCATGGCTTGACAGTACCATAGAAAATACTTTGGAAACACTAAAGTACTTATGACACTAGCAGACGGGTATCTAAGATCTGGTAGCATGATATCTTATGATACGGTATTACTATAAGAGATTTTCCACTTTTTCTTTTGTCATCATCAGCGAAATTTCTTAGGTACGAAAAACTATGGATAAGAGAAAATAACGATTTTTCTTCCTACAGTGCCAAACTCCCTAATTTCTGAATGCCAGAGAGTTAACTGGTTAATAAAACATAACTAGAGCCCTGTTTTCTAAGCAAAATGCATATTTATTTTCACAAACTCTAAACGTGAGCAGAAATTTTATATTTCTTGACAAGCAATTTTAACTTTATTTGAGAGAGCTTATTTTGTTTATTATGGGAGAAAAACTATTTTTCTGGCTTATTTCATGATTTTGAATTAAAATATTACATTTTACTCAAAACTGTCACATTAAAAGTGCGTATTTCATTCCTAGACTCATAATCTCCGGTTTCCTTTCTTTTTGGCGGGTAATAAAATATGCGTTATAAAGCACTGCGTCAGGTTTCTAAAACGCTTTCCGTTAAAAAAAAAAACGGAAATTGAAGAGGAATGCATCGAATAAGAACTGTGTTGCTTTTCACATGCGTCTGTGACGTCCTGCCACGTTGAAAGAATATTAATCACATTACAAATCGTTCCCCACTGACACACGCAGGAGCTTCATAAAAGAAAATCTGTGGATGACCTTCCTTACATAAGCCGAGAATAAGAATTTCTACAGAAATAATAATTTATTTGATTTTCTTGTCATTTGTTTTTGTTTATTTTGATGCTTGTTTCTGACATTTTTCAAGTTTATTTGCTTTCTTGTTTTACTCTTTTTTTTTTCTTCTTATAAATCCGGACCTTACCCATAAATAATTTTCATCTCGGGAGAGAAAGCAAATCTAATGGTACTGTATAATAATTGTGTACATCTGAGAAGGCAGCAGAAACAAACAAGCGTTTGAAATTTTTGTATTCATACGGTACGGTATATCCTACCGATTCTTTCAATGTTGCGGCCATGAAAAGAAGGATAAATAAAACATGTCAATAAAATGCTCTTTTAACACAGGTAGACAGAAATTTCAGTTAAAATGCAACTTGAGTATTATCACCTCTCACGCAGCGGGCCCGGGTTCGATTCCTGGTCGGGACAAGTTACCTAGGTGGGGTTTTTTCTGGGGTTTTTCCTCACCTTTGAGACAAATTCCGGGTAACTTTAGGCCCTTGTGGTCCCCAGATATCATCAGGCCATCATTATCATCTTCATCCTCATCCTCACCTTGTTCTGAGTGAGTGTATGTGTGAATGGTGTGTCTCGTCCTATGTGTTCGTGTTGTCTCGGAGGTGGCCCCGGCATTGGGCTGATCACTCATCCGGGGAGGCCCTCCATGTCCTTGTCTGGTCAAAAATGTATGTATGTGATCCAAAGATAATCCCTCTCCCGACAGGTCGCGGCCCTGTAAGGCCCGGGCGGCTTGGGTCGCTTAAATCCTAAATGGGAGAGGTTAAACTTCGAGAAAGAAGAAGAAGAAGAAGAAGAGTATTATCAAATCACTTTTGTTCAGTGATGATATCACAAACAGCCATAAGTTATTCGAGTTAAAGACAGTTGTTGTGCATAACTTCTGATTGATTAGCGTACTGCATCAGTTCGTCATGCTATTGCCTAAATTGCCAAGGTCATGTACTTTTACTACCGGAATAATTATGACTTCCTTTCAAGCATAGACTATATTACACATAAGCACACATATACTTATACCATAAAATTTATACGTTCATTCTATAGTCTAGAGCAGGCGTGGCCAAGTGGCAGCCCAGAGGCCAAATGCGGGCCTTGGAAGTTGTTGCGGCCCGCGGAAGAAAGAAAAACTATATAAATATAATAGTATCCGGTTGAAACAGCACGCAGTACCGTAGGTATAAGTAACAACACTGATAAAGTCAAGTTTAGAAGAAAAAAAATTGGACATTTTCCATCTTGTCAGAGGGGTTCAAGTGATATAGAAAAATTTTAAATGTTTAAAAATTTTGTGAAGATATTGAAATGATAATCAAAAATGTTATTTAAGATTTCCTGATGTTGAAGATATAAAGGACAAACTGTCTCTTCTTAAGGATCGCTTAAAAGGGAACATCAGGATAAAATTTTCAACTTGAAAAAGCTATGTGATTTTCAATTCGATCCTTTTCTTCAAACAGAAAAATGAGACAACTTTTCAGGCAAGTTTCCCGAGTTGACAGATTTTGGTTGTCAGATCATGTCTATGTTTGGTTTTGTGAATATGTATTTTGGAATGAAATTTACTTTTAAAAAAATAATTACAGGACTTGCCCACGTGACTGTTATCTGTTATAATTTTGAGATTAGGAACTACTATTCTCGCAAATCGGCTCATTTTCTCTCAATAAATTGTATTACTATCCTTTTCATTGAAATGGTGGACTGGTGTGACAAAAGCAGGCTATATTTTGTGAAAACAAACAGTTTCTCTTTATTTGCCACACTATTGTAAAATTGTTTGTATCATCTACAGCGAGTCTTCATAAATAACCTTTGCAAGAGGTGAGCCAACTGGTATAAGTTCATATGAATCAAAATGAAGTTATTTTGTTTCGGTCCTCATTTGACTTCTCTAAAACATTTGGCTCCGCAGTTCGTCTAAAGTTGGACAGGCCAAGTCTAGGAATTGGATCTGGGGTTTAGGACCTAAATTAATTTGCACAGCCAGCATTGGTTATAAAACTCTATGGGAAAATAGGCCATACAACTTAGTTACATGGTCATTGTTATCTTATTGAAAGGCCTATATTATTTATAACGAGAATAATAGTACTACGAGGGTGGACTGCACCTCAAAACGGAAGGTCGCGTGTTTGATCCACGATGAAATCACTGGAATTGTTATTGCTTTAACCCTGGTGGTTGCTTTGGGGTGCATTCAATCACTAACATTATTAGCAGCGGCTGTAGCCTTAGGCCTCATTCACATCGAAGCACTCTACCTTGCACTAGCCTTTGTAATATACCTCGTACAATACTTAATCGTAAAATGGGACATGCCATCAAAAGATTGAGATTACTATAATGCTCAGACTCTAGACTGGACTCTCGTACCAATCTTACATCCCAACTTATGCACCTCTTCAGTCAAGTCATGAGTAGGCCTATTATATTCAGGGATTGTATACATGGTGTGAATAAATCAGGTTGTCCACATTCTGGAAAGTCAGGGAAAGTGAAATTGGTCAGGGAAAATCAGGGAGTTTTGTAAAGTAAAGGAAATAGTCAGGGAAATTTGTAAAAAATATGGAATAATCAAGGAAAATAACTAGCTCCAGTGAGCGAAATGTGAGGGGCATGTGTTTTGCTCCAGACTGTGTAAGCAATTATCTTTTCAGTACTTGAGTCAGTCATTTCTTTTGTTGTTATGGGAACTGAGGAAGATGGATTTTTGTTTTGTTTTGTTTTGTTTACAAAAAAAACTTGAAAACATTGATTCTTTTGGTCAGGAAAAAGCACCGCCGTCTCGAGAATTACACTGCCTGTCTATGCTTAATTTTAACATGGAGTTCAGAGTATTGTTAAATTGCCTAATTTCTCCAGTAGAGGCGACACAGTTCACACCCAGATAGCATGAAATTCCAGCATATTTCAGTTTCCGAGTTTATACTTCAGAGGGCAACACAGCATACGGTAATGTAAAGGGTATTGCAGCTGGGTGTGAAAGGTGCTGCCATCTGTAATGTCGCCGCGTACGCAAAATTAGCCGGACAAAATTAGGACAGGCAGTGTATACACGAGTAATACAGTCTAGAAGGCAGTTGGAAAAAGTAAGTTTTTAGTCATGGAAATTTTGGGAAATTTGTTTTTAAATTTCTGTGGACAGTGGACACCTTGATAAATTGAATTGAATAGAGTTTGGTATATTTCTATCCTCACTCCCCAGCTCATTATTCAGTTCTCTGCAGCATTTGTTGATGCAAGAGTAATTATTTGTAATCATGAATAATGATAGAGTAATGATAGAATAATGATTGAGTAAAAATAATGATAGAGTATTATAAGAACACTATTACGGGACAAAAACAAAAAATAATTATAATAGCACATTACTTACTAAGTTTCTTTTATAAATAAACATCCGCCATTCTCTTTTATTCACGTTGAAATAATGCATCTCTTAGAATAAAATTTACGAGCCTCAACCCCCAGGAATCCAAACAGTCTCCATGGTCTGTATAAAAGAAGTTAATAAATAATGCATAGGTGCAGACCTACTTCATATTTTTATTTTTTGTTATTTTAGTATTTTAACTGGTTCAGTTTTCATTTGCAAGTTTTATTGTGGTTTTTATTGTTATTAATTTTGTTTTAGTTTCCTCATTGGGAGATGTTTAGCCTTTACGCCATTGGAGAGGTTTTCGAACGTAAAAACTCCTGATGTCCTTTCTTTGGGAAGGATTCGCTAGTCTCGAGTCGTAGATTTTTAGCACTTTGAATATTTCGAAAGATAAAATCATTGATCAGAATTAGCAACCTCTTCGTGTTCATTTTTTAGCTTCCTTCCCTAGAATCCCTCCATACGCTATAGACAGACCATTTCTGTCCTTGACACTATTTATTAGACTTCAGAATTGACAAAATCTCCCTGGTTTCAGAGACCTCATTCACTTTGCTCAAAAGCGGCACCAAACTCTGAACGCTGCTTATAGACATAATTTCTATCATGTAAATGATTTCGTTTTAGAATTGTTGTAAGGAAATTGTGGTGGTGATGGTCCTATTAGCGTCCATCACATTAACTATTGTAACATAAAACAATGGGTGAATAGAAATTTTAGGAAATATCCTGAGAAAGAGATGAAAATTACTCAGATGTGAATCATTTGCATACTAAAACATGATGCGATTATACTTGAGCAGTAAGCTGTTGTAAATAGTAGAATAGTAAAGATTCCTACTTTCGTATAGGCTAATACCTTAGGGCTTAAACAATGATCATACTGATAGAGTCAAACCGTTTGGAAATAATGTGTTCAGGATGGCATGCTTAAGAAGTGGGGCTACTTAATTTGTTAAGAACGCGGTTTCAAGGGAAAATGTGTTATAGGCTATGGCAAAATTCCGAAATACCATAGGCGAAATACTATTTATTTAAATTTTAACCATTTAATTCATTATGTATCCTATGGGATTAAGTCCTTTGTCTTTAATTTGAAATAAGTGATGGAAAAGATATTGAAATAAATATTTAAATTGCGTGTAAAATAAAATATAGTAGGGCCTACAATAAATAAACTATAGGCATAATCACTGTGCTGTTTTCTTTGCAGTCCAGCATGGGTTTGTATATTGTTTGAGAAATCCAGTATCGTGCATTTAAGAGTTAATTATTTATCTGTTCATCTGTGACAGTATGCCATTATCTATATTTACATAAAGTCTATAACATATTGACCAATTAAAAATTAAACAAAAAATAAAGTAATTTGGCTTATGATATAGGCTAGCACTACTTCATACCAAAATTGCTCTAAGTTTTCCTTGGAATTATTATACAGACATAAGGAAATATGGTTTTAGCAATTTCTAATATGGTCTATAAAAGAGTTTGGTGCATGTATTGCAGCTAATAAGTATTGATGACATGTGAACATAAATGGAAGAAGTATGTTTTTCTTCTGTATTAAACATCATCCCACACAATAATTTACACATCAGAGTTTCGCATTCTTCTGCCCTCCAGGGCACTTTCGGCCTTGGTCTTACTCTCTTCTTTTTTATTTTTAGAAACTCAGTAACGTTTCATAAGACGTGTGAATGTAAATTCCTTACTATTAAGAATATAAAATGTTCCTGGAATTTTTTTCCATATGTTCATATTGTTAAAAGCTGAAATGGAAATGGGGAAAGAGGCTTAATTTATATCCATTTATACGCTTTTCTGGCGTATTCCAATATAATAGGAAGTTACGGAAGTTAGTTTTACTAGAAGTCACGAGTCTTAACACCTGACCAAAGCCATAGGTTGATTGTATTCTTTCTTTGGTATAAAACTTTCATTTATGATACCTAGGTCTATTTACTAGCGTTTTGGCTTATATTCTGCAGACATTTTATAGGCACGGTATTTAAATCATATCTCATTGGGAAAATACTGTGCTAACTTTTCTGATATCTAGACCTTTGACGGCTTACATTGCAATACAATTTTAACTTGAGTTCGATTATCTTGAATTACTAGTAGTATACATTATTACTATAATTTTTAATAGTAACTATTTATATGACATACTTCCTGGTTTTAAATCCAAAGTAATAACTTTACTTCATTCAAAATGCGTGTTTAATACGAAGTATATCATGCACTATTATAACGTTGATTACGAAATGGATAACCTTAAAAGATTAAAATTCGTGTTTTACTCGTAGTCTACTTCATTCTTCTATGCATTTTAACGTTATCTACCTAGAACGTTTACAAAAATTATTTTATTTTACTGTGCGACGTTTAATCACGAGGCCAAATTCTCATATACATTAACAAAAATTTAAATCGTTATGTACTACACCTTAGTACATAATAAGTAAAATTGATGAATGATATTTACAAAGCATTATGCCATTATTGTAAAGTTGAAATAAATTAAGTTTAAGAATTAGTTAATGTGACATAATACCAATGATAGCTGAGAAGTACGATACACTTTATTTCTTTCTAGACAAGGTTCTTTTTCAATATTCAGGTTTTGTATGGCTAAAGTATATTATTTTGGCTTAAAATATCGTCCTATATTAAAAAATTGTTTATAACAGTAATCAGTTATTCAAAATGGCGGTGCACAAATCTAATGTGAAACTGTTTACACGATAATTACCAGAGTTTTCAATATATTTTAGGATTGTTAAAAAATTATATTTCTAAAACCGACATTCAAGATATGGTTTATATTTATTTCAGTGTAAGTTACTTACCTCATTTTCACATTTGTTTACTTATACTCTCTTGCCTTAACTCTCTAGATATTTTATCAATAATGTTTCGTAATAACTACTTCCATGCAGTCCAATAATCCAGACAAGATACATGACTTTCACTAAAGTTTCCCGAAACAGTTTCCCCTGTCAAACTTTTGGGACAGTATATGAATTGTCTTTCTAATTCACTACTCACCTGCACTGCGTACGGCCGAAATCCACAGAACCAAGAGCGTCAAAATGTAGAGTGATGATGTCATCTGCAACAATGGTGATAAGATGCATGTAGTTGACATCTTGGGGTTCATGTTTAAATAGTGGCATTTACTGTGTTATCAGTAGTAAATCACCACTGCACTTTACTGAGTTATAAAATTATCGTTTAGTGATACTAAAACAGTTGTGTGCCGGGATTTTATAGTAGCTGTTGATTTTTAAATAGCGTCAGCCTACTGCTTTTACTCTGTGAAATTTTCTAAAATTCACTGGAAGCTGGCTGACCATGTCCTGGCCTTGAATCGGGAAGGCCGATGTGAATCACTTCAATGCGGAATTTCCAGTGCGACGACGGACACGCAAGGAGTAACAAATCCCATGAGCAATGTCATCGCCGAGGTTTTTTTTTAATAAGTACAATAAATTTACCTGCCTTGCTTTTTCGTTGGTACGTCGGCTCACATATAAAATGAAGTTGCTGTTCCAGTTAACTAACTTATTCTGAATCCACATAGAGTATTTAAGATCTTTATTACAACTATGGCGTGATTCAAACTAATTTCGCGAATTGCGTAAGTGTGACGCCTGTGCCAAGGTGACCGCGGATTCTTGACGATTGTACGTAATTGAAGACGAGTTGGTAGTTACCTCTGGTTCCGCAGCGTGTCGTGGTTCCAGCTTCACTGGAGGATCTGGTCACTGGTGCGCCACTTATATCTGCCCCTCCACAACAATGTGAGGCTATTTGTTTCTGGAACAAGACCATGGATTCCATGAACGTCTTAATGTTCATACAAAATTTCAGTCATGTCTGCCGTATGAGATCTATGCATAGGCGCAGAATTTGGCGGAGGGGGGTAAGGTACTTTCTGCCCTCAATATTTAACTTTTTATCATACAAGGCCCTTGTATAACTACTAAATATTCAATTCTTGGCCCACCAACAATACCGTCTGCGCCTCTAGATCTACGTTGTAATATTTAATGGGAAATTTTTATTGAGCCAGGATTTTAGTTCGGGGGATACTCCCATGATTTGTTTTGTAAAACTGAGACTTGAAATTGCATTATATCGTCTTTTTTTTTCAGTTACAAACAAAACAGCCTTTTTAAACACATGCCACACTTTTGACTGTTCCAAAATAATAACATTTATAAAAAAAAGGCATAAAATGAAATTTGAAGGCTTAATTTTACAGCTGTTAATGCGTACTGCTAGTTCAATGTAAAATACCATAAGAGTAATAATAATAATAAGGTTAAGAATACTAAATAAGAAGTACATTTTAAATTAATGAAATTTTCGTAAGTTTTTCCTTATTTTCTTTTTTCTTTCTTTCTTTCTTTCTTTCTTCTTTCTTCGGGGAAAGGCCGGGCTCCTCGGGCCCCCTACCTGGCTACGTACCTGCCCCGTACTCTTACTTGCAGGTATGCCACTCAGTTAAATGGCAATACAGTATTTTGTTTCCTGTACGTCTATTTTTATATGTGTAGATAGTGACATATTCTTACAAGCCAATTGCAATAAAATGCAAAAAATATACTTGTAATACCCTAATAGTAAATTAAGAACGCTGAGGAATTTAAAAACAGAGTTAAAATTGACTAATTAGTCGGTGGCTATGTAACCTGAAATAAATTGTAATTTTAAGTACTGTATAATTTATACATAATATTAGTTTCTTATGAGGTTATTAGCATTAACTAGAATTGCTTTATATGTATAATTTGTATGTTTACATGTACGAGTATAATACCGTAGTAGGCCTAGTTACTAATGAGATATAGGCTTTCGAATGGTCTTAAAAAATGTTAGGATAATAAGCCAAACCCTACAGATTAGACCTATTATTGTGCATACATCTTAAAAGCGAAAATTTTTACCAAAATTATTTTTTTCGCTTTAACCTCCCCTCAAGTAGACTGCGGGGACACTTGATCGGTACAGATGTAGACGAATGCTGAACGCCCTGTACATTCACTCATTGTGACAACATTGAGCACGCTATGAGATGATTGGTTCCTTTATTTGCTTGTTCGTGATTCAGCTTGAAGGGCGGGGTTGTTCATTTATGCTGTCGCTATAGTCTTGTAGTTGTGTGCTCTAGTAGAAATTATGTTTGAGAAATCTATGCAAAATCAGTAACCTTCTGTTATACTAAATTGATCTCGTAGGGGAGACCGGACTTGGTTGTCACACGGGATGGTTGTCTCACTAGTAAGTAACTGGATACACAGTTGGCAGGAGCGATTGGTTTTAAGTGGGAAAGGTGCTTCCTTGACCATTAGCACCTCTTGCAGGTTCCCGCGAAGCAGGTGTTAGTTTTGTGTCCATTGTTGAAAGATTTGTGATTTGCTGTGTTGAAAATAACATTTTTGCTCTGAAGTTTACTTCTACTTCATCGTAAACGGATAAGTTTACAAATATCTTCTATATTACGTTAAACAATACATTTATTTAGGAGTATATTGCTATATTCTTTTCGGCTTTTGCTTGGTAGAAAACCTCGCTAGAGCAATGGAATTCCAAAATGGCGTGACTTCCATCCCCGTCCGGATTGGTTGTCTCATGTGACAACCAACCCAGTCCAACTTAAATATGGTTAATATGTATTGTTTCAGATGAAGAAAGCAGTAAATAGAGCTAGCGATTCTTGAATGATAAACAATCCTAGAAGAGCATGGCAATATAAGACATCCCGGGATTCTGAAAATTGCATTTCCTCAGGCAATGGCTATGCAAAATATACAGTCAGGGTATAAACACAAGATCATAAAGGTTGGGCTCATGAATTCTGTACTCAAGGACTTCATGGTATACGTGTATGCCATAAACTGATTGATGTATTTCCGATTTAATTCAGTGCCTGTTATGTTTGTTTGAACTAAGTCGTCCAAAATTAATCCAATTTCTCATTTCATATATGAATATTCTGAGGCAGACCAAATTAGAAGCCTAACATAAGAGACTGAAGGTGATGCAAGATTTCTAAGCTATAATAATGTGTTTATTCATTTTTCTATCAATTTTGAAGAAACAAAAAGTTTCTTGTTAGCCTCAACCCCATGTATCAGTCAAAAGTTTAATCTGTCACATGACACAACACTTTGTTTTTGTCAACAGTTTAATATTATTGATGTTATATTATGGGAATGCTTTCCTTGCTTTCATGAGTATTAAATACCACACCATTGAACTTACAACATTTTTATTCCAGTTATTTTTTTGCAATGTGACAACCAACCCTAATGATTGTGACAGCCAACCATGAGCTGGGGTTGGTTGTCACATTTTAACTTTTTTTTAAAGATGATATTTAAATACTTTCTGTTTCATTGTTTGTTTTGAACTTTGTTTTACAATATGGCAAATAGTTGAAAAGACAGATTTGATAATTAGTTAAATAAAAAAACCGATAGGAATAATTAAAAAATGCATTTTATTGAAAAGTGTGACAACCAAGGCCGGTCTCCCCCACGTGTAAATTTAATTATCTATAGATACCTAGTCGGCCGCGGTGGTCTAGAGGTAGCGTGCCCGCCTCTAGATCCGCAGGGCGCGGGATCAAACCCGGCCGCGGTCGATGGATTTTTCAGGACGTAAAAATCCTGGGCACGGAGTCCTCCGGGAGGGACTTTAAGCTGGGGGTCCCGTGTCGTAGATTTACGGCACGTAAAAGAACTCCAAGCCTAAATTAGAGCCTCTGGACAAAATTTCTCGGCCCTTTCACGTCCAAGAAATACTTAGTTTCCAGAGGGGGGTTGCGAGGCGATGGGCTTACCACCTGTCCCTCTACCCTCTCTCGGAAAACAAGCATATCAAAATTAGTATAGGTAATGAAACCTCCATTGGAGGCCCCTTCGCCCCACCTGGGGATCATAGGGTACCAGATACAGATAGATACCTAGATGGTCACTAAGCTGCCAGCTGGCAGAAAGTGCAGAACTGTTGCATAGAAAATCATGGACGTTATTAGGACTATTCTGTTACGTCAACATGGACGTGAGGTTCTAAATGTTTAATTGGCGAAGCATTATTCTTACACCATTTTATGGGGGTTTTCAGGGCGTAGATCTGAGTCACTGCACCACAAATGCAATGAAATGCAGTTTGAAAAATATCTTAAAATTGTCCAAATAAATAGCTAATATACATAAAAGCTTATTTAGTATCGTCATCACATCACTCCCAGCCAGATATTAATCACAGTTCACCAAAGTAAGTGGTTGTGTTCGAAAATTGCCGTAGCTTAACTTACAACATTTTTCCCTTAGAACACGTTCACTGCAAAGTTTCACCTTGGTAATTCTTCACAACTGTTATCACATAGGCTACAGTAGAGTCGCGATAATCCGAGATTCCATGCAATCCGAGATTGGGAAAAAAAAAAAAAAAAAAAAAAACAGGAAAATAGAAAAATAGAAAAAATCCATATATAAAGGCTTAAGGAGAATTTATTAAAGTACCTTTATCGTTGACTACATACAAAGGAGGCTTGTATCTGTAACTTTAATATCTACACATTAAATTTGACTTCGTTTTATGTACACATGTATGTAGTTGAAAATTCCGTCAGTTTCCTTTTTTTTTTCGTTTAATCCGAGTTATTTGTAATCCGAGGTACCATCAGCCACAATTAACTCGGATTATCGCGACTCTATTGTAGTCTTAAAACTCTCCTTGTTATTCACGAAATAGTAAACTGAAAAATAATGTATGTAACCATGTAGGCCTAAATGAGGTCTCACACACCGCTACAAAAATAAACTGTTTTCTAGTACGACTTCAATAATACTGACGAATAAATAACACATAGGTGGTGATAAAGGTTCCTGAGAAAAAAGGTAGTGTAAACAACCCACCTATGGAGACGATATCCAGACATTAGCGGTTTATGTTTTTACTGCGGTCATACAGACCTCAATTCCATGGTTAAGGTTTAAAAAACTGTGAAGTAAAAGGAAAGATAAATAAAACCTGGTAAACTGATGTAACAAAGTGCCAGAATGCTTTTGTTTAATCATTTATAATTGCAATTATGATATGCAGAAAATAAGTTTTTTAATCGATTTCCGAGTTAAACTCCAGAATCGTTCATTAAGGAGGGCTTAGGGAAGAACAAAGGCATAGACATTTTTTTATCAGATTAAAATCGTCCAGTGTCATCAGAACTATACATTTTTGTGATATCTTGACAATCGCACATTCACAGGGATCGAACCAGGGACCTCTAGAATGTGAGTCCAACACGTTACTATCTCGACCACCTCGCTCAGTTTAACGGTGTAGTTTCATAAGAATATGTGAAGGGATGGTGTTAATTGTCAAAGCTAAATGTATTGCAACTTCCTAAGCCGTATATGAACACTATAAAACAATATGTTGTCATGATAATTTATTTGCATTTAATAAATTCTTTCTAATATTTACCATAAAATAGGCACTAAATTGGGCATTACTCCGGTACCGGTCAACCCATTTGGTCCATTATCAATAGGCTTCTTCCCATGGACATTATAAATGGGTAGGTATACCAAGTTTCATGAAAATCCGGACGGACAGACATTTTCCCGTCCCCCACACTATCTCGTAAACTACCATTCTGGCACTTAATAAAACATCAAAAAATGTATGCTTGTATGCTACAGGGCATTAAAGTCATTACAATTTGGTGCTCATAAGTCAATCATGAAGCGAAATAGGGTAAAAATTGTCGTTGAATTGACTTCATGCCTTCTTAGTGATCTTAATCATTCACCAGCAAATATATCATAATTTAGTGTTTCCATATTCTGCTAAATTTACAGACTAATCACACGACTGGCCGCTACTGCATTAGTTTTTTATTCATAACTCCAATGTTAGCAGCGAAGTTCCTTTGTTTTGCATTTTTTTCAAGTGTTCGAAGTCAGTGCTGGCCATGCCTTGGGAGATTTTGTGCTGTAACAGGAAAAATTGAATCCATAGAACAAAAATCTCCTAATAAAAGTTGCTTGTCTATGTCCCCTCTATACACAGGTAAAATATTTCGGTGTTATTCATTAACACCCTGTATATAAGTGGCATATGAGCAAAAGGAGATATTAAAATAATGTATAATAATTTTATTGTGATAAAGCGTTTTAAATCTCGTATAATGATGATTTCAATTGTAATAACGCGATATTTTTTATAGTAGCGTATCAGTAAGGAATTTTAATCTAAAAAATAAAACAGTGGTTGATAAGTGCTGGTGCAGCGAGATTATCGCCGTTGGCGAGTCGATCGATCGCCATGGGCTATATCGCTTACAATGACAGAAATAGTTATGTGTTTTATTCATTTTCGTGGTTTTATTTATTCATTTTAAGCTGAATTCTGTGAGTATTTGCTGAATACTAACAATAAATGTAACTTGAGATCCGGATTCTCCCAATATAAATTCACAAGCAACTTCGTTCGTTAAAATCGGGATCTCTCGTTGTATTATCTAAGATAACTTATATTTCAGAGATCGTTAATAAGTGCTTCAGAGCAGAATTACTTCATTGCATTTTGGCATCTGACAGGTAACTTAAATGCATCGCAACATTCATGGACTTACACCAGGGGCGTATTTAGCTATTTAAGCGCCTCTAGGCAGAAAAAAAATATTTTCGCCCCCTTATTTCCACATGAATGTATCACAAAGTAACCTACAATAACCATTATTGTAACTGAAATAGTAGGCTAATAATAATAATAATAATAATAATAATAATATATAACAATAAATAAATAAGTAAATAAATAAACAGGTGCTTATTGTTGTCAATGTTATTCATTTCTATTTCATTGTGCGTTACATTAGTTTACTATTTTGAAGAGTAATGAATAATATATTTAAAAAAAACAGTAACAGCTTAAAAGCCGCCCCTTCAAATCTGCTGCCCTAGGCAGCTGCCTAGTCTGCCTAGGCTTAAATACGGCACTGACTTAGGCCCGGTTGCATAAAAGCTCCAGATATCTTCTAGACAGCTAATCGTTCTATACATTTATAGACTCGATAAACACCTTCCCATTTCCGAAAGCGAATTTGCTCAAGAAATAGCTAATGTCAGATAAATGAGTTGAGCACTTTGTCAATAGATGGAGACACGGTGCTTACTCTAATATCAAGTTGGCCGTGATTGACTAGCAACCAATCGGAGCGCTTATTGCTATTCTATTCAAAATGGCTGAATTATCTTTCTGCTTTTTCTTGTCTGCTGTTTCTCTGCTAAAATGAATGTAAAACGTGAGATAAACTACGGTAATTTCGATTTCGAGACTTGTGCATTAGAGAAAAATGTCACCCATCACAATCTGACAACATAATGCGTAAAACGTAACACATTAATTAAGCTATAGCTAATTTACCACAGAAAGGAATGCTTCGATGGTTGTTCCCAATTCTAATGATGGGCAATTTAACGCTGAAAAAGGCATGCTTGCAGTTGTTCCTTATTTAATATGATGGCCTATTTATCCATAGGTCATTGCTTTGACAGCCTGATTCTTTCCGAAACTCAATATCGTCAAAGATCTAATTCTTTCAGGGAATACTTTTTGCTTTACACATCTCTAGGCCTAATTATTGCCTCAGGATGAAGATGACGAGAAAGATGATGATTATGTATTAATATTCGTGCTGTAAAATGGCAATATTTTCTTCATAAAGTGTTGCATCAGAAAATAAAATTAATATACTTAAGCTACATTTTTTCCGAATCTGAATATCATCGTAGGCTACTTCTTGAAAGGATTGCTGTATTTCTTTCAGGGAATATTTACTTTTGTATAGACCTAGGCCTTATACGATCTGGCATTGAAGATGACCAGCAAGAAAATATGGTGTGAATTAATATTCGCGATGTTTTCTTAAAGTATTAACTTACAACAGAAAATGAAATTAATACAAATAAACGATGGATACATTAATAGCCTAGGCTATAACAAAGTTCATCTAACCGATAATATACAATTTTTCTAGTACAGTATTATGAATTATTTCACACACAAATTAATAACCAATGCCAGCTTCATTACTACTTTTAATTTTAATACCATAACAAGCTAGTAACATAATGTAAGATTAAATGCTAATATAATAACGAAACATACATCAACATAAATATTTCGCATTTCCGCCATGTTGCGTGTTTATCTACCGTTTCGTCAGATATCTAGTGATTTATGGTGCGATAGTTTGTAGGGCGTTTTATCGAACGATTAGCCGCCATCGAACGTTTCAGAAATGGATTGAATAATGCCATCTAGTAGATATCTTACGTTTCGGAAACCCGGCGTTACACATGTTAATCAGCGGTTCATGTATCATGCAGACATTCATTTCTCAAATACAATGACACTCTATTGCAGATAATAAATTTCGTCGTCAATAGGGATATTTCTTTAAATATGATTGAAAAGAAGCACAATTGCAGTCTGAAACATGACCGGAAAAAGATTGAAAGAAAAAAGAACGAACCAGGACCAAAAGAAGAAGAAGAAGAAAGGGAAAATAATAAAAAGAGGAAGAAGAAGGCCTGCAATCAGAATAATAAGGAATATGATAGCATTTATGAAGATAAGATAAGATAAGGAAGAAGACGTTGGATGTGCTGATGTAAGGTTGAATAATTGATGATCGCGAGAATAAAAGTAGTTAAGCAATAACAATGAATTACAAAATTATAAAAGCAAAGAGTTAATGAAACGAAAATAAAAATAAAATCAGGTAAACTGATATAACAAAGTGCCAGAATGTTTTTCTTTAAACAGCGATGATTGCAATTATATGCAGAAAATAAGTTATTTTTTTAATCGATTTCCGAATTAAGCTTCAGTTCGATTCATTAAGAAGGGCTTACGGAAGAACAAAGGTCTAATTTGATAAGTAGACGGACAGACATTTTCCCGTCCCCCACACAATCTCAGAAAGTACCATTCTGGCACTTAATAACGAGAATGAAAAACAAGAGGTTCAAGAAGAATAAATGGCATAAGTAGAAGATTACGAAGAGAGGAATATAAATGGTAGGAAGAGGCAAAACTAGCGCTTAACCTGAAATCAGGCTTTTACCTTACCCAAAATTATTTATTCTTTGTCGGTGTACATACATGTCATCTGGCTGATATGTAGCAAAACGTAAACTACCACTTATTGCTCATAAGTGCTCTTTCATACCTTAGTATGATATAATTATAACAGTACTGACATAAATCCTTGGAAGAGGAGATTAATGCTTCAATCGTGCATGACCCTACCTATTGGAAAATCCATGATGATAACATGTGAAATTTATTTTATATTGGCTTAATAACAGTCAACTGGCGGAGAATCAACTATTAAGAAGAACGGTTTTAGCTTTCATTTGTATTATTTTTTAATTAACCCAGTTGTTAAAAGAGAATATCCTAAAATGAATTTAATTATAGCAAAATTATAACTAACATGTTGGCTATAGTTTGCCTAGTTCCACGTTTATGCATGGACCGTATGGACCAGAACCCTAGGCGGAAAATTTTTTGGTACGGCAAAATGTTGAGTAATTAAACAAAAAGCTGAGGTTGAAGTCAGTTTTCGGGTGCAACTTGTTTATTTTAATAATAATTTAAATAAGTTATTTTTCTCATGGTAGTTACCGAAATAATTATTTTTACATAGCTAATTGCATGGAACAAAATCTAGCAGTAGAGTCCCGCTAATCCGGACGAGATGAGACCGGACCCGGTGCGGTTCACCGAAAATCCGGATTAAACGGAATTTGCTTTAAAATGCTCGCAGGCATAGCCTACTGCATCGTAATACAAGTTTTAGATGGGTAAAACTATAAAATCGACCTTTTTTTCTCATACATAAACTTTTCCTACAACTTAATTTTAGTTTTAATAGTCCTACTACTGTATACGTTCACCTAAGCTTTAACCTACGAACTAATGTAGGATCAACAAAAAAAAAAACATCTTAGTGATCAAAATTAAAAATGTATTGATTGTTCAGTATAAAAAAAGTACATTTCTGTTAAATAATTTAAAATTAAACGTTAAATTCTGAACAGGACTATAAAATAAAACTACAGTGTTGTACTGAAAACAAAGGTAACGTTTCTATATTCACTGGAAATGGTCCGTAATCCTGCTTATTTTTTATGTATTTGTGTAATCCCGTCCGGATTAACCAAATGTCCGGACGAGCGGAGTCTGGATTATCGTCACTGTACTGTACATCCTATTGTAGAATTAACTTCACTATAGTAGAACTAATGTTGAAAAACTCTAGTTGATACATGAAACATGCTACAGTAAACTAGACTAGTAAAACCGAGATGTTAGTACGTACTAATTTAATTTTTTTGAAACATACCCCAGGAGGTCGTAAGAGCTGAAAGTCAAACTGTGTCCATCTTTTGGGATAACTTGACCGATTTATTATTTTTAGGCGTTTAAATAATAGAGTGTATTATTCGAAACCCATGGGAATACCGATAGAGGAGAATATTATCTATACATTACATTTTGCCGATGACCAAATAATAATGGTACAAGATTATGAAGATATTGAATTCATGACAAGGAAATTTATTTCAGAGTAGTCCTATGAGAAGGGTGGTTTGACAATCAACCAGGAAAAAAACAAAATATATGTGCATAGGAGGTATTCAACAAGATTTAAAACTTTAATAATAAAGTGATTATTAAAAACACAGAGAACTACAAATATTTAGGCATAACAATTGTTAAAGATGGTGGAATTGAGAAAGAAATTCAGAATAGAAGCACTCTGGGCAGAAAAGCGATATCCCTATTAAATGGAATATTGTGGGACAGACATATCGCGAGAAGGAAAAAATAGTATATTTATGATTCAATAGTTAAGAAAGTTAGCGCGCCTGCCTTCCACTCCGGCGGCCCGGGTTCGATTCCCGGCCGGGTCGGGGATTTTTCAGTACCGGTAGTGAAAAATCCCTTTCCCGGGTTCAGGACTGGGTGTTTGTCAGTAGGTTAAGTCTTAGGTTAAGATAATTCACATTCTGCGCGATTCCTTAATTATTTAATAGTTAAGAAAGTACAATACGGTTCAGAAATTTGGCCAGTTAAAAAGAGAGAGGAAAGAAAATTATTTGCAACAGAAATGGATTTTCGAAGAAGAACAAATAGAACTTCTAGAATGGAAAGAAAAGAAATGAAGAAATTCGGGAACAAATGGAAGTACAACACACTATAGTAGATGAAATTAAAGAAAAGCAACTCGTGTGGTTGTGGATGGGGAGGAGAGATTACCAAAGAAGATCTTCAGATGGAATTCTCCGGGCAGAAAGAAGAGAGACAGACCAAAGAAGACATGGAGGAGAAAACATTCCTGAGAATTTATAGGAGGATAGAGAGGCTTGGAGATTGAGGATACGGAAGATGTAGACATGCATAAAAAAAACCGATGATGATGATTATTATTATTCGAATTTGTTCTAGGACCGTAGTTGGAAAGGAATTTAATGAGTAATGTTTAAACCATTAATGATTTCCTGGAGTCTGGGAATCCACTGACGTGCCTGACTGGCTTGATTTGCGAGGATTTCAAAGCTCGTCTACCTTGTTCAACGAGTTGTAGTGCGTACACAGAATGTGCGATCATAAATATTACTATTTACCTTTGACCTGTCTGTACTTTCCAGAGGAAACTACTCATTCTAAAAAGTTCAATCCATGGAACATATGTTCTTCTGAAGGATGATGATCTACAAGGATATAAAATGAGTATGGTACACATACGTTTAGTACATTAGTTTCATTTACATGTATGAAAAATAAATCGACTGGACAACAATTTGTAGTCTCCAGAGCTTGATGCAATTTTTCACCGAATGTTCAGTTAAATAAATAATATATTTTGTAAAAGCATTTAAACGACGTTGACATTTTTTTTTTTCTGAAAGTGTCGAATTTTTCCGCCGATATAGCTTAGGGGATGCGTTCGCTTTCCTCACGCAGCGAGCCCGGTTTCGATTCCCGGTCGGGCAAGTTTCCTGGGTGGGGATTTTCCTCACCGGTGATAAGAATGTTGGGAAACTTTAGGCTCTTTTGGTCCCCGAATATCATCTGACCACCATTATCTCCTTCGTCCCAACCGCACTTCGTTCGGAATGAGTGTGTGTGTGTGTCTCGTCCTATAGGCCTATGTTCGTGATATCTCGGAGGTGGCCCCGGCATGCCCTTCTCTGGTGAGAAAAGTATGTATGTGATCCATTGGAAATTCCCGACAGGTCGCGGACCTGTAAGACCAGGGCGGCGTGGGCCGCATAAACGTCCCTCCAATGGTAGAGATAAAATAATAAAGAATAAGTGTCGAATGTCACAAGAAAGAAAGAACTGAAGAAACAATCGAAAGGACGTGAATCATTTACATGACTGTCTGCACCCAAGCATAGATCTTGCTTCGTAGTCCTGCATAAGATGGGCATTCTGCTGCCACCCTCATTAGTCATCACGCAAGACAGTTGCGTGCAAATCAACTTTCATAGTTGTGGATGAACCGAATCAACCAGTTTTTTTTAATTTTATTTATTTCTGTTATAAATTATGAATCTCTTTATAAGCAGTTAAAGTGAAACTTAAAAATTTCAATGAATGCTTAGTAAAAGAAGGAAAAATAATTAATATGTTCGTTGTACCATTTTTAGACTATGTCTAACTTGAATGTACGATTGCACATTCTAATCATATCATATATATATATATATATATAAGAGGCTTTGTCCTGACTGACAGAGAATCAACGTACAGCCTAAACTATAACAGGTAGAGACTTGGAATTTTGACAGTACCTTCGTTTCATAATGTAGGTGCTCACTAAGGAAGGATTAAAAAAAAAATTGATTTTAAATGCCAAAAATTATATGTTTTTGAGAATAATTAATCCCTTTTTACACAGAAATATCAAAACATAATCACAGAACATATTGTATCAGATGGGTTTGGAATTAAATGAAATGGAAGTTTGACAAATTAGAGAAGGTATCAATATAATTCATGTTATAAATAAATATTAAAGAATCAAATCCACGAAAATAACGCAGTCACATAACTTTCTCTAGCCTGGAAATAGAGAAAACAATACGAGGTAAGGTAATATGTTTTGGGAAGAGAAGTATGAAAGTGATATTGCATTTCTGTTTAATTTCTTCCCCAAAACGGTTTTATGGTAACATGAGAGTGAGAAATAAATATCCCGCAAAGACAATACAATTTTATGTTACCGGAATTTCTGTTTCTTCTTATTTGAACCACTACCAGGCTTGCTGTGTACTGTACAAGCGATGAGATGCAAAATTCTACATCCTCTATGAGCCATAAAAAGCTAAAATCAAGCGTTTTCTGAGGGAATAGTTTGAGTGTGATAAGTAGTTCTTCCTATTTCAAATTATAAATACCTATATTAGAACCTAGAATATAAAATCTAAAGTCTTTCATAAGTTAATTTCCAATTACAAAATAAAAAACCCGGGTGACGCCGGGCCTTTTAAGCTAGTTGTGTTATGTGCGTACATAGGAACACACACAGATATACAGAACAGGTGTGAAAATTCAGCATTGAATTTTAGGGAACGTACAATACTGTCTAAACATATCACCTATATAATATGAGTTCAATCATTCATAGTGTTCTGCCCAGGGGGCAGGTCTTTCACTGCAAACTCAGCGTTCTCCACTCTTCCCTTCTCTCATCCTTCCTTTTTGTGTCTGCATATAGGCCATTTATTTTAATGTTGTCTATCATCTATCATCTATCTATGTCTATCGAACCTTCTTCCCATTTATCATCTCTTCATCCTTCAGCAGAGTAATATGAGTAGAGAAAATAATAAAAGAATGGAAAACCGTAAAATATGCAAATATGTATCATATTAACGTATCACACGCCTCTCTACAACATTCTAGTCATCGTTATGTGGGCGTATAGTATATTCACTGAATTATAATGTATTCATTACATATTAAAAGTATTAAACTCAGTTATCTGAAGCTGCGTGTGAGAAAGATATTAATTAATAGTAGCCTAGCTTCAATACTGTAAATTACCTAAAGCATCGTGTTTTCAGAATATTGGCATAAGTATCGAAAGAGTTTTAGGCTACCATTGTTATAATATTCAATCGAACTTTGATAGCTTTAAAATGTTATATTAAGATATTACATTAGCATAGACATTTAAAAGGGAAGATACTTTAATTTTTCCCAACAAACAGTGATTTTTAAATACACAGGGCGTACAGTTTTAACAGCTTATTCCTTCGATAGAAACAAACAAAAACTCCAATCTGATCTATCTTTCGTTTCACACCAACAGAGGTTTTTCAGTCTAGTTGAAGTTTTCTGGCAGATGAAATACAAAGTTTATTACGTGGACCAAAAACTCCTGATATCAGATAACATTGAGGGAATTGTCACCCGTTAGGTAAAGTTAGGTAATGTGTTGCCCGCCGCCACGGGTGTGTAGGTAGTACACTTGCCTTCTACCTTGGCGGTTCGGGTTCGATTCTCGCCGGGTAGTGGGTTTTTCAGTAACGAAAATCCCCGGGTTCAGTCCTGGACATCACCCAGGAAAATTATAGGCTATATTAAAAAGCCTTAAATTAAAGTGGTGACTGTTGGAATAGGAATAGGGTATAGGGTATTCACAATAGATATGCCTATATTAAGGTCACAGTGTTGAGAAGCCGAAGGGCTTACACTACCCCTCATTAATCTATTTAATCTAGGTGATGTGTTTGACAGATGTCGTTGCCATTTTGTAGAACCTTTCAACTTAATCTCATTAACCGTGGACGTAAATATCAAATGCAAAGTAGGTTTTATGCTTATTTTAATGTTGTCTACTGTCCCCTTGAATCTGAACGGTTTTAGTACTTCCGGAAATGATTTAATTTTCCTGTTTCAAATAATCATGCTTTCACGTGAATTTGCTGTATTTATTAATATAAATACAATTCACAGTGATTGTTTCACAACTTTAAAAGTAATATCAATTTTGCATGACGAATTCTCAATCCATAACGCAGAATTCACACTGAGTAGTCGTAGTAGTTCATCTAAAATTATATCTATTTTTGTATAAGCACACCTATATAAAAGTGTTTATCAGAAGTTTTACAGCCTATCTGCTATATTCCTCTCAAAATAGGTTTTCAAGACAACTTTTAATCCCTAAATGCACGAGAGTCATTTTCTCACCCAAATTATAAATTCGTGCCAGACTTCAAAGAAAACAGTTAATACAATGATTAAGCGCAACGTTTATTTCTCAGCTCTATTCTGTAATTTTAAATGCATTTTAAGTTGAGTTATTTTCCGTTATTTTATTACAAATTTAACGCAAACTTTTGTGTCCTGTATAGAATATTAAATATAATTGAAAGAAGAGTAGACATGTGGAACTTAGCTCCTTAAAAGATAATTGGTTCGAATGTTGCTATTGATATTGTAATATTTTGTTACGTTCTCTGTATTCATCCATTGTGTATATCCACTCCTGGTGAGTAATCTGAAATTACAGTGTCTTCCTTTTGGAACTTAGCAACTTTATTACAACAAGGCCCCTATTATTTGAATTAAAATAAACTTTATAAAGATGACAGGCGCGTTATTAACTTTTTGTTTAAAATTTGCCTCTGCCTTTCATCATTTCGTCTAATCAATTGCAAATGGTCTGTTAAAGAGCCTGTGGGATTTTCAACTGATCATATCTTTCTGGCAGATATCTGCCTTGGAATAAATTGCACTGGAGGCTAAATACCTGATTGGCTATAATTACAACGTTTACATTGGCGGTGCAGTGGGTCAGCGAAAGTTCGAGGAGAGTAAAATTTATGTTATTTAACATAACTAATGGTATGACTGAGGGAATTTTCCCTATTGGTTATTACAGCAGATCAGAAAAAGAATTCGAGAAAAATAGCCAGCCACCTTATTTTTATTAATTAGGCTGATAATTTACAGTCGTTAGCGATTCTTGTCACGATTATAAAATAAACTCAACACCATGGCTTTACTTTTCTTGATAGGAAAGTGCCTATCATAGTACCTCTGCATCATCATCTCTGTCGATGATTCCATTGCCAGATGACAGGATTGGAGGACACGCGGTCAGCTTGCCAACTACCATGGTCATTTGATAGTTTTCTTAAACGAACCCAATACTTCTCTATCAGGTAGCTCCGAGTTTCCCCCGTTTGTAAAAACCCTACGAAAACATGCCAGTTAGAAAGTGGTGCTAATTGAATGAGTGTAGTGATTAGAATTAATTTAATTTGGTCACATAAGCCGCTAGGTTCTTGAAAGAGCGAGTCATTATGTAAAATTGCATTTGATGCACAAGCAACCGCAATGTGGGAAGTGTTTGTAATTTTTGTGGGCGTTTCCTTCATTGGTTGCCAGTACCAGGAAACTCTTCCGTTGTGTCAAGTGCAGTTTCTATGCATTTTTCTGCTAGAGGAAGTGTACTGAAACTGCGAATGTCTCATTTTAGCCCGTCAAAATTAAACAAATCGAGTGCAAAATTCCCGGAGTTTTTAAATTTGGTATGATTTTTCGTTTGGCGTGTACTCTCTACATTACATCATACTAAAAGCACTGAGCCGGAGTTGGGGGAGCTGTTTAAAGATGGGGTTTCTACTTTTTTGCGAGTTATATGATTTAATATATTCCTATTTCCCAGACCTCGTGCTTGGAGGTACATTACAAAGTAAAAATAAATTTTAATAATGCAAATAAAAATTCCAAAATGTAAAAATAGGTTAGTTGTCTCAAATAAATACGCAATTTTATGTTGTAATAATTATACATAAAAATGTGAAAAAATTAAAAACAGACGTTAAAATCTTATTGCTATCAAATAATCAATAAATAATAAATAAGTATATATATGTATATAGTACTTAATGGTAGAAGCCGTCCCATCGTTCTTGAAACACGGCTTTGGATGCGCAATGGAGAAAAATACTTAACTGTTGGGGGAGGGAGCATTGATTTTTATAAACAACGTGCTTTTCATCTGCTTATATTGGTGTAGAGGACTTGGAATGGCAATGAACAGGCAGCAAAGTAATTCCTCCATCCTTATTCTGCGCGAGATATCTAGGCCATTTCCAACTGAAATGGAACAGATTCTAACATGACTAAGATATGACAATGTCTGTAAGTAGGGAGCTAGGTTACCTCATTGTTCTAATGCTTTCCCCAACCTGCGCTTATCCTTGTTCATATCATATTATTAAGAAAAAACAAGAAAAAGGGTAACAAATATAAAAATAAACAATACTATCTATGGTATACGTTTTCAAAAATTCATACTTAAATTATTTTGCACTTCGTTCCATTAAATTATTGTAATTGCTTTTGGAAACGATTGAAGCCTATAACCATTGCAGTTTTAGGAATGTCCCAGGAATCATACGCTAATATTGACAATGAGATCCCGGTAAAGCCCCGTCGCCAATGACAGTTCCTTCAATGACACTTCTGTACTTACACCTAGTCACTACTCGTATAACCATCAGTTAATGAGCTGTAATAGCAAATTAGTAGGCGACGGCCTTGAAACGTTGACACTCTTCGGGCTTATACGTAATACAAACATTATTTAAAGCAATATCTTTCTTATTTACAGTCTCGACATCCGCCATCATAATTTCAAGACTTATAATAAATTGGGGCTTGTGCCACATAAGAGTTAACAGAAAATATTATGTTAAAGAAACAGTAACTTGGACCTGTTCTTGGATCTGCTGCCTAAGCTTCCTTCTTTCAGATGAGGCAGAATTATTACTTTATAGAAGTGCCAAACCTTGTCAGCCATACATGGTTTAACAAAAAGGTAGACCAAAGTTTTGGGAAAACAATTGTTGCATATAGAGGGTGAATTTATATTATAATGTGAACATGAATCCGAAACTGCTTTATTTTCTTGTTAGAGCCCTTTCCTACACCAATTAACAGAATACTAAATAACAGAACTGTGGAAACAGAAAAATCATATGAAATGGTACTAAAAAACAGAACATCAAATGAAATGATCAAAATATTCTCCGTTAGCACGGATACATCTGTCAATCCGCTGTCGCACAGACTCCATGATCAGCTGATGTATCCCTGGAGTATTCGTACTATCTGAAAGCCTTGCAGAATACGAGACTCTTTGCATATTGCACCGGTGTTGCATACACAAGAGTTTTTAAATGACTTCACAAATAAAAATTAGTGGATTCAGGCCAGGTGAGCGCGGAGGCCAAGGGATAATTGGTCCACCTCTTCTTATCCATTTATCACAGAACCGTCTATTAAGAAACTGACGAACAGAAAGGCTGAAATGAGCAGGAACTCCATCGGGCAACACCTTAATCAAGGCATTTTTACGCTTGTAATACACCACACAAATTTAAAAAGTAAACAATCATCACATCAAAAAATACGAACGAATACCTAATAGGCCTACTTGTGAATACATATTAAATTAAAGGGACCATTCTTATGGATGGATACGGCTGACGTCACTCACTCTCCGTTCACACCACTATCCCCGCACCAAAGAACCCCCGGATGAGACCACCTTTTTAATTAAAGAACCTTGAACCGGCGATTACTGAGGGCTCGAGCTCTAAGGGAGCAAATTTGAAAACAAAACAAATTCAGCGTTCAGGCTCAAATCAAGTATTAATAGTTCTGGAGCAAAGGTTTATTCACTAAACTATAACTTATACAGTTTTACTATATGCCCATTCTTCTCACAGTTTTACACGCAGTTATGTCACAAATCAACTTCACATCTTCTTGATTCTAGAACAAATGCTAACCTCTCATACAAGGTAAAACATCCTCCTCTTATTGCGGCAACAGTACTACATTCTTTGCAGACTTTTTTGCAGAATTCAAAAACATTGTGAAACAAAATAACAGCAATGACTATTCTTTATAGTAACTTAGTCAATTTTGCAATCCTCCAATTTTACCGATTTTGAACTAGTCTCGTCAGATCCACTTACTTTTTACAACTAGCACCCTCAAAAATCGTTTTAATGTATTCTAACATTGGTCTTCCTTAACATGTTTTCCCATCTATTGTTCCTTCTAATATCGTGCTAAGTAAGCCTGGATGCCTCAGAATGTATCCCACTCACTTTCTGATAAGTATCTTCCACAGACTTCTGTCTTCTATTTTTCCTAAAACCACTTCATTGTCAGTTCACCTAATCTGCAAAATTCATCCTTAGCACAGCACTTCAAAAGCTTCCAAATTTCCCTTTCTTTTTTTTCCCAGAGTTCATTTTTCACTCCATAAAGCTTTGTACTCCAAACAAAAAGTTCCAGCAATTGTTTTCTGTTGCTTAGTTCAATATTTGACTATCCTCTCTGCTTCGTTCATCTTTTGTGATTTTACTGTCCGAATAGCGAAACTCATTGTTATTTCCAAATTTGATGTTCATTGCTTTATATACCTCATTCTGGCTTTTGTTTTTATTAGCTTTCAAAATTATGTTATGTAGTCCATGCTATAATTTTCAAGGTTTTCTTCGTTTTCAGATAGCAATCAGCAGAACAGTATCGTCAGCGAATCTCGACATTTTCACGTTCTCCCATTGACTCTCATTCTTGTTTCATACATTTCCTTGAATATCTTCAGGGCTTCAACATAAATATGATAGGGAAGGAAAAAAAGCTACATCCCTACCGTATTCTTTCTCAATTCTTGAATATATTTTTTCACCTTGCACCTTTATTACAGCTAATTGATTCTTAAATGACTGGTCTATCACTATAAAAGTGTCACTTGTGTTCGCATGGTCCGTCGCAGTGAGGCGCTTTTATCAGTAAAGATGATTGTTTGCTATAAGACTACACGCTAATCAGAGCACTTATTATGAAAATACTGCTACAAGTAACATGAAAACAGTAAGAACTGAAACGTACACAATGTATTAGCTATGGGAACGCAAGGGAATACCGTTTTCTAACACATATACTTTATGTTTACTTCATAGTTGCGAAATTCATGCCTCAAAAGCGTTTAACCAAATAAAGTATTCTTACTCGTACCGGTATTTGAGTTATCCTAAATATTTTTTCCAAACTAAAGCCGTGATCACTCGTACTTGTTACAATAGCCTCTTAATAAAACTCGTGGAATTCTACAGGATTTTAAAAATCCCTTAAGGCATATTTGATTGACAATTGCTTTTATTCAGTAGAGGAATATCTTTCAAAAAATGCATAGGTACTTTAGAATCATTATGCAAATATTATAAACAAGAATATTTCTTATAATATTTTAGCTTAGTCTAGTTTAATTATAAGTTGACTTGTCCAATATCAATTGTACATTGTTCATAGTGATCATACTGGACCAATAAAGAATTTGAATTTGGAATGATAATTCTTTCACATGTGTCCAATTTGAATTTGAATTTACACACCGTGTCATCTTTCTTCAAGTGCTGCGCCTGTTCTGCTAAATTCAAGAATGTGGCGCATTCGTGATGTAGAGAAGCGCAGAACAGAATACAAAAACAAGAATGTGTAACATTCGTGATACTGGCATAACAAATAAAGCAGAACTTGCACTTTCATGAAAATGGAACTAGCTATTACTCGCCAATTAAAGAAGATACAACATTCGTGGTTCTTGCAGAACAAAGATAAATGTTTGTAGATGCCAGCAACGCACTTAACTCAAAACCTCAATTCGCACATTCGTGGTTCTGGCATATAGCCTATAGGTGACGATATGGCATTCTGTTAAACCATATGGGCATTATATTTTGGAGGCTTAAAACAGTGGTTCTCCGGAGAAGACTTCATGTGCCCATTTTTACATCCCGGTACAAAACATGAGGGCATCTTGTATTTTTACTAGAGATTAGAAACATATCCTTTGGAAGTTAGAGATAAATTTCAAAAACTGGAAAAACATATAAATTGTCAAATCAATTGCGTTGCCTTTTTTTCTTTTCTTTTCAGACAGTTTTTTGTATGTAAACGTTGTGACGAATACTATGAGCATTTTGTGTAATGTTATGTTTTTCCTTTTCGTAAAAGCGGAAAAAGTTGCGATATTTTATCATACCATTTTGCTATCCTATGGGAGATATGTTTATGCGGATGCCACTTAATTTATTCTGACTCCAGTTATTTCAAGTTAGCCATGCATTGCAGCGGTATCTTGTGGTATTTGCATGGAACCAAACTCGTACTCCTAAACCGTAAATGTGGCTCCCAGTCGCAGTGGAAAGCGCTCATTTCCGTATCCGCTTTGAGAGTAGTTTGTTGATTACGCAAGCTCACTCCCGAAGGCTAAAGTGGAATCCATTCTTTCAGAAAATGGCGACTGATAGTGAGAAGCGTAAAATAAACGATCTTCGCGTTGTTGATTTACGTGCGGAGCTGGAGAAGAGGAATCTAGATAAGAATGGTGTTAAGGCTGTTTTAATAGAGCGACTTCAGAAGGTGAGGTTAATTTTCAAGATATTTTGAAAAATATAGTAAGACAATTTGAATGCTGATGGTTTTCCATTTAACACAATGGTACTTAATTTTTCCAGGCTCTGAAGGATGAAGGACATGACCCAGAAGAATATATGTTCGAGACATCTGAAAAGAAGACTCCAAAGAAACCGCCGGGTAATAACAAAACAGGTAGTTAATACTTGACATGAAGAAAGCCGGCTGAATTCCGCTAATTAGTACATGGAATTCCGCCATTTTCTTCCTAGCTTGAAGTATTTTTTTCCAACCATAAAAGTTATGTTATCTTCTTTTTTCCTCCCTATCGAAACTATTCAGCTATTAGATTACCGATTTTGGCAACTTGCAGGAAACTTTGAAACAAATTCCGCACATTTTATGCAAAAATCCTTTTCCGCGTAATAATTTCCAGGCCCAGCACATGTTTCCGGGGCAAAATGGAAGAACAGGTCGCGACTTGAGCTCCGCCCACCCCGGCAGAGCGTTGCTATGGCGTTGGCCCGCTTCACCCCCTTGTACCAAAGCTTATGCACTAATACTACAATCGAGGCATCCCCAATAGCATGGGGATCATTCTAATGATCACGAGGACATAAATAAATATAATACGAAAACCCTTGTACCACAACATATGCAATAATTATTACTGCACGAAATAACCCTTGCATTAATTACTACAATACGAGGCATCCCCTTGAACCAAAACGGCTCTATAAACTTAAAGAGATGAATTCTTGTTTTATACCTGAACAATCACTCGATGGTGAAACACGACTGGCTTTGATGCCAGCAATCCCACGTTTGATTCCAGACAGGTCGAAAATTTATAGTATAGAAATAGGTAGGTAGGCTAAATGAGAAAAGGGATTGGATGGTAGAAAGAGGTAAACAAGAGAGGAATGGGGAGAATTTTTTTTTTCCAATTTTCAACACTGCTAGTAGTTCCATCGTTACCAAATAGATGTCTCTCAGGGCGGAGCACAGCTGGCAACCTGTTCTTCAGTTTTCCTGTTTTCGGTAGGAGCTATATATGCCTAATAATGGGGAAGTTAGATATGGTGCGACTGTCAAGTTCTGTTCGCAGATTAAAAAAAAAATATGGTAAAATTCAGTTTTAACTCCCCCCATATTTTGGGAAAAGAGAAGAACAGGTTGCCCCTTAAGCTCCTCCCATTGAACTAACGAGAGACATCTAGGCGACAGTGGTGTAACTACTAGCAGCATTCAAAATTGGGCGAGGTGAGAGAGAGAGGAAGAGGAAGGAGACGGGAAAAGAAGAGATGGCAAGTTAACACTTTGCGACCCACCCGGCTCCCCTTTCCATCAGCCCGGTCGCCTTCTCCGCCAGGCAGGCTTCCCCTCCGCCTACCACGCATCGTCCCGCGCGCATCTACCCCGCTATTGCTCTTGGCGACCGCTACTAAGCGCCGGTAATGCAGCTTCCTGTGTTAAGCCGCAGCTTACTCTAATGATTGCCTTGCACCATACATAATAATATTATGTACCTCAGAGCCAAAGGAACGTAACTCCAAATTTCATATTTTTTTGTTTTTTTCATATTCTTTACTAACTTCTTGACCTCTATTGAACCAATTAATATTAAATCCATAATTTCATTAGAAACCAAGATATTGAGAGCCAAATAGTAGTAACTCCATTCCCCTTTATTGTTCATAATTTTGTTTTTCGCTCCTCCTGTAAAATTTAGTTTTTGGCAGTTACGCTCGTTTGGCTCTGAGGTACAGAATTATTTCACAATTTTTAAAAACGATTATAAAAACAAAATAAAATTTCACGAATTATATTAAAACAATACCCTTGTACTAAACATCATATTTCACGATCTTTAAACACCGATTTGAAAGAAAAAAAAATTCACAATATATAAAAAATCGAAATTTACATAATATTTCCCAATTTTAAAAAACGCCGTTTTAATTGATGCAGAAAAATTCCCTTGCACCAACACTACTCTTTTCGTAACAAACAAACCATCTCAAAATTAGAAAACCCGATTCTTGCGTTAACACTCGCTAGCGCCAACTAAATTAGATAACTAAAATATACCGGAACTTCCTTCACTGCTCAACTGTCCTTCGTGGCGTAACGGATAAGTCTCTTGGCTACGATGCTAAGGGTCATGCGTTCGATCCCCGTTCGATCCAAAATTTACTGTTAGGAATAGGTCTCGAATAGGTAGGTAGGGTGAAGAGGAGGTGAGAGGAAAGAGACGGGAAAGGAAGAGAAGAAGAGAATAAAGGAAAAATAAATTATTTTTCTCTTTCACCATTTCCTTACTAGATGTCGCCACCGTCGCTACTTTCCTAGTAGTTCTAATGCCGCCGCTAGGTTTCTCGTAGTGGTGGGGGCCTCGGGTGGGTCGCAATATGTTATTTTCCTGAAGAGATGAAGAGAATAAAGAAGAAATAAATTATTTTTTTCTGTTTCATCAGTTGTGTAAGAGATGGCGCTACCATCGCTGCTAGTAGTTAAAATGCCGCCACTAGGGGAGAGAATTAGAGAGTTAGAGTGAGGGACTCTCATGGGGCGTAAGAGAAGAACAGGTCGCCCCTTAAGCTCCACCCACTTCAGCTGTTTCGTTGCATTGGCGACAGCCAGCTTACCCTGCTTTCCTAGCCACCGAACTTTTCATGCCGGCACTGCAGCTAATAATATGAAAATACCCCTTATACCAAAGTATATAATACACTAATTACTACAATACAATGGCACCAAATCGTCTTTAGCGTTACTCAGGACCCACCACATAACTGTAGAGGTTGATTTGGGAACGAGAGTCTTAGATTTGGTATGCCACCCACAAGATGTTGATCAATAAAACCAAAACAATCCTTGTACCAGTTAAAACTTCCCTTGAACCAAAACAATATTTCACAATTACAATTAATACAAAATTATTAATCTCTGCTAATTAATATGAAATTATCAGTCTCTGCTATTTCATGTAGCTCTCTAAACTTAAGTAGATGAATTCTCGCTTCACACCGCAACATTCACTCGATGGCGTTGTGGTTAAGAGGACTGGGTATCATGCTTAGCAGTCCCATGTTTGAATCCCATTAGGTGCGTAAATTAGTAGGATAGGAATAGGTCCCAAATAGGTAGCAGGGTGAAGGAGAGAAGGGATTAAATAGTAGAAAAAGGAAAAAAAAAATTAAATTTTCCCAAATTTTCTGCAAAATGGAAAGTCAGGTTGCCCTTTAAGCTCCACTTCATTGCTACGGGGGGAGTACTAAGTAAGCAACAGTTGGGGGAAGACGTGTGTGGACTGAGCTCCGGAAGATTTGTGTAAAAGTGACACAAGGGACAATGGGATTGGAAATAGCAGTTTACAGAGCCAGAATCGGGTGTTTTGTGAATAAAAAGAAGACGGGGTTGAAGAAGCAAATAAACAAAGAAAACACCGCCAATGCATTGATATACTCAATCATCACTATTGCCCTTCTGGTGATAGGCGGAATTGAAATGAACCCGGGACCAGGCAGACAGGGTAGCTTCGAAGAGATATTCAGAAGATTAGATGGCTTGGAAGAGCGACTGAGTAACAAAATTAGTGTGACGACGAAAGAAGTAAAGCAGGAGATCCGAGAAGAGATCAAATATATGAAGAAGGAAGTGGAAGAACTGAGGAGCAGGATACAAAGATTAGAGAAGAAAAATCGAGAATTCAATTTAGTTTTCACGGGGATAGAAGAGAGAAAAGGAATCACGCCTAGAATGGAGATTACGGAAATTTTAGAGAAAAAACTGGAGGGTCCTGAATTACAGGGCTGGGAAATTATCGAGGCCTATCGGATTGGTAATAGGAAGGGCAAACGAATGATAGTCGCGCGATTTGCCACGAAACAAGTCGTTCACATGACATTGAAGATGGCACCTAAATTAAGGGGGACGAATATTTACATCAATAAAGACCTATCAGAACAGGAAAGATGCATCAGGAGACAACTGGTACAACAAATGAAAGAATTAAGAAAAGCTGGAAAAAAGGTTATCATCCGGAACCTGGAATTGTACGTGGATGGAGTCAAGCTCGAAGACAAAAGTGGATTATGTGGCAGCAAACAGGAAAAGCGTCAGCAGATTTGTGAAGAAGGGGCCGCCAGCCTGCGCGTGGACGGGTCGGAAGAAAATTACGCCAGAGTTGTGACGTCGCCTCGTAGGGGAAAAGCTCATAAACCATCCCAGGTGATGACGCAGACACGATCAGATGACGTAGAAGCGAAGATAACACGAATGAACGTGAGAACAGCTGAGGATCCATGGACGAAGATTGATACGGCGAGTGCGGGAGAAGAAAATGCAGACAAAGCAACAGGCATCGGAACGAGAACCAGACGTCGTTTGCAATCTTTTAACTTGGTTACTAATCGTCAGTAAGCAGGGAGATAAGCTAAAGCAGTAAAATTATATCTTTCGTCCTGTTTCAATAATGGGGAATGATCAGTGTACATCATTCAGTGCAATTAAGCAGTGCGAACACAGCCCGGAAAATCAAATAAATAAATAAAAAAATAAAAAATGTGTTAGCTAATGCCAATATCGTGTGTAATGTAAAGTAACCCGGTCCAGTGCGCTATTCATAAATACTCGGAGTATTGACAAAAAGGCTAATTTTCAGATATATATGATATCAGTATGATAATGTTTATTTAGAAAACCAGTTTATTGTGTTTGCATTGTTTTTGCGTCCCATATTAATGCAGCTTATTTCTTTATTGACTTTGATGGCTTAGGCAAGAGTAATAAGAATATAAAATGGTTACAAGATGTGAACAGAAAAAAGACTTACGAACTTAGCTTTAAAGATAGCACACACGTAACTTACGCCGTTATTTTATTTGATTTTTTATTTTAAAAGAATTTCTAAAGTTTCCTTCTGGAATCCAGTTTATATTGTTTAGTTGTTTAGTGTTGTTTTGTTTAGTGATTGTTTACACACACACTTCCATGAAAAATGTATAACTGTGTTTTGAGATGTCTACCGGTAGAATGACAAACGTCGAATCCGGTAGACTCTTTTGTAATTTTTCTTAGTACAATAAATATATCATATCATATCATTGCTACGGTGATGGCCTACTTCCCCTAGCCACAGCCTTTCCATGCTTGCACTGCAGCTCACTGTTACAATGCACTATTCACTCCACCCACAAGAAACACCCTTGTACCAAAGCATATATGCACTAATTACTACAATACGAAAATAACCCTTGTAACAAATCATTACCAGAGCCTCTTTAGGGATTAATTATGGTAAATCAGTTTAATTTTTAATGAAATTAATAACTCAGGAATTATTACGAAATTATCAGTCTCCGCTGTTTCATGTTACTCTCTAAATTTAAATAGATGAATTCTTTCTTCACACTGCATTGATCACTCGATGGCATAGTGGTTAAGATAGCTGATTATTATGCTAGTGGTCCCATGTTCGAATCCTGCTCGGTGCATAAAATTTTTAGGATAGAAATAGGTCCCAAATAGGTAGTTAGGGTGAAGAATAAGTGAGACAAGGGAAGAAAGAGAAGAGAAGGAAAAAGGGGAAAAAATTAACATTTTCAACGTTACTAGATGTCTGTTATTGTTTAACACTTTCCGCACCACGCCATCTTTCAGCGTTTTCATCCTGTGAACCGGGCGTTTTCTTCCGATTTTGTGATTTTTTTTAAAAACATAAAATATGTATTACAAAATAATGAATTACTTACCCATGAAGATTGAAACTTCCTCTTTCTAGAAATATTCTTTATTGTATTCACTCTCATATAAATATATCACAGGCAAATAAATGGGAGGCTCTTTTGAGGATTTACTTCTTTCGGAAATAATTTTTTCAAGGTTTGGAGGGTTATTGCAAAAGTACTAACTAAAATTACTGAAACAATACATAATATAGAATTCTGACAACATTTTGGTTGCATATTGTCTAATAATTAATACGTTTGTGATATTCTTGGACATCTTCACAAATTCTAACCTAGCTTCTTGTTGATGTTTTGGTAATCGCAGTAGGCCGATATAAATTCGATAAAAAAAGTCGATATAAATTGATACAAGAATCGATAAGTGTATGAAGCACGCTCTGTTGGGAAGTTCATAAACTAAGCTTTGTGTTTATCTGTTCAAATCCTGTATTACACCAGTATTCTCCCATTGCTTAGCATGGGATCGCTCGCAACGTAAGGGATACGGTCTTGGTTCACGCGGGAGTAAAATGCGGAACATATCACGTACGGGCATGGTGCGGAAAGTGTTGAAATACTCTCCACCATAAACCCTCCTTCCCAGGTGGGTCTATTAGTGAGTTGAGTGGGCGGAACTTTAGGGGCGACCTGTTCTTCTGATTTTCCGAGATTGTCTTCATAAAACAGATAAACACAGGGATTTCAACAATATCATTCTTGAGAGAGAGAGAGAGAGAGAGAGAGAGAGAGAGAGAGAGAGGAGTTGTTTTCACGAGTGAACTAGTCCAACCCACTCTCTCTAAATAGCCAAGTACACTTTCTTCTGTAGTACAAAGTGACAAAAAGTAGAGATGTTTCTGCTATATTAAATGTACAGATTGAAAAAGAAGCACATGATTGGGTGTTGCCATTATGACGTCATCTAGCAAGAAACTTTGATAAACATAACAAAATGCGCAACAGTAAATAGTGAGATATGCACAATTCGTTATGCTACTATTAAGATAATACATGCGTTTGTGCTTCCTCTGCTCCACATGCTTAACTATGTCGATAGTAGGTAAAATCTCAATGTAAGGGAACCCACTTTTCAAACCAACTTTGTCTTAATAAAACACCTAATATCACAAGTATTTTGTTATAGGTAGTTCTGTGGAGAAGAGATTTTGGCGTGAATCGGTATTTTATGCTGTGCAGAGGTCCCCCTTCCATTCACTAACCGCCTAGCCGGCCACTTCCCCCAACAAACTTAGTTGGTCAACCTGCTTCGGTTGAAAACAAATGCATCGTGCCGTTTGTGCAAAGCAGCCATACCACAAAGATGGGGGAGTTATTGCTAGGCTTTGCCAAATCGGGTTGTAATGTACCTCAAGTTGAATTCCATAATTTGCAAGTGTGCTCATTTCTCGCTTACTCAATTGACATCCCCACTACCAGATTCTGGTTTTGACCTGAGCATAGACCCAGATGTGGTAAGTCACGATTTGTAGGTTTCATAGTCTCTGATGTCATCCCAATTGGGTTTACTATATAGTAAACCAGCTATATAGCTGGTACTTTGGTTTCTTCAAGAGCTGCTCCGTCGTGTGATTACATAGTCTGTAGATTGGCTACCCGACAGCCTTTCACCTCGTTGATCCTTCCTGCACAGGCTTATTCAATGCTGCCACTAATTATATATTATTTGTTCTCCAACAACTTATATGGTTAAGTTCCCCCATTGTGTTTATAATAATGGTAAACCTCTATAACCGTCTATAACTATGGTTAGGTCCCCAGTTGCTGTTATAATAATTACTGTACTCGAAGCTCCCAGTAAAGGGGGGTCCAGAGGCTCAGCCCCTGGTGGGGTTTTGGGGCTTTCAAAATCCAAGAAACTCAGGAAGGAATTACTTGGCCGATGCCAAGAAACTGTATACAGTAATTGATTAACTTCATTTCCTTAAGGGGGAACGTAGGCCTACAGCTTTTGATGCTGGAAAATAGTTAAAGTTTAATTTTTTTTTTCGCAGCAACTGATAGTTCTGTAGCCTTGCGATCTGGCATGCTCCATATTGACAAGTTTTACAATTGCATACTACTGTATTTTGAGAGTTAATTTAACTATTACAGTTAAGGGATAATTATCATTACAAAATGGCAGCCAAATTTTGTGCACTGAAGTGCCGTTTCCCTGATAACTCAAACATTTATTAACATATTGCAGTGAAATTTTCCATGCAGATATTATTGAACAACACACTCTAGAATCATTGATGTAACTTTAATAGTTTATTTTATTTTTTTAAAATATTTCTGATGTAAACATTTCTAAAAAAAAAATTAACAAGTGATGAATTAACTTATTTAAAAAAAAAATATTTATACTGCAGATAATCCTAAGATTGTAGATTATGTTGTTTGTATGATATTTAAAAATAGATACAATAAAGAATCACTCAGAAATATTGGTATTTATGAAAATTATCAGGGAAACGGCACTTCAGTGCACAAAATTTGGCTGCCATTTTGTAATGATAATTATCCGTTAACTGTAATAGATAAATTACAGTAGAGTCCCGCTATACCAAACTAATTGGGACTGAACACCTTTCGGTTTAGAGGGAATTCGGAATAGGCGGATTTCATGAATAATATCAACATATTGACTTGTTAAGGCGTAAATTAAGTGCGGGGAATTGTATAAATGGAGCCGACATGTGCTGTAAGTAATCAGCTTTCATTCCAGTTTTGTTTCAGGTGTTTTCATTAAGCTTAAGCTCTATGTACGTCTCATAACTTCTTTGTATAACAATAAGTGTACTTTTTTCGTGAATGTCTTTTTAATTTCACCTGTTTTTAAGTTTAAAAAAATCAGTATTTTTTCTGAACTCTATTCGGAATAGCAGGACTCTACTGTAATTCTGAAAGTAGTATGCAATTGTATAACTAGTCAATATAGAGCATGCCAGATTGCAAGGCTACAGAACAATTCATTGCTGAGAAAAAATATAATGAAACTTCACCTATTTTTTAGCATCGAAAGTTGTATGTCCCTCCTTAATGGTCTATTAATTAAGTAGTTTGTATTGACTTTTCTGCCTTAATGACTATTAACTAGCTTATAGTAAGCACACTCTTCCATATAAACAATGATAGAACTTGCTTGAGCTAAATATAAGCTCATTAATTAACACTTTCCGCACCATGCCCGTACGTGATACGTTCCACATTTTACTCCCGCGTGAACCAAGACCGTATCCCTTACGTTGCACGCGATCCCGTGCTAAGCAATGGGAGAATACTGGTGTAATACAGGATTTGAACAGATAAACACAAAGCTTAGTTTATGAACTTCCCAACAGAGTGTGCTTCATACACTTATCGATTCTTGTATCAATTTATATAGACTTTTTTTATCAAATTTATATCGGCCTACTGCGATTACCAAAACATCAACAAGAAGCTAGGTTAGAATTTGTGAAGATGTCCAAGAATATCACAAACGTGTTAATTACTGACAATATGCAACCAAAATGTTGTCAGAATTCTATATTATGTATTGTTTCAGTAATTTTAGTTAGTACTTTTGCAATAAATAGGTTTTTAACCCTCCAAACCTTGAAAAAATCATTTCCGAAAAAAGTAAATCCTCAAAAGAGCCTCCCATTTATTTGCCTGTGATATATTTATATGAGAGTGAATAGAATAAAGAATATCATTTCTAGAAAGAGGAAGTTTCAATCTTCATGGGTAAGTAATTCATTATTTTGTAATACATATTGTATGTTTAAAAAAAAAAAAATCACAAAATCGGAAGAAAACGCCCGGTTCACAGGATGAAAACTCTGAAAGATGGCGTGGTGCGGAAAGTGTTAATAAATAGTCATAAACTGATATTTAAACACCATATATTAAGAGGCAGAACATTTGAACAAAGGTATAAAGAGCATATTAGCAACTTTAAACATAATCGTGATAAATCTACATTTGCCAAACATCTTACAGAAAACAAACACCCAGTATAACCTTTAGAAAACACCTTACAAATCCTCCACTAACATAACAAAGGCCTGGAACTAAATGGCCTTGAACAATTTGAAATCTACAGACACAAAGATCACACACTTAACATGAACACAATAGAACACAACAAGCTTTTTGAACTGTTCTAGATAACCTTACATCAAACCACAAAACATAACTAACTTCAGTAGTCTACATGCACTCATCGACATAACACAACGTGAAACAGAATTGTTCGACACATAAATGTAAGTTTGCATATATTATCAAATTAATTAGTTGGTGTATTATATATCACTGGTTACTAATACTGATTCTACTTAAAATATAGGTCTGAAGATGATGTAAACCAGCATCGAAATGCAACACAACATTCTTGAAAGATATTGATCAGTTCAGTTCTTAATTCTGTGTGTATATTTCCCCATAAATCTGAGTAGGCTTTCATTTTGTATTTTGACTGATTGAGTACTGTTTTATGGACACATAGCATCGAAATGCAACACAACATTCTTGAAAGATATTGATCAGTTCAGTTCTTAATTCTGTGTGTATATTTCCCCATAAATCTGAGTAGGCTTTCATTTTGTATTTTGACTGATTGAGTACTGTTTTATGGACACATGTACTATTCTATTTTTACTTACAATTTTAAATACATTATAGGCTATATGACAAGGATATAGTTCCACTGCTTTAATATAAAAAGTAAAATTTTACCTGTAATTTTTTCTGTATTATTGTATACTGACAATCTTTTAATGCATGGTGTTTAAATACCAGTTTATGACTGTTTATTAATTAATAAGCTTATGTGTAGCTCAAGCAAGTTCTGTCGTTTATATGGAAGAGTGTTCCTATTGTAAACTAGTTAATGGTCGTTAAGGCAGAAAATCAATACAAACTAGGCCTACTCAAGTTACTGTACTCGAAGCTCCTGGATGTCTGTAGGGGAGCCCCTGGTGGGTAATATAGATGTAGATGTAGATATCTCGTCCTGTAGATCCTGTGTTGAGCGGGGCTCAAGGATATAGAACACGTCAGATCAAAAAATACATGCATGTTATAATAATAATATAGGCCTACAGAAACTGTGAGCTGCCAAAAACAGTAAGGGGATCCAGGGGCCATATTAAGTTTCTGTATCTGATAGGAAGCCTCGATTAGGATTGAGCCACCGAGACCTTGTTTTCGGTGGCTTTCACTAATCTGAAAGCAATTATTAAAGAAAATGATGTAGGTGATAATTTACTGGCTAGTGATCCAAAAAAAGTCTAGAACAATTTGGAGAAGTATAAGTTAAATCCTTGCCAAAACCTTAAGTTTTCTTAGCAGCTTGTTGACCAGTTTGTCTTAAAAGGAAGAATGTTTAGAGAGAGAAAGTTCAGTGGAGCACTACTGGGAAAGGCATGGTCTACAGGGGTTGTGGTTCAGTTCAACGGTGGTTACTAGTGTGTTAACCCTTTGTGGGCAATTTTTCCTTTCTTACGTCAGAAAAACATGCATTACTACATAACATCAAACATTTACCTTGTTCTTAAGATAAGCTAATGGAGGGACGATTGTGGCATTTAGTTACCAGAATAGTGGCATAAAGGATATTCCACTTTGTTCCAAGATCTGATCAGTAAAATATAAAAAGTAATATATTGATCTATGTTCCTTTTCAACTGAGGTGGTAATATGAGTCCTTGGTTAATATTGTAAATGGGGATTGTATCTGTTGGGCCTGCGTCTGAATGAGTCACGTTTATCTAGTTGAAACTGCAAGCCTGTCCCAGTTGAAACACCTGTCTTGACTGCGTCACTGTCTCTTGCATCATCATTGCTCTCATTCCTTCTCACCTTCACTAAAGTAACTAACATGTTTCGTATAACTTAGAGCCTATTAGGGAGTCAAGTTGTTCTCACTTAGCAGCCTCTTGGGTGCCATTTCACTTCCAAAGCAGTAAATAAATAGGAAAGAAAGATACCAGAAAAACACTGCTAAATATTTCCTCGACTGATGTAATCTATTACAAAATCATGAGATGAAGGGGATTCATTGCAAGAGGTGGGACTTCCCATGACATCTAGTATCAATTTATGCACTCTAGCAGGCCGGTGATGTGAATTTAGTATATTAAGTTCTGCTCTTCCACAGACAACATTACATTTAATGTATTAAATTTTACATACTAAGGATTAACAGTTCTAGAATTTCCGATGTTAAAACTTTCACAACTTCCAGAATTTGTGCTTGCTTTGCTGTCTGCTGCTAGAATCTAGAATTTTCGTAAGTCCTTTTTATAATTAATTTTACAGAGAACCACAATACAGAAGATGATGATCACGAAGATATGGATGAGAGCAAGGAACAAGAACAAGACCCGGACCAAGAAGAGGCAGGTTCCCAGTCAGAAGTAAAGAAAAACGACAATATTGATAGAATCCCTGTTGTAGTTCTGACATCCAGTCCCGAAATTGATGCTAAACTTGACACAAAGAAACCTGAAGCAGAAGAGGAGGAGAAAGCTGATTCAAAAGAAGAAAAAATGGAAGTAGAGGAAGCAAAACCAGAGGTAAGAAGCATAACTTTTAAAAACTCTTAGGGAGCATTCACACCGGAGTAGCATGCCACTTGCGACGTGCTACCTGGATGCACGCTGCATGTTACTCATTTTAAATTCCAAATAAACAAGTTCAAGTCTTCACACCGAAGTAGTGTGGCAATAGTGCAGCTCGCAGAGTGCGACATTCATTTCTTCAGATAGATCTGGACTTATTTCATGCGATGCTACTTGGGATGACGCATGCTTACAGTTGCCTTTTCAGCTGTTTTCTAATTGTTAAGAAAATTCAACACATATTCGCTTGTTTAGCGATAGATTGTGGCAAAGATGGAAAGAGAGCTATTTAACATACAATTTGTACATGCGTAGACTATACGATACGGTAATCGAAACTAGTTGAAAAAAGCCTGGATTAAAATTGCTGAAACTATATCCTCTTTAGGTAAATTACATTACTTTAAATAGGTTTCTCAATTGTTCAAGTGAAAATATATACCGTAATGTACGTTAAACTGCAGATTGCATTCGCTACTTCGGTATGAATGCAGAACTGTGAACCATGCAACTCGATGTGCAGCCTGCATCCAGGTAGTGTGATTCGCATGCTATGCTACTTTGGTGTGAATGATCACTTAGTCAAACTCTTAGAACTCATGTAAGATTTTAGATTTTCCTGGCGAAGAGTATGAATAAATCTTTCCCGGGTAGACAGCCAGGTTTGAAGATCAAGTGTCTCCGACGTTTCAGAGGCCCACGCTGCCTCCATCCTCAGGGATACTGAAGTGTCGAGTCTGTCATGCCGAGGTGGTATATATACAGATCGCGAGTTGCGAGGAGTCGACCAATCAGGCGCCAGTTCATTTTTCCATCGTCTTTTTTTCGGCCAATCGGCTTCTACTGTCTTTTAGTTGTTTGAGACAGTGATTCCAGGCAGGGTTGATGCTGAGGCCTCCGTCTCTATTGAAATTGTTAGCCTCAAGCTTAATTTCGATCGCTTCCTTGATTAATCTGTCCCAGAACCTTGAAGTCATCGCAAGGATTGTAGTGTTTGCGAAATCAATCCTGTGCCCGGATCCCAAGTTGATGGTATGTTCTGCCACCGCAGATTTATCGGGATAGAAGAGTCTGATGCAGCGGGCATGCTCAAAACAGCGCTGGTCAATAGTCCGTGAAGTCTGCCCGATGTAAGCCCTGCCGCATTCACAGGGGATGCGGTACACACCCGGTGTTCTGAGTCCTAAGTCGTCTTTCAACTCCTCGCAACTCGCGATCTGTATATATACCACCTCGGCATGACAGACTCGACACTTCAGTATCCCTGAGGATGGAGGCAGCGTGGGCCTCTGAAACGTCGGAGACACTTGATCTTCAAACCTGGCTGTCTACCCGGGAAAGATTTATTCTTAGAACTCATGTTAGCCAAGGTAGACTCAGCGCACAAATGGAACAAACACAAGGCCTAAAGCAGTGGTATTTGGAAATGCTGATTTTTTATGGGCTACAATAACACTGATGCATCATTGCGAGAATTGGACTGCTCTGTGCGTGCATAGAGTTAATCTTTTTCTGTTGCCTCCTGATCTCATTGGCTCATTCTGACTGAATTATTCGAACTATTCTCTTGTATTCCCCAGCAGCAGGTGATGGTTTAATTGGAAGTGTATTTGGGCATACTGATGGATGTAACCTGCCAGGGAAGTTCATAGGCTTAGTGTTTTTTAAGGCACATGACCAATCTCCAATACACATGTTTGCATTGCAATAAAAATAAAACATGACACAGCACTTACAATTGTTATCTTTCATAGCCTACTTTGCATGCAATCTATTTCCTGTTCATTTAACATTCTACTCTATTAAAAAAATCCTGTTTCATTTATTGTCTCTCACAGCCTACTTTGCATATGTAATCTATTTCCTGATCATTTAACATTCTACTCTATTAAAAAAATCCTGTTACATTTATTATTTTAAAAATTAATTCCTGACAAGACATTGAATGAGTATTATTTGGTCCCAGTCTATGACATTAGATAATGTAGCCAACACTGTTGTTCAATACTTGTCAAAGTTAATTAAGATCAGAGGGATCTACAATTGGTGGTCATAAGTAGTTTACATCAGGCAAACTCAACTTTTACCAAGGACCAACTTGACTTGATAAATTGAAATCCAAGGGCTCATGCCGAATTTAAAATATAAATCTTGTTCTTATAAAATTTCAGCTAATTTTATATTTTGTGAAAAGCTACCACCAGACCATAGAATAAAACACTATTGGTACATATATATATATATATAGTTTTGTCATTTGAAGCTATGTGTATTATCCATGCATGCATGGAATATGTGTGGATAATCAAAATAACAAGAATTTAACACAAAATTACATCTTTTTGGCTTACACTCATAATTCATTAAGTAACTGTCTTACGTTGGAGGTATAATGATTGAATAGTGTGGGAATCTTGAAAATCCTGGTATGTAGGAATATTAATTAAGCTGCTGCTTACCAGTTGCCCTTCCCAAGGCATGAGCTTTAATTTAAAAGCCTTAATGTTATCATGCAACAAAATTTCAAACTGATCTTTTCCTTGTCATTTTAAATTTAAGTCATTTAAATGCCCTGCAACTTTTGCAGTGAATGTCAAAACCTTCAAGTCAATTACTATTGTCACACAGCTTATCGGGTGATCCACCTTTCATTTCGAAGAAAACTAATTTCTTTTAATAATAATATTAGGAAATTCGCACAATGTGCATGTTTGTTTATTCCTGACAAAACTTCGTCAGTGATTGTGGTCTGTTCTTGCATTCCATCACATGATATCTGCCGCACTTGTTCCCACATAGCTTACACTGACATTGATCACTTAGTTGATGGAACCTTTCCGTTCTGCACACTAGAAGATAAAAAACTAATTTCTTTTCAAAGGGGCCAAAAGCACTATAGAACTTGATGACAGGAAAGCCAACGAACTTCTTGAATTTACTACTGATATCACTAATCAAAGAAACTTATTGTTTCTATCCCCTGGAATGAATAAAATTCACTGTTTTCTTAAGAATTTCAAAATATGGTCCATTTTGTTTCTTCTATTTTTTTATTTTTTTGAGCATGGTGCTTCCTGGTGAACAATGCATTACACAGGCACTGCAGTATATAGGCCTTTCGGTATTTTATGAGACATCTGCCTTCTGTACTGACAAAAATTCAGGTTTTAGCAAATTTTATTTTCCGTTAATTTTTTTTTTATACTTTTACACATATTTATACATTTTACCTAAACTTTTGGAGGCTGCATTTTGTAACTGAGGGGCCGCAAGTGGCCCAAGGTCCGCATGTTTGATACACCTGGTTTACATATTGAAAGATTTACAGTAACACGTAATCACCAGAAAATCGTGCCAACTAATTCATTCTAAACATAATAGGATTCATATAAACGTTTCATTCTCTTGACTTTAATTCAAAATCAGAATCTCTGAGATCATATCTAGAAAATTAAATAATTATCAAAAAAGAAGTTAACCGAAGACATGCCTCAAGAATTAGGCTAACCCTAAATTTTGTTGCCATTTTTCCCGATATTTGTTTTATTCTTGGCTTTAATAAAGAAAAGAAAATGATTCAATATGTAGCCTATGTAAGCTTATGCTTGAAGCTTAACTTAACAGAAATGAACAAAAATATTTTTTTTTTTTAATTTCAGCCTTATTCATTAATGAAACACTATTGTTCTCCACCTTACAAAAAATGTGGGTTAGCTTGTTTTTACGAACATGTCTTCAATTAAAATACTACAAGCAGGCCACTATTACAGGATCCATAAAAATATGGACATGAACTCAAAAGAAATGGAGTCCGAGATAAAGAGTCATACCTTTTGTACAATGTCTAGCTATAAAGATCTTTGCAAACTTGGAATGGAACTTCTCAAAGAGAAGGTGGTAGTGAGTTTGAAATTAGACCTGGGCCCTATACTATAAAGCTACAAGAGATCGCAAATAATATTAGCTTTACAAATACTAGAGTGAAAATATGGAATACTATAGAGCTATTACAGTTGTAATTTGTAGTTAGTAAAAGACAGCACGCCTTTACAAACCACGTCATCACTGACGTCATGACCGGGAAGGGAGGGCAGCTCTTGCACTCATCTGCGTGCCTTCGACTGCAAACTCTCTTATTCTCATATTTCTCTTTTTAGACGAATTAGGTCTCGATATTAATGTTATCAGTATCATCATACCATTTTTCCGAACCGAAAACTACAACAAATATTATATAAACACATCTCATAGACCTACAAAGGCTATTCGAAGTCACGAGACGCGAGATGGAGAAGCCTTACCTCTTCAGATTGCCAATATGGAAGCGAGATACCTAATGTCGTTCGTGGCTGTGTGGTTAAAGTACTGAACTGTGGTGCGAGAGGTTGCAGGTTCAAACCCCGGTCGCGACTAATTTTTTTTCATAATATTTTTAATTTTAATTAGTGTAGCGGTACTGTATTAAATATTAAGAATTCAATGTCACTGCCCTGTATAATTCTTGGTGAGAATTATATAGGGTAATGACAGAATTCATAAAGTTTTATTCAGTAGACTGTAGTCTGAATCATTGTGACAATTTATTATATTATATAAAGACAGTGGACGTGAATTTTTAAAATGTTATACGGTAAACTTTATTTACGTTTTAAAAATATTACAAAAGAAAAAAATACACACACACACACAAAGCAGTGGCAGGGAATTCTGTTAAGTCTTGCATGGAACAGTGTATTTAAGTTTTTTAAATATTCTGAAAGCAAAAAAGTATAACGTAGTGGCAGTGAACTTTTAACATGTTGAACGATACAGTGTATTTACGTTCTTAAAATATATGAAGCAAAGTAAAAGAGAAAATAAAGATGTGGCAGTGTATTTTTTTTTTAAATTCAAGTATTTATAATATTATAAAAGCAAAAGAAAACACAATGTAGTGGCAGTGAATTCTATAAAATTTTATACGGACCACTGTATTTAAGTTTAAAAAATACGTAAATATGTAAGATAGTGGCAGTGAATTCCTAAATTTGTTATATGGTACTATGTATTAAGTTTTAAAAAATAACAAAACAACACAAGGCAGTGGCAGTGAATTCTAAAAATAGTATACCAATCACTGTATTTAAGTTTTTAAATTACTATAAAATATATAAGGTAGTGGAAGTGAATTCTTAAATAATGTTACACTGAATTAAAGTTTTAAAATATTATAAAAGCAAAAAAGTACGAGACAGTGGCAATGAATTCTATAAAATCTTATACGTAACACTGTATTTAAATGTTTTAAAAACAAGGCAAAAAATAATTATAAGGTAGTGGTATTGAATTTTTAAAAATGTTATATGATACACTGTATTTACGTTTTTAAAACACATTAAAGCAAAAAATAATAGGGTACAAGGTAGTGGCAGCGAGTTCTTAAAAAAAAATTACGGAACATTGTATTTACGTTTTTAAAATGTTATGAAAACAAAAAATATAAGCATATGGCAGTGAATTCTTAAATTTTATACATTTCAATGCAAGGCTTTAAAAATATTATGAAAAAAAAAAAAAAAAAAGAAGTCACCACCGGGGTTTGAACCTGCGACCTCTCGCACCATAGCTTAGTTCTATAACCACTGAGCCACGAACGACACTAACAAGCGTGCTTGAATATTGCTAACGTAAACCGGTAAGTCTTCGCCCGTGTCTCACCTCCACACTTTAAATCATCTTTGTAAGCCTATCAGACGTGTTTCTGTAAAATTTATTGCACTGTTCAGTTCGGAAAAATAGTATCACGATACTGACAACATTATTACCGGGACCTAAATCGTCTGAAAAGAGGGAAATCGGAGAAAAGATGTTAGAAGCCCAATGGCTGACGTCTGCTTGGGCACTGGTATTTCCTTCTACGAGTCTTCATCCATTTGTAAAAATGCTGCCCAGTTTTACAAGTGCCGGGCTACAGTAATAGTTATATAGGAAGCTATCCAATTCAACAGTGACGTATTCGTTTGTCTCCGATTCTCTTGTAACTAGTATTAAGTTTACAGTTGTAAAGCTTTATAAAATTCCATACTTTCGAATCGCTAATAAAAGCACTTGTAATACAAATCCATACTTTTATAGGATAGGGCCCTGGTGATTTAGACTAATATTTTACACTTGTTGCTGCTTTTTTACTGTTGAGAGACTTCTAAATTTCCTTGGCCTGTTAATCATGGCTGCGAGAGGTGAGCAAAGTAAAAGTCCATTTTCACAATCACGGCTGCCAGGCGGGTTGAACCACCAATTTGTTTTTTTCCTTTTAGTTCTAACTTTCTGTCAGTAGGTGGCATGATGTACCTTGTACTGTTTTAAAGCTAAAGAAATTATCTATCGAATGGTATGAAACAATATGTATTTCAATTTTTAAGTTAAATCAATATGAAAATCTCATGATTATTGTGGGATTCACCTTGGGTATTAGTAGTTATGGGTCCGCCGGCGTGGTCTTGTGGTTAGCGTCGCTGACTACAGATCCGTCGGCCCGGGTTCGATTCCCGGTACCTCGGATTTTTCTGAGGTAGGGAGGTCTGGTAGGGGTACACTCAGCCTCGTGATTCAAAATTGAGGAGCTACTTGATAGAGAAGTAGTGGCTCCGGTCAAGAAAACCACCATTAACGGCCGTGGGTGTCGGCATGCTGACCACATGTCCCCCAATCCTGCCATCTGCCTACGGGAGATGGCGCAGCGGTCGGGTGGTAGGCGAAATCCCTCCAGGGATGTAGCGCCACGGAGTTTAGTTTTTTTTATTAGTAGTTATGGGTGTGCCATGTATAAAAGAAAGCAAAAGCTTGCCGATGGGTTAAATAGATAAGTAGACAGGATTATAGGGAATTTCTTTTGTTTGCAGGATAAGAATGTACCTGAAGCAAATGGTGTTGATAATGAAGACTCGATAAATCTGACAATTGGGGAAGATGAAGAGAAGCTGCTGGCAGAGGAGGTGAGCTAATTGAAACTTTGTTGAGGCATGGCCTTTTTTATCTTGTGTTGTTAACAAACCTAAAGCTGGCTAATTTAACACAGAATGGTCATGTCCAAGAATAACAGTAATTTTCTAATTTTAGGAGGATAGTTCCAGCCAAGAAAAAGAGCCCAAAGCAGTTGAAGGAAAACTTAACACTGACGCTACAGGCGATGCCAAATCTGCTGAAGAAGGCAAAGATCAGCAAGAGAAAGACAACAAGAAAGAGGGTGAAGAGAGTAAAGATCAGGAAGCACAAAATAAGACTAAAGAAGAGCTTGAAAGTGACAAGTCCACAGCTGCGACAGCTGAAGCCAAAACTTCTCAAAGTGAAAAAGGTAGGTACTTTTGAGAAAAATATACCAGAGAATGTGAAGTTCTAATTCTATTAGTTTAACTGCTTACAGAACATTACTGTGAAGCACACTAGATGCTGGTTGTCTTTAATTTAGTGAATTTTGCTTGTGTTTCACATCTGCATTTGGTTTAAACCCGTAATGGCTTAGTGAGCAAGCAGCAATAGAAAACAGGCTTTTTTTCCCCTATGATACAAATAAATGAACATCATAATCGGAGAAACTGTTACTAAAAAAATCTAAGGGATTGCATTGATATTTTCTTAGTTGCTCATTATGACCAAATGGCTCAAAGTTACCCAAATTTGAACAAAATAGATTCATTCTGTTAGGGTCGTTCCATGTCAAATCAGCACACTTCTGATTAAAATTTAACCTCACCATTCCAGATTTTGATGAAATTTTTTAGATAGGTAGTTTTCATATATATATATATATATATATATTAAGAGAATTGCTAAGTTTTACTGAAATACTATAATCCGTTTTCAAAATACAGCCAGTAAAATATTAAAAAATAACAACCTTTCAATACCTTCCCACCTTCAGAGGTGGGAAAGGTGTCATCTTTTTAGCATTCCTCAGCATTTTTTACAAGCTTTTCAGTGATATGTAACACATAGTTCTAATGAAATTTGTTTTTCAAAGTGAAAATTCTGATTTTGAATTTTGAAAAAAGTACATCTTCAAAAATATTTTTAAAATCTAGGAAATAGGTTATACCAATGTTAAATGATGTATCAAGTTTGAAGATGGGATAGGAATAGGTTCATAGTTAAAAATTAAAACAATCCATTTTCAAAAAAATCAGGCCATATTAACTTACATGCCCCAATGGAAAATATGTGCAGTGACTCAAATATGCATTATCAGATTTTCATGAAAATTAGTACACCCACTTAGAACATCCATGCCTATTGATTGTGAACCAAATCGGTTAACCGGTACCGGACTAACACCCAATTAAAAGATTAAAAATAGCAAATAAACATTGTCTTTATATAAAAGGCATTGTTCGTATATGTGTCTATTATAGATAAAAACTACTGGACTGATCTACGCACGTTTTTTTGCAAAATGATCTGCGTTGTCCAGAGAAGCTTTAAACCTATTGGGATTCTCAATGTGCCCAGCAGAAAGAAAGTTTAGGGCATAATTTATGAAAATATTACACTGAATTCATTTAATGCAATTCAGTTCGCATGACAACCAGTATTGTTTGCAGTGTTCACATATGGCTTTGGAAGTTGCAATACACTGGGCTTTGACAAATAATTAGACACGCTACCGATAGAAATTGTTTCTGTAAATCAATAATGGAGAGTGAAATCCACAAAAATAAATATCAGGTATGATGCCTCACATAACTTGCTCTACCCTGGGCATGGACAATCTCATTTTCTCACATCACATTTTGGATTTAGAATAAGAGGTTTATTGCGAGGGGAGCGGTTTCAGTTGTCTCAGCCTGAGTTTGTGCCAATGATAGGTAGCGAGTATGCTATGTCAGAAGTCTGTAAAGAATCTTATCCACTGATACATTATTCATCGGTGTAGGCTTTCTATCAGTTGAGAAATAGGTATGTTCATTGTAAGCCCTAATCATGCAAAAAGAGTCAAAATAGGATGGAACAATTTTAGTCCTATGTGCGCAGTAAATTATTGTGTCCCAGATTTTGGGGCAAGAATGTGTGAAAGTGATACTGATCACTCTTTTGATTTTAGCCCCGAAAAGATTGTATTGCATCATGAAAGTGGAGAATAAATATCCCATAAAGAAAGTATAATGTCATGTTACTGGAATTTCTGTTTCTTCTTATTTCAACCCCTACTGAGTCCAGTATAAGTGATCCTTATATAATAAAGACTTACCAGCTTAAAAATCAAAACCTCTCCGTAATTTAATTTTTATTTGTACTCAAAATTCAACACCCGGGTGACACTGGACATTTTAAGCTAGTACTACATAGTTGTGTGACCAACTCACTACCTGACATAAATGTTTGCCCACTTCCAGATGAGCCAGAAACTTGAAATTTGGCATGCTTATAGTTTATAGCCTGTAAACACGGTAATATTCCAAAAAAAATAAGATTTTTTATTTTGTACCCCCTGAAAAACATTCAAAATGGCGGATGCAACATTAAGGTATGTGCAAACCTTTGAAGGCTTATAGTAGCTGAATGGTAAGTCATATCGAAAAACCGATTACACCAACATTATCTCCATCAGTTATGCTTTAGATAGATAGAATTTTAATTTTAAGTGATTTTTTAAAAATATTTTCCTCACAATATGTTATTTTTGGCACCCTTATAGGTAGCTAGAGTCATAAAATTTGGCAGGAATATTGGCACATACACGCCATAAATGTGCAAAATTTAGAGCTTTCAGCTGATCCATTATTATGAAAAAACTGACTGGATAGCCATGACATCATTCACATCTATGGCAGTCTAATTATCCACTTATTAACATTGATGTTGACTCACTTCCAGATGAGCTAGAAACTTCAAATTTGTAGTTCTTAGTCTATAGTTCAAATTTATTTTTTCCCCTCCAAAACAAACTTTGAAAATTTCTGAATTCTTTGATTGTGTATTTGTACGGCTCTAGGTGTTTTGACAAAAATGAAGGAATATGCCTATTTTGTTGATTTGAGGAATTTGTTATATCGTCCCCTTAGAATGAAAACCACGTATCTCACAAAACACAAACGTGGCTTTGTCACTTAATAACACTTCCTAGAAATACACTAGGTTCCGTTTTTCCTCTCTAGAGGGCAGCACACATGTTGTTATTGTAATATTGGCTCACAAATAGTTGAGATACGTGTTTTTCTATCTAATAATAAATTAAAAGTACTCTTGCTTCTGTTTTGAGATACGAGGTTTTCATTCTAAGGGGACGATATATTCATTCTGTTAATATTCTATTTACTGGTATCCAGGGTTGGAATGTTTAAAACAAAACGTTTAAAACAAGTGCTTGTGTTTTTTTTTTTTAAGTTTGTTTAAAACGTTTTATATATACATATATGTATATAATAGGCCCTATACATTAAAATGGTTGTTTTAAACAAAATGAACAGTTTAAACTTTTTTTAAACAAACAGCATTGTTGTAAACATAAAAAGTTTAAAAAAAACACGTTTAAAACAGCCAACATTGTTGTTCACATAAAAACGTTTTAAACAAAAAAACATGTTTTAAACAAACAAAAAAGTTTTTTTTTTTCCAACCCTGCTGGTATCCCACTTATTCCTTCATATATGCTTACCAAACTTTCTCAAGAAACCATGGTCTAAAACTCAATAGTTTCTGAAATATGTCCTGTTAACTCCATCTGACATTTTGTTATATCAGTTTACCTGATTTTATTGTTATTTTTGTTATTATTAGTAGTAATCGTACTAGTAATAGTAGTTAATAGAAGTATTGTAGCATAAATAACAAAACTCTATCCTAATATTGTCCTCCCACCTACGTCTAGATCTTCAAAGTGGTCTTCCCCCTTAGGGTCTCCCAGTCACTATTTTTTAGAGATGTCTTTCCTCCTGTTTTTATACAGCAGTAAATCATTGTACTCTATCAAAATTGCTCTATCAAAGGTGCTCTATCAAAATTGGCCATCGGTCTCTTTCACAAACACACACACAAGAAGATTGTGATCTTCAGTATGGTTCAAGATAAAACAAGTGATCCAGGTGAACCTGATATCAAAATCAGTGAGGACCAGATAAATGTTTCTAGTGCTTCTTAAAAACTAGATTTATATATTGTTCATTCCAGGTATCAAATGTCATTCTGATTTTGTGGAATATGTTGTGATTTATGATAATTTCCTAATTTAATATATTATGTTTTCTGCAGACAAAAAGACCAAGTCAAGCTCAAGCTCCTCCAGTAGCAGTAGTCGTAACTTGTGGGTGAGTGGGTTATCATCTTCCACTCGTGCCACAGATTTGAAGCAAGTGTTCTCCAAATATGGCAAGGTAAGACAAACTCAGCAACACCTATTATTAAAGAGCATGTTTATAGCATGTTACTTGACTTAGTGATAACACCAAGGACATTTTTGGTCAAGAATACTTGGAAAAGTCTTTTAAGGGACTGGTTATCTGGTGTATAGTGTATTAAGTAGTCACAGTGCTTTAGCTGCATGGGCATTTATAAGAATATGATTGGGAAGAGCGAAAAGTAAATTGTTCCATATGATGTTAATTCATACTAAGATTTTGTTCTGGGTTCTAGTTTCATTGAAGTTTCCTGTACTTTCACCCTGTGCTGCCTATATAACTGTCAGTATTGGATGTCTTTGTGTAAATAATAAACAAAAACATTTGAGAAGCATCGAATCAAAACTTGATTAGTCCATGAATCATAATTTTTCAGGAATGACAAAAAGCTGTTTATGGCCAGACTATCAAATGAACATAAATTTAAATGTACTGGGTGTGTAAAACCATTATTTTCATTTACATCTTTTATTGAAGATGAAAGTTTTGAAGTAACGGACTTCTTGTTTTGTTACAAAAAATAATAGGTAGCATGTATAAACTGGCCAAACATCCTGTCTGCAGGCAAAAATATTTGCCCCTGCACTGGAATTGTCATACACATCTCCTTCATTGATTCTAGGGAATTCTTTAAAAGCCAGAATAAATATGCGTGATTCATGTGGGTATTCCTATTTTGTTTTGTGCATTCATTGCAGAGAAGCCGTAATTTTTGTTTGTTTGTTCAGACTTGCACTGATTTAGATAATTGACATGTGGTCACATCTTAAAAGATGAACACACCATGTTTTGTTCCGAACTGAGTGCTGAACTGATAACATTTTGAATCGAAACCCATATTTCAGGCTCAATTTTAGCAGTGAAAGACTGATTTGAAACAAAAATGTTTTGTAGTATCATGCAGAACTCCTCCGAGATTACGAATCCACTTCAGAGTAAATTATGATTGGAGTGGACTAATCACTGTTTGAATCGATGCTCCTCTTTTCTGGTGAAGGAACTGAAAAATTTTAGAAAAATAGTGTATAGTTTCTCTGCTTGATACATGCATATTAAATTCTTAATATCGTACTGATAAAAATACAGTAGGCCTAATAAATGGTCGTAATAAAAAAAAAAAAAAAAAAAAAAAAAAAAAAAAAAAAAAAAAAAAAAGCACTTTCAAGTAATCTTGACACGTAAGGTAATATACAGTAGATTAGTTTGCAGTTCTTATTAAAAGGTTAATATAATCTGCTCCTTTCACTGCCACCATACTGTTACACTATTTACTGCCATAGCCCTGCTGCCTTTTTAAGAACTTAGCTGTACTTCAGATTCTACATCATTGTCATGGTGTAATTTCTAGAATGGATGTTAAGCACTAAAATAACTTAACCACTTGAGTGGTTATGATGTCATGCTCACTATTAAAGTAATATTTCTTTCACGGGATAATCCCAGGCGTGAGCTGTTTACTTTCAGTGTGGTGTTTTTGTTCATGAGCTATAAGTTGATAAGTTGAATATTGGATGGTTGCTGAATGTGAAGCAAAACAAGCTCTGAGGGAGTGAGAAGTTTAATTACCTCTGAACAGTGTCGCAAGCACTTCTTTTGGCATGTGAGATTTGCTGTTATTCAGAATATTTTACAGCGTTTAATTGTTATAGAAAATTCCTGTGGCAATTAAAGTGTAGGCGTACATTATTAATTTTGGAAGTTGTTGTATAATAATAATAATAATAATAATAATAATAAAAAGCTCAGTGTGTGCGTTATCTACAGATTGTGATGAATATTCACTTAAAATAAGGCAACATCGTGCTGGAGAGTGTATCTTTCTCATTCTAATACGACCTTGGAATATTTTGAGTGAAGAAAGCCACCCTTCATTTTCACTGTGGTAGATAATGTTGTGTATTGGGGCCTCTGTTGTAAATATGTCATCATGTTAAAGAGATTTTTACTGAGAAACATCCAGTCTTGTAGTCTACTTGCATTTCCTACAGTAAAAGTGTCAGAGGCGGCTATCAGATCTTTAAACCATGTTTTAATCAATTATGGCAACGTACCCAAGAACAAGGTAGTAAATAAGAATAAAAAACTGAAAGCATGATTCCACTTGCATAAAATATCAGTCTTCATGGATGGTTGTAACGAACTAAGTGAAAGTAGGCTCTATGTCTAATTAAGTTATCAGCCATATGGCCCATATCAGCAAGTATGGCCCAACAGCCATACTTGCTTATAGACAAATTAAAGAATTTGCAATTGAAAGCTAAGGAAGAATTGAGGGGTATCAACAGCACCTTCACATCATACATCAGGCGTCATCAACTAGCCATGGCTCTAAATATGTGCTGGGTTACGACTGTTGTGTAGTGCTGTGTGTGCACCAGCACATAACCAGTTCATTCTCGGCAATATACAGTGGCTGACCAAACATGTCAGAAGAAGGGACGTCCATTAGGTTACCAATACCATTGAATTTCCATTAAACCATATCCCTCTATGTTTGTTCAACAGTAAAGTGCAGTGCTTAACATTTTCTCTGAAGAGGTCACGTTGCTAATGTACTTCTTCTGAATTCTTCTCCGGGATACACCATCTACTTCTTGTAGCTTTACCTCCTCTCTTGTGTCTCTGTATCAATTCTCCAAGGCTTATGTGCCCTGCACGATCTGTGGGGTACAACACTCATGTCCTCCCGTCTTACCTGGTCTCTTGCTTGCAACTCTTGAAGGTATAGGTGCCCCCCACCCCCCCTTACAGGGTACATCACTCACATCCATCTATCTTACATCGCTCCCATTTTGCCACTCTTTACTACAAGTTCCAACTGTTTTTCCACTCAGCTCGCATATGTGCAGACTCAACTTCGTTTTATGCCCTAGACTTGTAAAATCAATTAGCCGGGAAACAGACACGTATTTTCCAGATTCTTCTATATGTGGCAACGTTAGTGCTCTTGCGGGATTTCTAAACTGTGACGTCACAACCCTACATGTTACAAAATTGGAAACCTTAGTTTTGATGACAGTACAGAAATTAACTATAAGAATTTCTTAACATGAACAAAGACAATAAGGGTCTCGTACCACATTCTAAGTCCAGCAGCTATTCCTTCTTAATACTGTGCCTTTAGCTGGAAGCAGGTGGATAAACTCAGTCAAAACTTTTCCTGTCAGATGGGTTCAAGGTTTTTGCAAAATTGTATTTTGTTACATATTAGGAAGCAAAGGTTTATTTTTCTCTTCACCTCACTCAGTTCTTCTATTTTGAGAGACATTGCACCTAAACATAAAGATTTGTCCAAATTACAATCTGCAAAAATATTGACGTTATCCAGTGTGTTGTAAAAAATAAAAAGTGTTCATGTGCTTGCGGATAAGTTCTGTAAGGGAAAGACACAAATAAGTACTCCTCTGCAACAGTAAGATGGCTTATTAAAACACAACATTATTTGTAAGTTTAAACTGTAAATTTCAGTAGACTATTGCATAGACCTAACTGTAAACCTAGAATAAAATTGCATGGCACAGTATTTTCCCTTTTGGTCATCTAGTTTGAAGTTGCAAATAATTTACTGTTGTCTATTTAGAATTAAACAGATTTCTTTTAAAGCGTGTTATAAGTTTACTACAGTAAAACCCCCTTTTTACACTTTTCAAGGGAATGATTAAAAAAAGTGTAAATGGCAGGAAAGTGTAAATTGCAGGAAGTGTAATACCTGTAATGTTATATATTGCAAAATTTAATACTTGAAAATAAATATAGATACCTATGTACACTTACATTATCTATACAAAATATGTTGCACATTGCAAAGAAATGCATTTTCTATTGTTTTATTTCAACTTCATAATACCACCAAAAATCATGCAAAACAAAAACATTGGCAATGATTCAAATTACGATGAATTATGCTATTTGAATAACTACAATACATTAAAAAGCAGTAAATTGCACCCGCACAGAAGAAAACCAACTTCACCTGGTCTAACACAAATAAAAACTGACACTGCATCTAAGAGAGTTGGCAACATAGCGGAAAATTTTGTTAAGGGAAAGCAGTTCTTCATTGAAAACCAATGTTGCCAATAAAGAAAATGTGTAAATGGCAGGAAATGCAACTGTTTGAAAGTTGTTAATGACAGGAACACTATGTATTATCGGAATAGGATAAAAGATGGGTCCAGCAGAAAATGATGTAAAAGGCAGGAAAATGTAAATGACAGGAATCTAAAAGGGGGGTTTTACTGTATTAGACTGGGCAGCCTCCCTCCCAATAAAGGACACTTCCCAGATGCCGACAGATTGTCATGTCCCTTCGATGTCTATAAATGAGAGGTTTCAATATATTTTGCAATTCAGGCATCGGAGTTAAGTTGCTTAATCTTACCCAACATCTGTGCCTTTCCATATCTCTTTTATGTTGAAAATTTTTAACACTTTTCACACAGGGCAATTTGTAATTCTGTTCTCCCAGCGGACTGCATGTTACAGGCTAAATATATATATTTTTTAATGCAAAAAAAATTTTTATATATTAAATGTTATGTTATCTATAAACAAATTTTAAAACTTTCTCTGTTCAGTAATATTGTTATTAATTTTATTTATTTATTTCATATTCAGTAAGTCTTTTAAATATTGGCTGTGTTTGACATTTTTTAACTTACAGTAAAACAGAGGTTATTCCAAAAAATGATTTTTATTAAAATGAATAACAGGAATTTGCAAAAAAAACAATAGTCAATACAGAAAAGTGATTTGACTAGTTAAATATGCCTCCGAACAAATTCCCCACCCCATTTTCCCCATTTTACTGGAGAAATATGTATGCTAATATCACAAATCTGACAATACTTCAATAGGCTCTGTTCAGATGTCTAAGTAGTTGTTGAATTATAAAATATCGCTACTGTTAATGCAAAAGATTGTATGTAGTAATGAAGTTCCAATTTAAAACTGCAAAAACTTGTATGTTCCTGTAATTTTATTTGTGAATTTAATGCTTTAAAAGTTACCTTATACAATAACATGCATTAACATACTCTTAGTGCAAAAGGTTGTATGTAAAAATTAAGTTCAAGTTTTATATTGTAAAAAGTTGTATTTTATTTAAGAATTTAATACTTTAAAAGTTATGTTAATGTATAACATACAACTTTTTGCTGTTTTAAACCGGAACTTCATTTACCTATGACCTTTTGCACTAACTGTAGTGATAGGATGATAGTGCTTTGTTTTGTTTACTTTCATTTCGTTGTTGTTTGTTTGTGTAATTGATCTATATTGATTAAAGTTTTAATTAGAGGAAGACAGTAAAAGATGTACTGAATTGTTTTTCACACGTGTGATGAGCAAAAATAATGAATACTAAGGAACATGAATCACATGTTGATTTGGAATGGGAATGCAGTAGTGCATGAATTTTTCTTGTCAAATCTTACTAGCTTATCAGGTATTGCTTTGTTTTTCAAGCTGTATGAGTTGGTGAAAAAATCTCATCCATGTATCTGAGCTATTTGTGGAACTACTGTTGGTACTCGTAGTCATTTTAGTAGAAAGGTCTTGCTTTAATTGATTTTGAGTTTGTTTACCTCATCTGTAAATGTTCTGGAAATGAATGTAATTTTCACTATTTTATTATTTGAGTCCCAGGAAACAAAATTTACTGTAAGAATACATTACTTGCCTGAGTTTCTAAGGTTCAGGTGTTTAATTATACATTGGTATTTACCGGTAATTCTTTGTGGTGTAATTTGTATGGAATTATGTGAAATGAAACCCAGTATTTCAAACGTTTTTAATTTTTGAGGTGGCTATGATGGTGATATATTTACATGAAGGTTACTCCTTCATTGCTGCCAAAAAAAGGGGCATATTCCGTGCATCCTTTAAGCAAAAACAATAAATTCTCAATGTGTTCTTCAGTGTAGAAAGAAAATCAAAATTACTTGCTTGGAAAGGAGGGAACATGAGGGATGATGTTTGTCTGCTGGACTGTGACATAAACACAATCGAGAGGAATACAGAAAGTCTTTTTGGTGCCTGCAGAAATTTTGGATTGGAAATTAATATAGTCATGAAACATCAAAATAACGTGCTATAAAATTTTAGAATAGTCTGTAAATCGTTCAAACAAGCTGAGAAATTCAATTATCTGGGAGCGATAATTACAGATACAAATAATTAGGGCCCTGATTTATTGGTGAAATAAAATGGCTGATTTTGGTGTTAACTTCCTTCTATTTCGGTGGGTATTTCGTGAAATAAATTACTTATACTACATTGGGAACATTGCACAATGATAAACTTTGCTTCTTTATTTACATGAACTAACACCCCCCCCCCCTCCCCATCTCTATATTCTTCTGCCCTTGTATGAACTGAAGTAACTTTCGATTTAGACATGATTAGAGTTAATGTTCAAATATAATTATGAGAAATATTATCGTAATTTCTACTAAACACCATCAGATAGCCATTTGCAAACAGAAGTGCCAACCATACCACTGTGGATAAAAGACAAAATTTGTTGAATACAAGTAACAAACATTCTACACTCTTCTGCTGTAATCGGTCATAGGCATCGCTAACTTGCCAAAGAGATAGCAGGAAAGGAGAGTACTCAACAGTACAAATCAGGTCACAGACAATCTCTGCAATCTTTGTAATCGATCACAAATATCGATATACCGGTAAATCTTTGACAGCCACAGAAACAGCAGAAAAATAGCATGCTGCTAAGAAATAAAACTTCAGTACACCAAAACACAATATTGTGATTTTAAGGCACATTTTCATGCTCATTTCTCACTTTACGGACAGAAGGGTCATATTTCGTGCTTATAGACACATTTCGTGGAATCGAGTATATTTCGTGGATTCAATTTGGTTCATATTGGTATTTTAAGCATATAAAAGCTAAATATAGCTAAGGGAGGTTGTTTTATAAAATTTCGCGCTTATCACCAAAATATACGTTAAAATGTTACCAAAATATACGGCCCCTACAAATAATATTTAGGTTGAAGTTAAGTGTCGACTAAAATCAGGAAATGCTTGTTTTTATGCAGTTCAGAAACTCTTATCTTCTCATCTTCTGTCCCGAAATCTAAAAATAAAGATTTATAAGACTATTATCCTGCCGGTTGTATTATATGGATGTGAGACATGGTCGCTTACTCTTGGGGAAGGACATCATCTGAGAGTGTTCGAAAACAGGGTGCTTAAGAAAATATTTGGGCCTAAAAGAGATGAAAATGGGGACTGAAGAAAACTGCACAACGAGCTTCATGACCTGTACTCTTCACCGGATATAGTAAGGATAATTAAATCACAGAGGGTGAAATGGGCTGGACATGTTGCATGCATGGGAGAGGAAAGACGTGTCTCAAAAATATTGACCACTTGACGGATGTAGGTGGGAGGAAAATATTAGGATAGATTTAAGGGTAGTGAGATTTGCGAGGGATGGTTGGATGGAGTTAGCACAGAATAGGGTTGAATGGCAGACTCACGGGTTCCATAATATAGATAATATTCCTTTAGCTTGCTTAGGAATTTTCTATTGCTGTTGAGTAAGTAAGAATAAGTAAGTTATAACTCAAAGTGAAAGATGACACACAAAGTAAAGAGAAGAAAATTAGCATATGTTTCAGTTAGACGAGGCAAATTGTACAATATCCTCATTGAGTTTGGGATACCAAAGAAGTTAGTTAGGCTGATCAAAACGTCTATAAATGAAACCTAGAGACAGGGCATATCACATACGTTTGCTATTAAAAGTGACTTGAAGCAAGAAGATGCACTATCGGCTTTACTTTTTAATTTCTCTTTGGTATATGCTATTAGAAGATTTAAAAAGCCAGGTAGGCCTAGAATTAAATGGCGATCACCCATATCTTAGCTTACGCAGATGACGTTTCTCTTTTCGGTGATGACTTAAACGTAATTGGGAGAAACGCGGAAAGTCTCTTCGATGCCCGCACCACACATTATTATTGCTAGTAAATCATTTGAACAAGTGGAGAAATTCAAATATCTGGGAGCAATAATTACAGATACAAATACTATTAAGGTTGAAGTTAAGTGTCGACTGAAATCAGGAAATGCTTATTTTTGTGCAGTTCGGAAACTTTTATCTTCTTGTCTTCTGTCCAGAATTCTAAATATAAAAATTTATTAAACAATTATTCTGCCAGTTGTATTGGGAAGAACATAATCTGGGATAGTTTGAAAACGGGGTGCTTATGAAAATTTGTGGCTCGAAGAGAGATCAAAATGGAGAAAACTCTATAATAACTATCTTCATAACCTGTACTCTTCACTGAATATAGTAAGGGTAATGAAATCACGGAGGATGAAATGAGCTCGACATGTTGTGCACATGGGGGAGGAAAGAAATATCCCAAAAATATTTACTGAGAGACCCGAAGGGAAGACACCACTTGGATGACATAGACGTGGGTGGTAGGACAACATTAGGACAGATCCAAGGAAAATAGGATTTGTGAGGGATGGTTGGATGGAGTTAGCAGAGAATAGTGAGCTCAGGTAAGCAGGGCAATGTACCTCCGGGTTCCATCAAATAGATAATATTTCTTTAATTTGCTTAATTTGTCTATTGCTATTAGATAAGTGTATGTGTGTTGTAGGTGCACTAATGTTTTAGTGAAATGGGTAGATACTGTCCGCTCTAGAACAGACCCTAAAGTAAACGAGTATAGTTGGGAGCTGACAAGATAATCCGTGATTTGATGGTGGCATGCAGGGGGAAGATGGTGTTGTTTTATAACTTCACGTGTAGGGGAGCGCTGCTATTGGCTGCAGATAAGAGCTCCACAGTCAGACCAGGGATCATCTCGTCAGCTCCCAATAATATGTCTTGTCTCACTCTAGCACATTACTCTTATCTATGTAAGAGTGAGACAATATCCACCTTATACCCCGATAATTTTCATGTTTTAGCTTATATTAACTGCTCGTTGGCAAAGATGAAATTCATTAATGTATATATTTTATACACACACTCACACTAGCAAGAAAGCAAGCAAACAAACAAACAAACAAACAAACAACAATTGAAAAAAGACTTTAAAAATTTTAAGTTTTCTGATTTCATGCCATTGCAGATATAATCCTGAAAGGAAGAACTGTCACCTACATGATTGCCTGCAAAGGCCTGTCCACCTGTGAGCTAACTTTCTGCATGTCATTCTCTACAATCTCTGACTCACATCCATATACTGAAACATGACTTGAATGTTTCTGTCACTCTCAGCTCTCATGTGGACACTAAACTTAAGTCATAACACTAAATTTATTGTACATAGGGATCCAAATTTTTCAGAATGCTAGATTTTTAATGAGGTTTGTAAGAGATACTCCTGGTGCATGAGGATTGTTTTATGAAAGTGCATGATACTTTGACAGTGGATTTGGTTTGGGAAGTGTATTTGTTATGCGTGTTGTACGTTTAAAACAACCTTCACAAATCAGTGTCAATCGAGGAAGAAGTGTAATAAATTGAACAAAAGTCTTTATACGTTAGGCATAACATTCTTCTCGACATCATATATGTTGATATTCACTTAACAAAATTTCATCCGTGGCATGAAAATCAAAGAGATAGATGAAGTGGCCACAATTGATCGTTTTTTCCCCCGAGCACCTTATAGTTGACTGTTCTACTGATAGTCAAACATTTTCACAACCTGCATATAAGCTTCTGATTTGCAGAGTTATGATTATTATTCATTACTATTCATATTACGCTTGATGATAGATTATTGAAGTAATAGTTGAAACCTGGTTAGTTAAAAAAAAGTTATTTTTCAAATTAAATAGACAAAAGCAGTTGATACTGATTTTATACTTAGGACATCAGATACAAATTTCATAAATAAGGGATGAATGAAGAGTTTAAAAGCTCACTTCAGCACAAAAATGCAAATTATATTCCAAAGCATTTGGGTTATAAATTTATTGCTGTAAAGCGAAGTTTCGTTTAATTTTTCAGTTAAGATGGAATCATACTTTATTGTGGAAATCTAATATTACTGCTTTAAAATGACGCCTCACTTAGGTAATTAATTACTTGTTTTATTATATTTGTGCTTTTTAAGTATATTTTTAGAAGGATATACTGTTTTAAAATGCACGAAAGTGGGGAGGAAATACAATTACAGTCGAATTCTTGAATAATAAAAGTCTGGGCTAAAATTTTTGTTTGGTGGATCAGTCAGACTTTACCGGCAAGATTTTCAGATTTCATCCCAGCATTATGTCCATTGATTGTGGCGTCGAGGCACCATGTGAGTCTACCTACATTTCAGAGGGGAAGAAAAATTACCAGAATATCTGATCTACATATTGACATAATTGTTTCCCATCATAATTTCCTTCAGGCCAGTAGTAAGTTCTGTATATTCTAGTAAACATATCGAATCTGCTGTTATTCCAGTTTCATTTTAATCACTGAATTACATGCAATTTATCAGGACAAGAAAAGGCTGCATATGAGAAGGAATCTTCAGATTTCACTGTACAGTTAACGTAAGAAATGTTGAATGAAGAGAATTTAGTGAAATTTAAGCAAGACAGATTACAGTATAAATAAAACACCACGCATTGATCAAAAAACCATAAAATGTTCTTCAAGCAAGGCATGTGTGATGGGCTAGTGCTTTTAGCTATGTACCATGTACTCCCATAAGAAATAAACAGGAGATCTTTCACTACATACTCTACTGAAGTAAAAAACATTGAAGCTACATGATATGACATTTAATTACATATTTCACTGCTAAAAGAGATTGTCACAAAGGTTAATAAATAGCATTTATAGGTATCCAGGGCTTCTGTACATGGCAAAAAGTAAAAGTGCCTTTTAACTAGTGCATACACACTACACCGAAGAAATAAATCTTTTAAGCAGTTTCTGTTTTTATGTTCAAACTAAAATAATTCAATGAGCGGTTGGTTTTACTGCAGTCCTTCAACTCTTGTGGCTGGTTTAAGATCCATTTAATAGAGAATTAAAAACAACACATTTTTTCAAATTAAAATAATTATTATAGTGGAACGTTTTTATATGGCATAAACAGGCGGAATTTCATCATTGTTAGAGTATGAATTATGTTCAATACACATGGAAAACTAAATAATGCTAGATGAAGAAAATTTATTTAGCTTCAATACAGAGCAGCTGCATCATTATTAAACTACAGTCTGTGAAGATCTTAATGATGTTGAAGACATTGCTATAATGTCTTTTGGAAAAATGTGCAGATTTTTATGCCATTTGGTCATCCTTTCAGTGTAAATCATCTTTATTTAGGAGTTTGATATTACTTGTTTTCATTAAAAAATTTCTCTCCATTCGAACTCCATTTAGTTGCACATGTAACTGAAAAAGAAAGTTCTAAGTTGCTAAGAGACAAAAATAAATAAAGAAAATAGCTTTTGTACTCAACCAACAGAAAGGAAAAGGCTTGCATTCTCTTCCTGACAGAATTGAAATGTCAATTTGCTTGGTTGATATAAAGCAGGCACAAATCAGATTTTACTCCGTTATTCAGGTTATTGGGGCCAAAGTTGTGACCAACGCTCGCACTCCAGGAGCAAGATGTTATGGCTACGTTACGATGGCAACTAGTGAGGATGCCTCTAAATGCATCCAGCATCTTCATAGAACTGAGCTACATGGAAGGATGATCTCTGTGGAAAGGGTAAGGTCTTTTAACAGATGAGGCAAAGCCTGTCTTCATGTGAAAAATGCATAATGGCTTAAACATTGGCGCGTTACATTGTTATGTGAATTGTTAGCGACCTGCATTTCAGGCCAAAGGAGATGCTACTGGCCCACCCAGGAAAAGTGAGAGCTCAACTAAGAGACATGAACGCAAACCCAGTACGAGCAGCAGCAGTAAACCGGAGGCAGTAGAGAAGAAGAAGGAAGGAGAAACTGAAGATGAGAAGAAAGAAGAAGGAGACAAAGGTAAAGTGATGTTAAGTGAGATAGGATGTTAAAATTGAGGGGCAATGTGAAAGTAATGCCTCTGTAGCTATATGCGCATAGAGTATATCTTCTCACTGCAAGATAAAGAAGAGGGAAGCAAAGCCACTGAAGCAAGAAGATGACCTGAGAGCCAAACCTGCAAGATGTGTAACAACAGCTGTAGGTGTAGTAAGAGGCATTACTTTCCAGCTGACCCTCTTTTAATTTGGACAAAAGGGTAACAAAAATTGTCGATGGGGAGAATGTGCGTTAATGGTGAAATAATTTTTGGTGCTGATTAAAGTTTCTAGATACATGTATGGAAGGAGCAGTTATGAATGCATTACAGGCGGAGCTACTGAATCAAAAGATGACTCGACGGAAGGAGCTGAGAAGGCAGAAGGAGATGCAAACAACACAGCTGCGCCAGATGCAAAATCACCAGGAGAGAACAAAGTGAAAGAAGACAGACATCGCAGTACTCGCAGCAGAGAAGTCTCAAGGGATCGCAGAGACCGGGATCGTCACCGAAGTGTTGGTAGCAGTCATCAATCTCGTCACAGCCGCTCACCACGACGCAGACATGGATCTCCGAGCCGCAAGCCAGGAGTTCTCACGTTTTCTCAGATACGTGAGGAACGTGAACGCCAGCGTATTAGAGAAAGAGAACGAGAGCTACGTGAAGAAGACAGGCGCAGGCGAGATGATTTGATGAGACAGAGGGAAATTGAGAAGAGACACAGAGAAGAGGCAATGCGGCTGGAGCGGTGAGGAAACGGCTGTCAAATTTAATCTAGATTTCAATTAGCAATTGTTCCAACACGGTCCAGGGAATTTGAACCCAAGGCCGTGTTTTGTTGCACAGCGTGGAGAGTGAAATATTCACATTACCACGATATTTCTTCGAAAAAAAAAAATTTAATTTAATTAAGTGAAGATTTTAAATTTTAAATTAAATTAGCACGATACAGTGATTGGACAACAGTGTGAAGATTTTTGTAACTTTGCACAAAGTGGTAGGCCTATTTTGATGAAATCACTAATTATTTTTATTTGTTGTTATTGGATAAGGGCTTGGGGATCACTCTGTAATGGGATTTAGCCATGAAAATAAATATATACATGTCATTACAGGGAGAAAGAGAAGTTACGCTTAGAGAGGGAGAAAATTGAACGAGAAAGGAGTGAATTGATGCGTCTGGAGCGGGAACGTCAGAGATTAGAGCGTGAGAGATTGGAACGAGAAAGGGAAGAGTTGAAACGGCAACAAATGAGGTAATAGGGGAAGAATACTTGGTTTTTGTAGAACCTATTCTTCAAATTTATATTAAATTAAAGAGAACAATTGAAAGAATATGTGCAGTACATTATAGTTCAGTATCCAACATTGCAATTGCATTTTAGTTCTTTCAACACCATTTAAAAGACACTGCTATGGATCTATTAAAAGCTGCAGATTCACACACACCCAAAGTATATATAATATATTCAGTGCTTTTTTCTGCCAGTATGGTCCAGTAATCGTACCAATAAACTTTTTGGGTAGATCTTTAAAGAATTCATTTTTTTACACCAAAGACTCCCATTTCTGCTGGCGAATGTGACATGGCTTTTCCCATATTAACTTCATGTGCACTCGCATCAAGAACTTCTCTATCTCTGAAGACCGTGAGATGCTTATGATCAATAGGCTGATCAGTTCTCCTCTGTGTTGTTTTTTGACCTTGACTTGATTCTTGATTGATTCCTGAAAGGCAGACATCTAACTACTGACATCACGAACAAGGTAGTTAATCACAGTTTAGAAGCTGTTTTAATATAAGCAGGCCTACATAACTTACCTAATTTTATTTTAAACTTGTGGTTACCAGTACTTAAATAATGAGGTGTTTGATAGAAAATCTTATTTAACATTCCTTTCACACCATGTCCAGTAATAGTTCAGTCCGATTTAATGGTTTTTCATTTTATTGAATGTGCAGGAAAGAAGTAATAATAACTACATGTACATTCATTTGATTCTGTTTTCTATATCAAGATAGTTATGATCCTCTGGATATGTAGGAATAGGCCAGATTCAGATCGAATTCAGTTCCATGTACAGTACACCCTAGCAAGCTCAATCTTGGTGGCTGCTGCACGTACATACACTCGCACAGCCTCCACCATTTGTTCTTACAGCTTTTCAGCAAATATAATAATTTGTTTAAAGTGACTAGATATCATTAATATCACAAATAAATGAATATGGTGATGTTTACCAAGGTTAACCACAAATAGCTATACATAACCAAGTTAGCCAACGGTACAAACATCGCAATACACTCCCACAACTTCTCATGCAAACGTATTGAGTTTGATCGGTTTCAGGTTGATTTCATGTAGATATGATAATTGATTAAGTTTTTGCCAATGACAAGGGTACTTGTAAACTTTTTTCCAGAGAAAAAGCACTGTATATATTTGATGTTATACAGCAAAAGTACAGTATAGATTTTTCATTATAATTTATATAAGGATTGTACTGGATGTGGCCCAGTTTGGTGTGTCCTTACAGTTGCTGTAGGTTATTTGTTTGTATTAACAGATTTGAAGAGTCACGTCGCACAGTAAAACGCCCATCTAGTGATCGTCGGGAGGCTTACCCAGAAGAACGAAAACGGGTGGCTACAGAACGTCACTATGAAGGATCTGCACGATTTGAAGATGGAGCAAGGTACCGATATAGAGATTGGTATGAGTTCCTATTGTCAAAATGACAAATCGGGATGATATAATGGAAATAATGTTGTAGGAGTTAGCTAACTATCACATTTTTTCTTATTGTCCATCCCCCTCCCAAATAGTAACAAATTGCAAAATCTGTTTTAAGTATTAGTGATAGTAGACATCTGTGACAATTGTTTTATTTTGAAGGAAAATTGTTTTAAAATTTCAGTGTCTTTTTTTCAATGTTATTAATTCATTGGTGTTAATTTTAAAACGTTTAAAATATGATCTACAATATTATGCAAGTTCTACAATCCACTCATTATCGTTGTTGTTTACTACTATAACCAGCTTTTTTTATTGTCACGTTAATTCACAATTCCCACTGCTTGTATTTTACTTTATTCTAGGAAATACTGAATAATTTATATTTTTTCGTAAGTTCATGGTAAATGCTCATAATTGTATAATGATATATGCAATATTTTAAGAAATATACATTTCTTAAAATTTGATTTGATTTTGTATTTCACGATACAACAAATAATTTGACATGCCAAAGAACTTAGAATTTATGGAACTGACTACAGTACAGTGGAACCTTGTTAACACGTTTTTCTAGGTACCGAAAAAAATAGACTTCTTAAACAGGAAAACGTACTACGCAAAATTTAAAAAAAATCGAAGGGAATATGTAGATATGTTTTCTAAGTTGCTCAGTATACCCTCAAGTGTATCTAAATGGCTCAGAATTACCCACAGTGGCAGAGGAGCTTCAATGCCAAGCCATTAGTTACGAGAGATTTATATTGCACAAATGAATTGGTAGGCCTAATACCGTAATTTGATTTGAAAAAAATCAAACAAAACTTGCTGAACTTGAAGGAATGTATGAGAGTCATATTTAATGATAAACCAGATGAAATTCACAAATAGCATCCACTTTATTCTGAAAGAACACACATGAATCAAGTTGCATTCCACAATATATTAAACATAAAATAACTGGAAGTGTAATTTTTTGTGCCAAATTTCACATGTTACAAAATGTTCATAAACAGTCATGTTCACAGCCACAAATTGCTAATGAAATGCGATCCAATACCTACGTGAGAAGCACAATCTGCTTTTTTGACCTACATTTCTTCAAGATTCTAATATTTTCTTCTCGACACCACTTACCATATGAAATTTAAAATATATTTCACTACCTAGAAAACATAACAAAATTATCACGATAAAAATGGCGACTGAACGGCTGATGCTGGAATATCGCGCGAAGTCAAACTGACCAATGAGAAGCAACTGCAAAGGCTCAAAATGGCTGACGTTTGATCCCATAGAGCAAAGGTTCAGATTTGGACACCAGAGAGTACAAAAATTCTGGCATGGAGAACATCTGGTTACACTTATTTTGTTAAAGAAAGCAGAGGGACATGACTGTGGTAAGCCCATCACTTCACAACCCTCACAAGAAACTAAGTTATTACCGTATTGGCCCGAATATAAGACGATGTTTTTCCCCAGAAAATGTGCTTTTAAAAACTATACTCTTCTTATACGCACAACCTAAGACTCAACAACTCTCCATTCATGAATGCAGCTGTGCACGTGTGTAGCGGGTATCCCCACGCAAATGGCGTGCGTCCGACCCAAGGTCAAAGGCGCGGAAATTGCCAAATTTTACCGAACTTTATTGTGCCCGAATTCGTGCTTCTCCTTGTACTGCCGTGTACTGCACTGCTTGGGATCTCTATTCTCTATGCATAATGCTTTGTTTGACCACCATCATGGCAGATCATGTGGAAAAGAAAGCATCTTCATTGTCTCAATGCATAAATAAAGGCAAGAGAAGAAGTTACGACATGAACTTCAAACTTCTGTTTTATGTGAAGCAAAATGTACTAATAAGCTATTTTATTTATTTTTTCGTAACTACACTTCAAAAATTCAGGGTCGTCTTATTTTCGGGCCAACACGGTACTTAGACTTGAAAGGGCCGCGGAATTTTGTCCAGAGGCTTTAATTTAGGCTTGGAGTTCTTTACCACGTCGTAAATCTACGACAGGGCTCCCTAGCTTAGCCCAGGTTCTTTAGGTCCTGAAAAATCATTACCTGCTTTTGAACCTGTGACCCTTGGGTCTACAGATGGGTACTGTACCCCTACACCACCGTGACTGACACATTCATAATTAGTTGCTGACAACATGAGTACACAGAAAATTCATTTTATATTGTTGAAAATTTAACGAGTCATACAGATAGTGGCTGATTAGAGATAGCTTATATTGTGTTACTATTGTCCCTACTTACCAAGTTGTCTGTTGACATTGATGGAATTGGGTACAGTCGGTGCACAGGTAATTATATTTCATGCTTATATTGCTTTCCTTTCTTTTTTCAAATTCTTAAAGTTTTCAGATTCATGATTTCTTTCATTGCTGGTTACTAGTTAAGTTCAGTTTCTAGATCTTTTTTTGGCAGCTAAGGAATGCTAAATTAGGAAATTATTTTAATTGTTATTCATGCTCTTGTTACATTTTACCATCATACACATTGTTTTAGTAAAAGGAAAAGAGGGCTGTTCGGATGTGAAATAGTATTGAAAATAAGAAAATAGTACATCCCCCCCCCCCCAAAGATGTTTTGGGTAGTGAGAAAAATTGTAATTTGAAAAAGTTATTAAAATTGAATCAGCTTCAAAAAGCATGTGCACAACAATCCCTATCAATTTACCAGCACATATAATAATGACTAGTAAGTATTAATTTGAAATGATAAAATATGTGAACAGGCCTGTCAGTCAACAATTTCCAGAACAAAGATGGAAAGGTTTTTAAATCTGGCAAGGTATCTTATATGATAGGTGGGTGAATTTACGAAATTCTGTAATAATAATGAATGTATGTGATTACTCACAGTGGATCCCTACACTTCCAAAACGGCACGACGTTTCAGCCTTTCCTATGATGATTAATTTATGAAATCCGTAGGTTATACATGAAATCAGTTATAACATGTTTATTACGAGGACTGGATTTATTGTGGCCTAGGAGCAAGGGGAATTTCTAAATATTCCAATGGCCTTAATACATTATCTCCTTATACAACAGCAAATATAATTTTCTATTGTTGTTACAGGTTTGATCGAACAGCCACTTTTCGAGTGCGAGAAGAACGTCGCCCAGAACCAGAACATCGCAGCAAAGTAGATGTTCGTCATTCCAGAGATAGATACCCTGAGTCTGGTAAAGGTAAGCCTACAATATTCCCATGGACTTGATTTTTCACGACTGTGAGATATGCACTGTACTTGAAATGTTAACTTACTCATTTAGCACTTTCAGCTTCCTTCGGGGGCCATTTTCAGAGCTTTATGTTTGACGTGTTGAAATGGTGATATGCAGATTTTCCACCAAGATAACAGTGCAAAATATGCTGCACATTTTTTCACATATTATACAGTGGAACCTTGTTAACATGTTTTTCTGTGGACCGAAAAAAAATTTACATCTTAAAACGGGAAAATGTACTAATGAAAAAAATATATATATATTCAAGGGAATAGGCTATGTAGGTTTTTCTGTGTTTACTCATTACAAGCCAAAAGGGCATCCAGATTGCTCAAAATTACAGTCTTACGCTTGGAGTATGATAATACCAGTTTTGCAGTCAGCAAATTGCAAAATTTGGCTGGAATGTTCTACCTCATCTTCCTTTAGGTCTAGATTTAGTACCTTCAGACTGCCATCTCTTTGGGCCTATGAAAGATGGACTGCATGGGCAACACTTTCCAGGCAGAGATGCTGTCATCATAGCTGTAAGAAACATGTTGGTTTAGATTTCCCAAGTACAGCCTACATGCTCTTGTTCGTTGCATTGAATGAGCGTTGGTGATTATGTGGGGAGAAAAAACAATATACAGTGAAAAGTCTCATTTACAAACAATCTCTCTGCATCTGGGAGGTGTCCTCTATTGGCAGGAAGGCTGTCATATCAAATAATAAAATTATCACATGCAATTTGTATCTCTTCATGCTTTAAATGAATTGTATGTGTTTAATTCTAAATATGCTACAGAAAATTCTTTGCAATTTTGAACTAGATACGACCAAAAAAATAAAATACTGTCCGTGCAATTTTACTCCAGGTGTACAGTTATGCAGTATGGTAATTCGCAGTTTTCAATTCATGAATAATGTACTGTAATAAGTCGTCATGCTGTTGCAAAGTAGTGTCCTTCTTAACACTTTCCGCACCACGCCATCTTTCAGCATTTTCATCCTGTGAACCGGGCGTTTTCTTTCGATTTTGTGATTTTTTTAAAAACATACAATATGTATTACAAAATAATGAATTACTTACCCATGAAGATTGAAACTTCCTCTTTCTAGAAATAATATTCTTTATTGTATTCACTCTCATATAAATATATCACAGGCAAATAAATGGGAGGCTCTTTTGAGGATTTACTTTTTTCGGAAATAATTTTTCAAGGTTTGGAGGGTTAGAAACGCATTTATTGCAAAAGTATTAACTAAAATTATTGAAACAATACATAATATAGAATTCTGACAACATTTTGGTTGCATATTGTCTAGTAATTAACACGTTTGTGATATTCTTGGACATCTTCACGAATTCTAACCTAGCTTCTTGTTGATGTTTTGGTAATCGCAGTAGGCCGATATAAATTCGATAAAAAAAGTCGATATAAATTGATACAAGAATCGATAAGTGTATGAAGCACACTCTGTTGGGAAGTTCATAAACTAAGCTTTGTGTTTATCTGTTCAAATCCTGTATTACACCAGTATTTTCCCATTGCTAAGCACGGGATCGCGTGCAACGTAAGGGATACGGTCTTGGTTCACGCGGGAGTAAAATGCGGAACGTATCACGTACGGGCACGGTGTGGAAAGTGTTAAAAGAATTTATTTGCAATCACATGGACACTGCTTTTAGTTTTTTCCATGCACTTGATATCTTCAACTTTTTCGCTTATTGTAATTTTGTCAAACCGTTACATTTAGGTGCCATATCTCTTGAGAAAGAACAACTGAGTGAAGTGGAGAAGAAATTAAATCTTTAATTTACCATACTACTTATCATGTGTGTGATACAATTTTGTGGAAACCTTGAACCTGTCAGGCATGTGGTATAAGACCATTATTGTATTCTTTTGCTTTAAGGAATTATTATAGTACTTTTCTATACAATCCTCAAAACTAAATTTTCCATTTTTGTAACACACTAGGTATTGAACTGTCTTTAGTCAGGAAACACAGCAAGTTTTAAGACCATTTAAACAGCTGTCCATGTCCATATCTTGGGGGTTGTCTATGAAGAGAGGTTTCACCGAATAGCTGAAATACTACCCTATGTAACTGTGTTATATATCTGTTGTTTCCGAGAAAGAAAGAAACTAAAAAAAAAGTGTGCATGCGTGGAACGCTACGCAAGAGAAGTGAAACTTGTTTTTATTTTTTCAATTTTGGGTTGTTGGATTTTTTCAATTTTGGATTGTTGGACTTTTTAATATTGGGTTTTTGAACTTTTTTGATTTTTAAAATTTTTGATCTTTTAATTTTTTAATTATGGAATTTTGGATTTTTAAAACTTTAGTTCTTTTAATTTTTTAACTGTAAATTTGGATTTTATTATTTTTTAGATTTTGGATATTTAATTAATTAATTTTTTAAATTTTGGATATTTGGATTTTTTATTTTATAAATTTTGGAATTTTTAATTTTGGATCTTTGAATTTTATTTTATTTTTTAATTTTGGATTTTTAGATTCTTTAAATTTTGGATTTTTTTAATTTTGAGTTTTTGGATTTTTTAAAATTTTGGATAAACCTAATCATTGAGTTGATTGTTTTTTGTGCAGTCTGTTCCGTCACACCTCACTAATTTTGTGACGATTTTGAGCGTAACACTAATTTCATGACAATTTTGAGCGTTACACAAGCTCTAGATTTACCCCTGCCGCAGCTAAAGAAGTTTCACTTCAAAAAAAACTTTCAGAATGACCCTTGTATTTACACATATTTACATTCTTTCATATTTAAAAACTGGTATATTTGATTCCTTATTTCATGGCCACCCCTATTAAATACATACACACATATATCTTAAGTGCATTATTATGAAGGAACCATTAATGCTGTTCAAGGAAAAGTAGTATTAAAATAAATGATTGACTGTGCCATTAAGGGCCGATTGTATAAACAGTTTGATCTCAGATTGTAGACTAAACTGATCTCAGTTCACGCTGAGCTCGGAAATTTCTGTTGTATAAATGCTAATCTGAGATCAATTCACACTGAACTAGGATCAATTTTGACTGAGGAAATTTCTCCGATCAAATTCGTTCATCTCAGTTCAAGGGATTGTTTTCTTATTTGGGACACAAGATCAGCTCATTATAAATGTAATATTTAGGCCTACCTGTGTGGTTACGATAAATATCAAGAACATACACTAAAGCCTAACTTCATACATTCCTAGCTATACCGTAGTTATGCGTATATAGGCTATGTATGGCTCTTTATAATGCAGCGTAACATAACTCAACAACATAACCTCTACAATATTATTATCATCTCATTCGAATTTTACAGATGTTTGATCACTTTGATATATCTTGTGATGGTGAAAATGTTGAATTTTGTCGGTATCCCATCACTGTCTAGAGCAAATGCTTTCTTCATTCCCTTTTTATGTGACCTGTGAACTCTTTCAGAGGTGAGATTTTACATTACAATGAGGTAGTCTTCAGATAAAAGCTTCAGTGAGCTCTTAAGTTTAAAATCGAAAGGAAAAATTTCAGTGGAATACCTGGTTTCCATGAATGACAAACATACATAATCGCAGGTTTTACATAAAGCATTACTCTATTAATCTTACATCTCCGCTTTTATACAGTTCTTGAGACGAAGCATTTATACTTCAGTAGCAGTGAAAATGTTAAGCCAGTTTACATTGCCAGAACTGAAATTACCAGAACATTTTTCAATGCATTTGCTCTTGCACGGATGTTATTGCATCCGTCTTTTTGAATTCTTATAAAGTTTTTACATTTTTCCAAGACAATTTCAATCAGGATACCCTTGTTCTCAGAAAAATAGGGGAACGATGGTTAATTTTGATCATATTTTTCCTTCCGTTCACATAATACACAGTCTTGAATATGGAGGAAAACGGTAACAATGTTCTCACCTCACGATACTCAGATGTTTCTGAGATGTTGCCAAGTGCTCATGTATGAAGTAGGATCAAAATTGAACTTTGATTAGTTGATCGTAGATCATTGTTATACAATACGACTCGAGTCTGAACTCAGATCATTTTCTGAACTTAGATCATAATTTGCTGAAAAAATTATCAGTGACAGGGCTGTAGCTAGGCGGTGGCGAGATGTGCCCTCGCCAAGAGCGCAGGTATAAAGAGGGCGCAAAATTTACCATGAAAAATATCACTTTTTTTTAGACTGGTGCAATTTACCAAGCATTAAAAATTGTAGATTTTATCATTTAATTATTTTTAAGTACATTCGTCTGGAGGGATAGGCCTACCACCCGACCACTGTGTCATCTACCATAGGCAGATGGCAGGATTTGGGGGGCATGTGGTCAGCATGCCGACATCTTCAGCTATTAATGATGGTTTCTCAATCAAGTAGCCCACGAGGCCGAGTGCAAGTAGGTTCATATCATCCCCCTACATACACTACTTTGGATATTAGTGTTTGAATAATTCCGGGGTGCGCGGGCAAAGAGAGTTAAGTCCACTTTCTTGTTACTGAAAGTCCAACACTTAGTTCATTTTCAAATTGAGCTTTAGGTTTTCTTTGATAATAACAGTGTTTTTATAGTAAAATAATAAACAATTTTACACAAATTTTTAAAAATTGTTCAGACCCCCCTGTATTGGAGGGCGCAGATTTGTCAAACTTGCCAAGGGCGCAGAAGGACGAGCTACGGCCCTGATCAGTGGATAAACTTTACCTTAACAATCACTGCGTTTCAGCCTGTCCACCAGGCCCTCATGTTGGTCCGCTGTCCATGCCATATCATAATTGATCTCCAGTCAGTGATGTTTATACAATCGGCCCTAATGGGTCATTCAGATAGAAAATTAACCGTAAACGTAACGTAAACATAGAAGTTTGGGGCCATGTTTTTCAATGTGACCATTCACAATGCATCACGTAAACGTGAAAATTAAACGTAACGTAGAAGCTTGCAAACACCAAGCTTCTGCGTTACGTTTGTGCGAAAAACAACTATACAACCAATCAGAGAACAGAACAGGAGACGGAAGTGGAAGTAGCCAAGAAGTATTCTATGAATGAGAAACTCCTCCTGTTATGTTAAAAGGCATCCATTATATAAAGATGCGGCATTGAAGGAAGATATATGAAAATTAGTTCCCCAAGAAATGAACTACAGTATTAAATATATCCCAAATAATATTCTGTTAATTTTTATGTGCCTGCATACGCTTGTATGATTTCAATTTTTAATGGCCTACATATATATATATAAGCAATCATGAACCACAGATATTTTTCTCCTATAATATTCTCATGTAGGCCTACATATGTTTAATACTCGTAGAAACATGAAAGTATTTTCGTCTGCTGCAGCCATTTTATCAGTTGTTCACGTTCTCGTTTGTGATTGGTTGTTACCTACGTTTATGTTTTCATTGCGAATGCTCAATGCCGTGCTAAAGTTTGCGTTTAAGTTTACGTTCTTACGTTTACGGTTAAGTTTCTATCTGAATGGCCCATTAGTCTTGCAAAATGTTCGTTTCATCCCTCTTTATGGCTTTAAGAAATTATTGATTTGCTATTTTCCTTGTAATATTTTATAATATTTCATCCACAGGTGAGGGTCGTTATGCTGATCGCTCAGGGGATACCTGGCATTCAGGTGGTGGTCCCCCACCCGTCAAACCGTTCAGTTCAATAGGAAGTGGAGGTGCTCCTCCCAGGGATTCTTGGGGTCCTTCCAGTGACAGAAAAGCAGATGGAGGTCAGAGCTGGGGCCGTCCCATAGATTCAGGATCTTCAGACAGGTCAGTATTGTTTCAGAAACGTTTCTATTGTACTGCATATTCTGTCAGGGAGTAGAGATGTTCCTTCTGTTATAGGTGGGTATCGGGTAGCAGTGGGCCAATGGGAGTGGTTGGACGTGGGGGACCCAGCATGGGTGGACCTAGTTCAATGTACAGCAGTACACCAGTTGCACCGAACATATCAGGAATGAACATGGGTATGTCGGGTGGTAGCGGTCCATATGGTGGTGATCGCTTTGATGCATACAAACCATCTATGGGCCCACTTCGCAAATACTGAGACTTTTTTATAATGTGAATCTGAGAAAATGTATGTGTGTGTTACATGTAATAGTGAGGGTTATAAATACAGTAAATATATTTGGGGCTGCAAGTATACAACATTCCTCATTGCCGGTAGCTCCATATATTTAACTTAGCAAAGTTTTAATTATTTTTCTGTAAGTATCTGAGCATTCAGGAACACTTCCTCTAGAAAGATTATTTGTGACCGTGGCTAATGATTTGATCATGCTACAAATGTTTGTGAGAGTCTTAAATGAACAAGTTATGGAAGAGATTTCTTATGCTACTGATAGTCGTATTGTTTCTTACTAAAGGTCAAGAATCCGTTTCAAATAGGTTTTAATTTTGAAATGCTGGTACTGCATGTTCAGTTGATTGGCAAAACGCAAAATTCTTGCCCAGAAAATTCTTAGCCCATCACATCCCATTGGTGCGTTTAAAAGGGAATGTGATACTGAAAATTAGACTGATTATGCTGAATATCTGGCTGGTGGAATCTGAAAACACACAAAGTAGATCATTGATCTAATCTTGTGGGATCCTGATGTCGTTATTGCATTAGTTTTGTGCAGTAGAAGTTGAAAGACTTGCTGCTGCTGTACTTCTTCTAGAGTATCATTTGAAGATTTGTGATGTTAAACAAAAAAAATTATATAATGTTCGTTGTTTAATTGCAAGCATGATATCATTGTGTGTTCGGGTTAACATTTTTAATTCACTGTAACACGTGTTTCACAGTTGTGTAAGTTTGCAAAATATATTTTATTTTGCTTCTCAATTGACTCTGTATTTCCTCTCTTCTGATGGATACATCTAAGCTTTGGTGTTATTTCAAGCATGAACTTTTTTATTGGTCATCATGTAATAACATCATTTACTGCATCAAAGGAAAAGCTTACATTATAATATACTTTTACAAATGACAGACTTACCATTACAAAGTGTTCACTAGTTACAATGTACAGGTTAAAAGAAGAAGCAAGTGAAGTCATTTTATAATTTTGATTTCTGTTTTACTTGTGATCGGATGAGTTCCAGATTCAAGGTAAACATTCATTTCTGTTGTATGACCACAAATATACTTAAAATGTACAATAGTTCCTGGTGTTTTTATTTTTGAAAGACTGTACTTTGAGTACTATACTGGCCATTTCCTTCTTCCAAACATCCTTTATTTCTTCTTGGTATTTGCCATGCTTACAGGTAATTTATCTTAGTTCTCAATTCTTATAGCATGTAGGCTTCATCTAAATGAAACTGGCCTTGAATATTTGTGAAATGTTTCTTCACAGGGTTATTACATTTAAAAATAACTAACAGTCATTAAATCAGTGCAGTCTTGTGAACAAAACAGGCGTGTTTCTGTTCAATCACAGGAGTACACAAAATTGTTTCAGAAGTTAAACACATTATGAATTAAAATAAATCGACACGAATATAAACAGTGGAGCATGTTAAATCACTGAACTTAGTAAAAATTATAAAAACACTTTATGCTCCACTTATATCAATGTGTAAACTAGGACTCCCAAAACTAGTCCTGTTTTACACATTGACGTAAGTGGAGCATAAAGTGTTTTTATAATTTTTACTAAGTTCAGTGACATTATGAATTATTTAGAGAATTAGAAATTGCACAAAATGTTTACTTCACCTTGAACATGTTTCAGCTGTGCTGAACAATCCAGGCACCCTCATATAGAATTTTAATGTATCACTCCCAAAACTAGTCCTGTTTTACACATTGACATAATTGGAGCATAAAGTGTTTTTTATAATTTTTACTAAGTTTAGAGAATTAGAAATTGCACAAAGTGTTTACTTCAGCTTGAACATGTTTCAGCTGTGCTGAACAATCCAGGCACCCACATGTAGATTTTTAATGTATCTTGAAAATAAATCGTGTAAAAGTTCATATATAACTGGGGATGAGAGTGATGTTTGAAATGCGGTATAGTATTTATACTATAAGTATTTAGGTTGTATTGTAATTTCCAACTCTCTCTACAGTAATATCACAAAGGGCTGATAGTTTAACTGGTAATTTAACATGCTTTAAAAAGCAAAATTAAGTTACCCTAGTAAAACAAGTGGTATTCGGCTAGGCAATTCCATGGGAAGAAAAAAGAATGTGATTCTTTAAAGCAGAGAATATAATACAGTAAAGAATATGAAGTTCAGTGCGTAATACCATATTTGGTTCACAGGTTAACGCTATGTGTTCGTGGGTCTGGAAATAGTTATGACAAGAAACATTTGTTAAGCTCAATTAAATTACCAAAGTAAAACTCAACACAAGTGGTATTCGACTAAATAATTCTATGCGAAGAAAAATAATTCTGTTAAGCGATTTCCTTTCAAAGCAGAGGTTATAATACACATATGTAGCCTACATACTGGGAAGATGCCTAGTATTCAATATGAAGTTCTTTACATTCTCTAAAGCAGCGACGAGTTCTTGGGCTTTGTGACATGAAGCAAAACCATCACATACCTGTTTTTACTACTAGTGTAGTATGATTCCCATTGGCTTGTTTGTAATTTTAAGCTGTTTTGTTGGCCAAGAGAAGTTCAAGGGGAATTATCTATATAATGTATTACAAAAAATAATGATTGAGATCTTAAGTTGTATTGGAAATTAACACATTGAAGTTATATAACATAATTATATAATGAGAATTTAAACTTCACTTTTGGTATAGCTTACCTGTATTAGTTTTGGTGCCATCACTACTACTATGAACAGCTATACTTCAACTGCCGTGGCGCCCTCCTACGGATTTGGAACAAATTTTGAGGTGAGGTCATCAATGGTCGGGATGTCAAAGTAAATCAGTTGGTTCTCCTTCTTGTGAATAAAAATTGTCTCCAGATTGAAAGCTGCTTGTGGCCGCAGACACATTTTAATAATTCTGGATCCCTGTCAACTTCGTCTTATGTGCTTCAGTTCTAATTTCCAGTGGCCTCTTGGTTTTCCTACATAGACTTTTTCACAATCATTACATTTAAATTGATAGATGACTGATTTTTTACTGTGGGGGTTCTCTAAATTCGTAGATTTTAGTAAGTTCTTCAAAGAGTATCTCTTTACAGGTGCTGTTGTAATGCTATGATGTTTGAAAACTTTTCCGAATTTATTGTCGACCCAAAAGTGGAATATAAGTTTCTTATATCTCAAGTTTTCTTATATTGGTTTGAAGGTGGTGATCTCGTGAGCTAATTTTTCTTTTTTGCACTTGTTGATTTTCTTGTCAGTTAGTTCTCTGCTAGACCCATTGAGTTCTACAGTGGAGATGATGGTGTTATATTCCAGATCATATTCTGATTTGCTGAGAGGCTTTTTATCACTCTATGTATGAGGGAATTGAATACAGCTTGTTTATGTGAGGTTGGATTGAAAATATTGGCTTTGGTGTAGGAATCATTGTGAGTGGACTTTCTGTAAATGCCAAATTGTAGCTTGTTTCTAGTTTATTTTGAAGTCTACCAATGGTAGATAATTATGTTTGCTCTTCCAATGTAAACTTCAGTGAACTGTCGTGTATATTTAGCACCATAAGGACATCTTGTGTAAGCTTTTTGGGGATTATAGCAAAAATATCGCCAACATACCTGCACCATGTTTTGAACATGGAAGGGAAGGCAGTCGTGATTTGCATTTCCAAGTGACTCATGTATAGGTCTGCTAAAACCGGAGATAGTGGGTTTCCCATAGCTAGGCCTGATTTTTGTTGGAACAATTTGCCACCGAATGAAAAATATGTATGGTCTATGCATAGAGATGTCAGATCTGTGTATTCCTTTATAATTATGTCATTTAGTCCAATAGATTTAAGCCACTTTCTAAGATACACAATTTCCCTTTTACGATGCTTGGGAATAATACCACCACATCGAATGATAATCTGGTCTGATGAACTTTAACGTCCCGACTAATGATGATCTCATCTCAAAATTTGTTCCATGTCCACAGGAGGGCACCACAACAGTTGAAGTATAGCTGTCAACAATGGTAGCGATGGCACTTGAAACTAGTACACATAAACCATACCAAAAGTGAAGTTTAGTTTCAACTCGTGTAATTATTACATGATTGAGAGTTTTTGGATCTGTAGCCAGAGATTCATTTTGACTTTGTATACTATAATCACCACATAAAATAATCTATAGTAATAATAATTTAATCTAATTACAAGTATTGTGGTCTCTCATTAATGGTTTGAATTAATATTCTGTACACCTTTCTGGGAGATTAGATAGCTATTAATTCAGTAAGATAAACCTGTAAAAATAATAGATGTGCTTCCCAATGCTTTTAACACACAACTTTTTAAAGTTTGATACAGTAAACAGTCTTTAATGCTCTTTCCAAAGGCAGTAGTTAGCAAACAACTAATTGTATTAATTTAATTCACTTAGAATTGGGAAACACAATAACATAAAACACATTATCACAAAAACACTCGCTACTTCATTAAAATAACTAACTTACTAGTAAGTTTGTGTTTTATATTAAACTAATTGTATGTTCTAAAGTCAAATCTTTGTATTATACAAAATGATTGAACCGAAAATTGTTAGATTCTCAGTGATGGATTTTTGTAAAGTTACAGAAATCAAATAGCTATTAGTTCAGTATATTAAAGACACTTAAAAAATAATAAATGCGATTCCTAATGGTTTGAAAATGAACTCCTTTTCGTCTTTGATTTAGGCAACAGTAAAAGAGTTTTTTAACGATTTTCCAAAGGCAGTAGTTAACAAACCACACTCTTCTAATGTCAAATCTTTGCATCATGCATAAAAATTGAATCTAATTATTGATGCTACGTTCACATTGAGGGACATGACGCATGGATATGTGCCCTTGCAAAGTTGCAAATCTTACTACCCATGCTACTAGTCCCTGGGCAGAAGCAATTGAATCAAGTGTGCCGGAAACAAATGTGTTTTTGCTCGGAGAGTGATAACTGCACAAATCCCCAGATACAATGTTCAAGTGCACGTGTTGTAGTGATATCAGCTGACCAATGTCATTTTTTCCCCATTTAATTGCGCTGTTCCACTTTTCTTGAGCATTGAATCTTCATAATAATGGTATGGTTACAAAGGTACTAGGCCTACTACTGTGAACTGATTAGTATAATAAATACATGGCAAAGAAACTTTACTTGAATTATTGTAGGTTCTACTGTATTGTCTCAGTAGTTCAATCCAGTTGGGCCCTCAACCCTAAGACCCAACATGGTTACCAAATCATGGGAATTAATATATAATAGAGAAATTCACATAGCCAGAGAACTGAACCCAGACCCCCTGACAGGAATTTAGACCCCATGGGGTTATTCAAGCCTGAAAACATGAATTGAAGGGAGATTAAAATGAGGAATATAATAGTGTGTTTGCTTTGTATAGAGATTTTACTCAAAAAATAGAAACTGTGGAATAGAAAAAACATACAGCTTCATTATTAATAGTAGCTATTATTATGTAAATAGAAAGCTAATGAAGTAGCGAGTATTTTAAAATTAATTTACTATATGAGTTGACATAAACACACTTTTTGCTACACTTACCATATTTTGGTAAAATTTTGGTTGAGTTGACATAAACACACTTTTTGCTTCACTTACCATATTTTGGTAAATATACCAAAATTTTACCAAAATATGGTAAGTTAAGCAAAAAGTGTGTTTATGTCAACTCATATAGTAAATTAATTTTATTGTAGTTGCTTCACTGTATAAAGTTCCACAAAGTCTTTATTTAGCGAGTATTTTGTTTTGAGATAACTGTCTGATTAAAGCAGCATTTATTCTCGAGAAATAATTGCTCATTTAATTTAAATCTTCTTTGTGTTCATGAGTCTGTTAATGATAATCTATGTTAAATAAAAGTATTGTATTGATTTCCTTAGGTGAGCCAAAACCTTGTTCTATGTTTAGGTTACGGCTACGGCTACTGAAGATGGATAGACTGAGACTGAGAGATGAAGTTACTGCTCATAAGCGTACTACACATCTTGTGCACCTGCCTAGAAATTTATTTCGTGGCCAGGAGAAAAGGAAATAAAACATGCTTCTGGTTAGTTACATGGAAGATTTTCTTGTCCGCTTTAAACTCTTCTAACCAGGTTGTAATTTAATCTCTTCTCTAGGTCACAAAATAAATTTAAATTTACAGTACATTGTGTTCAGTGGGATAGTGGCATTGAGTCAAGAGGCTTTAACTGTGTTTCTTTTCCAAAAACCAGTTGTAATTTTTAATAATTCCACAGGAGAAACAATATTCTTGTGCTTTAAATTAAGTTTGTATTAATCATGTTCGCATATATGGTATATTCCAAATCTTAAGATATCGGTTACCATTTGTACATTTTAGAATTTAAGCGCAAAGCACATAAATTGAAAGCAGGAATGTCTTTACAATCAATTTGTAACTTGTGACAGAACAAAACATATAATTATGTTTTCTACAAGTATTTCATTGCCTTCAAAAGACCTTGAATATTATTATTATTTTTTACCTGGTATTGGGTGCTTCTAGAAAGCTTGCTTACCATCATCAATCAAAATTTTCTCATTTACCTCTTAGGCTGTGCACATGTTGGAGCGACAATGAACGAACTAAGAAGGAACGCTGTTCCTGAAAAGATTGTTCCAACATTACACTGCCTTACTCGTGATAGAAAAAGTTGATGCAGCATTCTTGTAGCTTGTTTTTCCAAATACACTTGCAATTTTTTAATAATTCCAAAGGAGTAAGAAATATTCTTGTGCTTTAAATTAAATTTATATTACTTATAATTAGGGGGCAGATTTCTATGACATGTCATATTTTTCCCCTTTGCATTATTTCAGGTTTCCGACTAATTTAAACCCGATTCCAAGCATCCTGGTGAAAATGGAACGGCTTTTATTGTGCATATAACTGCATAATTAGAACATTTTCAACTATTGTAGCATATTTAGTATGAATATGCATATTTAGGTCATATTTTTGGTATATTTGTGTGCACATTAAAGAAATTTTGAAGTTTCATATCATATTTTGTAAATTTTGCATTATAATGATACTTTTTGAGAATTTATAGATATTTTAAATAATTAACACCATATTTTAATCAAATGTATTGTAATGAAACTTAAAAAGAATATACACAATGTGTAATTGGTAAAGTCATATTTTAAATTTTATTGGTCATATTTTAATGTTTTTTAAGTCATAAATGCATGCATATATCCTATTTTTTAGGTCATAGAAATCTGCCCCTACTTATAATCTATATACGGGTATATTCCAAATTTTAAGATATCGGTTACCATTTGTACATTTTAGGATTTGTGCCCAAAGCACATAAATTGATTGCAGAAGTGTCTTTACAATCCATTTGTAACTTGCGACAGAACAAAACCTAATATGTTTCATTTTCATAATATGATTCAATTACATTATAATTATGTCTTCTGCATAAAAGTTGTTTCATTGTCGGGTCATTCCATGTCAAGTGAACCAATTTTTTGTCAATTTTGAACATGACCATCTCCGATTTTAGTCATACTTGGTTGTCATGAAGTACCACCTGAGATATGTTAAAGTGCAAAATATCAGATTTTTATGTGTTGTAGTTTTCCAGTTATACCCTTCTGAAATATGGAAAAAAACCAAATTTTCTGCATAAGTGCAATCACAAAATGACGCATAAATCAAGCTGGAATTGACATAGATGAGTGGGAAAAGTACCAAAATGTAGCTTATATTATGAGCTTTAATTTGATATGTCACACGAGTACTTTCGAAAAAAAATATTTTCAAGGTTACCCAAAAAAAATTTGAAAACTGAATTTTTCAAAAACCTATATTTTGAAAATTTTGAAAAAAATCTCACAGAAACATACATATTTCAGCATCATGTCCTACAAGTTTTGTTATAGGATCGAAATGGGATCATATTTTTTTACATTTATAACAAATACTATGCACGCTGGGTAAGAATATATGACACAGGAATATTGCACTTAATTCTAAAATTTCATTACAATCAAAAAGAAAAACTTACAGAAAACATGTTACCTTCCCTTCTTCAATGACAAAAACGTGAATTTATTGTCTACAGTAATTTTCTAGAGCCATGGTTGCCGCATCCATCTCTTCCTTCGAGAGGTAATAACTACGGCCAGTGGGACATGTAGGTTGCACAAGGGTGAGGATCTGAGAGAGAGGCACAGTCAGTTTATTTGGACAGTCACTTTTGAAAGTAAATGATGGAGAAGGACCTGCAGGGTGCAGAAACATCAGTTCCACTATCTGTGCTGTCTCATTTTTGTCCACAACTACACCAAGCCACCAATGATTGTTGTTCTCACATGTAACATATCCTTTTACTTCTGCTAGCTTCAGCCTCTGTTGCACACGTGGTCCTAACACTGAAAAAGTGGATGACTGTTCACTTCTTGAAAATACCTTTGTCAACAACACTTTATCTGACAATGGGATGAAACTGTGGAACTTCTGTGTGCCTGGTATTGCTTTTGTAGACAGAAATCTGTCTGCAAGTATTTTTTCCTCTTTGTTGTATTGTGCTTCATTGAAGAAGAAGAACTGCATGGAGTCGATGTTTTCCTCACTCCATGTAAACAGCTGTGCTGGTGTCATGATTTGATGCTCGTATGGCCGCTGTAGGCTTGCCTTTCCTGCAAGTCTTTTCACAGTACCACCCAGACCGTCACATACTCCTTTCCCATGGGCTGTTGCATAGAAATGCCACTCTGCCTCAATTCCAAAATCATGAACATGGTGGCATAAGTTTGAAAAGTTTTTTCTGTTTTTAAATTGCGCAGCTGCACCATCTGAGAAGTAGTAAATTTTTTTCAAATCTCTAATTACTTCCAACTTCAAATGAGAGATAAGCCTTTTCTGGAATAAATGAACAGCAGTGGTGTCATGCTGTAGACATTCAGAGATACATACAATACTTTTGTAGTGTATATTATGATCATTGTAGTAGACTGCTATAGGAAAAATAGTTGCTTGATCATTGTTCCAATGAAAAGACTGGGCTTCATCCTGTAGTACAAACGAATAATTTTCTGCAAAGTCCATACATACCACAGCTTCATTTACTCCAATATTCTGCTTCAAGTGATTATAATATTCTGCCTGTCTTCTTGCAATAAAAGAATGTCTCTTCAAAATCAACAACTGTTCACACAAAGTTTCTATAAACTCATCTGCAGTTTTGATGAAGGTTACTAAATTACATCTGTCAACAGAAACCCACTGCTTGTATGTAATGTTGTCCACCAGTTCATTATCTAGCAGCAACTGTAACTCATCTTTCAAATTATCTACACCTGGACATGAAGGACATTCATTAAGGTGGCATGCTGTGCCTGGCTCTTCACACATTAACTTCGCTAAACAGGAATTATAATTACTTATATCTGTGCCATCATTCAGTGTAATTTGTTTGGATTTCAACACTTGTAGCATTAATTTAACATTCTGATGCACTGTACAAACGCATACTGTGTGGGTACCACTTCCTCCAGCCAAGACGCAATGTTTAGGTCGTAAATCAGCAAATTTCGAAAATCCAATCTTATCAGTAGGATTTTTGTTTTTGAACAGCTCGTACACTTCCTTCAAGTTGCCCATCACTAGCCTCTTCTGTACATGAATTCTACTACTGTCACCCGTTTTCACAGAAACAAAGTCTTTTTTTCCAGGCATAAGACGGCTGACATCATCACTGTTGTAGAACCCTATTACCTTCTCAATCACAGATTCATTTAAAACCTTTCCTGGTTTAGGATTTGGTGTTGCCAGAATACCCTTCGCTTTCACCAATGCTTTAGCTTTTCTTGCCATTCTGTTGCTAACCTGAAATTCATTTTGTATTTCACTGCATGACCAGCTTTTAGGTAGTACTGTTAAAATTTGCAATTTTTCACTAACACTTATATTTTCTTCTTGAAACTTTTCTTTTAGCTGACAAATGACTTCACATGATTCTGATTTATGGTCAACAGTTTTCTCTGTATTTGTACTTGCTGCTGTTAGTACCTTTTCTGTCAAACATTTTTTTATTTTACTGTATTTTTTATCACAGTATGATTTCATTTGCAACTTCCTCTTAGCAACAGGTGACTCCTCTAGAGAGCTTAGAGACTTATTAAGGTACTCTAAGGTAACATCTAAAGCTACAAATGATTCATCAACATTAGTAGGCCTAGTGGTATTGGCTACTGGTACTAAACAGTCATCTGTTGTATCTGTAACCTGTTTCTGCTTTGATAGTTCTTTCCTACAACTGTCACAAATTTTCATACCTACCACAATGGTGTCAAACATGTCACACATCCAGTCAGTAACAGGCCTCACACTTCTTTTCACACCCTGATGTCTGTCTTTCTTGAAAGGGTTGCAGCAGAAAATCTTTGCTGTTTCACTTACTTTTTCAGCCATACTGGGGAAATACACAATGCCTATTTTAATCACTGAACCCACTACTTTACATGCAGCAATACAGTCTTTGTACAGCCTTTGAAGAAAGGAAGCACACTGCATGAGAGTCAAGGCACAACTGAAGCCAGGTCCAACAGGTTACAACTTGCATTCCCTGGCTGACTCACATGCTTGCAGACTGTGTTTACTCATACCCATTTGACCACTTGCACAAGTTGGTATATGCATGTTGGTAAACAACTCCCTGGACAAAGGAATGGATTTTAGAATTAAGTGCAATATTCCTGTGTCATATATTCTTACCCAGCGTGCATAGTATTTGTTATAAATGTAAAAAAATATGATCCCATTTCGATCCCATAACAAAACTTGTAGGACATGATGCTGAAATATGTATGTTTCTGTGAGATTTTTTTCAAAATTTTCAAAATATAGGTTTTTGAAAAATTCAGTTTTCAAATTTTTTTTGGGTAACCTTGAAAATATTTTTTTTCGAAAGTACTCGTGTGACATATCAAATTAAAGCTCATAATATAAGCTACATTTTGGTACTTTTCCCACTCATCTATGTCAATTCCAGCTTGATTTATGCGTCATTTTGTGATTGCACTTATGCAGAAAATTTGGTTTTTTTCCATATTTCAGAAGGGTATAACTGGAAAACTACAACACATAAAAATCTGATATTTTGTACTTCAACATATCTCAGGTGGTACTTCATGACAACCAAGTATGACTAAAATCGGAGGTGGTCACGTTTTTCCATTGGTTCACTTGACATGGAATGACCCTGTCTTCAAAACACTGAATATTATGTTTTTTTTTCCTACCTTGGTATCTCGTGCTTTGAGAAAGCTTGCTTACCATCATCAATCAAACTTTTCTCATTTCCCTCTTAGGCTTTGCACATGTTGGAGCGTCAATGAATGAACTAAGAAGTAACGCTGTACCACAAAAAGATCGGGTCAACATGTACACTGCCTTACTCATGATAGAAAAGTTGACACAATATTCATGTAGCTTGGAACTATCATTCAAGGTTTACTGACAATCCTTGATCTACATATTCATGTACAGTAGAAGTCTGTTAAAATCAGTGATGGGAAAAATACAACAGAAAAGTAATTGGGCTGAATCACAATTGCCTGAGAGACATTTTACTTAATTACAATCATAACAGTAAAATTACAATTTACAAAATTGCAGTATCTCAAATTTCATTTTTTATTTTATTTTTATATTTTTAATTTTTAAGCACCAGGCCAGAAACTATTGGGCCATTCAGTAGTAAAGTTGTTTAGGACGTTATCAAGTCTCAAATTATTAATGAACAAATAGCTAAGGTGCAGCAATCTAGGACTAAAGAAGGCCATGATAGTTCACAGAGCAAAACCCATAAAGTGAGATCTGAGATCGCTTTACCACCACTGCAGCGATCACAAGCGAGTAGAAGGAAGAAACTTTGCCAAAATCTTATTTCGGTCGATTACTATAATGTAATGATTACAAGTTTATTTCCAGAAGTAAGTTACAAGTAAAAATTACATTTTTCAAAAAGTAACAACTACAAGGTAATGGGAAGTAATTGTTATATGTAATCCAATTACTTTTACTCAATTACTTCCCATCACTGGTTATAATAAATGTTGCTTCTATCAAAAAGAAACTATTTTTGAAGATAGAAATGAGTTATCTTTTTTCTCGTGTTTGCCTGTTTCGTAAATATCATGTAATTAATGTTCTCACTTTGGATTTTAGAATTCTATACAATTGACCAGAATGTTAAATTTATAAACATACCACTTTTTAAAGTGTATTATATGATACCATATGTACTCCATTGTAATCCAAAGGTTTTTTTTCTCTTCTTTCTTTCTGATGGTGATAAAAATGACTGGTTAGAACTGTATTTATTACTGCAATCTCTAAAATAGCTCACTTCATTTAATGACAAAATTTCACCATAGATAAGAGCCCACGAACACATATGTTGAACAGATGAGTTTCCAGCTACCTACGTATGCAACGCGGAGCAAAAGAAAGTCCAGAAAGAATTAACTTTGAGACCTCGTCAGTATGGAACATGGTACAATAATTCAATTTTTCCCCATTAATATTAAGTTATTTTATGTGTTACATGTTTCATCTTTTGTATTTTATGGTTAAATTTTAATTAGGATATGTAATTATCAATATAAGTAACAAAAGGAATTCTGATTTTGAACACCGAGCTTCTAATTGAAGGATGGAGGTTCCTTTATTTCCTAATAAACAGTGGTCAATACAGCCAGAAAACTCCTGAATGTTCTCCAAATCACTCTTCTGTCCGGTGCTCACTTCCACGTCACGTCCCAGTCCAGTCCAGATCAGCTCACCAGCTCTTCCATTCACCCTTCTCTCCGGCCACTAGTTCCCCGTTGACTAGGTCTTCTGTTCGCGGGTCCCTCCGGTAACTGGCTCCTCAGCTTCCCCAGTCCTCAGCTGCGCTGATCGGTTCACTTCGTCCAGGTCCTCAGCTTTTCAAGCCACACTTACTTGAAGTCGCGCTGATCAGTGCTCTCCATCCAGTTCACACTGTCTGTCATTCTGGCGCTTTCTGGGCAAATCCTGGGCTTTGTATTTACAATAATATTCATGGCCATCAAATGTGCGATATAGAGTTTTTTTTATTTTAAGACTCAATGCCTTGCCACTGATCACATTGTATGCAGGATAATAAGAATGCAAACATACTCACATATTTTAATTTGTCAGTGAAGGAATTGGCAAATTTGAAGGTCTATTTTTATCCAGATGTTAAAGGCAGCATTGGTTTTATGTCAAGGGCCCTGTCACAAATCATAAGTATTAGATTACACACCTTAAAGCTGTTGGACCAAGTATGCCTCGCTCATATGAAGATTAAATAGTGGTTTATTTTATTACCTGTTGAAGATTAAGATGGGTCTAGTTTCCTTATTTCATAATTTTTCTCTTAATGTATAACACACTATCTGTTGTTTCTGTTTTCGTTCAAGTATGTGATTTTACTAATTCATGTCTTCTTGTTATGTACTTAAAAGCACATGCATGAAATGTTAAATTGGTCTTGCATGTGTAGTATTATGTTTGATATTAGGAATGAAAATCATGAAGTTTTTGCATTTACGGGTTGCCACGCTGAAGGAAGTATAATAACCCTTTACGCATATAACTGTATGTAATGAAAGGAAATAAATTGACTTTTTTTTTTGTACAGAATGTTATAAAATTTAATCTCCAAAAATGTGTATTTACAAGATGATGGTGTAAGAAAACTAATGATATTTTCATTAATTTAATTAGGAAAACATCCATCAATATTATACTTTAAAGTCCAATAATTATTGTAAGTAAATTCTTATCAAAGTAGAACATAATTGTATTTCAAAGTTCTTTTTTTTCCCCCATTCTTTCTTTTCAACAGCTGAAATTTACTGATGTGTTTGTTTCTCTGTATACCAGATGTCCTCCAGGTTGTACGGATTTTGAAATTAAGTTAGTCCTTAGGTATGTCAAAATTTGTAAGTCTTTGTTTTTCCAGATGTACTTTCAAACATAAATCAGGTGGTTTCTGAAATCTGTTAAGAAACCACTTGATTTAACTGTTTATGGAAAATGTCCACAACCGGAAAATATAGATAAATTTATAAATTTGACATCCCTAAGGACATTGACACTCCTGATAAAAACATTTTAATGCATGCTTAAACCCTATAATTTTAATCTTAATACCAAGTCAACATTAAAATCTTTAGGTTTTTAGATACGAGGGTGAGTCAACAAATATCCGGACTTTTCATAAAACACTTTACTTACTTCAAAAATACAGTATGATTTTCTCATGATTTTACAATATAGTCTCCCTTCTTTGTAATGCAGTGGTCCACAGGCTTGTGTATTCCTGCCGAAAAGAAGGTTTTCGGTTGGTTGCAAAGCCACTGATGCACGGCTTCCTGCACCTCATTGTATGAAGAAAATTGTTGACCTCACAAAGCATCTTTCAGCAGCCCAAACATATGAAAGTCCGAATTGCATTGTTGACTTCAAACTTAAACTAGCAATTTGCAGCAAACAACGAGCTTTTTTGTCATGGAAAGTATTGCTATTTCACGATAATGCCTTCCCTCACATGGCTCGACTCACCCATGAAACCATCCACAAATTGGGTTTCGAGGTGCTGAAACATCCACCTTACAGTCCAGATCTTGCTCCGTCGGACTTTCATTTGTTTGGGCCACTGAAAGACACTTAGCAAGGTCATCAATTTTCCCCAGACAAAGAGGTGCTGGAAGCGGTGCATCAGTGGCTTTGAATCCAACTGAAAACTTTCTTTTCAGCAGAAATACACAAGCTTGTGGACCGCTGGACCAAGAGCATTACAAAGAGGGAAGACTATATTGAAAAATCATTAGAAAATCATACTGTATTTTTAAAGTAAATAAAGTGTTTTATGAAAAATCCGGATTTTTGTTCACTCTCCCTAGTATTTCTTTCTGCTAGGGAAAGAGGGGGTAAACTATCCCCAAATTTTTAGAATTAAATATTAGGGATACTGTTGAATCATTTTCCATGGTCTAAAGCAGAGGTCTTCAATCTTCGGCCCATGACTTAATATTTTGTTGCAAACAGGTACTAATTTGATATAAAATACCAATATTGACAATTTAGTGACAAAGAAACAATGTCAGACCACACGTTAAATTCAAGAATGTTAGTGTACTTTGTTTATTCACTAACATTTTGAAGTGGAAGACAAAATAAAACACACACTTTAATGTTAAGTAACCCCTATAGATATTGTAATATAATTGATATATTTGTGTTATGTAAATATCATGTTACCAATAATCACAAGCTTTCACCAAAAAGAAAATGACCCTTTAGCTATAAGAGGTTGAAGACCAGTCACTAAAGTAAGTTATGGCAGAAAGGAATAGTTGAAAAGGAGCGACCTTTTTCATTGTGTGCAGCTTTATCAGTAGGTATTTAATTTATTTTTTTTAATAAATAAATTCCGATAAAGATCCTCTTATGACCTGTTCAAACTACCATGCCAGCATAGAGAAAGCAGTTTCCAATGTTGTAACATACCAACACATTTCCTGCTCAATGCTAAGAAGAAAGTGTATGCAGTTCATAACAAAATTGAATAGGATTGTTGTGTTGCCGTGATAATTAAAATTTCTTCACCAAAGAGACACCACCCAAAAGTCAATACCAGGAAATCTACATCTATGACTATTAATTATCAGATTCCATTAAGCAGTAATATGAAACCAGTATGTGAATAATGTGTAGGATCATAGGTGCCAACTGAGGGGACAAGGTACTTTCTACCCCTCATAAGGCCTATGTATATCTATCCTCCCAACAATATTTTCAAGTCAGAGCCTCTGTTTAGGACTAGGGTTGCCATGTTTTATTGATGTTGGCATATTTGTGTCCTGCGTTTATTTGACAGTTTGCATAGATATTCTATATCCCATTTAAGAACGATCCTGTTCAAAACAAAGAGGCTTGACTGTCATAGTCCGCACGTGAGAACGCATGATATCATCGTGTTAGTGGTAGTTTGTTTATTCTCAGTACAACTCACCCGCAGAATCATCGTGAACAATGAATCCTTTGTTTTGTTTGCTACTTGATATACTATAATGATGACGATGCCAGTGAGAGTTTATTTCAAGTGTAAATGTTGATATTATTGTTGCATGAACTTACGAACACTACTTCTGTACTAGCAAGCCACTCCCTGGTAATGGTGCATGCTAATGACTTGAACCAATCACGTTTTGTCACATGATGCGAATTTTCCGCGAACTCTGTGAGTTCTCCTCCCCTTTGTTTTGAACAGGATCAAACTACAGTGGGACTAATTATAGCATCTATGTTTTGTTTGAGGGCTCTCATGAGTTCTGTTCTTAAATATACCTACTGTAATAATGACTATTCTGAAATTTGCATCTCTTGTGAACTCATCCATGTATCAGCCAAAATTTATGGTAAATGTTAACTTACTATTCACACAGGAATGAAAGACTGGTTTTTAATGAAGGGGTATACTACTACTTAGGACACCATTGCCTGAGTGCCAAAATTTTGTCTTGCAGATGAGTTCTTTTACATGCACGTAAATGTATAGCAATGGACCTGTTACATAAGTACTACTAAACCGTGGAACATGGCACTGCAAGTTAGCTACTACTGAAGTTCATGCATTATGATGTCAGTCCCTCCCTCTCCCCCTCACTGCATTGTTCATCAAACCCAAGACAGCATTCAGCTGTCATATTGAAAAGTTGCGTATAGAGGAAATTCATATACCCAGACTGCACGTGTAGTCAAACCACTCTCTGAGAAAAGCTAGTCATGCTTACAGTGTTTTGCAGATGACAAGCCGTTTATCGTTCTCCTTGCTTAGATACACGGTCCAATCAAGAGACGGCGAGAAGACTGTTACTGCTAGCGACACTTCTTTAGCTCGTACACGTGATTGGCGGTGAAGGAATTGGCTTCTCATTTGAAAAATACTGTAACTTACAGTGAAATTATTTCTTCCTGGCACCAGAGAAACGTGTTTCAGGGGAAGGACCTTCAGAGGTGGAAGTTGAATTCAAGCCATTTTCCCCTCCCGCGAAAGACGTAGTCGTATACTTAGTCAGCACTGCCCCCAAGACTGGCGACTGAATGAATCACCACCCCTTCAAACGACAATATTTCGATATAGACTCTTCTTTGCTATTGTGCATTTCTCTGTGCACTGCCAGCTAGAAGTAATTGCACTGTACACACTAGGGCCCACAATCCCCCAGTTTCGTTATCTGCACATAAATGCCATCAATTTGGGCTAGAATCGAAACCCTTAAGAAAAGCAGTTGTTTAATATTGTCTACTGATGTGAAAACGTGTGTAAGTTCGGTTTGGTTGCCAGTCCAAATTTCTATGTAAACAAAATTATGTAAAATGTCATGATAATAATTCTGTGGGTAATGAACCAAAAGCAAGTAACCAACTAAATACAGATAGCTTGTACATGTGAAATTCTACTTAGTGATGTTATTGCGGCTACTGATCCTATCGCTGGACATAAGCAAAAGAGATGGAAATTTTGGGGTATGTATACCTTACGGGCAGTTTATTCATGATCCAAGCCTCCTATTTAATATACTTGGAACTATAAGTACCATATTATAAGCCGTTTTTAATTCTTTCCATTGAAATCATTTTGTTTCTTTTCTGTAGCAATCAAAACTGTTATGGAAGATATCTGCAAGAAGAGTTAATTTTTAACTTCAACAGCATAATTTGATGTGACAATGTGTGTGGGTTCCGTTTGGTTGCCAGATCAAAATTACGATACAATGTAATTAATTAAGTGGAGGGAATTACCAGTATGCCGAACTTCATGATATAACTTACTGGTAACTTAATACCTCTGTAATGATTTTAAAGCAAGTAACCAGCTGTAATTTGTAAAGGTAGGGGAAAAAAACGGACCGACTCTTGTAGCTGAATATAATATAATTTGTGTTAGTATTTTAAACAGGCTAATATTAATAATTAATATATTCAGTTATAAAACAATATGATTAGAAACCATATTCTGGGTTTTGAAATGAGCTAAGTCAACAGTCGACAATATAGAACAAATTTCAATATATTCCCTGCTATCCTGTGAATGCCGCTAGGCATGCACAGTGGCTCATATCGGCAACTTGGATATTTTAGTCGGCCCGCTTTTTTACTTCCCTACCTGTACATTTAAGGTTTTGTTGCATCATAAATTTTGATAATTCCTAATTTTTGCTTTGCTGGCATCCCATGCTGCACATCTTCTACAGTGTGTCCCACGCAAGAGTTGGCCAATCATGCGGGTTTCTGCGTCGCGCCGACTACAGCTCTAACTCCCGAGCGAGCGGGTGAAATATCTACGCTAATAAAGCCGCTAATGGCGTTATGATTCAGGTTCTCACATTTACAGTTGGAATTACAATGAAAATAACCACGTACCTCATCATAAGAGATGTTGGAAATGTCCCCCTCTTGCATCCACACAACACTGGAACGTTTTTAAGAAATTTTCTTTCACGCGCATAAATTCAGCTTCCGAGATAGAAACACTGTGCTTTTGTTGGGAGAGAACTCGTCTTTTTTAAATCCACGAATTGTATCAAAATAAAATGAGGTAACTGATATAAGAACGTGCCAGAATGTTTTTTTAATCAGTAGGCCTATTGCCAGATAAATCACATGTGTTTTTCTTTGTGAGAACCTGAACCATTACACCATCAGCGGGCTTTATTAGTGTAGATATTTCACCAGTTTCCTTTGTAATGTACGGGAAGTTGACCTATACACTTTATTTTTCAAGTTTCTCCATAAATAATATTCACATACTGTTAGAAGAACTTAAAGACATAGGCCTATCACAAGAGAAATGAACTCTGTCTCGGAAGCTGAACTTATGCGCGTGAAAGAAAATTTCCTAAAAAGGTGTCGTTTGTGTGGATGCAAGAGGAGAACATTTCCAACATCTCTTGTGATGAAGTACGTGTTTATTTTCATTGTAATTTTAACTGTAAATGTGAGAACCTAAATCGTAACACCGATCGCGGCTTCATTAGCGTAGATATTTCACCCGATCGCTCGGTAGTTGGAGCTGTGCCCGCCGCGCCGCAGGAACCCGCGTCATTGGCCAACTCTTGCGTGGGACACACTGTACATTGACATATAATCAATCATAAGGAATCCTACCTTAAGAAACTCAACAAAAAAACCAATGAATTCATGCTTATAATCAAAGATTTCCCTTACAGTCTCCAATTCTTCAGCAACTTAAGTATGCCTTTAATATAAAAACAACTTGTAATTTAACAAATCTGAAAGTTTACTCATTTATAGCATATAGTAAATGTACAAGTAACTTATATTCCCATTAAATCTGGAGAGAGTCTATTTCTATACTTTCTGGATTCATTGTGGTAACATTTGATGGAAAATCGTCACGAATTATGAAACAGTTATCAGTATGTTGTTCTAGTGTTTCTAAAAACCCAAACCAGTAAATTACTAATCCTGTTCCAAACCTATTCCAGTAACTGAGATATTGATCCCTAAAGTAAGATTTATGCTCTTCTTCATCTCCAAACAGTGCTTTGCTTTCAATCCAGTTAACCACAAAACCATCAACGGCTATTGGAATTTCTAACTTTATGTCTGGAGTCTTGTCATAACCATGCTGCCGAAGATGTTCTTCATCTCGAAAAGGAAGTTTTAAGTCTTTCACCATTCGCTGAAGCCGTAACTCGTACTCCTGCCCAACAGACTGTTTTATGCAATCTGTTATGGAACCATATTGACTGTCATAAACAACACACAAAAATATCTCATAAGCCAAGTCTTTATCCTCAATAAGAGTTGTGTCCTTCATACGCTTTGTAATGAAGCTTTTTGTCACAGACTCCGAGCAGTATTCAGAATTCTTCTCATAATGTTTTTCTAGAACCATACGAGATAAGAGGGCTGGAGATAAGTCAATTTCTTCTGCCAGTCGTAATAATACTCCCACTTTTTCTCCAGAATTTACAGCTGTCTGATATTGTTTGTAAAATTCTTCACTCATCCTACAACATCTCATGTGGTTTCTCTTCATTTTACGTCTATACTCCAACGAATATATACTTCCCAATGTATATTCCGACACATTTGGAAACTTCTGTCTCAGCAACATTTCGCATTTTTGTGCCGGACCTTTAAAAGACTTCACTACTTCCATAATCTGATTGTATAATTCAACCTTCATCGTGAATCCAACACCCTGCCACGATACCAAAACATAAACAATCCACACCTCAGTTCATCAGCTGATGCTTCTCAAGGTTAGTAGAGGGAGTAGATGTATAGCCTGCCAACAGACCTTGCTGCTAGTGTGTTCTTGAGCGGTCTATGGTAAATAGTAATGCCTTTGTCGACCTGGAAACTTTTATTATAATGTTATATGATGTATGCACAAATATTTACGCCAAAAATTGTGTGTCAATTGCGCGAAAGTATGTTTATGTCAAAGGCACGTGGTTTACTAGTGGAAATTCTTCAGTGTAGCCACATCAACAGATAAATTGTTTTATTTTATGTTGCTTGTGCTTTCGAAAGAAAATTGAAATTTTCATAATATGGTGAGTATATTTTGTATAAACGATACAAAATAATAGAGGTGTGGGGCATCTCGAGATATTTACATTTTTTCGTGGTGATTTGGTTGCTTCAGTAGTTATTTGTTCAAGTGGCTAATCTGGGGGGGCGGGGGGGGACAACGAGCTAGAATCTCTAGCTCGATGGGGGGGGGGGGGGGAAAGACGCTCAATATCGACTTTTAAAAATCGATGTCAACATTCGATTGTCAATACCGGAGCCAATGAGGGATTGAGGTACTCTACGAGGGAACGGTAGTTTGAAATTTTAAAACCGGCTGCAAGTGCAGTGCAGTGCATCACAGAAAATGAGAACTTCGCTAAGGCGTTAAAGTAACGCACATTACGTCAACTAGATTAGAATTATTTGATACTTTGGACGTGATGACCATTGCATGACAATACGAGAAAGGTATGTAGTTTATAATTCTGCTTGTCAAGTTATTATTTACTTTGTTCTTTTATACGCAAGGAATTATTTTTTTTAGAAAGGGATACTGAAAAAGATTAGAGTAGGCCTACCCTTATTAAAGACGACGAAAATCAGATCAAATTATTGACTGTGACATAGCTACAGGATCAACTAAAATGCCTGTGCCAGAAACATTAACATTTTGAGTTTACTTTAGGTAATCTTTGTAAATAGTGTGGCAGTTCTCACACTGCGTCCCACTATGTTACAGTCTTCCGTTTGTAGTTCCACTTAGAAATTTGTTGTGGGAGGTTGCCCCTTATGCTCCGCCCACTCAACTCACTAACGGGGCCCGCCTAGGAAAGAGGGCTTTAGGGTGAGGAGTAAACAGTGGCCGTTGTTGGAAGTACTACTGTCAACACCATCTAGTGGCAAGAAGATGAAAATGGAGAAGAATTAAATAACTTTTCTCCTTTCTTGTTTTCCTCTTTCTCTCACTTATTCTTCACCCTACTTACCTACTTTGGACCTATTCCTAACCATAAATTTTAGCATTGAGCGGGATTTGAAATCAGGTCGCTTGTTTCATAGCCGTTAGCCTTAATCACCACGCCATCAAGTGATCACTGAGCTGTGAAACGAGAATCCATTTAATTAAGTTTAGAGAGCTATGGCAAATTTGGGCCCTGGTCATTTTCGTATTGTAGTAATTAGCGCATATGATTTTGTACAAGGGTACAACAGTGAGATGCATTGCTGGCATTGGTAAAATCCAGATACGGTAGCCTATACTTGACCCATTCTTTAAAACTAAGATTCCATTCATAAAACACCTAATATCACACATATTTTGTTATACATAGTTAGCCTACGTGGAGAGGAGAAGTTGACTTGGCGAATGATTTGGTCCGACCCACCCGCCCTATGTTACAATTTCTTTTATACCTTGATCTAGCGAAAAAAGTAGTCAACTCTCCACCATATTACCTTCTCCAAAACGCTACAAGTTTTCGTGATTGGATGTGATCTCTGATGTCACCAGTGGAGCAGGTAGAATTCTGGGTAACAAGTTAACTAACACACTACACTAATATCACTGTTCATAAATTAACCAAAAGAACCTAACTAAACCAAACGAACCTAACCTAACATAACTGCCACTAAAGTAGAATCTACCTGCTTCTACCTTCGTACAGAGGTGTTGTCTGTCCCTGTTGGTCACCCTGCTTCGCTCAGAAACGAACAAAAAAACATTGCATTGCCCATACAAACATACCAGTACATATCGCAGGAATGGGTCAAGCATATATGGATTATGCCCTGATGTTAAGCTGCATAGCCAGGGTTTGATTTGATTTGATTTACTGTCAGTTAGCATTATCCAGGCATTGACATTGTCTGAGAACATAATATTACAGTTATTACATTAAACAATATGGCATAGTCCAATTGTAGAGGACCCGTTCACATAATATGCACATTTGTATGAATGATGTGATGTTTTTTGTTTATGAGCGAAGCAGGATGACCAACTGCCCTTTCACATTGCTAAGTAATGGAAGGTAGATTGTACTTTAGTGGCAATCTACCTTCCATTACTTAGCAATGTGAAAGGGCAGTTGGTCATCCTGCTTCGCTCATAAACAAAAAAACATCACATCATTCATACAAATGTGAATTTGTATTAATTGATTAATTAGATTGTACTTTAGTGGTTCAGAGGAGTGCGTGTGCACATTGTGCAACAAGCAATGCAACCGCTACCACTTTAGTAAATGCTCTAAGAGACTAAAGTCGCTGATAGAATACAGCAAAGAATAACCCATGCACATTTGTGCGCTTTTCATTCTATATATTGTACTTTAGTGGCAGGTAGATTGTACTTTAGTGGCAGGTAGATTCTACTGTAGTGGCAGGTAGATTCTACTTTAATGGCAGTTAGGTTTGGCTAGGTTCGTTAGGTTATGAACGGTAGCATTAGTTTAGGAAGTCTAGATTTCAAATAGATTTGCAATCCTAGAAAACACTGCTGAACAAGAAGCTAGGGGTGATATGGATATCGATAAAACCTGGGGATGCATTAAAGACAATATTAAAGTATCCATAAAAGAAAAATTAGGTCTGCTTGAACTGAACTGAACTGGTTCGATGATGACTGCATGAAATTAGTAAATGCAAGAAAACAGAAAAAACTACAGTGGTTGCAGAATCTGAAGACACTGGTAAAAAATCTCAGCAATGCTAAACGAGAAATCTCTAAAACCATTAAAACAAAGAAAAGAGACTATCTCAAAGACAAAGTAAATGAATTAGAGGGAAATAGTAAAGACAAAAATGTTAGGGATCTCTACAAGGGAATAAACGAGTTCAAGAAATGTTTTCAACCTAGAATAAACATAATTAACGACAATGATGACACTATACTCACGGCTTCGAACAATATTTTGAATATGTAGAAACATTTCTGTAATCAATTATTAAATGTACAGGTAGGGAGGGAAAAAAAAGTGGACTGACTCCCTGTAGCTGATTTCAGAGCCTTGTTCACACCAGTGTCCATGCATATGCCTTAGACCTGTGTAGTTGGACAACAGCCACGCAGCTTGTTACTGCTTTCATTTTAGTTGAATAGCTCAGGTGCTTGGGGTGCATTACCGTCATGCGAAAGGTTGCAGGTTCGATTCCCGTGAACTGTCAGTTTTTTAAGTATATCATAGAAATATTAATTGTCACAGCTTGTGAACCTACTCCCATTTGAGTTTAGTAAACAAATGTCTGCTATTATTTGGCCAAAAAAAATATTTATCTGGAAGGTGCATCTTGTCTTCCTCTACCAAAACCAAAATATGTGTCAATAAAAATTAATAAAAGTCAAATAGGCTACTGGACTGCCCGGTTGGTCCGACGTTTTCGAGTCCTAATATTTTGTCCAATGACCTTCAACTTCTCTGACAGCTGCTACTCATCTTGGCATGGAATCGACGAACCTCTGGAAATAGTCAAGATCCTGGGCAAGGTCCTCGCAGGCCTCTAGAACATGTTCCCAGAGCTTGTCCGCATTCCGAGGTAGTCTGTCTGCCAACAGCGTGCACAACCTTCATTTTAGTTTCTCAATTCAAGCAATTTATCAGCTGTAGTCTCCTTGTCAATCACTTGTTTCATAACAGACTCTCAAGGAACGTTGGCTGTTAAGCGATTCCATAGCACAATGACAGCACGTTCGACTGGTAAGTAGCACATTCTTGGTTTGAATCCTGCCAAGGAAGGACATTTTCTGTTTCCTAAATTCACATTGTTTTTCCACTAGTTTTCGATTGCTGCAATATTTAACTACTTAATTAACAGATTATTCCCGGAAAATGAATTTTACTAGCTTATTTTCTAATGGGTTTCGTAATGGGCTAAGTCAACAGTCGACACTAGAACAAGTTTCAATACATTCCCTGCTATCCTCTGAATGCCGCTAAGCATGCCCAGTGTCTCATATCGGCAACTTAGATATTCTAGTCGGTCCGCTTTTTTTTTAAGTGAAACTTCTTTAGGCGCACTAGGAGTAAATCGAGAGCTAACCATAAAGTTGCATTACGAACAAAATCGTCACGAAAGTAGTGGGGCTATGACGGACTGCACAGAAAACAACTCAATAAAATTAAAAACAGTCCAAAGATCCAAAATTTAAAAAGTCCAAAAATCCAAAATTAAAAAAGTCCAAAAATCCAAAATTAAAATATCAGAAAAATTTAAAAAAAATGTATGGGAGCGTGCGGGGGAAAGGTATCATGCGTTGAGTTGGGGGCTATTACTGCTTCGAGCTAGTGGCATGGTGAGCCCTTCACCATTTTAAAAAATCCAAAATTTAAGAAATAAAAAAAATAAAAAATAAAAAATCCGAAATTCTAAAAATAAAAAAAATTAAAAATTCAAAAACCGAAAATCCAAAATTAAGAAATTCAAAAAATAAAGAAAATGAAACATCTAAAATTTTAAAAATCCAAAATTCCAGTATTAGACAATTTTAAGATCCAAAATTTAAAAAATCAAAAAATCCAAAATAAAAAAAAATCACAAAATTTAAAAAATGGAAGATCCGAAATTTTAAAAATCTATAAATCCTAAATTAAAACATCCAAAAAATAAAAAAATCAAAGATCCAAAATTTAAAAAGTTCATAATAACAAAATTTAAAAAGTCCATCAGTCCAAAATTAAAAAAAAAAATCCAAAATTGAAAAATTAAGAATTAAAAAAATCCAAGTTTCACTTCTGTTGCGTGGTATTCCACGCGCCCGATTTTTTCCCTACCTGTACATGAAGATGTCCAAAGTGTAGAAAGTGAATTATTCACAGCAGAGCTGTTAATTGCTGAACTGACTCTAACATAAGTAGAAACAGCTAAACTTAAAAAAACATGAATCTCCAGGCAGCAGAATTAATTTGGGCAGGTGGGGATAGATTAAACTCAGAGATCCATAAACTTATTATTATGATATGGAGAAGGGAGAAATTGACAAAGAAATGGAAAGAATCTATCATTATACTGATCCATAAGAAGGGTGATAGGGCCGAATGTAATAACTAGCGAGGAATTTCTCCCTTATCAACATCATACAAAATTCTATCTAATATACTACTGTCAAGATTAACTCCATACGCGGATGAAATCATTGGATATCACCAATGTGGATTTGGTCGTAATAGATCAAACATTGATCATATATTTTGTATTCGCCAAATCTTGGATAAAAAGTGGGAATATAATAAGTCTTCATCAGCTATACATAGATTTTAAAAAACCATACAATTCAATTAGGCGAGACAAATTGTTTTCTTGGCTTCGGCCCATGGCGTTTCTGATTTTGTCAAATCTGTTCTTTTAAATCATGGTGATGAAATTGAGATCTGCCATTTGTCGGAGGCTCTTGCAAGTTGGAGACTTTTAAACTCTGGACAGGATTTTCCGACTCATCCTGAGGTACAGAAGGAGTGGGATCATATAAACACCATACGTATACACCAACTTCTCGTTTCTTCTTCTCCTTCTGACCTTGATCAAGCACGTTTTCTTGCCATTCGTGAATACGAAGCTGGCTCCTGGCTGAGAGCTTTACCTTCATCTAACTTAGGTACCCTAATGGATGATGTGCCTTTCAGGATCGCTGTAGGCTTGCGGCTTGGTAGTAAAATCTGTCATCCACACCTATGCCAGTGCGGCGCCAGAGTTGACCCTTACGGCCATCATGGGTTAAGCTGTCCGAAGAACGAAGGAAGGTTTTCCAGGCATTCCATGATCAACGACCTCATTAAAAGAGCCTTAGTCTCTGCTGGTGTCCCGACTATCTTGGAGCCAGTTGGCCTTAGTCGATCTGATGGCAAGAGACCCGACGGATTGACCTTGATCCCTTGGGTCAGGGGTAAATCACTTTTATGGGATGCAACCTGTGTCGACACACTAGCTTCATCACATTTGCCGGTCACCTGCAAAAATCCTGGCTCGGCTGCGATTTCTGCTGTATCTTTGAAGTTAAAGAAGTACTCTCACATAATTGACCAGTATCATTTTGTTGTGTTTGCTGTCGAGACACTTGGTACTTGGTGTGCAGAAGCGAAGGAGTTAACTTCAGAGATAGGTAGAAGACTTGCTACTGCAACAGGGGATCCTAGGGCAGGCGAATATTTGAGGCAACGTATCAGCATTGCCATACAAAGGGGGAATGCCACCAGTATCATGGGAACCTTTCCTCCATCTTCAGCCCTTGAGGAAATGTATTTCTTTTAATTATTGTTATTGTTATTGTAGTTCATAATTCATTGCATTTTTTTTCTCCTTGAATAATTCACCTGCTGTGTATTTCTGTAAAAAAAATATTTCTGATGATCCACATAAAAAAAAAAAAAAAAAAAAAAAAAAAAAAAAAAAATTTGTACAATATCCTCATTGATTTCGGAATACCATTGAGGTTAGTTAGGCTGATCAAAATGTGTCTAAATGAAACCTATAGCAGAGTCAGGGTAGGGAAATTTACATCAGATTGGTTTGCCATTAGAAGTGAATTAAAGCAGGGAGATCCCTATCACCTTTATTTTTTAAATTCACTTTGGAATATGCCATTAGGAAAGTTCAGGAAAACAAGGTAGACCTAGAATTAAATGGCAGTCACCCGATTTTAGCTTACACAGATGATGTTTTCTTGTTGGGCAATGACATAAACACAATCGAGAGATATGCAGAAAGTCTTCTCGATGCCTGCAGTAATGTTGGATTGAAAATTAATAGAGAAAAAACTAAGTATATGATCATGGAACGTCAAAATAATGCTCTACAAAATATTAGAATAGCCGATAAATCGTTTGAACAAGTGGAAAAATTCAAATAGGCCTATCTGGGAGCAATAATTACAGATACAAATAACATTAAGGCAGAATCAGGAAATGCTTGTTTTTATGCAGTTCCGAAACTCTTATCTTCTCGTCTTCTGTCCAGAAATCTAAAAATAAAGATTTATAAGACTATTATCCTGCCGGTTGTATTACACGGATGTGAGACATGGCCGCTTACTATTCGGGAAGAACATAATCTGAGAGTGTTCGAAAACAGAGTGCTTAGGAAAATATTTGGGCCTAAGACTGCATTATCTATCTATCTATTTGGGACTGTAGAAAACTGTATAATGACAAGCTTCATGACCTGTAATCTTCATCAGATATAATAAGGGTAATTAAATCATAGAGGATGAAGTGGGCTGGATATGTTGCGTGCTTGGGGGAGCAAAAACATATCTCAAAATAATTGACTGGGAGACCCGAAGGGAAAAGACTATCTGGAAGACCTAGACATAGGTTGGAGGACAATATTAGGATATATTTAAGGGAAGTAGGATTCGCAAGGGATGATTGGATGGAGTTAGCACAGAATAGGGTTGAATGGCGAGCTCTGGTAAGTGCGCAATGAACCTTCGGGTCCATAAATAGATAATATTTATTTAGCTTCCAAAATCACCCCTGCTCTAATTGTTAGTCTAATTGTTAATTGTTGTTGCTCTAATCAGATAAATTTTATGAGGTGGATGGCCCACTTGTTTCCTTTTTCATAAATGTAATGGTGTATATCTAGGCCCATGTATATTGTAGTCTGCACTCAACGAAGTTTGTTTTATGGGCAGCATACGGTATGTGGGATATCAGCCACTGTATCTAGATGTAGCATGCCTGCCTCTAGATCGAAGGTTGCAGGATCAAACCCAGCTGCGGTCTATGAATTTTTCAGGACATATAACTTCTGGGCAAGGAGTCCTTTGGGAGGTTCTTTGGGCAAGGAGTCCTCTGGAGGTTCTTTACTTGGGGGGGCCTGTGTCTCATAGATTTATGGCACGTAAAAGAACTCCAAGTCTAAATAAGAGCCTCTTGACAAAATTCCTCAGCCCTTTCTTGTCCGAGTACAGTAGAGTCCCGAAAACTCGGCCTAATGTGGACCGAAGGGTGGCCGAGTGTGTGAAAATGCTGGGTTATCGGGAAAAGTTCTTAAAAAGAATAAGTACGAGTGTTTCCTGAGAAAATACAGTACTTGTATGTATTGGTTGCTTGAGAATACATAAGGCATAAGGTATAAAGCTGTCTATAATGAAAATTAACTAGCCGACTTTGCAAAAACTGGCTACATTTTTTTAAAAGAAATGCGTAATATGGTGTTTTTTTCACCCTGCCAGGATGGGGCCAAGTTATCCTGACTGCCGGGTTATCGAGAGCCGAGTTTTCAAGACTCTACTGTAATACCTTAGTTTTCGAGGGGGTTGAGGGGCGAAGGGCTTACCACCTGTCCCACTGCCCTCTCAGAAAATGATTGTAACAGAATTCTCTTAGGTAATAGAAACCTTCAATTGGAGGCCCTAAGCCCCAACACTAGGGGATGTAGGAAACGAGAGAGATGTGTGTGATGATTAAACTGTTTATTTTATGGGATCCTAGTGCATCTCTGTTCAATCATTTCAGTATAAGAAGCACTGTTTTACAGTATATTGTTGTACAGGAAGTACTGTGCTTAAAAATAAATTATCTATTTATTTCCAGTTCTTTACAAGTATTCTTCTTCAGGGCTACCTTATAGAAAAAGTGGGGAGGCTATTCATTAACAACATGTTGGATTATTGACAAAAAAAGAGCAAAACAGTGTTTGTAATTAATACCCTTTATTTTATTTTAAGGATTGGCTTTATGATTGAATCTATATTGAATATATACATGTTTTATTTGTTTGTTTATTTATATTTCAGGAAAACACCATGACTGAGCAGAGGAATTTTCGTATTGAAGTGTTCCACAAGTTTCCAAGGATTGTGGAATTACTTTCAAAGGAAATTTCAAATTTGAGTGACAGTGAGCTGGATGAATTGTGGTCGAATGTTCGAAAAATCTATACACAAGACAATGAATTCTTACTAGCTGTTATTCAGCTGGTGGTGTTATGCATGAACCTGCATGGGAACAACACTTTAAAGGATTTCCCTCAGAACTATGTACCAAATGATCTTGTTCACATTGTTCTCACGCTACAGAACCTGCTGAAAGGTGACATTTCCTTAGAGGTATGAAAGAAGTTTTTTTTCTATATCTAAGATACTCCCCTATGTTAAATTAAAAGTTAACTTCATAGTGCTACATCCCAAGATTGGCAGGTTGCAGGATTGGGATGCTGTGTTCAGATTGCTGACTTTCACAGCCATTCTTGATGGTTTTAGGTAGATTTCGAAGAAAAATCTACCTATTGCAATGGATACCATGTCATGATTTTCGAAAAATACTTTCATATCATTACGTTTCATGCTCCCCTAAGTACGAAACCACCGCCCGTTCCAAAAAATTGTTTGTGATATTTATATATATATATATATCTTTACACGCTAGCGGCCGTAATTTTGAAGATATTTGAACCAAATTTTATTATGTCATTTCTAGCCCCAATAGTTCGGACAAGTTCGTTAATGAGCAAATTTGGCCCAAGGGGGTGGTCGGGGGAGGGGGTTGAAATTTTTAAAAATGTATATCTTGGCCCCTATGAAGTATAGAGGGAAACTTTGTTTGAATAAATTAGAGTACTCCCTATGGAGTTCACAGTGACACCAACGATTCGGGGGTTCGAGTGGGGGTGGGGTGGGGGATGAAAATTCGAAACTTTTGAAACCACGTCTTCTGGAGTATCGTTGAAAAGCTCTTGATGAGTACTCTACAAATCAATAAATAGTTTCTTGATAGCTCTCATATGACGCAAGATTTTAATGTTTGAAAATAATAACAATTAAAAGAATTATTATAATATCATAATTTTGTCTTGTTTAGCGGCTTTGCTAATTTTATTCATTGCTGATCTTGCGCAAGGCCTCCCAGAATATTATATCCTATTCTTGTTTTCAAAACAAATGATTGTAGGCTTTTGCTCTTTGCCGAATTCAGTCCTTATTATTGCGGGTTTGCCGTGCCAAGGCTAAAGAAGGAGAGTGCTGCACAGCGACAATAAATTAAACCAAAAGCGCTTCGAAATCTACCTCAGCCTCTAGGCCTGCCTAGAGGGATTTTTTGATCAGGGCCACTGCTTCTTACCAAGTAGCATCTCCATTGTTAAGCTGGTACACTGCTTTCCAAATCTCCCTACCTCAAAAAAAACACAGAGATATAATGGGGATTGAACCCAGGTCTCTAGATTCGTAATCGGTAAGGCCCGGATTTTGATAACCTAAAGAATAGGCCTACTACAAAATGACCTTAAATTTATGACCTTATGACTTTAAAATTACCTAAAACAGAAAAGAATTATTTAAAAATTACCTTTATTTGTCGATCTCCTTGCACATTATCGCTTACAATTTACACTGCATTACAATATATTACTAACCGTGTCATCGTACTTCCCAACAAATTGTTTTAATTTCAACCACTAGTTACACTAGTTTCCGGTCTGTGAATGACTGAATTATAACCAGTAGACACAATAACCTGTGGTGCAACCCTCAAAAGTAGCAGCTGGTTTGCTAAAAATTACAAAAACCTGCATTTGTTCTTAAAAAGACTATAATTCATAATAAAGATGCCTTATCAGAGAATAATGTCTAAAATGCTGAAAAAAAGACCCATAAAAGTAGTGTAATTTCTCTCAAGATGGCATGAGCCACACTTATTTTCTATATAGGATTGTCCTAGCATCATCAGAAAAAAAGATGCAAATTTATTGAAATATACAGCAATACTAACTGTTGCACTACATAAGTTGTCTCCATAAAAGGCAGCTAAATTAAATGTTAATTTAAAATAATTATTTTTTAAGTTGATTTCATCTCTGGCAGACCTTCCAAATGCTTTAACTCAAGAAAAACTTAAAATCCTTTACTGAGAGAATTGGAGTGAGTCATTAAAAGTCCACTTGTTTAGCTCAGAAGTTGGGGTTTCATAAACATCAACAGGGCTGTGGAAAGAATGCAAGGTCCCCAGGGACAAATTTTTCCGGGCCCCCGTAAAATTCTAAATTCACTACCCAACTAGCCCTTTATAATGTATGCAACAAAAAGATTATGTAATGATATTACATAATTATTAAGTGCCAGCATGGTACCGATACTTTATGAGATTCTCTGGTAGGCAGGAAAATATCCGTCTGTCTGTCTGTCCGTGTGTCTATAAGCGCGATAACTCATATACATTTATCGGATTTTCAACAAAACTTGGTATACCATTTATAACGCCCATGGGACGAAGCCTATTGATTTTGGACCAAGTCGGTTACGGTAACTAATGCCGGGCACGAAACAGAAAAATACATTAAGATATTCTTAGTAGGTACAGTTTTATCTGTTTGTACCAGTTTAATCTTTTGAAAATTATGATTTTAAATGCCGAACGTTAGTGAAACCTACTGTTGAGTCCAAAAGCATTTTTGCTTCTTCTTTTCAAAAATAGCAATTTTTCATCAAGAATAATCCATTTCAGATTAACTGATCAATTCCGTGTCACCGTTATACGACAGGACAATGCAGATAAAATAAACACTATTTTACAGTAAATTTAGAAAGTAAAGAATTGAACCTGGTCGGCGGGCCCCCTTTTGGGGCCCGGGCCCTGGGGCTGCTGCCCCTCCCTCTCGTCGGGCCTGAACATCAATGTTAACGGGACTTGAAAAAATATACGTATAGTGTAGGGGGGACAGCAATTTCAATATCTATTTTAAGAAATGCAAGTGAAATATTGAAATTTCTTTCATTTTGATATTCTTTTATTTTAATCTTTGGAGGGAGCTGAAAATTGTCACAACAATGAGTCACCCTATGCAGATAAAGTTTGTTGACTTCATCTTAAAGAAAAACAAATCTAGGTTGCATTAAATCTGGGTTCTGTTGTATTTATTTAAGAAAAAGGTACTGTACTGCTATGTTTGTTTAAGATAAGAGTTATTAATATATAATACAGTATAATATATATATAATTTTTTTTCCCCCTACAGATACAAGAAGAAATAGTGTGCTTGCTTGAGGAATGGTGTCTGAAACGTTTGGTAACTTCACATATTCTGTGTGCTAAAGTGTTTGAATGTCTATTGCACAAATATGGAAACAACGTGAAACGTATATGGCGTTTCTTCAAGGTCCTTAAAGAATTTCAGTGTTCTGATACTGAACTTGATAGCTGTCAAGAGCAGTTGCTCAAATTCTGTGAGAATAAAGTTGTTGTGACTCAGAAAGAAGGTCAGCAGATTATTGCCTACTTCTTGTGCCTGAATGCCCAATTTTTTAAGGTGAGTACAGTCTTCAAACCAATATAAACTTAAACATAAATAATTTAGGTCAATAGACAGAGTTAAATTTATTTATTTTTTAAGATTAGATATTGACAGTATTTAAAATTAATAAAATCAAAATGAAAAAGCTTGCAGTAGTCAGTGAAATTCATGGACTACATAATTTAGGAATGAATAATCAACTTCTTAAATGTTACATTTTTCTTTAATCCACAGTCATCTTACATAACATGAATAGCATATAGAGTAATTGCAGGAAACACATACTTTATAAACTAGAAGTAATTCAAAATAGAGCGATTAAAATCATGTTCAGTATATCCACTTTAGATATATTCAACATATTTTCTCTAATAAGTTACCTTCTCCAGAGAATTTTTTGGAAATGGCTAACAAAGAGCAAAATTCAGGTTTCTTCATAGGAACTGGCTTTAACAATTTAATTAAGAATGGAGATTTTGTAATCAAAATTTCTACATTGACTTTTGTACAAAAATTCTTTAAACGGCAATTTCCTTTAATCTATCCTCTCTTTTATTGTAAGTGATAGGCCCTGCGTGGAAACTTCAGTTGACAAAATCTTAGAGTGAAGATTTTATTTGTAAAGATCATTTCTTTGTGAAATTAAACTATTGAGATGTCAAAAAATTTAATATCTTAAACTTTTATGCATCGTATAACCACATCTACATTACAGAAATAATCAATTAAGCCCATGGAACTGAAAATACAGTTCGTTGTAAATAGACTTTCTGAATATGTTAATTAAATACGATGGTCGATGTTTCAATACTTTAGACTTCACTTTTACTTACTTTTTGCAGAACATACGTTTCATGGGCTATGCCCACATTTTCAACTGCTAGTCAACTCAAAGTCAATGCCAAGCCCATGAAATGTATGTTGTGCAAAAATGTAAGTATAAGTGAAGTCTAAAGTGCTTAAACGTGAACTATATTTTTTAATTGACATAGTACAGTATAATCTCGATATAAAGGACCTCAGTTTAGAGTACTTTTCAGTATTAAGTAGGCCTACATAGTTTAAATCTCTGTTCAAATCCCATACATTAGGCGAGTTTCTAAATTCATCAATGGATCCATCTGATGGCAATGAGCTTTCATCAGAGCATTTTTAATTTCCTTGATAGAATCCATCAATGCGTTTTCCGGGTTCTGATGAGTTTGCACTGGTTTCCATCGAGTGGCATTGGTTCCATCGTATTTGAACGTCTGATATTTCAGATGAATCACCACCATTATGACGAATTGACAATTGAAAATTGTGTAATGGAGACAGCGCATATAAGATTCATAACTACATAACATAGACAAAATTACCAGACACATAAACAGTACAGTAGTTAAACTTATTTTTGAGGATTCGTTATTCAATTCCTCATAAAGGGCTAAAACTGAAAGAGAAAGAAGCAAAGACAGTATATTAGTTTGCAGCCATAGTAAATTCTTACAAAGGCATGCATTTTAAGTCACACTTAGTTATTTCGGTTCTTTTTTGGTTGAAATTGTTAACATATATTATAAAATATAGACCATATAAAATAATATTACTAATTTCGGGTCAGTTAGAAAACATAACTATATTACGCTAATATGTATAGGCCTAGTATAAAACACACAGACTGCTATGTACTGTGAAAAACCAATTTTATCTAATAAAATACCGGTAAGTCTATCTTTGTGTTAAAATTTTAATTCAATGTATATCTCACTTTTGTTTATTTATTTGATTTAATATATCTTTATTATCATCATTTTCCATTGTATTTAATGTAAATGCAAATCGATCATTAGACCTATACTTTCCTTAGTGGAAAATAATAAACCGGGGTTACCAACAATGCCATCGCTAATATTTTACAATATTATATGTAGTTACCATGTTGGCACTCCCGAAAAAAATCACTTTGGCCAATGAATGGTTTTTTAATTCATCAGTCATCGTGAATCCATCGAGAAAAAATTGTGAAATCCAACCTTTAGACGGAATCCATCACTCATCAGTCTGATGAATTTAGAAATTCGTCTATTATAATAGAAAGATATTTCATTTTTACAGTTCCATTACTTACAATCATTTCAGTATTAAGTATGAAACTTGAAACATTAAGAATTAATTGCCTTTTGCACCTTTATTTCATTCAGAAATATTTTAATTAAGTTATATTAATATATTATTTAAATCTTTTTTTCTTCACTGTTTTGTCAAGAATGATGAATCGTGTGTCTACTTCAAAAGTACAACTGTTGAAAATTAATGAGAGAATACAATAAGGCTCATACATAAAGGAACAAGTTTCTCTAAGTATGGCTCGAAGTGTCACGTCATATCTAATGTGCACTGTAGCATCTTCGAATTTAATTCATGTACTTCTAACTATTGAAAACTAGGGACATTACTTTTATGTTGTGTGCATTAAAAATAAATTAGAGTACTGTTCATAATATACTGTTTGAATTGTATATTTGAGACAATTGCGAGCGTAGGTGGACCCAGGCACGATTATATCAGGTCACTAATTTGTCTCTCAGGGTATTTCAGTGGGTATTAATTGTTGATTAAAAAAATTTCGCTAAGAATTGCAATTAGCATACCTTGTGTCCTTCCGTATTCGATGTCGTGCCACAGAAGTCCACCGATGTCCCGGTCCAGCTAAGCTTCAGTCGGAGAGTTTTCATGAGACTATTGTTTTTAGGGATGTGTGGGGGTCACATTTAGCACTAGAAATACTTTTTTACTGTCTGCTTATTTATTTTATATTGGATATAAATGTGGTAATATGATCTTACGTCGGTTTCCACAATACAAAACACTTGCAATATAAATTTACCATAAATCAAATTCTTCCTGTTAATTAATAAATTATAACTTACACAGGGAATCACACGTTACGTTGATTTACACACGGTAAATATCGATACTTTCTTAATTCAGTACTACCTTGGTGCAAACTCGGCTATATTTATTATCTCGGGCGAATGCGCCCACTGCGCATACCACACTGATACTAAATCGGGGGGAGAAAAAGTAGTTTTTTCTATTTATACGTAATTTTGATATTACTACACTGTCGAGAAAATAGTCCAGAAGTGGTAATTAGGTTCGCGCCCTTTTCCTAGGATCATGTAAGAACATCGCTGATAGGTTAAAAAATAGCATCCCACGCCTAAAGTCTTAAAATCTTAATAACTAGCTTGGCTTCGTTTTTGAGAAGCGAAGGGTTTTTAGAAAGTTCTTTTATGAGCCAATACATCCTGTCACATAGCGTTCCTTTAGAAAAAGGCGTGCAATATTCAAGGACCATGCCATTGAAACTTCCGTAATGGTTTTAACGCAATATTCGTCATAAGTCCACATAACTTGTGAATCCCAATTCAACCACTTAATCTATTAAATGACTTAAATCATATCAAAATGATACAGTAGAGCTCCCAGAAATACTGCTACAAACATGCCCCCATCAAATTTCATCGGAACTCTACAGGCAGTTCCGGGGAAAATTGATGTTCAACCCGGAATAATATGTTAATTTTATTTCAAAAATTTTCTTAAAAAAAAAACATAACGTATAAAAATGCAGTATGCATATAAATTTTGGTCAGCCCTTAAAACCTAACTTCAGGCTATGCTATTATTATTTCTTGAAAAATTAGGCCTATCCCCAAGATAAGTGTCTCTAACATTATCAGCATTGCCCGTATCTTTCCTCTGATTATTCCAATTACCTTTGAATTTATTCTGAGGGTATGGTGCCCCCAACCCGGAATAAATAGTGTCCTTCTTTGCTGGAATCCACGTGAGTCCTGCTTATTTCCATTTTCTGTATGCTTATTCATATTTGCTGATTTATTAGCATCCTTCCTACAAGCCGGGGGTTCGAAAGCAGATAGTAAATCTATAAGTTCCCCAAAATTCCTTGGCTTGGCTACTGCCAAATTACAACGTATGCTATCCGGAAACTGGGTTGATATCATCTCAATAAATTGCAGTTCGGACATTGGTGGATCGATTAAGCGACTTATTCATGCTTTTTCCAAAAAATAGTCAATATAGGACTTGTTATTTCTCGGGTCATAAGTGCCACCTACTAAATCCAATCTAATCCGGTGCTGCTTAGACATACTCCAATACCTAGCTAAGAAAGACCTCTTAAAATCATCAAATGTTGCTTTTCCATCCAACGTTATGTTAAACCAATCTAGTACACGCCCACGTAAGGAACGGCGAACCATCAACATTTTCATATGAGGCGGTACTCCTCTTAATCGAAAGAAATCTTCCAGATCAGCTATGAACGTTTGGGGATTTACAAATTCACTTTCGTCATACACTGGTAATTTTAACTCACTCAACACACATGATGGTACATTTACATTCGATATGGACGGCACTGATTCACATATAGGTGTGGCAGAAGTACTGTACTAGCTTGTTCCCCTGTATTATTTATATTCAACTGTGGTGAGCGCGAATTAGGCCTACCATCTATATTAGCATTATAAGGTTCTGGGAACAAGATATTACTTCCCGCACCATTCAAACTTATTATCGGACTTACCTGTTGCCTACCAGCATAGCTACTTGCTTGCTGCACATGACCTTCTAACGTACTCACTTTATCAGCGACAGCCGACTTCCATTCCATGAACTGTTTTTCAATCTTACTATGTTCTGTATCTAATCTTTTAGTTAAGGTTTTAATTTCATCCCTGGCTTCAGAAAACTGGTTTTCTAGTTCCCTAGCCTTAGAATTTATCTCGTTATTCATACTAGAACGTAATTGTTCATTTGCATTTACAATACCTATTATCAGCTGCTCCAAACCTTCCATATTACCTTTAACTGCATTTAAGTTTGATGTCATTTCATTTTTTAGCTGTTCCTTAAGGGAAGCAATATTTGTTCTCACTTGTGATTCTATCTCACTAGCGACTTGTAACTTTACCTGGCTCACATCATTACTTACAGAGGTTACCTGTAACTTTAACTGACTAATTTCATTATTTCCTGAAGTAACTTGTGACTTCAACTGACTAATTTCATTATTTCCTGAAGTTACTTGAGACGTTAACTGACTAATTTCATTATTTCCTGAAGTTACTTGAGACTTTAACTGACTAATTTCATTATTTCCTGAAGTTACTTGTGTCTTTATTTCTTTCATTTCCGACATCATTTTCTGAAAAAGGCTCTGCATACCTTGAAACATTTCAACATTATTCATATTAGCAACAGCAAAATTTTCCTGCCCTATGGGCACTGAACCGTCACCCTCTACCTGCATATTTTCTTGTTGGTTATTTTCTAATAATACACACTCACTTTGTCCTAATAAGTCCTGACCATGAACTTCCTAGCTAGCTGTTACGTTATCTTGGTCGGCCATTTTAACAACTTTCATCGACCTCAATAACATAGATTACACAGACAAAGTTTATGTTACAAAAAATAAAAATTACGGAACAGTCTTACTTGGTACATTTCTTTTCTTTCTTTCCTGCTGATCCACTTGCTGCTAAGGTTAGGGGTGTCCAGTACAGCCTCTTGTGATGGTATTCTGTCGTGATGTCTTCGTCCCAAACTTGCTGCGGTCCTATTGCAGTAAACTGCCTTCAGATGATATCCACCACACAAAGGAAGTTGTAGGGTTCGTTGTCTCGTCCCTCCACTGCTGTCGGTTTACGTAACAAAGTTTAAGTTCACTGTCCTCACTTCTTTCAATAGTTCGTGCCACTTAGTGTTTATTTTCTCAAAAGTCAAAACAGTCGTTTCTTATCAGTTTTACGAAGTATATTGTTCTTCCCGATTACGGTATTCTGCATGCTAAACGTTCTTATCAAGCCCCACTTGAAGTGCAATTTTGCGAGCGTAGGTGGACCCAGGCACAATTATATCAGGTCACTAATTTGTCTCTCAGGGTATTTCAGTGGGTATTAATTGTTGATTAAAAAAATTTCACTAAGAATTGCAATTAGCATACCTTGTGTCCTTCCGTATTCGATGTCGTGCCACAGAAGTCCACCGATGTCCCGGTCCAGCTAAGCTTCAGTCGGAGAGTTTTCATGAGACTATTGTTTTTAGGGATGTGTGGGGGTCACATTTAGCACTAGAAATACTTTTCTACTGTCTGCTTTTTTTATTTTATATTGGATATAAATGTGGTAATATGATCTTACGTCGGTTTCCTCAATACAAAACACTTGCAATATAAATTTACCATAAATCAAATTCTTCCTGTTAATTAATAAATTGTAACTTACACAGGGAATCACACGTTACGTTGATTTACACACGGTAAATATCGATACTTTCTTAATTCAGCACTACCTTGGCGCGAACTCGGCTATATTTATTATCTCGGGCGAATGCGCCCACTCCGCATACCACACTGATACTAAATCGGGGGGAGAAAAAGTAGTTTTTTCTATTTATACGTAATTTTGATATTACTACACTGTCGAGAAAATAGTCCAGAAGTGGTAATTAGGTTCGCGCCCTTTTCCTAGGATCATGTAAGAACATCGCTGATAGGTTAAAAAATAGCATCCCACGCCTAAAGTCTTAAAATCTTAATAACTAGCTTGGCTTCGTTTTTGAGAAGCGAAGGGTTTTTAGAAAGTTCTTTTATGAGCCAATACATCCTGTCACATAGCGTTCCTTTAGAAAAAGGCGTGCAATATTCAAGGACCATGCCATTGAAACTTCCGTAATGGTTTTAACGCAATATTCGTCATAAGTCCACATAACGTGTGAATCCCAATTCAACCACTTAATCTATTAAATGACTTAAATCATTTCAAAATGATACAGTAGAGCTCCCAGAAATACTGCTACACAATGAAGACAGAGAAAAGAAAGTTGAACAGAAGGCAGAATTCATTAGAAAAGTTGAGGGTGGCAATGATTGATTGATGGGGCATGTGTTTACAGTATAGGCTACCACCAACAACAGTGCCAACTATGTTAAAGGACAAACAAAAAATCCTTCAAATGTACAAATGTTTGGCAAAGGCATAGTGTGTTGTGGAATAACTCTTACCACATTATTTATTGTTGAATTACAATGATTTTGTATCGACCGATTAAACTAAAACCACCTGGACCTTAAATCCTATGTTAACCTACAGGACTTAAGTTATAATTAAATATACAGAAATTTATGCACTGTTTATTTTGTAAGGACTAACAATTTGCTTGACTGTTTAAAAGCTCTGTAAAAAACCTAAATATGCAATCAGGACTAAGAAAAGTTTGTAATTATTTCTCCCTTGATAACACAGTTCATTGTCCTTTTTCTTTTTTGTTTTAGAAACTACATGAACAGATTAAGAACGCGTTACCAAAATGCAGCAAGGAACAAGCATCTGCTTATGGAAATGTATATTGCTTAGCTATATGTGGGTCTACTGAACCAATGAGAGAGGTATATAATTCTACCAAACAGATAAGTTACAAAGAATGATTAATTCTCAGGCACCCAGCTCAAAGGTATTTCATCCTTTAGACTGAAAAACTAGGATCAAAACTGATAGATTAAATGTTGACTGATTAAATTATAAAACACGAAGTTTAAAAAATAGGCTATATACCTATTCAGCAGAGTCCCAATCTGACGTATTAAAGATTCTATTAGCAACAAATGCAAAGAAGTTTTTTCTTATTTATGTTATTTTAACGTAATAATCACATCGGCTTCATAACGAGCACCACATGCTTGTATTCATACAAACATAAGAACCATGTCCATTTGGATTTTTCCTAATAAGGGTTGAAATTGTACGCATTTGTCCTTTTTGCACTAACAAGGTAATTAGATAAACAGTATCTTGGTGTAACTTTTTAACAGTGAAGCACTATACTATGTTTTCAAAAACAAATTGGTTGACCTTAACACACTTTAGTCTTCACTTTTACCTGTATTCTGTAGGATGATCGTTTCGCGGACTTTTTTCGCATTTTCAACTGCTAGTCAACTGTCGGATTTCCATTTAGAGCATCCCGATGTGCCCTCTGGTGTAGACTTTACAAACTTTTTGATTAAATTTTCTTCTTCCGGTATTTCAAAGTTCATTAACCTGTCTTCAAATTTTCTCATAAAAATCTTCTCCCAAATCTCCAAATCTTTATGTTTATTGACTGATTTTAATAATTTTGCCTCACTACAAATGTGGTGATTGCTGTTCCAACAGTGGGATGCAACTGCTGACTTTTCTATTTGGCAATATTTCAAATTTCTATTGTGTTCCTTAAACCTAATGTCAATATTTCATTTTGTTTTCCCAATATATGTCTTATTACATTCTGAACAATTTATCTGGTAAATTCCCGGCTTTTTCCCATTAGATATTTTATCCATATGTTTGGTTTTTATTAAGTTTTTATGCTGTACCGGTACTTATTTTTTGAAGCCAAAGTTATATTGTATTCTTTGAATATTTTTTGAAATTTTCCTGTAGCCCATGGGTGATATGTGAAATTTTTGAATTTTGTTCTTTCCTTCACAGCTGATAAAGTTGTGATTGCTTTTAACTCTTTTTGCTTTTTGAAGTTTTCTATTTTTCTGTCAATTAGTTTTTTACTGAATCCATTACTTTCTGGAGTCTTCTGAATCTGTAAATACTCTTGTTCATATGCTTCTTTGTTAATGGGAGATTGACCAGTCTATGGGTTAGGCTGTTGATTACCGCATGTTTGTGTGGTCTTGGATTGTAACCATCAACTTTTATGTAGTTGTCTGTATGTGTTTCTTTTCTGCTGATACCAAATTCCAATTTATATCCCTTTCTGATAATTTTGAGATCTAAGTAGTTCAATATGTTGTGAACTTCTGTTTCCATTGTGAAATTTATGGTACTTTCTTGGATGTTTAATAATTTTAGTGCATCTTCAATTTGCTTTTCATTTGTTACTGCAAATACATCATCTACGTATCTATGCGACTGTTTGAATATGTGTAGGAAAGATTGAGTCAATTTGGTTTCAAAATAGCTCATAAATAGATTGGCTAAGAAAGGGGATAGAGGATTTCCCATGGATAGACTCCTGTTTATAAAATTGTTCCATTAAATGAGAAAAAAGTTTGATCAATGCACAATTCTGTAAGTTTTAGATATTCTTTCGTGGTTTCTTTATCCAAATTAATAGATTCTAACCAATTCTGTAGGTAGTTTAAAGTTTTTTCTTTAGGAATACTGGGGAATAAAGACTGTACATCAAACGAGACCAGCCTGTCTTTAGTTGTTATTTCCACATCCCTATTTTAGTATAACAGTTTTATATTAAAATGTTTGTCTGCTTATAACTCCTGGTTCTAGTGATTTTACCGTTTCATTAGGAATTTGTGTGTGATTTCAGATGTTAAAAGATGTATGCCTTCAGGACTTGATTGAGCATACATTGAAGTCTCGTCGACATGTTATGAATTTTACTGGAATTGGACCCCAGTTGATACAAGTACTGCGCTGTATCCATGCACAGAAACATCAGAGAAAAGTGGCCTTACTGCTAGTGCAGGTTTATCGGCCCATCATCTTTCGTTACTTAATGAACAGTAATAACATATATCGCTGCAATGCTGCTGAGGTTATGTTTGATGTATATCCTCTGGTGCTACCAGGTGGTATTGGATTGGAGAATCGAGCCCTCATGAAGCAGCAACATGAAGTGATATCAAAGCTTCTGTATGACGAATGTCATGTTGTTCGAATCATTGCTGTCAGAGAAACATGTCGCGTGATGTCTGTGTTCTGGCATGGCATAGCAATAAAGTACAGGAACACTTGGCTGCGAACCATACTGTCTGATCTCTCCATGGACAGCTCATCCCCAGAAGTGCGACGCAGTGTATACCATAATCTATCTAAGTTGGTGGAAATTCCAGAGGCTGCACTGTTTATTAGATCCGTACTACCTGCTTTAAAGGAAAACATACATGACAGCAATCAACGAGTGCGTTCTGCATTTTTAGAAATGTTGCTGTGTGTGAAACGATTAAATATAATGAATTTCTACAGAGTTGTTCCTACTGAGCATATGATCGCTAGACTGGAGATAGAGGGACAGTATGTTGGTGAAAAACTTGTTTCACTTCTCTACAGTCACATTCTTTCTCCAAAGCAGTCTAAAAGCGAATCCTTAAAACGCATCAAGCGGTTTGCATTAAAGAACTTAACAGCAATGCGCAATTTCTTCCATTATTCTAGTCACATTTTGACTTTTCAAGGAGCATTTGACTTGATAAAAGTAATTCTTGTCCACCTGAAGCTGAATGTGAGGACTTGTAACAAAGAAAACTCCCACGCAGGTCAGTATATCATATCTTACAAAATTATATTGTTTTATTACACTAGAATTGAGAATAGAAAGTATAATTTTAGGTGATGGAAGCAGTAATGTAAATTTTTACAGTACAGTTTATTTGAAGCCTAAATCAACTCTCCTGTTCTTAGAAACAAAATTGTTGATGACTTAGACATAACTACCATGTTTACTGAAATCTAATGCGTCTATTTGTAGCATTCAAAATTGGGGTGCACATTAGATTTGAGTGCAAATTTGTTCCGTAGTTTGGTGGTAACTTTGATCACCAGGGCCCGGATTCTGATGACCTAAAATTGTTTGAAAAATTACGTATAAAATGACATAAATTTTAAAGAAAATGACTTAATAATTATTGAAAAATGACCTAAAACTGATATTTTATTTATATAAAATTATTATTGGTCACACAAAGTTATAGGCTAGTTTATACATAATTGTAAAAACTATAAATAACTGTAATGTTGTGAATGTTCTTTTCTCACGAAAATTTATACTAGCACTGAGGCACTGGCGAGTCAAAATTCGGCATTTCCTTTTGTGGTCTGCCGGATTATATTGATGTTTAATTTAAGGTAAACAGTAGTTTGCAATTTCAAATCCAAGCAGGTCGCAGACTCTGGTGCCAAGTCAATCTCATAACAATAGTAATATAACACACATTTTTTGCGTTTCTTTGATTCTCATTTCCGACTGAAACATGACAACACTTAACGCTGAATTGTTCCTTTTTCCTTCAAAGACAGAACTGCTATCGACGAAAAAAGTTAATGCACTCAATGTAAATATATGAAAATGACTAAATAAGGAAGCAAATGACACGGAAATGACAAAATAATGACCTAAAATCGAAATAAATGCCCTAAAAATATAAATCTGCATAAAATGACATAATAAAAATGTATTTCTATAATCAAGAGGTCATGATTAGCATTTATCTACAAGTTGGCAATGTCTATGAAGCATCAATAAAAAGATGACATGTCATTAGAATCCGGGCCCTGTTGATCACTTATGTAACGATGGTTTGCTGTAGTTTTCTACTTCATTATATTCAGTGAAGGAAGTGGGAAAATCCAGAGGCAGTATGCTATCCCAAAAGTTTTCCCTATCATACCTGAATTTAAAACAGCACGTTCCCTCCCTTACAACATAATAATTATGTGTTATACCCTCGGCGGTGTTTTTAATTAACTTCCTCCATGAGTGACAAACCCTGTTGTATAGATGATCGCCAAGCAGCAGCACAACATACGACCAGAACATCTTGTACTGTCGATTGGCAGACCTTTATTTACTTCACAGTCACGGAAACCACCAATAACGGCCGTGGGCTTCGGCATGCTGACCATAAGCCCCAAATCCTGCCACCTATGGTAGTTGAGCAGTGGTTGAGTGGTAGGTCTAGTCCTTTAAGGGATATAGCACCACGGAGTTTAGTTTATTAATTTCACAAAATATATTTTTTAAATATGTAAGACCTATTTAAACAATATAAAAGTTGCAACATTTTGTTACCAAGAAATATTTTTTAAAAACATAGATTCTACTAGTGGTATAGTCATTAAGATGGCAACAAAGACCATCACAAGTTATCGTTGCAGTCTTCTATAGTGACAAATGGCTATCAATAAAAATGTACGAGCGGATGAATAATCGTGAAAAGTAATTATTATATTGCGACTCAAAGGAACATTAATAATTTGTATTAAGTGGCCACTGATTTTCAGTGACGGTATGCTATTAACAATTGAAACCGGTGCCAGTATGTGATTGGACCTTTAAAAGCAGTGACGGTATTCCATACCGGTGCATACCGCCTCACTTCCCTCACTGACTATATTTATCGTTGGCCTATTACTGGTATGCACAAACATGGGTTGAGGTTAAAGTATTGTTTTCAAACTCAAGGTTAAACCAAGAATCTTCAAAGGTGGCGGGATTCAATATAGAGGTACATCTTTTGTCCCGCAATCCCTCAAACAGTTATACTGACCTTTTTTGATCGGTATTCACAAATCCATTGTAGTATAAAATAAAATAGGATTAATATCAAATATCAAATAAAATATCCTACCATTGATGCACGTTACAATTGCCCACAAACTCTTTTTTCAATTGAAGTTTCAGAATTGGGGTGCGTATTGGATTCGATGGTGCATTATATTGGAGGGAATACGGTACATATCCAACAAGAGAGTTGCGATTGGCCTCAAATGTCAGACGCTCATTATTTTGACAAATTACGCTTTGTGGACTTTTTTTATTCCCCCTCAATAATTAGGCTACATTACTTATTGATTTCTTCAGATAAATTTGAATTCCATTAGACCTATAAATACATAAATATTTATTAAATAACAAACTAGTTCTATACTCAATGGAAGGTCAGGATCTGCCATCCAACTGCATCTATCTCTGTGTACTGTCTTCATTGGTAGATGGCAGTGTTGAGGATATGTGGTCAGCATGCCATTTCCAGGGTCAGTACTGATGATTATCTTGACTGGAGTTGCTGATTATCATCTTCTTCTTCATTATTATTATTATTATTATTAAGTAGCTCATTTATTTTCACTAGGGTGAGTTCATCCGATTTCAAAATTCCTACATCAGGAAATCCCAAGAAAGTGCTAGTGTTTGAACCTGGCAAATCTGTAGTCTGTGCCCTTTTCGACATTCTTATAACGAAGCCTCCCTCTATATATTCAGAGGTTTATATTTGTTCCTAGTTTGTTTTAAATGAAACTTGTTTTTCAGAAAGGTCATTTACTTTTTCAATTGTTTGCATGTATCAATTGCATGATCCATTAGCTTACAGCGAGTACAGTCTTGGAATATGTTGATCACACCATGGACTGCCTTTTACACCTAAACTCTTAGAATATGAACTTAAGTAAAACTTAAGAGGAAATAACTACCTAATGTCATGCTCAAAGTGACTTAAGTTTTTAAACATTCATAAAGCAGAGTGGAATTCATGGACCCCAAGAAAAACAGTTAACCTTATCCCTACATCAAAATCATCTCTAACTCACTCTAATTCAAAGTCTAGTGAGGTCTGTCACATGTAGTATATTCCTAGTAATCTTTATTAATAAAAGGAAGTGTCTGTCTTCCGTCTGTCTGTCTGTCCGCGATGCCCAGCGAAATCTACTCAACGCAGAGATCTGAATTTTTAAACATAGGTGGACTGAAGGGTTGGAAAATGCACCTCGAAGCCCGAATTTTAATTTTCGCTTTCGTTCGTGAGTTATGAGTGAAAAACGGGCAAAAAACGTGCCTTTTTTTACGTTTTCGAAGCATCAGTTTTCAGTTATACATTTCAATGTCAATTCAATTACAGTTGGCTTTGGCTATTTTTGTCATACCTTGGAAATAAAACTTTTGCGATCGCTTGAATGTTGTAAGCCCTAAATATGGTCAAACATTGTTTTATTTGGACGAAACTCACTATACGGGGGCTTTCTGGGCCAAGGAACTTGAATCTGAGGTCGCTTTTACCAGGCGATGCTATCTAATCGTGGTATGTTGTCCACGTGATTTAGGTGTTAATAAATATAATGATATAACTATTATGATCTTAATTTTTAATTTTTTTAATAATTATCGCGGGCCATCGCTTGATTTTCTAAGTCCATCCTGGACGATTCATTTGCTTAAAATATCAAGGCCCGCAGACATATGAAATTTTCAACACAGACGGAAGAGGGATAATCAATATAGGCCTAAATATGGTCAAACATTGTTCGATTTGGACGAAACTCACTATACAGGGGTATTCTGGGCCAAGGAACTCGAATCAGAGGTCGCTTTTACCAGGTGACGCTATCTAATCATGGTATGTATTCCACGTGATTTAGGTGTTAATAAATATGATTTAACTATTATGCTCTTAATTTTTGAAATGATTATCGCGGGCACATGCTAGTAGCTAATAATAATCAGGATAATGTAAAGTGCTATGGACCTTGGCTTGCATTTTCTTTCTTTATAACATAAAAATATGGTTCTGTGTTGGAAGTTCTCTGAACCAAGTATGTGAAGTCATAAAGGGCCTATTTTGAAGGCAATTTAGGTAAGGAACTCACCCATATGCAAAACACTTAATTACCAGCAAAGTCTGATTGTTTTTAGGTAGACCTGATAATCAGAATCATAAGGCATCGCTTAGAACAAAATGTTTTAGCAACTCACATCTGAAAAAATAAGTTTGCTGACATAGTACGGTTACACATTTTACCTTTGTACAAATTCTTGTGTCTGCCAAAACCACTCTTCCTTCAGGTTGGTGTTAGCCGCCTTGAACACAATTATCTTTCTCTCTTATTCTTTACTAGCAGGTGTCCGCAGCTTTGTCTGTGATTACTCAATTGCTAGATGTTTTATTTAACTCGCTTATTTAGAAGAAATATAATTAGAACATAGGCTATTTATTAACACATAAATTGCATGAATTACATAATTTTATTTTTAATTACAGTAGACTCTCTATAATCCGGCCACTCAGGGACCGGACCCTCGACCGGATTAAAAAATGGCCGGACCATTCGGCGGTCTTTTAAACGTGTCAAGTATAACCTATTAAAGCAAAAATCAAATTTTAAGATGGTTTTGTCCATTTTTTAAAGCGTACTTACCCAAAAATTAAAATACGGCATTACAATTACAATTACAATTTCAAAATTAAAAGAAATCTGTTATTTTCTTCTGCTTTTTTAGTTGAACTCTTTTTTTGAAAGCATAATTGCGCCACTTCTTTATGAACATTACATTGATAGCTGATGCAGCAGCCTGTTGCTCGACATAGGTAGTCGCCATTTCCAGTGCTGTGAACTCATGTGATTTGTTTACACTGAAGACTGAAAACTAAACAGGCATGTTTATTCAAGACGAAGGCTCCACGCAAGATTAAGTAACCTTCGACAACGGCTTCACAAAAGGATCAATAAACAGTGGTGAGTGCTGCCCAATAATCTATTTACATTACGTCTCATTCCTCACCATAAGAAGAATGTCATTCAGTGATAGAATGTTTATTCTAGTCAATTAATGCCGTGAGAAACCCTTCCACGCGCAGATGACTCATTCCAAGAAGTCGGCCGGATCATCCGGCGGCCGAACCATCCGAGGCCGGACTAGAGGGAGTCAACTATATGGCTAATTAAAACAAATCTTGTACTGCCATATGGGCATACAGATCCGAAACAAACCAAAGATTCATGAACCTTACATTTACATGCAAATCATGCATTCACAAATAAAAGATCAATAATTAAAAAGCTTAAAATCCAGCTTTGAGGTGCATTTTACAATAAAAGTGAACAGCTCAGGGGAAAAAAATGCCTCAGATTCAAGTTCCCTAGCCTTAAAAACCACTGCATAGTGAGTTTGTTCAAATCATTCATTGGTTTCCTATTGAGGATTGCATTCATGATTCCCCATTCTGTCTACCTATGTGAAAAGAATTCAGATCTCTGCATGTTGTAATGTTATAAACAAATGAATCAATGAGAGCGGGCTAAACAAATTGATGTGTTATGTTACAAAAAGTCAATTTCTGCGATGCCCTTTCTTTCCCGATTTCTATGGCAGGAAAACAAGGCCAACTGCATTTAATTTTACAATTAAAATTTATTAGCCAAAACTGGTACTTCTGCCTATTTTTTGCTCATAATTCGTGAATGAAAAAAGTAAATTAAAAAAATCTGGCTTCAAGGTGCATTTGAACACCCTTCAGTTCATTATTTAAACATTTAAGATCTTTTAAAAAAAAAAAGAACCATAGCACAACATTCCTGAAGGGACAAGGCCTACCACCCGACCACGGCATCATCTACCAAAGGCAGATGGCAGGATTGGGGGCATGTGGTCAGTATGCCGACACCCATGGCCGTTAATGGTGGTTTCCAAGACTACTGCTACTTCTCTATCAAGTAGCTCCTCAATTTGAGTCGCGAGTCGGAGTGCACCCTCTTCCAGACCTCCCTACCTCAGAAAAATCCGAGGAGGTACTGGGGACCGAACTCGGGCCTACAGATCTGTAGTCAGCGACACTAATCACAAGACCATGCAGGTATTTCATATCTCTGCATGATGTATATTTGGCTGGGTGTCGCACACACACAGACAAACACTTTCTCTTATTATATAGACTTGGAATGACATTTTTATGGAATTGTTTGAGAGGTGCGCATTTTATATAAATATAATATCCTGTGTTATAGGAATTTTATCATGGAATCCCATAGCAGTGCGTGGCTTACTGGATGCAGTCAGCGTGTTGTGGGTGCTTCATGCTGAAGAACTAGGCATGGAATGTAACAGAGATAAACAAACAATATTGAATATTCTGGTAAAGAATGTTTACCCTACCGTGTTACGTTTCTACAAAGACTCTGACTGGGGAGTACTGAGTTCAGCTCTTTTCCTTGGCAGTCTTATTCCAGCTAATCTCCTTCGCAGTGTAACAACAGGTTCCAGCTTTTGCATATCGCGACTGCGAAGCATAACTCTTGATGAGTCAGCGAGAGAGAAATGCCTGGTTTTGTCTGTACCACTCTGCAGCTGGGGCCGCCAAGCTGATCTTTTGAACCTTGCATGGGAATGGCTTGATGAAGCTTTCAGGACTGAGCAACTAAATGAGTCTGTCACGTATGAGGTGAGGATGATTATGCAATACTTTCACCATTTAACTTAGTTAAGATCACCATATCATCGTTGATACTGCAATACGTCGTATGTAAAAAAGTTGCCATTTTAATTATATCATCTTGTAAGAAGGTAGATCTGATCATTATGATCAGAAAAGCACTAAAATTAAAATTACAAGAAGGTAGGCCTGATAATTTTGATCACAAAAGCACTAAAAATAAAATTGCAATTTTTTACATACGACGTGTTGCAGTATCAATGACGATATAGATTATTATAAAATCAGGAGATTTTCTCACAAACAGCACAGCATTTTTAAGGTAAATTTTCAATATACAGCAAACTCCCGATTATCCGTGTTAATATTGGGAATGTAACAAGCACAAATGATCGAAAAACATAGGGAACACTGGCCTGAAAAAAAAAAAAATTGTCTGCTTGTGATTTTAATTAATTCTAGCTTGCTAAATTGAATGCTGAAATCTGTTTTCTTCTATCATGCAAGGTTTTTAAATAAATCTCAAAAATAATTTTAAAAGAAGTGGATTTTTTGTGAAATGAAGAGTATTACAAAGTCAAAACTAAAATGTCATATTCCTACCTAGTTATATATAACACAGTGTTATATGTAACAATTGGCATGTATTTGTAACAATTTTGGAAAACATGTTATATAACTCAAGTTATATTATGTTATATTATTGTATGTGAGATTAGGTTATATTATTATTATACTATTGTACACCTGAAAAGCATAGTAAACGTTGCATGGATTGAACTTTTGGATAAATCTAATTATTTGTGGTTAGGTGGACAGTTTGTTGTTACTAAATATACGTAGCAAAATGTACATGTAGCAGGTTACACATTTCCCATCCCATGCGGGAAAGGTATAACTTGTTATGTAACACAAAAATCAGTTATGTAACACAATTTTATCTGTAACAAGTTACATGTATTTCTAACAATTTTGGAAAATACTGTATGTTATATAATCCAAGTTTTATAAACAAGTTACATAGTGTAAACGCAGCTAACGGAGTGTAAACGCAGAAAACTGGTTATATAACACAAAAATCAGTTATATAACACAGTGTTATATGTAACAATTGGCATGTATTTGTAACAATTTTGGAAAACATGTTATATAACTCAAGTTATATTAAACAAGTTACATAGTGTAAACCCAGCTTAAGAGATGAATTCTTTAATACAATTTTGAATTCATTCATGGCCTAGTCATTTCTAGGATGTAAAAGCATCTCACATCCTTATAGCCATTTATATTTATTTGTACATTCTATGTACGTTTGACTTCAACTACATTCTTAAGTGAATTAGGATTTTATACATAGGCTTTAACAATATTAATAACTCCTATACGGCATACTTTGATTTCGTAATTTAAATTACTTATTATCAGCACTCATGGGTTATAATATTTAAGAGTGATAATAATATAGTCTGAGAATTAATAATATTTAAGTCTGATTTAACTATTGAAATTTGGAGCATTCAACATTGCAACTTAATTAATTATGAGGATTAATTGTTGTCTCCGTGGAAGTTGGATACTGAAGTAATTCTTTTTAGGATTTTTTTATGAGAAATATATTTATTGAAGTTTGTCCTTACATAGTCAAGATATTAAAATAAATCGCATCCAAGAATAAAGTTTTATTATTCTCATACCGTGAGTAATTATAGACATATATTGTCACCTTTTTGTAAATACATATGTACATAATTAAATTTGGGAATAGATGTTCTTTGTTGAATTGAATTACCTATTACACAAAACTAGGTACCAAGTTTTGTGTAAGAAGATCATCATCTTTTCTTTGCTTGGAAGGAAGACTGAATTGATTTAGGCAACGTTTATGTTTTCATTGTGTATCTTTTCTTCCAGCAGTAGTCCCATGGCCGTCCGCAGAAATTTTGTCAAGGGGGGGCAAACGAGCAAATGAGAAAATTACTTCCACCACTATGCTACTATAATGTGCAAATACTTTATTATTAATATTATTGTTGTCATTGTTATTATTATTGTTTTCGTTATTATTATTATTATTATTATTATTATTATTATTATTATTATTATTATTATTATTATTACAATCCACATCCTTGATTTACTGTAACTGGACCTATGAAACTGGATAGGCCTACAAAGAAAAAATATGATGTAGAACACACACATGACTTTTCTACCCCCTTACAATTTCCCACCTACAATTCAAATAAAGTGCGATAATTTTATTACCTTACTTTCATTACGATAAAATGTTTGGCTAGAAATGATTTCAGGTTTAGTGAAGTAATTATTTCTACATATTCATATGCAAGGTAGTCACTGCTACAGCTCGTTCTCGCCATGACATCATGAATGTGAAAAATATAGTCTCGCCAATCTTCAGACTATTTTTGTCAATATCTAGGTAGTAGCCTATTTACAGTTATCAAAATATAAATATATAGCATGCAATGCTCTGAAAACGGTCGAGATAGGCCTATGTATTTTAGTGAGCTTTAAAATAATTATGTCATGACCTATCTCTGATGGTATCCCAGTTTATAGGCTATTCTTAGAAAATTCAATACAATGTATATTTTACTTGTCATAATGTGTAGGCCTAGAGAAAATAATTACATGAAATGTCTTCAGGATTTCAAATTCAGATAATTATTTATCATCTTCAAAACCTGTAATATTACCTAATAAAGACTGAATTGTTCGTGCAAGGATAGGAAATACAAAATAATGTATTAGGTACTCTGTTAATTCTTCAGTGACGCATAGAATTTAAATGCCATACTTCAACGTGAATGGAGGATACCGGTATTTAAACATCCAGCAGCCAGTTATTAACATACATAGTTATACATAGTTATAAAATGGTTAAAAACGAATGGCTTTAGATAGAATTCTGACTGAAACGTAAACCTGAGGATTGTAGTATAATCCTGGATGATCTTAAAGCTAAATTTTACACATACAGCATTCGGTTAATTATTGCCATGCTAACAAAAGGAGTAAATAACACAAAAATGTACACTTTGGAAACTCCTTCACAAACTCCTCTTCCATCCCACCCTCTAGACTGTAACACAAACAACCTCCTGGTCAATGGTTTATGAGGGTTGAAGTGTGACTTCTTCTTCAAATATTTACAACGTGCACAGTACTTATTAAAATTTTCTTAACGTAAAAAATATAAGTTTGTGTAATGGATAAATATAACAGAAGCTCTTATTTTTTATAGAAAAACTATGAAATAAAATAATTTAATTACTCTCACATACCGCAGTAAAGCAGGGACCAACATCACATTACTGGCACCAGTAAACATATATATTTTCTTATCGTATTCGTGCACTTAACAGCCTCTTGTGAGGATTGGAATTTTTAAAACTTTGTGGTGTGACTTTCCTAATAAAGCACCTCTCCATTAGCTGTGGCACCCCCTAACTGATCTAACATAGTACAGGAAATTTTTAGCTGACTAAACATTTACTAAATTTGCTTTCAAGAACGCGGTGCAAACTGATTTCTTTTTGCCTTATGGGACTTGTTTTCAAATGAATACCCAAGGTTTCTTACAAAAATTTATGACATATCCATATAGTATTCGTTACAACTGCAAAAATAAAGTTTGACATAATACGGTGCCAAAACTTTAACTTTTTTAAAACCATGGTGTAATATATTAAAACTAAATTAGATGTGTCCACAAATGCATATCCTGAAAGAGTGAAATTTCTTCTACAGCCTATTATACTTTTACTTTTCGTGACTTAAAAACGTTACTCGCGAGAAAAAAAATATATATATTTAGCACTATACGGGTCTTGGCATATGTAGGATGGAACTAACGGGTTAAATATAATTATTTGATGAAAACGGTAGCTTAATCTTTAAAGAGGAACTGCAGCCTTCTTGACGACTGCCTGGCGAATGCTGAAATAACTTCTTGAATAAATTCTTCCTTTTCCTTGAAGATTTTCTCCCGATGCAAACTCATCATGCAGAGACCGTCCAGTCTTTCATCAGTCATTGTTGCACGTAACCACGTTTTCACACGGCGTAGGGCACTGAAGGATCTCTCCACAGTGCAAGTTGTTGTAGGGAGAGTCATTGCAATCTTTACTGCTGTAGACACGGCCGGGAAAAAGAGTTTTGTTTCTTGGAGAATATCGATGTATTGCATTGTGCTTGTATCGCCAGCTGAACCACTACTCACTCTGTTTTTCCACAGTTCATACCAGCTTTTAGCTTCATACACAAAATTATCAATGGTATAAAGCCTTTGAATGTTTTGAATAATCTCATCAAATGAAGAAGGGCACATAGATTTTATATTTTCGGGGTGCAGCTGCAGAAGACTACAAACGGCACTGCTTTCCTCTGAGAAACGTAATTCTAGAGAAGTTATTAGTGAATCCAAATAAGGTATGTACAGGGAAACACGATAGTACTCCTCTGGAACTACTGTTTTGATATTTGTTCTATACGTCTGTCGAAGGGTTTGCCTGGGAACAGATATTTCAACATTCACACGTGACGCAGTTTCACACACAGTATTCATAAGCTCCTGAAATTGTGAATCTGCTTCACATCTGTGCTTCTGAAACAATGAAATGAGTTCTCGTATATGAGCGCGCACTGCACCGATGTCCACTGACACACCCTGTAGAATGTTAGTGACTGGCTCAAGCACGTCACTGTACTTTGCTATGATGTGAAGAGCTATAATAAAGGTGGCAGCTGTGGCGGCATGAAGAAGCTGATGTGCCCGTTGTTTTGTGTTCGAGTTACCATTTACTGCTAGCTCTTCTAGGGCTGTGACGATCTGTGTGTAATTTTCCGCAAAGATTCTTATGCTTTTATGCTTAGCAGACCATCTAGTTTCGCAAAATAATGGAATTTTGGGAACGAGTTTTCTTCGAGTAGTGCTTTCTCGAAAGAAAACAATAATTTCTTTTATTGTGCTGCAGGTATTCCTTATTTCCTGCACTCCGTTTAGATCATTTACTACAAGATTTAGTCTATGAGATGCACAATGAAGGTAGAGTGCCTTTGGGTATTTGTCCTGAACAAGTTTTGCAACACCTCCCACTTTTCCTGCCATTACAGAACAGCCGTCATAGCCCTGACCTACCATTTTTGACATATCGAAACCACTGGCCAATAAATAATTTAAAATAGTGTTAGCCAATGATTCCGCATTGAGCTGATCAAGGGGAACAAACCCTATGAATTCTTCGCGTACATTGGTTTCCTGTGCCTTTTCATCAACGAAGCGAATACCTAAAGACAATTGCTCTGTTCCTGCAATGTCAGCCGTTTCATCCGCTAACACTGAGAAGGCATATGCATTATTTATTTCCTTGACCAATTGGTCTTTTAGAACTTGCCCACAAACTTCTATTATTTCGTTCTGTGTACGAACTGAAGTGTACTTGGCATTTCCAGCAGCCGTTTCAAAATGATCTTTAAGAGCAGTATCTCCTGCCTCTACACGGAAATGTAATAAATCATGCAGCACACCAGTGTTTGAGTCATTTCCACGCAAAGGAAGATCATGTGTAGCACAAAATATTATGGAAGAAACAATCGGCATTAGTTTTTCCCTGTTTACTCTAATTTTGTTTTGCAGTGCGGAATCTATTTGTTCATTTACACTAATATTTTTGTTGTTCATGGTGCGGATGAAATTGTTTGAGCGCTCGGTTGCATCTTTATGCCATTCAGATTTCATATGCTTTTGACAAAAACTATGCATATCCTTGTACTTTGTGAATGGTGTAATTATAAACGCACCTTGTATGCCCCGTCGAACCGTGGGTCTGAAAAGTACACAATGACGACACAAAGCACCTTTCACTTCCTTTGAATACACTAGCCATGATTTGTATTCTAGCTGATCTAGCCACTTATGCAAAAAGTCCCGCTTTTGTCCTTTTTCTAAATCACCCTTAAAATTATAAGTGGAACTAGGCACCCAAGGCTCGCTAATTAACTTAAACGTGTCATTGTCTGAAAGCGAACTTTGAACTGTTAGGTGCAAGTATCGTCCAACATCTTGATCACTACTAGCTACAGAAACTTTATCTTGTTCACTGTATGTTGTGGAACTGCAACTGTTGATTATTTCAGCTGAAGCTCGTTCCAACTGATCGACACTAACACGAATTTCACTATCACCTGGTCCCAAAAATATTTCATTCTCTGTTATTGCAAGTTCGCGTCCCGTATCAATATTGCAACAATTATCTATTTTTTGACGTTTAAAGAAATTTCTTATATCCATTTCATAAAACACACAGTAAAAAACACCAACAAAACGTTTGAAGAACGCGATTATCTGCGCGATTTTTCATACACTAGTTTTGATTATTTATTCTCGAAAGTTATCGCGGTCTTAATGATTTTTCAAAGAACCTCCCCACATTTCCTATTGGGCATCTCCGTAATGATGTAGGATGGACAATGCTATGATTGGTTTTAAGTATTAAGTGCGAAACCTGCTTGCATAACTTCATTTAAGAAAGCGAGCTTTCTCTAGCGTGATTTATCTGTAATATAATTTTATTGGACCATCCACCGCCTGACAGGACGTAACCTAACGGACCTACCGTTATATTGATATCGGCTCCTTTCTGTGGGCCATCTGCAAAAAATCTCTCCCAACTTTGTGGGTAAAAATACTTTGTTTATTGTCCTTGGGACTTGGTGAAAACTGTTATATATTGTTGTATGTGACCTCGCTATTGCAAGCCCTCAATGATTTCGTAAAACATCTGCCGTACCTGAACCATTTATAACTGTATCTTTACTTGGATTGTGTTAGTTATTTAATAAAAGCCTAACTATAATTTCACTATATGTGACTATCTTAAATAGTATTTAATTTTGTGCAAATACCTTGATCTTATTCAAAATAATTATTATAATTGCAATAATAATACATATCACAAAATTTTGTTTCAAGATAAATACAATGCTATTAAGATTCTCAAAATTTCCAGGGGGGGGCCGCGGCCCTACCCTGCCCCCCCTTCCGGACGGCCATGAGTAGTTCGCAAGCATTGCTCCATTTCTGTTGAAATTTTTCGTCTTGCTCATCTCTCATGGCATAGTCGCGGTGAGAGTGTCAGAAGTAAAGTTTCAAACTTATATTCCAGTCGAGATCTTGCAGTTTTCCTAACATGTTTCTTACAGTTTCTTTGTTTTGCAAGTTTGTTTAGGGTGACAGGATGTCCTGCTTTTTGCAGGATACTCTTTTTAACACCTTATCCTTCGGCCTGCAAATAGGCTTGGAAATATCATAAATATTATTTTTTTAAATCTCCTGTAAAAGGCCCTGCTAAATGGGGATTTTATGTGAGATATAGTATTCTCCTATTCTACAAAGTTTATTATAACAGATTTGAAGAAAATTAAAACAAACATCCCTAATGATATCAGTATCTCACTAACTCTTAAGAGATCAGTAACACTATGTGTTTCAATGTCTTAATGTAACAAACAATGAACGTTATTAATATTAGGTACAAATAGACTAGTAAGAATTTACAGTAATATAGTTTTATGTGCAAACGTTTTTTAAATTAAATGCAATTACTTCATTTTATTAGTTGCACCCAATAAAAAACTTCTTTTAAGACCTATTACCGAATTTTACGGACCATAAGATGCACCTTAATTTTAGGACGGAAATTTAAAGGAAAAGAAATTTAATGTGATTCTAAATGAAACATTTTAAAGTGAATAATATACTTCATTACATAAACAAATTATAACCTTGTACAGTGGAATCGGTGTATATACCTTCTAACTTAAAACCTGCATTGTATGAAAATCTCTTCTGTACAGGTGGCGTTACATAAATTTTAATAACTGAACTGATTTCTCGTGACAGACTGAAAATACTTTTACACCCTCTTTTCAGCATAGGGTAAGTGTGACAGGACAAGGCTGTTTAGAGGTCATTACATTAATTTAAACCACCCGGCGAAGACACTCCTTTTGTATAAAAGAACTCAACATTCCTTTCTTTTTGCATTGTATACCTGGCTTCCAGGTACCCTCAGATTTACGATTGTGACAAGTCCTGTGATGTACAGTCTGTGATAAAATTTGTAACTGTCTTATCGTTTACAACACCTTGTGTATAACTATGGTATTCCGGCAATATTTACCATAATTTTATTATTTTTAGTGTACTTCGGACCATTAGAGGCACCCAACTTTTAAGGTTCTGTTTTCAAGGTAAAAAAGTGTGTCTTATGGTCTGTAAAATACGGTACATTAATAAGATTGAAAACCAGTGGTCTAGTGTATCATAGCCACTTTAATGGTTGGGTACTGCTTTTTGTGTCTGAAATTTTGGTCATCCACGTCTTTTACATTTCTAAGGAACTTCCTCATATGTTCCTTAATAGCACTGGATGTCCTCCAGGTTGGTGGACAAAGAAACAAACGTGTCAGTAGATCTCAGCTGATGATGGAGATACCTTTGAAACATATGTTCTAGTTTGGTAAGATTTTGCTTATAATAATCATGTGAAGTTGAATGCCTTAAAGTTTATATATAATATTGACATTTCACAGTGTTTTCCTGATTAATTTAATCAAATACTTGAATTTTTTTTTCCAGTGTTCTTAATCTCTGTGTTTTCACAGCCAAGTACATAGTGTCGAATGAGAACTAGAGGAATATAACTCGATTTTACCCATTGTAGAGGAGAGAGGAAAGAAATCATTTTACAAGTATTTTCTATTTTTTTAACAGCAGGGTAAAAATTGAGAAAAGTTTACAACATTAGGGCCTCTTCCCACTGGGTCACTGCTGGTATTGCCAATAGTAGCTACATGATAAAAACAATTTGTAATTGCTTTTGACATCCCAAATGGCAGGTCGACATTCCTCTTCAGGTCGACAATCTTCAATATTAATAAAATCTAAACTCATGTCTGGATAACTAGTTTTGCTGAAATAAATATATAAAACGGGAGAAGTGGTATAAACAGTAAAGCTATTGATTCATTAATTACAATGGACAATTTTTAAAGACTTGTAGCTCTACTTACGTCACAATTTTCAGACTAGTTTCGGGGAAGACTCTCATCCCCATCATCGGCAGTTGGTAGACTGGAATTCGTGTGGCTCTGGTTGGTAGTGCTGGTCTGTCTAGTGATGCCATCTTTGTTTGTATTGGTCATCCTAATGACGTTGTCTACTGGCGGAATTTCAAAGTTCATAACATTGTCTTGGTTTTTCAGTATGAAGATCTTTTCCCAAGTATTGAGCTTTTGTGGTGTTTTAACATGTTTCAAAAGTTTGGTGTCTTTTTTTGAGCAGTAGCACACCACTCTTGGACATGTGACCACCACATCAAAAAAGACATCAAACTTTTGAAACATGTTAAAACACCACAAGAGCTCAATACTTGGGAAAAGATCTTCATACTGAAAAACTAAGACAATGTTATGAACTTTGAAATTCCGCCAGTAGACAACGTCATTAGGATGACCAATAGAAACAAAGATGGCATCACTAGACAGACCAGCACTACCAACCAGAGCCGTGCGAATTCCAGTCTACCAACTGCTGATGATGGGGATGAGAGTCTTCCCCGAAACTAGTCCGAAAATTGTGACGTAAGTAGAGCTACAAGTGTTTAAAAATTGTCCATTGTAATTAATGAATAGTTTCGCTGAGCTCAGCAACTGAATTATGTATATACAACTTGCATTGTTGGCAATCATAAAATGCGGTGACCGTCACTTGTGACTCAGTGTGAATGCTTCCATTTAAACCGATGCTTCTTCGTCAGTGACCGGTCACAAGTGACTGAGTAGATACTGCAGTGTCACTTGAGTTTGGGTGAGTCACCACGATGACCCAGTGTGAAGCTCCCACTTAAACCAATTCTTCTTTGCCGGTGACTGTCACAAGTGACCAAGTGTGAAAAGGCTCTTAAAGAGTACATTTAAAAGCAATCACATGACAACACAACTTCCAAAAATCCTTAACTGCTCATTAATTATTTGATTAAGTCTTAGGATATACATTTTTATGACTCTGAGCAAATCAAACAAAGTAAAATTATGCATTCTGTAGATACATACTTAGCTGAGAAGACATAACAAAGACACAGAATCTGTGGCAAATGAGTTTGGATATGTGCACACTAGCTTCACTATTAGGCATATTTACCCAGAATGATCGTTTCAGTGGGTATCCCCATCATCATCATCAGAAGATTCACTGCAAGTTACAACTACTGAGTACAATTCGTGGGTGCGCGGGCAAAGAGAGTTAAGTCCACCATCCTCAAAAATTGAGATATGTCCATAGAGCTATAGATAAAAATGTTCTCTACATCTGTGTTAAGTCCAGTAAGTCATATTCAGAATTGTACGGTGGTTATGGATGTGTGCCTCACGGGTTTATCCATCTCTAAAGCGATGTTGGGAAGGTAAAGCATGTTAAGTCACTCTAATTCTCAGTAACTAGAAAGTGGACTTAACCCTCTTTGCCCACGCACCCGCAAATTAACTTGTACACTTCATATATATGCCTCATTATGTAATTGTAAATTAACTGTTAATCCAAATTTTTGCCAATCCGAATGGGCCCCGGTCCCAATTAGTTTGAACTAGCGAGGTTCTGCTGTAATGCCCTTTAGTATAAGTACATACATTAAAAAATCCAAGAATTGCAAAAATGGAGTTATGTTCCTCTGGTTCTCATACAAAGATGTGAGAAAGTAAAATGCTATATTAAATTTACTGCCTTGTTTAAATCAATGGTTATTATATTTTTGTATAATTTTAATATTTCAGAGGAAGAGAAGAAAAGTCCACTTTCATGGCGATAGTACAAAACCATTACTAGCACTTACCTTGTTAGACGCCATATTGGGACATCTAAGAAGTGGAAAACAGTTCATGAGGAATGTGGTAAAAGTTGAGGAATTTTGGAATTATTCAAAACGAATCAAACTTGCTGTGGAGAAACGCAAGCACGGTCCCCTGTCAGATCCTCTAAGTGATGACTTTTTACGGTGTTGTCTGCTACGACATGCCAAGCTAATACCGCTGCTAGGAAAATACAACAGTGATTTTCTTGCTACCAATCATATGTGTGATTTGCTACAATGGAGTATTGAAGTTCTAGTCCCTCCTGGTGTGCCCCTTGCAATGAACATGCTGAATGACATGGCTCAAGTAGCAGACAATATGATAGCAATTGGACTCACCGATGATCCATTCATTGAATGTGTTCTTGACTTTACGGTGGAACTCCTTAAAGATAAAGGTAAGATTAAATTTTCAGTTTCCTTTAGTATATTCTTTATACCAGCAGTTTCCCTGGGGTCCTCAAAGAATCTTGATTTAACCTACCATAGTCTCTGTTTCTCAGATTTTTTTTTTAAATAATTTTTATCATAGGTAATCCCACAAGAGTTGATGAGTTTATTGAAAGAATTTATCTGATGAAACTCTTCAACTTGAGTTGGATTTACTAAGACTATTCCATGAGTAAAAATGTAACAGATTATACAAATAATAATAATTACTTTAGTGCTTTGTTGTATAAAAACTAACTGCAGCGAGATCATGGCATACTGTGAATCAACCATCCATGAATCGATTCGAGTTACCATGTTTGATCAGTGCTACCAATGGTGCATATAAGACATAGTTAACTTCCTTCAGGTAAGCTAACAGCAGAACAGAATAAAAGTGCACCGAATCGAAATTGTGTTTTTAATCAATGTACATTTCTATTATTCCAATTTCCAAACAAGTTATGTTGTATAAAATAATCTGTTTTCGTGTTGTTTAATGGCAGCGTGTAACATATTAATCACTGCACACTGATGCTTATGTGTCCAGTAACGAGCAGACGATTTTATCGATAAAACAGCCTTCTCATATTAATAGCAAGTATTTTATAAGATAAACGATCGTGATTGGTCTATATCTGAGGAATTGGTAAACGTTATTGGTCAATATCAAGTGGATATGAGTGTATGAGTGGATTAGTCTTTAAAAAACCTTGTACCAGAAGCATGTGAGGCTACCATTAGCAGGATTAAGGTGCAAAGTAGTGATGCTCTATAACAGGGGTTTCCAAATGACAGCCTGGGAGCTGCGAGGCCTCTTCTTGCAGCCCATTAAGTCTGTTTTTATGCTGCAAATCTTATAGTCCTCCATAGTTCCACCTGAGAAATTAACCAGGCTAAAATATTACTCAAACCATAAAAAACTGATCATTCTTTATGTCTATAAATTAAAGTTCTGAAATCAGCAATAATATCAGAACTTTGTTGTGAATTACCTATTCAAGGTGCAAAATGTAATCACAAAAATAGCATCAATTCTCTGCCTATAATTGTAACACACTCATTTCTTCGCTGTTTGTCAGGAAATACTAAAAACACACGAGGGTGTATCAATAAATAACCGAACAAATTTTGTAATTAACATATAATGGCTTTATTTCATTGAAATTTACTTACAAACTTTTGAAGTGTTCTCCGTCTGTTGAAATACAACTATTCCAATGATTAACCCATTGTTCGAAACACTCACTTCCTTCCTTCCTTCCTCCATGACTCTACAGCCTTTGGTGGGCTTTGGTCTCCCTCACAATCCTGCTCCATTCGTCTCTCTGTTGTGCTATTCTCTTCCAGCCTCGTATTCCCATTTTATACAGATCTTGCTCCACGTCCTGTAGCCATCTTTTCCTAGGTCTTCCTTTCCTTCTAACTCCTATTATGTTGTTATATAGGAGATATTTTGGTGTTCTGCTCATCTCCATTCTCTCAACATGACCCAACCAGCTGATTCTTAGTGATTTAATCAATTTTACCAAGTCTTCTCCTTTCAATATATGATTTATTTCAGCGTTTGTCCTATTCTCCAGGAACCAAATTCATGTACAGGACCATATATACGCCTAATAATCTTTCTTTCAAATATTCTCAAGGTATTTTCGTCCTCTTTATTTAATGTCCATGTTTCGGCAGCATATGAGACGATAGGTCTTATCAAGGTTTTATACATTTTTAGTTTTGTGGGTTTAGTCAATAGTCTTGATTTCAATAGATGAAGGTTTGCAAAATATGCTCTATTTGCTAGCATAATTCGATTATTAATTTCCATTGATATTGGTCCCTTATTATTGATCTGTACACCTAAATATGTGAATTTTTTTACTTTTTCAAACTCAAAGTTACCAATTTTTATGTGTTGTCTTGGAATTTTCAATAATGCTAGTCTGGTTTTCTTCTGTCTTCATATATTTAGTTTTGTCTACATTAATAATCAGGCCTGCTGATTTTCCAGCCTCATTGATTATTTTAATCATTTCCTCCAGTGCTGGTAGATTTCCTGTTATTAGGGCAATATCGTCCGCGTACGCACAGGCTTGTTGAGATTTGTATAATATATTTCCATTTAGGTTTAATTTATTTAATACTTTATTTAGTGCTAGATTGAATAGGATCGCTGACAAACCATCTCCCTGTCTTACTCCAGTTGTCACACTTATAGTCTTACTTAACATACCTCTTATCATTACCTTTGATTCACTGTTTTCAAAAGTCATCTTGGTGAGTCTTATGAGCTTACTAGGTATACCATACTCTTTCATAGAGTTTAATAGATACCTTCTATTGATACTATCAAAAGCTTGTCTAAAATCAACAAATAGTATATGAAGGGTTGTATTGTATTCGTGACATTTTTCCATATTCTGACGCATTACGAAAATTTGTTCTGTGGTACCTCTTTCCAATCTAAATTTACACTGGCACTCTTCTAGAATATTTTCAGCGAATCTATTGACCCGTTGTAAAATAATATGGGATAATATTTTATACGTGACATTAAGTAGAGTAATTCCTCTATAATTATTACAGTCAAATTTATCCCCTTTCTTATATATTGGACATATTAGTCCCGTATTCCATTCCCTTGGCATTTTCTCACTTGTCCAAATGTTAACCATCATTTTATGTATTGCCTTTACAAGGTTTTGTCCTCCGTATTTAAAAAGCTCGGCTGTGAGTGAATCTTCACCTGGTGCTCTATTGTTTTTTTGTTTTTCTATTGCCATTTCAATTTCATGTTCATCCAGAATTTCTGTTTCTAGTTGGTTACTCTCTATATCATATTCGTTCTCTTCCTTATCTGTTACTTGATCCTCTTCTTCGACATTTAATGTTTCTTCATAATATTCTGCCCATCTGTTGATTATTCCATCCTTATCTCCTATCATTTGTCCTTCCTTACTCTTACAGATATCCAGTTTAGGTTGGAATCCTTTATTCATATTTTTAACAGCCTGGTAGAACTTCCTGTTCTCTTTCTGATTGTTAAGATTTTCGATGGCTTCTATTTTGGCTTTAATGTATGCTTTCTTCTTATCTTTAATTGTTCTATTTGCAATTCTCCTACTTTCTTTATATTTTTTATGAGCTGCTCGAGTCTTTTTTTGCATCATAAGTCCCCTATCTAGATTTTTTGGTCTATGGCATTTTTGCATTCTAGATCGAACCATTCTTCGTTTCTTCTTTTGGGTTTTTCCCCTATCGTTTGTTTGGTAGTTTCAATGATGCTTTGTTTAATAATGTCCCATTGTTCTTCTGTTGATTTATCTTCGCATTCGGGTGATAGAAAACTGTTTCTCAATTTGGTGCTTAATGTCTGTTCATATTTCTTCTGTTGTTTCTCATCCTTGAGCTTATCTGTATGCCATTTAATCCTTTTATTTCCATCCATATTTTTTATTATGGCCAGACGTTCTCTAAGTTTAGCCTTTACCATATAATGGTCAGATTCACAGTTTGGTCCTCTGGCTGTTTTGACATCTTCTATTGATGAGCTCTGCCTTTTGCTTATCAGAATGTGGTCTTTCTGGTTGACGTCCTCAGTCCCTGGGATTTTCCACATGCCTTTATGTATTCGTTTATGATCAAAGCATGTACTTTTAACTATCAAGTTTTGTGCTGTTGGTAGTTGGCTTAGATATCTTCCATTTTCATTTGTTTCCAAATGTAACAAGAATTTCCCAGCAATGTCTTTCAAGTAGTCTTCATGGCCAATTTTGGCATTAAAATCGCCTAAGACTATTAATGTATCATACTTTGGTGTTTTTTTCACATTCCTTGTACAAATTATCATAGAATGCAGTTTTGTCCTCATCTTTGCTGTCTTCAGTTGGTGCATAGAGATAACAGAGATATTTCTGAATTTACCTTTAACTCTAATTCTACACATTCTGTCATCTATTAGTATAAAAGATATAAGACTCTTCCTTGTTTGTGCGTCAATAATAAAACCAGTCCCATTCTGGCCAGTCCTTGTTTTAGTCGCGCTAAAAAGTATTGTAAAATCTTTTTTGTCTATTCTTCCTTGTCCCACCCATCTAACTTCTTGTATAGCTAATATATTAACTCTGTGTTTTATTGCCTCATTTGCTATTTCAATCATTTTGCCTGGCTGTAGCATGGTTCTTACGTTCCATGTAGCTATGGTTAAGATCTGATTCCGTTTTTCATTGCCAAGTCGTTTCCTGTAAGATCCATCCGGCTTTTCTACTTGTGAGGGTTTCATAACAAGAGCTTTTTTACAAGACGAGGTTGTCAGCCTTAAAGGCCCTGTTAACTTAAAAAATGCATTTTTAGGTGAAAGCTGGTTTAAAAAGAGGATATTTAGAGATTAGTTTGAGCGAAAACCCGATCTTTCTATGTTTAACCGTTCGCCCGCAATGCAAGTTGAGAAGTTCCGGCAATAATGCGATATGACGTCACAGCGCTCTCACCACTGCACTGCACAGTGGTCCAAAACGCGAATCTAGCGGGACAAAATTATAATATGTTTTTAAACTATGCCCTTACATGTAATATACACATACAATGCAAAGAAACACACTTAAACATATAAATTTGCTGTATAAATATATTAATATACATTTATACCTATATATACATGCACACATTACACGCCTATATAAATACATGAAACACACATACATACAAACATACATACATAACTAATCGCGCACATATGTACATAATATAATGTTCATACAGTTTAAGTTCTCTTTTCAAAATTCTAGTCATCGTCATCATTATTTTCTTCTTTATTTTGCACGTCTGGAGAATCTAACGGGACAGAATTATTCGCATCTTGAATATACACATACACAGAACACAGAATGTACCACATTTGTACATACTGTAGTAATTTAATATGTCCATCAGTGGACAGAAACTCAATTAGCTGTACGCAGACAGATCTTTACTTCCTCAATTCCAGCAAACATTTGCCCTATTGCAGTTACAGCACAAAGAAACTGTTTGCGGATTAGGAACAATGCTTATGTATTCGTTTGTAGAAAACGATGGTAAAAGAAAAATCATCTACTTTAGATAAAAACACACACACACACATAGGCCTACATACATATATACACACATACATATATACATACGAACACAATGTGTTATGATACCATATTATAAGATTACAGTTCTGTTTTCAAAATTTTCATCGTAAAGATCATCATCATCTTTATCTTTTTCTTCGCCATTTTTTTCATAATCTTCATCACCACCTTCATCTTCTTCTTCTTCATCATCATTATCATCAACTTCTTCTAGAGGTGACAAAATTTTCTTCTGTTCATCATTTCTGTGGCTTTTGATTAGATATGGTTCTTTTAAGAGCTGTCGAACTTCCAAGGGTAGACTGTGTTTCTTCTTCTGGGGCAAGGGGCTTATAGTTGATACCAAACGATCTGAAGTGATGAGCAGTAGATTAAGAACACTACCTTCAGACAATAATTTTCTCGGTCTTCCAACATTTCATGAAGATGAAGCATTCAGTGAATTAAATTTCATAACACTTTCCGGGAATATTAGTTCAGAATTTAACCATTTTTATATTTAACCACAAATCTATCATGCTTTCTAGCACATTGTTTCCAGCGTTTCCGGAAATAAAATTTTAACAATAATAGCACTTTTTAAATTTCATTTAAGGCAACAGAATTGCAGTCCCGAAATTCAAAATTTTCTTTCACGTAATTACACAAATCTCTTGCGTAATGAATTTGTTCTTCCTGAATAAGTTGAATAATTCCATGCGGGTCATAACCTGTAATTTACTTCTAGTATGCGACATTCTACTTTCTTGGATCCCTTGTTTTCCCTAAAATATAAAAATAAAATATACCTAAAACACTGCAGAATATTTTCATAAGTTTTATGAAAATTAACTAATTACATATTTTTGGAATATTTTTAATTTGTTAAAATTAATTTAATACATTTATTTATTTAAAATTACTCAAATAAATATCTTATTAACCTTTAGGTATTATATTTTGCTGGTCCTATTGATTCCGTGCAGCCTACTGATCGAAATCCCATATTTTACTAATAAATATATTCTGCAAGAAGCAATTTTATTTCTTGGATTCTTGGAAAGAAATAGATTTTTCAGAAAAAGGCGCAACTTGCGCACTTTGCGGTTCAAAGCAACTTATAGCCCATGAATTTAACTATGATCTGGTGAATTTTCAAGGTGCTATTCAGATATATATTTTTTATAAGTCAATTTAAAGTTTTTGGAAAAAAATAAATTATCTTTTTTATCTTTAAAGAATACAAACTAATATGACGGACATACAAATATGTATATGTATACTTGTTATACCAAAAAGTTCCACATACCTTGGATTAAATTAACCAGTAGTAATAAATTCCTCCACTAGTTCACACTTGCTTCCAGCCACTAACAAACCTTACTGAGAAATAAACCGTCTGATGCCTGACGCAAAATCGGCAAACCTTCATTCAACTTTGGGGATGTGTCACGCTGTCATAAATCAAAGTATCCTTATTTAAAGGTTCATTCGTGATAAAGGGATATGTTTTCAGTTTTATCAGACTGTTGTTGCTTAATTTTACAAGGGTGCCCAAAATGAGTTTTGTCTCGCTAGATTCGCGTTTTGGACCACTGTGCACTGTGAGGAAGCATTGGAATGTCATAATATGTAGCCGACACATCAGTCTGTGTCTGCTAATTCATTGCCGGTGTCATAGGCGTAACGAGGGGGGCGGGTTTGGGGGTTTGAAACCCCCCCATTGATTAAAAAAAGGAAAATTGTATAATGTTTAAAGTCTGCCCATAATTTACTTAATACAAGTATAAAGCGTAGAAAGCTTAAAACTCGTTATTGTGCGTCTTAATTTTTAAAATTATCCGGGGGAGGACCCCCGGAAGCTTAAAACTTGTTATTGATTAAAAAAAGGAAAATTGTATAATGTTTAAAGTCTGCCCATAAATTACTTAATACAAGTATAAAGCGTAGAAAGCTTAAAACTCGTTATTGTGCGTCTTAATTTTTAAAATTTTCCGGGGGAGGACCCCCGGAAGCTTAAAACTTGTTATTGTGCATCTTAATTTTTTAATTTTCCAGGGGAGGATCCCCGGACCCCCCACTCCCTGGGGGGTATTACATACCCCCAGACCCCACGGATGTTATAACCCCCCCATATGGTCGGCCTGGTTACACCTATGGCTGGTGTCATCTCGTGCATTAAAATTATTATAAATTTAAAGTTTCTCATGTCGTGTCTGGAATCAGGCAATATCAATTCGAGCCGAAAAAAGTGTAATTATAAGGTCAGATGAAGAAAATACTGGGAATGCTGACCGTGTAAATAGTACTGATTAATGCAACTGTGGTGAATGTGTTTTTTTCAGCGATTCATAATGAATGTTTCTGCTGTTCTGAAAGTGTTATGATAAGAGATGTGAAGGGAAGTGTTGACTGCATGCATTACATTCTCATAATTCCCTTCATTCTGTTGTATTAAATAGGGACACAATGAACACTGCTAGGCACCTTATGATGGTGAGAGCTGAATCCAATTTTGAAAGGGAACAGTTACGAGTAGCGAACAATAGTAGCGACACATTGAACACTGCTAGGCACCTTATGATGGTGAGAGCTGAATCCAATTTTGAAAGGGAATAGTTACGAGTAGCGAACAATAGGATATATGTAGCTTACAGACAATTCGTCTACTGGATTAATTCTTGGACGCCCTTCGGAAAAGGCAATAGAAAAGTCATACCTTCATGCGTAGTTGAAACAGATTCGGGACGAACACCCTGAGCCTAACAAAGAGTACAGACAATTTCAACCTGCTGACGGAAGAGATATTTCGTATTTTGATTAAATGAAATTTTAACCCTGAATCCACAACTACGGTGAGGTTAAAAAATGTTATACAGAGTTTTTAAAGTCAACTCAATCTTCTTTTTACAGTACTAGGCCTATGTCTGTAAAATATTTAGTTGGGTCATTTATTTTCATGCAAGTGAAAGAACAATTAAATCCTAGAAAAAAAAGTATTATAATTTAAATTTTGCTGTAAATAAGATCAAAGTTGTAAGTAATATACTAAATTTAAACTAAGAATTAAATACCGGTAAGTTGTAAATAAATATCAAAAGTTACTACTGGACAAAGTTGTTATTGCGGTATCTTTAAAGTTCTTGGAATCTCGAAAGAGAATCTCTCCAAAGCTTCCAGCGATTCAGGATGGGCCACTGAAGCGACACATCGTGGAACATCTTTAGCCAGGTAAGGATCTTCCACAAATTCAATGTTTGAATTATTCACGTAATTTAATACCCTGTTCACTATGTCATTACGCCACTCGTTACTTTTACTTTCACAAACTGAAACCATTACCCACTTTTTTGTTTTTTTTTTTGTTTGTTTTGTTTTTTGTTTTGAGTATTTCAGTTTTTCACTTGTAACGTTTGTGTTTACATTATAGTTATAATCCATAATCGCCAACATTGACTGTAGTACCATTCCGTCGTAACTAAAGTGAATCCTTTTCGGCTTGTATTTTAGTGCTACATTATGATAAGACTCTAAATGTCCTGTATGACAATAGTTCTTTGCGTGCTTCAAATCTTCAATGAAATTCCTGTTTTTATAACAGATGACAGTAACATGTAATCGTTTGACTCCGGTCTGATCCATTCACTTGCTTCATCTTCAATAATGTCTTCATGTTCGCACTGATTAATTACGTTAATTCCAATATTTGGAAATATGAAATAACACCGATTGAAATTTTTAAACCAACACGGTTTCGTCCCCTCCACAAGTTTGACATGACCACCATAGGTGGTTAACAATGCTGTCTTTCCAATAATAGTAATGGTGAATTTTTTCCGATCTCTTTGAGCTTTTTAGCAAGAGACTTAGACAGATGCCACACATCAAACTACAGCGACGGCGCGCGGGCTACGAGCAGCTAGAGCGCTCTGACGTCACTCCGCTGGAAGCCAAATCAGTTTTTCTTCGAATTTGCAAGAACGAAGTATCGTAGAAACATGGGGTTTTCACTGCTGTATTTTACTAAACAAACTCTTTATTCTGAGAGTCACTTGATTTTAAGTTAACAGGGCCTTTAAGCTCAACCCATTGCCAGTGGGACTGGGGGCCTTGATTTCGGGGAGCCCTACCCCTAGGAAGCTGCCTTTACTTCGGCTAAAGAGATCTTCCTTCCCTTCGCAGTAGGTCATCTCATTAGACCCAGGTGCCACCGTTGGTCCATTAGAGACTCATCCGCTGCCAACCCATAATGATGCAATCCCTGCTGCCAGATCGCACCATGGAGGGATATTTAGGATCGGAGTTAGGTATGATGGGTCGTTGTTGGGCATTCTTCGTCTGACTTCTCCATTGGGGCCTGTCCAGCAAGGGAGGCCCTACCAGTAGCTAAGCTACCGTCGGCATAGCCCCCAACTTCTCTGAAGTTCACAAACACCCTCGCCCGCACAGACAGTGCTACGATAAGGCGATGCCCACTGAGGGTGTCGAAACACTCACTGAACCCCTTTTTTGACAGTCTGTTCAGTTTACCCATGGCAACGTTGTTCAACTCCTTATCACTTTGAAAATGGCAACCACATAGCTCCTTTTTCACCTGCAATATCCGGGTGTAACTCCTAACTGAATCGTTCTGCATGACTGGGATTCACAGCACTGCTAGACGAAGGATTCACCTTTCCGCGGCTAGCAGCTGTTTCGCTCCAGGGCGGTTTATATAAATACAAATAAATCAGTCCAGTTATTTATTGATACACCCTGGTATAATATTCGCGAGAATAACTGTCAAGTAGTTGCAATTGAAGGATATTACAAAACAACAAGTACGTGTGAGAAAGTTTTTGCAATACATTTTCCACCATATTTTAAATAGATATTGTAAGTGTACATAGGTACCTTTGTCTATTTTCATACATTAAATTTCGCAATATATAGCATTACAGCTTTTACACTTCCTACAATTTACACTTTTTTGCATCAGTCCTTTGAAAAGTGTAAAAAGGGGCTTTACTGTGCCAATATTTAAATTAATTGTGAAATCTAGCATGTGGAAGAGGTGTAACATTTTGTACAAGCAATTTAGTAAGCAAATTAAGTTAAGAAATAATCAGAATAACCTTTCTTACTTTGCAGAATATTCTTCAATGTTTGCAGTCAGTGCGGCACGTATTGTGTACAGATTAGTGAAGCACTGTGAGGCTTATTGCTGGCACTCGGATCCCTTAAGTTTGGTATCTGCTAGGCTTCCTAACATTATGGTCAAGATCCTGACTTCTCTGGAAAGTGAAAATGCAGGTGCAATTAAGGTAACTTAAAAAGGAAAGTTATGTACAACTAATAACAATATCAGTCCGTCGCCGTGGGTGAGTCGGTAGCGCGCCTGCCTTCCACTCCGGCGGCCTGGGTTCGATTCCCGGCCGGGTCGGGGATTTTTCAGTAGTGAAAAATCTCTTTCCCGGGTTCAGGACTGGGTAGGTTAAGATAATGCACATTGTGCGCGATTCCTTAATTATTAATAACAATATCAGTGCGTTTCTTTTTAAAGCGAAGCTAAAGCGCTTTACCATTGCTGCATCAAAACCGTTCTTTTTTAACATTTTGCTGCAGCTTCGCTTTACCCCCACTCTACTACCCGTGCAGCGAACTCAAATCTCGCTTTACGACTACTGCAAAGTTTTGCTGCATGAACTGTCATGGCAGCATAGGTTTTCATCGAAAATTTCCTTGATGACTTTAACATCATTGTTCAAATTCCTGAGTACGAATGCCTTCTTCAGCAGAGTTAGTATGATTTGGTTTTACCTGTACATCATATTGTATAATAATTATTTATTATTCCCGTCCCCGTATAATTGTTATTTGCCCGTGTCTTAACCATGTTAGAGGGCTGTAAACATTGCCGGTTTCATCTAGCATGCTCTCAGCTGATCGACTTTGCCGTTCTTTTTTGTCTGTAGCGGTCGTAAAGCGATTGTGCATCGCTCGTAAAGGCTTTACAGGTTTGCTTTAAAAAAGAATGCACTGTATTTGAATTTGTGTTTCCTCATTTTTATACTCATTAACATTTTACATTCAGATGCAATCATGATTGTAATAAAAGTAGATCAAACTTATACAGTGAAGCAACTATGAAGGAGTTGACAAGTAGCTGAGGATGGGAACGATGGTCCTTGAAACATGTACTACCAAAAAGTTGGTAAGCGAAGCATAAGTGTCGGAAGTTCAACTCAAGTTATGATTAGATTTACAATCATGATTGCTCTTACTATGCATAAAAAATAAAAATACATACCGGTATCCTTTTATCAATTTCTTTAGTTTATTCCTGGACTGTAGTGCTAATTGTGTTCAATGCAGGCTTACTGTAAATTTTTCCTCAGCACACGTGGAGTTACATACCGTATATATCCTCAGCCTTTTTAACAGTAAAAAAAAATTAAATTAATCAGAAAGTGAAAAAATAAATTGCCTCATTTTCATAATATTAGAGTAACAAATTTCTTAGCTGAAATAGCCCTGAAATAAGAAAAAGGAAGTATCAGCTTACTTAAATGATGAAATTCTAAATTTATTTAATATAATTAAATATAACTGACTAAAAAGAAAACAGAAATCAGTACTTAACACTTCATTGACTTTCAGTGTTGAATTTTGTGTAATTTTTCTATTTTTCATAACTGCATTTTCAGTTACCATCAGGTTAAAATTACCATTATTTGCATTTCCAAACGTTATTACTTCTGAGTAACTCATAATTAAAGACCGGATTTTAAAGGGAAAATTTTCACCCAAAAAAGGGAAAATTATTGCCAAGAAAAGGTGGGGAAAAAAGGAAAATTATTGCCAAAAAAATGGATATAAAAGTAAGAGAGTGTAAAAATTCAACAGAGAAATACATGTTTGTTTTATGTAAAGCCTTTGCTTGCTCTACAGCTGCTGATTCTGCAACATCTAATGACGGATGACTTTTTTTATTTTGTTGAAATTCTCACAGAGAAAAATAGCACACGAAATCCATGTTCCCCACCTTGTTACAATGGGAAACTTAGGCAATGGCAAGCCTGTGATTTCCCTGTAACGCTCTATTCTGCTGGGAGAAATTATTTTTTCAATGGTGAATCAGTGAAAACAATTTTTAATGTTTTCATATTGGCAAATACTGGGTAGTTTACGAATTTTTCAAAATAAATTAGCAAAAAGGTAATGGAAAGGGGAAGTTCCTAAAAAAAGGGAAATGGGCCTAAAAAAGAAGAAAGAAAAAAAAGGACGTTAAAACCAGGTCGTTTGCAGTTGAGACTTACTCAGTAATGTCCTGTTCAATTTTATCACGTTTTGTGATGAAATATAAAAAAAGGAATTCCCTTTAAAATCCGGTCTCTACTCATAATACATGCATATTCCGTAAAACAGAAGATAATTCTACAGAAGAGTTTCTAGAACCTAATTCACTTTGTTTTCTCATGTACTGTAATTGTATTTCATGAGTAGGCTAAGTATGATACACTACTAACACTACAATATACAGTATTATGTTATACTGCTTTGTTTTGTAATTCTGTATTTTATATTTTAGAATTTTTGTATTTATATTGTATTTGTATTTATATTTGTATTGACGTGTCCATCATCTTATGTAAGATAGAAGGATGAAAATAAACTAAACTAAAACTAAACTACCTCTATCAAAAGTGACAAAATACGCAAAACATAATAAAACGAACATCACTTGCGTACACAATTTTACGCATTTTCTACGAAGCTTTATTTAAGATCCATGTATTCGATTAATATGAGTATATTGATAGTTCTGGAGATTCGAGATAATTAATAAGTGGCGGTGCTTGGAGAGGAATCAGCCAAGGTAGATCAACTGGCTATATTGTGCGCATTTTTACCATTATTGTCTGAAAACACTTGTAAGCAATTTTAAGCCACATGCATATTTCGCTGGGCTTCATCTAGACAAAAAAGCGTGGCTTATATACAGATATATACGATATTTGGGTATTCATGTTGTTTATTAGATTTTTCTGCATTTACTTTCAAGTTACTGTATTTGTTTTTAAATTTTTTTTAATTTTCTGTAACGATTTGTTAAATTTTACACCATCTCTTTTCTGCTAATTCCTTCTATTTTGTGACTGTATATTTACTTGTCTAATATCATCTTGTATGATCAGTAGACATAAATTAATTAATTAATAAATATAAATATAAACTGTTTACAATCTGTGGTATGTGGTGTTAGTTCAGATACTTTAAGATTTAATAGTGACAGTAAGTTTTTAATTTCTATAAATATATTTTGCTTGGTGGCTTCAGCATTATTACTTAATGTACTTGGTTGTATGTCCTTTTATACTACTGGTGTGTATATTAATCTTATATTCTTATTCTTTCTGTTAATGTTATTCTTATTCTTTCTGTTAATCTTAGGAATTTAGGCCTATTACGATTGCTTTGGGTCGGCTTCTCATGCTCGGCATTCACATGCGTGGTCCCCTAAACAAGAGCGTGTGCACATTAGTGAGCTATTGTATAGATGCTGTTGTTGGAATCACAATGATTCATGTCAGCAAGGTGAGATATCTTTCTATTACGTGTTATTAGTTTGTCTGAAATATGTATTTTCAGCAAGATCGAGATCGGAAATATACACACTAAACTTCACTAAAAAGGTATATTTACCCAGTATGATCATTTCAACGGGTCTTCCCGCCATCATCAGCTGGAATTTACAAAATTAATTGTAAAGATTGTGGAAAATTTTATGTTGGCCAAACAAAAAGGAATTTAGACACAAGGAGAAAAGAACATTTTAGGAACATTATGAATAAACAAATTGAAAAATCCGCTTTGGCAATGCATTTCTGGGAAGTAGGCCATGAAATTGAAAATGAAATTGAACTATTAAAACAAGGTGAAAAACCAATAGATCTTATGGTATGGAAAAAAATATTCATTAAAAAGAACCGAGAAAATCTTTTAAACTTTGACACTTCAGTTGGCATACATGGAACCTTGATTGACAAGTTCATTCATCCGCCGCCAGAGGGCCAGTCGGAATCAGCTGATGATGGCGGGAAGACCCGTTGAAATGATCATACTGGGTAAATATACCTTTTTAGTGAAGTTTAGTGTGTATATTTCCGATCTCAATCTTGCTACAGATTTCAACACTTCACTGTAAATTTCCATCTAATATTTATATTGATGTATTTTCAGTTTCCTAACTTGCACTTGCACACTAATGTGTGAAAAGTTCTCAATTGATCCATAAAAATCTATGTATCGTATTCACTTGTGTATAAGCTCCACTTTTTCCCCCCCCCCCTCCAAATTTTTCAATGTAGTCACATGTGGGTTGTACATGAGATACTGTAAGTAGAAGTATCCAGCATTGTGATGCACTGCTTTACTGATGGCCAGTTAGGGCCGTTTATGTAACACTTATTAGTAGGGCCCGGATTCTTATGTAATTACATATTCTACTCCCTTACTTGACTCCTCAAAATGAAAAATGTCGGCTATTTGAGCTTCTGATATGATTATAGTTGGGTTTCATTTCACATATTTTTACATATTCATAGTAATATTACATATTTTACATATTATATAACGAATGTAACATTTCCATACATAACATCTAGGATATCATTAAAAAATTACGATTTTATTTAATTTTGTTTTATTTTCAGTGACTAATAAAATAATTAGCTAATTTTCTTCTATAAAGAAAACATTTCAGTTGCCAAAGGTAGGGGTAATTCTTCTAACTTTGTGAATTCCAACAGAAATGCTAAATACGATGGTTCTTGTGGTACATTAGCCCTTACCGTTTCTCACATCTTGGGCTGGCCAGGTATGTTGGTCTTTGTACTACAAATTGAAACCAGCTAATTAGGAAGGGTTACAGTCAGGTTTTAGGTAAGCAAAAACACCGTTATTTGCACGATACAAATGAGTTTTTGTAGGAAGTCTTAAGGCTGAAATTGCATCAATCTATATATGGAGTGGACTTGTTAAAAATAGCTCCAGTTGCATCTAGTCTGGGGTCAAAACTAAGGCAGTGTTCGAGTATTGACGAATGTTTTACAATGGACTGGAAAGTATAGTCACATTTTAAGTGTATAACAAAACTATAAATTGCACATAGTGTATTCCACACAAATAATAAATATCGCTTGTCTTCTAAACAGGTACTCTTAACTCAAATTGGACAATCGGGTTCAAAAAATGAGTTTTCAAGGTACGAGGACAAAAGATTTTGCTACGGTACATATTTCTCTACAAACTTAAGTGCATTACATTAAATAAATAAAAATCAGGTAAACTGATGTAAAAAAGTGCCAGTATGTTTTTTTTAATCAGTTATGACTGCAATTATGATATGCAGAATATGTTTTTTTAATTGATTTACAAGTTAAGCTCCAGATTTATTCATTAAGCAGGGCTTAGGGAAGAACAAAGGTCTAGTTTTCTTTTTAATCAGATTAAAATCTTCCAGCATCAGCTGAACTGTACAGATTTTTGATATCTTGACAATCGCACACTCACATAAAAATACGAAAAAGAAAGTGAAATTGGCTGGTTTCGGGATTTGAACCATGGAACTCCATAACGTGAGGCCAAAACGTTACCATCTCGGTCACCTGGGTCAGTTTAACGGTCTAGTTGTAAGTTATAAGCGCATGTAAAACAATAGTGTTTTTGGTCATAGCTATCTCTATTTTAATTTCCAAAGCCGTAAAATATCACAGTAAAACAATTGACTATGTTGTCATGATAAATGATTTGCTTTTTTTTTTTATATAAATTCTTTCGAATACGTATATTATCATAAAATAGGCACCAAATTGAGCATTACTCCGAAACAGGTGAACCGATTTCATCCAGTATCAGTACACCTCTTCCCATGAACACTATAAATGTGTATACCAAATTCCATAAAAATCCGGTAAAGCGTATTTGAGTTACCGCGTTTTTAAAATAGACACTAAATTGGGTTTTACTCCGGTACCGGGCAACCGATTTGGTCCAATATCGGTAGACGTCTTCCCATGTACATTATAAATGGGTATACAAAGTTTCAGGAAAATCCAATAAAGCATATTTGAGTTATCGCGACTTCTCATATATTAACATAAAAGGCAATAAATTGGGCATTATTCTGGTACTGGCCAACCGATTTGGTTGAACATCAACAGACGTCTTTCCATGGATAGTATAAATGCGTATACGAAGTTTCATAAATATCCGATAAGGCGTATTTGAGCTATTGCGCCTTTAAAATATACACTAAATTGGGTTTTACTCCGGTACCGGTCAACAGATTAGGTTCAAATTTAACAGAGTACTTTTCATGGATGTCATAAATGCGTATACCAAGTTTAATGGAAATCCGATACAGCGTATTTGAATTATGGCGTCTTTCTATTAGAAAGGCGCCATAATCTATTAAAATAGGCACTAAATTGGGCATTACTCCGGTACCGGTGAACCGATTTGGTTCAATATCAATAGGGTTCTTCCCATTGACATTATAAATGTGTTTTCCAAGTTTCATGAAAATCCGAAAAAGCGTATTTGAGTTAGAGCGCGTACAGACACACGGACGGACAGACATTTTTCGTCCCCCACACAATCTCATAAAGTACCATACTGGCACTTAATAACTGAAGAATTTTTACTGTGGCTTTGATTTGGTAAATCATATTTGTTGCACTCACTACCAAAATTAGAGCTAGCGTGTAGAAGCCTGGGTGGACATTTTCGTATATATATTGCGTATATATGCACATATATTGCATAAAAAATAACTGAAGCATTTTTACTGTGGCTTTGATTTGGTAAATCATATTTGTTGCACTCACTACCAAAATTAGAGCTAGCGTGCAGAAGCCTGGGTGAACATTTTCGTATATATATTGCATTAAAGGTATTAATTTTAACTACATATTTTGTTATTATTATATATTTTATTGCATATTTCCCTGATATTTACTACATTTTTATGTACATAATTCACACTTTAATATTACATAAAAATCCGGGCCCTACTTATTAGTTAACCATGCATTTTCATGTATTTCCGTTTCATGGAACCCGGTTATGACACTAACTGAGAGGAAGTAGCTGACAGTTGCTAACCTCCATACATCAGATGTCATAGCATTCAGGAAAGTGAACAGTAACATAGCGTAGACCTTATTGAACTTCACAGGTATACTAATTGAACTTCTGAACAATTACAAATCATTCCATGTCACCAAGAAATAGACTTCTGATGGCATTTTGCTTCTTTGCAAAAGAGATACCGTATTTCCAAGATGTAATTGGTAACGTCAGAAACACAGGTGAAACTACAGATTGCCGTATATACCACATATTCGCAGTAATAATAACATTATTAGCATAGTAAATTAAACATGATTATCTCCTCAATTTGTAAAATGTTCTTCCACGCAATGTAAGCAGAGAGGAGTAACAAACGATTTTATAGGCTATATGGCTTCGCTGTTGTCAGTTCTTGCTTCTGCTTCAATATTGTTATCATCATCGCTCTGCTTAATTTCAATAACCTGTACTTTACCACTAGATCAGTAGCATAGAATACTCCTAAAATTTAAAAATACGACTTTCTCTTACTCCTTTCTTACATTTTGACATGAATTTATATAGCCTATATTTTGAATAAAAATTTACCTATAGGGTTTACTCCTGTACTGTTTGACAATAATATGCCATTACAGTTCGAAAAAGTAGCAACAAATAAGTCACTGCCATCTAAATACTATTAATGAATTGTTCCAGAAAGAAACAATGGTGAGATGAGCAGGCGGCAGATAACCAGGGTTGGGACTTGACATAAGCTCACAGGGTGTCCACATTCTGTAAAGTCGGGGAAATTGAAATCGGTCAGGGAAAATCAGGGAATTTTATAAAGGAAAAAAAGTCAGGGAAATAAATAAATAAAAAAAATTAAAAAGCATATAATAGTCAGGGAAAATAACGTCCCAGTGGGCAAAATGTCAGGAGTTTTATGTTTTGCTCCAGTCTGCTGTAACCCAGACTGTGAAAGCAAATTTTTTGTTTGTTTGTTTGTTTTTTCCCCTCTTTTCCTCCCCAGTCCTTGAGCTAATCCTCTCTTATTTTTGTTATGGAGATGATGAAGTGTTTGGCCCAGAGGCTGGTCCTGCCCTGGGACAGAGCTGTGGGGGGAGGCCTGATGATACCGCAAAGGGTGCATTGGGATGGAGGAGGCTTGATTTTTTGTTGATTTTGTTTACAAAGAACATTGAAAACATTGGTTCTTGTGGTCAGGGAAATATAAGTTTCTGGTCAGGGAAATTTATTTTGACATTTCTGTGAACACCCTCAAGAATAGCATTCAAGAACTAGAATTGCAGCCCACTAATTCAGAATTCTTATTTGGAGATTGTTTATCTCCAAACAAAGTTTCGCTAAAGTTGGGCTTGTCCATCATTAAATTTATTTAGACAAGTCAACTTGAGGGCCGCACGAAAATCACTTCATTTTTATTTTAGTTAAAGTGAAATCTGATTAATTTGGCCTCGCTTAAGGGCATTATACTGCAAAACTTTCAACACCATTCCTACTAAAATGATATTAAATTATGAAGTTTAAACTAAATGATTTCTAAAATAAATTGTTATTTATTTCTTGCAATAACCATGTGCCTGTAACATTTTGCAGATGCCATCTTTACAAGAAGTAATGAAGATCAAAGATCTGCCTTTTGCAGTGGCACAACTACTTGCAGTCTTCCGCTCTCATGATGTCCTGGGTATGCTGTTCTTGTGCTTTCTGGCTCGGCGTTTTCATGTGCAGTATGCCAAAAAAGATTTTCAGCTGGCTTGTGCGGTCCACGTACTTCATACCATCGTTCATGATTCAGGCATACTGCGTCCGGTTGACCTCAAACTGGCAGGATCAGCAGCTACAATGGTTTTGAGGTAAGCCTTTCCCTACGAAATCTACCCACATAACAGTCAATTGTTGCTACTATTGTTGCGACGAGGTTTGTTGTGCATGAGCTCTTTGATGAAATTGATGATAATCACACAAGAACATCGAGCAATATCCACATCAATCATCAAAGATTAACCGTAACATTAAATGGTATATCTCGCAAAGGAGTTAAATTTACCTGTCCCACTATAGTACATTGGCATTTAATACAAGTAAGAATCAGCTTGAAAAATTTTATGTCATAACCGGTGTTTGAACACGGATCTTCAGCTTAACGCGCTGATGCTCTACCATTGAGCTACCATGACAACATGCCAGTATGACATCAAATTCCTCAACTGATTCAGAAGACAAGGCAGACCACAGGAGGTTTCTCCGTTGAGAACACACATCCAATGGCGTCCTACATTTGTAGGTACTTTGAAGCCAAGTTATTATTTAAATACTATTAATTAAGTGGAGGGAAAGGAAATAGACATTAAATCCATGTCTGGGATATTAATACAAGTAAGAATCAGCTTGAAAAATTTTATGTCATAACCGGGATTTGAACACGGATCTTCAGCTTAACGCGCTGATGCTCAACTGATTCAGTTGAGGAATTTGATGTCATACTGGCATGTTGTCATGGTAGCTCAATGGTAGAGCATCAGCGCGTTAAGCTGAAGATCCGTGTTCAAATCCTGGTTATGACATAAAATTTTTCAAGCTGATTCTTACTTGTATTAATATCCCAGACATGGATTTAATGTCTATTTCCTTTCCCTCCACTTAATTAATAGTATATAAATAATAACTTGGCTTCAAAGTACCTACAAATGTAGGACGCCATTGGATGTGTGTTCTCAACGGAGAAACCTCCTGTGGTCTGCCTTGTCTCCTGAATCAGTTGAGGAATTTGATGTCATACTGGCATGTTGTCATGGTAGCTCAATGGTAGAGAATCGGCGCGTTAAGCTGAAGATCCGTGTTCAAATCCCGGTTATGACATAAAATTTTTCAAGCTGATTCTTACTTGTATTAATATCCCAGACATGGATTTAATGTCTATTTCCTTTCCCTCCACTTAATACATTGGCATTTATTAAGATACGAATATGCTGATGAAATGACCAATGTGAGTTTTGTAATTTTCTTATGAGTATCTTAATTATCGTAATAGGCAAGTTGCATACAACTGTTTTGTTAGACCATAATTAGTCTGAATGTTTAAATTTTGAGATTTTAGTTTCGGTTTATGTCTCTTCTGGAAATTGTTCAGTCCAGTGTCGTGTGGTGTGATGAATAGTTCCACCCGCTGTGTTAGTGTATAATGACAATTATGTCAGCGAGGTACTTTTGATTTAGTAATATTTAGCATTGTAATATTGTAAATAAGGAGAATCTTCTCCTCAACCTGACAATGCTCCTCTGTGTTATAGGTGTTTTATGTGTATACTATATGGAATGAATAATTATTATTAAATACAGTAGAGTCCCCAAAACTCTGCCTAATGTGGACCGAACGGTGGCTAAGTGTGTGAAAATGCCGGGTTATTAGGAAAGGTTTTAAAAAAGAATAAGAATTATTATTATTATTATTATTATTATTCTGGCAGAGCTAAAGCCATTTGGCCTTCTCTTCCGCTCTACCAGTAAAAAAAACTACATGAGTGTTTCCTCAGAAAATATAGTACTTGTAGGTATTGGTTGCTTGAGAATACATAAGGCATAAAGCTGTCTAAAATGAAAATTAACTATCCGACTTTGCAAAAACTGGCTACATTTTTTAAAAGAAATGCATAATATCGTGTTGTTTTTCGTACTCCACTCTGCGTTTTGCCCTGCCAAGGTGTGGCCGAGTTATCTGGACTGCCGGGTTATCGGGTGCTGAGTTTTCGGGACTGTACTGTACACTGATTCTAGGATTAGCGAACAATGAGCGACCCTCATTAGAAGATGACACATTGTATTGTTCGTGGCACTAAAAGTTAGAGCGGGTGGTCGCAATTTTTCGTGTCACATCCCTGGAAGATAACGTAACCCACATCGTCGCTTAAGAACAATACCGCGTAACTAACAAAACACAAATTTTACAGGAGAAGCAAAAAACTGTTTATTTTTGCTTTTAGGCGTCGTACAATGTTTACATTTTCAGGATAATAAACAAAACGTATTTCTAATTATATGTTGGCAACATTGGGGCGAATTTTAGTTTTTTGGCACCGTGGCGCTAGTTACGCGGTATTGAACTCTTAATTATTTTACGAAAATGTCAGTTACGCGGAATTAAATATTTTTATTTCAGAATAAAAGAAGCATTTTTTAAGAAAAAAATACTTTATTTGAGTGTAATATAGTACCATAATTATTGACCAAATTTTTCTTTATATATTTTATATTGAAATAATCCTGCTCTAATATAAATAAATCAAGTATACATGGTACAAATACAGTTTCCTGATACAGTTTATGTATTGAAGTTACAATTTGGAGATAAAGAATTTTATCATACTACTGATGGCAAAATAATAATAATATAACAGTGTAGGCTTTCACGGTTGGTCCTTCTCTCTCGCAGGTCTGGGCTGTACAGCCCTGCGAGAGAGAAGAACCTACACTTGAAGATGCCGAACTAAGCCTTCGGTGAAACGTCGGGAATAAGCAACCCAACTGGACCAAGGCCTACAAGCCCGGGAAATCTGAGCAAGGAAAATAATAACATACTGGAAAGCCAGAAGGCTAATGACAATTGTTCAATAGCCTGAGCAATAGATTAAATAAATAATAACAATTTTGATGCTATGATTTACAAATGAGGAATGTTGTCATAGAATAGATGGAAATCATGAGGAAATAATTTCTTTAGTTGCTGTAAGTGATCCCACTTAGACTTCTTGATCTTCAGCCTCTCCATGTAGAGCCTGAGAAATTCTCCTTCCTTGAGAGTCTTAGGCCGCTTAGGCAACTCCTGAAAATCTTCAGTGTAGTCCAGATTATAATGTATGACACCCTTAGGTTCATATTTTATTACTCTTAAATAAAATACCGTAGGGTCATTTGGTTTCCGTTCAGGACGAATGGAATAATAAATCCAGAGCTTATTGACACTGTAGTCTATGAAGAATTTGTGATCACTGATCACCATAAGTAGCCTTGTTTGGAAATGACTTTTTTCTTGTTTCTCTTGTCACAGTTGGATATTGACTAGGGAGGAATATTTCTTTAGATTTTGGCCTGCATTCTGTGACACTGATCACTGAATCATACTTCATTTGGATGTGACCATTTTCCAAAAACTTCTGGAAAACAGTAATGTTTGTTTTCATTGTGAATTTCAGCAAAGCTTTCGACAATACTGCGTTCCTATTTTGATATGTGCAGCCGTTGGAATATAAAATGATGGGCACATTACTTTCTTCAATGTGTCAGTAACACACAAGTGGAAAATGTTGATTCTACTTGCGCAGCTTCACTTTCATCGAACCCGTAGCAGATTACATCATGATTAGCCAATTCATACATTGTAATATTATGGACTGCCAATTTAGTTTTGTAATATATTGCACTGGCTTGCAAAAAGGGAGCTACCTTTACAGCCTGTGAGTCCATCGTAAAAACTCTACATGTTCCTGATTCGGCCGCTGCCTTATCTTTTGTATTCCCCTCCCGATCCTTTCCTTTTTGATAATCATACTCATTTACATTGCCAGTTGGATATCCAACACATAAGTTGCAGTCGTCCTTTTTGGGCCTATATTCGTCCTATATCCATGTCTGATGAAACATCATCAAGTGTGTGTGTACTCATTGTCCCCTTGTTAATTTCTTTACATTTTTTCTTTGTATAGGTGATACAGTTGGCTTATAGAATTTATTCCTGGCTCCAGATAGAGTTAGTAGACAATTTTCTAAAGTAATGCGATGACAATTTCGGAAAGTTTTCTAGAAATTCCCTAACAAATGTCTTACCTAGTCCCCAAAAAAATCACTTTCATCTGTTCCTCACTTTCTGTATGATTTCCCTAAGAAGTCTCTGAAAAATGATGCTCATAACTTAAGTCATCTGTCATCTACGTTATAGTGGGAAGAATAGTGGATGTGTCTGCAAAAGAAAAAAGGAATAATAATAATAAATTTAATTCAAAATACGTTAACTTTTCTTTTGTCATTATTGCTTTAAAATTATTATTTTTCCTTTTATATCAGTCAAACCACTCACAGAAGGTCCTTCCAAAAATATTTTCTTCAATCATAGGTAGGGTCTCTGCCTTGCTTCCCTCTGGTACACATAGAGATTAATCTGCGATGAATATATAAAAATGCTAATGGCATAATCGTGGATAATAATAGATCTAATTTTAAATTAAAACAGGGCTTGTAATACAAAAGTATGGACTATAGATACCGGTTTTAATATTTTTTCATATGAATCACAAGTTATATCTCTTATTACAATTTCCGGTAGCTGTCCTTGTCTTAAAGTCCCGGTATTGTCGGTATGTTTTTAGGGCTTACTAAAATAAAATAAAAAAGAAATCAATATGTTCGATTCCCCTTCCTCATCTTCATTTACACAAATTGTCGTCTTTATGCTTTCTTCTGGTGCACCAACCGGTGAAGATATCCCCGGCAGTTTCTTCTACTAATGAAATACTTTATTTTGAAATATAACGTTTAAAAATATACCAGTGTTAATTAATATTCATGACTTTTTGAGCCAGAAGATTCTCGAGAAAACTATTTTGAATAAAAATGTCTGACATCAGTTATTTGAACACTAATATTGTACTCATATAGGCTACTTACTTCGTTTTATCCTGGTAGAATTTCTAAAATTACTGAATATAAATCCTAATTGTGCAATTATTTCTTCTTCAGTAAATAATCCATCTACAACTTCTTCAAGCAGATCCACGTCATCTACAGGACTGTACCTGTGTGTTCGGCATGATTTCATGCAATCTATTTCAATACAAGATAAAGATTTAAAAAATTAATTTTTTTGTGTTAATTACAAGAGAATGTGTAAAATCGATTCATACAAAACATCTTAAATAGCACTTACCATATAATGTACTTTCTATCGTCAGAATAGATCTTAACTCATACTATGAAATATATCTTCTCTCATCTTGATGTAAAAGAAAACTGACAGCAGCCTATAATGTTTAATCCACAGGTGCCGAAACTGAAATGGGTGAACCCAAATAAAAATCCGAGGGTTATATGTCACCTTGCGTTGCATTAGTAAACTAAGTTGAACCGTGCGCCGTATACGACAGATAGGCGGTATTATATAAAGTTTTCAATGAAATCAGATACGCGGTGTTGTACACTGGTTCAGTTACGCGGTATTTCTGAATTTTCTATGTTGCTTCAGATATGCGGTATTGTGTATGCCTCTTTAGCAAGGTCATGACACAAAATTTCATCTTGACCGATATTTCATCATAAGCGCGCTATTTCAGTGATGCCAACAGTTTAGAAATGTCATTTTCACCAAAAGTGTCAGTTACGCGGTATTATTTCTTAAGCGACGACATACAAAATGGTTTTTTTCATACGATGTATATTTCTGAAATTTTTTTTATTTTTAATTCAGAGGACTGTGTTGGCAACAGATTCGAAATGCAATGATTAAAACATACCACAGACTCATGAATCTTACCCAAATCATGCATAAACAATTAAAACGATTGACTGGCTCAGCTGATAGAACATTGGCACAGAAGCCAAAGATCAAAGGCTAGAGTCCCGGTATCAGACGAAACTTTTCTCCTAAAATATTATCATATTCAACATTCCAATTCAGTATTCTAATATTGTAATTACTCACTTAATGGATGCCCTCACATAATGGGCGCACCCCAACTTGTCACATTAAGAAATAAAAATTCCCCGAAGCGAGATCCGGGCTGTAGGGGGATTTTTAAACACCTTCCAGCAAGTCTCCTGCAGAAGTTTGACTGGGAGGTGTTTAAACATTCACCCTACAGCCCAGACCTCGCTCCCAGTGATTTCCATCTTTTCCTACACCTCAAAAAATTACAGAGAATGACAGACAGGTGGAGATGGTTGTCACACAGTGGTTCAAATACCAGGCGGCAGAGTCCTACGACACAGGTATTCAGAAGTATGAAAAATGTCTCAGTTCAGGTGAATGAATGAATGAAAATGAATGGGTTGGGCCCTTTCGGTCCCGTGCACGTAGGCCACATAATTGGGCCCATTGTGCCCCTCTTACTGGAGAATTCATTCAAGTCCTGTTGCCTTCAAGAAGGACAGGATAGATCTTGGGTTAGTTCTCCTTATGTCATCTGGTCTCAGTTTATCCGAGCCCAGGAGAAAGTGTCTGATTGTAGCAAGTGCTTCGCACTCGCACAAGATGTGTAGAGAGGACTCATCTTCTCTACCACACTTCCTACATGTGGGATCCGCACTAAGCTTCATCACATGTAGGTGTCTCTTTAGGGTGTTATGTCCTGTTAACAGGCCAACTACACCTCTAAGTTGTACCCGGTTAAGGGTTAACAGAATCTTGCTGTTCTTCTTGCTAGGTCCCTCGATCATAGCTCGAGCCTGCCTAGCAGTAGTGAGATTACTCCAGAAAGTGCCATGCTGATGAGACATCCAGTCTAAGACCTCACGTCTGGCCCTTCTTGGAGTAATACCAAGGACAGGTTCCGGTCCAATAAAGACATTGGCCGAGCCCTCCCTTGCTAGCTTATCCGCTAGTTCATTTCCTCTGATTCCAGCATGCCCAGGAACCCAGCAAAGCTGTACTGGTCGGCGGGAGCAGAGAGTATCCAAGGTTTTTTGGCACTCTCGTACCAACCTAGACCTTGTTGTACTGGCACATAGTGCCTTCAGGGCAGCCTGGCTGTCAGAACAGATACTAATCCGACCTTGCAGCCAAGGCATCCCTAAAATATGATAAGCACAGGCCAAAATAGCAAATATTTCAGCCTGGAATACTGTAGTATAACCTCCCAAGGAGTACGACAGCCTCGTCTTAGGCCCATAGATGCCAGCCCCAGTCCCCTCGTCTGTCTTGGAGCCATCCGTATACCAGACAAGCCCCTTGACAGACTCCGGAGCCCGTGGGCCACGAGTCCATTCCTCTCTGGGCGGAATACTGACCCTATATATAGAGTCAAAGTTATAACTTGGCTTCATATTGTCACAGCCCATCGCAAGGATAGGCTGCGACTTCTGAAGTCTGCTAAGTATTTCTCTGTGTCCTTTAACTGGATTTTTAAAAGACCAACAGCCCAAACTCCAGAGACGATGAGCAGTCACTCCGGCCTCTCCCTGAATAACTAGATCCAAAGGAGGTAAGCCAAGCAGCGCCTCAAGGGCACTGAGCGGAGTGGTGCGCAAGGCTCCAGTAATCCCCAAACACGCTAAGCGTTGGATTTTATTTAATTTGTTCTTGGTGGCCTGTGTCTTAACACATGGCCACCACACAACCGAGGCATAGGTGATGGAAGGCCTAATGATGGAGACATAGAGCCAATAAACCACACGTGGTTTAAGTCCCCACCTCACACCAAAGGCCCTCCGACAGGCCCACAAAGTATTGCAGGCCTTAGTCACCTTGATTTCAATGTGCTCTTTCCAAGTCAGCCTAGAATCCAGAATGACTCCCAGATACTTGACCGACGTAGATCTGTTAAATGAAGTTTTCAAATGTGTCAAATAAAATAAAAACGTTTTTTAATGGTGGCAACATTGGACCCACCATTTTAGTGTGTGTGTTTTGTTTTTAATGGGTCATTAGGCTGACCCCTCTAAGGACAGTTTAGTTGTTGCTCGGAAATGTCCGTTACAAGAAGTAGTTGTGTTCACCATGTGTTCAGTTCAGTATTTCACTGTGTTAACATCAAGAAAGACTTGTTGTTTCAATGAAGGGCTTTAATGTGTGAATGCAGATTAGAACAAAATGGATTTTCAATGTTATTAACAAATAAAGTACACTTGACTTATAAACTCTGCAAAGTTAGTTTTTAATAGGTTATGGGCCCAGGTTACGAGACCAGTGTGTCAAATAAGTCAAGGAATTTCTCAAGGTTATAACGAAAATTCAAGATGGATCTAGCAAAGCACATAAAACCGCTAAACAGTGAAATAGAATGGCCTATGTGGAAACGGAAAATTCGAGATCTGCTGGATTACCATGAAGGAGCTTTAGACGTAATTGAGGGTAAATTGAAGAAACCAGATCCGCTATTAGAAGGAGCCAATGAAGCAGAAGTTAGAGCTCACAAAGAAAAGTCGGATTTGTACAGGAAAGCTAACAGTTACGCAAAATCTACGATAACGAGTGCAGTTACTGATGCAGTTTATCAGAAGATCATGGACACAGAAACGGCTTATGAAGCATGGGAGGCTTTAAAGAAGAATTTTGAAGCTTCGTCTAGAGATCAACTTTTCAAGTTATGTACAGACTTCTTCGCCTTTAGTTGGAAATTTACAGAGGATGTGTCAACACATGTTGCAAAGTTAAGAAGTTTATGGAATGAATTAAATAACGGACTTAAAGCTAAAGATGAGGCTGCTTTACCTGAACTGATTCTGGTATGTAAAATCTTGCATATTTTGCCAACTAATTTTGAAACATTTAAATCAAGTTGGATGTTGTTATCAAAAAGTGAAGACAAAAAGTTTGAAGAATTACATTCACAGCTTTGTATGTTTGAAAGAAACTTCACAAAAGGTGGTGAAAAAGTTGAACAAGAAGCATTAGTGGCCAAATTAAATGCAGATAACGTAACCAGAAAGAAGTTTGTTTACAAGGGTAATTGCTATTACTGTAAGCAACCAGGTCATTGGATCAAAAGGTGTAAGAAATGGATAGCTGATGGTAGACCGCCCAAGAATGCAGTAAAGAAAAGAGAAGAAGACAAAACAGTGGTAACAAATGTGACATTACTATCGGTTTGTAGTGAGGCTTGTACTACAGAACTTGATGAAGATAATTGGTGGATTGACAATGGTGCAACAAAACATGTAACAAAGTGTTTAGATTATTTTGTCAGTTTTGAGATATTTAAATCTCCTCACAGTGTCAAGGCAGTTGGACAAGAGTCTCTGAATGCAATAGGAAAAGGGTCAATAAGAGTCTTGTCAACAATTGGAAACAGATCTGAAGAAATCATTCTGAGTGATGTCTGGTATGTACCAAAAATCTCTAAAAACCTTTTCTCAGTTTTAGCTGCTCAAGACCGTAACGAGAACAGCATTTTTGAGTCGACACCTACAACCTGTACTTTGAAAATTAATGGTCAAGTAAGACTGGTTGGAAGTCGTGAAGTAAATGGTTCTCTGTATAAAGTGGCAATTAAACCATTAGTTCCTAAGCAAGGTGCTGACGTAAACTTAGTTGAGGAGAAATCAGACCTTTTGCAACTATATCATGAAAGGTGGGGTCATCAAGACAAACGTCATGTTAAAATGAAACTCAAGAGAGACTTCAACATTGAGGTTAAGTTAAATGAAGAGATTTGTGAACCTTGCACGTATGGAAAGGCACATCGCCTACCCTTTGGTACAAGAGAGAAGTCAAGTAAGCCTGGTGAGTTGATATCAACAGATGTGTGTGGTGCTTTTGATGAGTCATTCCAAAAGAAGCGATACTTTGTGTTGTTCAAAGATAATTATACAAAGTTTAGATACTGCTATTTTCTTGCACAGAAGTCAGAAGTGAGTGATGCATTGAAGGACTTTCTTAGGCATACAAAGACACTAGGATATTCTGTCAAAGAAATGTTAAGTGACAACGGCAGGGAATTCGACAATGAAGAAGTTAGGTCTATTTTACGAGCAAACGGGATCACACAGCGCTTGACAGCTCCCTATACTCCTGAGCAAAATGGTATTTCTGAACGCGACAATAGAACAATAGTTGAAATGGCTAGAACATTGAAGTACTCCAATCCAGAAGTAATCTATCCTGAAGGAATATGGGCTGAGTTGGTTAATACAGCTGTCTACATTTTAAATAGAACAGGAAAGTCATCTATAGATGGTGTTAGTCCTTATGAATTGTGGTTAGGAAAGAAGCCTAGAACAAAACATCTTAGAATTATTGGTTCAAAGTGTTATGCACACATTCCAAGTCAGAAACGAAGAAAGATTGACAAGAAAGCTGTAAAAGGACACCTCATAGGGTATGATGGTGATGAACGGTTCAGAATTTGGATTAAAGAAGATCATAAAGTTATTCTGTCCAGAGATGTCAAATTTGAAGAAAAACTTGGTTGTTGTATTGAACAAGTCAAATTACCATTTCAAGATGTAAACAATGAAGATAAAAAAGTTCAAGAGAGTGATGAAGAAACCATCAAAGAAGATACCAGTAATAAGGAAGAATATGAAAGTGAGACCGATACAGAGATGGATGATGAAAGCCATAAAAATTATGAAGAAAAACAAGGTGTTTGGTTGAGAGATCGCTCATCCTTGAAGAAACCAAATTTCTTGAATGAATATGTAATGGCAGTAGAAAATCTTATTAATGTGAATAATGTTCCTGAAACATTTGAAGAAGCATTAAAACAAGAAAACAGTATTGATTGGAAAAGAGCAATGGACAAGGAAATTGGTTCATTAAGGGAAAATCAAACTTGGGAACTTGTAAATTTGCCAAAGGATGCCAAGGCAATACCATGTAAGTGGGTTTTCAGACTAAAAACCAATGCAGATGGCAGCATAGACAAGTATAAGGCTCGACTTGTTGTCAAGGGTTTCAATCAGCGCGAGGGTGTTGACTACAGTCAAACATTTAGTCCAGTTGCAAAAATGACAACTATTCGATCTATTTTAAGTGTTGCAGCAAATAAAGGGATGCATATTGCACAGTTTGATGTATCAACGGCCTTCTTGTATGGAGAACTTGAAGAGACAATCTATATGGTACAGCCAAGAGGGTATGAAGATGGCACTAACAAAGTATGTAAACTGAAGAAGAGCTTGTATGGCTTAAAACAAGCGCCAAGATGCTGGAATAAGCGATTTGGGAATTTCTTACTTGGTCTTGGTTTTGAAGTGAGTCAAGCTGATCCGTGCTTGTATGTTAAAAATCAACATGGCAAACAATTACTAGTAGTTTTGTATGTGGATGATGGGTTAGTTGCAGCTACTGATCAGAAAGATTTGAAAAACTTTTTCGAGAAACTGAAAGCAGAATTTAAGGTCACAACGTCAGAGGCAACTTATTTCTTAGGCTTACAAATTGAACAAAGCAAAAATGGTAACATCAAGATTCATCAGGAAACATATGCAAGGAGCATTTTGAAACGTTTCAATTTTTCAGAATGCAAGGCAGTGTCTACTCCAATGTTGAAAATTTCGGATGTTCAACAATCAGGGAAAGAAGACAATGAAAAACAGAAGTTTCCATACAGAGAAGCTGTTGGAGCTTTAATGTATCTGATGCTTGGGACTAGGCCTGATCTAGCCTTCAGTGTGAGTGTCCTGTCAAGGACTCTTGAGAATCCTACCGCTGAAGATATATTAAGATTAAAAAGAGTGTTCAGATATGTGGCAGGAACAATTAACTATGGAATCACATATAAGTCAAAAATAAAAGGTGACAGTTTAGAGTGCTACAGTGATGCAGACTTCGGAGGATGTACAAAAACAGGGCGTTCAACATCTGGAGTTGTTATTAACTATGCTGGAGGAATTATTTCTTGGTTAAGTCAGCGACAGGCAATGGTGGCAACTTCAACTACAGAGGCTGAAATAGTTGCTGCTCATGAGGCTGTGAAGGAAGTTATTTGGTTATCTAGACTATTTAATCAGATTACAAAGCTGAATCACATCCCCATGTTACATATTGATAATGCAGCAGCAGTAAAGTTAGCACAGAACCCTGAATTTCATCGTCGTACTAAGCACATAGATATCAAGTATTTTTTCATTCGTGAAAAACTAGCTGAAAGAAAACTTGAAGTAGAACAGATTTCAACAGAGTGTCAAGTTGCAGACGTAATGACTAAACCTTTGAACAAGATTCGTTTGCAGATTTTATGTAATCAAATGGGATTATTGTAAAGTCAGTTTTTATTTTAGTTGACAAGGGAAAGTGTTAAATGAAGTTTTCAAATGTGTCAAATAAAATAAAAACGTTTTTTAATGGTGGCAACATTGGACCCACCATTTTAGTGTGTGTGTTTTGTTTTTAATGGGTCATTAGGCTGACCCCTCTAAGGACAGTTTAGTTGTTGCTCGGAAATGTCCGTTACAAGAAGTAGTTGTGTTCACCATGTGTTCAGTTCAGTATTTCACTGTGTTAACATCAAGAAAGACTTGTTGTTTCAATGAAGGGCTTTAATGTGTGAATGCAGATTAGAACAAAATGGATTTTCAATGTTATTAACAAATAAAGTACACTTGACTTATAAACTCTGCAAAGTTAGTTTTTAATAAGATCGAATCAGCTTCTTCCCGAAGAAGGTAGGTTCATGTAGACCATCAAGCCGTCGCTTCCTCGTGAACACAATGAGGTTAGTTTTATCAGGGTTAGCTGACAATTCTACCTCACGACACCATCTTTCAACAGTTTCAAGGGCACCTTGTATAAGGCCCGAAACTGTATCAGCGAATTTGCCCCTGACCACAATGCAGATATCATCTGCATAGCCTTGGGCATATACTCCACTTTCATTGAGCCTGGCAAGTAATTCATCTACCACCAGGCACCAAATAAGTGGGGATAGAACCCCTCCCTGGGGGCAGCCTCTGGGCATAGTGCACATCAGCTCGCACTGATTAAGAGACACTATTGCCCGGCGGCCCTCCAGGGAAGCCATAATCCATCGAGTTACACACAAGTTAACTCCATGTCTAATCAACCCTCTATAGATAGAGCCATATGAAGTAAAATTAAAGGCCCCCTCTATGTCCAAAAACACTGCCATGGCTAGCTCTCCCTGGTCAAGCACTTCTTCAGCCCTTGAAATCAGCTGATGAAGCGCCGTCTCCACGGATTTGCCAGCCTGATAGGCATGTTGTTCAGCACTTAGAGGCCTTTCAATTAAGATAGGTCCTCTGATATATCTATCTATTAGCCTTTCCAAAGTCTTTAAAAGAAAGGAAGTCAGACTAATAGGTCTAAAATCCTTAGGCCCAAGGTAAGAGCTCCTACCGGGCTTAGGAATAAAAACTAGTCTTGCCTGCCTCCACGACGAGTGTACATAACCCATCGCCAGGCAAGATCTGAAAATTCTTACCAGGTTTGGAATGAGTAAATCCTGTCCCTGCTGAAGCAGGGCCGGGAAAATCCCATCCATCCCTGGGCTTTTAAAAGGGGCAAATGATTGAATTGCCCACTTTATTCGCTTATAGGTGACAATATCTTTGGCAGTCCGCCAGTCCTGCATAGCAGGCCGGCAAGCCTGACTAGAGACAGCCTCCTCATTAACTACCTGTGATTCAGGGAAGTGCGTCCCAAGCAAGAGTCGTAAAGTATCCTCCTCCGAGCCAGTATATGTCCCAGAGGGGGTCCTTAATGAGCCCAATTTGGATCTAGAGTCTCGCATTAGGATTTTATACAATCTAGCTGTACTTGGTAGATTGTTGATACTCTGACAGAAGTCTCTCCAGGCTTCCCTGGAGGACTTCTTCAGTTCTTGCTTATACTTGCGCTGTGAATCCCTATGCAGGTTCCAGCTCTCAGTATCATGATTACCTTTAGCTCTGTTAAAAAGCCGTCTCGTGGAGTTCCGAAGGTTACTCAAAGTTGAGTTCCAGCGGAACCTCCCATTTACTGTCCTAACTGCTCTAGGTGGACAGTTATCCTCAAAGGAAGATCTGAGGGCCGTACTGATCCAATCAATGCAGTCCCCCAAGTTTTCCTTGTTATAAGAATTTCTAGGCATTCCCCCAGCGATCCTGCCCCTCAGGTCCTCCCTATAAGAGTCCCAATTGGTCCTCTTGGGGTCCCTGAAGGTCCTTGGATCAAGGGAGCCTGCCAACCGAAATTCTATGTGTCTGTGGTCGGAAAGGGACGGTTCACTACTGACCCTCCAACCACTAACCTTGTCCAGGATTCCTATGGATCCTAGTGTTATGTCTATAGCTTCCTCCCTTCTGTTATTACAGTATGTAGGTTCGCCGTTATTCAAGATTTCCAAATCCGTTGTACTTATGTAGTTGGCAAGAGCCTCGCCCCTGGCGTTAACGTTGGTGCTACCCCAAATCCCATGATGGGAATTAGAGTCGCAGCCAACCACCAGGTCAAGTCCCTCCCGTCCACAATAAGTAACAAGGTCCTCAAACTCCCTTGAGGGAGGAGGATCCTCAGAATCATAAGGGAAATATGCAGAGCAGACAACTAATTGCCGCTCTGCATTTCCCTCCTTATAGCTCACAAGAACAGCTACCACGTCCTGAGAACAGAACTGCGGTAGTGCCCATGCATTCATACCTTTAATTAGGATGCATACTCTAGGCCTATCTGTAGTGCGAGCACTAAAAGTAGAGAAGCCTGCTGCAGTCAACCCCATGATACGGCCCTCACGAGTCCATGGTTCCTGTATCAGGGCGATATGTATCCCTCCAGTCTGTAGCTGTCGGGTAAGAACCCTAGAGGCCACAAAACTGTGTTGAAGGTTAGCCTGCAGACAGTAAATAACCCTAATGGTACTCACCATATGCCTTAAAAATAGAGCTTCTTTCTAGCTTCAGGTTCCTGCTGTGTGAGGTCCCTGAGGCTATGTCGGGTCCGATCCCTTTATCTTTGGAGTCCCCTGTTAAGGAGCTCTCTGATCTCTTGAGTTCCCCGGCGCAGTAACCCATAGAAACAGAGTCCCCTATAGAGGAGCGCTCTAGTTCCCTGGGTTCCACAGCCAGATTTCTCTCAAACTTTACCCATTCCGAGTCCCCAATTAAGGAGAGCTCTAGATTGTCATAGGAGTCCCCCTTTAAGGAGCCTTCCGATTTTTTAAGTTCCCTGAAAATTTTCCCCATGGGAACTAAGTCCCCCGTGGAGCGCTCTAGTCCCCCGGGTTCCATTGCCAGGGTTCTATCAAGGTTTATGCTATCTGAGTCCCCTGCTAAGGAGCACTCTGGATGATATAGCTTGCTAGACTCAATAATGGTCCCACGAGCTGGGGGAAATATCTGTCACTACTCCTGGAGCCCCCACAGAAGTAGAAGGTCTGAATACCATGGGGTTCGACCTGGTTCCCCAAGGGGATCGTTCGCAACACCATCTAACCCTGGTGCCATTCAGCCCTCAGCACGATGCCTCCCACCTTAGCTTGGGTAGGGAAAAGGGAAGGAAACAGGACAGGATATGGAAGATAGGCCGTTGCAGGACGCCTTCGTCAGGCTTCTCCGCGTGAGACCTTCCCGACATGGGTGACCCTTCTGGTAGCTAGCTACCGTCGGTATAGCTCTCCGCCTCATTGAAGCACGCAAACCTCCCCGCCTGCACGGACAGTGCTTCGATAAGGCGACGTCCCCTGGGGAGGCTCAGTTCAGGTGGCGAATATGTTGAAAAATAGCTGAACACTTGCTGTATCTGTTGCAATAAACATTTCCATGAAATTGTATTTTGTTTCTGTACACGGCCTCAGGGAAAATTACTTTATGGACGGCCCTCTTAGATAAATAAAATTGATTTGAATTGGCCTATTTGAGAAAGGCTTGAATTTATGAAGACTTTCTAAAATATTTAGATAGTTGGGGATTAAATAAAAAAATACATTTAATTGAATCTAAGTGTTACCGCCTTTATATGTTTCTAAAAATTTCCTGCCCTAGGCAGCTGCCTAGTTTGCCTATATGGACGGCCCTGCCTTCCTGCTAGGTGTACCAAATGCAGAAATGGGGCTACATTTCCACCAACCCAGGGGTAGTGATGACAGTCCTGGATTTGTCAATAGGCCGTATAGGCCGCAGCCTAGGGGCGGCAGATTTCAGAGGGCACTCGCTCTGGTAAGCTGTTAAGTTTGTGCGCGATTATAAACGTTAACCAAGTCACTTGTAGATAGATAGTTTTCTACCTATTAAAATATGAGTATTGGGCCTTACAAAATGAGATTTAACATAGGCCTATTTTTTACAACAATGGGTGAACTTTCAACTTCAACTCAAAGAGTCACAGAAAAAGCTCAGTCTCTCGTGCAATATTATTCCAATGATTTAGAGGACGATTTGGTTCAGGAATGTATACATTTTCGCAGTTACATTTCCTCTAGTAATAATATTGCAGGGAAACCTGAATCAACATCATTACTCAATCTCTTTACGTTTTTGAGGATCCAGTCTCTGTGCAACGTTTACCCAAACTTGGATATAGCTCTCCGTATCGCGCTTTGCACTCCAGCCACAAATTGTTCCGGAGAAAGGAGTTTTTCCTGTCTAAAATGTGTAAAGAATTATCAAAGGTCTTTATTGTCTCAAGAAAAACTGAACTCTTTGGCTCTTCTATACATAAAGACAGAGTTAATGAACATCAACTATGATGATATTATAGATGATTTTGCCAATAAAAAATACCGTAAGAAATTGTAATTCTTGTTTTTACTTTTACTTTATGACTAATTAATTCGTTTATTTCACTTTTCAATACCTACGTGACCTATATTTAATTACTTTAAAGTTATTTATTACCAAATAAAGACCTACAAATGAGTGATTGTGATAGGTGGGAACTTCTAGGAAGGAGGAAGGGGTGTCGCAAATAAAGTGGCCTATACTTGTGAAAGTTATAAATCTGGCACTGAGTGATGATGTTTGGGAAAAAGAGTTCTAAAAAAAATTGTATCATACTTGCAGGTTTCAGTATCCAGTCATGTCAGTCAGCAACAGTGAGGATGAAGGAATGTAAGTAGCACCACAATATCCTTAATTATTAGCAATATAGAAATTTTATCCAGGACAGAGTTGGCTATTCAGGGGAAGTAGGAGAAGTGGCACTTCACCAATATTTTTACCTTACTAGACTTATTTTTAATGTTTATTTTCGTTATTACTAGGGGGCGGATTTCTATGACATAAAAAATAGGATATATGCATGCATTTATGACCTAAAAATTATTTAAATACAGTGAACTCTCGATAAACCTGACTAAAGTGGGCAGGGGTCTGTCCGGCTTATGGAGAGCAAATTACAGAGATGCCAACTGCTACGGAATTTCCGTAGTTTCTACGATTTTTTAAATTTGCTACGGCAATACGGAAATTGTACTGAATATTACGGATCTACTGAATATCTATTTTTAAAATTTTTCGTTTCTCCCGCGAACAAAAAAGAAGTTAATGAATGTGTCAGCAGAGATGCCAATTGTTATCATGAGAAATAGTTTGTAAAAAAAAAAAAAACACCCATTGTGTTGGCGACATTGGACACTACAATCTTTGACGTGAGTGTGTGTTAACCAAAGGTGTTATATCTTACAGTTATAACATAATTGTAGTTTCACTAAGTTATAATGCCACTGATGACTGCCGACGCCGTTGCTTGCTAGAATTTTATTGAATATTGCAGTGCAAGTAGATTATTGAGGAAATATGTCTTGTAAACATAAAATGGACGCGTCAAGGGGCAGCACAAGAAGACGCATATATTAATTTGCCCGAGACATCGAGTCCCCCCCCCCCATCCGATTAGACTCACACTACTGATAACCACCTTTCAAGGTTGGCATCCCTGAAATTAGGAAATGGTATTTAAATAACGAAATTTCGTGTTTAAGCTGCAATAACAAAACGTATGAGGCAGAACATAATATTAACACTTACAACTGGAAGAAAAAAGAATAACACTTCAGTTCTATATTAAAATTTCTAGTCAGAGTCTGAAATACACACTGTTAAATTATTAGTACAATATTATGATGATGGGGCACTATGAACATATTTTTCTGAGAAGATTTAGGCCGAAAGAAACTGTAAATGGTCTTCTGTGTACACATTGTTTCTGTTGCTTTTGAATAATTAATTCTCTTGCAGTTCTGAAGTGGCCATAGAATGGCTGTAGATCTGGGTCTGGATCGCCAAGAATCTGTCCGAGTTATCCAAAGTCCGGCATACTAAGGTCCGAATTATCGAGAGTTTACTGTATGACCAATAAAATTTAAAATATGACTTTACCACTTACACATTGTGTATATTTTTTTTTAAGTTTCAGTACAATTCATTTTATTAAAATATAATGTTAATTATTTAAAATATCTTTAAATTCTCAAAAAGTATCATTATAATGCAAAATGTAAAAAATATGATATGAAACTTCAAAATTTCTTTAATATGAACAGAAATATGCAAAAAAAAAATGGCCTAAATATGCTATAATAATTGAAAATTTCATAAATATGCACAGTAAAATCCATTCCATTTTCACCAGGATGCTTGGAATCGGGTTTAAATTAGTCGGAAACCTGAAATAATGCAAAGGGGAAAAATATGACATGTCATAGAAATCCGCCCCCTAGTTATTACTGGTTCTATTTTTTGGAAAAATCCATTTTAAAATTTTAATATTTCTTGTTATTGATTTGGCGGTGTTATTTTAGAAATTATGTATACAATGTGAGTTTTATAATATTATTCATCAATTAAAATTATTAACTACTCATTAATTTTTATTGTCACTCTCAGCTTAAATCGAACATCCTGCCGCTATATTTTGTTTATTATAGGAAATATTTATTTTAATTTTGTTGTAAGTCATAATGAATGATGTCTGCAAGGATTCTGGAAACAAACATTGCTTGAAAATTGAATTATGGATTTTCTTAATACACAATTTGATTAATTAAAAAATCAATTGAATTTATATTCTTTCAACTTAAAATAGAATGGCATTGGCAAAGGCTTAGAACTTAACGGAGCAGACTATGATAGTGCCAGTGCATTTGGTATGTTGATCCTAAATTTCTTCCTCTTTGGCTTTTTTAGGGAGCTGTTTGTTTTGGGGTGAAAATTGTTGCTCTACCTCTCCATGAGAGAATATTCTTCTATGCCATCATGGTCGTTATATTCATTTCCTGTTAACATCAGGAGGAAATGATGGAAAATATTGTAGGAACTGTTCTCGGGTTTCCAGTCGGGTAGTTATAGAAGTACATCCTGAGCTTTCGGCGACTGTCTGCGTCGTCATCTTCGGAGAAGTGAGATCCAGAGGTTGTGGTGTTGTTTATATACCCATGGTGGGACTAGTCAGGTGCAGTTGGGGATCCTGATTGGTCGGTGGAAGTAAACGATCTCTCCCTCCGTGATTGGAGCAGAGAAATAGCAGGTTGCCAGGAAGCGGCCAATTGGAACCCTCCATCTCTATTGATGTTATTGGGGTTCAGTCTGATGTGAAAGGCTTCTTTGATGAAACGGTCCCGTAATCCTGTGGTAGAAGCCAGTACCGCTGTGTTGAGGTAGTCCATCTCGTGGCCCATGTCGAGACAATGTTCGGCAATGGCGGACTTTTCAGGTTGTCCCAGACGGTAGTGCCGTTTGTGCTCTTCAATCCTGGTGGAAATGTGGCGTCCTGTCTGACCAATATAAATCTTGCCACAACTACAAGAAATTCCATAAACCCCGGGTCTCTGTAATCCAAGGTCATCTTTCACAGGTCTTAGTAGTTGCCGGGTTTTGGTAGGAGGTAGGTGTATCGTCTTGATCCCGTGGCGGCCGAGCAATCGAGAGATCTTTCCGGAGAGAGGGCCAGTGTACGGGATGAATGCCCGCTTAACATTCTCGTCTCTGTCCCTCTGTGCTGAAGAAACGGTCCTTTTAAGGGCTCCGAAGATGATGACGCAGACAGTCGCCGAAAGCTCAGGATGTACTTCTATAACTACCCGACTGGAAACCCGAGAACAGTTTCTACAATGTATTCATCGGGAGAACCTTCAAAGTTTTATGGAAAATATTGTTTAAAGATGGATTAATTTGTCCAAATGAAACAATACTGTTGCCAAAATTTGTCTAAAAACTGGAATTATGTTTATTTTTTGCGTTGTTTCGCGATTCAGAAGTGCTGTTTTTAGGATTGTTGACTGCAGTAAAATGATATTCAGCTCAGTTAAGAAGATTTTAATAAATTTTACTTGCAAAAATCCTCTTTTTAAAGTTACCGGTATCTGACAGTTATATAATTAATATTTTGATTTGTACATTGTACTATTTTTAGAAGATAAGTTATTTTACATTACGTAAGAAAGGATTTAACTTTGAATTTCATGTTTTAACACAAATATATAACTCAAAAGAAAATAGACTTAGGCCTACTATGTAAGAGTAACTTTAAGAAAAAATATATTGAGATTATAAGTTGGAAAGCAATATTTGTACAACATAACGTAACCTTCAGGTAACCGTGAAATATATAAATAAAATTGTTTATACATGTTTTATTATTTATAGGTTGCAGATTCTGGAAGCTGCCAATACCATGGCAAAATGTATTCAGGAGAAACTGCAGTTACACACAATTTAGTTCCACCAGTTGATGGTAGTCCAATTTATATTAAGACGCATAACTTCTCATGTTTTAATTATCTATAACATTATTCTGGAATTTTTATTCTCTATTCTGGAATTTTTATTCTCATCTTAAGCTAAAAGTCAGATGCTGAGTTACAGCTCATGTGATTGACAGATATCTCTACTAATCTGTGATGTTCAGTTTTTGAAGTTCTTAATTTTTTATATATATTTTTTTCTATATTAATAATTTACATACAGTGTAAAGTTTTTAGCTCACCTCATATTTCGGTAGCTTGGCTTAGCGTTAGAACATAATAACATTTACCAACAATTTGTTGATAAAAAGATTGCTTGTCTGAAATTTTATGCCGGTAATATTTACATTTTGACCAAAAAATATTTTGGTGCAATATCTGTTTGTAATGCGGCTTTTCTGCAGCAGAAGGGTATTTATATAGTTTGTTAAATGATACTAAAAGATGATATATATATATATATTGTATTTTCCAATCTGGGAGGTCGTGACATCACTGTGGTGTCCAGTGTGTTCTGTGCAAACCTGCTAGATCTGCATTACTAATTGAACTAAAAATTTAGACTCACTTCGTATTACAAATGTTGGTTTCCAAAGGAGGTACTGTAGTTTCTTCATACAGAGCCCTTTTACGTGACGATTCAGATATGCCATTAGCTTTGGTATCCAATTCACTTTTCTCAGTTTCTCTCTCTCTTTCTCTTTTTTTCTCTCTTTCTCTCTCTCTCTCTCTCTCTCTTTCTTTTTTGTTATACTTCCAAGGTTTAATAAACTGTTCACTCCATCTTCCATTGAAATGCTAACAATTCATCTCTTTCATTTTTGGAGAGCTCTTAACAATATTCCTATTGATGTTGCCACTCTTTCCTGAACATTCTCGAATGGAATAGTCTTTTGAAGCCTCCATATTCATATACTTTGGTACATTGCTAATTTACTTCTTTCATCTACTCACATAACCTCTTCCCAGTTAATCTACTTCTTTCAGAATAGATACCAGTTAAATAAACAATCTAATAACATAATAACCAATATTAATTACGAAAGTGATACTAGAATGGATATTTTTGTGGTACTGACTCAGAATTTAGCAAAGCCAGCAGAGGTAACATTTTCTTTCAATAGAGAGTTAAGCTTGTTCAGAGGCTAAATTGGCACTTCCCTTCATTCTGTTTTCAACAGTTTTCATCAATCTGATTAGTGTGTTAAGATGATTGTCAAGTGGATTTTTAAGGATTTATCAAATGCACAGTGTTACATCAGAATGTTCAGCATTCGTTTGCTAAAAAGCCTGTTACTGGTATTTATATAATTATTTGAGTAATATAACAAAACTGTGATACAGAGTGCATTACATTAGATCTCTATCAATTTTATACTATATTTTATGTGATAAATGTTTATTATAATATGCAGATGTAGCATTTTAACCAGTATTGTTTTTGTACGAGTTTATCTATATTTATGTGTTAACTTGTACATGTGTGCATGCATGTGTATGTAAATAAAATATTTTATAGTTAGTTTCTAGACATGTGCAGAAATAGAAATGGACCAGTTTCAAAAATTGTTTGCACCAATTGCAACAGATGTAACATTTTTCTACAACTAGGGCATTATATCAGAGACAGATATGTAGTGTGCCTTTAAGGGGAGATGGTAGTAAACGCTAGCAAAATTATAGAAAATATAGCGTATGTTCAAGAAGCCATAACTCAGGTGTTAACAGTCAGATTAAGTTGAATTTTTTTATGCTTTGCTAGTGCACTCTGAAGTTTAAAATGAGCAGAGAATGGTTGTTCTAGAACTCGCTGTTTGGTAGGAAAGAATTTTGTAACACATAGGTGATAATTTTATTTTACAGTTACTTCCCTTGACATAGGAACACTTTATTCAATTTCTGTAGCTTAGATTTTTGTGAACTTTGGGAACTTACTAACAATAGGTACTACTATTTACCCAGGCACAATCAATGTAATATGTATAATATTATTGCATGAAAACTGCATGACAACTTCACAACTAAAAAAAAAACATGTTTTTTTTTGTTTTTGTTTTTTAAATAGAAATTGAAGACTTTTCCCATAATTCTGCTAAGGGAGACTTGTCATCTATCTATAATTCCTGAAAGTTTCCTTATTTTAGCATGAATAGCTTTTCAGAAAATGGTACCTGAAGTCATAAAATGTAATTTTACAGGAGAGCGAAAAGAAAATGACATGCATGTGCTAACCTTAAGTTATTTTATCCATTTTAGAAAGCTCCAGGACTATTAATAATAACACAACATATAAGACCTATATATCAAAATGTTCAGAAAAAATTGCTCTATTACATGAGCCAAAAAAAAATCAATTTTTTTGACACTGATAACTACCATCTCCCCTTAAGCTTGAAACTGTACAAAATGAAGACTGAACACTATACTCCTAAGAAAAGGGAGGAGATAAATACATTTCAGCACTCCCGCTTAATATTAAAATCTTGAAGGTTGTCTGCTTTGTAATGATGCAATAATGGTGAACTTAGTTAAACTATTTAACTTTTATTTGACACTCACTACTATAATTAGGCAATGTTAATTACCTCGGTGCGCTTTCAACCGCATTAAGCAACCATCTTCAGCAACTGACTCCCATAGTGGCAATGTTATGGTCAGGAAGATGTTTGTGTATGATTTTGTCGTATAGTGCATGTGATTTGAATTGTAGTTGTTCATTTAAGATGTTTGTATTGTCTTGTGTGGTGTGTTTATATATTGCATATTGTTCGAATGAGTTGAGGGTATGACCGTTGCGGTTAATGTCAACACATTCGAACAATATGAAATACACAAACACACCAGACAAGACAAAACAAACATCTTAACCGAATAACTACTAATCAAATCACATGCACTATACGACAAAATCATACACAAACATCTTCCTGACTAACATTGGCACTATGGGAGTCAGTTGCTGAAAATGGCTGCTTATTGCTCTCCAAAGAGGTAACTAACATTGCCTAATCACAATAGTGAGTGTCAAGTAAAAAAGTTAAGTAGTTTAAGTTCACAGATATTAAAATACTGTAATATTTTATAAGGATTGATTATTGTTATATGGAGAATATTATAATAGGGGGGGGGGGGAAGGCAATATTAGCCTTATAGATAATAATGCTATCAAGAAAAAATATTTCCTAGAGAATAGTTGGATTGATATTACGGTACATAATTATAAAGCTCTTTGTGTTCCCAGAAACTGCATTGCAATTGAAGTCCATTGTGCCATAAACATGAATGAAGATTTTGTAGTCATATTGTTCAGTATCTCTCCATTGGTCAAGGTCTTGTTCTTATAGTTCAAATACGATCGGAACATCTGTTTACAAGCTCTTTTGATGGCAAAAAGTATTTTTTCAAAGTGTTGTTAGTATATTTCTTGGACAAAACACCCTACCCTTTATTTGTTACTTGTTGAACAAAGCATATGAAAAATTATATGGATTCATCATTTAAAGCTTGATAAAATCATAAATTTGAGGGAAAATTGTAAGTGTTTAGTAGAGATGGCAGTTCTCGAGTTAAAAAATTGGAATAATTCAATTCTGAACATTTCTGAGATTTCGATAATTGTATAAAAAGTATTCAGATGATCATTTGAATGATTTAATGTTGCGAAAAGCATAAAGTGAGCACATATTCTTGAGAAATCACTCATTCTTATCATTTCGGTTAACTTCATTAGTGCGGTACAAGTTTGCAGGCACAAAAGACATATTGAATGAACACACAGCTACCATGCACATAGAGCAGTTCAAGGTTGCCAAACTTCTTAATTTGAACAGACCATTGCATGGCATACAAAACAGTGGTATTACCAGTGTCTTATGGATCTTTACTCCATGAACGCTTGTAATAGAAAGCCATTAACACGAAATCTGCTAGGGCTGTGTGGTGGGTGGATCAGATTGGTAAAAACTTACCAATTGGAATGTACGTTTCAATGGGTTCCCCATCATCATCATCATCATCATCATCATCATCATCATCATCATCATCTTACTCTACTGAGAAGTTTTCTTCTCTATCCACCAGATGTCCTCCTGGTTGGATGAATTTTGAAATGTGGTCCTTTGGGATGTCAAAATGTATAAGTCTATCTTTGTTTTTTTGGATGTATACTTTTTTCCAGACAGTTAACCAAATCAAATCAAATTCAGATGTAACTTGAAAATTTGTATCATTTCCTATGTTACATATTTCCATATTGATATTAACCAAATGTTCTGTTATATCTAAGTTATAGATCTATTGGCATTTGCAACTTCAATTGAGATGCTAGTTTTGCTGACTTGAGAAATAAATTCTCTAAGGCAGCCTCACAAAACTTAAATCTGGCATTTCTTGCTAGATTGTTTGTAATTTCTGTAAACACAACACTACTGGAGACACGTTAACTGCAGTCACTTAACTGCAGTTTAGCATTTTTAAAAGCTTCACAAAACCACTTCAACTCAAAAATAGATTGACCTATGACCTGAGCAGAAGCATTTGTGATCGCTGCCCTTGAGATTGCTTGGTAGAAGCTATAACTTTGAACTTTACTTTGTCCACCATCTGTTATTCCTTTGTAAATCTACTTTGAATACTCATCCAACTCATTTGCAATCAGAATATCAATATTAGGCCAGGTATTGAGTATTCCTGATACTAATGAAAATACTGTCACTACTGTTCAGTTTTATTACATTTATAATAGGATGACATACTGGTCTTTGGAATGCAGTTTCTGGTCTATAGTACAAATTTTTCACCGAGTGTAAAATGTACTGTTAATACCTATATATGGTAAATATTATGGTTTTGTTCCATGTTACTGTAGATAATAATAATATCCATAGTTCGTTTCACCTAGCAAAAAGCTCATTTGCTAGATGAAAACTATTGCAATCATATAGTTCCTTACATAGACTTATATTGCATTATATATATATACTTATACTGTATTTAATTTGCTAAATTTGTGTTGATATAAAAAACTTTCAATATAATATATGATGTATAAGTGCCTGAAGATTAATAGTATTATATAACATTAATATAAATATGATTAGAAAAATGTTTTTATGTAAAATGAGTATTGTTTAGTAATTTGTGAAGTGCAATACTTTGTTTTACTGTTACTTTTTTCAGAGTAAAAGACTAATTATTGCAAATATCATTTACTTTTTTATATAGCCTACACATGTTCCGCTTATAACAATGATAAAAGAAATACAGTTGGAATCGTTTATAATGACTTCGCTTGTAATGACGTATTGGCTATACTGGTAACACCTAAATCTAATGGTCCCATCTCTTTATTTAAAAAATTGCTCCCTAAATGGAATATTTTGTGTTGGTTCAGTCCTTTTTTTCCCCCCTGAGAAGATGGTCACTGCAACCATGTGAAGTCGAATTTAATTAATTCGACATTGGATAATTCGAATAAATACTCATTCCCCTTGAAATTCCTATATAAATGTATGTTAAAAAATTGCAATTCAATTTTTTTAAGCTTAATATGGATAAATCGAAGCCAAAATTTGTCTCATGTTAATTTTGTAAAGATTCCAAGAGTTCACTGCTTCCAGGAATTCCACAAGAATTCTCTATTTCGCTGAAGAACAATAGTCGCTAGCAGCCAGCAGGTACCGTACTAAAGTGTATTTTTAACCACCGTTATCTTCCTCTTGCTGAATGCGAAGTTCACCCCCTCTGCTACAGTCTTGGAGGGATTCAACACTTCTGTGAAAATTTTAGTGTTCATTCTATCCTCAAAGTCTGACTCTGTTTGAAAATGTCAAAGCATGGAGCATACACCAGTTCCTTTATTAAATTTAGGGTTACAGTTTTAGTGTGGAAAAAAATGGTTTCATTTAACATCCTAACAACAGGATGGCAGTCATTAAGGTAAGATTCACTATACGATAATTATTATTTATTGTAATGAGTTTATTTTTAACATTTTTACGGCATTTTCATTTAAAAAGTCACAGTTTTGGTTAATTCTATTTTTCCTAATTCCCCTTGGGGTTCAAATTGCTAAGAGTCCACTGTACTTGGATATGTTGCAGCTGTATGGTGTGCCTCAACTCCCTGGTGGAACAATTTTCCTGCAAGATTTGGCGCCACCACACTTTACTAACATTGAACACAGATTGTTATAAGAACAATTCCCTGCAAGATGTGGATCGGAAGAGATCACGGTACATCACATGGCCTGCCAGATCACCAGACCTAACACCACCTCATTTTTTCCTGTGTGGGTTTGTTAATGACCAGGTTTACAAGACACCAGTACATGATTGGCAGATTTACAAGAAAGAATTTGTGCTGCTGTCAATAATATCACACCACAGATGCTTTCTGTCACATGGGTCAAGATTGAATACCAGTTGGACATTTACCATGCCACTAATGGAAGCCTTATTGAGGTTTATGGAGCTTAAGGTAAAAATTCCCAGTTTTCACTCCGTGGTTTCATCTATAGATTCGTATTAGTTCAGAAGTTCTGTATAAATAGTAGCTACAGTGCATTTCACATAAAAGTTGGCCAATCATGCGGGTTTCTGCATTGCAGCAGCCACAGTTCTAACTCCCAAGCAATCGGGTGAAATATTTACATAAATAAAGCCATTAACGGTAGAATGATTCAGGATCCCACAATTACATTAAAAATTCAATGAAAATAACCACATACGTCATCATAAGAGATGTTTGAGATGTCCTGTTGCATCCACACAACACTGGCATCTTTTTAGGAAATCATCTTTCACGCGCATAAGTTTAGCTTCCGAGATAGAGTTCATTTGTCTTGTGATATTATCTTTAAGTTCTAATGTATGGGGATTTGACCTATACACTTAATTTTTCAATTTCTCCTAAATAATAGGCACGTACTGTTCGAAGAACTTAAAGACAATATCACAAGAGAAGTTAACTCTATTTCGGAAGTTGAACTTATGTGCGTGAAAGAAAATTTCCTAAAAAGGTGCCAGTGTTGTGTGGATGCAAGAGGACATTTTCAACATCTCTTGTGATGAGGTACATGGTTATTGAGTGCCAGAATGGTACTTTATGAGATTGTGTGGGGGACGGGAAAATGTCCATGTGTCTGTATGTGTGATAACTAGACTTCGGACTTTTAGGTCGTTAAAAATGCTGTTTTAGGTACCTAAAATAGGCTCTAAAAATTGGAAAATAGGTTCTAAAAATAGTAAAATAGTCTCTTATAAAATCGTTAAGTTGCCAATTTTCTGAAATATCTTAATTGCAATGCAGAAAATTATATTGATTGAAGTCACCATTAATCAATAATCATGATAAAACACAGATATAGACCTATGGTACACAGAATTATATAGACCTATTAGGCTACTAGGGCCTGTATTACTATATAACAGTGAAAGCCTAATCTCTGCCCCCAGAAGCTACGCACGATAGCATATTCAACCCCTTGTATCCCTCAGTGATTCAGAGATTTTTTTGAACTGAATGTGGGAGTCGGGAGAAAAACACTACTTTTTCTTGGGAATTGCAAGGAAATTTTCTACTGAAGACGAAACATTTCTTACTATTTAACCACGTCACAAATGTGTCAAGTACTGCACATTCCGAGATAAAAATTTAGTACGAACTGAAAATAAATGCTAAAATTTATAACAAAAAATAACTTATTTTGAACTTTAGAGGAAAAACAAGTAAAAAGGCAATATTAGTCTCTAACGTAAAAATAGGCTGTTTTAGGTCCTATAAAAGTATCAGTTTTAGGCATAGTCACTTATGAAACATGCATATACAAGTTTTCGTCCATATATCACTTAAGGATTAAAATAGGTTTTTACCTAAAATCCGAAGTCTAGTGATAACTCAAATACGCTTTATCGGATCTTCATGAAACTTTGTATGTACGCATTTATAACATCTGTGGGAAGAAGCCTATTGATATTGGACCAAATTGGTTAACCGGTACTGGAATAATGCCCAACATAGTGCCTATTTTGTGATAATATATTAAATATAATTTATCAAATGCAAATCAGTCCTCATGAGAACATGTTTAACGATGCTCATATATGTCTTTGGAAGTTGCAATACAGATAGCTTGCACAAATAACACTACCCACATATTCATTCACATATGCTTATCAAACTATACTTTTGTTCTTTTGTAAGTCCTGCTTAATGAATCGATCTGGAGCTTAAATCAGAAATTCTGTACCTCAGAGCCAAACGAGCGTAAGTGCCAAAAACTAAATTTTACAGGAGGAGCAAAAAACAAAATTATGAACAATAAAGGGGAATGGAGTTACAACTATTTGGCTCTCAATATCTTGGTTTCTAATGAAATTATGGATTTAATATTAATTGCTTCTATAGAGGTCAAGAAGTTAGTAAAGAATATGAAAAAAAAAACAAAAAAATATGAAATTTGGAGTTACGTTCCTTTGGCTCTGAGGTACAGAATTGATTTAAAAAGTAACTTATTTTCTGCATATCATAATTGCAATTAACACTGATTAAACAAAAGCATTCTGGTACTTTGTTAAATCAGTTTACCTGAATTTATTTTCATTGTAATTTTAACTGTAATTGTGAGAACCTGAATCAAAAGCAGAATACTCTGTATTCATGCGGAACTGTGACACGATGGAGATTTCAGTCGTTTACTGAACTATTTTCAGTACATCTTTTCTGCATGGTAATATTAATACAGTATAATTTATTTACGTTTATTTTAATTATATTATTAATTTAGTTATTGGGCAAATTTCATGGGTAACTGACAGTCAATAGCACTTTCCAAACTATTTCCATATGCCAAAGCAGAATACATTTTTAAATTTTTGAATAATCTGAGCATATTCTGCATATCCAAGGCATCACAATCATGCATTCAATAATCAAATTCTTTTCGGAACCCAAAGTAAACCTTATTATAAACAAAGACACTGGTACAACCTGTATGTTAATAAATCTTCAGTATTTACTATACAACTAAGAAGTGATAACATTGCTATTTTAATCATCTTACCTTGTCACAATAGATAATGCAATAAAATAATTAACACCTTGATAGCTGACTGATATGTCCCAATTTTACGTATCTTGATGAAGTCTTACGCCCATATAACAGTTTTTAATAGCATTTCTTTTTTAGAGGCACATATATTTAATTTGGGCCTATTGCTGAATTATTATTTATTTATTTATTGACCTTTGGACGATTTTTGGTTGCAATTGGTCACATTCATTTGTGCAATAAAGTACAACTATTTTTAGAAATTATTCTAGGCCAACAAGGGAACCATACAGGTTGTCATGTTGAAACCTACCCTTAAATTTTGCATATCGATAGGTCTACATTACAGATGCAAAAAATTAGCTGCTCATATAAACTCTCACCAAACAGTAAAAAATTGCATTTTCTTCGTGTGTGGTAAGAAAAAGACCATAAATGCCAATATCCATGTCACATCCCCAGATGATATCTAACCCAAATATAAAATGTTTTTATATTATTTTTGGTCTCAAGCTATGCTGTTCACATGTTAATGAAAATTGTGGTTTTTGATTCAGGGGATCTCAAAACTTGTATTAATGCCGAAGTCAAAATCAAATTTCAACGTAGAACACAACACCTTTTCTATCTATAGCAGTACCTATGATATGCGTAGAGAAAGTAAAAATCACTGCCTAACATTCTTGAAAGTTACATAAATATTTATTATTTCAGTATATATTTGTGAGGTGAAATGGGTTTTATGTTAGTATTTTTCCAAAGGACAGAAAGGTAAATTCAAATAAAAAGAAGTCTTGTTCTGAAATAAGCATTTACTTTATTTTAATTAAATATCGGTTTACCTTTCATAAATATACTTTAAGATCCATATAAAATGTAATGTTTTGCATTTTACAATTCAAAGTGTAGACAAACAATTATTTTCTTCCTATTTTATCTTAAACAGGGGAAACGGAGTGGTATTCTGGTGGCTGTAAGAAAATTTGCAAGAAGAATCAAATCACAGAACTAGGACACAAATCAAAAGCTACATATTGTCACTTTCGGAATTGGTATGTTGACTAATAAATTTATACAATAGAACTAATAACATTAGACTAACCTGTTGTTTCCTATGATTGGTTTGTTCAATCTATGGTAAGACTTGAAAGTCTACTAATAAAACATTTTATGTAGTCAAGCAGTATACTATACGTATTAAACGAGTAAGTTGACATATACTAGTAATACTTTTAGAACTTTACCTTCATTTGCAATACATGTTTCATGAACACTGATCACATCTTCAGCTGCTAGACAACTGGTAAATCTATATTAAATTATATTGCAAGTTAACACAGTTATAATATAACATAATAATTACATAATGAGTTTAAATTAACACTGAACTTCACTTTTGGTATACCGTAGTTTACCTGTACTAGTTTTAGTACCAAATGCTACCATTCTCAACTGCTGTGGCACCCTCCTGCAGATGTGGAACATATTTTGACATGAGGTCACCATTGGTCGGAATGCAGGACATGAAGTTGGTGTGTACATGGTCACAGGGAGCTTTCGGTATGGGAGAGGATTTTTATTCACAGGAAGGGGAACCAACTGCACTGCAAATTACGATAAATAGTGAAGTCAATAAAATGTTATAGCCTGTGTCAACTTACTTGTTTAATACCTATAGGCCTAACTAATAAATGAAAATATATTTTCACGTCCTGTTATTTAATCTTTTATATTGTAAATTAGTCTTCTACCCTGGTCAGTAAAATCTAAAAAAAAAAACAACACAGTAATCAGAAAGTATTGTCCTGTTATTTCATGGGATTTCAAAGCTGCAGAAGTGCTACAAAGGAAAAGTTAGTGGGTCTCATTTTTCTTTCTTTGAATATTTTTGAGGATGCAAATTTGTTTCATAAGATTAGCTTTATTTTTCCTTTGTATCTGTATAAGCATATATAACTTTTTCTATAAAGGTAAATCCAATAAAAGAATTAACATTTATTTTGTGTTTTGATATAACATTTTTGCCTGTTTATATGTGCTTTGAGTTCATGATACAAGGATGAATAATGCAGTCTAATGAGTGTACCTAACATAGGGTGTCCGTATGTTTAGCACATATAAAAACGGGACTTTTTTTTTTGTAAAAAGAAACCTGGGACAATTGAGGGAAAAAAGGGACAAAAATTTAATTCACAAAATTTAGGGAATATTTACAGTTTACTTTGTCTCATGCATACAAATGACTTCATAAAATTTCTTGTGCAGACTGGTGTAGATAATTTATTCCACAGAACTATATGCCTCATTGTCACTGTACATTTCACTTTCTTATAATTTATCATAAAAGTCAGCATATGTTACTCCATTCAAGTATGCTCTGACAATGACCTTCACTATTGTAATTTTTATTAAAGTAGCGTGAAACACACTGATCAATCACAAAAAAGCAGGACATTTGAGTGTCCCCATTGAGTGTGGGACATTTTGTAAAAAAAATGGGATGAATGGACACAACCTACTATTTAGTGTTGTATTACGAAAATTATTCACATCCATCATTAACATTTAACCTGTTCCAAGTATTTATTTTTATTCTGGCTATACCAGTACTAATAATAATTAAAATCATCCAAGGACACTGCAGATTTCTATGGTGGTCACAAAATATTGACCCTCCCACCGGTAATTAGTGAAATTAAAATAATCTGATTTGTCAGGGTTAACAAGTCTTACCATTGAAGAAACCAACCAAGTTAATGCATTATTTCTACATCGCTTTTGCAGATTTATTGAATGAGGAATTTTTGCATATCTTATCTTGAACGACAAAAGGAATTAAAAAGGAAAAGCATAGTTAAAGCTAGATAATTTCCACCAGTCTGCAGCACCTCTTGCATCTTCTGAACTGGCTTGACGCTGGATCACAATATGAACAGGATGTAAGTGAAGCTCTCAATACAGTAATTGACAGTCTTGACATTGATTAAATTCCATAAGCTATCACTGTCCAAGCTCCTTACAAGTCAATGCTGGAAGAACTTTATGTATATGACAGCACCCAAGATAGCTAGCTCCAGCAAGATTATAACAATGAGAATTATTTTATTTGTGATGACATTCAAAGTCATGCGACGAAGAAGTTTGTGTGTCTCTGACAACTCGTAATCTGTATCAGCCAGTCTCCGTTTGCTGCGTAACAATGTTTCTCTCTGAGCACTTAATTCTGATACAACTTCTTCTCCTAACTGTTCTGTTTCAACAGCAGTCCGTTGTGACCGTGCCAGACTTTCCGCAGTACGTTCTAGGGTTTCACGCCCCTCAAGAGCTGTTCGTCTGGCTTGTTCCTCCCACATTGTTCAAAAAACTAACCTCTACAGACACAACTTAATTTGATTATTTCAAGTACTGCTTTTCTTCCACTGCGCCATAAAGCAACTTACAGACTTTGATATTGTGGATTTTATATTATGCTGTGTGCAATATTAGTTAAATAAGACTAGAAGGAAACTAATATCACCTTAGTCCCATAACGTACCCGATATTATTTACAAGATTAAAGATTCAAAGCAGCCAACAAAATCTCATCAAATTTTTCTTAACTGTAAGAAATCGTCCAGCAAATACAACCGTTACGCTTGACAAATTACTTCTTCTTCTTCCGTCCTTATTTATAGACGCTACTGATGACAAATTACTCAATGCAGAAGGAAAACTTTTTGTTATATTGTTTATAAGACTTCAACTTTTAATAACTAATCGTAAATAGAAATAAAAAGAAAAAAAAATCCTTTGAATAATGTTGGCGTTACTGCAATTTCATGTCAGTGTTTTGTTCGAAGTTCCGTGGGTTCCTGGTTCCTACTTCTCTTTCTTTCGATTTGTACAGTGGCGGGTGGCGGATGTTTTAAGTGTTTCGTGATATGTTTGAATAATTGCTGGATTTACGGTCGCCGGACGTAGATATAGAGGTAAGTGGGAATACAAGTTATGCGAATTACCAATTGACGTTCGTATTACTATTTGTGACATAGTGATCACTTAAAATTAGATCGATGGGACAGTGGGTTAGAATTGGCATTCTTATTGGCAATAGCCTTCATTAACTTAACTTTGTTTTTAATTAGTTTAGTTAGAATGTTTTTATCTGTAATTGTATCGGTTCTATAGCCTACTTGCGAAAGTTCAAAATTGTGGTTAGTTCACCATCGGTCAGAAGTTCTTCCTCATTGGGCCGACTCAAATGATTTTCCAACCCAGGTAAGATTGCTGAATTTAAAAAGTGAAAATTCTGAACATGTCATTTTCATCTTTAAAATTTACCAGAGGAAAAGAAAGGGCTAAAAACATCAGTTAACTTCCTTATAGCATTCCATTCCATTTCTTCACCGTAGTCATAAAGACTAGGGAGTCGTCAATGTATGTAAAATATTTTTTTCTGTAGTTTAAGCAGTTTTATTTGCATTGGAGTGGTCGTCGATAAATTCTGTTATTTAGTAGTATGCTTTTAGTAATAGGTAAGGTTATAGTAGGCCTATATAGGCTATATTTAAGACTACCCTGGGGAAAATTCAAATATAAGTCGCATCTTCGGATGATTGTATCCCGCCCACACCACCCTCACCGATGCAGTTTCTTTTATACCACGATCTAGCAAATTCTTCTGTCCTCATATTATGAAGAAACTCGTGATTGGACATTGGAGGTGTGACGTGGATACAAGGCACTTGCGACAATATACAAGGACAGTGGGTACAAGGCACGGGAAAAAATAGTTTTATGTTGCACACTAGGCTCCTCCCACCAACTCTCTAATGGGACCCGCCTCGAAAGGCGGGGTTTAGGGTTTCTTCGCAGAAGAGATTCAATGTGAGAATTAATAAACCTCGCGCTATTCAGTATATTGGTCCTAAACTAACATAACATTGCTAACCTAATGAAACCTGTCACTGACCTAGAATTTACCTATCATTATTTAACTAAATGCAGAAGCTTTTTACCCTTCCACACTTTTCATAAAACATCGTTACAACTGTCAAGGAAGCCATGGTACAATAGTGAGGTGCGTGTGCAGGCTCGGAAGTGAGGGGAAGGAACCGGTGGGCAGATCTTGCCTGGTGTGCGGCATTAATCTATCTTTTACCAATAGGGGTTTTATTTTGTGTTGCCATCTTAATTTAACATGCTTCATATGTATATGACAAAATGCTACAACAGTGAGCTGCAGTATCGGCACTGAGCAAGTACATAGCCCTGATAGGAGATGTAGGGGAAGCAAGCAGTAGCATGCACATTGGCTCGGAAGCGAGGATCAGCAGGGGAAACGAGCAGGTGGAGCTTCGCCAGTGCGCAGCATAAATCTATCTTTCGCCCAAGGCACTTGTGACAATATACAAGGACAGTTGGTCACTGCTTCCCTCAGAAACAGAATACATCACACAGTACATGCAAATGTGATTATCGAATAATCGGAGTTTAAAGGGCAAGTTATATTTGAATTTTGCTCAACCCTGAAAAATACTGATACTTAAAATCATGCTTGAATCATAGATTTGTTGAAGAAATTTTTTATTTTTAAGTTAGGCTGTTGAAACTTCATACCCGATAAATTGAAAGGAAGAAAAGTGTCTTAACCATTGTCATATCTCCCTCAATAGTGATCAATATCCAGTTTATTTTCATTCTTGTGTCCAAACTTTAGCATTGTGTATTAAAATAGTTGAATTAATATACTTTCCGTAATGTTTAAAAACTTCATTGTCCTATAAGGGTGACTATTTTACACGTGATAAATATTCCACCTTGAACCCTTATACACTTACAGATTACTGGAGATACGAATGCTATGACCATTAAAAGTACGCTATAATTAATATTACAGAAATATTTTAATATGTTCTGTTAACAGCATACAATACAAACATATTTTTACATCATATTATAAAAACACAGACTAAAATATAATTATAAATTATGATTTGACAGATTTTAAAATGAGACAACAATATCCCAAGTCTATGATAAAAACATTAATATTATTGCGATAAAATGGCTAAAAACAGCTATTATGTTTTTTATATGAGATAACAATATAATTATAAATTATGATTTGACAGATTTTAAAATGAGACAACAATATCCCAAGTTTATGATAAAAACATTAATATTATTGCGATAAAATGACTAAAAACAGCTATTATGTTTTTTATTGAGATAACAATATCTCAAGTCAACGATTAAAAAACATTAATTATATTATAATACCATTGCTAAAAACAGCTATTATACATAAAAATTATTAGATCGTGTGTGAATATTTATTGAACAGTTTTAAGTCGACGAGAAACCTTTTTAGCTGGATGCTTCTGTCTATGTTCTTTATCGTACAACACTGAATGTTTTGTTACTTACTTTTTTAATCTTCTTATTTTGGAGAAATTCTTAGCTCTGATGTTTATTCACTTATGTTTGTGTGCTGTGTGTATTGTGATCTTACACTCACATTCTTCTGTGGAATTTGCAAGCGTATCTCCCAGTTGTCTTTATGAAGGATGCATTTCGACTATTCAGTCATCAGCTTAGAAGTAAACATTGAATTAGCTAACCAGGCTAAAATTATCAATAAGTTTACGAATACCAAAAGGAAACTTTTGAAGACCATAGCTAACATAAAATTCAATAAAACATGTAAACAGCATCACATAACACCCAAGTATATACACATTAAAACCAATACAAGAAATCAAACAGCGTTTGACACCATTTCGAAAGCTAAAAAATTATGGCTAGATAAAGAAATTAAATTTCTATACAAAAAGAAAACCACATTGAACTTACAGACTTATAACCTACACCTAGAAGCCAGCAAAATATTTAGTAATGTATGGGTAGACATCTCCAGTGAAATAGATATGAAGTTGAATGCTGAAATGGAAAACAAATATAAAACAATGGAAAAGAAAATCCACAAACTCATAAAAGAAAGAGAAGACACTAACATACACAAACATACCATACATAATTTAGGAAATAATGAAATTAAGTTTCACTCTAGGGTCCTTAACCTGACAAATGTTGAATTCAATCAAGAAGAAATGGAAACAATAGAACTTGGTTACAAATTCAACTTTATAAATGACAAAGATAAAGTTCTAGAAACAAATATAGTAGATACAGAGACAGCCATTTCAAAACTACCTCTAGAAAAACAAGACACAATGAGACAGAAAATAGCCAAAATTATCCAAACGAAACACAATAATAGTATCTTACATAATAACAGTAAACCAACACTAAAAGTCATCAAAAACATCAACACCAAACTAAAAGATAATGAAATACAACACACTAAAGCAGATAAAGGCAACACTGTAGTACTTATAAACAAAAAAGAATATAATGAAAAAACAATACAATTTATACAAGACAATAATACATCGAAAGTTAATGTTGATCCAACAGACAAGTTTCAACAAAAAATAAAGAAAGTTATGAAAGAAGCAGTTCTTATACTATCCGACCAAGAGATCAAACATAACACACAAATGAATCCAAAAGCCCCAAATTTAAGGACACAAGTAAAAACACATAAACCTGGCTATCCAATAAGACCAGTTGTCAATTACATACAAGCCCCATCCTATAAAATATCCAGGACAATAGGAAAAATCTTAAAGAACCAACTACAATTACAAAATGAATACAGTCTGAAGAATTCCATACAATTAGTCAATATGATTAAAGATTATAGAATAGATAACCAAGAAGTTCTACTGTCCTTAGATATAAAGAACTTATACACCAATATTCCTATTGTAGAAACCTTACGTATAATATAAAATAACCTACATAAAAACAAAGAAAATCCAATAATAATTCAACAAATAATGAAAGTTACCGAAACTATCCTCGAACAAAATTATTTTACGTTTAATGACGAAATTTACCTTCAAAGAGACGGGATGCCTATGGGATCTCCGCTCTCTAGTATAATAGCTGAGATTTTTCTACAAAATCTAGAAAATGACAAAATCAAACAAATCATTAATAAATACAACATAAAACTCTACAAAAGATATGTCGACGACACGCTACTTATTTGCAAGAAAGAACATGTTAATGAAATAGTCAATGAGTTTAACAAGGTTCATAGCAATCTTGAGTTCACTTTCGAACTTGAACATCAAAATAGTTTAAATTTTCTGGATTTGAAATTGAAAAAGGAGAACAATAGAATAAACTTCAGCATTTTTAGGAAGGATACATACACTGACACAGTAATTCATAACAATTCTAACCACCCGTTTTCACAGAAAATGTCAGCTTTCAATTTATCGACTTCTAAATATCCCTATGAACAGGAAAAACTACAACCAAGAGTTAAAAACCATATTACAAATAGCCAATAACAATGGTTATAATAATAACACAATTTTCAACCTAATCAAGAAACAAAAAGATAAAAAAGTGAAAAAACAAAATAAAATCACAACATTGATTCCCCTTAACAAAACAAATGGCAATAAAACAATCACATTCACGTACACTGATTATCACGGGGGTGAAAGTAACATTGAAAGAATAGCAACAGCTCATTAGTTCACTGCCCGACCGGTTTGGTGCACTGTGATCGCTGTTGCCATGGCGGCAGGTTTGTTTCGAAACATATGACAGCAATATACGAAAAGGCGTAATATCTGGTTTTTTTTTCTGCAACGATCTGTATGCATTAGTGTTTGGAAAAGGAGGAGATATAATTAACAAAGATGTCAAGTAGCGAAGGTAAGTTAAAATACATTAACTACTTAAAACAATCCTGAATTAATATTTATTCCATGTTCTACGAATTATTAAGATTAATGTTTCGTATTCTTTGTTTCAGAAACGAGTGAAATATCCCTGTAAGTTCCCTGGCTGCAGAAGTAAATACTTCAGTATGAAATCCAACGTGAACTACAAAAACAAACATTTCTACAGGTTTCCGAAAAAATCAAACGTGAACCAGCTGAAACATCAGTGCAATTTAGATGATAATGTGAATTGTGTTAATTATTTCATGTGTGAAGACCACTTCCTAGAGAAAGATTTCGTTAACCATACTAGACAAGTTATCCCAAAGCAGCTTGCGACTCGTGATTTACAGAGACCCAATCCCTGTGAATTCCCAATCAAATGTGGGAAGTGATCTCAAGCCTCGCCTAGTTTTTGTGAAAATAGAAAGTAAATTCATACTTCTGTGTATGACTGAGGTAAAAGAAATTCAAGTGACAGGAAGCTACTAATATTTATGGTAATGCAATATTTTTAAAATAAGTTTTTATAAATATAATTCATTAATCAAGGGTGTTTGTTTTTATTTATAAAGTCATCTAAAGTAATACATATTTCAGCAATCACCGAGATATGTATGTTGTGAGTAGCAGAGATTCTAGAAGGTATTCTACACTACGGTTTTTATAAGATCTGACGCATATTGTTTGCAAATTATTATTTTTTCTTATTTAAGGTGTTCATCGTTTAGTGCGCATTTTGTGTTCAATGCTTTTAAAAGATAATTGTTTGTATGACTATAGCCTGATGGTATTAGTGGGCTATGGTCATTAGTGGGCTATGGTTTTACAGAATTTGGAATGCATTTTCATACATGTGTTCTGGCACGCAAATTTTTCATTCTTACAGCTTAACTGCCCGACCCGTTGGAGCGCTGTAATCACTTTTTGTTTCCGAGTTTTGACATGCGCTGTTCACTTCTAATAATAATATTGGTGTTCTGTGCTGATTATAGAATACACAGAATCACGAATCACTTTAAAAAAGACTTTAAAGTTGCATTTAGAACAAATAACAACATCAAAACTAAATTATACAATACTAGTATACAAAAAACAGAAGAATTTGCAAAAAATGGAATATATAAGTTGGAGTGTAATGACTGTAAAAAGGTATACATAGGCCAGACGGGGAGACAATTTAGGCAAAGATTCAAAGAACATCAAGCCGACTATAAACACATGAAAAGGAAATCAGCATATGCGAAACACTTGCTAGATGAAAAACATACAACTACACCCATAGAACAGGCAATGTCAATATTACATATAGAAAAGAAAGGAAAAAAACTAGACACACTCGAAAATTTAGAAATTTACAAACACAGGAAGGAGATAATCAATGATGACATCATACAACATAACCCCCTCTATGATATACTAGTGAACACACCCACACCTAATAAATAGACAAACACACCTCCGTTCACGTCAGTACAACACAAATAGCAGAGCTATTAGTACTCAATCCAGGTAAGATACCTCAAAATAATATGTTAGCTTATATCTGATTTACAGTAACCTAATTCGTTCTTATTTACTTCTAAGCTGATGATGACTGAATAGTCGAAATGCATCCTTCATAAAGACAACTGGGAGATACGCTTGCAAATTCCACAGAAAAATGTGAGTGTAAGATCACAATACACACAGCACACAAACATAAGTGAATAAACATCAGAGCTAAGAATTTCTCCAAAATAAGAAGATTAAAAAAGTGAGTAACAAAACATTCAGTGTTGTACGATAAAGAACATAGACAGAAGCATCCAGCTAAAAAGGTTTCTCGTCGACTTAAAACTGTTCAATAAATATTCACACACGATCTAATAATTTTTATGTATAATAGCTGTTTTTAGCAATGGTATTATAATATAATTAATGTTTTTTAATCGTTGACTTGAGATATTGTTATCTCATATAAAAAACATAATAGCTGTTTTTAGTCATTTTATCGCAATAATATTAATGTTTTTATCATAGACTTGGGATATTGTTGTCTCATTTTAAAATCTGTCAAATCATAATTTATAATTATATTGTTATCTCATATAAAAAACATAATAGCTGTTTTTAGCCATTTTATCGCAATAATATTAATGTTTTTATCATAGACTTGGGATATTGTTGTCTCATTTTAAAATCTGTCAAATCATAATTTATAATTATATTTTAGTCTCTGTTTTTATAATATGATGTAAAAATATGTTTGTATTGTATGCTGTTAACAGAACATATTAAAATATTTCTGTAATATTAATTATAGCGTACTTTCAATGGTCATAGCATTCGTATCTCCAGTAATCTGTAAGTGTATAAGGGTTCAAGGGTGGAATATTTATCACGTGTAAAATACTTTCCGTAACTCACTTTATTTTCCTTGGTAAACTTCTGGATGGCCATTTTGCAGGTGGTGTTCCTGCATCATCAGCAGAGTACCGGTGATGCAGAAAGTATTTTAATTCAACTATCCAGTTTATTTCTATTTTTGTGTCCATAACAAATTCATAATTTAAAAAAATACATCCATGGAGGCATTCGCCCCAGGAAGAGAAAAGCAAATTCTACTACAGACGAAAATGCTGAAACATTTCAGCCTTGCTCCTGAGATTTATTAAAAATTTGTATTAACTCATCTTCCTTGTGAATGCAATTCAGTCAATTCATCACCTGAACTGCAATTCTTGTTATTTGGATTGTAGCCTATTACTTTTTCTACGAGTTTATACTAATCTAGTTATCAGTAATGTTCATTGTCTATATAGGAACGGCTAAATTGTTTAAAATAATAGCCAATGATGATTTAACTGCTGCCCATATAAGCCTTATGTCTTTTCAGGCTAATTATAGCCAGGGTAAGGGTGCAAGATTGTGAACTAGAGATTTTGATATTCACTTTCTGATCAACCAGTGGCTGCCTCTGATCATGTTGCAGTGTTGCACAATGACCTTTTTTTTTTTTTAAAGAATATTTAGATTTTTTCTTACTTTATACTCTTATTGAACTACTTCCAAATTTTGTTTGTGATAGGTTTTTATTGACTGAAAACATGCCTCAAATAATATTTAACAATTTTAAATCATTTAAACATGTAAATGCACATTGGTTGTCTCAATCCTGTTGCAACGATTTCCTACTTCATCCTGCGGGCAAGCAGCACATGCAAAATGCTGGACTTTGTAGTAACATTCCTTGCTTTTCAGGTTTTGGTTGTTGCATGCAATTTTAAGTAATAAGGTATGATTCTTGCTCTGAAGCACATGAACTTCTCTAAGTCGTGTTGGCTCCTAAGTGCTACGTGCAAACAAGATTTTCCTTCTCCAAGAGCATAGACCCTCACAGGGATGCCAATTGCCAATGTACCGGTAGTCACTTTATGGTGAGATCTATGTTGCTATTTTGTCTATTAGACAAAACTCCTTTGCTCTACATCCCTGGAGGGATAGGCCTACCATAGACAGCAGGAGTGCATGTGGTCAGCATGCCGACACCAAGGGCCGTGACCGGAGCCACTACTTCTCAATCAAGTAGCTCCTCAATTTGTATCACTAGGCTGAGTGGCCAGGGACTCTAACCACGAGACCACAAAGTCGGTCCTATTAGACACTATTATATATTTATATATTCTTAGCAATCTTGGCATTGTCTTCTTGCCAGTCCATTATGTATGTAATTCCCGTAAAACAGTGCAACACCCTGTTTCTACACCCATGATCCACCACTGGATCTAACTAACACATGTCATATTCCCAGTGAAATACTGGTTTTTTCATAGGCCTACTTATAATGTATGGAGTAATAACTCTTTTTTGTGGGAACATATTGTTCCACCTTTCTTTTTATCCAATGATGCACAGAGAGAAGTTCAACTGCTGTCATTCTTAGACCAAAAAAAATGACCAGACTCTTGATGCATGAATTTGTTTAAGTTCCGTTCAGCTGAGAGCCTGATACACCAGACTAAAATCAACACAGTGAGAACAAAACTAATGAGATCCAGGAACATATTTGCATATCGCTAAACAACAGTTTCAACTACCATACTATGTGTCACAGCTCCGTGGCAAAACTCTGATTTCGTATGCAGTTCCAGACCCTATATATTTTATTTTCAGTTTTTATTTTTATATCTCTGAAACTAATGCAATATTTTATCTTGTCAGTCAGTCATAATTAAATATGTGATCACATCAGAAAGTTAATAAAACTCGCTCTTTCCACTCTCCCACATGTCTCGCTGTGTACACGGATGAAAATCCTTTCTCATAATTGGTGGATGGCCATTCCTGGTGTACCAGTAAGATATGTGCTCAGTTCGTCTTTTATAGGTTACTAGCTTTAAAGGCCTGGCGTCGCCTGGGTTTTGAATTTTGTAATTCGAAATTAACTTATGAAGGACTTTCGATTTTCAAATTCTAGGTTCTTATATAGGTATTTAGAATTTGAAATAGGAAGAACGACTTATCACACTCAAACTATTCCCTCAGAAAACGCTTGATATAGTTTTTTATGGCTCATAGAGGATGTAGAATTTTCATCCCATCGCTTATACAGTACACGCAGCAAGCCTGGTAGGGGTTCAAATAAGAAGAAACAGAAATTCCGGTAACATAAAATTGTATTGTCTTTGCGAAATATTTATTTCTCACTCTCATGTTGCTATAAAACCGTTTTGGGGATGAAATTAAACAGAAATGCAATATCACTTTCATACTTCTCTCCCAAAACGTATTACCATACCGATCGTATTGTTTTTGCTATGTCCAGGGTAGAGAAAGTTATGTGACTGCATTATTTTCGTGGATTTCATTCTTTAATATTTATTTATAACATGAATTATATCGATAGCTTCTTTAATTTGTCAAATTCCCATTTCATTTATTTCCAAACTCATCTGAGACCACTGGCAACAATATGTTGTCATGTGAACTGTGATTTGGATTTCATAATTCTGTGTAAAAAGGTATTAAATATTCTCAAAAACATTTTATTTTTGGCATTTAAAATCAAAATGTTTGCAAAATCCTTTCTTAGTGAGCACTTACATTATGAAACAAAGGTACTGTCAAAATTCCAAGTCTCTACCTATTATAGTTGATTGTATGTCATTAAGTCAGTCAGTCAGTCAGGACAAAGCCTTTTATATATATATATGTATGTGTATATATATATAAATTTTAAGATATGATAGAGCTCTACAGGTAACAAAATTAGTTTTAAAACAAGATCATTCTTTATTAATGAATTCTTTACATTCATTCATGCACAGAAATCTGTTCACATGTTTCCAATAAAAACCCTTAAAGCCAGTTTCACACACTAAGAACGCAGCACATGTGTCCTTTCTCTGTGGAGGTTTGACGTTCTGGGAACACATTGAGCAAGCCAATCTCTCTGCGCACATATCTCAGTCATGCATTGACAGAATTTGAAACTGTTTGCACATGGATCAACCCAGATCCTCATTTCATGAGTGGAAATACTTTTTGTAGTGCTATCTGTAAATTTGAGGAGGGGAAAACAGCTTGCAATACAGAAGAAATTCTTGGTTTGCACCATAGACCAAAGTTCAGTTAAGTTCACACTCCAGATAATTATTTCCCTTTTCAATACATATGGGAGGGCAGTAAAAACTCATAAACCAGGTAAGCCTTCCATAAATCGGTTCCCTAACACATCACAGAGAGACATTTCATATATACGAAAAAAAAATACTGCCCAGGGGGAAAAAGCAAGGGACACAAAAAATACAAAGGAATGAAAGAACATAGGATGCATGCTAAGTTCTGCTAAGTGGGATTTTGCAGTCCAGCCTACTAAGTGGAATTTTCTATTCATACCTGATTCCAAGACAGTCCACACAATTGAAAACTTAAACATTTAGTATTAGTATTAGTATTAGCCCGTAACATCCCTATCGGGCAAGGGCCTCTTTCTATGAAAGGTAGCTGGGTTCTTGCAGACCCGGGTAGCTAGTCCGGGAGAGATCAGTCTTTGATAGTGTCCGAGTTGAGTTTTATAAGGTGTCTCCAGGTTTGACGGTCCTTGGCTTGCGTCGTCCATCGGTTACCAAAGGTGTGCCTGATGTCGTCTGACCAGCGTGTTTTCTGTCTTCCTATGTGCCTTTGACCTGTCCTGGGGTCCCATGAAGTTATTCTGTATGTCCATCTGGTGGGTTGTAGTCGCATGGTGTGCCCTGCCCATCTCCATTTTAGGCGGCTTGCTGTAGTTGCTGCGTCTCTCATACCTGTCCTCCTGCGTATTTCTTGATTGGGTATCCTATCTTTGAGTGTGATCCCTAACATTTTTCTCTCCATTTTCCTCTGACAGATTTCTATGGCTTGTCTGTGCTTCTTCGTTAAGCTCCATGTTTGTGCTCCATATATTAAAACCGGGAGTATGCACATGTTCATGACTTCGGCCTTTAGGTGAACCTTGTATGAATGATCTAGGAGGATGAATTTAAGGGACCAGAATTTTGCCCATGCTGCTGTGATGCGACGTGCTATTTCTTTGTCTGAGTTATTCTGGAATGAGAAAATCTGCCCCAAGTAGGTGGTTTCTTGGACATACTCAAGCGGTTCCTTGGTAGCTAGTGTGATGGCAACTTCGTTTCTGTTCGTCATTAGTTTGGTTTTTGCTGAATTCATGGTTAGACCTGCTGCTGCACTTAGGTTTTCCAGAGCGTTAATGTGTGATTGTAGTTCGATTGGTGTGGGGGCAAAAAGCACGATGTCGTCTGCAAATCTTAAGTGGGAAAGCTTTGTCCCATCTATGTTGACCCCGTAATCACCTTCTATTCCTCTGAATATACTCTCCAGTAAGCTTATAAAGAGTTTAGGTGACATTGGGTCCCCTTGACGCACCCCCCGTTGTAGCTTAAATTCTCTGCCTTGTTTATCAAGTTGAATTCTTGCCGTGATGTTGGAGTATAGTTTGGCTAGTACTCTTATGTACTTATCGTCTGTTCCTTGGTTCTTTAGGGCTGTTATTAGTGGTGCATGTTCAACTGTGTCAAATGCTTTCTTAAAATCTATAAAAGCCAGATAAAGATCCTGATTGAATTCCTGGGTTTTCTCTAAAAGCTGTTTGACTGTGTGTAAGTGGTCTGTAGTGGAGTAACCTGCACGGAATCCTGCCTGTTCCTCTGCCTGGTTTTCGTCCAGATTGCGGTTGATCCGTTTAGTGATGATCTTAGAGAATATTTTATATATGTTAGACATTAAGCTTATCGGGCGATAGTTGTTGATGTCTTCTTTATTCCCTTTTTTATGCAGCAGTATTATGTTATTGGATTGCCATTGCTTGGGGATATTCTCCGTCTTGAGGACTTCATTGAAAATATTTGTTAGATGTATTACTAGCTCTTCACCTCCCGCTTTTAGCTGTTCATTGGTGATGTTGTCTTGTCCTGGCGTTTTGCCTACCTTCACTTCCTTTATTGCTGCTCTAACCTCGCTCTTCAGTATTGTAGGGACGTCCTGCACTTCTTCTAGAGGAGTTGAGATGAATTGAGACAGTCCTTCGGTTGAAGTACCAAGTGTGCTCTGGTATAGTTGTTCGTAAAAGGCTGTGGCTGTCTCCACTATGTTCATTCTCGTAGTGACTTTCGTTCCATTGGTTGTTTGGACTTGTTTGATGAGTTTTTTGCCTTGTGTTAGCTCTTTCTTTATTTTCTACAAGTTACAAGGCAATTTATGTTATATCAGCGTGTGGCATTTAAATGCCGGTGGAGGGTGAACCCACACTTGGTTCTGCAGCATTTAAACGTCCAGCTTGAGGGTTATCCAAGATAATAATGTCACAGACACAGATTTAAACATCTTGAGCGGTCAATCTGAGTAGTTCATATGAGAGATTTAAATTTACTTAGTCTTCAAAACTGATGCCATAAAAATAATATCATTACCCTATGTATTTTAAATAATTTTTTCAATTTTTGTTTATATAAGCTACTAATTCTTTAAAAAAATAAGATAGGTCTATTACTTTTATTCCAAAGCTGTAAGTTACTTAAATTTGAATTTATATTTTGTTTATGATCCCCAGGGGAATTTCCAGTGTGATCTAATTAACGCTATCAGTGGTAAATATGAAATGGTAATTATTGGTACAGTCCTGTACATTTAAACAGGCTATCATTCTTCTACTGTCATGGTTAAAGACTAGTAGGCCTACCTCATTAAGAGGAAAGAGACGTTTTCATTTGCCACACCGATATTTTATTTTAAGTTAATGTGGCCAGTAATGTTATAGTAATCCCAGGGATTCAACTTAAACAGCCAACAAATTAAACCTAGGGCTTAATCTCCCCAGATAGTAAAAGTGTTAATAGTACACAGTACATAGTAATAAAAGGATACAGGGTTAGATACAACTGTGTCTTGACCAGCTGTTTTGAAAACAAGGTATGATGCATCATGTGGTGATTGCTAAATTTTTCTAGGGCTAAAAGAAGAATTTTGAGCAGGTAAAATAAAATCATTTTACCACATGTAACTTATCATATACTATTTTTTAGAAAGTCGTTAACATTTGTGAAATAATAATAAATATTATTTTAATGATTTATGCACCTTAGAGCCAGTCATCTTTGCAGCGCGCAGACAGCTGACAGCTGTTATTGATTTTTCTTGTACACTGCTGCCAACGTGAAATCACCTTTCACCCATCAAATATAACAACTTATGCAATCACCGTGAGAAACTTCACTTTAAAAAAAGCGTGTGAATTTTACAATTGTCAATTTTTATCAAACTGACTCCATTTAATAATCATACGCAAATATTTTTAACTAAATGAGTGTTTTAAATGTGATGGATACTAAAGTTGGTACCAATGGAGTGGCATAAAGATTTTATAGCACAAGTGCGATAATATGCAATTTTTACTTTGTATGTCTCGTGCTAGAAGTTCTGCTTTTAATTCAATCTGTCCAAGAAAACATTTCTTTAAAAAAAAAAAAAAGAGGAATCAAAAGTACCTTATCATACACCTTAGTATTTCTAGTTTAGGGTCTAAGTAGTGGTAGTAAAGTAGTAGTAGATCACCAGTGCAGGTAACAAAATTTTGCCACGTTTGAATTTTAAAATACTCCACTTGTATTATTTAGTGTCTAAAATGAGGATGTGTTAACATTTTTTGCACCAGTTAACAATAACATCAAATGCCATGCTTTGAGCAGAGTGAAATTTGCATGATTTAAGGTGTACGCTCTCCTATCCAATATCTCAGGTCTACTCGAGGGATGGAATCGCTTGCACAGGTTACTCGTTGATTCCTGAAAACCACAAGGAATACTATGAGAAGATATTCATTATAGTCCTTTCACATTCGCCGGAGGTTTCAAGGTCAAACGCAGCACACCTATGATACCCCCACTTACCGCACTCATATGACATCATACCCCTCCAATGCCAATCACATGACAAGCCAGTAGGGAGTTCCCCTTGGTGTCGTATGAGTGTGTGCGACAGCGCAGCTCCTCCGCGCAGAGGGAATACAGTGGGGGCATATTAGACGTGAGAAGTTGTGGCCTTGAAATCTCTGGCGAATGTGAAAGCACTATAGAAATTTTATATATACTAGTTGTATTCATAAACATGAAATTTCGTTAGCCTCTATGTAGCTTGTCCACTCAATTTTACATGTTACTGCTGATCTCCGTATGTACTACTGCCCAAGTTTATTATTTTCATTGTACCTGTAGCAAACTGGTTGTACTACAGGTAGGGAAGTATTGCGTTCGACCCTCAAATTCAAAATTGAGTTTCAGCATTAATCCTTTCAGAGCTGAATATAAATACTAATATGACTAATAAGTGAATTTGTCAGTGGTTTTTAAATTTGAAGTCAATGAGGAAAATCTTAGTAAAATAGCTAGTTACTATGATTGACACTTTTAAAACTTAGATAAAAAATTATCATATTTTACATAGAGTACATCTATTAATCTCATAAATCTGTTTTTGTTCTGTTCTTTGTGGTGCATTTATACGTCATTGCAGTGAAAAGGTTAAAATAGCCTAGTATCCCTAAATCCAAAAATGCCTTTTTAGGAATCCTGTCTTATGTGTATGGGTGTGTGTGTCGAGTGTTTTTGAACAGTCAGGGCTGGCTTGTCCATATGAGTGAACTAGGCAGCCGTTTAGGGCTGGAAATTTTTAGAAACATTTAGAGGCATCAAAATTTACATTAAAAAAAAAAGCTGAAATTTCCAACACAACAATGAAATTTAAAAAAGTTTTTCAGTTTCTCTTGACACTGTCAATCTCTGTGGCAAGTGCAGAAAGAAGTTTTTCGAAAGTAAAAGTAATTAAAACTTCTGTGTAGTTGAATGACCCAGGAAAGATTTTCCGGTCTTGCTACCATTTCCTTTGAAAATGAATTAACCAATCAAATGAATGTAAAAGATCTTGTCAAAGGGTTTGCCAAAATTAAAGAAACAAAAATCTTTGGATTTTTAAGGCATTTTTTTTTTTCAATTCCTGCCTCCTGAAGAAAAAACTTATGATGTGGTTTCTTATTTGTTTAATGTAAATATAAAACATTATAATCTTTTCAATGAAATGTATTTCTTTTATGTAGCCTCAATTCGGTCTAATAACAGCTTCATAAATACAAGCCTTCCTGAAATTAGGCCAGTTCAAATCAATTTTATTTAACTACTTGCCATGGTATAGAACATCGAATTCTATGTTTAATTGAAAGAAGAGGAAATTTAGGGAGCACCAAAATTATTTCTTGCCTAGGGTGCCAGAATACCTAGAGCTGGCTCTATGAACAGTATACGTCAAAATAGAAAATCACATCACATATCGGAACGAAGTTTTATATTTGGATTTGTAATCTTCATGGGATGTAACATGAAGCATGCAGTGACTATGAACAACAGAATTCCATATTTTTGCTCAAATTTGGAATTCAATATCTTTGCTATAATATTTTGAATTGATTTTATCCCTTTCTCTTTGCTTATGTTGGTCATCATCATTGTTTAAAATAACAGAATCGGAGAAAAATTATCACTACACAGAAATTAGTCCTAATTAATGTCTGTATACAGTGTACCATGAATGAATAATGATACCTTGTCTAAATCAAGTAGGCTAGATCAAGAAAAAGAATATTGATTCAAGCTTAAAGAAACACAAAGGAGGTAATGGTACTTACACAAATGAAGCTTGATAGAATGGAAGAGGTTGCATTAAAGCGATATCATCAGAATTGTCACATAGGATACGTGCGAGACTGGTCCTGCGCAACTGGTCCAATTGGGCTGTAACACGGAGATAAACAATATGAGAGTGTGAAATAACTGTAAAAATGTGACTTTTAATATTGAGGGTACCAAGTACTCACGTTGTGAAAATGATGATGGTTGCCCAGATTCTTCATAGAAGAACCTGTCTCCACGTCGCAGTCTAGCAAATTGATCTCCTACAAGACACACGAATGTTGGACCAAGTAAAGCTCCCTTCAGTGGTTTCTCTGCTACAGCACCAACGAATAAGTCCACTTCATCCACAGAGGGATACAGTGACCTTAATGTTGCCACACTCTGCAAATATAATAACAAAATTTGTAATATACAAGATGGAGAGGATGCAAATTATATTATGTGCAACCAACTAGCATTGGAATGTAGGAAGTGGGGGTTGAAAATAAATTCAAGCAATACAAAATATTTTCCTAATGACATAGACAATCAGTACATTGGTGGAAAGAAAATTCAGAAAGTGGATGCCTTTGTTCCCTTGGTTCAATATTAGAAAAGAATGGAACCTAAAACATTTAAAAAAAAAGTGATTGAAAGAAGGTAATAGGTATGCTCAATTCAATCTTGTGGAGTCAAATTATCATCAGCAATACTAAGAAGTTAATATTTAACCCCATACCGTAAAGCATTATGTTTTATGGAGCAGAAATGTTGATTATGAATAGTAGACATTTTGAAAATTTCTGGAGAATATCAGCTAGAAAATCATGTGTTGCCGATGTAATTGAGCAAAGGAGATTTACTTGGTATGGACATGTCAGAAGAATCAGAAATGTCCGGATCGCAAAGATTATTCAAGAATGGGAAATAGAGAGGTGCCGAACAAGATGATGACAATTGACTATATAGAAGGACATTGCCTACTGTTCAATGCAGAAGTTTGGCCTAGCACTAGAAGATGTGGAAAACAGGATTCGATGGAGAAGGGAAATAAAAAGATGAAATTGAATGTAAATATTATGCTTAAGCACGGGATAATTTTATACATAGATACTGATGTTGGGAAGATCACAGTGAAGTCACTAGATGGCATTCAGGAGCCGAGATTGGTTGTTGAGGGGAGCAGCATTCCCAACAAAATTTCAAATGTAGCTGAGGATGATCACAAGGGTGATCAAAACTATGTTGTCCTAAGGTAATAACTATAAAAGTGAAGTTTAAGTGTGTTACAAACTAGATAATTTGTTCGCAGGGAAAACCTCTGTATGAGGACTAGCCTGTAATATAGAGAGTAATAATTAATATCTTCTTAATGTTCTTTACTTATAGTCCAATTATGACAATGGCATATAACTAAGAACTTAAGAATGTTTCAATTATATACGTATGTAGAAAATTCAAATAACTTAAATAATATTTTAAAAATAAAAGATAACTGGTAGACTCGTCTGGAAAAAAAAAAACTACTGTTGGCCTTGGTGGAAAATTTGGCTAGGCACCGATTTTAGTTCCAAGTTTTTGGGTTTGATCCTGGCCCAGGTTGATGGCAATAATTATGTTGGTGCAAATGCCACAATTGCATCTTTGCAGATTTACATGCATGAGTAAAAAAACTCCTTTAGGAAAAATTCTAGCACATGGGCTAAGGTTAAGGGCCTTAATGGCAGTACACCATTATCGTAAAATACCTGGGTGATTCTTCAAATACGGGAAAATTTGGAGTCTGTAAAATCCAAATTTTTTATTTTGTTTAACAAATCTAAAAAAATTACTAAAATACTTCAGGGGTTACTTGATTATAATATGACACCAGCAGAGCTTAAATGTTTATATTTTTATTTATTTTTATTTTTTAATTCTTTTAAAGCCATGTGAATTACATCCGTGTATATGTGGGTGGCAGAAGGCCACATTAATGACTAACTTTGGCAACCATATGCTTTTCTTTATGTGGTTTCATATTTTTCTCAGTGTGCTTCAGTTGATTTTGCACCAAATTTGCAAATTTGTGTGCATACTCCGGAATTAATGTAATTTTAACTAGACTGCGTTTTTATGGTTTTTTTTTGGGGGGGGGGGAGAATCAAGCAGAAATTCACTTAATCAGTTTTAAGATTTTAAGTACAGGTCACAGACACAATAGTACCCTACATTTATCATCTACATGACTTGAGAGTCATCCACACACCCCTTCATAAGGCATGTGGATGACAAAAAAGGAGTTTTAGTGGTCTCAGCAAGCCATTTCTAAACCTCTGTAGGCTCAATTTCAGTCAGGTACTTTGAATTGGAAGGTTTATCATAAATAATTAAGGAATCGCGCACAATGTGCATTATCTTAACCTAAGACTTAACCTACCCAGTCCTGATAGTGCATAATCAAAATTAATTAATATTCACTTTCTACCTACTTTCTAGAAGCCATGTTAATGACAGGGAATAAAAACGCTTTCCTTGAAAATGATGCAAAGTCCTTTGTTAATCCCAAACTGTTTGTAAGCAAGCAAAATTCAACCTTACAATTCAACCACAAGCTGCCCTGTTGGGTTTCTAACACTGTTGCCAGTTATACAAATTTCTCATTTCTGCAGAAAAAATTCCATTCTTTTCAGCCATGTGGATGACCAAAAACCCTTGGGACATTCTTTATGTTCATTAGGTGGGGTGACAATTTTATTTCATTTTATTTTTTAGGGGTTAATATTCTTCACACATTCATACTCATTGACAGGAAAAAAGTTGAAAAGGAAATAACATTTTGTTTTGTGGAAAAATGCATTAGAATATACAAAACCGAGGTTTGGGACAGGGCATGTGGATGACATTTCATTGAATTAAATTCGATTTTGGAATATCAGAATTTAAACTTAGTGACATTTCAAAGTGATAGTTGTAGTTTGGAAGTAGTAGAAACAAACTTTTATTTTAATTTTTTTTAAAAGTTGAATTTGAAGGGAAATATCACTCCGGAACACAAATTTTCCCGTATTTGAAGAATCACCTACCTAGTTTCTGCACATGCATTCCCAAAGCGAGAATTCATGATTCTGATTTTCAACCTTCTGTTCCGTGTGTTCTCACGGGCAGTTTATGTACGGTACTATAAGAAAAGTTTGCAGGCTCTACCATGAATTGTTGTCAGAGAAATGCACAGTAACCACAACTCCTATTTATATGTGCCTGACTCCTCCCTTCAATAACCTTGCGCCTGACTTATAAGCATAGGCATAATGACTATGCATATTGTGTGTATAATATGTTAAAAAGGAAATAACCGTTCCAAAAGTGCAAAATCATGGATAAGTTATAGATTGGACATGTGCAGTACAGCAAATTCTCAAGCAGTCGTGGGTTTGCTTTGGAAACAAACCTTATGTTTCTTGACTTGACCAAGTTGGAGGGTGGGTCTCAGTTTCTGCTTGCCAAAACAAAAGCAACGTTGCAATATTCTCTCCTCAATCTTAACACTGGCTTCAGTTCTTCCTATGGTCTAACCATTCCACACATATTTTGTTCGCTGTTTTATAGTAGTTTGTGATGTTTAACATTGTGCTTATAATTAGCTTTGATTTAATATTATGGAGGTCTTACTGGAGTAATGCGAACTTCAGTGAACAGAACTCTCCTTTTTCCCAGAATTGCCAATTATTTAAAAGTAATTATACTTTAAACCATTTAACTGATCTCTACCAAATTTTGCATACACATTGGGGACATGGGAGACTATGTTAATAAGCAAAATAGTAATGAGATGTGTAATTAAAGAATACTCATAAATCAGTGTGCTATTTGTTAACATTATGTTGCTAGCCAGGCAAAACTTGTCTTTTTTTAATTTGTTGTCAAGGAGACTGTGCTAGATAATCAGTTAATTAGAGAATTTCATTTCCAATTTATTTTCCTGAGTTCTACCTCCCTCTTGTATGGAGCCCATGCCACCCGGGCCTTACAAGACCGCGACCTGATGGGGATAAGGACATGAAGCACTTCCCCGGATGAGCGATCAGCTCAATGCTAGGACCACTTCCGAGACATAGGATGAGACACACCAGTTGCACACATTCTCATGCCAAACAAGACATGGATGGGATGAAGATGATAATGATGCCAGATGATATCTAGGGACCACAAGGCTCTACATTTTCCTCACATGTGAGGAAATACCTCCACCAAGGAAACTTGTCCCTACCAGGAATCGAACCGGGCTTGCTGCATGCGGAGAGCATCCCCTAGACCTCAGTGGTGGACTCCTTTCTGGTTTATTTATTGTATTAGACAAATTTAACAATTATTCTGATTTACCTGAAGAAATCGGAAGTAGTGAATTCCAATAATTCCAAGATTCTGGGGGTAGAAATATGGGGCAATCGAACTATGCAAACAAGCAAAGTGTGGTTTCGTGAATACTTATCTACATCTTACATATTACTGCACAATAATTTTGGGAACCCAGCACAAAAATTACTAAATTAGTGTGCCTCACAGTACTCTATATGACATAAATGTCTTTCAGAGAGGTCGACCAATAAGGATAATTATCAATCTTAGGAGAAAGATTTCATCCAGCACTGTGATTCACACTCTGGCTAGTTCAGTTGGCAGAGCATCGGCACATAAAGCTGAAGGTCATGGGTTCAAATCCCAGTGTCAGAGAAATTTATGTAAAAAAATATTCTCATATAATGTTCAACAGAAACAATATTCGTGAGTACATATCTAACCTTTATTTTGGTTACCAGAGGTTTTTCTGTATTACCAAAATTAGTTAGATAAATTTAAAAGGAGCATAATAAAATAATATTCTTGTACATTACCTGTGGATCCATCGTCTCTCTTAAGCTTTCCCATGACCTTGCTCTTGGCAAGCCACAGACTTCTCTCCAGTCGTTGTAAGGGGGAAGCCCATGGTCCCTGCCTCGTTGGATGTTAAGAGCCACAAGATCGAGCCCAGTTTCAAGACCTCCTTGGAAGAGATGGTCTGTGAGTTGCTTAGAGAAGAACCGATCGAAATGCTGACAAGGCTGTGTTGACAGCCCACGAATGAAATTATCCATAACACCATCCTCATACAGCTTGAAAGGTTCAAAGTGAAACTGACTAAGCTCAAGGTTCTCACGCACAATTCCAAATCGTGAATAGCCCTGCATGTGGCTCTGGATAAGACTGTGTCCAAATCGAAATGCAGCTGTGGCAAACACATTTGTAATGGATGGGTTGAGAGTGTTGTCATATATTTGGGTGTAACCACTGTCACGGGGAGTAAGTTGGAACTTGTCCATGTAATCACGTCCTAGGACAAGAGGTAAGAATTCATTATATGTGATGTGTTGAATTTCTGCCACTACAATGCGACGTGCCTCTTGGAAGAGTATTTCATCGTTCCAATTGGGATTAAGCCTTGCTAGTTCTCCTGCTACTCGGTTGTGCTCTCGCATCCAAATTGTGTGCATCACAGCCAACTCCACTTGTTCATTCACACGACTGTCACCTGCCTTGAAGCAGGAAAGTTGTTCCGACTCATCGGTACATTCTCCCCTGTTTTCTGGGAGTAGCTGTCTACCATTTACATTCTGGATACGCAGACGCCCAGCTCTTCCTTCTCGCAGTTCCCTTTGAGAATTTAAATTTGGGCCATAGATCATGGAGCCATCCAGGAAACCAGTGATCTGGTTCATTTGTTCTCTTGGTCCAAAATTACATTCCGGTCGGGGAGCAGGGAGAGATCTCACAAACTCCATACACCGTTCTCTGAACCTGGAGAAAATATGATCATTATCTGGAAGAGGAATGGGAAAGCAGTCTGGATGGCGTAATTCTGGTCTGATGATGTCACCGTCCCTGCAGCAAGACAGTCCGCTACCACTCTGTCCCCGACTAATGGGGGTATGTGTAAGATCATGATCGAGGAACTGTCCCCACTGCATAATGAGGAGTGTGTAGTTATTGTAGGGAACATCAGCTTCCTGTGCAAACTGTGTGCTGATGAGTCTAGCACTGGGCAGCTCTTCTCCATTTGCAGATATTCTGGGTGAATTCACTCCATCCCCATACTTTGGAGGCAGTATTCTCTGTAAGGCTGTGCCTGCTCTTCCCCAGCGCTCATTGTTCAAATTGTTGCAAGATCCATCAGCTGAACGATATTTTTCTGCACGGCAATTTGCTGGCCTTGGACAAGTATCAGCTATAACAGTGTTAAGAATACTGAATGTTGGCAATGCAAATGCGCCTTGATCAGGACTCAACTGGAATCTGCAACAAGCACAGGAAAACCATCTCATCAGTTTTTCGTTCATTAGCCACTTAATTGTGAAATATGAAATTTAAATAATTTTTTCTCAAGTTTTGGATAGCTGCCTGAAAAGAATTATTCAGAAGTGGTAACAGAATAGCAATAGGAATTGCTGGAAAGTTCATTCAGAATTGATAACAGAATAGCATCTACTGTCCTGGGCAATAGGCATTGCTGGAAGTTAATTCATAATTGATAATAGAATAGCATCTACTTTTCTGAACAATAGGGATTGCTGGAAAACAGAATAGGTATTCTGCAATTCTATCTGGAGAATTAAAGCAGCTGTATTTTTCAGTCAGATTGATTATGATGCAGATACTCACTCGTTCACCAGACTGACACTAGCTTCTACACTTTTCTGAGCTTCCTCGCCCTGCTGGAGTGTAGCATTTGTTGTCTGGAAGAACTCCTGGTGCCAGGCTGCTGGAGTTGCAGGCCGCACCACTATGTTGTTAGCAAAAAGCGTAGCTATGAACTGCAATCTCTTACGGATCTCCCTCAAAGCATTTTCTGCTGCTCCATTCAGTTGCTGAGGAGTGAAAGGTGGGATGATTACAGGTGGGGGTGGGGGTGCTGTCAGGACTCCAAAGTTTGGACGATCAGGTGCAACTGAAAAGTAATTATTTATTTATTAAATCTCCACTAAAAGAATCCTTTTTATCTGTTTAACCAATAGATGCATTATTAGGGTTTTGGTTGTATAAAATCAGAAATCGTGAAAAAACACACTTAAGTTATGTATTTCAATAACTTTAAGAAATCTCGTAGCACTAGGATCTCTGAAACATTATACACAACTCTAGTAGCTCAATTGGTAGAGCGTCTGCATGTATAGCTGAAGATACCAAGTGTGAGTCCCAGTGTCAGAGTAATTTTTCTCCTAACCATTCTTAATTTTGTGAAGCTGAATTTACAGTAATGAAATTAACACAGTCACAAATCAGTAGCAGAATATTGTATAAACATTTTTTTAATCAGGGAGCCCACCATTTTCATAAAAAGTAACCCCCCAACTTTGTTTACTCCTTTCTACTATTGCAGCAAGAGTGCTGAGGGAAGGGGGTGTAATGCGAACCAAATGCTCGCTGTGGTGTGGGAGGCTTCTGTTAACGAGGCTACCATTTTAATAGATAAAAATTATTAATCTCGATAGGCCTGTGTGAATATTTTGGAAGTTAAACTCAGGCTACTCTTTTAGGAGTCTAGCAGTCTACCAAGTCTACCGACCTGAGAATTGAGGCGATAGGGATTTACTCTCCCCATCACGAGCATTGCCAAGTGTTTATTTCTTCAAAGCCATGTTTCATGTTTTAAGGTTTAGTTTTTAATTGTTTTAATAATTTTTAATCAGAAAGGAGCATTATAAGAGTGTACCTGGGCACACCCAATATACCCCTACAACTAGCACCATATATTTATGAAAGATCATATTTTTAATAATGCAATGTTAAAATGTGTACAAAACATGAAAGAAATAACAGAAAATTTATGGTTTCATGTTGCCTATTCTGGCATATTTTTTTTGTTTTGCAATAATGCATCACAATTGCTTGATGTGAAAATATTAGGGGATATTTTGTAAAATTTTCATAATTTTAATGGCATATTTCTGACAGATTTTAAATATTATTCATATCTCTATTAATTCCAACATTTACAGCATATTTGGCTAGATGAATGTATCGAGAACGCACTGTGCAATAATTGACAGTACATAGCCTATTGTTTCCGGAGCTGATTGTTTCGCTTCATTAATTTTCAATTCATTAAAATTTTCGCATTGACTTTGTATTTTAAAAAAGTATGTAATTTATGCTACACATCTATTTTTTAAATGTATAGTGAACTCGTAATTCAGCTAACAAGAGAATATAAAGTATTAAAATTATACAGATACTTCATTGGTTCCAGAGCATATTTCCAAATTTAGAGCATAGTTGCACACATATTTCTTATTCTGACAGAACATTAACTTCCGGGCTTTAATAATAACGATGCAATTAATTCGTTTTAACATGGTGAAATGATGGTTTGACGTCAAGGGTGAACAAACTGGGTTTATTGCTTTTTCATATTTGGATACTTTTTCATATTTATTCATATATGGATACTTCATATATGGATACTTATTTTTCCGAAAATGCTTTAAATACCGGTACTACAGTTATCCCCAAGATCCGAGGATGTACTCCCAGGGGCAGGCGTACCATGTTTCGAGAACCAGCGTTTGATATTAAATTTGCTTCCTGCCAATTATGCACTATTGTTAAAGTGTTAAAGTGCTTGTATCTACCTTGACATTACAAATAGTGTGAGATTCCACTGTTGAAAGGTACAGTAATTACTAGTGTGACGAATTTTACGCATGCTTGGCCTCCACAAATCCCGGGATGTCCCTCTTGATAAGACCTTCGAGGAAGTGACGCAATCTGAGTCTTACTTTATCCTAATTGTAAAATCAGAATTGAATCAAGATGAGGTGCGGGAACACGCTATTCTTGCTGCTCAGGTGAGCTATAATAAAAATAATAATAATAATAATAATAATAATAATAATAATAATAATAATTTGTATTAATATACAGAGTACAGTGTTAACAACATCATCTGCGCCTAAAGTTTTATTTTTCCTCCATTCGGCTCTGTCAATCCAATCCATATCTTGTAGTTTCCTTAATAATAATAATAATAATAATAATAATAATAATAATAATAATAATAATAATAAAGCAATGCTACTCTGTGCACTCCATAAAAAATCATGTTACCAAAACTCGTGAAAATAAATATTTATATATCATACCATCAAAACAATCTCATTTGAATATAATTGTTTTAAAATACATCATTAAATTAATACTACAAAATAGGCAATGAAAATTCGTTAGTAGAAATATTCATTCATGGAAATTTGCAAGTAAACGTAAAAAACTTGAATGAACGCGCACATTTAAAAATTTCACTATGGAGTCTTACAGAGGTGGTGTTTCAAAGTAGGCAAAAACATATTAATCTATATATTTTTTAATTCTTACATTTTTTCGTGATCATGTAATGGGCGAAATTTCCTGATCTCATCTCATCTCATAACTTAGCCTACCTTAAAATATACTTTAGATGTAAGGTCAACAGAAAATGTTGTTATTGGCTCAAATTTTCACACAGTAACTATTCTCAAACTAAAGCGATAAAAACGGATACAAAGTTTTCTGAATGGATAGTGTTTCATGAGCATTCTTTATCCTCCAGTCAGGTTAGATACGACGTTCATATTTTAAACACTTCTTAAATTTAATAACATTTTGAAGTTGGTAGGTTGTTTCTTGCATGAAAGAGTCTTATATAGTCTCTTGTGATTTTTAAGAAGCTTAAGTTCTGATATAGGCTTAGGTTTCATTTCAATATAGGATTCCACTCTTAGTTTTAAGAGCCAACAGCAAAATATTATGTTAATACTAGACATTTTTTGTGGTGTTAGTAAAAGATATATTGTATAACCAGTATTTATAAAATAATTCACTGAAAGTGGGGGGTACAAAGTAATGGTGAATATTATTTGTTTTTATTTCATAGTTACGGGTTTCTTCCCCTTATTAAACAAGCCATTGCTTGTAAACAGATCCATTAATAATTTTCAGCCATCAATATCACACATTAAAGTGAATTTACTTTAATTCAATCAAAACAAAATAATAACAGTATTTTGAAATTCTGTCAATATAGCCTCTGAGTTTAATAGTAAAAGCGTCGATTATAATATAGCACTGTGATCAATCTTCACAATAGAAACGAACGTTACTTATTCATTATTTTTAATATATTGCGAAAAAGATAGTGTTATCTTCACTTTTCAGTCATATCAATTTGATGACGCTTTATCATAGATAATGTAACAAATATCTTTCAAATTACCGATATATGTCTTGGGAGACAGAAAAAAAAGTAGAAGCTGCATTTATAGTCCAATCAAATTGTCAAGAATGGATGCAAAATTTAGGGTAGAGCTAATTTTTTTATATGATGTCTGGGATGGTTTTGAGAGTAATTTCTGACATTTTGCCAACAAAATTTTTTGCCGCCGGAGCAGCCATCTTGAAAAAACTTCAAAATTTTCGATTTTATTTCTGTTTTTGCCCATTATCTGCCAAAATACGCACCTGACAAATATGTTTAATTGTCCCTCCTAAAAGTAGACTAAATTCGCTACAGGTTGAGATCAAATTGAGTTTTCTACCATGAATAGTTTCGGAAATACAGCTCTCCGAATTTCAGCAACATTTTGAAAAAAATGAAAAAAATCTGAATTTTCAACTAGTTTTTGCTCGCTATCTTCTAAATGACCAAACCTATAGTAAAACTCCATATGGAAACCTAAACTAGAGGAAATTTTCAACTTGTCGAGTACTTTAAACTTATGCTACCTCTTGCAGGTCACAAGATACAGAGGTTTAAAAAAATATATACAGCAACGATTGAATAATTATATGTGTATACAAGTTAGGAGCAATAACTGCACAGAACATTCGTTTCTATACAAAAAGATTTATTTAGCTGGAGTTCTGGTGAACACTGCATTGAATTACTTGTTTGTTCATAGTCTTCGGCACTTAGAGGAACCTGGGCAGTTGACGTCTGCTATTTCGTCCGTGATGTTCACAATCTGGCCAGTGTTGATAAAGTTCTCTTCAGCGTCTTCATCCAAAAACAAATTAAGTGGCTCATCAGGAGTGTCGTCATCCTCACTGTCGAAGGACAGGACTGTTAGTAGGCAATGTTTTCACACGACTGCCCATTGCAATGTTTGCATATGGTTGTGCACTTTAATCCAGCTTTACGACACCCACAAGCGTTTAAACATCCCTTCTTGCAGGTACAGGAAATACTTTTCAGAATTGATTCTGGAGCTGACTCCTTCTTGGCATTAAGAGGAAACAAAGTGTTCACCCAGCCCCACTTCAAAGGGTCTTTGTATTCACCGAGCCATGCCTCAACTTGGTGGTATGTTCGAATGGCATGAAGTTGAGCCGCATCACTGGTTGGGGCAGCCTCGCTAAGTTAAATTTCATTCTTCCTGCAGCTTTTACAAAATATTCCGTGCCGAAGTTCGTCAAGTGTTTGTGTAGCAGGGTCTCCTCCATATAAGTGAACCAAAAAATGTTGGTCCACTTCAGCCACTTCTCCTGATGTAGCTTGAGGGTTCAGAAATACATTAGCCTCCTCTTCTAGTTCAGGATGCTTCAAAATCAGCGAACAGAAGTGGTTTTTCCCGTGGCCACTTCTTTATATGAGGGCATGGTAATGCAGTGAGGAGAATAAGGAGCTCTATGTCCTCCCCAACTACAAAGACAGTGTCGTATTGAGATAACATTGAGAAGGCAGTGCTAACAATCAAGACATCTGCATCTTCAATAGCCTTTTTCACTTGTATTCCAGCTTTTGGCAATTCATTTTTTAGAAATTCTACGAAGCGCCTCTTGTTGTTTTCATTGGCGAGAAAAGTTTCTTCTGAACTTTTCAAAACAGCAGTTCTATCAAAGATGACATCAGGAGATGAACGCGCAGCCCATCGGAGTCTCTCACAATTCTTAGTGCTTGTTTGATTAGCGTGCGATGTGCGGAGCCTCTTAAAAGGCGGCCATTCACTATCGCTCCAAACGTCCAAATGGAGTGATGTCAGTCCAAAATCTCATAATGAATGGGAAGGCTGTCGTCCATTTGGCGTGGAGCGATAGACCGGTTGGATATCCAGTCGAGCAAAAATCCATCCGTTCACTCCATCCGTCCATCAAGCCATCGTACAATGAATGCGGAAAACGACGTGGAGTGACTCCAAGCCATCCCGCAAATCTACTAGTCAGTGGCCAAACCCACATCCAAATAGCCTCATTCTGTCTTCAGGTGTCCTCCATGCATACGTGTTTTCTAATTTCAGCGCCATGTCGGGGCGAGACACTCTACTCGAAGTAATCGAATCCTATAAACAGTTTCCGTGCCTATGGCAAGTTACTAACTGCGATTATCACAACAAAATTAATAAACGGTGCAAAATATGTTGCACAAACTTTCTCGTATATACGTGTTAAAAGGCTAGCACAGAAGAAAGTAAGTTATAGAGACAATTAAATTTTATTTATTTCAATTTCATAAAACTAACAAGTACAGTATCTAGAAAAGAAAGCATCAGGGACGATCCTTATGTTCAATCCTTTTACTGTGAATAATAACAATAATAATAATAATAATAATAATAATAATAATAATAATATCAGGTAAACTGATGTAACAAAGTGCCAGTACGCTTTTGTTTAATCAGTTATATTTGCAATTATGATATGCAGAAAATAAGTTTTTTTTTGCTGATTTCCGAGGTAAGCTCCAGATTCAATCACTCATTAAGTAGAGCTTCAGGGAGAACAAAGGTCTAGTTTTTTAATCAGCTAGAATCGTCCAGCATCAGCAGAACTATACAGATTTGTGATATCTTGACAATCGCATACTCACATAAAAATACGGAAAAGATATGTCAAATTGGCCGGCTACGGGAATTGAACCAGGAACAATCAAAATGTGAGTCCAAGACGTTACCATCTCAATTACCTCGCCCAATTTAACGATCTACTTTCATAACCGTATGTGAAGGAATAATGTTATTTGTCAAAGCTAACTGTATTCCAACTTCCAAAGCCGTATTATATGAATACTGTAAAACAATATGTTGTCATGATAACTAATTTGCATTTGATAAATGCTTTCTAATATATTACCATAAAATAGGCACTAAGTTGGGCTTTACTCCGGTACCGGTCAACCGAATTTGTCCAATATCAATAGGGTTCTTGCCATGGACGTTATAGATGCGTATACCAAGTTTCATGAAAATCCAATAAAGCGTATTTGAGTTATCGCGCGTAAAGACACACGGACAGACATTTCCCCTTCCCCACACAATCTCATAAAGTACCATACTGGTACTTAATAACTTGCGGTTTGCATGCTTTCCTCAATCTCGAAGGCAAAAATGCAGGATGCGTTGAGATGTAGCCGAACAATAGAAGCAAAATGTTTCATGAATGCGTTTTTACAAGAGCCTACGGTAAATTTGGGTGGCCACGAAATTTGATTTGAACCCAGGACCTCTTCCCTATTAGCCTATACCTCGTCGCTGTAATTGGTTTTGGTATGTTCATTACGACTGAGCTAAACTGATTGCATTTACAGCAATAAGTAGATTATAGTTTTTATGTTACTATGGACAACAAAATGTCTTTAATATTTTAATTGATATGTATGTTCTGAAATTCTCGTTTAAGCTGTATATATTTCGTGTTTAAGGACGTAAGGCACAAATCTTTAATTTTGAGTTTTTAACATTTATGCCTTCTCCTCATATCTAATAAATACTCAATGAACTATTTGTACTTGTGCCTTAAACCTCTGCTCAGTTATAAGAAAAGACATGTGAAACTGCACATTCATTCTACTTCATGACAGTTCCATAAAGGCGTAAGGCACACTTCCTATCTGTTATTGAGGTGTGTTTATCAATTATTTTTATTTTCTGCAGTGCTACCATCCAAGCAAATGTTTATAAAAAATGAACTTGCATTTCTGAAGTATAACTTCATTCAAAATCAGTGGCGTAATTACAGGGTGGCAAGGAGTGGCAGTTGCCACCCCATAATTTCCAAACCTCTCTTTTTGCCACCTCAAAAATCGGCAGTAAAAATATCAGTTACTAGCATGTGCCCGCGGCTTCGCCCGCGATAATTATTTCAAAAATTAAAAATTAAGAGCATAATAGTTAAATCATTATATATATTAACACCTAAATCACGTGGACTACATACCACGATTAGATAGCGTCGCCTGGTAAAAGCGACCTCAGATTCGAGTTCCTTAGCCCAGAATACCCCTGTACAGTGAGTTTCGTCCAAATCGAACAATGTTTGACCATATTTAGGCCTACATTGATTATCCCTCTTCCGTGTAGGTTGAAAATTTCATATGTCTTCGGGCCTTGATATTCTAAACAAATGAATCGTTATAGATTCAATGGACTTATAAAATCAAGCGAGCGCCCGCGATAATTATTTCAAGAATTAAAAATGAAGAGCATAATAGTTAAATCAATATATTTATTAACACCTAAATCACGTGAATTACATACCACGATTAGATAGCGTCGCCCGGTAAAAGCGATCTCAGATTCGAGTTCCTTGGCCCAGAAAATCCCTGTATAGTGAGTTTCGTCCAAATCGAACGATGTTTAACCATATTTAGGTCTATGTTGATTATCCCTCTTCCGTGTAGGTTGAAAATTTCATATGTCTACGGGCCTTGACATTCTAAACAATTGAATCGACCAGCGTGGGCTTACAACATTCAAGCGATCGCGATGCTTTTATTTCCACGGTATGACAAAAATAGCCAAAGCGAACTGCAATTGATTTGACATTGAAATGTATTACTGAAATCTGATGCTTCGACAGCGCTAAAATCACGTTTTCTGCCAGTTTTTCACTCACAACTCGCGAACGAAAGCTAAAATTAAAAATCCGGCTTCGATGCGCATTCACCCACCTTTCAGCCCATCTATGTTTAAAATTTCTGATCTCTGCGTTCAGTAGATTTCGCTGGGCATCGTGGACAGACAGACAAACACGTCTTTTTATTATTTCAAGATAGCATGTGCCCGCGGCTTCGCCCGCGATAATTATTTAAAAAATTAAAAATTAAGAGCATAATAGTTAAATCATTATATTAACACCTAAATCATGTGGACTACATATCACGATTAGATAGCGTCACCTGGTAAAAGCGACCTCAGATTCGAGTTCCTTGGCCCAGAAAACCCCTGTATAGTGAGTTTCGTCCAAATCGAACAACGTTTGACCATATTTAGGCTAATATTGATTATCCCTATAATAATAATAATAATAATAATAATAATAATAATAATAATAATAATAATAATAATAATAATCCTCTTCGGTGTAGGATGAAAATTTCATATTATGTTTGCGTGCCTTGACATTAAAAACAAATGAATCGACCAGCGTGAGCTACAACATTCAAGAGATCGCGATGTTTTTATGTCGAAGGTATGACAAAAATAGCCAAAGCCTAGTGTAATTGATTTGTATTACTGAAAACTCATGCTTCGAAAACGCAATAAATACACGTTTTCTGCCCGTTTTTCACTCATAACTCACGAACGAAAGCGAAAATTAAAATTCCGGCTTCGAGGTGCACATTCCGACCCTTTAGTCCGCCTATGTATAAAATTTCAGATCTCTGCGTTGAGTAGATTTCGCTGGGCATCGCGGACAGACGGAGGACAGACAGACAGACAGACGGAGGACAGACACTTCCTTTTATTAATATAGATTTGCAAACAAGTGAAAAATTACAGTTTATAAACGTGACACAATCTTGATTCTATATTAAATTTAACATTTATGCTGGTATGATATGTAACAAAGCTTTTAAAATGCTTAAACTACATCATTTTAATGCCAAATTTTAAAAAATTTCCATACCCCCCAGACCCCCAGGCAGACCTTGCCACCCCAGTTAAAAAACTGAAATTACGCACATGTTCAAAATATATTGTTTTGCTTATCATCTGTTGTATTAATGAGGATACTGGTATTCATTGGCAAACATGCAATTTTGACTGTATAACATAGGCCTACTAGTATTCATTGGCAAACGTGCAATTGTCACTGTATAATACAGGTTTTTACTAAAATAAAATAAAAACAAATAATATGATACAAAGTAAAAAGATTTTGATACTGTAAAAGTATTTCAGTTTCTGTTTAACATGTTTAGGTGCCTCTAGTTGTAAAAGATCCCAATACTCTCTACCTTGTAAATTTGCAGAACACTAATTTAGCCTGTCCTTAAAAAATATCTATATTAATAAAAGGAAGTGTCTGTCTGTCTGTCCGCGATGCCCAGCGAAATCTACTGAACGCAGAGATCTGAAATTTTATACATAGGCGGACTAAAGGGTCGGAAAATGCACCTCCAAGCCGGAATTTTAATTTTAGTTTTCGTTCGTGAGTTATGAGTGAAAAACGGGCAGAAAACGTGTATTTATTCCGTTTTCGAAGCATGAGTTTTCAGTAATACAAATCAATTACACTAGGCTTTGGCTATTTTTGTCAAACCTTCGACATAAAAGCATCGCGATCTCTTGAATGTTGTAGCTCACGCTGGTCGATTCATTTGTTTTTAATGTCAAGGCACGCAAACATAATGTGAAATTTTCAACATACACCGAAGAGGATTATTATTATTATTATTATAGGGATAATCAATATTAGCCTAAATATGGTCAAACGTTGTTCGATTTGGATGAAACTCACTATACAGGGATTTTCTGGGCCAAGGAACTCGAATCTGAGATCGCTTTTACCAGGCGACGCTATCTAATCGTGACATGTAGTCCACGTGATTTAGGTGTTAATAAATATAATGATTTAACTATTATGCTCTTAATTTTTAATTCTTGAAATAATTATCGCGGGCGATCGCTTGATTTTGTAAGTCCATCCTGGACGATTCATTTATTTAGAATATCAAGGCCCGAAGACATGATATTTTCAACCTACACGGAAGAGGGATAATCAATATAGGCCTAAATATGGTCAAACATTGTTCGATTTGGACGAAACTGACTGTACAGGGGTATTCTGGGCCAAGGAACTCGAATCTGAGGTCGCTTTTATCAGGGGACGCTACCTAATCGTGGAATGCACTCCACGTGATTTAGGTGTTAATAATTATAATGATTTACCTATGCTCTTAATTTTTAGTTTTTAATTTTTGAAATAATTATCGCGGGGGAAGCCCCGGGCACATGCGGGCACATGCTGTTTGTCTGTCTGTCCACGAAGCCCATCGAAATCTACTGAACGCAGAGATCTGAAATTTTAAAGATAGATGGACTGAAAGGTGGGCGAATGCACCTCGAAGCCGAATTTTTAATTTTAGCTTTCGTTCGCGAGTTATGAGTGAAAAACTGGCAGAAAACGTTATTCGCGCTGTCGAAGCATCAGATTTCAGTAATACATTTCAATGTCAAATCAATTGCAGTTGTCTTTGGCTATTTTTGTCATACCGTGGAAATAAATGCATCGTGATCGCTTGAATGGTTAAGCCCACGCTGGTCGATTCATTTGTTTAGAATGTTAAGGCCCGTAGACATATTAAATTTTCAACCAACACGGAAGAGGGATATTCAATATAGGCCTAAATACTGTATGGTGAAACATTGCTTGATTTGAACGAAACTATACAAGGGTTTTCTGGGCCAAGCAACTCGAATCTGAGGTCGCTTTTACCAGGCGACGCTATCTAATCGTGGTATGTAGTCCACGTGATTTAGGTGTTAATAATTATAATGATTTAACTATTATGCTCTTAATTTTTAATTTTTGAAATAATTATCGCGGGCGAAGCCGCGGGCACATGCTAGTATGTTATAAAATTAGACTTTAAACCACCTATTTGTGAGTGGTAACACTGTTTAAAAACATCAATATTTCTCGAAACTATGTCCTTGTGCCTTACGCCCTTATGGAACTAGGCCCTTCATATGTATGTTATGAAATTTGCGTTTAAGCTGTATTTATTATTTAAGCTGTTTATCTCAATATCTATTAGATGTATAAAATTGTTTTAAACAAAAAAGGTTCATTTTAATTTTTTCTACAACTTTACTGTGGAAGGTTTTTATGTGTCGCATACTGTAGGCCTAATGGAGATAATCTAGAAAAATTGAAAATGGAAATGAGTAAAGTAGCCCCTAAGTAATTTTTGCGGTAAAACGGATATAGTCATTTTATTAGCCATAGACAAGAGTTTCAAATTTTAAATTTTTATTTAAATCGTTGGCGCCAATTTTTCAAAAGTCAAGGTTCAAACTGTTCCACGAAGCAACTGGCGCGGGTCTGTTCCACGAAGCAACTGGCGCGGGTGGAGTGACAGTGAATGACCACCTAGTTTTGGATGTCGTCCTGTGGACAACATCCAAGTGGATGACGATCATTTGGAGCGATAGTGAATGGCCGCCTTTAGTGTCACTCCTCCGATAACATGTTTCCATTTTCGGAGAACTGTATCTGCTATAGGAAATAATTTTTTCAGAGGACACTGCAAAGTGTTCTTCTAAAATAAAACGCAGTTCTTTCCAAATGAAAATGCTGTACCTACACCAACTTTTCTTATTATTGTCTGTTTACATTGGTTTTCTTAGCATTTTATCTTTTTTTATTATTTTTATTGGCCAATGTGAAGTTATCCAGGGTCCCTGAGCCATAGGCTATTCGAAGTTGTTCTTCCTTGTCCAGAAGGTTAAGCCCGGGGCCCACGGTTCGTCTTCAGTCATCGCAGCCGCTCTGAGCCGCCTCATGTCTGGCACATGTAACTTATATAAAACATGGTACATGGAATCATCTTCACAGTTCTCGCAGCAACATAATGAATCTTCTGCTAAATTAAATCTGACTAGATATGCTAAGAATGATCCATATTCCGTTAGAAACTGCGATGTGGCGAAGTCCGGAGTTATCCAGGGTTGTTTCAGTCGTTTGATGACACTCGGGGAGAAGTCCTTAATAAATTCTTGGATATACTGTTTTGGTTGTTAATTACCATGTAATATTTAACTATAAGACAACACAGGTTTTACTGTGAGAAACGCCATTTAGAATATCCTAGGCAAAACTAGACTTTTTGTACCTTCGATAAGTTTTCTGAAATGTGAGGAGTTGTAGATACCTCTGTATCTGGTGACCTATAATAGGTATCAAAACGTTAAAATACTCAGCTTGTTGCAAATTTACACTAGTTTAAAAGTTATCCTTCAAAATTTTACTTAAGGCTTGGTCATTTAGAAGATAGCAAGCAAAAACTAGTTGAAAGTTCATATTTTTTTTCATTTTTTAAAAAATGTTGCTGAAATTCGGAGAGCTGTATTTCCGAAACTATTCATGGTAGAAAACTCAATTTGATCTCAAACTGTAGAAAATTTAGTCTACTTTTAGGATGAATAGTAAAACATATTTGTCAGGTGCGTATTTTGGCAGATAATGGGCAGAAACAGAAATAAATTCGAAAATTTTGAAGTTTTTTCAAGATGGCGGCTCCGGCGGCAAAAAATGTTGTTGGCAAAATGTCAGAAATTACTCTCAAAACCATCCCAGACATCATATAAAAAAATTAGCTCTACCCCAAATTTTGCATCCATGTGGCTTTTTTTGTGACAATTTGACTGGACTATTATGACTATTTAAGAAATAAAATTAAAAACAAAAACACAGAATGCATGAATAGTCTGACTTAAATTCTTACAGGTGGTATAATTCTGATGAGTCTAACCAGTTTGAGCTAATGCCTATTTGTTACGCAAATAGGTGTATCGCTTTTTCTACGTGGATGGCGAATGGCAGTAACAATATACTAAATTGTATTTCGAGTGAAAATTTTGAACACTGTTCTCATAATTCAGATCATGGTCTGGAAAAAAAACAACTCTACTATTTTGTAAAATGAAATTATGCAGGAAGTAAAATTGTGCCTTCAATATTCCAATTTTGGAAAAGAATAAGAATAAATAAATTATCACTCTTACATACGGAACTTTATTAAGTTAATATATTATGACTGGTTTTGGAACAAAATTGTATTTCTTTATGTTGACTTATTCGTGTTTTCTTAATTCAGTGGACTGACTGCCATGGCGTCAGGAACATGCGTTCCTTATAACGGGACTCATTTGAACGCATCAGCCTGGCAGGCGAACGTTCAGGAGCAGGCTCAACTGAACGCTTTGATATGTGCGGATATGACTCCAAGGCGTTGTGACCCAAAGCAGTTGGTCTACATTCAGCCTCAGATGTCTGCAATTCTCTATAACGTGACTGTTTCTCCTAACCCCGTGGCCAGAAACGCTACGTTACAAGGTAACATCATGAAGCTTTCTCAATTAAAGCACGATACATCAACATCTTGTAAGTTACCATAATAATTAATAATAATATGTCATGTCAAATTGTATCATTGACCCAATATTGACTTCGCCCTTCATATTCTTTTTAATATCCTTCATGTTATTACTAACAGTCCACCGCTGTGGCTCAGGGGATGCGTTCGATCCTCTCACGCAGCGGGCCCGGGTTCGATTCCTGGTCGGGACAAGTTACCTAGGTGAGGGTTTTCCCGGGTCAGGAAACTTTAGGCCCTTGTGGTCCCCGGATATCATCTGGCCGTCATTATCGTCTTCATCCCCATCCTCGCCTTGTTCTGAATGAGTGTGTGTGTGAATGGTGTGTCTCGTCCTATGTGTTCGTGTTGTCTCGGAGGTGGCCCCGGCATTGGGCTGACCACTCATCCGGGGAGGCCCTCCATGACCTTGTCTGGTCAAAAAAGTATGTATGTGATCCAAAGAGAATCCCTCTCCAGACAGGTCGCGGCCCTGTAAGGCCCGGCTGGCTTTGGGTCGCTTAAATCCTAAAAGGGAGAGGTAAAACTACGATAAAGAAAGAAAATTAGTACTAACTTCACTTCAAATGTAATTTGCACTTATGCACTTAACACCACACAGGAGTTAAGAACTTGCCTTCCAAAGATGGACTCTATGAAGAGCACCTTCTCCCCTTTGTATCAATGATTGCAAGAAAAGTAGACAACAGGAGACTGTAGTTTGCCGAAGAATGACAGTTGTCTTGGTTTAAAAAACTGATCGCTCATCAAAGTGAAATTGTGAAAAACAATTATGAACTACGTGTTATTTTAGAATGTTATAGTACTTTTAAAAAGTTCCGAAGAACTGGGGTTCGATTAATTTGTGACATTTTCATTACACAGTGAATATATAGCTCTTCAGATTACTTTTAAAGCGTATGTTGGACCTATTTAGTTGCTATAAGCCCTAGGTAGTGATTTATTCTTTTGTATTTAAAAAAAAAAGCTTCTGTACAATAAGTTATTAAGGATGGATGAACAGGGTCGTTTTATAATGCACAGTAAGCAAGTACAGCACTCGATTTCTCTAATCTGATCCAAAGTAAGTGCATTATATCAATATACCTAATGTAATGAGTAGAGACCGGATTTTAAAGGGAATTCCTTTTTTTTTTATATTTCATCACAAAACGTGATAAAATTGAACAGGACATTAATGAGTAAGTTTCAACTGCAAATGACCTGGTTTTAACGTCCCTTTTTTCCCCTTTTTTAGGCTCATTTCCCTTTTTTTAGGAACTTTCCCTTTCCAGTACCTTTTTTGCTAATTTATTTTGAAAAATTCCTAAATTACCCAGTATTTGGTAATATGAAAACATTAAAAATTGTTTTCACTGATTCACCATTGAAAAAATAATTCCTCCCAGCAGAATAGAGCGTTACAGGGAAATCACAGGCTTGCCATTGCCTAAGTTTCCCATTATAACAAGGTGGGGAAAATGGATTTCGTGTGCTATTTTCCTCTGAGAGAATTTCAACAAGATCAAAAAATGTCTTCAGTCATTAGATGTTACAGAATCAGCAGCTGTACAGCAAGAAAAGGCTTTAATTAAAACAAACATGTATCTCTCTGTTGAATTTTTACACTCTCTTACATTTATATCCCTTTTTTCGCACCTTTTTTGGCAATAATTTTCCCTTTTTTCCCACCTTTTTTTGTTAATAATTTTCCCTTTTTTCGTCCTTTTTGGGTGAAAATTTTCCCTTTAAAATCCGGTCTCTAGTAATGAGTAGGCTTCGAACGTTTATACAGGGATTGAAGACTCAAGTTTAGTGTGACATGTACTTAGCATGACGTTACTGTATATGATCAGTCACTCCACAACATAAGCAGTGCTCACCTCGAGTCTACACTAAGATGATAAACAATTTATTTACATTCATCAACATCATCGATCGTAATAAAAGCAGTATGAAACGTGTCTTTTTTTTTTATCATCTCTACCTGATTATTTCTGAGCGCACTTTTGTCGTCATCGCTTGTTGCCATCGCGTGATACACTAACCCACCTCTTCCTATAGAACATGCTTAGTGAACCTAACCATTCCTTGTATAACATTCAAAGTCAAGTAATTTATGCCCTTAAATACGCCGTATTATTCTCGTAAATTACGAAAATACTCAATAATGTTTATTATTTACTTCACAGCTACATTCTGCGTCGCTGGCGGTTTCCGTTCTCTCTATGTTCAGGCCAGAGCCGGAAATACACCCATGGGACAGTTTTTGAGAGACGCTTCCACCTTCCCTACAACATGTCCTGGTGGAGAAAACGTAAGTGTTCTGTTTTGCATTAAATAATTTAGAACAGTCACAGGGATAATCATGTACAAAGAGTATAAAAGCTGAATGTATAAACCGTTTGATCTTAGATCAAAGACGAAACTGATCTCAGTTCATGCTGAACTCGGACATTTTTGTTGTATAAACGTTAATCTGTGAGCTGAATTAAGATCGATTATTTTACTGGAGAAATTTCTCCAATCAAACTCCGATCTCAGTTAAAGGAGTTCTTTTCTTATTTGAGACACAAGATCAGCTGATTGTAAACATTATGTTATTGCGATAAATGGCAGGAAAATACACAAAAAAACTAACTTTGTACATTTCTAGCAATACCTAGTAGTCTGCATATAGGCTATGTAAGGCTCATTATAATGCAGTATAACATAACTCTACATCATGGCCTCTAAACTGCTTACTCTATTGTATCATCTCTTTCCATTTTACATAGAGCTCTCATAGCCCTAATGATGAAAATTATTAATTTCGTCGGGCTCAGTAATCACCAGGGCCCGGATTCTAATGACATGTCATCTTTTTATTGATGCTGCCTAGGCATTGCCAACTTGTAGATAAATCCTAATCATGGCCTCTAGATTATAGAAATGCATTTTTATTAGGTCATTTTATGGAATTTTATATTTGTAGGGCATTTATTTCACTTTTAGGTCATTATTTTGTCATTTTCATGGCATTTGCTTCCTTATTTTGTCATTTTTATGCATTTACTTTAAATAAATGACTAGGTTACTGTAATGCGACATTGTTGTAGAATCTACTTTAAAAACAATTATTTCTTATTTTTCTTCTCAAATATTACAGTCAAGAACAAAGCTTTTAGACTTACAGTATCCTTTCTACATTTACATCCTAATCATGGCCTCTAGATTATAGAAATGCATTTTGATTAGGTCATTTTATGGAATTTTATATTTGTAGGGCATTTATTTCACTTTTAGGTCATTATTTTGTCATTTTCATGGCATTTGCTTCCTTATTTTGTCATTTTTATGCATTTACTTTAAATAAATGACTAGGTTACTGTAATGCGACATTGTTGTAGAATCTACTTTAAAAACAATTATTTCTTATTTTTCTTCTCAAATATTACAGTCAAGAACAAAGCTTTTAGACTTACAGTATCCTTTCTACATTTACAGTTTTTAGAATTATGTACAAATTTAGTCTGTTTCTTAGTGTGCACAATAATATTTTTTATAAATAAAATATGAGTTTTTGGGTCATTCTTTGTAATTATGAAGTCATTTTCTTTAAAATTCAGGGTCATTTTATAGGTTATTTTTCAAACAGTTTTAGGTAATCAGAATCCGGGCCCTGGTAATCACTGTCTAGAGCAAATGCTTTGTTCGTTCTCTTTTTTATGTTCTCATAGCGCAACTAGACCGATTAATCCTTTAAGAGCTGAGATTTAAAATCGATAAAGAAAATATCAGTGGAATAGCTGGTTTCCTTTTAGCTACTTTAACTTTGCTCTGACAGAGTCCAAATTTGTGGAGAGCGTAAGTTTCGAAAGTACAGTACTAAAATGTGCTGATAGCGAATCGCTCATCACTGAAGTGAAACACGAATCTTAATGATGTGGTGGCACAGATTCCCATATATATATATATAACACATTCTTGATATTTTCGTAAACATTTTGCTTTTAATCCTATACGTATACATTTTTCTCCCGTGAATACTGCCTAATTTGATTTTGATGCTGATTATCCTCTCCTATTTCATTAATCTTCTCCGTAATCAAATCTTTTATAAGTCTTTACGATACGTTTTTCAGAAAACGTGATTGTGGAAACGTGCATAGAATGTTCGTAAAATAACACCCCGGTATTCCGATCATGGACGTAAGCTTGTAATTAAGTTTAAGGAAAGGTTAGGTTTTAGGTTAGAATTAATTCAGGACAAAATCCATATTTATTTTGCTGCGGCAAAGCTGTTTGTTATTAACTACGTAAGCAAGCTATGCAGACTGCAACTTTTTTTTTCACTTCGTGCAAAACTACTTACATTTGTTTTAGTAAACGCTAATGAAATGTTACTTTTCATTCGATTCTGGGAAAGGTTAGTTCAAGTTGGTGATATTTTTCACCGTACTCTTTTGTTTGCAGAACACAGCTTTGTTCAAGAACATCGATCTCGTTCCCTGCGCTACTCTGACTTGGGTAGCTCCAGATGTGCGAACCACAGTGGTGTTGCGGGCCACAATGTCACAAACCTTCGACAAGTTCTGGGTGGGACTGGAGTCGGAGGCAGTGACCGTTTCCAATGGTGTTGAAAGGACTTCTCGTGCTCTAGGTGGAGTCGCAGTTAGTGTCGGGTTGCTAAGTCTATTCAACAGACTCTAAATACTGCAAGGTGGTTCTTCGAAATAAATAAATTTAAAAAAAAAACAAAAACAAACAAAAAACAGTGTTGTAACGAGAGTAAAGCACGGTTCACCAGCTAGCAAAACTAACGTTGAAATTTATAGAAATAAATAACACTAATGTGCTATTTTCGAAATTAATAATTAATTTCGAATGTACCATGGACAATACAGTCAGAAGTACACGTTCTGTTATCTTTGATCTTAAGACATACTTACGTTATCGATCCTTATCTTTTTTCCTCAGGACATCTGGAACTGACCGTAGAGTATTACTTAAAATCAAGGAATATGCAAAATTACTTGTCATTACAGCTATTATTTCGCCTACACCAAGAAATTTTGTACAAGTCGCAATAAAATACTGCGGTTTCTTTCGTCTGACCGTCTGGAGGAAGCTATGAGAATATCTAGGTAGTAAAGAAAAAATATTCAGGAGGAAATTTTGGAGTTTCCTCCAAAAATCTTCAAACAATGTAGGCTACATTTAATTGTTAAAATCCGCATCCCAATATGGCACTGTTCTTCATTTTTAATAGTGTCCATCGTGATTATTAACGATTGTATTTCTTTTTGTACTTCTCGGAAAAGGAAAATATTTACTTTGCAATCTTCAGAGCAAAGTAAATCAGACATTGGTACCGGTACCGAATATCATTGAATGGAATATACAGTGCTTCTTTAACATGTTATAGTGGACAATTCTACCGAGGATTTTCTAATATTTACATTACTGCAGTATTAAAAAAACAAGAAATAGGTTAAAATACTTTCAATTAGTAGAACAATATAGAACAATATAAAACTCTCCCGAGAGAGGTTTGTTAGAAAAGTAATGTTTTATTGAAGTCATAGAAGAAGTTCCTATACGGAATTGTATTTAACTTATTTCGTTTTATCATTCACACTTTTCAATAAATAGTTTTCTTAATTTGGGTAGCAAACGGGTAGTCCTTAAAATTAAGTTAGTGTAGCAATTGTTATTTATATGTTTTGAACACTGTTATGCATTACAATACGTAACACACTACAGAAACATTGTTTAATTGTTTCATTTATTTATGTTTATAGGCTTAAGTTATACAAAAATCTGTTTTCTGTGTTACGCAAAATAAAATTAGGATTTGCGTTTAACTGTGTTTTCTCCCCCAGTCGTTAAAAAACGTCAAATAGTTGGTTGGCTCTGGGATCGCAGATATCTCTGATTTTTGTGTCGTTTATTCATTAATTAAACCTTTCGTCTATTCATCCAACTGCGGAAAGTAAACGGAAAGAACTTTGAGTGGGCCTAAGCAGTCTTGGTCAAAACATAACTGTGTGAATTTGTCATTGTGGTTGAACACCCTTGTGAGAACGTTTAAATAGAGAAAAAAAAGTCAACGACATGGTTCAGTATTCAGTCCATAATGTATTACAAAGATATAATATGTCATTTGAATAAATTCTGCTGTAACGTTGGAAATGTAAGCTCATTTACCAGGTAGTATGAAACTGAATTTTGTGCAGTGAAGTATGGTAAATAAAAATAATATCTAGGGAAGATAAAATCGGAACAGACTAATCCACAACCATTCTGTTACGGTATCAGCATTGGTACATTCCAAGAGTTGGGCAGTAAATATTGGATGTACAGTACTTATTCATTTTACACTTTTGACTTCTGCTTACCACTCTTGTCCTCCTTTTACCACTCTTGTCCTCCTTTTACACTCTTGTCCTCCTTTTACACTCTTGTCCTCCTTTTACACTCTTGTCCTCCTTTTACACTCTTGTCCTCCAGATGATGTAACAGTGACTTTTAAAAGCAGGAAACTTATAGAAATAATACAGCTCGTTTTATAAACATACTCGTGTTTTAATAAATATCATTATAGGCTTGTTGCATACACTCTTGTCCTCCTTTTACACTCTTGTCCTCCTTTTACACTCTTGTCCTCCTTTTACACTCTTGTCCTCCAGATGATGTAACAGTGACTTTTAAAAGCAGGAAACTTATAGAAATAATACAGCTCGTTTTATAAACATACTCGTGTTTTAATAAATATCATTATAGGCTTGTTGCATAATGTACTATTTCATCATCATCATCATCATCATCATCGTCATCGGCGTTGTAGTTATCGCGATCTTCATCACCACAACCACCTTCTTCTTCTTCTTCACATTATTTCTGTCTGTTCTTCTTGTACACCGTTTTCTGCTTTTCCTTCTTTTTGGTAAACTTCTTCTTCCCCTTAATCATCAAATGCCTTTTTCGTAAATTTATTCTTCCCCTTAATCATCAAATGCCTTTTTCGTAAATTTATTCTTCCTCTTAATCATCAAATCATCATCAGTAGCGATTGGCCTGTAGATTCAGTTTTCAAGATTGTTACTTATAAAGTGTTGAATAGTTTGCGAAATGAAGTACAACGTTTTGTAAACTGGTGCGGGATGATAGGTCAGTTATGCAGCTTCAGGAAGAAGCAAATGAAATAATAATAATATCAAGGCACGGAATTCCCGCACCCACTCATCTCATTGCCGGCCGATGACGTAACAACACTCCATCCGAAAGTTCTGTTTCCTAAATCATCTGGAGGGCTCGTACCGATTCCGCTGGCATGAAGGAGGTAGTTATTATATTATTCACTACAACAGGCAGGTGGCAGGTGAGTCGTGACTCAGTGTAATGTTTTATTACATAAACATGACAATTAAGTATAAATTGGCGTTTATTTCAGTGGTCAGACTGGTCGTGACCGGTGTGAGATGAGTTGTCCAGGCCAAGGTTCCATCACATCAGGCCCACAAACGCGTTCCTTATCGGCCATGTATCTATTTGTTTCGCTGCAGAGAATATACCACTCTTCAGGTTATAGCAGCTCACATGTATCTTGAAGTCTCTACATCCGTTTATAATAATTGTGTAATGGAAATGGAAAAGGCTGAAAGTGCCACAAAGTAAAATTTTCAGTATTCAATAAAAACTTCATAAAACTTATACTGTATCCTTTAAAAATCTATAAAATTCATTAAAAATACAAAATATATTTTTATTTGTTTTTCAAGAGTTGTTTTTTTTTTATTGTACATATATATCTTGATTTTGCATGTGAAAAGCTGAAAGTGCCATCATATCTTTTTTTGGGAAACGCTGTAAGTGCCATACCTTGTTAGTTGAAAGGCTGGAAGTCCAGCGCTCATTACACGTAAAGGATGAATGGCGGGTGGCACTTTCAGCCTTTTCCACTGACGGTCAGCGGGCGCTTTCACGGTGCAGCTCCTTGCGACTGTTCTAGGAACTAGTAGGAATTTTTCTGGCACTTTCAACCTTCTATAGGTTATTGGCGATGTCGCTTACAACACATTCCATGCAAAAAATCGATTTTTTATTTTTTGGCACTTTCAGCCTTTTCCATTTCTCCTACACAATTATACTATTATACCCCTTAGCCTTCAGCAGTCTGCGAAATCTTAGTTGTAAATGTTTGGTGGAAAAACGTCGAATAATTTTCTTCTGGAGTTTAAATAACATATTAATGAATTGTAGGAGGAAAGACATATCTAAAAAAATATTGACTGATAGACCCGAAGAGAAAAGACCACTTGAAAGACAAAGACGTAGATGGGAGGACAATATTGGAATAGATTTAAGGGAAGTAAGATTTGCGATGAATGGTTGTTTGGAGTTAGCCAGGGGCAGTCGATCGCCATGTGCTAAGTGCGCTACAGCACACTGTAAAAATTGCGCTAAAATTATGCTTATTCTCTTCGAATGCGAGCTGTTATACAAACAAAACTGACGAAAAGTATATGTTATAGCACTCTCTCCGGGATAACTAGAAACTACTGTTGTCCAGAGCAAAGAACTTCCCTGTGAGGAATGCGAGGAATGTGACCGTTACGCGCTCAAGTTAACCGGCAACCAATAAGAATCTGTCTAGTCACCTGTGATTGTACCCCTCACCTCCTCCTCACCGCCAAAGCGATATACTTCCTCTTGCCCCTCTAAGCAGAAGTGCACCCTGCAGGGAAGTTCTTTACTTTGGACGACAGTACATTGTCGTGTGCTGAATTGGCTTCAGCCGCGACGATCTCACGCAGAGAGAAGGCACGTTACTGCGAAACTAGACTGCGCATGATCTGTTGAATTTTGATCCTTGGCAGCTGTGATTGTGCTATGATTCATGTAGCCACTCTGAGTCGAATTTTGGTTGTAGGCTGATGATTGCGGTGGATTTTTTTTGTTTTTTGTTTGTTTTGTTTTGTTTGAAAGTGCGAGTGTTGTATTGTGTATATGATTTGTTAAAGAGACTCTTTTCAAGTACATCTTTGGACGAGGAAGTGAGAGTTAAAGAGTTAGATAAACCTGCTCCAAATTTAAATCTAAGTCAAAAGTGGCGGTAAAAAAAAAAATTGAGCATTGAGGAAATTTAATAAAGAAAGGGTGTGAAAACAGATGGATATTCGAATTGTACTTTTTTGCTTTCCATCGCCGGGATGTCCCGCAGGAGTTATTTTACACCGTAAATTTAGAAGCATGGAACTGTTGCGCTTATCCATAACTAAATTCCTTTGAATCCACGAACTTCGAGATTGAAATATGAATTTGTAGAGACGAATCTAACGAAAACATAACTTGAATGAAAACCTTTGTTGGGAATGTACCATAAGTCTGTTAATTGTATTTTTAACAGAACTTTTTGAACATAGGTTGGCTTGGGGAAAATGTGAACTGTATTTTTTATTACAGGCTAGGCAAGATGTATGTGAATATATATATATATATATATATAAATGAATGAAGAAAATGTGCAGAACTGTATTTTTTATTAGGCTATTAGCAGCTTGGGTTTACTTCATTGTACCATTATAATTATGTCTGCTTTATCCTTTATCTTATGCCATTGCACTATTGTGAATTTGTGACTGTATAGAATCTATTTGTCCAAGAGCGACTGGTCGATAATAGGTTGGTAATTATGGAGATGAAAATTCTATTTCAGTTAATATATCAGTTTTTAGTGTACTTTTAGTGGATTCTATTTGACGTGTTCTTTTATTGTCATATCTGATTGGGATCACAACCTAGCCGCCTATCTGATGCAACGCCTTTTCGCAGTAACTGCATTATCCTAATCTGCAGGTAAAACAGATCAAATGACCTATATTTACATAGAGGGTGTGCTAGTGAAGAATGAACTTTAATAAGAATGAACTTTACCACTTTAAACTCTTGTGCGGGAATTTTTCACAGACTTCTGATATAACGGTATTTGTTACTTCCTTGACACTAAGTAGTTAAAATGTGTTCTCTTGTCATGTTTGTTGTAGAAGATTGTAGAATTAATATAACATAATTGAGATCCTGTTTGATATTAATATTTAACTCCAACAGAAATTGTCTCAAACTCAATACGAATGCATGGATAGAATCCTTTTGAATATGACTATAAATTTTGATTCAAACATAATAGCCTAATAGATATAGGCTCATGAACCACAGATCACTGTCTCTGTTGGACATTCCACGATAATTTTTATTATATTATTACATTATTATATAGTCCTAATTTAATTTGTTCAGTCCAAATACTGGACAAAGTCGAAAACTATTTTGATTAATCCATGTAGTAATATGGAGTTCTGCATTAAACAGCATAACACTTTTCTTCCCAAAATAGGTTGGAATATTAGTACAATGTTTGAAGTAACATTATGTATTGTCATTTTTACTTTCTCTGCCCGTATCATAGGTACTACAGGTAGAAGAAGTATTGTTTGACTCCGAAAATAGAAGTTTAGTTTTAACATAAATACACGTTTTGAGATCCCTGAATCCAAAAATATTATTTTGAGAAACATGTCTTCGGTATGTGTGAATATGTGTCTGAACAGCCTAGCGCGAGATCGAAAAATCATATAAATCATTTTATATTTGGGTTAAGTACCTTCAGAGGTTATTTTATATTTGGGTTAGGTACCTTCTGAAAATGTGAGATAAGGATTTGAGACGACTTTCTCTTACTTTACTTACTTTTTCTCTTAACTTACCCAAAGAATATTTCGTTTTTTGAGATTTTCTCGAAAGCGGCTCTAATGATTTTGTTTAAATTTTGTATACGTGGCGCTTATACCAAGAGCTTAAACTTTTATTTGAAACATTTTTCTTAAAAGTTTTCTGAAGGGTAGTTATAAGCTACCAATTTCAAAGTGACTTTAGACCGGAATATTAAGGATGGAGGAAGTTGTGTGGTTCACATCGGTTTTTTTTTTCTTTCTTTCTTTCTTTTCACATTTCAATGTGGATAGACTTCGTTAGACTGCGTTTCCATGGAACAGCAGGCCTATACGCTTGATCTTCATAGCTCGGAAACAATTATTATTTCAACGAAGTTGCTAATCAACTAAACTTTATTTATTTAAATTTCCTTGGACAATAATTAGCCTATGTGAAAGCTTCTTTTTTGTTTCTGTATATAACTTACATGTATCAATCATCAAACCTATATTTTTAATTTCAGCATGCTTCGTGTACTGTGTGTAGGCTAAAACACACATGTGCTATAAAATAAATTGCATTTGAGATGTTAATAATGTTGACTAGCTTAATTTATTACCTAGCTCTATAATCTCCTCCTTGAGAAAATTATAAGTTCATCTTATGTAATAGGCGTTACGAAGGTGTAAATAAAGATTGAAAAGGAAACTTGAATTGAATTTAGTCGTTCTACTTTGGTAGGAAAAATAGTAGAAACACAAGACTATTTTCATGAAGTGCGGAGCTAATGCCGAAGGTACTATAATTTACAAGTTTTGCGTGCACGGTCAAATCTCGTTAAACATTATTTTTTACGAATTTTTGCAAAGAAGAATTTAGTCCGAAATATTATAAGCAACTTTTCTCGCGTGCGATTTGTTTACTTAAGCGAGGTATTTGTAAGTTTTACCTTCCACGACCCTTATATCCCATCATGTGTTGCGCAGAAATTTATTTTGGACTAAAACGTTTCTTAATAGTGTAATAAGTCAGAACGTGAATTCTCCTTATTTATTAATTTATTTAATTGCCACTACAGGCCGCCATATGACCCTTTTTTTCAATACACATGGGTAGCCAAGAGTAAGTACGTTCCAATCCGGCATTCGTCTGTCCTAATGGAGAAAAATCGAAAATCTCTCAACAACATAATTATATGCGTATGAAAAAGTACTTCTTACGGTTTTTAGCCTTACCCGAGAAGCATCGCCAGGAAGTAAATTTACTTCGTTTTTTTAGTATGACTGACATTCTTCCGGAGTTGAGAATGGCGCTGGGCAACATGTCTTGAAGCATCTAATTGTAATCTCTCTACTTTTTCGCTAGAGAACAGAGATGAACCATTACATTTTTATTTAAGTACCTAGGTATATGATATTATCATTACTATTACTCAGAAATTTAGAAAATTCAACATTTTTAGCAATAATTTGTTTCACAAACTTAATTTCCATATTCAATACAGTATTAGTTTTGACATTGGAGTTCCCTTATTTCCTTGTATCCAGTTCCTGGTTTTCATTCGATATGCACATTGCGATACAAGTGCCGTAAGCGGTGCATACGGATCGAGGAAAGAGTTTGAAAAAACGAGGGGCTTGCGCCGAGTTTTTTCAATTTCCGAGATCCGTTATGCGCTTACGGCACGAGTATTGCATGATATTTCTTGCACGATGATTATTTATATCAATTTAAATATATTAATTGAGATAATAGCTGAAAATATTATGTATATACACTATTGAAGATGGATGTTATATTTCAGAAAGTCATTAGCCTAGCATGTGTTGGTTGTTATGGGAACCGTATATTTGTCCTGTTAAAGTCGCCACAAACTGGGGGGGGGGGCCTTGGTTCCGGTCTTCCATAAAAGCTTGTATTATGATGATTTTACTTACGGCATTTGTGCTTTTTGTAATTTTTACCGCACGGAGATTTCTTTTGTTTTCATAGCAACCAGATTGCGTGTAAGAATGTCAACTTACGATCCAAGGCAACAATATTCGTAAGTACCACTAATTAGTTACGTCGTGCAAAAAATAGTTAATTATTTCAGTGCTTTTCTCTTTACTTTCCACTGCATCTGATAGCGCCCTTCAAGTCCCACTAGATATGCAAGATTAGTTAATTTCTTTAAAACATGGACACTCCTTGTTTTACCTTGACATCTTTCATTTGTTGTCTCACCGCATTACATGTATCACCTATACAATTCACGAAGGAGTATGATCTTCAATGGTGAATAATTTTTTTAGTCGGTTGCGAGTTTCCGAGATCACAGTAGGCTACACAATTGGACGACATTCTGCAGAAAGGAACCAACCCACATGAATTTTAAGCTAAAAAACAGGCCACATGGATCTTTTCAGTGTGTTTTTGTTTGCGTCATAGATGTCTATATAACTTATATAAAAGGCTTTATCCTGACTGACTGACTTAATGACAGAGAATCAACGTAGAGCCTAAACTATAATAGGTAGAGACTTGGAATTTTGACAATCTTACGTTTCATAACGTAAGTGCACACTAAAAAAGGATTTGAAAAATTTTGATTTTAAATGCCAAAAATCAAAGGTTTTTGAGAATACTTAATCCCTTTTTACACAGAATTATCAAATCAAAATCACAGTTCACATGGCAACAGTGTATTGTTGGCATTGGTCTCAGGTGGGTTTGGAAATGAAATAGGACTTTGACAGAGAAGCTATCAATATAATTCATGCCGTAAATAAATATTAAAGAATTAAATCCACGAAAGTAATGAAGTCACATAACTCGCTCGTATCCTGAACATAGAGAAAACAATACGAGGTATGGTAATATGTGTATTATTATATCGCAGGTATTTGGCGAGGGAAGTATGAAAGTGATATTACATTTCTGTTTAATTTCATCCCCAAAACGGTTTTATGGTAATATGAGAGTGAGAAATAAAATATTCCGCAAAGACAAAATTTTATGTTACCGGAATTTGTTTCTTCTTCTTTGAACCCCTACGAGGCAAAATTCTGCATCCTCTATGAGCCATAAAAAGCTATATCAAGCGTTTTCTGAGGGAATAGTTTGAGTGTGATAAGTCGTTCTTCCTCGTTTAAATTCTATATACCTAGGCCTATATAAGGACCTAGAATTTGAAAAACGAAAGTCCTTCATAAGTTAATTTCGAATTGCAAAATACAAAACCCGGGCGACGCCGGGCCTTTTAAGCTATAAATAATGGCATATAAGTGGATGAAGTTGGTTGGTTTGCACACAATGTAAATATATAGTTCAGTTATAGTTATAGTTATATATATATATAGTATAGTATAGTTTATTTTTCTTTTTTTAATCGTATAACACGTTCCTCAGTAAGAACACACAATTACTCAATGACAAAATCATAGGCTAAGATTTTTACTGAAAAATAAGTTTTTGAGATAGTAAATGGCTAGTTAGCTCCAATTTTGGGTTTGTAGTACGAACAGAAAAATCTTGTACAGAAAAATCAACGTACGATTATAAATTTAAAAAACCAGAGTAGATGCTACATTTTTGCAACTTTTATTTTATTTTTATTTATTTATACAAATATACAAAACAAAACAAGACCACCCGAATGAGCAAGCGCTCGTGCTCGGGCACAGTTCAGCCATTTATGTTACAAAATACAAATTACAAATATATAAAGAAAATATAATATTAAATCAATACCTAAAAAATAATAATAAAAAAGAAAGAACAGAATAGTAAAAAGAAAAAAAGGAAAAGTAGTAAGAACAAAAATTGAAACCCTGAGTTATTACAAATAAAATAGTTCCTTAATTGTCTACTAAGTACAGAGTGAAGTAACTTTTGAACTATGAAATAAGATTTTTGATAAACTTATTGAATTTTTTGTTGTTCATATGTACTATTTCTGGATGTCACCTAATTATAGAGTTATAGTCTTGGACCATAATAAATGCTATGTTTAGAGCCAGAAGAGGTGAAGTATTTTGGTTCTATTAAAGGCAATGTTTTATTTCTTCTAGTATTGTAATTATGAGGATCCGATACATGTACGTTGCGGTATTTGTGAAAGTATTTTAAAAGTGTGAGCTTATAAATTTGTTCTACAGTCATCACATTCAATTCAGGAAATATCAATTCTGTTGGATATTCTATAGGCTTTTTTAAACAAATTTTTATAATTCTCTTCTGTATTAGAATTAAAGGAGTCAATACAGATGTGCCACTTCTTCCCGATATTATGTGCCAATAATCAGAATTACCAAATTCACTTATATTTATGTAGATATTTAAATCAGCAATATAATATTTATAAATTTATTGCCTTAGCACAATCTCTTTGATAACGAAAAGACATGCAGTTTTTGTCGACGATGGTAGCGAATTAATGTGAAGCATAATACGAGTTTTCGGTAATTTTCTCTCAGCGATAAGTCTGATTAAAAATTAATTCTTGACCTTTTCAAGGATAAAGTGGGCCAACAATGGACCAGGGTAGCCAAAAGAAGAAACGAGCGGAAAGAACTGGGGAAAACCCTGAACAATACGCAAGACTAAGTGCTCACATTGCAAAAGCTCTTTTCCGTTATATAACTAAAACAAAAATGAAAATTTAACCCAGCAGGTTACCATGCATGTTAAATAACGCCACCAGAATATCGCCATCCGCTTGATAAGGGTGGTAGCCCCTGCTACCTTTCGAGAGACGCAGGAGCCATCTTTCATTTAGAGGCAGCAGCGTCTATAGAGCTCTGCGCTTTTAAGATGGCCGCCGAGAATGAGGTATTAACCACTTCCGGTTATCTCAGAGGCCCGTGTTTACACTACAGTTCTGTGCTTGTATCTTGTTTTGGAAGTAATTATGCCGATTAACTGATACGTTTTCGGCTGTTCGGCCGTTGCAAACAAAAATTGAGGACTTAGTTTTCACAGTTTTCCAAAAGAAAAGGCTATTTTTCAAGAATGGATGGTAAAATTACGCCATGGAAAAACACCTTCCCAGTTTTCTCGTGTTTGCAGCTGTCACTTCACAGAAGATGATTTTAATGTTCCTTTGAGCAGTTATGGTGAGCATTTCATGTTTTCTAGAGTGATTAAGATAATTTTGATATAGTAGATGTTGAGAAAAATATATAAGCCTATGAAATAATAAGTATACCCGACCAACGTAACCTCGTTTAGGCATGTTAAATTAGCATTTCATCTTTTCAGTGTAATTTTTGTTGCCAATTTATTTTGACATTTAAGAATGTCAATGTCAATCGAAATTTCTCCCGTAACCGATAAAATGGCCAATCTGTATTGTAATTGAATAAAAAACAAACCACATACAAATTTTTAGATTATGTGCTCTGCAGATAGCAAACTCAACGTTGTTTTTGTCCATCAACACGTTCACTTCAATGCACTTGATGAATTTTCTAATTGCTAGAGTCCGGCCAGCTTTCATACTGCTGCCTGCCCTACGCTTTTCGAACCAAGTGGTTATGGAGTCTTCGTCGAAAAGTTTAAGCCGTTCTTTCTTGAATAAATTTATCTTCAAGAAATTTGTCGAAGGAAAGTCGTGGGTACTTTCTGGTTCTATAATCTGAACTTCGAATAAGGCAAAGTTCCTATCCGGATTTCTCTCTCGCCTGAGCAAGCTGCAACCAATTTTGGATTTTTTAATTTTGGATTTTTTAAATTTTGGATTCTTCAAATTTGAATTTGAATTTTTTTGGATTTTTAAATTTTGAATTAACGATTTTTAAATTTTTTCAATTTTTAATTTTTTGATTTTTTCAATTTTTTATTTTTGGATTTTTTAATTTTTTAAAATTTTGATCTTTTAAATCGTATAGCAGTTGATTACTCCTAATCAATGTGTTGATTGTTTTCTGTGCAGTCCGTTCCGTCACACCTCACTAATTTCGTGACGATTTTGAATGTGAAATTAATTTCGTGACGATTTTTGAGCGTGACACAAACTCTGTATTTACCCCTACCGCGGCTAAAGAAGTTTCACTTAAAAAAAAAAAAAAAAAACATGAAAATAAATCGAAAAAATATTGGAGACCGCAGGCATACTGCACCATATTAAAACAGTTAGCAAACGTTTCAGAAGACATATAGCTTTGATTTCTCACCTTGTAATCAACTCTCCCTTCGTTAACTTTGAAATATTTGCTGCACCATCTTCGAATAACATCCTTTTTAATTCCATCACTGTAAAATTGGAGAACCGTCCCAAACTCATACTGAAAACACACAAGAATGAGGAAACCGGAAGTTCACAATACCTGAATTTGGAGAGCAGCGCGCTCAAGTGGCAGGAGGAAAAACTAAAAAAGCCCAGAGCTCTATAAACAAAAACGATGAAGAAGAAGAAGAAGACTAAGTGCTCAAGACCAAGTGTTAAAGTTCAAGTGTACATGACGCTCAAAATCACGAACAACTTCACTAGCGCGGAGTAGCTCGCCGTGCTAGATAAGAGGAGCTAAACCCTTCTTAGGAGGCCTTTGCCCTACATGGGACACGATAGGCTTATTTTATTTATTTATTTTATTTAATAGGTCCCACGGCGTCTTTAATTATTGTTTAGATTTAGGTAGAGATCGGTTATATGTAGGGTGTTGATTTTTATTGCACGCAGTTCACGGTATTCAAACACATTTGTAATAATGGTAATTTTATTGTGTTGCTTGAGAAAATTATAATTTTATACCAATAATTATGCTTTCGAGTTTTTCCAAGGTGGACATGTAGGAGTTTCCTGAGTTTTTATACACTCGGAAGGACTTTACCTCATTAGAGGATAAGAGTGGATCGTATTTAACTGCAAGCTTGAGGCAAGTGTAAGCAGAATTACGTAATTTGTGTACACGAAATCATTATATTTGTTTCTTTATACATTTTAAATTTGCCTTCAAGTAGACAGAAGTTCAAGGTATTGTGCCTTGTTTACGCTTCCGTATAGAAACAAGAAGACTAACCAACCGAGCGAGGTGGCCGAGATGATAACGTCTTGGACTCTCATTCGGGAGGTCCCAGGTTCAAATCCCGTGGTCGGCCAATTTGACATGGGGTTTTTCATGGTTTCCCCAGTCGTAAAGGCAAATACCGAATTGGATATTTACATACCATGAATTATCCTGACCATTTCATCCTGTATCATATCCACTTAAGGGAAAAAATAAATTTAAGTCGCACCTTGGATGAATGTTCCCACCCACCACTCCCTCGCGATGCACTTTCTTTTATACCACTTCTTCTGTCCTCATATTACGTAGAAACTCGTGATTGGACGTTGGTAGTGTGACGTCATACCGGTAAACAAAAGCCTCATGTCTTACGTAAAAGTTGACAGGCTTACTAACGTCTGGAAGATATAATATGCCACATTTTCGAAACCTACAAACAGTGTATCGTACATTATTCGAAAATGCAAGGGCGCTTCGCTTCGGCTGCCGCCTCCGCTCGCGCACTTAACTAATGTGGTTAGTGTTTTGCATTATTTAGATTATGTGAAGAGGTGATTGTGGTCTGGTCGGGAGTGCCGAGTAAGCTAGAGGGTTGTCATTTTAGTGTATGGGTTGGTAGCTTGTATTTGGTACGATCGGGAGTTTGGAGAGAAGGAACGATCGGGTGTGCCGAGATAACAAGCGAACAGCAACGCTTTGTTCGGAGCGTAAGGGGCGACTTAATCTTATCTTTAGCCCCACTTAAATTAAGCCTAATATCAGTTGAAATTTACTCCATTCGCTAGCTGGTAAAAGAGGGTTCTGTATTTGTGGAATTCAATAATAAATACACCGACAACAGAAACAATTGACAAGCAATAGTTCCATAGCCTACTCAGACACAGATCCCGAACTTCTGATAAAGCCTAGAAGCTAAAAGGAGTATAAACACAGCTGAAATAATAATAATAATACTAGTAATAATAATAATAATAATAATAATAATAATAATAATAATAATAATAATAATAATAATAAAGACTAGTCATAAATTAATGTATGAAAACAAAGCAATTAAAAAAATATTATTTGTTGTTTTCAATTTCAAGTAATTCTAACCATAGTATAAGATTTAGGTTTTTATTTTACAGAAGAAATTTACGTGGTAGGCCTATTCTTTAAAGAAAAGTTTGTTCGTGGGAAATTTGAACACACGATTTTATCGCGGTATATGTCGCAGGAAAAATGTGAATTCAGTCTGTTTACAAAATGCTGGCAAATTATTAATGAAACATCCCTTCTGCAATTTGACAGGTTCCCTACAGTTATATTCAAAAAGCCGGAATGGAGACAGTCAGATTGTGGTAAGGTCATGCTGTTCCAAAGATTGATCGTGGTCCCACATTTTCGGGAAAGTGGTGGAATGCAGAAATGGAGTGTACCAAGTGGGTACTTCTGCCGGTATCATTAAATGTTGGTTTACACACACTGAATTACAAATTTCTACCTCTCCATTTACTGAAGATTAGTTGAGAAGTGTAAGTTATTAGAAAAAGTTATTATTATTTCCGTAACGTCTGTGAGTGATTCCTATTAGCAGCTTCGTTGCGAGTTACCTACTAGCTATCACCACGCCTACGTGGTGACTAGACAGGGTACTGGGTGTCAGCTTTTACTAAGTCTAGAAAATCCTTACACCGCGTGATTAAACTCGTAACCTTTAATTAACCCTTGGTCGGATTCCTGTGAAATTTGTGCAGGAATAATCTACACACATCAGCCCTACTGATGGTTAAAACAGAGCCTTAAAAAAGCGGACACAAATGTTTTTATTTTATTTTATAAACATCACCCGTTACACAAAATTCATGGAGGGAGAAGCGAATTTCACTATGCGACAATTTTTTGTATTTTTGTGTCCCGAAAAAACTTCAAGCGAGAAAGTTTTAGTGAAATAATTGAATTTTAATACAAATGAAGTTCCAGCTCTGTATCTCGAATGGTTTACGAGTAATTGAGTGGTAATTATTCCGGGCGCTTCAGTTGTGACGACCGTGAAATGTTCAGGAAGAAGCATATTTGACTATGCGACAATTTGTTTATTTCTGTGACCAGAAAATGATTCAAGCATGTAAGCTTTAGGGAAATATTTTAATTTTATTATACATCAAGTACCACGTTTATATCTTGAATGGTTTACGAGTAATAGAGTGGTAATTACTCTAGGCGCTAAAGCTATGGAAATGGAACAGAGGTCTTTTTGTTCTATAAAATAGACCTACTAGCAATTACGTAAAAATCCTTAAATATTTTAGTCGTGGACTCAATAATAAAGGATATTAACTGGCTACTTGTACTCATACTGAAAGATTGACCCGCTGGGGAAGAGGAATGAATTAAACTTTTTCCTAATCTTGTAAATCTGCACTACTTTTATTTAGATATTTGTTGAATTATTTATTTTATTTTTTGATCCTTTGTGCTAGTAACTTTTATGTCTAATTACCTTATCAAATGCCTTATTAGTTTAATACCTTGTTACGCCCTTTTCATATTTTAATATAATTTATCAACATGAAAACGTATTACAGTTATAATGGGCGGTGAATTGCCGAGGCTTTAAGAGCATGTTATCCGGTTATAGATAGGGCAAGACGATGGTACTTTTGAATGAAAAATTCACGGAAAAATCCTTTGAAATATTGTGTGATTTATGTAGAATGCATTGCGAAGCAATTTGTGCGTATGACTGTGTGGGCTTTTTTGATGTTGAGACGCCGATTTTAAAGGTCCATCGCCTCTTTTCGTTGTGCTGCTCATGAAAGTTTCTCTGCTCTGCAATTCACAAACCATCCCTTAGTTTATTAGGTCTATATTACCTCTGTCGTCACATAATTTGTATACAGATCTACACTTTTGGCCGTGTTTCACCAATCATTACCTACATAACTTACTCCATATAACCCGGAGAAAATTATTATTTATGTATTGCTATGATTACAATATTAATACAAATTAATACTCTACAATAGTCTACACAATGTAATAATAATATTAGTACTGTACATATTAATATTAATATATAAAAATTCCCGTAGTGTTTTCTACCCTTATTATAAGGTGTAATTGCTATACAAATATAGAATACATACTTTAACAAATTTTCATCAAATTATACTAACATAACCTCTAGATTGAGAAATATTTTCTAGGCAACAAAATATTAGATCAAATCACCTTTTAGTTGTTGTATATTATATAATTTCTATTCAAATCTAGATACTTTGAGAGATTTTTACAAGATTTTAAAGACAAATTCTACAGAATCAGAAGAACATTTTAAGTAACTTGAATAACAGAACAGTTCACATCTTAGCTGTTTTCTACCCATACGTTGTGATCTCTGTACAAATCTACATTCTTCGAACAGTTTTCTACCCTATTACATAATCTATATATAAGCCTAAATACTTCGAAAGATTTTTAGCAGATTTTTAAATAGATTCTGCAGAATCAAGAGACAATTCAAGGCAGCAATAACAACAGAAAAGGATCATACCTTAGCTCTTCTCTACCCCTATTTTCCAATCCCTATACAAATTTAAATTCTTTGAAGGATTATACAAAACCAGATCCTATAGAATCAGGAGAAAATTCTATTCAACAATACTATCCTTCCCTTAGCTGTTTTATACCGCTAATATATAATCTCTATACCCGTCTACATTCTTTGGTTAGTTTTTATGAAATCTTACACACAGATCCTTCAGAAACATATGAATTATGACACAACATGAATATCACTTGAGAACGGCTCGACCGATTTGGCTGATTCTTTTTTTGTTGTGTTCGTAATTGTCAGGACAAGGTTTGTATGAAATAAAATTTTTGGAAAATCCACGGGAAAAGTCGGAAATATGAAATGATGCAGAGTTAAAAAGTTCTGCTTTCAATTGTTTACATAACGAAAGTATTGTTTACGGTGTTCGCATAGGGCTTTGCAAACTTTATTATAATACTGGGCTTTAAAAATTCTGATACTATCGATGTAATTAATGCATTTGTGAAAATAATTCTTAAAGAATAAAATCCACGAAAATAAAGCAGTCACATAACTTTGTCTACCCTCGACATGGAAAACATCATTTACTCACTTCACATTTTGATGTAGAATAAGCGGTCGTATTACAGGGACAACTTAGTTGCAGTGAGTATGCTATATCGGAAGTCGGTAACAAATCCTATCCACTGATACGTCACCCATAGCTGTAGGCTTTGTATTAGTTGAGAAATAGACCTACTAGGGATGTTTATCAGAGGCCCTAAGCAACTAAAAGAAGACAAAATGGGATGGAACATTTTCAGTCCTACGCGCGCAGTAAGTTATATTATGTCCCAGGTTTTTGGGAAGGAAAGTATGAAAGTGATATTGAATTTCTTTTTTACTTCAGCCCCGAAACGGTTGTATGGTAATATGAGAGTGAGAAAAACAATTTTCTGTCAAGACAATACAATATTATGTAACCGGAATTTCTTTTTCTTCTTATTTGCACTCCTCCCAGGCATGGTGTGTAGAAGCAATGGAATGCAACATTCGACATCCTCTATGAGCCATAAAAAGCTATATCTAGCGTTTTCTGAGGGAATAGTCTGATTGTCATATGTCGTTCTTCCTCATTTCGAATTCTACATACATATTATATAAGGACCTATAGTTTCAAAATCGAAAGTCCTCCATAAGTTAATTCCATATTACAAAATACAAAACCCGGGCGACGCCGGGCCTTTTAAGCTAATGTCTAAAAGTTTATGTAATTCCTGCCATTTCTGTAAAAACAACGTGAGCGTTAATAAATATAATATTTTTATTATTTTAATGTTAAATAAAACATCTAGCAGTTGAGTAAATAATCGCGAGCGAAGCAGCGGGCACGTGCTAATAGGCGGATTCCACTGGTTGACAACAAACGTTCACACACAGGTCTATGACTATGCGCACACAATGTCGCGCTTCCCCACCACTACCAACCAGGGCAGGGCAGGACAGAACAGAACGCGCGAAAACTGCGTCATCTCCTAGGTCTGCTGACTAGCACCCCATAGACGTTCCGAATCTGTCCGACCTTTTTTTTTTTTTTCTACATTGCTTGTATTACAAGCATATTTCAATGGACAACAATGTAATTCCAAGTGTCATTTCTGTGTAACTTGCATAAATAAATTGAGACATAGACTAATAATACAAGTTGTTTTCAGTTATTTCTAGGCATGTAACTGTTTTTTTTTCTGTTAAGTTTACTGCGATCTGACTGACTCCATTCCGCTTTTAAAAAAATAAGTTATGCGTGTAGGGTAACCAGTCAAATTGCAGAATGCATGTTTTATTAATAATAATTTCCGGCGTTTCGTAAAACGCCGGGCATTTTGTAAAAATACTGATTAGCCTGCGACATAATATATAGACCTACATGATATACAGATATATATATATATATATATGGATGTGAATGTTACATATTTTAATATACAGCTACTCGTAATTTTTTATTTCACTCCCCAAAATTTGAGGATAGATGTCTATATATATATATATATATATATATATATATATATATATAGACATCTATCCTCAAATTTTGGGGAGTGAAATAAAAAATTACGAGTAGCTGTATATTAAAATATGTATATATATATATATATATATATAGACATCTATCCTCAAATTTTGGGGAGTGAAATAAAAAATTACGAGTAGCTGTATATTAAAATATGTAACATTCACATCCTTCCTATTATTAATTAATTCTGAAATGGAAACCATGGTGATTTGTCCCATTGCAGGAGAGTTCCCCGGGTATGTGGCCATACTTTAAATTACCCTGTAGCTTAGAGATCTGTAAATGGACAGGTATGCAGAAATTCAGGTTCGCTTTGAGATTCCTCATTCGTGGAAGCGGCCAATGCTATTATTTCCCGACGTATGTACAGTCGGTCAAATAAAAAACGTCGGGACTCGTATGCTGTTAAAATTAAAGTTTTGACGCATTAGTTCACAAGTTTCCTACAAAAAACACAAAATACAGGTCATTTTCGGAACATATGAGGCCATGCGGCAGGAGGGAAAATATGAACAAGGAGAGAAAAAACGAACAACGCGGAAAGCTCAACACACGATATTCAACTTAATGCATTGTCATAATTTATTTTGCTTTGTGTCATCGCCACATACTAATGCTAACGTGAGAGAAAGTGTAGTTAGGGCTTTAATTGACCTGCATTTTTCGGTCTCTGAAGCAGCGAGAAGGTTCCATATTTATGAAAGAGCAGCTCAGAGGTGGGAAGTTTACTATAATGCGACCGGAAGTTTTCATAGCAAACGTTGATCTGGCCGGACGCGTATTTCGATGCTAAGATTGGTTGCAGAAGTTGAGCGTAAGTTATTGATTTTGCACTAGAAGTACCGGTATTATAAAATAAAATCTTAAAGAAATGCTCCTTGAATAAACATATTCCTCGCGAATCTATTAATTATTAATATTATAAAAATTTGCAACCAAGAATATGGCGGATTTGAGGCATATAGCCACAGCCTTCTATACATGTTTGTTTTGGAACAAAACTGACTAAATAATCAAGAAAATACATGGATAGACAAGAGGCGTGTGTGAACCTAACCTTAAGTCTTCCTGTACATGCGCATATGCTCGTTCGTGATACTTAATCAAATATCGCCCGACGTTTTTTTATTTGACCGACTGTACGGTACCCTTAGCATTGAGTCGCTGCTAAATCGGGATCTCGTCCCTTCACCCACACCCCATGGGTGTCTTCACCGCCTAGTAGAGAACAAAGTGAAACGCGTGTGGGGAAGCAGTATATATCCATACTGTCCACGATTTTAACCCATCGATTGATGGACGGAACTGCGATTTACTCTGCTGGAAAAAGATAGAAACCGGGGTACTTAGTGTCTCCATCTTGTTTAAGTAGACGAGTTATGAGATGGTGGATTAAGCAATGTGCTGTGGCAAGATTAGTACTCTGAGCCCTTCAAGCCCTCTGCCAAGGGCCCGTCCCTGCCCTTTGTGCTTCGTCGGAGAGGAACACGGACGAATTTGGCAAGAAGACAAAACCTCAATTCCAGTTCAACCTTGCATATATTCGCATCACTCTTATGCTCCGTTTAATGTTGCCACTTCATGGTATTTTGCATTTGGCTTCTGTGCAATACGCTGCTGGATTACCATTATACCGCCTCTTGTGAAAACAACACGCCGTTTAATGAGACATGCATGGCCTACCTCAAGTGTTTATGAGTTTCCTGTGACCTCGAGGAACCAGACTGGTCGCTTCACTTACCTGTTGGTCGTTTGCGGAGTGGACAGCAAACGCCGAGTTCCTGACTTTGCAGACGACACGGCTGTTTCCTCAACTCAGGCACCTCTGCGTAAAATGTGATGCATTTCACCAGCGGACGGCAAAGGCCGGCCTCGCCACTTGCAGTGGAGCATGGCGGTGCACTTTCCGACTGCTGATTATCTCCAGGGAACTGGATGTTCTGCGGAGTCTGAGACGGGGGACTCTGAGGTTGCGGTTGTGGTTGAGGAGGTGGAGGTATTTGTGGTTGTGGTTGAGGAGGTGGAGGTGAAGGTCTTTGTTGTTGTGGTTGAGGAGGTGGAGGTCTTTGTGGTTGTGGTTGAGGAGGTGGAGGTCTTTGTGGTTGTGATTGGGGCTGGAATGGGGGTGGGAAGCTTTGTGGTTGTGATTGGGATTGGGACTGGAATGGGGGTGGGAAGCTTTGTGGTTGTGATTGGGATTGGGACTGGAATGGGGGTGGGCGTGGGCGTGGGCGTGGGTGTCTTTTTCGTTGTGATTGGAACTGGAACTGGAATGGGAATGGGAGTCTTTGTGGTTGGGGTTGAGGAGGAGGTCCTTGTTGTGGTTGTGGTTGAGGTTGGGACTGAGGAGGCTGAGCTTGTTGTTGGAACTGTTCTGGAACTTGCTGGATTTCTGCTTGAGATTGCTGAGTTGGGATATTTGGCAGAAGAAACGAAGGTAGTTGGAATGGTTGTTGAGTTATCCCATTAAGCTGTTCTTGAAGACGTCTCTGAAGTTCCTGCTGTTTGTTCCCCAGTTCACGAATTTGTTCCATTAATGATACTTCCACGGCTTCTAGTGCAGCCTGAAACACATCGTTAAACTAATATTGTAGATTGTACCTTCATTCAATGCGGGAAGTTTTTTCTCTACTAAGAAAATAGCGCTTTACAATTGAGTGTCGCTTTGAAACAGTATATAGAAACAAATAAGGTTTAAATTAGGGATGGGTCGACACCAGATATTCTCGATACCGATACATGATTTTTTCCTCGATACTTCGATACTCGATACCGTCAACATTTCCACTTTCAATAAATAGGTACATTAAAAATTGAAAGTTGAGAGAACTGTGGAATACCATCTAAATTAATGAAGTGTGCATATTTAATGAGACAAAATTTAAGATCATCAGCAGCCTATAATTATTTTTAAACTCTACATTAATACTGAAATGAGTTTTTTAAACAGTCCACTTAGCCTACAAGTTTTTGTTCAAAAATTACAATGGGGTTTGGACAGTCAGCTTGCTTGTTGGTTGTTATTGAAACGTTTGACAGGAAACGAAACAATTAAGAATCTCTTCTGTTTGTATTTTAAAAGTCGGAAAGTCTTTATTTATGACTAGACAAAAGTCACAGAGTGGTTTTCTCAATTTCAAGGAGAAGTAGAAATATTTACTACATTTACTAAAAGCAGAAAGAGATATCGCATTTCCTTAAATTGCAGAATTTATTGAAGTATCGAAAAAGTACCGAGCGAGTTTTCTGAAGTATCGCTCGATGCCGATACCATGCAAGTATCGAGAGTATTGAGGTATCTAAAGTATCGGGGTCCCATCCTTAGTTTAAATGTAAGTTAGTCTATTGTGGCTGTTTCAAAAATTTTGAAATTAAGAATATTCATTAAAATTATGTTAAAATATAGCCTTCAACGTATCATTAGAAATTAGTAATGGATTGTTGAACGTTCTTTTCAAGATCAAAAAAATAAACTAAATTCACCAATACAATCTCTGATTTTTATTTTTAAAAATGACGATGGCACTACGATTTTATAGGCCAGAAATGTCTAAACACTGATTCGCGTTTGAATTTTGACTCCTCTTAATCGGTACTGAAAGATGTTATAAGATTGAAGAACTGTAGCCTACTGCGTGTGTTCGGGGCTGTGAAGTTTGGAAACAATATTTGAAGTACATTATAATATATGGTTAGGGATCCTATTTTATGGTGAATAAAAGTTTTAAATTTCGGTACAAAAGTTGACTTACTTTCGGTGTTATTTCGCATTAAAAATACAATTTCCGGTGCATTTTGCATTAAAAGCAAATACACTTATGTCTCATGTGGTGAAAAATATTGCATATTTCTGCATAAACAAAATCGAGGGGATTTTAAGCCTTTCGTTTTGTATATTTTCACAATTATTACCAATTAACTATTAACACTTGTCTGTAGTGTAGATAAACTGGTTAACATGATTTCCTTTACCTACGTATCGAGAAAAAACTTTTGGGAATCAAAATACTATTTCTATATTGAACAAAAATATAAAATACATTTACTACGAATGGGGTTGAGGACTAAATTAATATGGGCCTATAATTTAGCAACAGTCTGTTTCTATGAACATCTCTACACATAAGATTATTTGAATTCTGATTTGAAGCAAGTATTTTTCTAGTTATTTATTTATACTTACAAATTATACTATTAGCATGCCTACAAACTAAACACTTAAGTTGTTTATTAAGTATTTATTTTTATTAATGCGCACATATGTTTATTCGACTTTCCATAAATATGTAATTTGAGACCTATTATAAAAAGACACATTTTCAAAACTTGAGATTTCCCTTGAAAAATAAATTTAAAAAAAATTGCACCAAAACGAAAATTTCGCAAAAACAAAATACTGTGTTTTTTCGCGAGTGTCAAACGACCATTCTTCGGCCTTAGAAGTGTTTGAAACGAAACTGTCACTCACGAAAAGCAGGTATCTCTATTTCCAGTGCATGTTAATACAAGGGTATTTAGCATTATATTTACTCCTTCTCGGGACTAATTCAGTGCAGCGTTCCTATACATTGAATAGCATATAATGTGTGTTTTCCCTATTCTGAGGTCAGCTCATAGAACAGCCCAACACCCGTGTATTCACAAGAAATTCCTGTCAATAAGTGTTATTGAACAAAAGCAAATGTATTAGTATAAGTAAATAAACTTAAAAATTTATTCAAGTTTTTCATTTAATTGTATTATGTATCTTCAAATTCAGCTAGTAATTTCAGATGACAGCTTAAACTTCTCATCTTTATGTATGTACAGTAAAATTGTCTTCGTGGCGTCCACTTAATGTAAATTAAATTTTATCGTACTAAAGTAGCTCTACCTGTCCAGCCAAAAGCTGTATCTTTCGAAAAACCTCCAATAAATTTTTGTCCCATTTTTACTGTTCAGTCTAATACGATAGCTAATCGAAATTGTTGTGCATCAAAATATCCTTATCTTTATTTGATTTAATGTTTAGGTCGTCATGAATTTTAGTTCAAACTCGAACTTTTCAACCAACTAATTTCTCTCTTCTAGTAACCTGAGAATATTTTTTTAAAGAAAAATTCCTCTGACATCGGAATTCAAACCCTTGACCTTCAACTTTCCGTGCCAATGCTCTCCCAACTGAGCTAGCCAGAGTTTGACTGAAGAAGCCAGATGGAATATATTACTCGTATATCCTATGATTATCCTTATTGTTCCAGAGAAACAATATTCTGTGGCTTCATCATGGATAAATATCCACTTCTCGTAACCTTGAAAACATAATTACACATGTTTATGTTCATTGTTTCAAGACGTGTACCTACGTAACTATGGTTTATATTATGGTTTAATTTAATCTATTAAATACTAACGTTTTAGCACACTACAATTTACGTAAGTCTAAAGTGTATACAAAATTTTCTGTGTAGACCTGTTGTCGTATTGAAAAATGTTCACAAAGGCAATTTATCTTTAGACATTATTTTGTTGTAGACATTAATTTTATTAGACTTTCCGTTAGCCCTATAATTATAAATTTTATATTAGGCCTACTGACCATGACGTGTCAGAACGTATTGTAGAAATTAAAGTATTCTTATCATTCATAACCATCAAAATTGAATATCAGTTGAAATTATTAGGAAGTAGATACACATCACTAGTTGCACTGGTATACCCACAGAACCCAACGCTTGTTATAATTACGTCCTCTGAGTTAAAACGTGCATAAAGAAAGCTAAACTAAAAAAAAAGTAAGCAACCTTGAGCAACGGCCACCCCCATAATTTCTTCTAGTACCGTACTCATGTTACAACCTGAGTCAACCCTAGGGTGATAGTGCTATTATAAGGATGAGACCGATTGGAAAATCTAAATAATCTCATCAGGATCGTATTTACAACCTTCCAGATTTCAGTGAACCAGTATGAGAGATGCTTAAATTTACTTTTAGACAATTTTTCTTGTAGTTAACTGAATGATCTGATTTTTGTCAAAGCATCTAATAATGTAATCATTGGAGAGAGATTCCATCGCGCTGTGAATCGAACTCCGGCTAGCTCAGTTGGTGGAGCGGCGGCACGGATGGCCAAAGGTCCTGGGTTCGAATCCCAGAGTTGGAGGAATTTTTCTCCTATAGTATCTCATCGAATAATGTTGGCTATAGGGCTGCCTTTTTAAATATAGACATACTTTTTAGTATTCGTAAATTTTAATCGATACAGTCGCCACAAGCATGAATAAAAACTGGTAGCTATGTCGAATTTATTAGACTCAAGCTATCAAGGAAAGCGTTTATAACTTCAAAAAATACAATATGTCCCTAGATTTTCATTTTTTATTAAAAAGAAAAGCTGAGATTTGAAGATACTAATTTTCTGTTTTTAATTTCAATTTATTCAATTGTGCAGTTATTACAAATTACAACTTTTCCACATGATTATTATTATTATTATTATTATTATTATTATTATTATATTAGTATTATTATTATTGTAGTCTGGGACAGTTCAGAAGTGGATATAGGCTTAAATACATTAAACAAAAATAAAAACTACCTTAAATAAAAAATACAATCCATTACACCCACCCACTGCAATAAGGGGAAGGAAATTTTAGAAAGAAACGTGAAAAATAAATAGTTTTATAATAAACTTAATTATTTTTTTTAATTTGTAATTTTTAAATTAATTAATTTAGGGTTATTTTTAACAATGAGTTTGAATAATCTGGGACCAAACTAGAAGTGCGTTTTAGGTTCAATTAAAGCATTTGTTTGGTTTCGTCTTGTATCGTGTGTATGGGGATGTGGATGTGATCTGAAGCTTGCATTTCTACGACTGAACTTAACTCCTAATTGCACAAGTAAACACTCAGTTTCTAGCGCTAATTACAAATCCCTGCCGAACTGCACAGAAAACAGTTAACACTATAATTAAAGAAGTTTTACATGCATTCTTTTTTTAATTTTTGGCGATTTATTTTCCGTTATTTCGTTAGAAATTTAAGGCAAACCATAGGATCCCTATCGGATTTCAGGGTTAATAAAATATATTTATAAGTTTGATACATACTATGTACGTGAAATTCGGAAAATACTTAGACTGATAGTCAAGAGATTTAGATAGACTTTTATCAATGCCTTTTAGAAGCATAATTAAGGAAGTATATATATCCGGTAGTTGACATTTATGTTAATTTTATTTTGTTATAGAATCGTAAAATAAAGAAATGACAGTACTCTCTGCTGTTACTTTTGTTGTTTTTTATAATATCATAATATAAGAAATGACAATACCCTCTGCACCGAATCCCGGGCGCTCTGGAATTGGTTCCGGACAGTCTGCAGCTGTCCCTGGATCTGCTGTTGCTCAAACTGAAATTGCTGTTGCTGCAGCTGTTCAGGGTACAATTCCGTTCTGAAGAGGTCTTGAGGTCTCACATGAAGCACTATGGACAAGAACAATACCACCCGTGCGGCGTTCGCCATGGTTCAGGGAGAACTGAAGAGTCAAGCTAAGAACTTCTCCACCTAAGCAGCGAGCCATGCTTTCTGGAATCATTGTTACGCAAGTTAAGCTGTCATGTCTTTAAAGGTCACTTCGCCATTTCAAATACATCGTGACATGGCACTTAGTGACATTGTCATCAAGTTCAAGGCCTATATTTTATGACAATATAATTCCTCGACTTCTGAAGGGGTTACATATAAATTCGAGGGTGAAAATTAATTTGTTACGTTAGTTTCATACGAACTTTAAACTCTATATCTGTGAAAAGATTTTTAAGATAACCATAAAATTGGCTAACTTATGCAATAAAGTGCCTTTTAAATAAGGTGGCCATATTTCTGGCAGTCGAAGCTGGGACCAATGGAATACCTTCTCGACGAACTGAATAAAAGACACCAAATGATAATATAACACGGATTCTACACATGAGACAGTACTTAGGTAACACACAGTTTTTAACACGCCAGTTCTTAATGCCCCTATACTTCTGTGAAGAATGAAATTGATCCAGGAGATGTTCGCATCCCTTTAAGAAGTCATAGAATTCTGAACTGTATTTCAAATTAACTGTTACCATCAGTGTTGCTTTCAAAATGCCTAGTTTCATTTGAGTTTTCTCGTCGCTTATACCAGGAAGACATAATACAAATAGCACAATTTTAGAAATATTTTTGTAAGATATCGTTTTGGATGTGAAATACTGCACTCAACACATATCAATGCATTTTTTCTCTGCTTTATTTTTCAATTTGAAGAGAACAAACTGCTGCATATTAATACACTCTTCGAACAAGCCATTATCATTAATTTTGCAGTTCGTAAGAGAATCCTAATATTTTTGTGTTCCATTCCTTGCAGTGCCGTTTGGGAAATTCGGAATTGTTTACGGACTAGAATTAAATTAGGTAAAGTGAATAAATTGTAAATAGGAGGAATCTGAATAGAATTGAGAATATCTGCACCGTACTTTTGGTACGAAGTTACTATCTATGCTATATGTCCTGGACAGTGGCGGACGCAGAATTTTTTTCGGGGGGGGGGGACTTGTATAGGTAAAAAAAAAGTTAATTAACTTACATATATAATTAGTTTATAAAACTGACCACTTAGAGTGCATATATAACCTTTTTTAAAATTTCGGGGGAATATCCCCCCTGCGACCGCCACTGGTCCTGGAACACTCACGCCAATGGATAACGTAAGGGTTAGCAAATCCTACCCAGTAATACAAAGTTCAGCGTAAATATTACTGAAGATCCTGAACTGTACTCATGACTGACATTGTTAGAAAAAATATAAATTATATGTTGAAACCTCAAATGACCGGAAATTCAAATTGATTTCTAAAACCAGGTACATTTAGGCGTCCCGGCAGAAGTCGATGGGGACAAGGGCACTTGACTCCGAAAATGGGAACTGTCCCGGCCTAATCGGGACGTCTGGTCTTTTTATTTTAAAGGTGTAATCACAGTTTGCGCCTGAAAGTATAGCGCTCATTTTCTCCAAGCGAAAAAACAATAATAATAATAATAATAATTATTATTATTATTATAATAGAAATACAAGACAAAATATATTATTTACAAATTTCACTATAGGCCTATTATAAGTTTTATAAATGAAAGTTCAATAGGAAATATATATTTTTTTTAAATTTAAACAGTTTTGAAAATTAAATAACATAACTTCATAATTTATAAATTAATTCTTTGAAATGTTAGATGGCCCTTTTTAAGTGATGAACAAACTGTAGCTCCATTTTAATTTATCATTAACAGAACTGATAAAGAAATGAAAAGATTTAAAAAAATCAAAGCTAAAATATCACTTCTTCCTCTTGTAGTGCAGACATTTTTTAAACTTTGCTAAGCTTGTTAATCTAAACATTGCTTTTGTGAGAGAGATATTAAACATGTTAAAAAATATTGTGAATGCATCTTTTTAACAGTCTACAAATCTCAATTAAAACTTTGAAATACTGATAATTTATGATAATTGATAATAGTTGTACTTTTAAATTGAATTGCAAGTTTTAAACAAGGTGCATATAAGGTTTAACCGTAATAATACGTAGAGAAGTGGAGGAATATACAAGGTTTCTGCTCCTGAGTTTTTAATTTTTCATGGAATATTAATTATTCATTTGGCAAAATTTGCATGAACGAAAGAACATTGGTATCTCGTGCTTGCTGCCTCTGAGTGCATCTGAATGCCCTTGGGAATATAAAGTAATTTCTAAAACATTATGATGCAGTATAATTATGTTGAATAGTAGACGTGAAAAGGCGACGGGAAGTCCACCTGAGAGTTCTTAGAACCAAGGGATCCGGAATGACTCACATTCGACATATAAGTCCATGCGTAGGCAGAAGTGACAGATACAAGTCGTGAACATGGTGAGAAATCTAGGAGGTGTTTGCAACAGCATTGTCCTCAGTCTCCATGCTGTATTATATTATTATTGCGACACATATTTCATTCATAGGCAAAGTTTTATGACGACAGCATCGGTTTTTAGGATTACCATTTATCCAATGCCATATTAAAGGTCTCTTACACAATAATGGTATGGTTATGGCCTTTTCAACGTGCGAGAAAATTTACTGTATACTGTTGTCGTACAGTAGGTTAGGGTGCTACAGTGGGGTCATCGCTGCTGTTTCAAGAGGAAAGGAATAAGGCAATTTATGACTAACTAAAAACTAAACTAAACTCCGTGGCGCTACATCCCTTGAGGGACTTGACAGAAATTATAATTTTACAGATTACTAAATTGTAAACGGTTGTAAATAGCATGACATTGTGAAAATGTATTAAAAATTAAACAATTGTAGACATAAATGTATTGCGTAAACAGCACTGGAAACAGCTTTTATGATTCAAAAATCTGTTAAGGCATTTTATGAATACATAAATTAATATTTATGCCATAAAATACAAACTTTGAAAAAGTTGTGAACAAAATTTGTAAATAGGAAGATGTAGGAAACTATATTACAAGGTTACGCTGTAAAAGTGGTTATAAATAAACAAATATAGGTTCTCTTATAAATCATGCGCTATATTAATTAAGTTCGTGACATAAGCTACATGTCACTCAACTTCAAGTGATACGAGGGAATAAGGTGTACCTTAAAATTGAAATTTGCTATGTACAGGAATAATATTGATTCCCCTATCACTAATCATTATATGATTTTGTTTTTATATTTGAATTATTTTAACTTACCTTCTTTTTTTTTTTTCTTTCTTTTTTTTTTTAATAACACGTCATATCTGTAAGAGAATCAAATCTACGGGTCACGTACTTTTAGAAAGAACATAGAGGGACTCCTAAGTATATAATTAGCACGTTGCAGGGCCTCCCCAAAGGCATAATCCAAGGATAGGGAGCCTGCGGTATAAATACAAGTTCGATTTCAGATTTGGCATTTGCGAATGGGGAAAACCCCCGAAAACCCATATTGCAAAATCCCGATTGTAAGCCCGCTATACAGAACCAACACAGAGTGTGGCCTATGGTCGGGGGCTCTGGAAATATAGACTGGATGGCCAAGCAATAATAAAAATGTAAGCCCGCTATATTACTGTTTGGTCACCTCACTCAGTATTTTGTAAAGTGGACATTTTATTTGCTTAACTCTATTTTTTTGGGCCACTTCAGTAATACTGTATAAACAATAGACTATGGAGGTATCGTCAATATGTAACACCAATATAGCGTTCCAGGTCAGTTTGTCCACTTCTTGTTGCCTGCAGGTCATATAATCCTTCTTTGTTCTATACAGAGATATTTCAACTACTGAACATTCTTTTTCCACAGATAACTCGTCTATTTTTTTTTAAATATTGTCCATTAATATCAAATTCCCTAAAATATTTTGACCATTTTATTTCGTCTACATACTGCTCTCTTTTTTAAGTTTATTATAATACGGTACCCCTTTAATATCAACTAAATACATACTTGCAGTTTATTATTGTTAACAATCCTGCCATTAGTAATGGTTTCCATGGTACTAGCATCCAATTGAATCTACGTGCCAGTGGAATAAAAATTAAACAGCAGGATTTCTAATAGCCTACTCCGGGATGGTGTCGAATGGTTTCGCAGGCTTCCATGACACGTCGATGAAAAGTTTCTTCATCCGGGATGTCTGCGACAGTCCATGATTCGACGAGTGCATGCATGTCTAGAAGCATGAGGAGGACATTTCGAGCATTTGTTATGAGTTTTGTGTGTTAACGTGTGTACCAATGTGTTGAACAGTTCCTAACGAGAAAACAAAGGATTAAGGGACCTATGTTCATATGAACTTTTTTCCTTCTTTTGGTGTATGGAACCCATGGCCGAAGTTTGTAAAAGTATTTTTGAAACACTCTGTATTTAAGGGGACTTTACATGAAGAAAATTTTGTTTGCGATTTTCTCAAAAACGGCTTTTACGATTTCTTTTAAATTTTGTACATGGAGTGCTTATACCAAGAGCTAAAATTTTTATTTGAAACTTTTTTTTTTTTATTCTCTGAAGGGTGGTTGTAAGTTTCCCATTGTTTGCAGAAACTCTGCCTTGCCTGGTGAACAACTCAATACGCGGACATTCACGGCCTCTTATTCTATATAAACAGGTGAAGTGAGAAAGATGTATTGTTGGCCATGCTTACAGCAAAGAAATATCTGCGGGGAATGTTCGATAAATTTCGGAAATAATTTTATTCTTTACGGCGGAAAGTTCAGTAAACGTTTGCAGTTACTTGTTTTATCTTCTTTCTTTGTTTGTCCAAACCCTGCGTTTTTAGTCGCAACATTCAAAGAAGGGGCTATAAGGTATTTACAGCATAATTAGCGTAAAATTGTGTCTTGCGATTCTGTACAAGGATATGTGAATACTGCTAACTTTTATTTGGGCAGAGGAAGTTATGTGACTTTCACATCAGATTTTTTAATTAAAAGAACCATGTGCGTCACGTGGGATTGTTGACAGAATCAAAAATTCAGTTTCGAGTTTTCAGCTTCTCCTATCGTGGTATCTTTGTTAAATTAATGATTTTTACGTACCTTTTATTAGAAACTATTGACAGCGAAGCAATATTTACGGTTTATTCCTGGAACGTTTCGAACGATATAATTTAATACTGGGGTTTTGGAAAAATACCATTATATTACTTATAATACGATTATATATACTAACTTGATGCCATTTTCCCTATATTTTAGGGTTTACTTCTACAGATATGTAAATTCCATAAAATATTAACTTTAATGCCATTTTCCTACACTTTGCAGTTTACTTTTACGGTTCATATAATCACTATGTTATGTCGTACTCTAGATGCACTTAGTATTTCCCTCTGTTAGGTGCTGTAGGCCTATACTACTACCAAATGCTGCAGCGATTCAGGAACAATAAATAGTTGCTACAGCGTCTTTTGTTGTACTTTTCATTGAATCCATGGCAACAACTTCAAGAGTGTCACCTAACTTTAATTACATATTTGCCAAATTATACACATGGAAAATGGATTAACACGCCCACATACTGTTACAAGAAAGCATTTTGAACCCTTTCGTAATGAGTAGTAGCCTCAAAAAGGAAATTTGATAATATAGTCTGATACTCTAATACAACGAAAAATGACGTTTTCTATATTTTCCGACGCCCTGGGCTCAGAAATTTTATTTTCAGAAAAATGTCAGATGTCTGTGCATATAATTAAAATTAAATATAAATTATATTAAATTAAACATTTAAAAAAAACAATTCTCGGAAATGTTTAGTTGGAAAGTTATTTTATATTTTACTTTCTATGAACATGGTAACTCTAAAATGAAATACAAAAAACTGTATAAAAACTAAATGTTATATTTGGGTTAAGTATCTTCCGGGGATGTAAGACGAAGTATTCGACGACTTTCTCTTACTGAAGCCATCCCTTCACATGAAGAAAGCTTTGTTTTTCACAGTTTTATAGAAAACAACTCTGATGATTTTGTTAACTTTTCAAACATTTTCGTTGCAATTATCTGAAGGGCAGTTACTAAAGTCCTGCCTTATGATCAAGACCGTGAGTGAAGTTGAGACAGCTTATGTGAAGAGAGAAAATCTCACATCCTTCGTTGGGGTAGAGAAGGATTAGTCCCCTGAAGGGGGGAAGACGGGTTAGGGACGACCTTAAACACTTCTGCCATTCGGCCCATTGTGCCAACCTCCGGTAATGAAATGATGTCATGCCCAACGGCCCCCAGTCAACAGGATATCTATACCATGCCACGCGTGCCGCTGCCTCGGTACCTCTTGGGATATAGAGCCCCCAGGTTGGGGGGTACACCAGCCAGCAACTTCATGACCACAAGCCATGGGGAGGACGGGAGAGGCCCACAGCAGGTGCTGAAAGGAGGGCATACCAGAAACCGGGAAAGGAAATGGGATGATAATGAGGGGGAGTTTGAAGATGAAATGGAGAGTGTTGGTGGAACGAGAGGGGGAAACGGGAGGATCCCCGAGAAAACCCCCAAAAGTCACGGCTTCGTCCACCACGAATGACACGCCCGCCTGGCCCGGGATTTGAACCCGGGACCGCTAGCATGCCAGGCCCCCGCGCTAAGCATGAGCCACCGTGACGGCTGGGGTAGAGAAAGTAATGCATTTCAGATTTTTTATTTTTTTATTTTGTTTCGCAGGGATAACTTTTAACTGCTTTCAGCCTGTGTGATAGCAATGAAATATTAGTATTTTAATTTTGTATTTTAGTTCGTTTAAATTCTCATTCAAGTCAATCCAAGCGTACATCAATGCTGATTCGGTTTTCTTCTTTCCAATTCAGTAGTGAGTTGTGGTCTGGTTTTGTACAAACTCCACATATCAGTTCTGTGAAAGGCAAAAATCGTATTAGTACACATAACGTAATACTTATTGTAAAATATAATTTAATAACATTATGAATATTTAACTCACCGAGACGGTAATTGCTTCAGATGGTACCCTCACCCAGAATGTGGAGTAATTCTCGACAAAAGTTACACTGGAAATAAAGTAGAAACATATTTTTATATAATCCTGAAGCGATGCATTTCATATTTATACACATATATACACATATACGTGTGAATGTAAATGTATTATATATATTATATATATATATATATATATATATATATATATATATATTAGGCTACATTATATCACAATTAAATTCCCGTTTATAATTATATTTTAGTAAATAATGAATATACTAAATTCTCATTCTAATCCATTTTCACTTAACCACAAAAATTAAATATTTAACAAATACAACAATAACATATTTTCTTTAATATATTCATATGCGGGGTATTATGGACTGGTATTCCTATTTATATGATGAGATAGGGAGAGTGAAATTAAAAATTTTAAAAATAAAAAAATTCTCGAAAATGTTTAGTTGGAAAGTTATTTTGTATTTTACTTTCTATGGTTGTACAGTAACTTTTTATCTCATTCCAGTTATTAAGAAAATGGTATTGACAAACTGTAGGAACTGTTGTTCACACAAACTGTAATACCTTATGGATTCATTTAATTGTTGGTACTCTTTGTCAACCTGATGTTGTTGCATGGAGAACGAAAACAATTATAAACAATAGGCCTATGTATGTTTTTATATGTTACATAATTTATTCTGTCTTCATCATTGAATCAGTTTACTTTAGCTTGGAATGAAGACCTTAAGATAAGATTAAGCCTATTCTTAGTACTTTACTCAGGTGGATTAATAAGAGGTATTTACGCATGTTATTCTGTGTTCAGATGATTTAAGTAAATTTTGGGGGGATTCCTAACATTTACATAAACAGTGCGATTCATTCAATTCAGTGGCTATGCTTGAAGAATGTAACTCGTAAAATAATCCTTCTATAATGTAAGAATCATAAAGTTAAAACTCTAATATGAAACAGGCAGTGCTAGCAATGAGCAGTAGAAAGTTCAGTTCAATCCGCCTGTAGATATCAGTTCCGGTATTGTCCCATATTTTACACGTATCACAGAGCTAGAGTCATAGATTATTATGTTTGTGTTGTGGGTTGTCTATCGTAAGGCGTTAGTGACTGAAATTTTTCACGATTGGGTAGATATGCGAAATAAATGGCACGGCATGGACACTCGTATAAGATAAACCCAAAGCTCAAAGAAGCTTAATCTAAACAATGGTCTACATCACACTTCTGATCATTAATATTTACAAGGAATAAATGGATATCTAAACTATCTTCCCTTTATTGGTCCTACAAATAATATCCCTATACTAGTAGCTATTGGCAACTACAAAAAAATACGAAGATAAAAACATGTCCTTTTGTGTAATCTGTTCTATATATATAAGAGGCATTGTCCTAACTGACTGACTTAATGACTGGCTGACTTAATGACTGACTGACTGACTTCCTGGCAGCCTGACAGAGAATCAACGCAGAGCCTAAATTATAATAGGTAGAGACTTGGAATTTTGACAGTACCTTCATTTCATAATGTAAAAAAGGATTTTGCAAAATTTTTATTTTAGGTGCCGAAAATGAAATGTTTTTGAGGATACGAAGTACCTTTTTACACAGATTTATCAAATCCAAATCAAATTCCATGTACAGTTCTCATGACAGTTCTCATGTGTTGTGGCGGTGTTCACAGGCAGCTTTGGAAGTAAATGATACAGGACTTTGACAAATTAGATAAGCTATCGATAGAATTCATTGGTGTAAATATTGAAGAATGAAGATATCCTAAAAAGAGTGGATGGAAAAAATATTAATCCAGAACACAGTCATTTCTAGGAAAGCTAACTAGAATAATTGTCTGCTGCATGATGTAGTTCAATAAAAAAAAAAAATAGTAAATCTTCGAGACGGATCCAGATATTATATGACAATGTCAAACGGAATTACTGGACACTACAAGAAGAGGGCAAGGACCAACTTTAAAGATCTCCCTTTACAATAATAATACGTTATTTGTAAATATATTGAATTGAATTTTTCGTACAACATCTGCAGAGAATTCACGTATCACTCTCGACCGAACATGGCACCTTCCATAAAGTTTTCTTAGAAAAGTCATTATACCTTCATTATTACTCCAACTCCAAACCCTAAAATATTAATTATCAGTTTACAAACTTTTATCTGCGAAGTTAGTACTTTGCTGTATTCTTCATGGACTTCTGTGTTATATGAGAAGAGAATTCGAAGGGTAGGCCTATTCCATTGTTTAAACTAATCATAGATTCAGTGAATTCCGCACAACAAGGTCGAAGGTGTTTAAACTGTGTTTTGACAATCACTTCTCAGAAAAATAACGAATACGTGAGTAAATTTGCATTAAATGTATGCTGAGGAGTAGCATAACAATAGCTGGATGATCTGCCAAGTGCATTTTAAAGACATCAAGTGCATCCTACACATGACGCATGACAGGTTTTCAGTTACATCCCACCGAAGAGATTTACATTGTATGTACATCGTGAGCGTTTGTCCCAGGGAATATAACGTTTAACGTTCATTATCCTATTGTGCTGTGTCTTAAATTAATCCCTCATGGCTTGCCACATTCCCCATAGCTTGGCATTTTTCGAGCTGGGACACATAATGTGGGGGTACGTTATCCCGATGACGTGAGGTAACGTGATTTATGAACTTTATAACTTCCAGCGGGGCCTTAAAATAACCAGAGATTCTTCTTTTATAACGGGATCGACAAAATGCAAGTTATAGTAACATTAAATTTTCAGCTGTTTTTTTTTTACATGCACTTTTATCTGTTTTCAAAATGATTTATTTTTCCTATTATTGAAGTTATTTCGATGGTTCTGGTAGAAATAATTTACTTTCGTTAAAATAGTTCGTTCAAAACATTCCTGATTTCACAGCTTCTTCATTCATTCTGTAAACCTGTTCCTGCATATTGCTCACTATCACAAACTTACATTATTTCGTATAAATCTGTTTCAGGTATGTAAGCTGTAACTTATGTGAGTTTATTGGCGCCTTTATGAATAGTTATGAATTTTATATGATCAAAAACAAAACAAACATTCAAACTTACCCGCTAAGAAGGAGTTCAGATTAATTTTATCACAGGAAATTGGAGTTAAGATCAATGTGTTACCACGGAAACAGAACTGCAAGACAGTGTAGTTTAATTGACAATCTGTCCAGGTGAAATTGTAAAAACATTGTGAGGAAAATGGTGTTCACTTCGTTTTCAGTTGATAAGGTTCACAAAATTGTCTGATTTTGCTTCAGATTGTAATATGAGATTATTATAACGATTTGTACCTTCATAAGAACTTATTTACTACGTACTCTTGGTTAATCTTCTTGCTATAATTAATTTTATAATTCTGTTTTTACTTCCTCTGCCCGTATCAAGGTACTAGAGGAAGTATTGTGTTCGACTCCGAAATTTGAAATTGGGTTTTGCCATAAATATACGTTTTGAGGTCACCTGAATTCAAAAAGACTATTTTCAGAAACGTTTCTGTATGTGTGTGTCTGTGTGTCTCTGAACAGCCTAGCTCCAGAACGAAAAATCGTATGAAAGCAAAGTTTTGTATTTAAGTTACGTACCTTCTGGGGATGTGACACGAAGATTGGTGACGGCTTTCTCTTACTTTTACTACCACTTTACATGAAGAAAATTTCGCGATTTTCTCGAAAATGACTAACGATTTTGTTTAAATTTTGTACTTGAGGTGCTTATACTAAGAGATAAAACTTTTATTTGAAACATTTGTACTAAAAAAATCTCTGAAGGGTAGTTTGTAGAAACTCAGTCCTGCCTGGTGAACAATAAATCTTTGCGTCAGGTTGAAAGAACTGAATACGCGCTCTTTGCAATCCGGTCTCTTATTCTATAATATCAGAATGTGAAGTGGCCAATTTACAAGAAGAGAATGTGACACATAATATCTAATATGTTACATGAAGAGGCAAAACATTTGTTTGGGCAGAGGAAGTTGTGTGTTTCACATTTTTTAAAATTAAACTAATCTGACCTATCTACTTCTATTGTTCGGTTATCCGTCATACCAGGTATTTTTGTTTGTTTTTTTTAATTCGGTTGGACTTGAAAGAAATCAACCGCACTAAACTAGTTAAAATAGCACTACTCGTTATTTTTACTCATTTTTTACAGATTAAGTAGCTTTCTTTATTGCTTCTTTGAATGGTAGAGATTGCCAAGCATTTAGCACTGCAACATTTTCAGCTTGGTATATGACATGATAATGCTCTGGACTATAAATGTTCTACACTATAAAAATCGGTCCATTAAACTTATTAGGTCTATCCGGTATTTAGAAGCACTGCCATTCACCTGTTTTATCTTGCAATTTTATTTCACCAAGACGATCAACCTAATGCCCGCAGGCCAGTTCCACCAGGGTGTTTTATTTGGCTCGTGTTAATTCCTGCTTTAATGATACGATCTGTTAAGTTAACAAGACCTTACCTTGTCTAGTTATAATTTCATTGTGTTAATTCTCATTCAAAAGAAAATAATGTTTTATATTTTTTGTTTAAATATTTTAGATTAGTAGGCCTATTCCCGTTTTCAAACACACCATCTGAGAGGATTGCCTTAATCCTTAATCTTCCTTCTTTCTGTGGATACCGTAAACAATTATTTATCCCTTATAATAAATTCATAGTATCTTTTAAAATACCTGAAAAAGTAACCGAGCAAAATTTCCGGTCACCTTATGCCTAATCTACTTTTTCCGATTCTACGGGCCTTGCTTAGACACTGGCCAAAGGGACAATAATTCAAGATAATGGGTCTGTAGGATCACTCTGATTGGTCAGTCTGGGAAAAACAGTTGATTAGGCACCGGCTTTCAGTTCCAAACTCGTGGGTTCGATCCCGGTTTAGATTGATGTCATTTGTGTACGGCACACCGGCGACAGAAAAGGCCCAATAGTAGTTCAATAGCGTTACACAACCGTCTTTAAATAACCACGTCGAACAAACTTTCTGATTATAGAATATAGGTCTATAGAAAGTAATTAGACCTAGGTCTGTCCTGTAATCCGCTAGTACACTAGCGTTAGTGTATAGTCGTTAATGTATTTCTCAAATAGCTACATTTTTTAGTCCTAAGGATGGACGTGGGAGGAAATTTGATTATTTATCGGAGTTTTTATCTCTTAGAAATTACTCATGATTGAAAGGTAGGCGTGTTATGAATTCCTTTAATACCCCGTTATGTTTCCATAAACTTAGTTATTGTATTGTATTCTACAGAAGAAAATTTGTCCTGGACGGGAATCGAACCCGGGTTTCCAGCTTTTTACACTAATTCCCAGGCTACTACTAAGTTTCATTCCAAGTCCGTCTAGACTCCTATCGATTTCGCTGTATAAGTTCGCACATGATACGATCTTACGTATGGCGAGGATGCATCTGATTGTGATGCTTAAGGTAGGGGGCCCAAATATCGCCCATTTAAGGAATTTTTTACAAAAATGTACTTAATGCTCATCGCACTATCCTCAAATTAGCACCAATTTTCTATTATTCATTCAGCTACCACATCGCACTGCAATCACCTAATTATTGAGGGGTTTAATCATTTAAAAATATATAAAGGGAAAACGTGCACTTTTTAAAAATTGAAAAAGTTGTTCCAAATATCGCCCACCTCATCATATGATGCTCCTAGTCAAAAAAGATCCATGAAATTTCCAAAAAAATATTTTTATTTTATTTTTTCTTGCCATAAATCATTACAAATACGAGAAGTGAGAGAAACATTGTAAAATAAACAAGGTTTTACATTTGTAAGACTAAAAATTTGTTCTACATCAAAAGAAAAAAATGAAACATCAATAGTAAAACTCAGAGTAAGATTTTTATGGTTTTTAATTACTTTAATCTAGAATGATTACGAGTAAGTAACTTTGTTTAGTGATAAACCTGGTTTTTACATGTTAAAATGCAATCAGAGAAGTCCAGTTTAGCTGCAAAAAACGCACACATAACATTTTTTCATTACTTTATTCTTTCTGGGATCACAAGCTTCGTGTGACCACTTGAAACACTTGGCACATTTTATCCACTGCTCTCCATGTTTATCATTAGAATAGAATCTATTACAGATTGGACATTTGGCATCGTCGCTATCAGAACAGCTACTGTCGTTATCATCGGTTGAGACGTAAGTTGGCTCTTCCTCTTCTACTTCAGATTCTGAACTTTCTGAAGAAATATCTCGTCATCTCTTCTTTGAGTTCTTCTTCGTTTCTTTATTTTTTGATATTTCCTTAGATTTTGTGGGCCTTTGTTTGCTTGGTGTTTCGAGACTAAAGACAGTTACTTTCTTTTTGTTTAATGACTCCACAATAGCATCTTTGAAGGAAGATCCACTAACCAGTGCGGCCGATCCACACCTTCCGCTTGTTCGTTTAGGGAGAAGTTCTGGTACTGGCATGATGTCTTTTGGTGATAATACTGGAGTAGGCAAAGCTACTGAGCTTGTCGATGTCGATGGTTGCTGATCTATTATTGAAGAAGTTTGACTTTTCGATGATGATGGTTGCTGACAAAACATTGAGGATGATGATGGTTGCTGGCTCGTCGACGAGGAAGGTTGTTGAGGCAATACTTCCATTTCTTCTGCGATCGAAAGTTGTTGGTGTTGCAAAAAGTCAGCATCAGTAAATATGTGAGGGTTGTAGGGCAAAATGCCTTGTTACTTTGAAACCTTGTATTGCCATGTTCATGTTGGCTGACCTTACGTAAGCTTTGCCAATAAGTTGGCCCATATTCATACAATACTCCACTAACTCGTCCTCCAACTCGACGGGCAAAATTGGCTTGGTCCTAAGGGTACGTCCAGGAGTTTTTTAATGTCTTCCAAAGGTTTTTTACATAATCTTTTAATGTCGACCGAGGTACACCATATGTTTTGGATGCCTTCAAAAGGCCCATCTCTTTGTTTTTTACAGCTATCACTGCTTTTTTCATTTTTACTTTGTCCCATTGTTTACGCGTTGACATCTGTAAAATAAAAAACTATTTCAAAACAATGTTCCAAATATCGCATAGTAGGCGATAATAGGAACACTTTAGTGGGCGATATTAGGAACCTCCTAACCTTACAATATGGTGGACGCTACAGACAGAACCGACTAGACAAACTCGAAAACTTTGGTATCAAAAGAATGCTTATTTCTTACATTACCAACCACATTATAACTATCGTGATCCATCACGAGACTTAATATATAAGTTGATAAGTAGTTATCAACTACTCATACTCTTGCTAAGATAATATATATCTTAGCAAGAGTATGAGTAGTTGATAACTCACCAGGCCGAAATATCTTGAAAAATTCACAAAAATAACAACAACCGACGCAACCTCATGAAACGTGCACAGTCAACTGCCGTGGTGAAGAGGTACACAGTGCGCAAACTGGCCGCGTGTCAGCAGCACTATCCGGAGCTAGGGTACAGTAGGCGATATTAGGAACATGGGCGATATTTGGGCCCCCTACCTTATTTTATTATACGATTTAAAGTAAAACAGAATTTAAGTGATATATTTTGTTAATGACAGGTTTTCAGTCACATCTCACTGAAGAGATTTACATTGTATTCATTGTATAGCCCTTGTGAAATATTTTTTACGACTTAAACTCCTCAATATTTATGTAAAGAACTTGAAGATGTCTACTATTCTTTATGTGGGAGGAATTATGAGGGGAAATCTTTATTATTAACATCATAACTCGAACAAAATACACACAAAATAAGATAGTCTTATTTCGAACTTCAGTTTTTATAATTCTTGGTATAGTTGCTCATCTAATTACAGCATGTTCCAGACACTGACCTTGAATTGTCTCCCTTGCTAGATTGTATCAACAAGTAATAAACTTACATGCATAAATTTCATCCGACAAGTACAAGACTTCCACAGGCAATATTTCTTAGACATGTCTTTAGCTTAGGCTATAAACTACCCTTCTCACGTATCTCGTCACGCTTTTTTCTGCATAAATGATCTAATGGGTTCTTGGAAATTGGCGTTATTAAGTAAAGTAAAAAAAAAAAATGTTTTATTTTGTGTTCACAAGTAACTTGTGAGCTTTATCCTGATTATACTATTAAAGCCTTTACCCAATACAATTCATTAAATAAAAAGGGAAAGGAAAAAATCATAAAAATAAATTACTTATTCTGTAAGATTGGAGATGCTTTTTCTTGTAAATATAGGCTTTACTTGTTAGGGAAAAATTATTCAGGGAAATTAATAATCCAGAATTTTCTGCGTATAGGCCTAAATTTACAAGACAGAATATATCCATTGTAGAACAATTTATATTCATGAATTTCTTCTTTTCCATTTTTATTTAGTGAATTAAGTATTTAATAGTATACAGTGAAATTTCTTTAATTCAAGATACGCTCACACGTTACTTGAAAACACACAAGACATCTTTTTTTTTTACATTACTTGACACCAATTACTAAAAGCATGGTTAGTTCCATTTCGATGAAAAAACGTGACGAGTTGCGCGAGAGGGGTGGTTTACAGCTTATGCTATAAATATATCTAAGAAATATTGTCCATTGAAATCTCGTATTTATATTATATATTCTTTTTTTATTGTTTCTGCGATCACGTGCTAGCATCTGATGATAATGATAATAATAATATATAATATAGGTCTGTATGTGTGTATATATATATAGTAATAACCACAAATAACTAATTCGCTGATTCTATAACTTTCTAGAGACAATATCCAATTTGACTCATAATCTCGTCATTAATCAGGATTACAAGATAATATTCCACACATGTGGATAGTACATTTAAAAAGGACGTTTGAAACGAAAGGACACGACTTTTTTTTTTCGTATCTTGACGATGCACTACAAATTTAGAAAACAGCATTCATGAACACTTGAAGGAAATTGCATTATGTGCCAAACATTAAGGAAATGAACTGGCTGACAAATTTGCCAAATAACTAACGGAATTCACTCTATTGTAGTAAGAGTTTTTCTTTACTAATCTTTCGTTCTCCCGGTTACATCATTCATAAATCATCCCCTCATCTGATATAATCGGATTGAAGTAGGTATACCTATAGTAAGTGTCGCAGCTAGAGGAATGGAGCTTCACTTCTGCTAAGCCAGGAGAAAAAGTGCAAATTCTGACAGGTTAGTGTGGCAAATAAGCCGGACAATTTCTAAGAAACATTTTTGTGTTTATAATTCAGTATTCAGTATACATATTCAGGTGTTAGTGTTACATACCACCATGCTAAAGTTTCATGCAAATATTGTGTCTTAATGTATGCAAATCTTAACTAAAACGATAATAATCATAGGCCTATGAAACAATATACTCACTAAAATGTAACCGTTGTGGGTTCTTCTGGAGCAGTCCACTGGAAGGAGAAGCTCTTTATTGGGTTGTGGCTTATGTAGGAAGCAGCATTCTGAAAATCAAGCACAGTTGTCTTGGATTCAGACCATTATAAAGTTTTAACAATAGATATATTTTATTCGCGATTTTACTTATATTTAGTATCGTCATCAGGAAAAAGGCCTTTATACAGTATATGGATTCTCTAGATTCTTTAGGTTCTATGGGTTCTATAATTACTGCTTTACCGAAGAAGAAAAAAGTCACATTATACAAAATGCTCTTAAGGCGTTTATACAGTATATGGATTCTCTAGATTCTTTAGGTTCTGTGGGTTCTATAACTACTGCTTTACCGAAGAAAAAAAAAGTCACATTATACTAAATGCTCTTGTCCATGCTGCTCCTGTTTGATGTTGTATACCAAAAACTGTCTTTCCATAATTCTAGAGTGATAGGGAAAAAGCGAATAAGTAAAAATTCCAAAGTTTCAGGAGTGATAAAAAACAATTTATTTTCACAGCATTGTTACACTATTTAGTTCAGTCCACCAGATATTTTACACAGTATCTTATACTATGTAAAAATATCTGGGTGGACTGATTTGAATATTGTAAAAATGCTTTGAAAATAAATCGTTATTTGTCTCTCCTAAAACTTTGGTATTTATTAGTTCGTTTTTTCCCTATCATTCTAGAATTTCAAATTTACAAAATAAATCACTAAGGATTATTCACTCTTCAGAATGGTACACTTAAAAATGCATAAATATCTGAACATGAAAATACTATATTTTGTTCTTTTAAAGGAATAGGTTCAAATTTTTTATGAAAAACTTCAAGAAGATGACAATTCGTATATTAGGAAACTTTGAAACTATATGATTCAGAGTTGCAATTAACCCATCGAACTCCCAAGTCATTCATTGCATAGTTCTCCTCCAGCTTTTACTTTGAATGTGTTATTGTCTCCTATAACAAATTATGTAATGCGCCCAGTGATAGGCTATTTATAACAGGGCATAGCCATTAATAGCTCATATTGTTGTGTGCATTATCACTACTGACGTGTGAAGGCATAGAACACTCTTGATGTTTTGAAACTTCATCTAAAGATGATGAATATGGGAAAAAAACAAATAGTAATCAATTTATTCATCACGTAAAGAAGATATCGACAGATAAATGTATAAATAAATAAATAAATGTATTACTATAATATGAGAAAGTGTTTGTCTGTGAGGAAGTGTGTGATGCCCAGCCAAGTCTAGGGAATACAGGGATCTTAAATTTTTATCACAGATGGAATGAAGGGTGTCGAATACACCGTGAAGGCAGATTTTTGTATTTCGCGTTCGTTCGCGAGTTATGGGCGAAAAAATAGCATAAAACGTGATTTCTTGGCTATCAAAGCACCAGTTTTCGATAATACATTTCAATTGTAAAATGGATTGCAGGTTGCCTTGCTATGCAACCACTAACGACCGGGAAAGAAGAGCATCGGCGAAATAGGTTTTTTTTTTAACATCATGCGTCAAATTGTCGATCGTTTCGATTTTGTTAGCCCACTCTGCTTGATTAATTTGTTTAGAATGTCACGGCACGCAGAAATCTGATTTTTTACATAGGAAGAGGGTTAATGAATGTAGGTCTAAATGGAAAAATATTAAACAATTTGGACAAAATTTAATATTCTGGGGTCTTTTGGGTCAGGGAACTCGAATCTGAGATAGTTTTAGCCGGCGACGCCCTCTAATCGGAAATGCAATCCGAAGCCGGATTTATAGCTGTTTAATTATTAATCATTTTGTTTATGAATGATTTGCACATAAGTGTTAAAAATATATTTTAATTTTTTTGTTCTTAAATGCATGATTTTAAAAATATAACGATTGAATTAACCATCAAGGGCGAAGCCATAAGCACCTGCTAGTAAATAAATAAATAAATAATAATAATAATAATAATAATAATAATAATAATAATAATAATAATAATAATAAAAAGAGAAATGTAGTCAGATGTACAAAAACGAAATACAAAAAATGGAAGGGATAAAGAGACCAGGTTATTCTCTTAAGTTCAGTTGAAGGTTATGTGTTCTCTGCAAAGAATAACCTGAATTGTCGGATTTAAGGTTCCTGCGATGATGGTCAGATCCATAATCGGCATGCTTGTTACACCGACTTTTTTCAGTTCATCGACGTTAAGCGGATAGCCACAAATGATAGTAAACGCCATTCTTCTGGCGCCATGAGGCAATAACAAAGTAGAGTTCAGTGCCTTCACTGGACATTAGTACTGTGAGCGCCAGATTAAGTAAGGTGAAGAAGTATTGCCACTAATATACATGTAAACAATCCGATGTTACGCTCACATAAATTTCTCTACCCTAAGCTTGGGCAATACAACATTCTCACTTCAAATTCTGGTATCTGATAAGAGGCCATATTTCAAGGAGTGCAATTAAGTTTTTTCAACCTGATGTGTATTGTCTGGCCATTGTAAGAAAGAAACCTGAAGTAAACAAAAACCAATATACCCTACCTGTCTCACTCTAGTACATACTCGTATGACCTAAGAGTGAGGCAGACACACTGGTTTTTGTTTACTTCGAGTTTCTTTCTTAGACTGGTCAGACTGTAGATGTATTGTTAGCCAGGCAAGACTTTAAAGCCCGAGTTTATCGATGACTAGTTTATAATTACCCTTCAAAGAATTTTCAAGAAAAGATATGTCAAATAGAAGTTTACATCCCGCATACAAAATGTAAACAAAATCGTTAAAACAGTTTTCGAGAAAATAATGAGTAAGAAAATTTCCTTCACGTCAAGTTATAGTAACAGAAGATCTTTAGAAACCTACCTGTCACATCCCCAGAAAATATCTAATCCAAATACAAAATTGTGTTTTTCTAAGATTTCTCGGTTTCGAGTTATGCTGTTCACACACAAACATATACAGATATGTTTCTGAAAGTTGCATAGTTAAGGGGACCTCAAAATGTATATTTATGCTGAAAATCGACATCGTTTTTTCAGGGTCAGACAGAACACTTTCTCTACCTATAGTACCTATGGCACGGGCAAAGAAAATAGAAACAGCGGGCTCATTGAATAGTGAAACACGTAGTTTAGCAATAAGGTAAAATAAAATAAAACTGACCGTCCATATTTTCTTATTAACAGTTAAAGGGAAGACAGGACGAGGACATAATTATGCTTTTAACATTGAACTCCACTTTTCATATCACTGGAATCTTAACATATAGGCTAACCGCTAACCTGTACTTTTATGGCAAGAAAACATCTCTCTCTCGTCCTCTGTAGCATTCATTTTTTTAATAATATTGTTCGCTTTAAATTATTGAATTGTCTCATCATAATAAGAATATAACACAGCTTCATGTCCAAACGTACTTTTAAATTGGACGATAGGATCATTTTGTATGGCAAGTCTACAAAAGAAAGTGTTAATGAATTTAATTCTTTCACCCTGGCCGCACATCACTGTAAGTTACTTGAAGGCAAAAGGTTGTTTTAAATCCTCTGAAAAACAACTGAAGATGGCATATCATATGCCGAAATGCATCTGATTCGACGCTTCAGAAATGTGCCGAAGATATTATCTTTGCGTGTGTGTCTGTGAACAGCCTAGCTCGAGAACGATAACTCGTATAAAAATATTTTATTTTTGGTTAGGTACCGTCTGAGATGTGACACTAAGATTAGAGACGACTTTATTTTACTTTTAATACCTATGTACCTGAAGAAAATTTCGTTTTTGTCATTTTCTCGGAAACGTTGTAAGTTTTTTTTTTTTTTTTTTTTATTTTTCACATGAGGTGGTTATACCAAACTTTTGTTTGAAACTTTTTTCGCAAAAATTCTCTGAAGGGTAGTTATGAGCCATCCATTGTTTGTAGAAGCCTGTAAATCTTGCCTGGTAAACAATAAAGCTTTACGTCAAGTTGGAACAACAGTTACTGCAATACGGCCTCTTATTCTGTATCAGAATGTCAAGAGGGAAAGATTTATTGTCCATGTTTAGGTTAAAGAGAGTTACGTGAATGCATTAATCTGATTTTATTTGGGTTGTATATCCTTTGGGGAAGCGATTCGAAACATGGTAACTACTTTCTCGTCCTTCATAGAACCATTGTACATGAAGTGAATGTCATTTTTGCCCATTATCTCGAAAAATATTCTAATGATTTTGTTGAAATGTCTTACATGAATTCCATAATATGTATATATTATATTTACCATCTCAGCCTGATCCTCTTCCCTAATAGACGTGTGAGAATATGGAGATTCCATGCCTTGATTCGCTGCCCATTTCAACTATTTTAATATGAACATAAACTTTGCCAGTACACTTTGAAGTAAGTTAAGTTTATACCATAGTAACGTAAATTAATTGTTCATCTCGGCGACGTCCCTTTATTGTATATTCAAGGTTTATTTTTTTGAAGGGTTTGAATTTTTTGAACTCCTATAATTCTACTCTCTGGAAAAGTCCATTCTGGAAGAGGCATTCGATATTTTGGGTTCGGAAAAATGATCGGGTACGATGCAGACAGCTAATTTTTTTGCATACTGCCTTCTTATGACCTGTCGGCTCCTTCACTAGAATAATTTCAATGGAGGCCGCCCCCATGGCTAAATGGTTAGACCGCTCGCATTCCACCGCTGTGACCCGGGATCGAATCTTGGTGAATCCATTTGGAATTTGTGGTGCTCCTGTTTCCCCTGCCATATATCGTTCCACCTTTGATCAATTCACCATATATGACCATTTGGTTGCAACAAAGGAATTATTATAATTTCATTCGAGGTTTGGGGTTGAAGACTGCTGTTTTTCCTGTACTAAATAACAAATGTACAAACTTACATTGGATCCGGCACCGCAGCTCGACAGAATGACATGGGGATCATCAGCAGAGACGAACTGTCCAACCGGAACTCCATCATTGTCGCGCGCCTGCAAGTATACTCCACGCCACTCTTGATCGTCACGTCCTGAGAGAGTGACTGATAAAGTCCCTTGTGGGGCCACTCTCGCTGTGGACACGGTCACCTTATAGGGCGCTGTTGATTTTTGGGGGTGTGCTGGTCCATGTGTAGGGATCATACTCTCACAGACAGAGCTCATGTTACGATGTATGTCCACCAACGGCGAAACCGTGGTGGTGCTAAAGGAGATGGGTGGATTTTCATATTGAGGAATCGGAGATCCCAACACCAGGGATGCAATGCAAAAACTGAAAATGAAATAAATTATTGTTAGTTTCTCACGCATTGGAGCCCATGTCTCGTGCTTTTTACTTATTTCTTTTTTCCCTTTTCATAATAAAATGATGAATAGGAGCAACAATATTGTAGGAATAAATTTGTCGTCGTGGATGCTCTCATACAAATGCTTTTTATACAGGTATTTTAACTATCAATTAATCAAAATATTAAAGCAAACCAGGGGCGGATCCACGGGGGGGGGGGGGGAAATCCTCTCCCAAAATTTGTAACATTAAGCACAAATTATTCAAAATTTATTAGAACATAACCCAAATACTTAAATTAAAGCAACGACATTCATTATTTCAAATACCTTTGTAAGAAAATGCTGAAATGTTAATTTTGTTTTCAATTGTGTACTGGGAATAATTAATTTTTATGAGTAAAAACTTCCCTCTCTACTTTGGTTCCCCCCAAAATGTCTCTCTGGATCCGCCCCTGAAGCAAACACTTAGAGTTATTCTGAAGCAGTGCCATATTCAGATAATAAAATATTATATATTGCATATAATGCAGTATATTATTTTATTACATATTAAGTAATTTATAATTTTGAACTTTGAGCAAAACAGATACTATAATTTCTGTTACAATAATTATGTTGAAATAATGCTGAGAAAAAGATTAAAGTTTAATATGTAAAAGTTAAAGTTTTCACTCTAATTTCACATGATTCATCATTACACTCAATAAAAGTGATGTTAAACTTAAGACTATTTAACCACTAGAATTACGAAGATATAGGAAATTAGGAAGCCATGACCATCAGTGATTACATTTTACCTTATTCTATCTTTAACTTGCACTTCACAGTCAGTGTTTTAATTAATTAAACCGCTACGGATCTGGGTTATGAACTCACTTTATAAATTGTGCCCCCTCCCTCAATTAAAGTCATGCTGTGCCTATGGCAGCGAGTAATAAAAATCTACAAGCCCACAGTGCTTTACTACAAAGGCACGTAAGACAAGTATGGTTGTGTTATTAGTAGACTTCGGACTTTTAGGTCGCTAAAAATGCTGTTTTAGGTACCTAAAATAGGCTCTGAAAATTGGAAAATAGGATCTAAAAATCGTAAAATAGTGTCTTATAAAATCGTTAAGTTGCCAATTTTCTGAAATATTTCAATTGCAATGCAGTATATTATATTTACTGAAGTCACCATTAATCATTAATCATGATAAAACACAGATATAGGCCTATGGTACACAGAATTATGACTCTAGTACTAGGGCCTGTATTACTACCATAACAGTGAAAACCTAATCCCTGCGCCCAGAAGCTACGCACGCTAGCATATTCAACCCCTTGTATCCCTTAGTGATTCAGAGAACTATTTTTTTTTTACTGGATATGGGAGTCGGGAGAAAAACACTACATTTTCTTGGGAATTCCAAGGAATTTTTCTACTGAAGACGAAACATTCCTTACTATTTAACCACGTCATAAATGTGTCATGTACTGCACATTCTGAGCTAAAAATTTAGTATGAACTGAAAATAAATGCTAGAATTTATAACAAAAAATAACTTATTTTGAACTTTAAATTATAATTATGTTAAAATATCACAGTTAGCTAGCAAGAAACAAAATAGTTTAAACCCTAAGAATCCTGGCCCTAGTTATGTAATATGTAGAACCGACAAATTTCTCAACAGAAATTTACTCTGGGCAAGAAGAATTTTAGTCTGTTGAAAAATTTGGAGGGATCATCAGAGAACCTAAAAACTCATTATTTGCACTTCATTTTTTTTTTTAATTTCCGGACCCCTCTCTTTTTAGGATATTCCATACCCTCCACACCCCCTGTAATTTAAAACTTCCCTTTATGTCGCCCCGCCCCCTCAATAAGTTCAGGATCAGTCCCTGCTTGAGAAAAAGTTAATATTGTACTATTCTTGATAATACGCGTAGGTAGGTATGAGCAGATAACAGACATAACTAATTGCTGTATGTCTAGAAAATAAAGATAGAACCAATTTCGAATACACCTGAAAGTCTTGAAGGTCATGCTATGATGTCTAGTGACGTGGATGTAAATTATGGATCGTCATTTTAAAAATTATTATTCCTTATCAATTTTACTTAGCTTAAAGGAGTGAAATATAATCAAGATATCGTTGTTTGTTACTTTGTACTGATAGATGTAGGTATGCTGTTATTATAAAAGCTGTACACAGTAGAACGTGGAAATGAAAATAAAAATATATAATTTGAAAACCTACCTCACAGTAAGAAGCAACAGATGCAACATGTTGGCGACTATTGAGAAGGAGGAGCAGTGACCGCGTATATATAGGTTCATCCAGTCATTTACTCTGTCAAGTACAAGCGAACTGCATAAGGAAGAAACGTCTGCTCCATTAGAACCACAGATGATTAAAACGAAACACGAGGGAAATTACCGGGCATTTATCATCCAAGGACTTCCTTGTGTATTGCAAACTGCGTAGTGACAATAATTTTTCCTTGTGGGAGTGGTAGATCGCAATGTTTACTAGCATGTGGGCTTAAAAAACTATGAAATACTCTAATGCAAAACTTTCTTTGTACTATTATATTATACTTTTATAGAAACTATGTTTTTAGTATCTATCTAGGATGGTATTCTACCGATGTTAAAATCACTGTACCAGGGACAGACTGGGGATAGAAATTGGCCCTCACAAAAAAAAAAAAAAAAAAAAAAAAAAAAAAAAAATAATGATGATAATAATAAGTAAATTATATAAATATTTTTTTTTTAAATTCATCAATATACTAAAAAATTACTGTTCGGTTGTATGTATGTTGCCCTACTATAGGTATAGGAAGTATTGTTTTCGACCCCCAAATTCGAAGTTGAATGCACGTTTTGAGGTCCCCTTAATCAAAACGTAGTATTTTCGGAAATATGTCTGTGTGTCTACGAACAGAACGGAAAATCGTATGAAAAAAATTTTATATTTGTATCAGGTACATACTTTCTGAGGATGTGACAAAGATTGGAGACAAATTTCTCTTATTTTTAAGGGGACTTTACATGAAGAAATTTTCGTTTCTCGCGATTTTATCGATAACGGCTCTAACGATTTCTTTAAATTTTGGAAGTGGGTTGCTTATACCAAGAGTTAAACTTTTAATTGAAACATTTATTTCGAAAAATTATCTGAAGGGTAGTTATAAGCCATCCACTCTGAATATGCGCTTTTTGCAATACGGCCTCTTGTACGAGTAACGGAAAATCCTACGAAAACAACATTTTGTATTTGTGTTAGGTAACCTCTGGGGATGTGACACGAAGATTTTTAAGGGACTTTACATGAAGAGAATTTCGTTTGTCGCGATTTTCTCGAAAACAGGTCTTATGGATTATGTTCAAATTTTACACACGAGTTGCCTATACAAGAGCTAAAACTTTTATTTGAAACTTTTTTTCGAAAAAAAATTATCTGAAAACTCTGAATACGTGCTCTTTGCAATATGGCCTCTTGTTCTTTAACAGAATGTGAAGTGAGAAAAATCTATTGGCCATGCTTAAAGTAAAGAAAGTTGCGAGAGTACATTAGTCAGATTTTATTTGGCTCATGTATCCTTCGGGGAAGCGTTGTGATGTAACGACATTCTCTTTATTTTTACAACCAATTTACATGACGAGAATGTCGTACATAATACTTATATTATATTATATATAAATTATATATTATAGGCTCAAACTTTTATTTGGGCAGAGGAAATTATGTGAATTTCACATCAGATTTTTAAATTAAGAGATTACGTTCTTTCGATTAACAACCTTGGTGACGGATTATTATAAGTGCACTGATACAGTTATAAAAAGAAAACTTGCTAAACTTTTTTTTATGAAATACCGTATTTCTATTTTTTATTCTTCCTGCAATAACTGCAGATTGACAGAGACATAGGGTACCAAAAAAGTATTGAGACCATAAAGACATTCCAGAATCCAGAGGGGGCATCTGCCCCCCTTGCCCTCCCCTGCCGACACCCATGATTTGTGGCACTATTCTTATTTTAAATAAAACAGTTCCCAAAGCAGTGCTTGACTGTATTAGATCTTGCGACCCCAACAGTGTGAGTTCTTGACTACCGCCTAGTCCAGGACTGGGACCTAATATAGGACTGGGTATAAATCTCATGTCTCCTAAGTGGCCCAAAACGCGAATTTAGCCGTGAAGAGTAATTTTGATTCGGTAATATTGTAAAAGTATTCCCGTTTCACAGATGAATCGTTAAGTAAAGTTAATATAATGTAGGTTATCATAGCGTGACACATTTTCGAAGCAGAATGCTGACTTTGCGACCGGTGTCAGACTGCTTCTCAGCAAGTTCAGTTGGTGACGGAAAACAAATGTGAAGAATTTAACTTTACTATTTACACTGGATAATTTACTCAAAGTTATGTAACTTCTTGCTGTAGTAATTACACAGAGACCTCATTAGCGATGAATTCCCCAGGAGGAACTCAACTTGTTTAGCAGAATTCGTCTGTTCACGAAGTCAAATTCCTGCATAATATAATCTATGAAACCACGTACAGCTTTCCTTGGGGGTTTCGAAGTGTCCTTTTATTTCTGTTATCAAATTTTCCACTACCATGAGGATCAAACCTATTTGGCCTTAACGCAAATTACTCTTGTGGGAGGAGTGAATCTACTAATTTGCTTATTTTTGCTCAGCTTTTCTGAAATCCTACTGCTGCTACTCGGCACGGCACGATCCAAAAAACTTTCAGAATAAAACTAATACCATACGCCATACAGTCTCGTGGATATTTCTGTGTGCTCTAGAGCTAGACCATGAACGAAGTTAATGCTATGCTGCGGATTTGCCTGTGCTCCTATTCGCGCGCGAGTGTAAAATTTGAAATTCGTGCAAATCAAGAGTAATAAATGGATTGCGCACAAGTGTACAGTTTTAAGGTGTCGATGATAGAGATCGAGATTGTGCTCGGCGACGAGAATCGAGAATCGCCACCAAGAAGGTGGCTACAGAACAGTGAAGAGGAAGGAGGATGTTTTTTCAGCAATAAGAAGAAAAGAAGTCATTTATTATAGTGTATTATACAGATACAATAAGTACAAAAATAGCAATCCGAAAGTACAAAGTGGGCGATCTGCTAAATTCAAGAAGGAGGTAAGTATTTTGCATTCATTTTGTGGCTGAATGTGGAGCGTATGTTATCATGCCAAGAGGTGTTACAAAATGGCTGGTAATGATCAAAATATTTGGGGGCGTGCCGGTAGATAATAATTTGCAGTCTGAAAATGTTATCCCCATGTATCTAAATTTCAAATATAGACGTCCCTGATGCCTATTGAAATTATGTCTGAAATATAAGTGCTGCTTAATATAAGGCTTCGGACCACTGGTAAAATCTTACGTGAGGGGTCTGGAGGTAACGCCAGTTGCTCCACGAACATTTTTCGGTACATTATTTTATTTTACATGGACCAAAATCGGTTAGATGTGAGCTTGTAATGTTCTTTATAACAGAGTTCTTATATTAACCCAGTTTGTTCCTAGAAGTATGCGAAATATAGGCTAACTAAAATCATGTAAAGCACAGGAACCCTACCTGAGTTATGGCTTATCTGTGATAGTCTTTGAATGTAGTACGGTGTCTCCTAGTCTTTGAACGTAGTACGGTGTCTCCTAGTCTTTGAACGTAGTACGGTGTCTCCTAGTCTTTGAACGTAGTACGGTGTCTCCCACTATAGTCTAGGCATGGGGAATACTGGATATGTAAGTATTCATGAACCACAGATTATTGTCTCTGTTGGACATTACATTAGAATATTCTCATGGGGAATACTTCTTGTAACTACAGTATTACAAGTATGGAACAATAAAAATCTGGACAAAAGATAGAAATGGAACTTTGCGCCCCACGCTGCTCCCCTTTCCACTCGCCACTTACTTGGCCACTTCCCCATCTGGCTGCTTCCCGCTTCCCCGCAGTGCATGCCATCATGCCTGTAGCCGCCTCTCAACGCCGGTAATGCATAATTGCAATTGACATATCACCTAATATTTCACAATTATAAAAACGACCCTTGTAACAAAATAAGCTATTTCACAATACAAAAAATACCCTTGCACCATATATAATATTTCATAATTATAAAAAACGCCGTATTATAACCAGGGCCGTAGCAAGGTCCTTCTGCGCCCTCCAAATGAACAATTTTTTTAAATTTCTGTAGAACTGATTTTCTTAAATTCGCTTGCAGAAGGTTTTTTTTGGTCCCATTTCTTTAAAAAACCACTGCCTAATAGATCAAAACTAATAATGTAGACTAAGCTATGATGGTCATGGTAGTTTTAGTTGGCACATTTTTTTACTGAAATCATTCTTACCTATACAACAGAAGCAACGCCAACATCAACAAGAGACGAAACAACACAAACATTAGCATTGTTTCACTGTTTAATTTTAAAATCGCTTAGTTAAAAAATACAATAATAATCAGAGCCCGGATTCTAATGACATGTCATCTTTTTTATTGATGCTGCAAAGACATTGCCAATTTGTAGATAAATCATAATCATGGCCTCTAGATTATAGAAATGCATTTTTATTAGGTCATTTTTTGACATTGTATGCAATTTTATATTTTTAGGGCATTTATTTCGTCCCCAGCGGTGCTGTCTTTGAAGTGTTTGTTTAATGCAAGAAGGACACACTGTATCTTGAAGTGTTGTCATGTCTCAGTCCGAAACGAGAATCAAAGGAACGCCAAAATGTTGTATTACATTACGGTTGTTATTAGATTGTCTTGGCACCAGAGTCTGCCACCTTCTCATATTTGAGAGTGCAAACTACTATTTACCCTCAATAAACAATATAATCCAGCAGACCGCAAAAGGAAATGCCGAAGTTTGACTCGCCAGTGCCTCAGTGCCAGTATAAATTTCCGTAAGGAAAGAATATTCACAGCAAACATCAAAGTTTTTTAGACCTACAACATCCTCTCTGAATTTAAGGTTTTAACAATTATGTACAAATTATTCTATAATTTTGTGTGTACAATAATAATTTTTTATAAATAAAATATCAGTTTTTATGTCATTCTTTATAATTATTAAGTCATTTTCTTTAAATTTTGGGGTCATTTTATAGGTCATTTTTCAAACAATTTTAGGTCATCAGAATCCGGGCCCTAATAATAATACAGTATAATATAATTAAAAATAATATCAGCGCAGGGAACTTGATCAAAACAAACAGCATGTGTACTGCCAGCTGGCAGAGCGTGCATCGGCCGCGGATCACAACACATACTATTCAATGTAAAGTTACAGAAATTAAGTTAATTTTAATGTACATTAATACATTGTGTGATTAAAAAAACTAAACATTTTTAAAATAAGAAATTTTAGTTCACATTTAATTTATAATAAAATAGTAATAACAAAAGGAATTGAGATCTGCGCATTTGGCTTTTTCTGTTGTAATAATATAGTTGGTCAGTCATTTTTGCATGTAGCATGTAACAGTATGAGCGATGCCATTGTTGATCGCTTTGTAATCAATCCTGCCGACAGTAGTAGCACTGAGGACGACAATCAGCTGGAAAGGGATTGAGTTGAACCACTTTCATCACAATAATAACGTACATATTAATTTTCATTGTCGTTATAGCTTTCCATACTGTTCATGATTTATGTTTTACTCTGTCAATATGAATCGTGTTAATTAAAGGACGTTGCATGACTGCTTTTTCCTTGTAGACAATCGGCATAATACTATAGGTAGAGATAGTTCACGTGCATTAATTTTTAATAACCTGAAAGATTTCTTCCACTAACGTGGAATTTATATTGCTTGATAAATTGCACCAGCCTAAAAAAAAGCGGGATTTTTCATGGTTAATTTTGCGCCCTTCGTACCTGCGCCCTTGGCGGTCGCCCACCTAGCCACCGCCTAGCTACGGCCCTGATTATAACATAAAATGTGCTTTAATAGATGCAGGAAAATTCCCTAGCACCAACACTACTCTTTTCATAACTAACAAAATATCTCAAAATTATGATTCTTGCGTTAAAACTCATGAACCCCCCCCCCCCCTCCTATCATAACTCAAATATACGAAAGCTCCTTCAGTGCTCAACATTCACTCGTGGTGTAACGGTTAAGACTCCTGGCTATAATGCTAGGGGTCCCGAGTTTGAATCCCGGTCGATCCAAAATTTACTATTAGGAATAGGTCTCAAATAGGTAAGTAGGGTGAAGAGGAGAAGAGAGGAAGGAGACGGGAAAGGAAGAGAAGAAGAGAATAAAGAAAAAATAAATTATTTTTTCTGTTTCATCAGTTGGTTAAGAGATGGTGCCACCGTCGCTGCTAGTAGTTCAAATGCCGCCGCTAGGGGAAGGAGTTAGAGAGTTGGGGTGTCAAGTTCCGTTTTCCTGATAGTTTTAGGTCGTGCACCAGCAAAGCTTGCCGCTTGCTTCCCATGGCTTCCAGCCAATGCGTGCGGCACTGCCAAGAGGTCGTACTGTAAGCGAAGAGTTTTAGACTTAATGGCATGCCGTCCACAAGATTATTTAATTAATTCAGCGAAAACAAGGTCCCCTTGCACCTAAACAGCTCTTTTCAGGGAAAAGGTATTTTATGCCATGCACGAGTTTTCACTCCCACTCCTATAGGCCTAATTGTGAAATATGATTTTTGATGCAAGGATATTTTCTTTTATTATGAAATATTATTTTGTTGTTTATAGTTGTGACACATTATGTTTGGTGCAAAGGTCTTTTATTATTCAGTGTGCGCGGCATAGCTTAAATTACCGTTTTGCCCTCTTTTCTAAGCCAACGTAGGCCTAATATTTTACGATTAGGCTATAATAATTGACCCTTGCACCAGAAAGACTATTTCGTATGTATTAATGCTCTCTAAACTTAAGTAGGCTAGATGAATTTTCTCTTTACTGCTCAGGAATCACTCGTGGCGTAGTGGTTAAGACTGCTACCTATGATGCTAGTAGCCCCGAGTTCTTATAGCAGTCTATCCAAAACTTACGGTTAGCAATAGGTCCCAAGTAGGTAGGGCGTGGAGAAGGTGAGAGAAAGGGAGGAAGAGGGTGGAAAAGGCAGAGAAGAAAATAACCTGGAAAAATGAATTATTTAATTTTTTCCCAGTTTCACCTTTTGCACAGTTCCTAGTAATGAGACATCTAGTCAGCAACATTTGAAACCCTAAACCACTCCTTTCCAAGCGGGTCCCATTAGAGAGTTGGTGGGAGGAGCCTAGTGCATGACCTAGAACTATTTTTTCACAAAACCTGTTACAAATAATCAAAAGTAACAGTTACCGGTAACAAACTTGGCTAAAGAGAAGAACAAAGATTAAGCTCCATCCATTCTTGTCCACTTTCCATTGCGTTGCCAAGGTGATGGCCTGTTTCCCCTACTTCCCCTAGCCTTCAACCTCTATCTTGGCTATCATGCTCATTGCACTACACCCATGAAAATTATCCACAACCCTTGTACCATGCCATATGGCTAATTACTACAATATGAAAATGACCCTTGCACCAATTAATCACCAGAGCCTCTTGAACATTACTCAGGACCCACCACGTGACAATAGAGGTCTCTAAACTTAAATAGATGAATTCTCGCTTCATAACTCGGTGATCACTCAGTGGCATTAGTGGTTATGACTGGCTACAAAGCCAGCGACCTTTATTCAAATCTCGCTCGTAGAATAGGAATAGATCCAAATATGTAGTTAGGGTGAAGAATAGTAAGAGAAAGGGAGGAAAGAGGTAGACAAGAAAGAAGAAAAACTTATTTAATTTTATCCCCATTTTCAACTTCTTGCTACTAGATGGCGTTGATAGTAGTTCTTCAAATGGTGCCCACTAGATGTCTCGCTGTTTATGATTACTCCTCACCATAAACTCCTTCCCAGGCAGGTCCTACCAGTGAATTGAGTGGGTGGAGCTCAAAGATCACTCAATGGCATAGTAGTTAAGGCTACTGAGTACAAAGTCAGAAACCCGTGTTCAAATACCGCTCAATGCAAAAATGTACAGTTAGGAATAGGTCCCATATACTTTATTTCATATATCCCACTATCGGAATGAAATTCATCAACGTTTAACCACTAGGTTTCTTCGCTCCTGATTGGCTGATCCATCAACAGTCAGTATTATTAGATCTCTGATTTCCAACCTTGTTCATTTCTTCCCAGAAGATGACTGTAGAGCAAGTAGCAGCTGGAAGTTCAGGCAGCTTCAGCCTTTTCACCCTACTGGAATCCCAAGAAGCTGGCATAATGCCTTTTGATCACTTTGGAGTGACATTCCCCCCCCCCCCCCTGGATGGATTAGCAGCCCCCTCTTCATTTCACTTTATGTTGTAACAATAGCGCTTCTTTTGAAGGAAGGATTTAGGGTCAAGCAGAATCCCCAAGTCTGCTGTGTGCTTTAGGTGATAGTTATTGTGGGCATACTTGTATAAATGGTATTTTGAATTTGGATAACCTCTTGCAATCACTTTCCACCTCGTATAGTGCCTGCTGCCTGAAAATCCAAAGTTTATATTAATTTGTGTAGAATATTGCTTTACCATATTATCATTGATAACTTTTATTTGATTGATTTGATTTTTTTAATTTTATTTATTTATTCATCACACTCAAATACATTACATAAGATACCTGACTACATAAAACGCTTACTATTACATAACTGCATTTCTAGCAGAGCATTTCACATTGAATAGATACCAATAACAAGATCCTTATCACTATTCAGCAATAAATCTTGACAGTTCACTAACCCTTCTAGCTCAGCAAAACTGACTCTTGCAGCAGGAAGTATGTTGTTAACTGATACATATATGCCTTCATCCTACTCAATAACTTATTTGAAATAACTATAATTATAGGCCCTATCAATTTTTCTTTGTTTATGTATATTTTTAATTTTTTAGTTTTATTATTGTATTATTTTTTTTTTGCTGCAATAGTAAAGATTAACGTAAACTTAAATACTATTCATGCATTTTCACTCTTCTACTTTTGTTTCTCATTTTGTCTCAACAATTATAATTTCTGCTTGTATAAAGGGCTATAATCTATTTTTTGTTCTTTTTTCTCATTTTCCCTTTTTATGTATTCAATTATTTTTATCATTGATAATAGAAAAACCTCCATTGTGCCAAAGGCACTGTAAGAAGAAAACACGATTGCATCAAATAATTTTTTTAAATGTTTTCACCATGATCAGTTTTTTTATGATCTATCCTACCAGTTAATATTTTGTTTAATATATGGCAATATGATTGTTAAATGGGAATAAATAAATGGGAATGTGATATTAATTACTCATGTCTTTGTTGTTGTAGGTTTGACAAGATATGTCCTTCAAGAAGATAGTGCTAAAGAGCACAACAATGATGTCACTGAATGAACGGTGAGAAGCAACTCTCGAAAAGTCACACAGTTCCACTGCCAATATGATCTGTTGGGGGGAGGGAGAAATTCTTCTATTGATCATAACAGTTCAATGTATTCACGCTGTTTTAAACATGAGATGAGTTCCTTTAAGTGTCTTGAACTCAGGATAAAAAGAGAGAAAATGCATTGAAAAAATTCTGGTCAGCATGAGTTACAGGACACTTGAAGAAAGTGTTTATAAGATAGTGTTGATAGTTGAATTTTAATCTCGTCTTAATTCTTGAGAGTTTGATTTAAAAAAGCTTTACAGAAGTCTAAAGTGGTTCACTCGGCTGCACAGGGATCCATGCACATGACTGACTGCATATCAGCAAACAAAATGATTGCTTTGAATAATCTTTTTAATCGTAGCTGCAAAGAAAAAATGTAAGGTGCCTAAACATGCACACACTAATATTTTAATAGAAATTTTTGTCTATATTTAAAAAAAAAAGATATCTAATCATGTGAGCTCAAGCCATTTTATGTTCTTTACTAAAAGCCTGTGTCAGTCTGCAATGTAGCAGTACATCAAGGATGAACAAGGATAGGAAAATAAGGGTGAGATAGAACCAAACAACATAGATAAAATCTACAGTAAACTAAAATGCTTACTATAAGTACAATTTTTAAAAAAGTAGCCTAATTCCAGAAAAATAAGTTGTGCTTAGTTATGTTTAAATATAAAGACTGCAAGCAAATATGCATAGGCAGATTAAAAAGAAATTTAGAATACTTTCATTAACAATTTCAGAATATAAAGGTTAGTGAAACAGAAAAGTGCTGGAATATAGAAAAAGAAGCTAAATTGCTGAAATATAGCATTAAAAACATAGAAATTGATGTCATCAAGTAGATGATGCCAAAAAAATATGAGGTACAGGAAACACCTGACCATTACACGCGGTAACAAACGTTTGCAAAACTAGTTATGTTACTGGAAAATATATTAGAGCGAAGTAGACTGACACAAAACTTAACCTTTTCTCTATTATTTATAACATTTCCCAGATCTGTTAGTTAAACTTTCAGCTTTTTAAATCACACTAGGTATCTGCCTAATTTTCACAATTTTAAATTTAATTTTAAGGCAGGCATGTTCCTTAAACTGTTCATGAAAAGTCGATAGCCTGTCTGCTTCCTTACAGAAGATTTTTTGTTGTTGTCCAAACTATACTTAAGAGTGCATTTTTTTAACACCAGTATTTATGATATGCTTGTTTGGTATACCTCACAGTCATTGGCGACTTGTACTAACAGTTAGATGTGAATTACACTATTTTTTAATTATACTGTTTTCCTCACAAGTGCAGCATAAGAAAAGCTGAAATACTTAACCAATCACTTTACAACTAAATTTCCAACTGAATAATTGCAAACAAACTTGGCAGGTTTGACACTGTCCATCTTGCTCACACATATGTACAAAGTTCTTTCAAGTGATGTCTTCGAGTGGCTTCACCAGCCTGCTTAGTTTCAGTTTTTATACAAAAATACCTGTCCTGGGCTTCTAAATAGAGAGCACTTAAAATATTTTCCTCTTATCGTTTATACCCCACAGTTTGAAAGAAGAATTGTTACCTTCACTAAAACTGATTACTGAGTTAGCTTATGCCTCTGATAGCAGCAGAAAAAAATAAGAGAATTATCATTGTCAGCTAATTTAGGATATGAGTGAAATTTACAATGAGACTTATCTTGTTCTTCATTTTCTACCTCAAATATACGTAGGTACGGACACGATCCAGCCAGTTAGGGGGGGGAAAAAAAAAAACTTTGTTCTTTCTTGGTCACATTGCTTGTGGCAATATATTAATGTCTCTATACAGTTCTACGTTCTTTGGTTGATTTATATCAGATTTTCACACAGGTCCTGTAGAAACAGTAAAAAACTAGGCAAAATGAAATTCAAATAAACCACTCCTTATTTGTTTTCAACCCCTATTGTTTTTTTGCATACAATTCTACATCATTCTTTGATTAATTCTTTGCAAAGTTTTATACATAGAGCCTTTAGAGCCAGTTAAAAGTTGTAAGAAACAGTAATATTCATAGAAACCACTCATTATTTCCATACCTTATTATGTGATCTCAGTACAAATCTATTATTTTACCTATTCTTACCAGATTTTACACACAGGCCCTGTAGAACCAGGAGAAAATTCTTAAAATTAATACAAATTTACATATATAATCAATAAGAATATTCTTCTTCACACATATTTTGTAAGTAAAAACTTACCAAAAGGACGATCGTTTCGGTGAGTGACTTCTCACCATCATCAGCTGTTCTCAACTGTGGTAAAGTATACATACAGATAAATAGAGACAGACTTATGAATTTTGACATCCCAAAGGACAATGATTTCATTTCAAAATTTCTACTACATGGAGGACATCTGGTGGATAAAGAAGGAAACACGACAGTTGAGAAAAGCTGATGATGGTGAGAAGTCACTCACCGAAACGATCGTCCTTTTGGTAAGTTTTTACTTACAAAATATGTGTGAAGAAGAATATTCTTATTGATTATATATAATACACACTTCACAATGTTTTCCCGATTACTTTAATCAAACAAATTTACATGCTTCGAATGATTTTCACCGCACTTTATTCTCAACCCCTGCAGAGCCAGGAGAAAATGTTAACCCACAATAATATTCAAACAAACCAACTTTTCTACTTTGCACGTTTTTTAATCAGATTTTACTCACAGACCCAGTAGAGCCAGGAGAAAATTCCAGGCAACCTTAATTTTAAAACAAATACCTCACCTGTTTTTTCTTTACCCAAGTATATTATGATCTCTATACAAATCTACATCCTTTGACCATTATCTACCAGCATTTACACATAGATCCTATATGCCCAAAAAGATTTTAGCCAACATTAATATTTAAATGTTTTGAACCCCTTTTACATGATCTATACAAACCTACATTCTTTAACAAATTTTTATCAAATTCTACTCAACCACCTGGTAGAATTAGGAAATTTCAAATTTGACTAAAGAAACCCTTATTTGGTTTTCAACCTTCATAATTTCTACATACTATGACCAATTTTTACCTAATTTTACACCGACCTTCTGGAAGTAGGAAATGGTCTAGACTATATTAATATTTGAACAAACTTTCATCCTTTATTATGGAAATTCTGTGTTATCTACATGTTTTGAAATGGTGTTTACCAAATGTTCAACATAAAATTATGTTAGGGGATTCTATGTCTTCTTATCTCAGTCCTTTACTAAAAGGGGATGCAAAATCCCAAGTCCTGCAGGTTGGAAATAAGTCTTCCATAGGTTTACTTTGAAGTAGAAGCAGTTTACAATTTTCGGGCAATGCTTGGTCTTTTGAGCTTATCATAAAAATAATCCATTTTTCAATAGTTTTAAAGTCTTCCTCGCTAAGCAAGACTATTGGTATTTGAAGAGCTTGTTGCATTGTAATGACAAAGCTCCTTCCTGTGAAAGAAGTGGTTGGCTTTCAGGTTCTGTTTCTCTAAATGCACCAGTATCTGTTTTGATGTGATTTTTATATCCATATTCTCAACTTTGTTTTCTTACCGGTACTTTGTTGTCGAGTCACCCAAGTTTATAACCCCACTTGACGGATTTATGGAATTGTAAACATGATGTAAATCATTGATGGTAATCTAATAATTTATCAGTCTAAAACATTAATCGTTCACAAGATTAATAGTGCACTTAGAAGAGAAAATCTCTTCATCCAAAATGGTATGTTATTAAGCAGAGAGATGTGTCTCTTTCACAATGATCCATAACACTGAGTTCAAAAGCCAGGAAACACCTGTTAAAATCATTACACTGTGAAAAGTCCTTAGTATAGGTTTCTTGTATGTATTCGTGTAGGACATAATAGCATCTTTATAAGTAAGACGGTTGAAGTAATTCCTGATAGCCATTTGTTAAAAAGACATTAAATGGCTAACATCTGTCCACTTGGGGATTTTTAGAAAGTCATACCTTAAGAGATCAATCTTTACTGTTCTAGAAAGGTTAGTCAAGTTATGGAAAATTGAAATGTATAAAATGTGCAGAATTTGGGTACTTCTGTTAAAAGACATACCAAGGATACTGGAAATAAACTATCCAGTACTTGATGGGGCATTTTCTGTATTAAAATAATGCATAATTAAGAGCAGTGGAAAAGTAACATGAACTTGTGTTTGAAATTATCTGAGGTCCAGTCCTCATTTTTGCCACCAGTCTTACAAATGGGGCTGACCACCCCTTAGAACAGAAACGGAATGCAACTTAACAATAGGAAATAATTGTATGCAATGCATAGGCCTATGCTGAAATACATCTGTGGATAAATGCCAAATGATGCTAAAATCCAATATGAGAGCATGTTAAAGAAAAAATAATAAAATGAATAAGTGTGTGGGACGTAATAGCATGTACCAAAGCTGAAACACGGATGTTTTGAAACCCGTTAAGACCAGGACTTCATGTAAACAAATGCCCAGAAATACTGTAAGTGAAAAGAAATAAATAAAAAACATGAAAATAATGAAAAAGGTGCCTACTTTTGCACGTTATTCCAAAATCAAATGCAAAAACTTAGCTAGAAGTAATGACCAGAAAACAGCAAATAATAGAGATAACTAGTTGGTGAAAATTCTAAAACTAATGTGTTTTAGAAAGAGAGCTGTGCATAATTATATTGCTAATTATTTTTGAGGATGCCTCTAAAACAGTTGCAATAGCAACAAGCTAAGTTTTGGTCACAATTTATAAAAGCAAGCAATATGCCTTAAATATTAAAAGAGCTAACTGCATGGATATATTGGACAGATGGATTGGCCTTTAATAGAAAAATTGAAATTCTACTTAGATTGGGCTGATGTCCATCAAAAGACAGCAAAAAGTGCCTAAATATTATAATATTGAAATTAACTATGAACATTATTAAGAAAATGTCTAACATGATGAAACTTATTAGCTTTTACCAAATAAGATCTGTGAAAACAATCAACTGGTCTAAAAATATTAATCACACTACCATTTTAGACATAATTAGACAGGGCATTTGTAAAACTGCTCATTTTGGATGACAAAATGAGGCAAAGACCTCCCACACACAAGTTGCATTGTTTTGGTAAGACTGGTTGGCGAGAGTTGCATGTTTCACAGCTTTACATGGTTGAGGAATAACCAGGAGAATACAATCCGTACTCTGCGAGAAAATAATGCCCTTCAACACCAAGCTTCAATCAAGAACAGGCGACTGGCGCAACAGATGGAAAGAAGACCAGCTGTTATGGCAGCACTCAAACTGAAAAAGGTGAGTGCACATATTCTGTGATTATGATATTGCTTGAAAATTACATTAGATTGCTTAGAGTTTGATTCTTGGCAGTAACTTGGAATGTAAGTATAGAAAGCATTTTTTCATAGCTGTTCCGTCATTCTTGAAACACGATCTTGGATGCACAGGGGAGGAAAATGCTTCACTGTTGGATGGGGGTTATTGATTTTCTATACCATGTGCTTTCCATGTCCTTTCACTGCTATGTGTACTCAGTATAAAATACATTCTCTCTCCCTATTCTGCACAAAATTTCTAGGTCAGGTTTTAACTGAAATGGAACAGCTTCTAGTGTGTGTTTCTGTACCTACATTTTTATGCAGAAAATAATTCCAAGGTGTTAGTGACTGCTGTATAACAATGTTGTTTATCACAATACATTCTAAATTTGAGTTTGGTTTATGTTATATATTACAGAGAAGCCTCAGGCAGCGACTAGGGCAGCCATTGCAGAGCAATGTGAAGGACAGGCTCACCTTGACTGTGTCAGGACGAGGTGGTCGTGGAAGATCACGCTCTCGAGGTCCAAGAGGACGTGGCAGAGGCAGGCTAAGTATGATAATCCTTTAGTTGGTTTTTCCTTAAATTGTATATTTTCACATAACTCATTAACTTTTTAGTTCTTCTTTTGTCCTCCTCATGTATCGGTAGTTCTTTATTATTATTAATATTATTATTATTATCATTATTGTTGTTCTTCTTCTTATTATTAATTATTATTATTATTATTATTATTATTTTTATTTATTTTTTTGTCTTGGCTTTAGTTGGCATGCCCCATTGCAGTATGCAGTACTACATGCCATACTTTACATACTTTGAGTTAGTTTGTGCTTATTTCCACATTGTCTAACACACTTATTGTTGACTTATTCACTATAGATACTTTTTAGATTATCACTTCACTTAACACATATCAATATTACTTAACAATGTCTTCATAATGTTACTTATAGCTTATATTATTTTAGTTCGCCAAAGTCAATGCTCTGTATAAATGTTTTAAAGACTCTCAAATGATTTGAGATTAGCTGCACCTTACTCACTGGCCATTTAGCATGTTTATTATTATTATTATAACAGCACCACATATGTGTAATTATACAGGATGGTTTGTAGGGTGAGAGCAGCACAAATATTTTAAATGGCCAGAAATTGAGATATCTATTTCCAAGCTAATAGTATTACCGTACTGAAACCTAGAAATTAAATAACTATGATTCCATGCAGGTAGAAGCCAGAGTTTGCAGTCTCTTGGAGGAGGTGATGGGTTCAGATTCCGCAGGGGACAGGGAAGGACGTTCCGAGGAGGTTCACCCCGAGGAGGTTCACCACGACGACCGTTCAATAAGAGGGGCGTAGGAGGACGTGAGTATTAGATCTGGGCTCATAGTTATTTACCACAAAAGTAGACCATATAGGCCTAATATTTGAGAGGAACATTAGAATAAATAGGCATAGTCTTATCAATTCAGGCAGGCAAAGAAAAATCTTACCTTCATAGTGTCAGATTTTTTTAATTCGGGTTTTTTTAGATATTTTTTTATATAGGCTGTATAATATTTATTTCCTGGTCTGACTTAAAGGCTGCCAGAAATGGCATTTTGGGCACCAATAATTGGTTTTTCTCACTTGTGATTTTCAGCAAAATTGTGAAAAAGAAACACCATCTTGAATGGTTGAAGATATTTTGTTGCATTATTTTATTTATATGAAAGATATTGTTTTTAATAGGTAATCCCACGAGAGGTTACGAGTTTATCGATAGATTCACGACTGCGCAGTCGTGAATCTATCGGATGAAACTCGTAACCTCGAGTTGGATTTATTGAGACTATTCCATGAATAAAACATAACGGTTTGTACAGTGAAACTTCCCTTAACGGACACTTCCCAATAGCAAACTTCTCTCAATAGCGGACATTTTTATATTCCCCTGCAAAATAACATTGACCCTTATGATAAAATTCTTCCAAAAGCAGACATTCTCAAAAGCGGACAACAATTAAAACTTCCAAATAACGGACAGCGTGAAAGAAAAAGACTGTTGTAAATTAAACTGAATTCTAATGGAATTCTTTGCAACAATCATTCTGGTGCATTTTTACTTTTACATTCAGTTCAGTCACAATCTCTTAGCAGCACAGTTGTTAGCTGTGATACGTGAGCAGTTCGTACATTCTTAGTTTGTGTGAGTGTTGGGAAGAGCAATCATATTAAAAATGTCAAAAAACGTAAATGTTTGTCACTAAAAGTGATTCTAGATTTCTTTGGGTAATGTGAAGTGGTAGTGACAGATGTCATAGAAATTGAATTTGCCTTAAAATGCATGTACTGTATTATTGTACAAACTTTTTCTATAACTTTCTTGACCGCAGACAATCTCACAATCTGTACTGTAAACTATAGTGTTGAATAAGATTTTCTTTGTACCAACAATTTTCTAAATAGTGGACACTTCTTAATAACGAACATTTAATTTTTCCCTGGCGGTGTCCACTATCAATTTTGTCAATAGACACATTACCAAACCTTGAGCCTGATATTTTTGTTTTCATTAGCGCCAACAATGGTTGACGTAATGTAGTAATCACTGCATAGCAATACTGTTGCAGTTCAGAAACGAGCTGACGTTTTATCGGGTAAAAGGCTTCCTTGCGATTTCTACAAGAATATTGTAAGATAAACAGCCGTTATTGGTCTATATCTGAAGAATTGCTAGCCATTATTGGTCAATATCAAACACGCGGGGTATGAGTGGAATAGTCTGATTAGAATGATATCCTCCAATTGAAAATATATGCACAAGTTCTCTTGCTGTTGCCTTCAGATTTTTAAAAAAACAAGACAAAAAATTATGGGATTCATACTTTTTCGTGAATTTTAACATAGTTACATTCAAAAACATCTGAGACTATGAAGGTAACCCCCCCCCCCCCCCCACCTGAATTGATGTGGACTGCCAACAGATGTCAAAGCATAGCAATGGCTAATACAGCTGAAGTCTCCAATCTCTACCAATCTGCATGACTGTTCTTTTCTCATGGTGTGATTAAATCAAATACCTGTTCTTTTCTCATGGTGTGATTAAATAAAATACCGTATATTTCTGCAGAAAGATGACCTGGGCAGCACACAGCTTGTTTTCTGCTCATCATATAATGTTACTTTCAAACACAATACTATATTTTCTTTTATGTAGATTTTGAACTTAGCGCGTCCAGGCGAGAATTCATCTGCTGGTATCTTGGAGAGTCATAGTCTGTAACCGCGGTAACCGACGTGCATGGGATTCTCTAATAGCTCCAAGCTTTCTACAGTTGTGATGTCACGCCAAGTTTGAATGTGTGCCAGTTTAACTGAAAATGGTGCTACAGACCTCATGTATTGAGTGAGATACCAAGGCTTTACTAATTACTTAAAGTCTGACCTGTGCTGTCCTGTCCTAACAAGACCTTGCTTGTTATGTGAAATCTTGACACAGAAACTACACTTGTTGAGACATCTGTTGGAATGTAGATGAAACTATAGTTCTGGTCTTAGCCACAAGAGGCTATACAAGCGACTAAACAGAGGATGACTATACCGTCCAAACATGAAGTACGTGTGCATGAAGAGCTGAACAGTTGTCAAGCGGTCGACATATGTTCTGTTGCTGACAGGGTTGCACACCAGGGTGAACTTGATTAGTTAAATAAATATCAAAAATAGGTTTTATTTCGTGGATTATAGTGTTTGTGGTTTTATTTATGAAGTTCATGGTATTTTGTGGTGTACATTTGCCCACAAATGGTACCTAACATTTTAATATATCAAGATTATAATCTTGACATCAGAATATATAATTTATAATGGTTTTAACTTGTATAATTTCAGTCAAATTTTTTGTATCTCAGCCATTCCATGGAAAGTGGGCCTGAAGCGTCCAGACCGTAACAGCCTTTTAATATTAATTTCAACGTATATGTCATCACTGAAAAATTATGAAATGAATTTTCAGAATGAGTTATTCAGTAGACTAGTACTGAAAATTAATTACATAATTTTTCAATGATGACATATACGTTTAAATTAATATTAAATGGTTGTTACAGTCAGGCTCACTTTCTGTGGAATGGCTGATCTGTCCTATAAGACGACCCTGGATTTTGGGGGCCTTTTTTATGCTTCAACTATCGTCTTATCTGCAGAAATATATGGTAATAGGGATCCTATTTTACAGTGGATAAAAATGCAAAAAAAGAAAAAGAAAAAAGAAAATAATAATAATAATAATTTGGCTAATTTTGGTATTTCACATATAAAAATATTATTTCTGAGTTATTTCGCATTGAAATCAAATAGGCAGCAAAATATTGAATATTTCTGCAAACACATAGTCAAGGGGACTTTAGGCCTTTCATTTTGTAGATTTTAACAACGGCTGACAGTAGCGTAGATGAGCTGGTGTAACAAAATCTCATTGATCTACATAACAGGGATATAAACTAGCAGCCACCAAAATAAGCTATTTCTGTATCAGAATAAATATAAAATAAGTTCTCTAGGAATAGTGTTTCACCCTAAATTCATATTTTTCTATAGAAGATATAAATTTACTTGAATTTCTCTAGATATGAGATTATTTTAGCCTTAATTGAAGTAAGCCTTTTCTTAAGTTCCTTACATTTATATTATGTTACTGGCATCCATGCCAAGTCAACATTTACTTGGTTTATTAAATATTTTTTGTATTAACATATGCATATGTTTATGCAAATTTTGATAACATATCAGTTAAGTCCTTTCTAATGAAATTCCTCCTTAAACTCGAAAGACTTCCCAAGAGAAATAAAATTTCTCACCAAAAATTAAAATTCTGCAAGAACAACATTTTGAATTTTTAAAGAGTGTAAAAAACAATATTTTGGCCTAAAAGTGTTTGCGACAAAAGATTTTCACTTTCTCATTGGTAATAACCACAATTTGTGAATCCATCACTCATAAAGTACAACTTCCACTGTTAAAGAATGTAGAATTTAAATTCATTCTTTATTGATCTGGGTGGAACAGTAAGTTAGACACTGCCTTCCTACTTCCAAGTTTGTTAGTCAACTCTAGCTCAGGTTGATGGCATTTATATGTGCATAATATATGGGATAAAATTCGGCATACCAGTGTCAACTACAGCTTATATATAATGTACAGTCGGTCAAATAAAAAACGTCGGGACTCGTATGCAGTTAAAATTAAAGTTTTATCGCATTAGTTCACAAGTTTCCTATAAAAAACATAAAATACAGGTCATTTTCGGAACATATGAGGCCATGCGACAGGAGGGAAGAAATGAACAACGAGGGAAAAATGAAAAACGCGGAAAGCGCAATACACGATATTCAACTTAATGTATTGTCATAATTCATTTTGCTTTGTGTCATCGCCACATACAAATGCTAAAGTGAGAGAAAGTGTAGTTAGGGCTGTAATTGACCTGCATTTTTCGGCCTCTGAAGCAGCGAGAAGGTTCCATATTTCTTAAAGAGGTGGGTACTTCACTATAATGCAACCGGAAGTTTTCATAGGAATCATGGATCTGGCCGGCCATGTATTTCGATGCTAGATTGGTGGCAGAAGCTGAACGTAAGTTATTGATTTTGCACTGCATGTACCAGTATTATAAAATAAAATCTTTAAAAAATGCTCCTTGAATAATCATATTCCTTGCGAATTTATTAATTATTTATATTATAAGAATTTGCAACCAAGAATATGGCGGATGTGAGACATATAGCCACAGCCTTCTATACATGTTCGTTTTGGAACAAAACTGACTAAATAATCAAGAAAATACATGGAGAGACAAGAGGCAGGTATGAACCTAACCTTAAGTCTTCCTGTACATGCGCATATGCTCGTTCGTGATACTTAATCAAATACAGCCCGACATTTTTTATTTGACCGACTGTACAATCTACAATCACCAAATATTATGCAGAAGGCAGTCATAACGTATGTAATGCATTTAAAAAAAAAAAGTCTTAGTAAACTAATGAAATTTTTATATGGTGAAGCAATATATTATATTTATTGAACAAGTAGATTGGCGTATAACACAAAACATGTAGAGCAAATGAAAGTAAATGGTGAAGTCTATAATAAATAAGTCTATAAAGTGTTAGTCATAGGCTCACATTCAAGAAGTGTAGTTCTTTCCAAAACATGAAACGTCTCACTCTATTGCTTTAGACTTAGGCTGATTTAGCGGAATTATTCCACAATGAGGGTTTCTTATTGTTTGGCAATCCCAGAATCAGTACATTTAGAGAGTACAACATTCTTCTGATGTTGGTCAGAGTACCATTTTTACACTAGGGTCAATTACTTGTTCAGTAAATATAAATTTATGTTTTCAAAAACAAATTGGTTGACCTTAACAAACTTTAGACTTCAGTTGACTAGCAGTTGAAAATGCGGAAAAAGTCCGCGAAACGATCGTCCTGCATGGCTGAGGAAATAATGGCACACCAACAATTGATGTGGCACCACCTGTACAGCTGAGATAGTTGAGGAAGCCTATGAATGTCAATAGTTCATACAAAACTACATGTTTTGACCAGTATTTAGCAAATTTTGCATACCAACTCTTAAAAGCTAGAAATAGGCCATCTTAAAATTTGTACAAACTGCCTATTCCTGTTTACTGCCCTTATTAAAACAACATTTTGTTTTAAACCAGGGCAGAAAATTTCAAGTTGCCACATCACCATTCACAACCAGAATTCTGAGGTGGTTGATAGATTCAATTTTAAATAACTACTTTCTTATATTACAAAAAAGATTGCTATGGAGCACTCAACTTCACTAATTTACATGTACTTACACATGACGCGTTTCACAAGCATCTTGCTTGTATCCTCAAATGAGGTCCACTGCCGGGTCCGCTGGTTGTTCGCTAGGTGTCGTCGTAGGTCGAATCAGCCTGGAGATGAGATCATTGTCCTTTGGGATGTCGAAATTTACTAGATTGTATTTATTTTTCTGGATAAAGATTTTTTCCCATATAGTCAAATCTATTGGTTTATTTACTGTTTTTAGTAGTTCAATGTCCTCCTCGAACTCATGCTCTGTGGACCAATAGTGATGAGCAACTGCTGATTTTTCTGTTTGTTTGTATTTGATGTTCCTTATGTGTTCTGTGTGCCTAACCTTCAAATTCCTTTTTGTTTTTCCAATGTAGCATTTGTCACAGTCTTTACATTTCAGCCTATATATACCCGAATTTTTATTGGGGGGAATCTTGTCTCTTTGAACAAAGAGTAAATAAACCAATAGGTTTGACTATATGGGAAAAAATCTTTATCCAGAAAAATAAATACAATCTAGTAAATTTCGACATCCCAAAGGACAATGATCTCATCTCCAGGCTGATTCGACCTACAACGACACCTAGCGAACAACCAGCGGACCCGGCAGTGGACCTCATTTGAGGATACAAGCAAGATGCTTGTGAAACGCGTCATGTGTAAGTACATGTAAATTAGTGAAGTTGAGTGCTCCATAGCAATCTTTTTTGTAATATTTGATTACTTCACTGTGATTCCCGCATATAATAGTGTTAACTACTTTCTTATTTACTTTCATTATTTTAGTTTTTGCAACGAAATTGAAATGTAATAGCAGATAATGCTAGAGACTGACACTTCCAACGTGAGCAAGATGACTGAATATTCATATCTTCTCAGAAGTGTCTGTATGTTACATATATGGACTAATTTGAATTTCTAATGCGATTGGTTTTGATTGGTTTCGTTTTTCTGGCTGCTCCAGTGACAAACAATGTTTACAGATGTAAAGTTCACTATCATTACAAATACTTCCAAAGTATTTAGTTTGTTTTAATATTTTGTTACAAAATAGTTGTTGTTATGAATAAATATAAATTAGTATTCAGTCTTTTTTAAATAGGAAAAATATCTCAGTTATTGTGTTGTTTTTTGTTTAATTTTGCATATTTAAAAGGGACTTGTGCAGTAGTATTTTATATGTAAAGAATAAACGTAGTTCTTCATAATTCCCAAAAGGCCATAAAGCTATATCTTACGTTACAATAATGGCAACTAAAATTCCTGGTTTAGCTACTGCTTGAAATTTCTTGCCTTGTTTTAAACTCTCAAATTGGCACTTAAGACGAGGGAGATGATGGAAAACTCTGGAAATTATATCATAGTGTGGGATAAACTGTGTGGAAAATGTGGAAGAGTTGTTAGGTAAGGAATATTGTGCATGGGGTGTGTTAGGTGACATTTTAGCCGAATCAGTTAATGTTAACGAGGATTTTACACCTAAGAGTAAATGGTTCTGTAACTCTTGTTAGTTGAGTGGTGCTAACAATCATCAGATTCAAATGTACAGCCGGCTGCAAAAAGGATGGATGCCTAAAAGTTATAAGTTCCGGATACAGAATACTGTGCATGCTTGTCTCATCGCCATCTGGATACCCAAGAGGTAACACAAATCATTGACATTATCTGTAGTTTGTTTGAGAGTCTGATATTTTTTTATTAAATTGAATGGAAAGTCTATTGTGCATTGTATATGCAATGAAGTATATTATTATTTCCTTTAAATTTTTCGTTTAGAATCACATTAAATTTCTTTTCCTTTAAAGTTCCATCTAAAACAAAGTGTGTCTTATAGCCCGGAGCATTTTATGGTCTGTAAAATACAGCATTAAAATTAACTTTTTATAATTTTTTTAGTTGTTAAAAGCCCTTAACTCTAAGCAGTCAATTCAGGCCTAACATCCATGTTTGTGTAACAGAATAATCATGTGCTGGTTAAGGGTTAATCCCTGCCTGATTATTGTATATCCATATTTTTAGTTCTCTGATGATGCCCAAGTTTACTTCTTATTTTAAAATTGACTTCTGGCATTTACAGGTGGCAGCTTTGGTGCTGGGAGAGGAAATCGGGGAGGCCGAGGAAATAGATTTTTTCGTAGCAGCCAGCGAGGGAGAGGTGGAGGAGGTTCTTTCAGAAGAGGAGGTCGCATGCGTGGAGGCAGAGGTGGTATTCGAGGACGTGGTGCAGGCCGTGGTGGACGACAGAACGAGGTCCCTTCAAAGGAAGAATTGGATCTGCAGCTTGATCAGTACATGGCAAGCACAAAGTCGCACCTTGACAAGGAACTTGATTCCTACATGAACCAAGGACAAGATGAAACGTGGGACTGAAATGCTTATCTTTCACAATTAATTTGGGACACAGTGCAAGATATGAGAGACATAGTGCGGCACTTCCCATGAACCATTTTTGTTCCGTGTGTTTTTTATATTAATAATAATATTAATAGTGATTCCATTTATCAGTGATTCAGATTCACGAATAAATACTCCTACTGTGTAACTTGTAGAACATTAGTGGCCGAATTCACAATGTTTTATTTACTTACTTTTTTAATTCAAGCTGTTCATGAGTTTGTTGTATTACTGAGATCGTTTGATATGAACGGATGACATTTGTTTTGGCAATTAATTAATTGCTGATTTATTAAAACAGAAAATATCTTGTCTTCCTTTGAAACCTCTGAATTTAAAAAAAATCCTTATACATAAAGAGAGTAGTGGAAAACCACAGAAAGAGAGATTATTGGATTATAGATGAAAGAGAAAACCAAAAAGTAATTGGTATTTAAGAAGCCTGAATTAAATTCAATAAGGATCACAATACTTAAATGTAATTGTCAACTTGATGTGTCTGCCTGGTAAGATAGTGTGGATAGCAATTTGTGATGAAATTGTGCCATAAAAAAATGATCAGTTCTTGGCTGGATGAACTCAATTTAGGGCACAATAATAGCAAACGCATGAGCAAAGCTGTGAAAGAATACATAGATAGTTGACTAGTTACACGTAAATAGTCTTGCTTTTTTAACATGATTGTAGAAGAAATCTGAAGAAACTTTTATATTTGAAATACAGCATTCTTGTCAATGTGAGAAAAATGCATAATTTTAAGGTATGTCATATTCAAGTCAAGTTAGAATCGTGCAACCTCTGAGTTCACTTAAGCTGTTCAAATTTTAATAATACGAACATGACCAAAATTTTCCACTGTCAACGTAAAATACAAATTGCATTTTTTCAACTCATTATAGTCTTAAAAATTGATTACAAAATGTGGAAGTAAGAAAAAGGGTGTTCCTTGTAAATAAAGTGTGTACTGCTATTATAGTAATTAACTCGTTCATGAAATCACACTGCCAATTGATCCCATTCCTGTTTGTAGTTGAGTTACTTTCTACGTGAAGTAGTCATGCTTCTAAGCAATAAGATGAATTACAAATAATGGTTATATTTATGCTGTCTTGTTCTTATTCATTCATTCTTGTTTGCATAATATATTGTAGTTAGGATGCTTAACTGCTTTTGGTTCCAATGTGTCTTATTCTGTTTTAAATACCGTATTGGCTCGAAAATAAGACGACCCTGCATTTTTAATAATAATAATAGGGATAGCGCACAATGTGCATAGTGTTAGTGTTTTAGCTTCCACAGAAGTTGGTCAGCGAGGTGGACCGTTTAGTACAGTTTAGCATATGATATATGTCACAGCTATTGTCACAAAGCATGCAGATAAACTGTTCTTCTGGTTGGTGATATCTCTCGTTCCTGCAGATGAGATGATGGAATCCAGACCCTGCATTTTTGAAGGGTGGTTACGAAAAAATAAATAAAAATAGCTTATTAGTACATTTTGCTTCACATAAAACAGAATTTTGAAGTTCATATCGTAACTTCTTCACTCGCCTTTATTTACACATTGAGACAGTGAAGATGCTTTCTTTTCCACGTGGTCTGCCATGACTGGTGGTCAAACAAAAGCTTTATGCGTAGAGAATAGAGATGCTAAGCAGTGCAGTACAAGCAGAAGCACAAATTTGTGAGAAATTAAGTTCGGTAAATTTCCATGCGACTTTGACCTTGGGTCGGATGCACATCATTTGCATGGGGATACCCACTACACATGTGCACAGCTGGATTCATGAATGGAGAGTTGTTGAGTCTTAGGCTGTATGTATAAGACAAATATAGTTTTTATAAGCACATTTTCAGGGAAAAAACATTGTCTCATATTCGGGCCAATACGGTATTTACTAGGGATGGGTCCTCGATACTTTTGATACCTCGATACTTCAGAAAACTCGCTCGATACTTTTTCGATACTATGGTAATTCTGCAATTTAAGGAAATGCGTATCTCTTTCTGCTTTTAGTAGTCTATTAAATATAGTAAATACTTCTGTTTCTCCTTTAAATGGAGCAAACCACTCTGTGACTTTTGTCTGGTCATAAATTAAGACTTTCCGACTTTAAAAATCAAACAGAAGAGATTCTTAATTGTTTTGTTTCCTGTGAAACGTTTCAATAACAACCAACAAGCAAGCTGACTGTCCAAACCCTGCTCCCTTGCAGAGATTAAGTTACTGCTTATTCTGCAAACCTTAAAACAGTTTGTTCATTGTACTGCTCTGTGATCTGAGTAGAACGTCACATGATTATTTTATCCATTCATAAGCAATCTATTTCGGTATGCTTTTAAAACAAGTCAGCATACCGGCTTTCAGTTGATATCTCTACGTGACAGAAGAATAATGTGTGTATTGCGTACGATAACATATATATTTTTTCCAGTCAATATGAGTGAAGTGTGGAACTATTTTCAAATAGACCCTCATTGTGATAATCGCGCCATTTGCCGCATTTGTAAAAAACGTTTTTCTCATGGTGGAAAATCTCACAACACTAGTAACCTTAAAAAACATGTTACATCAGTGCATAAAATTGCCTTTTCAAAACCTCTTAATAAAAAATTATGCGGAAGTGGAAATTTAAGTCCTGAAGAAGAAACAGTAGTGAAAGGACGAGTTTTTCGCAGTCCTAGTGCTCTCAATTCTGCTAATGACCGATTAGTGGACCTTGCTAACCAACAGGAATGTACTGCATCCAAAAATTATGAGGTAGGATTTTTAATTTTTTATTCCAAAATTACATATATGTGGGAATAGTAATGTAGTACTGACGTACTCGTAAGAATCGATCATTCAAGAACATTTTTATTTATTTTATTTTAAATGTCACAGACGTCAAAGCCCGAGAAATTGCCAGGAATGTGATACCTGTATAGTAACATTATGCAAGAAAATAATATGTCAAATTCACTGCCAGTAAACAGTTCCCAGGAAGAAATCACTGCATATCTCAAAGACTATTTGTTACCTCTTTCTAGTTCATTAGATTACTGGAAAACAAACACAAAATTTCAGAAACTAAAGAAGTTAGCTGTGAAATACCTTTCCATACCACCAGCAACAGTTTTCTCTGAAAGACTGTTTAGCACAGCAGGACTCAAATGTGACAGAAAAAGAAGTAGACTTGACCCCGAAAAAGTGAGAATGCTAGTATTTTTGAACAAAAACTTGTAAGTGGACTGTTTCAAAAACAAATTTTACTTTTAATGTAGAGTTTAAAAATGATTATAGGCTACTGATGATATTAAATTTTGTCTCATTAAATATGCACACTTAATTCATTTAGTTGGTATTACACAGTTCTCTCAACTTTTTATTTGTAATGTACCTATTTATTGAAACTGGAAATGTTCATGGTATCGAGTATCGAGGAAAATATCAGGTATCGGTATCGAGTATCGAGAAAACCTGGTATCGACCCATCCCTAGTATTTACCATTGGTTAATAATTGTACCAGGTGCTTATTTTACTTGTTTGAATACCAGTAATTCGTAATGGTAAGACAGGTGATTTCTTCTCATTCCTGTATATTCTAGTATATTGTGTGGACACTTGAGTCCGATGAAGCTACTAGTCTGAGATATTAGCAGTCTTTTGAAAGGTATTAAAAGTTTCTTACGTTGCCCTCTATTCATGAATAAGGAAGAAAGAAATCAGAAAGAGGCAGTTGACTCATAAAATGTAAAATGAAGTAGATGAGGGTGCCAGCATACTTCAGAAATCCGAACTATTTTGGAACTGACTTCTGTTCGAATTCTGGAAAATTTTGATTATCCGGGAAATTTGGTAAAATAGTGTTGAAATAGCAAATGCAGTATTGACTTATGCTTGCGAAAGAGTACGGAAAGAGCTAGCGGTGATTTGCACATTATAATGGAGCCATAGTCAAACAAGTTGAGAGTAGGGACCTTGAGCTCGAGTGATTCACGTTTATTATGACAACGCACGCTAAAAATATAATATTTACTCACCCCAAGTTTGAAACTTTAAATTATAAAAATATAGTTTGTTGGCGAATGTAATGCGCATCAGTGGTAGGATATTTTATTTTATACTATAATGGGTTTGTGAATGTCGAATAAAGATCGGTATAACAATTTAGGGGGGATAGTGGAGGAACCTCCACATTGAATCCTGCCGCCATTCAACACGCTTGCTGATGAGCTTGAGTGTAAAAATATTATGTTAACTTCAGCCTGCCATTGTGCACAATTTAATAGGCCAGCGATAAATATAATGGAACGGAGGATTACAAGTATGCATTGTTACAAAAGCGATTAAAGTTGCTACTGAACTGCGGACTGAATTTGCACTCAAATTTAATATGCAACCCATTTTTGAATGCTACAAATGGACAGAAAGGCGTGCATATGATTGAAGTAAACACGTTAGCCTACTGGGTTAAATGTGCCAGGATTGGTTTTACCTGTTGTCTAGTCAGACCTGAGTCAACTCTTCAATTTGAGGAAATTAATTTTCTGGAAAACCCACTTCAGAAGTAGGAAGACCTGTATCAACTCCAACTAATCCATGGATGTGAAGAAGGAGAGGAAAACTTTCCTCCATGAATGGATTGCAAGCTGCAACAACGGTCATCAAGATTTATGCAATGACTACATTGTTGCCATCATAAAGATCAAGATAATCTCGGGGAAAATAAAGAAAAAGACATCTTGACAGTTCTTGTATCACACACAGATGCTGCTAGTGCACTTGATCTGGTGCTACACTGACCTATGTATGTGTATGCTGCACTGGCAGAACATCGCATCGTCAAGCAGATTTAATTCCTGATGTTTGTTTCTACTAATTAAGGTTCTATATTCATTCTTAAATACCAATTCAAATGTTTCTTTTAAGTTAGGAGTAAACATTAGCTTTATTATGAAGAATCGAGAGATAGTGGAACTTAATACAGTGAAGCAACAAATTATATAATTAACTAAGTTGTTGATTATTAAACACTTTAGGCTTCACTTTTCCTTACAGTCTGATTTAAACAACCTGCGACTTGAGACAGATCACTTAAAGTTGAAAATTAGGAGAACTTTGCTGTATTACATTGTACTACTTGTATTTGAGTGTCTGTCAGCTGTTTACCTGTGCTCCAAATTGCAAACATTTCACGTATCTTTAGCAGAGCCATAGAAAAATACATTTCCACCAACTGTTACAAGTTGCACGTTGTTTAAATGAGACTGTACATTTTTGCAGGATGTACGTTTCATGGGCTTAAGCAGTTGAAAATGTGGGAAAGCCCATGAAACGTACGTACTGCAAAAATGTAAGGAAACGTGAAGCCTAAAGTGTTCAGTAGTCAACAACTTAGTTAATTACATAATTAGTTTTATTACTGATAACTATTATTTTTCCTTCATTTTTAATAAAAAATATTTTGTTTGGATTAATGGTGTTTGGATTACCTAGGTTCCACTGAATCAAGAAAGGGGAAAATTTTAGTATTATTGGGCTAGTAATATGCTGTATCTTGCATTAAATGAAGTGACCACAGATGTGGAGTGCTAGGGTTTTTCTGAACCTATGAATACCTCTGCTCAACTGTTGTCGTCATAGTTAACTAAGATTAAACTAACTGCTATAACCTGGGCAATTTTCAATTAAAATTGTCAGTGTACCTCTCATATTTCTTCAATTATATTTGTGTGTTGCTCAGGGGCAGTTCTCTTAATGTTGGGTTTCTTTACCATCTTATACCCTCAGTAAGATGTGTAGGAGTATATATTATGCACGACACTAGTAGGCCTATATTATTATTCAGCTTATCTTGTGGATGTCGGTAATAAAACACTATTACACTTGAGAGTCAAAAAGTTAAAACAGTAATCAAGATTTCTCATCACACATAAAGAAACATATAAAATAGACTAAAATTGCTATGCATTCTTGCTGGTGTCTTGCACTATAAAATATCTTAGTTATATCATTAGGATATGCATTTTGGCTTACTTAAGCAATCTTCAGTCCTCGTAGGCACTGTGAGGCACGCTGATTAAATGTCCGAGTAGTATTACGGTCCTTGTTTCCTAGGAGTGAGTTCAAACAGGGGTTGTGGTCAACAGAGTTCTAATTTATCACCCTTTCTCTTTTGATGTAAATTTCGTATTCTTCTAAAGTGTTGAGTTTGCTACTTTCATTTTGAAAGTGTAGTATTTCCATTGTGTTTCTATTTCATTGAAGGCATGTGAATTTTCTATAGCATGTTTTGCGAAAGCTGATTTGAATCTTGTATGTTTGAAATCTAATTTGTATTCTTTGAATCTCTGACTGAATTGTCTCCCTGTTTGTCCTATGTAGCTCTTGTCACAGTCGTTGCATTTTAATTTGTAAACCCCACTTTTTTCGAATTTGTTCTCTTTATTGTCCTCATTATGTAGCTTGTTTTTTTAGGTTATTGTTGGTCTTATAGATATTCTTGTCTGTAATTAAAGGTGGCAATATTCTTGTTGATTTTTTTCTTTTATTGGTGTGAGATGGGTTTTAGGATTTTCTTGTTTTGCATATTGACTGTGCTTTTTTACAATCTTCAATACTATGTTTCTGTTAAACCCTTTATTTTTTACTGTGTCTAATATAGTGCTGAGTTCTTTATTGTAGACACGTTTATTCATGGGAATGTTTATCATCCTATGAACCATAATGTTTAAGGAGGCCATTTTTTGAGTATATACGGGTGATTTGAATGTGCCTGAATGATGCTGTCAGAGTACATCGGTTTTCTATAGGTGCTGAATTCGATTTCATTGTTCCTTGTTAGAAATAAATCCAAGTAGTTTAACCTTTCGTTATTCTCTGTTTCGAGAGTGAAGTTCAAATTTTGGTGAAGGTTGTTAATTTCCTGGTAGATGTTATATTTTCTTTGTTACATATTATTGAAAGATCGCCCACATATCTCATGGATGTGTTTATGCTATATTTGTCTATGATCTTACGAACGTGTTTTTCTTCTTTGCTTTGTAGGGATGCTTCTGCTATTAATCCTGATAGAGGTGAGTTCAAGGCCACACCATTCTGGGAGTAATATTGTTGAAGATAAAATAGTTTTGTTTAAGTATTTCTTTTAGTAGATTGGTTACTTGGTTAGTTACAAAGCCTCTCACCATTTTCTATGGGTTGTTCCTTGATCATTTTTGTTGGTTTAGGTTCAGTGGTTAGCGTAAGAGCGTCTCTTTCTTTGGTCACACTACTTTATTATGACACAAGTCTTTCACCTTTGCTTTTCTAATAAGTGATTTAATGGGTATACCACGAGTGCCAAAGGGAGAGAGGAAAATAAGACATTGGACACGTTAGAGAACAAATTTATTCCATTCATTGTTGTGCAAGCAAGCTGATTGTACAGATCTTAGGTTTTACACTGTCTAATCACAAGTTAAGAATTTGTTTTACGTTAAAATAACAAAACATTATGTAGCCCCTCCCTGCATGGCAGGCCTTTGCGAACCCATGAACCTAGGGTTATGGCAGCATAGTGTTGGTTACTTCTATTCAAGAAATAACGTAAAGCAGGATTGGCCCAATAATACTCATTGATGTGCAAGAGAATAAACTATTTCCCTAAATAGCTGACATTATATGGCTAAAGAGCTGTAATAACTCCGAAATATTTGATACAGGTTGTCACTTTTGTTAGTGACAAAAGTAATTTCATAGTATATCATTTTCTGGAATTGTTCTGTAATCTTCCTTAACAATAAAAGATGTAAAAGCGAGATAGGGAAGGAAATACAACTTTAATTAACAGTGTTTTTTTGTTGTTTTTTTTTTAATTTCAATTTGAGCATTTACTCTTGTATTTACTTAATTGGTACATACAATGAAATGCGAACAGCAAACACATCCGTTCTCATAATATTAAGTAAATTCACAAAAACTATATAGCACAAAATGAGAAAATAATAACTTTGAAATTTAAAAACTTACCGAAAAATATAAAATGTAGAAATAAAGGTTGTAAAATGACCAAAAAATGGCATTAAATTCTAAAAATGAAAAATTGCTAAAATTGACCTTAAAAATTGCCATTTTTATACTCTAGGAATCATGATCAGAATACCTGTACTATTGGGCAACGTCCTTGATGTAACAGTTAAAAGATATGTCATCAAAATCCGGGCCCTGATGATGATGATAATTTAGCCTTAGACATTACAAAATATATGGCAAGTGATAAACAAGAGAACAAACAATAGCCTACAGAATTCATTAGGACTGAGCTTTGACTTAGCTTTGATTCAACAGTTCAAAATACTATTTTACCCTATATGCACTTAGTGCTACTACAGTGTTTTGCAGATGACAAGCCGTTTGTGCTTCTCCTTGCGTAGATACGTGTCCAATCAGAGACGGAGGGAAGACTCTTACTACTAGCGGGACTTCATTAGCTCGTAAACGTGATTGGCGGTAAAGGAATTGACTTCTCATTTGAAAAATACTGTAACGGTATTCTTTTAACTTCGTGCTTGAAATGAGATATGTTGAGTTTTCTCTCATCCTCTGGAAATATTTTTTTGCCAATTTCATTGAAGCTGTCGAGGGTGACCTACTATATTAATTGCACTGGCCAACTTTTAGGCCAATTAAGGAAAAAGGGGACAAAAATTTAATTCACATAATTTAGGGAATATTTACAATTTACCTTTTCTCTCTTGCACACAAATTATCCCAAATTACTTCTTAAATTTCTTCTGCAGATAATTTATTCCACAGAAATAGATGCCTCATTTTCACTGTACGTTTCAATCAAGTGTGATTTTTCTTATTATATTATTTTATCATAAAAGTCAGCACATACTACTCAAAGTATTTTATTTTATTATATTTAGTCCATCTGAACATATAAATGTTATGGGGTCAATCCATTAGAGGTGAACCAGGCCAAGTTGCTCGACATTCTTTATTTCCCTAATTTTTTTACCAGTTATTTCCCAACTAAAGTTGAGTTCAAAGCTATGGTAAAAAAAATCTTGGGCTCATACTTTTTTTTTTGGCGGCCATTTTAAGTTTGCTTTTTAACCATATTTCAGTCGAAAACATGTTTTGCACAAATGTATGTAACTGTTAATTTTATAGATAACAAGACAAAATAAACACAAAAATTATCAGAATGAAATGCTCTACATTTTTGTTTTAACACAATATTACCTAAGTAGTGAGGAAAGTGAAGAAAAAAATTCAAAACTACAAATTGAAAATTGACTTAAAACGGGAGTTTTAGTGCCGCAAAATTATTAGAAGGAAGAAAGACTCGCCCTTAATTTTTTTCTGGTGTAGATTTACTATAGGACTACTCGCTGTAGAAGTTTAAAGCTTGAGAACTTTGCAGTTTTTTTATACAATTTTTCAAAAATGCCCAGAACCGTATTTTGGCAATATTTGAAGTAGAATATCTCAAAAGGGACTAAGTGAAAAATTATTAAATTTATACAGATAACACCTCTTTATGATATAAAGACGTGATAAAAATTTGGTGACTGAGACTCAACTGGTTCCCGAGTTATAGTGCATCGAAGTTGGCCATAACTGCAAACTATGCACCGAAATTTCAAAGCTTTGAGGAAACCAAAAATTTGTCATGCTAACTGATGAAATGTAGCCTACATATACAACTCTTTTGTGTAACAAACTTAGGCTCACAAAAATTTTATATTTAAAATTACAAAGTGAATTTTTACTATTAAATTACCGTTAAATTTCGTGTGCCAATTTTTGGCCAAATTCAAAGCACTGTTACTCTGGAACCAGTTGAGTCTCAATCGCCAAATTTTTAATACATCTTTATGTTATAAAGAGGTGTTATCTGTATAAATTTCATAATTTTTCACTTAGGCCCTTTTGAGATATTCTACTTCAAATATTGCCAAAATACGGTTTTTGGCATTTTTTAAAAATTGTATTAAAAAAAACAAAGTTCTCAAGCTTGAAACTTCTACAGCAAGTAGTCCTATAGTAGATCTACACCAGAAAAAAAAAATTAAGGGCGAGTCTTTCTTCCTTCTAATAATTTTGCGGCCCCAAAACTCTCGTTTTAAGTCAACTTTCAATTTGTAGTTTTGATTTTTTTTTCTTCACTTTCCTCCCTACTTAGGTAATATTGTGTTAAAACAAAAATGTAGAGCATTTCATTCTGATAATTTAGGTGTTTATTTTGTCTTGTTATCTATAAAATAACAGAGTTACATATATTTGTGCAAAACAAGTTTCAGGCCGAAAAACTGTTACAAAGAAAACTTAAAATGGCCGTCGAAAAAAGTATGAGCCTAAAAAATGTTGAGCAAAAATGTTATTCAATTTGGCTCATTTCTAATGGATTGACCCTATTTTGGCATTATTTGAAGTAGAATATCTCAGAAGGGCCTGAGTGAAAATTATGAAATTTATACACATAACACCTCCTTACGATATAAAGATGTGATGATAATTTGGTGACTGAGACTGAACTGGTTCCAGAGTTACAGGGCATCGAAGTTGGCCAATAATTGCAAACTATGCACCGAAATGTTAACGCTTTGAGGGAATTATAAATTTGTCATGCTAACTGATGAAATGTAGCCTACATGTACAACTCTTTTGTGTAACATACTTAGGTTCACTAAAATTTTGCATTTAAAATTACATTGTGGTTTTTTACTATTAAATTACCGTTAAAATTCATGTGCGTATAATGCAAGTTTTGGCCAAATTCGATGCACTATAACTCGGGAACCAGTTGAGTCTCAGTCACCAAATTTTTGTCATATCTTTATATCATAAAGATGTGTTATCTGTATAAATTTCATAATTTTTCACTTACTCCCTTTTGAGATATTCTACTTCAAATATTGCCAAAATACGGTTTTGGGCATTTTTGAAAAAATGTATAAAAAACCGCAAAGTTCTCAAGCTTTAAACTTCTACAGCGAGTAGTCCTATAGTAGATCTACACCAGAAAAAAAAATTAAGGGAGAGTCTTTCTTCCTTCTAATAATTTTGCGGCACTAAATCTCCCGGTTTAAGTCAATTTTCAATTTGTAATTTTGAATTTTTTTCTTCACTTTCCTCACTACTTAGGTAATATTGTGTTAAAACAAAAATGTAGAGCATTTCATTCTGATAATTTTGGTGTTTATTTTGTCTTGTTATCTATAAAATTAACTGAGTTACATACATGTTTTCGACTGAAATATGGTTAAAAAGCAAACTTAAAATGGCCGCCAAAAAAAAAAGTATGAGCCCAAACATTTTTTTACCATAGTTTTGAACTCGCCTTTAGTTGGGAAATAACTGGTAAAAAATTAGGAAAATCAAAAATGTCGAGCAACAAATTTTATTAAATTTGGTTCATTTCTAATGGATTGACCCTATGGGACAAGTCAATATAATTACAAATAAGAATATGAATTTACAGTTATAAGGAATATGTACAACGTGAAAATTTCTTTACAACATAAACATTAACAAATTATTATTATAATTTACAACACAAATACAAATTTTATAATACAATTATGTAAAAACATTCAAATAGAAAGGTGCTGAGTTATCCTGTTTGTACCTATATCGATAATGCTCTAATATTATAAATACAGAATTATTTCTTCTAGCAATAAAAATTATCTTCTAGGAATAGAATAAATACATGTTAATGTAGTATTTAAATAGTATGTAATAATAATATTACAAGGTAACAGGGTCTAAGTTAAATAAATAAATATAAAATTTAGAACAGGAAAAGCAGATGGAGGTTCCTCCAGCTCTCCATTTTCTAAACCCTAGTAACAGGGAACTAGAGTCAACCAAGCCGCGCTCCGAAAGGTTGAGCTAGTCTTAACTGTTGTGTGCCCCTATTACCAGAATAATTCAACACCTTTTCCCAATTGTATAGTACATGGAAATCTTAATGAATTCAGTCATTTTTTACAAAAGTCATTACTGGTGCACAACATGAGGCCTTTTGGTCCATTTCATGTTTCACACTATAATCTCCTCTTGGATATATCTGATTGGATCACATCTTCAGCAGGATCTGAAATAAAGATAAATAAAAATTATGAAAAATAAATCTGCTTATGAATGACTATGACTTAAAAATTCATTCAATGAATAAAAACAGTGAGACTGAAGGAATGCTGAAACCTTTTTTTAAATATACAAGTTTTGATAATGAGGAGACCTTTAGTTATAAATTAACGTAGCGTGAAACACACTGGCCAATTACAATTACAAAAAAAAAAAAGGGACATTTGAGTGTCCCCAATAAAACTTAAGGGGTAACGGGACTGTCCCAGAAAAAGCGGGACGAATGGACACTCTTATTATAGACAAATTACATTGGTAATAATACAAATAATTCATTCCAGGGGCGGTATTCTGTAACTTTCGTCACCAACGCATTGGTGTTGTTGAGAGCTCAACAACCGACAGTTAGATACCAACGGGCGGACAGCGAGCGATTCTGTAACTCCCTGTTGGTATCTCGGAACGCGTTGTTGAGGCCCACCAATAACTTTGTGAATTTTCGTGAATGTTGGCAATGAAAGTAGCTATGAGAAATCTGTCTTAACAAACTGCAATGAATATCATTGGCTGATGGAGTGCGGGAATGTGATTTCATAATTTCCAAACTGGGCGGGAGTTTAATTTCATGTATATATTTTGAAAGTGGGCGTTTATATTACACGTACTGTCATGTTGCAAGACGCTTATAGGGGGAAAAGGTGGATTTATAATAATAGGAGAAATTCGCAAAATGCCAATGGTTTTTAGTAATGTTTACTGTCATATATATATATATAATAAGGAGGGTATCTCGGGGAATCCAATTAGCAAATTCCGCAATAGTTTGCCAATGTCTGATTTAAATTATGATTATAAAAAAATATGCAATCTCGAAGTAGTTATATATTTCCATTGCAATTCACCTTGTTTGTGTGAAAGTATTCATTTTAACGATTAACAGAAAGTAAGATGTAGCCCTTTTCAGAATACTCATTTTAACAAAATGTTGCTGGATTCATACTCAGTGAAAGGAATGAACTTTCCAATCTCTGTTCAAATAAAAGTTAGTCTCTCAGTATAATATAATTATTGTGTATGACAATCTTGTAATGTAAATTGGTTGTATAAATAAAGAGAATATCCTTAACACATCACATCCCCGAAGGATACACAACCCAAATAAAATATATTTATTGTACTCTCATAACTTTCTTTACTTTAAGCATGCACAATACATTTTTCTCACTTCACATTCTGATAAAGACTACACTTTAGAGATTTTCTTCGAAAAAATATTTCAAATAAAACTTTTAGCACGTATTCAGAGTGGGTGGCTTATAACTACCCTAAAGAGAATTTCTTCGAAAAAAGTTTCAAATAAAGTTTTAAGTCCAAGTAACTTATAAGCAACCCATGTGCAAAATTTAAACAAATCGATAAAATCGCGAAAAACGAACATTTTTTCATGTAAAGTCCCTTTAAAAATAAGAGAAACTTGTCGCCAATCCTTGTGTCACATCTTCAGAAGGTACCCAACCCAAATACAAAAAAAAAAATTCTTACGATTTTCCATTCTGGAGCTAGGCTGTTGACACACTTCCACACAGACATGTTTCCGAAAATAGTATTTGGGGATTCAGAATACCTCAAAATGTGTATTTGGGCTAAAAACTCAACTTCAAAGTTGGGGTCGAAAACAATACTTCCTTTATCTGTATTACCTATGGTACAGGCAGAGAAAGTAAAAAAATTATTCAGTAGGAGTTTTTACTTAATTTATAGAACACAAGCCAATTATAAAATTATTTTTATATAGATAAAGCAAATAGTAAAGTTTAAGCAAATAAGAGTATCTTATCTTGCCTACTGCTTTTATGACGTTTATAAAACCCTTGAAATAAATTAATTGCGTTTTAGGTTAACTTAAAATGAATTCATTAGTATTTAATTTACACAGTACTTTGAAACATTACAATTGGCCTCATAGTTGTTCATAATTATATATTAATTTAAATAACACCATAATATCACTGAAAAAGTGTCTTAAAGGGCTCATACACCAAGAGACCATGCCCAAGCAGGCATTGCAGTAACTGTTCGATATCTTCAACACTATTTGCAATAATAAAATGAAATTTTGGACATTAGAAGTATACATTTGGGGGTTGAAATGAGCAAAAAAATTATTACAGTGTCACAAATATGAAGGTTGATATTAGAAGATTATTTTATTTTTATTTTTCAGCATGCGATTAAGCCTAAGTAACATGATTTCATGCAAAAGTCAATCTGATTGGTGTAATATTTTTTTTTATTCACAGCTGACACTATAATCTCGAGGATAAACCATCAATTTATACTGTGGTATGCCTGATACAATTTTCAGGCATTTTAAAATTTCAATATAAAATTATTACGAATTTTTTCACATCATGTTCACAAGTGAAATAATCTTGTGTTGCAAATACATCAGATTATTTAGGTTTATCCTCTAGAACACACAAAAAACTATGGGTGTGCAAAGTTTCATGCAATTTGGACCATTACTTTAAGAGATATTGTGCCTTTTGTTTTGAAAATATCAAGTTATGGGAAAATGGCTCTGAAAATTCAACATGCATTTCAACTTACATAGTATATGCCACACCCACTTGACGGAAAATCACGAGATACAATATAGCTCATATTATTATAAAAGGAATGAGAGGGAATAAAATAGATGGTTTAAATTAGACAAAAAATTGGTAACAGCCAATATTGTAGCTAGATTTAAATAATATTTTCAATTACAATAGGCTACATTGGCAGGGAGGCATATTTTTTGTGCAGTTAAAAACAGATGCTTCTCTAAGTGTGAAAAGTTTTGTAACTAGTAAACTCTATATAGGCTACCAGTATATTTAAAAGTAAGGACAATGTACATCATATTTTGCTGAGTGATATAGTACACACACACTTACAAAGTAAACTTTGGTACAAAAAAATATGTATCATGAGTTCATGGCACTTTGCTCAGTTCTAATAAGCACAGTCTTCGTCATTATTTCCTGAAAATTACAAAAAGCCAACAACATCTCACTACTTGAAGCATTGCTTGAGTGGGATGTTTTTCTCAATTGCAAATGACCTACTTGTGCACTGTTCTTTCGAATGAACTGAACAAAATTTTACACTACTTTAAAAAATTTAGGCCTACATAGAGGTGACACCCATAAGTGTTCGTTAAGCTTATTATTGGTGCATATTATGTTGTCCACTCTTTAATGCAGATCACATGGATTACAATTCCAAATCTGAAACAAGATAAAGTAAAATAATTAATATTATGTGCAATTATGCAAACATAACCTCAAACATGCTTGTTGCAAAATAAAATTATGTATTTAGTTTTTATATTGATAAAAACATATTAACAAATACTAAGAATCTATTCATTAATGGATATATACTGTACCTTCTCTGTTATTACGAAAATATAGCTATTGACACCATCACGAAGTCGCCCAATTAGGATATAAGCGGCCATTGTATCACAAATATGTCGATATTTCTGCAAATTTTGCGATATTTTGGTACTTTCGAGTTGTTGTTGAGCTCACCGAGGGGTTTGGAGCCGTCGGTGTGTCACCAATATTTCCAGCAATATATTGGTGTGATTTCAAGATCGATACTTGACACCAATAGTTACAGAATAACTTTTTCTAGTTACATTGGTGTAATCGTAGTTGAGAGCGTTGGTGGAGTTACAGAATACGGCCCCAGATAGACTATAGTTAATATGCATATTTTTATAAATAGAGGTTTGCAGTTTCTCCTGTTCTTTTCGTTGGAGAGTACCCGTTCCCATGTACTATATTATTTTGAATGTAAAGATTATTCATTAATTTAAATTCAAAATAAATTCAGTAGTTCATTTACACAATAGAAGAGGAAAATCGAATTCCTGTGATTAGTCACAGTACAGAATTAGCTGAAAATTATGATTGTAATAGCTTATCAATTTCTTAATTTTATATTATCTTCATTTAGGCCATTAATTATTTCCAATTATTTGACATCCCATATAATGTATTGTCAGTATTGATAAGAATGGATTAATAAATATACATATCTATGGCACTAAGTATACGCACTGGACAATAAAGTATTGAAGAGTTGGGGTGCTGCTGCCATCTACCGAGCTATTGTTCGCTCGGAGTTACACAGAAGAGACCATAATGGAATTCACCCTTGTCCAAATCAAGAATCACAAAAAAACGAACGCGCCTTGTTATTTTATTGGCGCGAATATCTCGTTAACTCCCACGACGGAGCCGGGTGGAATGATCTGCAAAGTTTGTGGGGTTTGGTGTGTGATTTTTTACTTTTAAGTGTGTTACTTTTATTGTTTCACCTTAAAATAAACACGTACAGAAAGTGTTGTGAACATATCCTAGTGTTACATGCACGCGGTTTACCGTATTGGATCAGCGGATGTATAGTTCAACGTGGGAAGGAAGTCTTTAAGGTTGGTTGGTTTAATGGTTTTAGTATAATATGTAAAATGTAATTGACCGTACCACAGTTTGGGTTTCAAGGATGTTGTGTTAATAGTTTTCTTATTGATGCAGGATTAACATGACGCAGTTATCAAGTGATAATCAGGTTACCGACTCTCATCCAAAAAATGCAAATAATGGAAATGTTTTTCTTGGGATACCTTCCAAGTCCTTCTATGGCAACAGTTCTGGTAATTCAAAACCTAGGACAAAACCATATAACCCGTTGTAAGTAAATGATTCTCATGTTGCTAAAAGTATTGATTGTAGACTTTAGTAGGATATCATCACTTAAGTTATTGGTGAGTGGGGCAGTTTTGCTCAAACTAGCAAGGTAGTTATGTGCTACTTTTACACTGATATGGGAATGTTTTAGGCGAGAGCCCTTTCTCCTCGATATCATAATTTTCCTGGCGAAAGATAAGTATGATCTGAACAGGGCGTTGCTATGGTGACCACACACTTGTTATCTCGGCACTCCCGACTGTTCCTTCTCTCCAACCTCCCTATCATACCAAATACCGGCTACCAACCCTTGCACCAAAATGACAACCCGCTAGGTGTCTGGTCGACAACGCTGTTTTCTTGCGTGCGGGGTGTTCACGCCTGGTCTGCGGGCCCTGGCTTGGACACCAATGCTCCCATTGGCTACCATCGACCTTGCATGTGATTGGTCCTACTCACACATTAGTACCAACATTTTATTGAGCGCTCTTTTTGAATGGATGCTCTCTGTACTGCATGTTATAATGCTCTATGCGATGTTATATAGTTGTACTTTAGGGTAAGGTAGGGTAATTGTAAACAAATTTTGTATGTTTCCACTTTGACTTGATATAATTACTACCCAAGTAAAAATATCCATGTAAATTTTGGACTTTACAGATATATAATAATAAAATGGAGTAGCGCACAATGTGCATTCTTAGTTTTGTTATGACTCGCAGAACTTTGTGAGCGAAACTGTCCTCATTTTACACTGTTGTGCATGGTATCGATCACAATTTCCGAAGCACAATTTGCATACACACTGGTCGTCCGGTTGATGAAATTTCACGTTGCTGGGTGATTCTGAAATTATGTGGAAATCTCAGCAGTGTACTTTCGAAAAAACAAAAATTTAAATTGTTAAGTTAAAGTTGTATTTTTAGTTTCCTTGTAACACTTTGAATACATAAAAACAGAAAACCAAGGTCAAGGTTAGTAATATTTTATATAAAATAACAAGTTTTTTTTTCTTTCGACATGGAGGTGACACAGTATTCCATGGAGCTGACATGTTCATGATATTGACAAGAGAAGTTTGTGAGTTAATCACATTGATAAATTATTATTAAAGGTGATGCAGGGGAATCTGCTGCTGGTTTGAAAATATACATCTGCTTACATAAAAATTACATGGAAATGAAAAAAATTGTTTATTAAGCTCAATAGGCTCAATCCTTAAACTAAGTTACATTTAGTAGGAATCGCATCAAAAATATAATGGAAACGATTGTTGACTTTTGGTTGTTCAAGTATACAAATTAGTTCATCATATGCCACAACAGCCTCAGACTCTTCTGTGAAAACGAATTTGTTTTTAGAATCAGGGCACCTTTTCATAAATCTGACTTGAAAATAGTCTTCCTCAAGAGAGGTCACATTTCCCAAATACTGCTTAACATTTTTTTTGCCCAACACTTCGACCACAACATAGTCGTTTAATTTAATGCCTGAGTGTCTCATGTGCTCATTAGCAGGTTGCATGCTTAGAATATTTTTATCTCCAGGACAGGAATAAGTTTTCATCTTGTCTTCTTCTGATTCACTGCTGGGATATATTGTTCTCACCCAGTTCCTTCGACTTAGTCGATCATTAACTGTTATACTGTTAAAGAAAAACTGAAAGTTTGGTGATAACTAATTAGTTGAATTATATATAATGTGGCTGTCAATTTAATGTCTAATCAATTAAATATTTAGTTGCAATTTTAAAATAACATTTTTAATCAACATTAAATTAGCTAACTATTGAACTGAAAGACTTTTATATATTCTAAATTTATGTGTGAAAAGAACTGACTTTTAAAATATTTTATTTACTACTACTTTATTAATCTAGCTTGAAGAATAAATAATAATAATCTTAAACTGAAACATGCAAAAGGATACTGTTTGAAGAACTCTTAGCACTCTTGCCAATTTCAAATACTCCAATGTAGAAATGAGCACATTTTGAACCTGGTGCACATTCGTTGCAAGTCAAACAGCGAAGCTCTAGTCTGTCTTCCTTAATGCAGCTCCAGACAGCTTGATGCACTTGCATTGTACCAGTGAATGGCAGAATATTGGGTGGAATAAATGCATCAATTTCTTCTATTTCTTCTTTTGTTACTATAAAAAGTTTTACGTTTGAAACTTCCCTTGATAGAACTTTCACAAATTCTCTGAAGTTTGGTATGTCTGTCCCTTCACCAACTAACCTGTTTGCGGTTCTCTTTAATGTCCCTCCAATTCCATCAGGAGCCCCCTTTCCGTGGCCACTTTCAGAATAGTTCCAAGTTAATGCCATCGTACAGAACTTTCGAAGATAAGTCAACATGAATTGAAACATTGTCTTATTACGATATTGAGTTGAAGGACTGTCACTTAAAAAGTGGATAGTATGTGCTTCTGTGACAACAGTCTGGACATGTGTTAGTATCTTTTTAAGATGCGCACAAATTGCACTTGGATCATGACGTAAAGACTCTGACAAAGAACAGAATGATAAGACCCTGATATCCTCAGAAGAGTCTCTATAGTATACAACACCAGTATGAAGAGTCACTTGTTCGTGTGATCCTCCAAAGTGTACACTTTGTATTTCCCTAGAATATTTGCAGTCATAATTTTGGCTGAAATCTACATGTAGTAGAATTTCATTTTTTGTAAGCTGTTTCTTGATGTCACGCAATGCTTTATATTGATGGACAATATTATATACGTGTTGCATAAATTTAGGAATATTCTCAATCAGCTTACCTACTAGATCTTTAGTTGACATTTGTTTGTTCTCTTTGACAACCTTAACCATTTGCTTTTTATTTCCTCTGTTAATAAGACTTATTTTTTTCCTTACCCACTGGTCTACATTTGTTACCTTATCTTCGAATTCTTGAATTATGATAACTTTTTCCAGGCATTTTTCACATTTTCTTCCCAAGCATTCTTCTTTGGTCTTTACAACATTTTCACAGCAAAGTGACTTAATCATCTGATCTGAATCTTGGTACTGGATAATCCTGAGCTGTTTTAACTTTGTGAATATCAAATCAAAGTTATCATGCTTCTCACAAACACAGGTGTTTCTCTTTTTGTAATCAGAAAAACAGACCCAAAATGGTCTGGATGCACAGAAAGTAGAATAAGGAACATTGTAACCGAACTCTACTTCAATTTTTTTGTGTAAACTCTTTAGACTTGCATTGAGTGTTCTCTTTTGCTTCTTTACTCCGTTTTTTGACTTAAAATCTTTTACACCAGGTTCAACTCTACTATTATCATCTTGCTCCAAAAATCTTACAACATCAGCTTTCACTTTCATTTCATTTCGTGTCATATATTTGGTAGATCTTTTAATAGCATCGAAAATGCCATTTTCAGATTCATTTTGACATAGTCTCTTCCAATATGACTTAATTTGAACCTTATGCATGCACTTATATTTCTTTATTATTTTTCCAGAAAGAACTAATCCAAATGCTCTTTTCGATTTTCTAGATTTGAAATTCTTTTCAAAATTTTCCTCAATCTGAGTTGTCAATGCTGAGCCAAATTCAAGGAATTTCCTAACTTTAGGTGAAACTTTTTCCCCTTTCAACATTGCATGTATCTTATGTTTTGGACTGTTTAAATTCTTATTTGCATTTATGAACGCTGAAGTCTTTTTTTATATTTATCCCTTCCTTTTTTGAAATGTAACTTTTCTTGTCGCTCTTTATGAAGTACCTTTTCAAGCAATTTTATTCTTTTGTATGCCTTTGTTTTATTTCTATTTACAGCCTTGCGTCCAATATTCTTCCGACTGCTTCCTGCTCTTCCTATCATAGCTATATTATTCTGAATGCCAATTATTTCTGAATCATTATCACCACTTTCTGGAGGTGTGGCATTCAAGAGATGTTCCTGCAATTTTCTCTGATTTTTCATCTTCTCTCGACTTTTTCTTTTCTTTTGAACCCAGTTCTTTCTTTGAGCACGCTTCTCTCTATCAGTCAAGTCAGAAACAATTTTTATTTTTCCTTCTTGTTTTCTCCTGTAGTATCTATCTCTTTCCTTTCTCTTCATTTCTTCATACAGTTCAGGGTTTTCTTTAATCCTGTCACGCCTTCTTTGTTCCGATTCCCTCTTAATTTTTCTTGTTTTGTCAACAGCTGTGTCTTTTTTAATTTTCACTCGTGCCATTGCAACTATGAAAATAAAATAAAAATCTATTGTAGATTAAGTAGCCTTATAGATTAATAATATTAAGATGATAAGAAAAATATAAAAATATGGTTTATGTTGGTTTATATATCAATAGGTGTCACTTCCATGGATTACTGTCACCACCATGCTGCAATATTGGCACGGAGGTGACATCCATGGAGGTGACATATCTGAGGTGTGACTTAAAATAATCCTAACCTACAAATAGCATTGCCATGCTGCTTGGATTTGGGATAAATATACACGATTAAGAACTGTGCATATACATAATTATATGTTATTTTGAAATCTGACTGATATAAAGAGGCCATGGAAGTGACATTCAATAAAAGTACCCAGCAATTTTTACAATTATATGTCTTACAACTAGAAGAATTGATAGCTTACCTCTTACAGCAAACAACCAGTAATCAAAATGGCTACCAACAACTTCTCCTCATGTATGTGTTCTTGATTCTGCTGCCTCCTAGTGGATTTTTATGGAATTTTTAAACTAGTCCATGTAGGTGACCATACATCTCGGGACAGAACTTTCTGAGTCCATAACAAAATATATTTTATTATTTTTCAATCCATTTTGCAAATAAAGAATAAAAGAAGTTCCCTTGATTAACTTTACTTATTTTATTAAGTTTTTCCACTTCTATATTAGAAGCAACAGGTACAATATTATGTTAAAATGCAAGTGGGGACATTCCATGGAGGTGGACATCCAGCACATTAAACATTTTTTAAAAATGTTTAATCATATACATTTCCTCAAATTCAGTTGGAATAAAGCAAAATGATACTTCTTAATGAGTATATTATATTTAGCTGACTCATACTTAAATTACTTTTTTCTTAAATTGCCAGGGACATGATTTGCCACGAAATTTCAGAATCACCCTGCTGCAGACTTTGTGATGGAAGCCATGTGCAGCATATCTTGTCATTGTATGTCTTAGTTCGTAGTTGGCGTTCTTCCATTCCGAGCATACCATAGCATCAGTGGAGTAAAACTCTAGCCATATTTCTCTTTTCTTTTCTTTTAGTTCTAGCAACAGATTCTCGTATGGCTCTGTAGATGGTAGGAGAAGCTGGTACCGTAGATCTTCTATGAAGTAGAGTTCTCCGGTTAGCTCGTACGTCAGTCTTGAGGGTGTGTACTTTGATAATGATAGAGCTTTCTTTAAGAACGTTGCCTTTACTCTCTCGATATCTGCTAGGTTATGCTTCTGTAGGTATTCCCATATGTTTTCTAATCCATATGTTATTATGGGCATAATTTTTAGTTTGAATAGTTTGAGTGCTGTTGTGAGGGATATATAACAACCTTATAATATAGATCCACCTCTTTGAAACATTAATCTAATGATCTAGAATGACACTAGACTAAGTTTACATTTACCCCACTAACTCGGGGGTAAATGGAAACAGTGATCTCTGAGTACCAGATAAGCTAAGGACTTGGGATCAGGGGTATTTGCAAACAAACATATTTTAGCAAAATTTGAAGGTCTTCTTGAGTGATAATAATCTTATTTAAAGTTAACCCAATTATAAAACTCCCCAGGATTTCAGTGGTCTCTAGAAAGGGGCATAAATTTACATACATTCTAAAGGTCGCTGAATAATAATACAGCCTTGGGCAGGTAGGGGAAGTGGGTTGTCGCCATGGCATTGTGCAGCAGAGAGTGGAGTGAGAGCCAAGGTGTAGCAGGGTCTTCCATTTTGCCGCCTGCAACCTTACCTTTCTGTACTGTATGTTATAAGTGTGCTATGAATTGTAGTTCAAGAACAATCACCCTTGCACCGAAACGGCTCTTTTCAGAGCCAACATAATATTTCAGAATTATAACAAATGGCCCTTTGCACCGAAATATTTCTCGTGTATTAAAGATCTCTAAATTCAAATAGGGTTACTGTACCGGTAGTTGACCAAATCAGCATATAATAATGCAGTGTTTTGTTGTGCTAAACCAAAGAGTATAAAATTATATGTCATTTGAAAGAGTAGGGATTGCCTCACCAAACACAATTATCAGGTACTGAATCTACTGAATGGTTGCCATTCTTTAGCATTGTTTTCTGGTGGTGCAACGTGGCTTGCTTCAGATATTAATAGAGGAGGTAAACTGTGCATTTTTCTATTATTCTTGTACAGCCATACTGATTAATGACATATTAATTTCTTTTGTAATTCATATGATTAAAATGCACATTACTTAATGCTAATGACCTATTGCTAACAACCAGTTTTTGATTGTTAGGGCAAGAAAAGAGTGGACAACTACTGAAACACCAAAATGCCCGGGTATCTAGTACCGGTAGTTGACCACTAGCGGTCAACAAATGGAATCCCTTACTCTAGTTGTTGACCAGCACCTTACAAGTGATATTTATGGTCCAACATAAGAAAAACTGCAAGGAAATATGGCATACCAAATTCTTCATTCCTAATTAAACTAAATGTACTGTTCCATTAAAAATTTAGGAAAATTTACTTATTTCTTGGGATATTTCCTTGTGCAAAAGAAGTGCCTGGCAATAAAAAGGCACACAATGTTTGAAACTTTTAAAGAAACTAAAACAAGATTTTAAAGATAAATGCAAATAGAAAAATTCCTTTTAAAAACAAACCAGGTAGACGTTGGTTCGAATCGTTCATGACGTGGCATCCAATAATGTCAGAAAGGTATTTAGAAGGTATTCATCCAGCTCGAGCAGATGTGGAAGAAATAGAAACTGATTCAATGAATTGCGTGCTTATGTAAAAGAAGAGAATGTACTGGATATTTTGAAAGATCCTTCAAGAATGTTTAATGTGAACGAGTTAGGCTTTCAAACTTGCCCCAAAAGTGGAAAAAGGAAGGGGGGGGAGGAAGTTTCCTATTCAGGACATGAAGGCCCTTAAATTTATAAGGAATTGGTAGATCAAGAAATGGATAGATAACAGGTGCTATTTATTATGAATTGCCTATATATTGCAAATGTGTTGATTTCATGGGTGGAGAGTTAGCAAATTATGTTTCCGATCCTTCTATTAGCGAATGGTTGTAAGGCACATGTTACATACGATGTGTCTAAACTTTGTTCTGAGAATGACATTATGCAGTCTGCTTTATTGCCAAATGCAACACATATTCTGCAACCTGCAAACATATCAGTTTCATATATTTTCCAACAAAATTCATTAATATAAATTGTGGTCAACTACTGTTGCAAGCAGTGGTCAAGAACTGGGTAGTACCGGTAGTGGTCAACTACAGGTACATCACAACAAATTATTTTTGAACTGAGATAAGTAGTACACCAATTGTTTAATATTGAAAACTTTTATATGCATTTTGTAAAGCAGCTTTCAAACTTTCTTTTACATAAATTACTTATTCAGTTCTTGCAGTATTGTGCATTATAGTCTTTATCAAAGAAATAAAATGCCTTAAATGGTCAACTACTGGTACAGTAACCCTAGATTCATTTTCCCTTCGCTGCTCAGAAATCATTCGTGGATTAGTGGTTAAGGCTGCTAGCTATGTTGCTAGTAGTCACGCAATTGAAAGAATTTTGATTCAAAATAAGTGTTGAAAGCAGTGATGACAATGACAGTAAGACAACTATGACCAAACTTTAGGCGAAAACCATTCAGAGGGAGAAATATCAGGGGTGGAACCATTGGAAGAAGAAAGGTGTGTTGTAAACAGAAGAATAATAAAGATAACGGAGCATACAGGTTGATCCAAATTTTACTGTTAGGAATAGGTCCCAAATAGGTAGGTAGGGTGAAGAGGCGGTGAGAAAAAGGGAGGAAGGAGGGGGAAATGGAAGAATCTGCTACACTCTAGCTCCTAACGAGACCCGCCTAGCGGCGCGATTTGAACTACTATTGAAAATCTATTCTATCTATTCTATTCTACTAGGAACGCCACTCAACACCATTTAGTAGGCAGAAGGTGGAATAGAAAAAATTAAATAATTATTTTTCCTTCTCTTGCTTTTCCTCCTTTCTCCCTTTCTCTCACCTCCTCTTCACCCTACCTACTTACTGGTGGATCTGAAATTTACTATTCATAACAGTAAATTTCAGATCGACCGGTATGCGAACCCAGGACCACTAGCATCATAACTAGCAGCCTTAACCTCTAAGCCACAAGTGATTGCTGAGCAGTGAAGGAAAAATTCATCTCTTTGACTTAAGAAAGCTTTAATACACAAGGACTAGTTGTTTTGGTGCAAGGGTCGTTTATTATAAGTCTGAAATATTATGTTAGCCATTTGGTGCAAAGGTTATTGTACTGTAATTACAATTAATAGCGCATAGCGCAGTATATAAGCCATGCAGGCCTTCTTGGGGTAAGTATATCCCTGAACAGCACATCCAACATGCGAGCCATTAACTGGTGATCTGATGGGGAAATACCATAAACAGAACATATGACACACTGCACTGAATTGGTAAGTAGCCTACATTTTGTTCTGGAATCAGCACAACAAGATGTGTGTCGTGTTATCAACCTTAGGGTTATGCACGATTTCTGAGTGTTTTGTGTGTTGTTCGTTGAGTAAGAACTAATTAAGTATGCCTCCTGTTATTTCTAAACTGAGTGGTAAGACGTTACGTAGAGTCATTGTTCATGATTTTTTTAAACAAGAAGCAACGCTGAATCAAAAAGAACTTGTACACCTTCATACTACAAAAGTGTAAAATAAGTGCAAAAAAGAACTTCTCAGGCTAGTGGTGTGTTGGCGAATACAGTAGCCTATCTAGGATTTTGCAAGATCATAAAAGACACGAAGAGGCTGGGAAAAAGCACAATCTTCCTAAAAGAATAATAGACGTCGACAATTTGGTCAAGTGTGCCATTCAACGGACAGTAATTCATAAGTTCTATGCACAGGAAGGGACTGTACCAACAATAAAGAGACTTTTGATCACGTTAAAATCACAAGACAGCATAGAATTTCAAGGCGGTGCAACTAGTCTGAGGAAGATAGTCAAGAAACTGAACTTTCGATGGAAAAAAAAAAACTTGATCTAATAGGGGAGTTCTGATTGAAAAACATGACATCTGCTCCCAACGAGAAATGTACCTTACACTCCTTTGCCAATATAGCGCCCAAGGACGATCAATTGTGTATGAATACAAAACATACGTACACAGTGGTCGCACCAACCCAAAAAACTGAACAGATGATAGTAATAAATGGTTGATGGCCTGTGTTTAAAAAGGAGAACGCCTTATAATTGTGCATGCGGATGGAAGATGTGGTTTCTTTCCAAATGCCCTTCTTATTTACAAATCTCACAAAGAACAGGGGGATTTTCATCGTGAGATGAACATGGACAATTGCTTAAAGTGGATCCGAATGATGTTGATACCAAATTTACCCCCAAGATCTGTTCAGGTAGTAAACAACACATCATACCACAACACCTAGATTGACAAACCACCGAATTTGAACACATTATTAAAAGACATGAAATCCTGGATGCAGAAAAATGTCTCTTTCGATGAGACTTATAAAAACAAAGCTATACGACATAAAGCAATAAGCCAACACATAAATCATACGTCATCGACCAGATATTGTCGGAAAATGGCCACAGCTGTTCTTAGATTGCCTCCTTACCATCCTTACCATCCAGATCTCAATCCCATTGAACAACTAATCTGGACTGATGTCACACAGTGGGTTGGGAGCAGAAATACATTCAAACTACAAAACATTGAAAGATTGTGTTACCAGAGATTCAATGAAAACTGTGAACTACAGTGGGAAAGTGTGTGTCTTCACATCGAACAAAATGAACAACATTACTATAGGCCTACTTCAGTTCAGGGTAGGACCATAGTGAAGGAATAGTACCTGCTCCTCAACGTTGCAATACAAAACCGCTGTCTCACTCACTCCCTTTCATTCTGTAGGCAAGGAAGGTAGGGATCCAGCAATCTTCCTGACAACCAGTTGCCAGTTTGTAAAGATGTGACTGTGGGGGTAAAGAAAGCAGAATTGACAGATCCGAATAGCCGGCAACTCTGTAGTGTACCGCATCTCCCAACACTATGGTCCTACCCTGAACTGAAGTATATGAGAATGACGATATCGTAGAAAACTCAATTGAAAGCTCTTTGAGTGTACATCATTTTGTGTGTGAGTGTCTCCTGAGCTGGAAGTCAACAAGGCATCTCTGTGGAGCGATGGATTGTCTGTGTGGGAGAAGGGTGAAGTGGTATTGGTAAGTCATTCGCTTCAAAGCTTTCATTAATAAATTCCATACCCCACAAATTGCTTGCGCGACTTATAACATGCAGTACAGAGGGGTAAGGTTGCAGGCGGCCTTGAGCATTGAGCAGGTAGGGGAAGCAGGCCGTTGCCGTGGCAACGCACAGCGAAGAGTGGAGTGAGAGCCAAGGTGTAGCATATTCTTCCATTTTGCCGAGAATTAATCTATTTAAGTTGAGAGAGCTACATAAAATATCAGAGATTAATAATTATGTTTTAATTGTAATTGTGAAGTATCGTTTTGGTTTTATTAATCAACTCTTCTTGTGGGTGGCATACCTTTCAAATCTAAAACTCTCCTTCCCAAATCAACCTCGACCATCACGTGCTGGGTCCTGAGTAACACTAAAAAGGCTTTGGTTTGGTGCAAGAGTTATTTTTGTATTGTAGTAATTAATACATATGCTTTGGTACGAGAGTCTTCTAGTGAGCTGAGTGAATAGTGCACTATAACAGTGAGCTGCAGTGCCAGCACAAAAAAGTTAGTATCTAGGGGAAGCAGGCCATCTCCATAGCAACACAATGGCCAGAGTGGGCGGAGCTTAAGGAGTGGCCTGTTCTTCTCTTTTGCCATATTAATTCAATTTGAGTCATTGTCTCTGGGAATACAAATTTATTCTTGTCTTATCAGCGTAACATGTTAGGCAGCGAAGGTCCTATACAAGAAAAAATAAGATAATATTAAACCCATTTCTAGAACATCTGTATAAAATTAATTCAAAATTATTTATGCAGATAGTTTATATACCTAAATTCTTATTTACTAAATTAATTAATAGAAATTCTAGTTACCGGTAATGGGCTAAAGTGCCCCAAGTGGCTGAGCAAAACTGCACCCCAGTTTCCAATTTTCCATAAGTGAAGTTATTAAATTCACATATGTCTGGCATGGAAGGAAATCTTAATTTATTTAAAACTAGGTAGCAGACATAAATACAGTGTCATTTTATTCTACTGTAAGAAGAATCATGAAAAGGAATATCACGTTATGTCATGGTGCTAAATTGTGCCCAGTTCAATTTATTTTGTACATATTTGTAAAGCCTGAAACTTTTTTTTTTTTTTTTTTGTGGGTAACTGCAAGGAATTAGGGGGCAATAAACACAGAATACGAAGGTCTGAAAAAAATGCCTACCCCACAGAACCACACAAAACTCCAGCAGGATTTCCAGTGCAAGCAAGTGACAGAAACAGGGCGAAAACTTTTAATACCCCACCCCAAGGAAGAGAAAGAAACCTGCTACATAGGCCTATACTGTTTTTACTATGTGGTATGGTACAAAGACAAATTTGTTGAGCAGTACCGTACTGTTGATTAAAGTCATTTTATTCAAACATATTTATGTTTGAGATAGGTATAGCTATTTAAACCAAGAGTAAGGTGGGGTTAAGGAGCAGGTACCAGATGAAAGTCTGTGGTCACCATTGTGTAGAAATCATCCTTGGTAAGAAACCGAGCATTATATAAAATGACACTGTATCCTGAAAACCTATATAAGATATCTAATATTCAATAAAAATCAGTAAACGGAAATCCAAATTATGCTCTTACAATATGTTGGTTTTATACAGGTGGAGTCGCGTCAGTGAATCTGAGAATCAAAACTGGAACCTTAAGCGACACAGGTACAGTATATTTATCTTACCTCACACTAGGCATAGCATATACTGAAATTGTATCTTTAAAACTGGGTAATTTTCCAGGGATCTCACACTGCCCACTTATTAATATAACATACAATCCAGTCATAATGCAAAATCTTTCTCATTTATACATATTTGTTATTCATTACTGCTCTTCTCATATTTTACTTTTTTCTTTCCCTTTTATTTATCTCTCTTTATTCTCTTTTCTATCACCATGTTATTTTTTTTTCTTCCTTCTTATTACAGTTTATATCTTGATCATGCTTAGTAAGAAATTTATTAAAAATCAACTGCTGCCTATTGAGGATTATCCCCCAAATATCCAAAATTCAGTGCAGAATAGTTAGTGAATTTTTTTTTTAAATATCAAATTCAGAAAACTTATTTGTGGTTTAATCGTCGTACAGAAAAGTATAGGATGTGGATTTATTTTTAAGAATTTTCTCCACGTGCAGTTGATTGAATTTCCTTTACTTAAAGCCAAGTTTTTAAATATATCAAACGTCAATTTCAACAAAATGGCTTGTACACTAAATAGTAGCCATTTCTATTCCATTTGTAAGGATACATATTATATTTTCCACTTTCAAAGTGTACACATGGTTTATATTGTAATGGCGTTGTTTTCCAAAAAAAAAAAAATATATATATACAACTAACTTCGTTTACCTGCAGGGGTTCAGTCCTTTGACCTTTTGTTTACTTCAGCAGTGTCGTACCAACTGCACTACGAGTGCCCTGGAAAACGGGCAAAGAAAATATATGACTTACATCTTCAAATAAGTTTCCAGACACACCATTTGTAAAGCATGTTTCCATAGTAACACTAATAACAAAACTAAGGAATGAAGGCCTACAAAAATGTCAAAATGTTAAAACAAACGTGCAAGTACAAGTGTTTAGCTCATTAAATTAAAAAAGTAGATTAGGCTTACGTTTTTCACAAAAACAGGAAGTTACTCTATAACACTTTCAAGACTGATTTTTTTTCTCGCAAGTCCTGTATTAATTTATTACTGTTTCATTTAATTGTGTCATATTGATGCTTGGAGATTTTTAAAAATATTGGGATGGCATATGCTTAGAAAAGGTACCATCATTATCATGAAGATTAAGTTTTTCTTAGAACTAGTTGTTTCAAGTTGGTCAATCATGCGGGTTTCTGCGTCGTGGTGGCCACAGCTCTAACTCCAAAGTGATCGGGTGAAATGTCTATGCAAATAAAGCCGCTAACAGTCTAATGATGCAGGTTCTCACAATTGCGGTTAAAATTACAATGAAAATAACCACGTACCTCATTCACAAGAGATGTTGGAAATGTCCTCCTCTTGTGATGAGGCACCTGGTTATTTTCATTGTAATTTAACCGTAATTGTGATAACCTGAATCATTGCATAGTTAGTGGCTTTATTTGCATAGATATTTCACCCGATCGCTCGGGAGTTAGAGCTCTGGCAATGCAGAAGTATGTGAAATACACTGTAGTTTCCAAATAAAACACTCAATGACAGATGTTTTTGCAATATGAAAACAAAAGTGAATATTGTACATTAAACTTACAACAATCTTTCTGACAATGAGAATTTATATTATTATTATATATAGCCTACATACATATTATATATATATAAATAATACAGCGCTCGCTGCTTATTGTGATCACATTGGGATGTAGGTAATCTGATAATAATAACCGATTGATAACAGTAGCCGAAAGAAGCAGTTGAAGGTTATTTATCCATACTTAAGATAATACACTACAAAACAGAATTAAAAGCTATTTATTCGTAAAATAATACGTAATTGTGAATCATTGAATCCCTTGTAATAGACTGCAAGCAACTATTTTTCAACCAGTAACGAAGTTTTTAATTGTTTTATTTTCCTTTAGGAGTTTATTAACCGATTCTCCATACTCAGTTACAAGTTGAGTGTTTTTGGTGGTGAACACCAAATAGCAAAACATAACACCTGTCTGTCCAAGCCTTTTCATTTTACACTAACCATCATTGTATGTCAACATTGTTATCTTCATAAATCAAAAGCAGCAGCTAAGATGATGATGAAAGATGTTTTATTGCTTAAAAGAGAAATTTAGGTGATGCCACCCTTTCGAACTGGTCATCCTGTGAGCTGTAACAGTAGGCCTACTGTTACTTCCAGAATATAACACAATTCAGTTGAGTTAGGAATGAAATTTTAAATGATGTACAGTACTTGGAAGTAAACCCGTAAAAAGGAAAATGCGATAACATAAACAGAATCTTTGATCACAATAAACAGAATTGTTTTTCTTTGTATGAGTATTAATCCATATGGGACTCCATAAAATTGGTAACATTACCCGCAATTACATTAAGCAGCATTTACTGTGTGTGTATATATATATATATATTTTTTTTCTTTCTTTCTTCTTGAATGAAAATTGTTATAAGTATACGATTCTTATTTAAATACATAATTAATACATACCAGTAACTTACCACCTTATCTTACATTCTCTATTCACGTGAATTCATTATATCAGTAGAGTCAGATTACTGGAGGAACTGGTTATTGTTTTAGATTTTGTGCCACAGAAATATTTGATGCATAATTTTTTTTTTTTATCTTAAGCAAAAATTTGTGAGGGATGCTCCTTCAGACATCTTATCTTAAGGATTATTTAACAACCACTTATTTATCTTGGTCCTTCCCATCGCAGGATGTTGTTTGAATATTAATATCAGGATATTTATCCTGATTATGTCTGTGCAAAATTTGGTAAAGACATATAAAGAGAAATGTAGTAAATTGTGAATACACGTAGACTTCCACAGCCAGAGTCCATATTAAAAGTATAAGATTCTTCTGGGCTGATTTTCTACGGTCTGTTGGAAGTAAAATACCCAGATGTATTCTTGGTTGAAGATTGTACTGCAACTGACTTATCAGTTGGTGTTGCTGTCCTATACAGGGTGTTAATGAATAACACCAAAATATTTTATCTGCGTGTAGAGGGGACGTAGATAAGCAACTTTTATTAGGAGATTTTTGCTCTATGGATTCAAGTTTTCCTATTACAGTATAAAATCTCACGGGGCATGGCCGCCACTGACTTCTAACATTAGAAAAGAAATGCAACACGAAGGAACATCGATGTTAACACTGTAGTCAGTAGTTACGAATAAAAAAAAAAAGACTAATGCAATGGCGACCAGTCATGTGATTAGTCTGTAAGTTTTGCAGATTATGGACACACTAAATTATGATATAGCGGTTGACGAATGATTAAGAGTCAGGTTTTTGTCAATCACTAAGAAGGCATGAAGTCAATTTAGTGAACATTTTAGCCTTATTTCGCGTAATTATTGATTTATGAGCACCAAATTTAATGCCCTGTAGCATACACAATTTACGTCATAGAGCAAAAATCTGATAAAAGTTCCTTGTCTATGTTCCCTCTATACGCAGGTAAAATATTTCGGTGTTATTTATTAACACACTGTATATACCACTCAGGGGCTCCCCTGGGGCAGCCACGGCTTTGTATTAGGTGGGGGTGATGAATTTTTTTGGTTGGTTCTCCTTGTTCTGTGTCTAAAAATTTCTGATGCCTCTAATAGTGGGAGAGCTTGGTTGTGGCTGAGTAGGAGGTGGGGGTAATGTGTTTTCAGGTTTATTCTCTTCATTCTGGGCCTGGAAATTTCTTAGGCTTCTAATAGGAGGTGGTGGTGACCTATTTTCTGGTTGGTTCTGCTCATTTCGTGTCTGGAACTTGCTTAGGCCTTTAATAACAGGAAGCTAGGTTTTGTGTAATTTTACTGACTCCTTACTGAAATTGTATGTTTAAAAATCTGAATGACTTAGTGATGCAGACAAGCATGGTAGTGTGATCTACACCATACTACCATGCTCCTCCTCCTTATTGAAATTGTAACTTATGAAGATATTCCAAAATGTAATTTAGAGATTTACCTGGAAACGAAGTACTGGTATCTGGGAAGAAATAATCTTCCTAACCAACTTCTAAGGAATTTCTCAGAATTGAGTTGATCTATTCATTGAATGAGGTTTCTATGGAAACTGCATATACTCTACTTTTTTGTTATTATTACATACAGTACAGTGTTGCAAGATTACAGATTTAGAAACTTGTTGTATTCTACTAAAAAAAATCTATGTATTATAAATATTGATATTGCCATTTTCATTTTAACCTTACGTTCTGTTTGTATCACTTTGTCAATGTGGCAGCTTCTAATGAGGGAAGTTGTTGTGACTGAAAAATAGCCATTTGCACATAGAGGTGGCAACCAAATTTCATGAATTATATCAATTATGAAATCTGCTGAATATTGCATACTAATTGTTTACTGTAATTATACATAAGTATCTCATAGACAGCATAAAAGGATGACCTAAGAGAATGAAAAAGAAATTGCTAACATTAACAATCATTAATTATTAATACCAAACTGAAACAATGTTAGCAGAACTTATGTTCTTAAAACTCTTGCCAAACCTGCTACACCCAAAAGACATATGAAACTGCCCCCTCCCAAAAATAAGAAGGGCTTGAAAGTAAAAACTGTTGCGTAATTTCATTCGTATTTAAATAAATGGCAAATTGTGAAACATAGGCCTACAGCAAAAATTTGCATTAATGTGTGTTCTATCGCCTAAATTTTCGGATTCTCCAGACTTTTTATAATCCAGATGACTTCTGGTCCCAGTTAGTCTGGATAAAAGAGATTTCACTGTAGTTTTAAATTTGATTTGACCACCGGCGTGGTCTTGTGGTTAGCGTCGCTGACTACAGATCCGTTAGCCCGGGTTCAATCCCCGGTACCTTGGATTTTTCTGAGGTAGGGAGGTCTGGCAGGGGTGCACTCAGCCTCGTGATTCCAATTGAGGAGCTACTTGATAGAGAAGTAGCGGCTCCGGTCAAGAAAACCACCATTAACGGCCGTGGGTGTCGGCATGCTGACCACATGCCCCCCAATCCTGCCGTCTACCTGTGGTAAATGACGCATAGGTCGGGTGGTAGGCCAAGTCCCTCCAGGGATGTAGCGCCACTGAGTTTAAATTTCATTTTACTTACAGGGTCAAAAGCAATATCACAAAAGTAGACATGTAGATATCGAATATAGTCACTTTTCCACAGACCTGGATGCATACTTCGGGGCAAGATGCGAAAGTTCTCTCTGTCCTTTTAATACATATATTCCCATACATTTGTTGATGTTAATGTCGAAGCCAATCTCACTGAATTGCTGCATGGCTTGGCATGTAAGGTCTTCCGCAGAAACTAGATCTTTTCTGATGACTATTACGTCGACAGATGCCATCACTGTTATATATAGTCTTGATTAGGACTCAGTTGAAATCCATACTCTGAAGATATATGTGGACAGATTGGACAGTGTTGGTGACAAAGGCAAACCTTGTAGCATGCCTCTGACTACATGGATCAGAAAAGAGTATTGTAGAGTGTTACTGTTGTATTGACTACATGGATCAGAAAAGAGTATTGTAGAGTGTTACTGTTGTTACTGTTGTACTGTTGAGTATTCTAATATTGCGATGGTATATAGGGAACCACTCCTGTAATTATTGAATACTGTTTAACACATTAATTTCTTACTTGACTCTTAAATTAATGCACTAAACTTTTAACCACCACTTTCTTCATTTTGAATCAATACATTTTACAGGAACCGTGAAAAGATGTCTTCCATGTTCTTTATAATGTATCCAACACTCTGAAAAAGTTGGAAATCACAGTCTGTTTTACCTTTTTATGGTGAGAGGTACACACAAAGACCTTACTGCATCAAGGGGCATTAAATTACACATAAGGGACACTTGAAACAAACTTTTGTAGTGCTCTGCAGGATGCATGTGGCCACCACAAACAAGCACAATGGTCGGTTCTGGCTTACTACGTTGTGCACTAGTGGCAGACATAGGCGTACCGAGGGGGGGGGGTTTGGGGGGTTTGACACCCCCCCCCCCCATAGATTAAAAAAAGGAAAATTGTATAATTTTTTTAAGTCTGCCCATAAATTACTTAATACAAGTATAAAGCGTGGGAAGCTTAAAACTCGTTATTTTGCGTCTTAGTTTTTAAAATTTTCCGGGGGAAGACCCCTGGAAGCTTAAAACTCGTTATTTTGCCTTCTTAATTTTTAAAATTTTCCAGGGAATGACCCGCGGAAGCTTAAAACTCGTTATTTTGCATCTTAATTTTTAAAATTTTCCGGGGGAGGGCCCCTGACCCCCCTCTCCTTTGGGGGTATTCCATACCCCCAGACCCCGTGGATGTTATAACCCCCCCCCATATGGTCGGCCTGGTTACGCCTATGTTGGCAGGAGCAGCTAGACCTAGGTGTAGGAGATCCACTCGGCAAAGTTTGTTTTTAGACTGTCAAAACCTATAGTCGAAGAAGTAACTTACATTACAGGGACTCTAAATCTAATCATAGTCATGCTGTTTCTGCATCACATGTCCAACTATGAAGAATTGCTATAGAATCTCTTGGAAAAATGAAGGTTTTAGACGACTTCAGTGCCATGATTGACTGAAGCTGGACAGGAACAAACCAATGGATAAGAATTGTCTTGAATAAACTGGCAGTTACATGTCTTCCACCAGAAACTGTGCACCATGGGCCATTTCTACTCAGTGTCTCAGACGTGTCTATGCAGATTCTGCGGAATGAAGTGTGAGCAATTTCATGTGCTATATTACAAGAAATGTGAAAAATCAGTGACTGAACTTAATGCTGACAACGGAAAATTTTGCTCTCTTGAGCCCATTTCTTCTTATTAAATGCTACCAAATGGAGATGTTTGTAGTTATTAAAGAATACCATAAAATCGAATACAGAATTTTAACATTGTAACCAATATTATTAATTATTGTAGGGAGATTTTACTTTGTTGAGGATGTGTTGAGTTTCACCTATAGCAAGTAGAGTTCAACTCCTTGGTGATACTAGCCCACAAGGTGGTTTTCACTATCTATCTATCTGTTTTCCCCCTGCGTAGGGGCAGATGCGGGTTGGAAACGACCCTAAGCATGTAGGCCCCATCTGCGGGCCCTTTGTGCCAACCCCTTGGGAATGGGATGATTGGCATGCCCAAAGGCCCCCCCAAAGCTGGTTCCACCATGAGCCCCCACGGAACTCCCCAACATCCAGCTAGAACCCTAAGCCATACCACGTGCACCACACCCCCAGGGTCCCTCAGACATGTCCCTCACGAAGAGAGCCCATAGGGTCGTGGCACACCAGAGAGCCTCCACATGTCCACAAACCACGGTGCAGGGCAGGAGAGGCCCGCAGCAGTGGGAGATGGCCCAAAAGCCGGGAAAGGAAACGGGATGTTGATAAGGGGGGTTTTGAAGGTGAAGTGGAGAGTGTTGGTGGAATGAGAGGGGGAAACAGGAGGATCCCCAAGAAAAACCCCTAAAGTCACGGCTTCGTCCACCATGAATGACACGCCCACCTGCCTCAGGATTTGAACCCGGGACTGCTGCATGCCAGGCCCATGCGTTAAGCATGATCCACAGTGACGGCTTGTTTTAACTAGGAGAAAACAGGTAGTCCTACATTTCACAAGTTTTATAGGAGGTTTCAAACCACTACATCTTTGCACAAAGAGAGGTTCTAATTGGATTGCTGCTTCTTCATAAGCAACACTTGAGTTGTTATCAATTTGTAAGACATTTTGCTCTTGTCTTTAAAGAGGAAGGATGTTACTATGTTTGTTGTTACAAGTATTTGTACAACAATAACATTTAACAACATTAAAACATAGTTGTTAATACTGTATAAGTTATAAGAGATTTTTCATTTCATGCAAGATTTTGTTTGACATCTGTATGAACAGCTCGACAGGACCATATCACTGAAGTAATTGTAAATTTAAAAAACTATTATGCGCATCTGGCAGTGAAACACTTATCTGTTATTGCATTCCTTTTCCATCTTTATCACTTACGCTACAATATTATTAAAAAATAAATATTAAGATTGCGCTACTTTTCTTATTGAAAGAAACAGAGCACAAATAACAGACGATACTGCAGCTGAATGACAAAATACAATTTATTTCTCCTAACAAACAAGCTGATGTCTCGAGTCATTTGCTAATATGTGCCTTTTATATTTTTATTTGTGTGTAAAACATTACTTGTGCTGTCTACTAGAGGTAGAAATTAGATTACTGTAAAATCAAAGTCATGAAAAGAAAGGGCTTTTAGGCCGGTATTCATAGTCGGCGACTTAAGAACCGACTTTATAAAGCTGAACTTATTTGACAAGTCGACATATGTTTTTCGTATTCATAGTCTTCCTTAAAGTCGTACTTTATTAAGTCTGACTTCATAAAGCTCTACTTATTCCACATACTAAAGTCGAACTCAGTAATATGAAAAATCACGCATTCACTGCCATAACAATTGAATTAGCCAATCGTGTTTAAGATTTTTCAGATTTTTATGTAAAGCAAAGCCGTGTGAGTACGTATTTCGCTGTCATGATATAAAAATACAGACGGTGATGTGCTTTGTAAACAAAGGATTCAGTTCATCCAGCCATATTATGCACCGTGTAAGTAAGCTGATCAATAGTTTCTTTACAATATTCTGTGTATATATTAGCTCGGATATTGTTCAGAATTAAGACCGGTACGCTTATGCATTTATTTCGATGTTAATGATTGTTTTAGAGAGATTCAAAACAGTTTAGAAAGCTTTGGGCCGATATGAAATATCATCAGAGAGAAATACTGATGAAAGATAGGCGATTGATATTTCCAAAATTATGTCTTCTTGAAACGAATCTCTTTTTAAATTCATTGTCACTGTAGAATTTGAATAGATTCATCATGTTTCGCAAATAACGCTTTGGGGCACGAGTTTATACTAATAACCTTGCCAAGGACCTAAAAATCACTGTCCATGGTTCTGGCTTAAACTGAAATAAGTCAGGGGGACCCTTGACTTGATAAAGTACGACTTATTTCGACAAGTAAGTCGTACTTTAGTGACTATGAATAGCAATAAGCTCGACTTTGTAAAGTAAATACGTCATAAGTCCGACTTGTTTGTGACAGATACTCAACTTAAGACGAGATTGAAGTTCGACTTGGATATAAGTACGACTTATTGCGATTATGAATACCGGCCTTAGAGTTGTTGTGGACAAGGGCTATATGAAAATAGGAAATAAATTTAAAAATAAATAATAAATGTTATTGGAGAAAGTATAGAAATGTGAAAGTGAATTTTTATGTAACTAGCAAAGCAGAAAATCTAGAAAACTTATATTTTTGATATCTCATTACAGGACTAGCCCATTAGGTGGGCCTCTCAAGAGATCAGATATACGCTACCATGCAAGTGTCAAATCTATGAGTGTTCCACCTCAGGATATTCAGCGGGAACCCTTCCGAACCAGGTGTGCATCCTGCAGCTACTTAAGCTTTCTTGTGAGGAGCTCTTGGGACAAGTTATTTGAATGAGATATTTTTTGTTATAGCCTGAGCTCGCCTCCAAGAAAGCAGCGCAGGACATCCTCTCCCCGTTGTATCCAGCTGACGGAATCTCGAGTTAAACGTACTCTGTCCTATCCACAGTCTGAGACTGAGTAAGTTCCTTCCAAGAATCTTCCTGTTTCCTTCCCAAGCTTGGTAAAATAGTCTTCTATATTCATGGCAGCCTTTGAGCAAACATAACACAGCTGTGGTCTTGTTTTTGCTGTATTATTCCATATGGAAATATCCTCTCACATGCTTGTTCCTGTTGCATGAAGTGCATGGTAGATAAGAGGATTTTTGTTTAATCTTTCACCACATGTTCCGTAATATTTATATTTACAATTATTGTAGCATCTAAGAGCAGTTAGTAAATATGGTTTGTTCATTTAATGGAAATCCTATATAGGAAGGCTGTCATAAGAGTCAGAATGGTATACATAATCCGATACAAAATAGGTGATGCAAAATATGCTGCACGACCTCATAAATATAGGTACAGTGTTAGTATTATGTTCTTACTTTTAAGGCCTGCTATTGATGGTTGCAGATAGAAATAGGTTTCTCTATCATTTCAAACATTGCTTAGTTAAAAGTAACTAGTAGACCTTGAGCTCTAACCTGACATTAAGACGTAGTAGACCCAACTAAATTGGTTTGTAGAATTTTTGGAATGAGAGTCATAGTCGTGTTAATATGAGAATAGCAACATAATAAGATCCTATAGGTATTCAGCAATGTCTTGATGTTTAGATATTTTAAATGTTGATTCTGAAGGGACTTATGCATTGGAGAATTGTATCTTTTTAATATTCCGTTTGATAGTAATCCGTTTGAGATTTGAATAGTAAAAGGTTATAATTAGGGGGCGGATTTCTATGACCTAAAAATAGGATATATGCATGTATTTATGACATAAAAAACATTAAAATATGACTTTACCACTTACACATTGTGTTTTTTTTAAGTTTCATAACAATACATTTTATTAAAATATAGTGTTAATTATTTAAAATATCTGTAAATTCTCAAAAAGTATCATTGTAATGCAAAATTTACAAAATTTCTTTAATATGCACACAAATATGCCAAAAAATGACCTAAATATGCATATTCATACTAAATACAGGCTACAATAGTTGAAAATTTCCTAAATATGCAGTTATATGCACAATAAAAGCCGTTCCATTTTCACCAGGATGCTTGGAATCTGGTTTAAATTAGTCTGAAACCTGAAATAATTCAAAGGGGAAAAATATGACATGTCATAGAATTCCGCCCCCTAGTTATAATAATACAACAGGTTAATCTACATATACCCGAGCTTTGTTATAATATGAGCAGAAATGTAAGTTTCGGGTGAGTTGAGATTTACAGACTTCAGCTGCATATTAGCTGTAGCTTGCAATATAATAGCTGTGCTAAAAATAATAATATTTTATTGCCCGAGATCAAATATATTTGAATATGACATTGTGAAAATAAGATCAATTAAAAGGTTATTTCTAAATTCACTTGAGACATAAGCTCATCTACAGGATAAAGTGGGTTAATTAAAAGTCAGATAGGCCTATATAGTCTTCTCTTAAACCTGTTAATGTTTCTGGCAGACAATGGAAGCTTATAAAAATGGATACCATTATAAAAACTACAGTCTACAGTTTGGTTCACTACATTGCGGAAGATCCAATTTAAGGTTATTCCTTTCGTTTGTCATATACAGGTAGGGAAAAAATAAGTGCACCTACTAAAAAATCTTACGTTGCCAATATGAGCCACTGCACATGCCTAGAACCCACTATCCCGAGGATATAAATCTGTCTAAACTTGAAGAAATACGTGCTGTGCTCTTGTTTCGGAGGAAACTGACAAATTGTCAGCTAAAGAGGGGTGTCCTCGCTAGAGAGGTTTAAGATTTTTTTTTTTAATAAAATAATGTACATATTTATACAACAGTATTATAGATTACAATCGCTGTATACCGGTACTGAAAATGTTACCTAAATGTTATATAGTAGAGTATGTATTGTGGAAACTCGGAACACCATTGTAGTCTACTTGTAGGCCTACCATTAAAAATAAAACTGCAGTTTTAAAATGGAGTAGTTCTATACTACAGTAGGTCTACTTTTACCACTCTTAATACGCTACAGCAGTGGTTCCCAAAGTGGGGTCCGCGATGGTGTTTCAGGGGGTCCGCAGGCGGTTTAAGAAGAAATAGGATATCACGTAACTTTGAAGTGCTTAACTGTGTTCCCCACTACTTATCTATGTAAAACAGCACTCTCCCACCTCACGTACTTGAAATCAAAGTTGAGAAATAAACCTGAAGTTGAAAGTGACTTAATATTGAAATTATCAGACATTAAGCCTAACATTGCAGAACTAATTAATCAAAAGCAGCTTCACTGTTCACATCAAGGAATAAACTCTGTTTGTTACCATTGATAGGCCTATTGTTATTTTGTCTACTGAATTTAATACATTTGAATCAAAGTATTTATTTAGTTTTTTTGTTTAAAAACCCAGAGGGGGTCCGCAAACTTTTATTTTATTTTTCAAGGGGTCCGCGAAATTTTAATTTTTTTCAAGGGGTCCGCGGACTGAAAAGTTTGGGAAACACTGCGCTACAGTATGAACATGTGAAATAAACTTTATTGTTTTTGAACACTTTGGTTTGGTAATCAGGGCCTATATTTTCATTGTGTGCAGCTCCATCATTCATTGCACTATAATGTAAAACATTTTGAGTTTGTTGACTCTTTCTAGTTTACGCATATCACGTTTCTTAATGCTTGTGATAGTTTAAGATGTCCACCTTTGTCTTTAAAAACTAAACTCTATCGTGGAGCCATTATTTTCACATACATTCATTGAAACAACGCAACTGACCTCTCAGCAAAAGTTTGAATCCCCACATTCCTCATTTTTTTCAAGTTTAAGATATTTTTGCACATTACAAAGGGGTGCATGAGGACAGGCAGTTAAAGACTGCATTCTTAGTCTTTAACTACCTGACCTAAGAAGTACAAACTTTGTCAAAACTACATAGACGTATGATTTCCTCAAGGGTGTGTGTGTGTGTCTTAGGTTATTTTTTATGGAGTTTCATTAGCCTATACAGTGAAAACTTTGGAATCCAAACTAATTGGGCTGACCTTTGTTCAGATTCCAGATAGTCTATACTAATTGCAGTAGGGTATTGACTTCAGATCTCTCTGAAAGAGTAGGGAAAGAGCTAGAAAAAATAAGGCATTTTGTTTCTGTTAATTAAGGTGCTGTGTTCATTCTTATATGCGAATTCCAGTTTGTTTGTTTGTTTGTTTTTTTTTTTAAGTTTTTTTAAGTTAGGAATAAACATTAGCTTTGTTTCTGATTCGTAATTGTTATTTTATCTTAATTTTTAATTTAAAATAATTGTTCAGATTATTTTGGCTTAGTGGGGTTTGGATTCCCAAGGTTCTACCGTAGTTACAAAGAGACCAGAGCTTACTTTTCTTCTACAGTCACACATCCTTCACATAAGGCATACATTTGCTACATAATTTCTATTGTGCTGTCGCATAATGGCTTAAACAGTTTTCGTGTGTGTTTTCTTAATCCATTTTCTGTAATATGCACCAGTCTCTTCTCTTTCTTTATCTCCACTGTTATAAAGTCTTCCTTGTGTTTTGTGAAATAAAATAATATGATACCTTTCTTCTCAACTTCTTTTGTTTGTTTCTCTTCCTATGCCTTTCGTTTATTCAACCATATTCAGGGAATCTCTCTCTTAGATTTACATTCAATAAGAATAAAACTCCATTACTGGCATCATTTTTTATAACTATTGTAATAAAACTTAAAAATATTCTAAAGTCATAAGTAAAATTCACTTCTTGTTTCTCCTTTGTCGTTTCTAGCATTTTGTGGTAAACTACTTTCTTTTCTTTGTCACCTCTGTTTTAAAGTAATTAACAAAATACTAAATATCTGTAATTATGTGCTACCAAAGTGACAATGAGAGATTTATCATTGTCTGCATTGCTGATGGTTGTTAAGATTCACCATTCTTCTTAGATAGAAAACAACATGAAAATCATACACACCGTGCATTAATTAACACTTGCACCATTTTTGTACTTTGTAATGAAGGTACATACATTGAGGATGAAATAAAACTTTTTAAATGTTATGATGTATAGGATTTGAGATACTGTATTTACCTGAATATAAGCCACACTTTTTTGCCTTGATTAAGCCCTGCTAAATTTGCCTGCAACTTAAAATTGCATGCAAGTGTTTTTAGGCAATAATGGTAAAAGTGAACATAGCCGGTTGATCTACCACGGCCGGTTCCCCCTCTTCCAAGCATCACTTTTCTATCGCTGATCTTAAATCTCCAAGAATATCAATATATTAATAGATTCAACATCGAAAATAATCTATTTAAATTGATATACATTTTGTATCCTATGACATTTTTTATAGCGGTATTACAGAATATTCTTGTAGTATGAGCTGCTTGGATGCAAAGAAATGCAAATAATGGTAATTTTAAACAGATAGTAACTGCAAGTCAGTTATGAAAAATAGAAAACTTGTATGAAATTAAACATTGATTGTCATATAAAGTATAAAGTTCTGTTTTCTTTTCCATCATTTTCATTTAATGTTTGATGAAATAAAATAGGAATTACATAATTTAAATCATTTGATACCTTCTTTTTCTTATTGCAGGCCCTTTTCAGCTAAGAAATTTCTTACTTTAATGTTATAAAATGAGACAGTGTATTATTTCACTAAGGGGTTAATGTAATTCCCCCCCCCCTCTTTACTTTTAGTGCTTAAATTCAAGGGCAGCATATATTTGGGTAAATACAATATGTACTTAAAACTGCAAGTTCTTTGTACAGAGATTTTGTTGTACTTATGTTCTCTAATCTATCCATTTGTTCATGTGGTAGGAATTCTTCAGAGGAGTTTTCGACAGAAGATGAGAGCAACAAGGAAAACTGGAATCACAACACTAATGTTGATATCAACAGTATTCTGGAGACGTTGGATCGAGATGAGGTTCAGGATTCAAGTAAATCAAAAGAAGATCCTTTGGCAGAAAAAATTGAGAATCTCACACCACCGAAAAAGATAATCTTGCCACAAGACATTGGATTTCCAAACCCACCTGGCTCCAACCGATGTTGGATGAATGCCACACTACAAGCCTTGCTGGGAATGGAAGTCTTCATAGAACAGTTAGAACAAACTTTTTGGAATGAAGAACGCACCAATCAGACCACACTCCTATATACTTTTTTTGAAGTAATCCGGCTTCGACGACATGGCAAGCCCAATTCTCTGAATTTAGCTTTGCGGAAGTTCTCTAGTTCGCTTGGTACCTTAGATGCCATGTTTTCTTCAGACAGACAACAGGATGCCACAGAATTTCTTGTGCGTTTACTGGATTTATTCAGGGAACAGTATACTTCCTCTGAACGTTCAACACTGCGAGAACTACATCTTGACAACTTGCCAGCGGCGGCACAGCGTGGTGGTGGAGATGATCCTGTGAGTGAGAATGTGGAGTTCACCCTGAAGGAAACATATTGCTGTGATTCGTAAGTATAAATATAAAAATAACAGTGATGGATTGTTTCACACTAACTTCACTAGAAGTATATGTTCAGACACAGTTACCATTCAAAATGTGTCCTTTAAGCCACAGAAAAAATATGAACAATCACCAGAGTAAAAGTACCTTTTAGAAAACCTTGAAAACTCTGAGTGGCATTCAGAGTACAGTGGAATATCGGTTATCTGAACTGATTGGGATCGAGGGTAGTTATGATTTTTTATTTGTTCTGATTAACAAATATGTGCAAACTAATACATTAAAACTTGAAGAAAAGTAATATTAGAAATGAATAACAACATATATAATTATGTACCATAATGGAAATAATCACTGATTACTGAATTTTGTTTCTTTCCTAAATCAAACTCAACTACACTTGTCACTTCCTCAGACAATGGACTGTAAAAATAAGTAATTAGTAAGTGTTTATTACAATCATTAACTTTTTACAAATTCCAATGCAAACAGTCGCATGGGTCCGCATGGACCGTCCATGCTTACGCAAAAACACACACAAAAAAAAAAAGAACAAAAAATATAAATTCAAAATAACACAAACAAACTAAATCTATTCCTCACCCTCCACACCCGCTCTCCAATTCGTCGCTTTTTCAAACCTGAGCTGTCTCGCCTTCATTAAAAACTTCCCAATGCCTTCCTCAACGTTTTTTCCCGTCAGTAACTCCAAACATTTCCGTTGATCCCTATTTGATTCCATAAAAGATAATGGTAAATATTTTCCCCTCCAATTTTCCAAACCTTCACAATTCGCCAAAATATGAAACCATGATTCTTCCCCCTTACATAATGGACAAACTCTCATTCCGTTTTCATCTATGACCTTAATCATTCTCCACGCACCGAGTCTAATCCAAGCGAGGCCTAGTTTACTGACTTTAGATCCTTTTCGTATGTAGTGTTCCTTCCCCCACTCCAATTTTAACTGCGATTGTAATTCAAGTGAAACCATAGTCTGACATTGTGCATTTGTCTGTTGTCTATCAATATCCTTCAAACGGTTCTTAACCTTCCTCCACACACTTCTCCTATTTCCCTGCCCATCCATCCAAACATATCCCATCCCAATTGTTTCTAATCCCTTTCTTAATTTGGAAGCCCATGTATTTCCTCCTATTCTTAGCTGTTCTTGATAACATATTGCTCTAATTAGAGACTGATCCCCCAGCATAAGTTGTAACCAATATTTCACCGCCCTAATTTTACACTCTATAGTCTCACTATGCGCTCCAAACTCTCTCATAATGCCACAATTTGCAGTACCCCTCCCTACCCCCAAAATCCCTTTCAAAAAACGCGTCCTGACCTGATCTAGATTCCCTGTTTCTTCCCAACCCCATATCTCAGCCCCATAAGTCATCGTCGATCTCACTATTGCCCCGTACAGAGTTTCCATAACACCTATTGGCATGTCTGGAATTTTACTACGTATCCGAAGAGTTTCAGCTGATTTCAGTCCCGCTTTATGTTTCGTCACCTCAATGTGCTTTGCCCATCGTCCGTTCATAGTAAGCGTCAATCCTAAATACACGAAGTTCTTCACGTTATCCAAAGATTGTCCCGCATACGTCCATGTCTCTTCCCTGCTATAAACTGATCCGTTCTTAAAGGTCATAGTCTTAGTCTTTTTTGTATTAACAGTAAGTGACCATTCCTCGCAGTAAGTTTGAAGCCTGTCTAGTCCCAGTTGTAGTCCGTGAATCGTCGTTGAGCATAACACCATGTCATCTGCGTATAAAAGCACAGGAACATGTACATTCCCCACCTCAGGTGCTTCCATATGTATCTGTCCCATTACATCAACAATATCGTCTATAAACATATTAAATAATAAAGGAGACAAAATACAACCCTGCCTCACCCCCATCTTGCTGACAAAACTTTCCGATACCCTTGTACTGTCGTACTTTACACAAAATTCCACATTTTTATAAATCGCCTGCAATGCTACAATCATCTTCCGCGTAATCCCTTTCACCCACAATTTATGCCATAACGCCTCACGATTAATTGAGTCAAACGCCTTCTTCAGATCTACAAAAGCACAATGCAGTTTTCCACGTTTTAATGATATAATAAGTAAAAATAAGTAAATAGAATATATATATATATAAAGAAAGTCATTCAGGTAATTGACAATTTGAACGACTGACATTCAGATTATTGACATTCTTCTGTAATGCGTTTTTGTCAGGTAATGCCATTCACCAAAAATATATGCTACTTATAGATACTTAGTTTTTGCTAGTGGCAGTTTTGTGAATTGTGGTTTTGTTAGCATAGATAAAGCAAAAAAAGTTTTGTCGTCTTTACACTTGTGATAAATAATACATTCAAAAATCCTTGTCTCTATTATTGTGTGAAACAGTTGTAATAGAACCTCGCAATCAACAAATTTCTTGATATATTAACAGATATAATTGAGAGATGGTGTTAAGTAGTGCTAGTTTTTATATTAATAGTTAGGAGTTGAAACTGCTTTTGTATGTTAGATACACATCTGTTTTTTAAGCAAGACCAAACTTTTCTAGGAATTAATTTGTGTTTATGGCAGGAAAGCTTCGAAGTTTGTTGATTTGTCATGAGGGCTTCCTGAGTTTTTAAAAAGATGATAAGAATCCCAAATGTTTTGAACAAATAATAGGCTTAATAGTATGAAAATATTGCAGAATGTTCAGATCACAATTTTTCTTGTTATAGTGATAATTCACGTTAAATTACGCAAAGAAATTAAAGCAAAACTTAAGCAGTGTGATGCATTGTCTTTTACAGATGCGGTGAAACTTCTTCCAAAAGTCAGAATCATCTGGCACTGTTTCTTGACGTGCCACCAACTTCCCCACTTCGTCCTTCCCTTCAAGAAGCCCTGAGCAGGTACATGGAACCAGATGTTAGGGAATTAAAGTGCACTCACTGTAGTGGACAGAGAACTCGTGTATCAACGTCTTTCACGAAACTGCCTAGATTCCTGCTGGTACAAGTCAAGCGTTATGCTGTTCAGACTGCAATTGCTGAGAAATTGACTAGTTTACTGAGGATTCCAATCAGTCTGTCTGTGAAGAACTTTGTGTCCAGCGATGTGATTCTGCCTGCCCCATGGAGTCCAAAGAGTAAACAAGATGAAGATCTGTCCCATCTTAGCATGGAAGATGATGAAGAGAGGGATCTCCAGGTTAGTGATTTCCACCATCCTTAAAGCAGAATTGTGCTGAAACTCATTTTGGTGCATAATTCAGAAAAGAGTCATATTTCACAGCCACCTTCTGTGGCCATTAAAGAAAGTTCAACTTTTATGTAGAGGTCTGTGAAATTTGCAAACCGGTGATGATGCGAAACGTTTTCAATATGCAGAAAATGCGATAGATACTGATATTGGGAAGAACACAATGAAGTAATAACATACAATTATTAGGGGGTTGATTTCTATGACCTAAAGAATAGGATATATGCATGCATTTATTACCTAAAAAACATTAAAATATGACTTACAAAATTTAAAATATGACTTTACCACTTACACATTGTGTAAATTTTTAAAAAGTTTCATTACAGTACATTTTATTTAAATATAATGTTAATTATTTAAAATATCTGTAAATTCTCAGAAAGTATCATTATAATGCAAAATTTACAGAATATGATATGAAACTTCAAAATTTCTTTAATATGCACACAAATATGCCAAAAAGGTGACCTAAATATGCATATTCATATTAAATATGCTACAATAGTTGAAAATTTCCTATATATGCAGTTGTATGCACAGCCATTCCATTTTCACCAGGATGCTTGGAATCGGGTTTAAATTAATCGGAAACCTGAAATAATGCGAAGGGGAAAATATGACATGTCATAGAAATTCACCCCCTAATAATTATATTATGGTTTGTAACACACTTAAACTTCACAATGTAGCTGGTGATTGAAACTACGTAGTCTTAAAGTAAAAACTATAAAAGCGAGGTTTAAGTTTGTTACAAACCATAATATGTATAGAAAATGCAATTAGTCCAGTCAAATTATCACAAAAAAAGTCATGTGGATGCAAAATTTAGGGTAGAGCTAATTTTTTTATATGATGTCTGGGATGGTTTTGAGAGTAATTTCTGACATTTTGCCAACAAAATTTTTTGCCGCCGGAGCCGCCATCTTGAAAAAACTTCAAAATTTTCTATTTTATTTCTGTTTTTGCCCATTATCTGCCAAAATACGCACCTGACAAAATATTTTATTATTTATCCTAAAAGTGAACTAAATTTGACACAGTTTGATATCAAATTGAGTTTTCTACCATGAATAGTTTCGGAAATACAGCTCTCCGAATTTCAGCAACATTTTGCAAAAAATAAAAAAATCTGAATTTTCAACTAGTTTTTGCTCGCTATCTTCTAAATGACCAAACCTTGAGTAAAATTTCGAAGGATAACTTTTAAAGTAGAGTAAATTTGCAACAAGTTGAGTATTTAATGTTTTCATACCTATTATAGGTCACCAGATACAGAGGTATCTACAACTCCTCACATTTCAGAAAACTTATCGAAGGTACGAAAGTCTAGTTTTGCCTAGGATATTCTAAATGGCGTTTATCAGTAAAAAACCTGTGCTGTCTTATAGTTAAGTTTTACATTGTAATTAACAACCAAAACAGTATTTCCAACAATTTATAATGATAAAAGACTAAAAAAACAATGTAAAAAGAAAATAAGAAAAGTTGGTGTAGGTACAGCATTTTGATTTGGAGAGAATGGCGTTTTATTTTAGAAGAATACTTTTGCAGTGTCCTCTGAAAAAAATTACTTCCTATAGCATATACAGTTGTCCCAAAATGGAAACATGTTATCGGAGGAATGGCGCTAAGAGGCTCTTTGTCACTGCTCCGCATACCGTTCTCTCCGGATACATCTGTTTTTATGTGTTTGTACCAGGCAACCTTAGGCATTTTGAAATATTTGCAGACAAATTATGACTCAAAGGTTTCAGTTATCTTCGATGGTTATCCTTCTGACGCTAATCAAACAAGCACAAAGAATTGTGAGACTCCGACGGGCTACGAGTCCATCTCCTGATGTCGTCTTTGATAGAACTACTGTTTTGAAAAGTTCACAAGAAACTTTTCTCACCAATGAAAACAACAAGAGGCGCTTCGTAGAATTGGCAAAAGCTGGAATAGGCTGTTAAAGATGCAGATGTCTTGATTGTTAGCACTGCCTTCTCAAAAGCATCTCAATACGACACTGTCTTTGTAGTTGGGGAGGACATAGACCTTCTTATTTCCTCACTACATTACCATCCCCTCATATAAAGAATACATATATCCAAAAGTACGGAAGAAGCAAAGCTGCAGACATCTTCTAATCAAGGCAGTCATTTCGCCACAGCTTCTCCAACATGCTGCTGTTAATCCATGCTTTCAGTGGTTGTGACACAACATCTGCAGTTTTTGGCCACGGGAAAACCCACTTCTGTTCGCCGATTTTGAAACATCCTGAACTAGAAGAGGAGGCTAATGTAATTCTGAACCCTCAAGCTACATCAGGAGAAGTGGCTGAAGTGGGCCAACATTTTTTGGGTCACTTATGTGGAGGAGACCCTGCTACACAAACACTTGACGAACTTCGGCACGGAATATTTGTAAAAGCTGCAGGAAGAATGAAATTTAACTTAGCGAACTTGCCCCCAACCAGTGATGCGGCTCAACTTCATGCGATGCGAACATACCACCAAGTTCAGGCATGGCTCAGTGAATACAAAGACCCTTTGAAGTGGGGCTGGGTGAACACACCAAGAGGCCTTTTTCCCCTTAAAGCCAAGAAGTAACCAGCTCCAGAATCAATTCTGAAAAGTATTTCCTGTACCTGCAAGAAGGGGTGTTTAAACGCTTGTGGGTGTCGTAAAGCTGGATTAAAGTGCACAACGATATGCAAACATTGCAATGGGCAGTCGTGTGACTAATAGTCCTGTCCTCCGACAGTGAGGACACTCCTGATGAGCCAATTAATTCGTTTTTGGATGAAGACGCTGAAGAGTACTTTATCAACACTGGCTAGATTGTGAACATCATGGACGAAATAGCAGACGTCAACTGCCCAAGTCCCTCTAAGTGCCGAAGACTATGAACAAACAAGTTATTCAATGCAATGTTTCAACAGAACTCCAGCTAAATAAAATCTTTTTGTATATAAATGAATGTTCTGTGCCGTTATTGCTTCTAACTTGTACGCACATGCATTTATTCAATCGTTGCTGTATATATATTTATAAACCTCTGTATTTTGTGACCTGAAAGAGGTAGGATAAGTTTAAAGTACTCAGTGCAATGTTTCACCAGAACTCTAGCTAAATAAAATCTTTTTGTATAAAAATGAATGTTCTGTGCCGTTATTGCTCCTAACTTGTACGCACATGCATTTATTCAATCGTTGCTGTATATATATTTTTAAACCTCTGTATTTTGTGACCTGAAAGAGGTAGGATAAGTTTAAAGTACTCGACAAGTTTCAAATTACCTCTAGTTTAAGTTTCCATATGGAGTTTTACTATAGGTTTGGACATTTAGAAGATAGCGAGCAAAAACTAGTTGAAAATTCAGATTTTTTTATTTTTTTCAAAATGTTGCTGAAATTCGGAGAGCTGTATTTCCGAAACTTTTCATGGTAGAAAGCTCACTTTGATCTCAAACTGTAGAAAATTTAGTCTACTTTGGGATGGGTAATAAAACATTTTTGTCAGGTGCGTATTTTGGCAGATAATGGGCAAACACAGAAATAAAATAGAAAATTTTGAAGTTTTTTCAAGATGGCGGCTCCGGCGGCAAAAAATTTTGTTGGCAAAATGTCAGAAATTACTCTCAAAACCATCCCAGACATCATATAAAAAAATTAGCTCTACCCTAAATTTTGCATCCACTTTTGACAATTCGATTGGACTAAATATTTGGTGAATTTCATTTCACTGACTCCTATAACCCCAAAAATAGCTCTTATGAATCGCAAAGTAACATAATGCAAAAAAATTAATATAACCCCAGTTTTTAGACGTATTTTGGCAATAATTGTTTTATTTGGATTAATTAATCCATTTTTAAACAATATTTACATAAGTTCTATCAGTCCCTCGTGATGAACTTGTTTGAAATTGTTTTTTTAATGGCCATGATGGCATGTGTGAGTTGGGTAGAACAACAATTTTTCACTCCAAAGCGAACAGCTCACTCAGAAAGCCAAACATGAAGGAATTTAGTTTCAACTTACAAGTAAGCTCTTTGCCAATGCCAATCTTTTTTGGTAAGTTGAAAAAATATAAATTCAATTGAATTTTTGGGGATGGTTTAGCACTCTACTGTTTGTGATATTTTCATTTTAAAAGCACAGAAAACAGCCAAAGTTGATGTTATATTTTCCTTTAAAACCAATAGATTCCATTTATAAGCACCATATATTTGTTCGAAGGTCCTAAATATAAGTAAAATCGTGAAGAAATAGAAACAAAATTAACCTAAAATGGCGCTGGGAACTGCTGTCAAAACATGAATCTCCGTGCGCTGGCTGATGTTCTGTTGTCATGCAAACTGTCACGTGGTGTTAATCCAATACTAAAAACCTGGTCTCAGTGGCTCAGTCAGTATTGAGGCCGAGGTATCTATTGTATACAAAGCTTCATATCTGTATCGGATTTCCCTATTGGAGGCTTTGCCCCCAGTCCCCACCAGGGGCTGCACCCCTGGATCCCCTTCTGTGTTTCCACCAGACACCCTTCACCGAGAACTCCAAAAAGGTAATTTCGTATCAGCCCCGGATCTCTTTTCTGTTTTACTTTTTATTGTAAGTAACTGTATATTGGATTAAATATTTTTATAAGTAAATGTCTTGGAAATTGTTTTTTAAAAGATTAGTTTTAAAATTCAAAAGGTAGTGTTTTGTTTTTATTTTTTAAAGACACTACAGATGTAGGACATCATGCACATACGAACACTGACACTTGTTTGTTTACACATTAACAGTATGCATTACATCAATGACAAGAAATTATAGTAAGAGTCCGCGCATTTGCTGTAGTTAATCTCCTGCCACTGACTACAAGGCCTCTTACATGTTTCTTCAGCCATCTCCGATAACAGGATGGTTAAGCTTCTCCACAAACAAATGCAGACATTTCCTACATACTTTGAGCTGCTTTATTTCACTGCCATGTTCCAGTATTTCCTTTAATGTGGCTACCCTTGGAACTCCAACTTGATGTCTTGAAGTTTCTCGGTGATTCATATTATCCTTTTCAGGTTTTCAATATTTGTTTCACATCCTTTGGCTTTTGATCAGCTAACATCACAATTACCACATTTACGTGCGGGATTAAAATCTATAAGAATCCAATCCCAACTCAATACATGAGATTTGTTGTACTATTGGCTAACTTGGTTATGTATGGCTATTTTTGTGACTTACCTGTTTAAAGAATTGCTGTGTTTATTCCACGATTATTTATTAAAAAAGTGTATGTTCTATCAATAATTTCTAGTCACCATAAACAAATTATGGTATGACATATAAGAGTAACAACAATATTATTGTTATAGTGTGAGTGACTGTTTTTAATTGACAATCAGCTGACAGAACAAATGATGAACGCCGTATGAGTGTATGTGCACGCACCAGGATTGAGTGTGCTAGCGTTTACATGGAATTGAATACGACTTGAATCTGATCCATTCCTCCATTTGCAGAGGATCAGATTGAAAATTCATTCTGGACTGAATCCGTGTTTACATGACGATTTCAACACAGGGGTCGGACTCAGATCTATCTGAATCATCCTTGTAACGGTAAAAAATGTTTACATGTGAGAACGCCACAGGAAATATGAAATCTTGAGTCTTTCCTGTAATGCCAAAGTAACACCTACCTTAGGCATACTAATAAGGGCACAATACTGATACACTGCAATTTTCTTTATTAATATTATTATTAATATTATGCTGATTTACCAAAGATGGTACATGACCAGCAATCACACTATTATAATCCTTTAGATGGGTAGAAGTTAGCAAAATAACTACACTTAGGTAAAAGGATTATAGGCTACCCTTACCAGATTTAGGTCTTTAAGTTGAAACTATTAACCTTTCTTAAAACAACTAGTAAGAAATTCCCATTCTCAAAACCGAAACAAAGCTTCCTCCATCTTTTTTTTGAAAACAGTGTCACTGAAAACAGACGCCTGTCTTTGTAAGTGGGCATTTTTCATATATATCACTTTGAACAATGTTCAGAAATTGTAGCTAGTTTCTATAATTTTGCCTCCAAATGTTTGAATACCTGAGTTAATTCCACCATCAAATCTTTGCCATCACGAACACTATTATTGTCATTTTCAAGTTCATTAAATTCTATATTAAATTCTTTACTAGAATAAATAAATAAATTCATACAGTATTACAGAATATGAGCATGTGTAACCTTTATGTTCCTATTAACTTTGAGATCAGCTGTGATTCCCTCTCCCTGCCTTATATGAATGCACCTTCTAAAGTGCATCTTCTGCTCTTTTGTGGCCACATTTGTAACTAACTGTATAAAACACTAGAAAAATATATTTGTGTTGTACATTTAAGGAGGAGACATTGTCATCTTCAGTGATGGGAAGTAATTGAGTATAAGTAAGCGGATTACAGTAACATTTCCTTTTTTGGTCCCATTTACTTGTATCAATACTTTTAAAAATATGTAATTTCTACTTTTAATTTGCTTCTGGAAATAAAATTATAATTGTTACATTTTAGTAGTCATTAGTATTACTATCATTCCCGCTTGCTATATCGTCATCACTACTGTTTTTGCAATTACCGTAATATCCAAATTAGACTTAATATTAGCAAAAAGTTACTCAATGTTTCCAAAAATATTCTCTTTGATGTGTGTTCCCCCCCCCCCTCCCATTTCATTTTCATTAATAATTTGGGCTTGTGCCCAAAACAAACCAAAAAACAAGGAACTAATTATAGATATATAAGCAATCATGAACCACAGATTATTGTCTCTGTTGGACACTACATGAGAATATTATAGGAGAAAAATTCCTCCGGCACTGGGACTTGAACCCAGGACCTTTGGCTATTCGCGCCAATGCTCTACCAACTGAGCTAAGCCGGAGCTCAATTCACAGCACCAGATAGAATCTCTCTCCTATGACTAATTGCCCTAATGGTCTACCTCACAGACAGACAAGTTATGTCATATGCAGTATTCTCATGTAGTGTCCAACAGAGACAATAATCTGTGGTTCATGATTGCTTATATATCTATCTTGAATGTTAACTGTTCAATAACAGTGGGAGCCCGGTCACAAAAATCACTACTTAGTGTGTGCCTCACAGTACTGCATATGACATAACTTGTCTGTCTGTGAGGTAGACCATTAGGGCAATTAGTCATAGGAGAGAGATTCTATCTGGTGCTGTGAATTGAGCTCCGGCTTAGCTCAGTTGGTAGAGCATTGGCGCGAATAGCCAAAGGTCCTGGGTTCAAGTCCCAGTGCCAGAGGAATTTTTCTCCTATAATATTCTCAAGGAACTAATTGTTTAATGTAATTGTAATTTTACTGATTACTTTTTGAAAAAGTAATTTGTAATTGTAATTAAGTAAAATGTCTCTCAGGTAATTACAATTCAGCCCAATTACTTTCTTTTTGTACTTTTCCCCATCACTAGTCATCTTACATGAGTTTTCTCAGGATTTTAAATTTTACTCTAACCGGTTATTGGTATATTGTATCTCTTAATCTAACAGACTGTTTCAAATCGTTCTTCCCTTGCATTCTACAGGAGGCATTGAAGCAGAGCCTTCAAGATGAGGACTTGGAGGCAATGGAATTGGAGAAAGCAATACAGCTCAGTTTACAGGAGCAGAGGATCACTTCCGCAATGCAGGATGCAGATCTCAGTTTGGGGGAAGATGTGCCGTTTGAAGGTGAAGACGATGGTCCCCCTGACTATAGTTACAGGCTAGTGTGTTTGATAATGCATCAGGGCCTCTCTCCTAACTGTGGTCACTATGTTGCCGATGTGTACAACATAGAACAGCAACAGTGGTATCATTATGACGATGAAACAGTTTCACATCCCACAGAAGAAGAGGTACTGGGGAAGAGTAGACAACGCAACGGTTATGTTTTCTGCTATATGCATAAACCTCTGTTTGACGAATTGGCTCAGAGGCAGGTGGAAGGCCATGTGTCTCGGTAACATTGCCAATTGTTATATGTGTAAATACTGTAAATATTTGACAGTTATAAAACCATATAGTTCAACTTTAATTTTTTTAAGGGGGGCTTTCTAAGAATGTTTTCTTCCTTAATTTTTTTGGGGCGGGATATTGAATACATTACTTTTCAGCTCTCATAGCACATGTAATTTTTATAAGAGAAAGTGTGTATGCATTTAAGAAAATAGAATTAATTGCTCTGTTATTATTTTATTCTCATCTAGAGAAAAATAAATTGATTCAATCTAGTTCAATATTATTCCAGTCTAAACTTTTATTTACATTTCATTAGCATTCATATTGAAGGGCTTCTAATAGACCTAAGGACCTTTTCCAATATACTTCCTTTTTCCTTAGTTTAATCTTTATATTAGTAACCTCCTTGCTGCCAGGCAATGATATCATTTACTGCTCACTGCTAGGCTTTGTATTGGTTCTGCCTGCCTAAGAGTTTTTTAACACAAAATGCGTAGTTGTTGAAAATATGCATAGTGAGCTATCTCCTCAGCCACAGAAGGGTTAAACAAGAAATTAGGAGCAATTCATCCAAGTTAAAGCAGTACATTGTCTCAGTAATGTCAGACCTGCCTGGAGTCATCCCCTTCTTACCCTTCCACCCTAGCTTTTGCTGACCTGTGTTTGCATGTGATGAAATATTTTATTTTATAACTTTTATAGAAGTACAGTGCTCCCCCAACACCATCCACAGGAGGAGATTAAAACAACATTTTCAAGAAGAATAGGAAAGTAAATATTTGTGTTTCTTTCATAGCTTGAATCAAAACAACACCATGAGATACTTATTATTCAGTTGAAGATACTTATAATTCATTTTTATTAATGGTAAAGGCTGTTTTGTTTACATTTATAACATAATAAATTTGAGGCAATTTCCTCAGACATACATGGTTTCACATAGATTGTTTTAGAACTCATCTCAGACATATTCAAGTTAATGAAGTCATTATAATTACTAAGGCCCAGATTCCAGTGACTTTACATCTTTGTTTTGATAATACTAAGGCAATGCTCTATTGAAAACAAGCATCACTCATGTAATCAGGAATGGAATGCAACTAATTTTATGGACCGTTTTTTCTTCATTTTTACAATTTTATCAAAATTAAGACATTTTTCATTGTTTAAGCTCAGGTTTGGGGCATTTTAAAAGGAAAAACAAAATGTTTTGATAATTTCTAGCTTCTTTTAATCCATTATTGCCAAATTAATACTAAAATTCAATTGGAAGAATGTTGGCAATGATGTGGTTTACAGTTATTGAATTCTTGGAATTTTGTGACAATCCTTCTCAACCTAGCCAGGGATTGAACCCTGGACCTCTAGAATTTAAGTGTAGCTCGCTAGCGATGATCTGTGGCAAACATTGAGAATGCCAGTCGACCATTAGCCGAGGATGTAGTTGATGGTTTTCCCCGAAACTAGTCCATAAAAATGAGGCGTGAGTGGAGCTATAAGTGTTTTTAAGTTGACCATTTCTAATAGTGATTCAGTAGCTTTACTATTTATATCACTTCCTTTTTTAATTGTCATTGTTAATTGCTGTGGAATAATGCCAATGTAATTGTTGCTTCCTATGTTTTCATATTGCATGTCAAGAAGATGTGTTTTTGCAGTATCTGTAGCCTATTATTAGGGACCGTATTTTTTGGTAATCTAAAATGGCTGATTTCCTTCTGTTTTGATAGGTGTATGGGAAATAAAATATTTCCAGTATTTACTCGTTAAAATACCCTTCGTGACGTCTAGTGCATGAAATTCTTCGTTTATGTATTTTACTGCTTTCTTACTTTATTTATTTTATTTATTTATTATTATTACATAGAACTGCAAATACAAATACATATTTATACAAGTAAAATAAAACAATTTTCAAATTTTAAAAGAATCTTACAACTACTATTTAAAAAGAGGAAAAGAAATATAGGCTATATCTTCACAAGAAGCAATTTAGTAATACACCCAAATGAGCAAGACTGCTCTTGCTCGGGTGCCGTTTCAAAAAATATCAAAGTGAAGAAAGAGGAGAGACAAAGAAATAGAGTGTATATTGTGGTTAACTATAAAAGAAAGTAAAAAATATTAAACATAAATACATAAAAGGAGTGAAACAAAAATTACTTGAAAGCTAAAAAATTCTTTACATAATATCTATTAAATTTAACAGTGGAGTATGCTGAGAGATCAGGATATTTTCTGATAATTGAGTTATAGAAGCGCGGTCCAAAATTAATGCTATGCTTTAATCCTGCCGATCATAACTTTTAATTTTGACATGATTTATGAGGAATATAATAAAATTACTATTAAACAACTTCAGATAGACATTTGCAAAGAGAGGTGCTAACAACTGTGAATAAAATACAAAATCTTTGCCACATTTGAAGAGCCCAGTTTGTAATGTTTGCATCCTCAGTTCTACCAAATATTGGCAAACACAGTCAGTCATCACCAACAATATATATGGTACTTATAAATTTAAATAAAAAAACTATAGATGTAGATGTAGATGTAGATATCTCGTCCTGTAGATCCTGTGTTGAGCGGGGCTCTAGGATATAGAACACGTCAGATCAAAAAATACATGCATGTTATAACAATAATATAGGTCTACAGAAACTGCAAGCTGCTAAATTTATCCAAGCTGGAAATATTCCTCCAAATTGTAGAAGGTGTGAGTTATTAAAAATTCCTTGACAGCTGTTTTGAAAGGTTTGATCTTTCTTTGAATACATAATAATTTAATGTTGTTTGGAAGCTTGTTATATATCTGTACTGCAGAATAATACGCACCCTTCTGAAAGAGTTTTAACGAGTTATTTGGTCTGTGTAGATCATTCATGTTTCTGGTAGTACGTCCATGTACACTAAAATTAGTTTGAAATTTATCAATATTATTCACTACAAAACACATAACAGAGTATATATACTCTCCTGTAAGAGTGAGGACTCTTAATTTTTCAAACAGCGGTTTACAAGATTCCCTTTTCTTCTTTCCACATATTATTCTTATTGCCTGCTTTTGAAATCTAAATATTTTCTCCCTATGGGTAGAGTTGCCCCAGAAAATTATCCCGTACCTCATTACCGAGTGAAAATATGCAAAATATACCATAAGTAATGCATCCTGTTTTAATATATTATTCAAAATTCTTAAAGCAAAGCATGCTGAACTCAGTTTTGGACTTATCATTTCTATGTGTGTTTTCCAGTCAAGATTTTGGTCAATTTGCAGTCCTAAAAATTTTACATTGCTAATTTCTTGTATGATTTGTGTTCCATCATTAATTTCAAGATTTGAGATACATCTGTTTTTTGTCCTAAATTGTATAAAATGGGTCTTATCAATATTAAGTGTCATTTTATTAGCTAGAAACCATGTGTTTAACTCGTGAAAAGCCTTTGTAGCTATTCTTGATAAATGTTCTTGTGACGTTCCTGTTACAAGTACACTAGTATCATCTGCGAAGAGCAATACCTTTGATTCGTCACTTAAGTTATAGGGCAAGTCATTAATGAAAATTAAAAAGAGCAAATTCTAATTGTCCTAACATGGAAAAATGAAGTCAACACAATATAATCAACCCAGCACTTTCAAAATAATATCTACAGGCGTTGTAATATGCTGTGTACATCCGACGAGAGGTTACATTTTATCCCGCCATCTGTGAAAGGATAAATTAGTGTTTTACCCTTTTAAACATGATCTGTCCTGAGTTTGTAGAAATACTTTTCATATTTACCCAGAGGACAAAGTGTATCCAGCATTATACAAACTCGCATTAATCTCAATTAACAATGGCCATAGAGGATATTGAAATGATTTTCTGTGTCTAATTATTTCAAAATTAATCTTAATATGAACCCATTATGAAATATAACAAATGCAAATTATTGCTGGTGGAACTCACACAGTGAAGTGAAATCATATAACTAATCAGAGATTGACTAACACACTATATACTTCTCTTACCAATTATTTTGGTAGTACGCGTTTCGCAGGTCCTTTGCCTGCATGGTCACCTACATGTCAACAGTTGACAGCAAAACACGTACTACCAAAATAATTGGTAAGTGAAGTATATAGTGTGTTAGTCAATCTCTGATTAGTTATACCATTATGAAATGTTTATCACATGTACATCATATTAGTAAGTAAAAATTATTTTTCGTATTTAAAAAACACATTTTTGGATATGTTCAAGGTCAGATTTTTAATTACCTAAAACTATTGATCAAACAAAAGAGTGTCAAGTGACATATCTTATGAAAGCCCATTTCAGGAGCTTCAAAATTAAACCAGATTAAACACACTAGCTCTTACAGGAGCTGAGATTTTTTTTTTTTTTTTTGTGACTGCCAGAACCTTTTGCAATTTTTTCCTTTTTTTAAGTAGTCCTACATAAAAAAAAAACTTAATGAGTAGAACCAGGCCTGTAAATTTTATTAGAACTGCTTGACATGAATCTGAAAAGTGCATTTATTTTCGTTGATTTACTTCTAATTAACAGTTTCAGAGGGCTCATTCTAGATGAATGAACAAAAGTAGGTAGTTTCTTGTAATTCTGCTTCTTTATAGGTGGCAGCATTCATTCTGCATTTGATCAAGTGTAGAGTGTGTTACAGAGAGACTATTCTTAGTTGTGTGGAACAACTGGCTGAGTACAGGTGGATTCTGTGAAACAATACGTGTTAACAGGTATAGTACTGCTTATATTAATACTGTATACTTTTCATGTTGGATTGCATTTAGTGTTATGCTTCTGCAAAGAGTTTTAATGCAGAAATATCAAGTACCTAATTAGTATTTTATAATAATTAGTAGTCTCTAATTTTAAGTTAATGTACAGCTAATGAAGTACAGTAGAACCCCGATAATTCGAGCTAATTGGGGCTGAGGCTACCTCGAATTACAAAAAACTCGGATTATACGGAAATTTCACTAAATCAATGGGTAAATCGCAAATAAATGTATAATGAGCACAGTAACGGTTTAAATAATAAATAAATAAACAATATAGTAGGCCTACATACCTGTGTTACGCCTGTATGTATATATTGTCAAACATTTCCAATTTGCTACATCGGCATCCTTTAAGGATTAAGTCATTTGTCTGACCCTTAATGGAGTGGAACGGGTAAGCGATGCTACTAGGAAAACACTTTTAATTACCATTGTAGGGATTACTGTAACAATACAGTAAAGGATGGGGAAATATGCACTATACAATTGATTGACACGAGGTCCCGACAAAGAAAAATCGAACCTAAGGGTTTCTGTCAATCTGTAATAGAAATGCATTAGCAGTCTGAAGCCAAGGTTATTTCTGTGTATTATGAACAAAAACCCTAAGTGGGACAGTTTTACCTGCATTTTTGTACATGGAAAAATTGAAAGAAAGCTCAAAATGTAACACATTCGGAAGTGCGTAAAACTTACTTGCGGACACCGTATAAAAACGGGATTTTACTCTAGTTTTATGGACAATTTTAATTTTCTTAAGACCAGCTCGAATTACACGGAACCTCGAAATACCGGGGCTCGAATTACCGAGGCTCTACTGTATAGGGAATGGTGAGCTGTTCCATGATCTATTTTGTATGATGGTAGTTGATTTTAAAATGAATGCTAAATAAGGGACAAAAAATCTTATGTTAATTATATCTAGGAATCTGTTTTATGATGAATAAAAATATTTCATTTTGGTACAAAACTTGGGATAATTTCAGTGTTATTCCTCTCAAAAGCGTACAATTTCAGTGTTATTTCGCATTAAAACCAAACCGTATAGAATGGATGTAACACGATGTGAACAGTGTTCTGACATAATACCGTCAAACCTCTGTATAACGAAGATCGATAAATGATAAACCCGTATATAGCTTTTTTTTTTTCCCCCAGAAAATTTCCTATCTTAATAATGTTAACAGTACGGTGACTCACTATAACGATTAAGCTATTTTATAAAAACCTTTTATAACCATATTTGGAGGTTGAATTGTTACTTGAAACTAATAGCTTAGCCCTATGGATGGTAGTTTGTATCAGATCAATATCCTTCCCACCCACCAATATAGTTTTCTGGGTGCCTGATATCTGTTACATTTCTTTGAAATTCCAGAAAAGAAAGGTTCATTCATGGTGGGTGGAAAATAGAAACACTGAGGCTAAAATCATCCGTTATGTGTGCAAAAACATACTTTGAATTAGGTTGTTACTTTAACATATACATAATGCGCAATTAAAACATAAGGAGCAACTGTTATAGGTTTGCTTTAGCTATGTGATGAATATGCTTGTCTTTTTCTTCTTCTTTCTTCCCACCAACTACAAGTTCGAAATTTCTCACATATGTGTAGGCTCAGTGTGCCACGATAGTGATGATATACCATTCTGAATAACAGTTCTTTAGTGTGTGGATGCAAAGTAGAAGGGTTTAATGGAATGAGTAACAAAATGTATTTTTTGTGATCATTATTTTCCACTTCTTCACATGTCTGTTCCATGAATTAGATTACACAGTTTTCTGCATGCAGACTTTGTAACGTGTGGTAAATTACAACCCTTCAATATAGCAATACAATCTGCTAGGGCCTACAGATATTGTAGGGAGGTTTCACTGTAGCATTTTCTTAGAGCGAAAATTTCAGAGAAAGCCTTAACCATTAATAATAATAATAATAATAATAAATTCAATATATATAATTGTAGGGTTAAAATTACATTTTTGGGATGTTCCGTTTTAGCTCACCATACTTATAGGTAAATTAAATCTTCCTTCATAAAGAGTGATTGATTTTACATAAGTTGATACAAAATAAAAATTGAGTTGTGAGCTAAACTTATCTTATTGCATGATACGTGGTTGCCAGGCAGATTGCAGAGGTACAACCTCCCTTGAACTTGGCTGAGACAGCAGTTTTATTGTTATTTATGCCAAGAGAAATGTTGCCAGATAAGTGGAATTGCTGCTAGCCACTTTAGAATACTGTGGGATCTGGCACAGGTCATGTCTGCCTATAAATAGCAAGTAACAATGTATTGTTTCTTGGTGGATCTCCCTATTATGCAATTCCTATAATAGTTTATTTCCACTAGCTCATTTTGAGTATATCTGAAAGGTAGTTCTTACAATAAATTTATTTTTTGTAGTACAGTACCATACACTTTCATTAGCATAATTATGTTGACCCCGTCTGCTCATAATTGGTACTTCTCTAGCTGCTTATTGTTTGGAAGTGGAAAGTTTTTGCTGGCATTCATACTTACAGTACCAAGAGGGATTGGGGGGGGGGGGGGGGGGGAAGCAGTGAAAAATAAACTTGGATATATATATGATTGTATAGGTGCACCAGAAGTATGGATTACAATATACACATAGAAGACTTGATGCACTCTTCTTAAATTCTTTGCTTGAAGTAACCAAATTTTATAATATAAAACTAAACTCTGTGGTGCTGCATCCCTCAAGGGATGATGCCTACCATCTGATTGTTGCATATCTACCATAAGCAGAAGGATTGGGAGGCATGTGGTCAGCATCTGACACTAACAGCCGTTAAATGGTGGTTTCCGTGACTAGAGCCACTACTTTTTAATCAAGTAGCTCTTCAGTTTGAATCACAAAGCTGAGTGCAGTCCCAATCCAGACTTCCCTCTCTACCTCAGAAAAATCTGAGGAGATACCGAGGATTGAACCCAGGCCTGCTGATCCATAGCCAGTGAAACTAACCATGAAACTACACAGATGGTCGAATTTTGTAAATTATCAGAATTAAGGCTATGTTATTTAGGATCTTACGCTCAAACCATGTTGTTGAAATGCATAGGAAGTTGTTTTTATGATTACTATTATTGCTTGAATGTGTCTTGGGCCGTTGAGGGTTTATAAGCTGTCAGCAGCTAGCTCTTTTCAATATCCTGTGATGTATTTTACCGGGGTACAAGGCGAAGATGGTCAAGACACTTTGCTACAAACCTGAAAGTCATGGGTTTGATCCCCAATGAGGTAATTGGGATTTTTCAATTGTTCTAATCCTTTTGGTGGCACTATGGCCTCAGGATTGGCTCGATCTCTTACAAATGAGTTTGATCAAGCCCGGCAACAGAGATTAGAATTACCGTAGATGCTGGCAGACATATTGCCTAACACTTAAAAAAGATAAAGGTTGCATTTTTGATCTCCAGAAAAAGAGGATGTGTCCAAGGAAACAAGAATGTTTGGTGACCTTTTGAGCATTGCTCGTGATAAATAATTTTAAGCATTTCTATCCGAATAATTGTCCCCATCTCCCTATGGCACCTTTGATTGAAGATAAAGGATTTCATTTTGGACCACATTATGCAGAAAGGAACCAACCGTCAAATTAAAAAAAAAATAGAGTAGATGCTAAATTTTTGCTACTGAACTATGTATCTACGTTGTGCAAGCTAACCAACCCTCCTCTTCCATTTGCACGCCATCTATGGAGCAAAGAAAAACACACCTGAAAAGATCCAGGTGGCTTTTTGTTTACCTTTAAATGTGTGTGTGGTTTTTTTCTTTCTTCTTTTCCCCCCTTTAAAATCATGTGGATTGGTTCCTTTCTGCAGAATGTGGTCCATTTTATCCAGAAATCTGAAAAAATCAAGAACCGTGGTTCTTTTAATGTTATTCATCTAGACAAATCAGTTTAAATTTTACATGTGCATTAATAATGTCTCGGTAAGCTTTAACTGAAAACAGTTGTACAAAATGTGGGGTTTTTTCCCCATAGTTTCCATAATAATAATATTAATAAAAGGTATACAACTTTCAAGAAGTCTGAAGAGCCTCAGCATGGTACAGATAAATATAATGTCCTCGTTTTTCATGTGTAGAAGAATACCAGATCCGAAATATTTCACTAATAAAAATTGGTTTAATTAATTTCAGCTCGGAGAGGAAAAATGGTTACTCACTTCTCTGCATTGTTGCTATGCATAGCAGCCGTGCTGGGTAGTAGCAGTGCTGCTGATAAACGGTACACCAACTATTATGATTGGCAACACAAACACTGGGTGTCAGCAAATGTGAGTATGTGGTGATTTTATCATGAACTGTATTTGTATGAATAAATATGATACTATACTATCGCTGCACTGTATTATGTTATACTGCTTTGCTTTTGTAATTTTCTATTTTGTATTTTAGAACTTTTGTACGAGGGAGAATCAAATGAAAACAGCAATTAATTTTTTCAACTATTTTACTGCAGGAAGAATGTTTGCTTGTGCATTATTTTCTACATAGTCCCTCCCGGTTGAATGCACTTATGCCATTAAATAGGAAGAGCTTCGATACCACATGAGAAAAATTATTTTGGTTGACACTGCAGCTACTCCTGCACCATCGATTGGATGTCTTCATCAGATTTGAACTTCTGCCCTCCAAGGAGATCCTTTAACGGACCAAAGATTTGGAAATCTGTTAAGAGACAAAGCAAAGGGGGTTGCTGAGAGCAAGTGTTTTTGCTTCAACATGATAACGCCCATCCTCATGCTGGTCATGCAACCATGAAAACCATCAACAACATATACTTCAAGTGCCTCCCACATTTGCCATACTTGCCAGGTTTGGCACCATCAGATTTCCACATCTTAAGTCCATTAAATGAGCTCCTTGGATGGCAGAAGTTCAAGTTTGATGAAGAGTGGTGCATGAGTGCCTACGGTGTCAACCAGAATAATGTTTCTCATGCAGCATTGAAGCACTTCCTATCTGATGGCATAAGTGCATTGAACTGGGAGGGGACCATGTAGAAAAATAATGTACAAGCAAACATTCTTCCTGCGTTAAAACAGTGGAAAAAATTAATTGCAGTTTTCATTTGATTCTCCCTCGTGTTGGTATTGACTATATAAGATAGATAGGCTGATATGCAGTGCCTTGGATTTAAAACCAATAGTTTGGTCATTATGTTTAGACCTTTTTCTGGTTTGATTGTTGCTCATGTTCATATGTGGAATTGACTGGCTATGGATTCTGCATTACAACATCTAAAACACGGATGATAGAACCACCAGTTCAGTCTACCAACCCAGAAGAAGGTCACAAGATGGTGACAGAAACTTCGGGTTTAAGACCTAAACATGGTGCATTCCGGAAAGCCATGATATTATAGTATCTAGCTGCGAAAGTCTACAAGAGCACCTTATGTTGCATTTTCCTAGGAGTACAGATATTTTGTTGGTGATGGGAGCTAGTTGCCAAAATCTTGGACACAATATTATCTGACTCACCTGTTCAGAACCCGACATACCATTATTCACAGTAATTGTGTTTTTGGGATTTGTTTTGTTTGTTTGTTAGGAACCCTATATTGGAGGATTTCCAAAACCAGAATTCCCATGGGTTCCAGAAGCCCCCTGGAAAGCATCTCAGTCAGTTCCTGTTCCACCCTCTACTGGACCTGCTCGACTTGCAAGACATATTGTACACAATGCAGGTATAGACCAACAACCACTTCAATAAACTTTGTATGATGTTGCATGGAATGGATAATAGAACTCTCCTTTACTTTTTATCAACTGTGTTTGTGTTACTATTATTAAGTTTATAAAAATATTCAGAAGTTCACAAACAACATATATATCAACTAATGGGCCACCTTTGCTTACAAAGTATTGCTCCAGTGTCCCACTACAATTAACATTAACATTAATAGTGCCTATCCTTATCTTTCATAACTTGTAGTTTCTTCTTACTCTTTCCTTGTGGAGTCTTTCTTCTCTGATATTGTGGAAATAATACCCCAATGTTCTTAGGTCATCTAATATTTTATCCTTATCCATCCCTCTTTCTTTACCAAACCACACGTATAATTCAAATAGGCTATCCCGTGTTGGCAGCCCTTCATTCTTTAGCCAAAGTTCACAGAACGCCTTGGACATCCCATCAATGTGTATAAAATTTCCAACATAAAACACGGCTAAATATTTTCTAATAAATTCAAGTGTTTGTGTTACAGATTGGGCTGTTGTGTCTTCAATCTCTACGATGTACAGTATTAGAGGCTACCCTTTTGCTAATGTATTCTATATGAGCGATGGTGCCAAGGGTAAGAGTTCTGGTGTTCCATTTTTCTACTTCACTCCCACAGATGCTTCAGCACAGGATTTGACGGTAAGTAATGAATAACTATATACAGATTCTGCTTGTAATCCCAAGCTCATACCAAATAAATTTTTATTTTATTTTTAGCAAAACTACCATACATCAGTCCTGATCACTCAGCCACAGGGTGACAATTGTCGAGGCAAGAAGGAACCTGATGACCCTCGGTGTGCACATGTCATTCTGTCAGGGAAGCTCAAGAGAGTGAGTATGAGGCTGGACGTTTATATTTTTAATATATCTGTGTGTGGAGTTTCTATTAAGTGAAACTTACATTCAAAAAAATATTGGAAGTTAACGCAGTGAAACTATATTATACAGAATAGAATATTGAGTTGTATCTAGGATGTATACTTCACTATTTGTATGAATACCTAAAGTAGTTTCGAAGACCATCGTCATTCATAATCATCAGATTGGATCACTCTGAGGCCATATTCAAATGATTATTGCAGCAACGAGCATTGGGACACCCTCTTTCAGGGCCAATTACTTGTGAAAAATTCAACAGTTTGTCAGCAAAACAACTGACTAATCGATATGTTGAATATGTGATATTTTATGTAAATACAATAGTTTACAATTTAAATTTTTTAAAGAAATTACATTTTTTCAGGATTTATCCCATTATCCGGATATGTGATTATCCGCATCAGGTCCTGTTCCAATTGTTCCGATAATAATTGAACTTCTACTGTAATTATTATTATTAAACAATAGTATGGTTCCAGCACAATTAAGAAGTTAGTATGTATGAACACTTATATGGCTCATGCTATATGAAGGGGAAATTGGATGGAGCTTTAACAGGGCCTGTCTGTGTGAGTAACAAATGACATCGAAGCAACGTTGCTCAGTTCAGATAACTCTGTGCCTAACAGAAGTGATATGTTGTGCAATGCCTAATAATAATTATTGTAAAAACAAATGTATTTCACCGCATAATCGTCGCATTTTTAGGCCATTTTTTCCCGTGTGAAAACACAATGCAACCATTACACGAGGAAAGGCTGGAACTTATCATGTATAGGCCTAAAGTATATATACCTTACAATGAAAGAAAAAAAGTATTATTAAACTACCAGAGCACTTTACTATTTACAGTTACAGAGTTACTAAACTGCATATGCAATGAAATTATGTCAATCATATCAATTCACGGAAAGACGATCATTCTGAAATAAAGTTACAATTACTTTGTGTTATTGTGTTTACCTGTAAGTATTACGATTGTGAAAATTTATTGGACACGATGTCTTGAAGTACTAACTACATACTTTCACAACATTTTTTTATTACAGTGAACTCTCGATAAACCGGACTAAAGTGGGCGGGGGCCTGTCCGAGTTATGAAATGTCCGGCTTATGGAGACTAAATTAGGAAATGGTATTTAAGTAATGAAATTTCGTGTTTAAGCTGCAATAACAAAACGTATGAGGCGGAACATAATATTAAAACTTACAATTGGAACATAAAGAATAACACTTCAGTTCTATATTGAAATTTCTAGTCAGAGTCTGAAATACACACTGTTACATTATTAGTGCAATATTATGATTGATGTGGCACTGTGAGCATATTTTTCTGAGAAGATTTAGGAGGAAAGAAACTGTAACAGTTCTTCTGTGTACACACTGTTTCTGTTGTTTTTTAATAATTACTTCCCTTGCAGTTCTGAAGTGGCCATAGAATGGCTGTAGATTTGGGTCTGGTTCTCCATGAATCTGTCTGAGTCCGAAGTCCGAAGTCCGGCATACTGAGGTCCGGATTATAGAGAGTTCACTGTATTATTATTCTTTGTCCAATGATTCAAGCGTCTTCCCTACAATTGCATCAGAACCCCGCCATCTGCACCTCGTGCCGTCTGTTGGAAATCCCCCTCTTCTTGACGCTCTTTACAATGATTTTTTCATGAGAGATGTGATTGCAACTTTAAATGACACATGAATTAATGAGTCCCAATGATGTGCGCTGCTGATTGTGATTGCTATTTTATTTTGTGCCAATCTCGTTCAAGTTTTTCGTTCACTGAAAACTCTCTGGTTTCCATTTTCTTCTTCGAATGCTATTACTTTCAAATGAAAACTCACAGTATAATTCCTATACCTTCCCTTTTTCTACAGTATACCACTGAAGCAAGCAAGTGTAGTATACTGAAACTGACCCAAATGGTGTTACTGCAATTTCACGTGAATTGCCACCTGTACTGTGCTGAACTTTCAAAATAGAAGAAATACAGGCGCACAGTACTATTATTATTAAGTGTAAACAAACGAAAAAAAGAAAAAGGTAAATTTTGTTAAGGTTTGAAATAATAAGGAGTCTATGACGTCACTAGTAAATTCTTGCTAGGCGGCGCTACTGTACTAGCTGTACTAGTAGTGGGGAGAACCAAGCTTTCATAATGGCATAAGAATATTAGGTTTGGCACTCTATACCGGATTCTCCTGGATTTCACTTCTCTTCCTGTGTGGATCGTCTTCGTGTGCATCATGGGTGAATCTTGCTACGTGGACTGCATGAGACAGACGTCCTTTCAGCAATTGTGAGTAATCAGATATATGTATATGGTAGATATTATATTATATCTTGAAATCTATTGCTTGCAATTGCTGATCGAGACCATTTCGTACTCATGCAGTTCTCGTACCATGTATGCTTGCGTGAGTGTTTGTTAAATCTTTTCTCTTCTCCTTTCTTAAATCCAATAGTCATATCACTTAATAAGGCACAGTAACTTCAATTAAATAATAGTCCCGGCACTTTCAACTCGAAACTTGTTATATGTAAAGATTATGTTAATTATGTAACAGTTATATCACTTATTTGTTATTAAATTAATTGTTTTGGAAATCATGTTGCTTTTACATTACATGAGCCTTTAAAGTTCCTTTGCATGTCTTTCCATAATTATGTAACAGTGTATTGAAACTACCTAATCGTATAGGCCTATATTGTAACACTGGAAAATTCATAACATGCAAGATGTGTTACGGGCGACGAGAGTGAAAACTAAAGATAGCACACCCCCTACCCCTTGCTATTGTGTCAAGCTAGCGATCACCAATCAGCACATTCCTTAACCTTGAATGCATTGGGTGGAGGATAACAGTGCTCTAGATTGCAGTGGCGGCGTGTCAGTTATAAATTTCTGAATCATCGTGAAAGAGAGAATAATATCAAAATATCCATGCGATGATTATGCGATGACATTTTTATACACCATTTTTTTGACTGAAAAATCAAGGTGCGACAATTAAGTGGTGGCGACGATTATGCGATAAAATACGGTATATGGCCTGCGACTAAAAAAAATTCTGGATCACACTGAGCTATTTCCCTATGTCAGTGGAGTGGGTGTTGAAATAAATTTACAAAAAAAATTTAAGCTTATTTTCTCATTCACTAGTGTCTTTTAATTTTCCAGGTGAAAGTTCCATCTATGGAACTGCCATTTGCTGAAGAAGCTGTATTCTCACGTCATCCTGCCATGAGGAATTGGTCTCCAGGTTAGGAACCATATTTCATGCAGTTTATAGACTACTTCACATATAAAATTGGGACAACCTTGGCTGGTTAGGAAGTGTCACTCCAGTTTATGCAGGATGACGTAGAGGAAGGTTGGATAGACTCTACTACAAAGAATTTGCATTATCATGCACTATTCACAATTTAAGAAAAAAAAAATGTGATAACTACTACAGGTCCCTGGAATATGGTCAAACTGTAAAATCTTCTTGGCTTCTGGGTATCTATCGCTCCATGTGTAAGCTCTCTGCTGACGTTTCATTTTGACCATCTTGCCATGGTCTTTATGAAGGCTACCGCAACTTACCGGGGAAAAGACTCCTGTATATATATAGTGATGGTATGTTGCTCATTTCCAGCCAATCAGGTCTCACTGTTACATACTTTGGTCCAGATACATAGGAAGGAAAACTGTCCTTATCAGGAACAACTTGATTTATTAGGATGCAGATGTTGTTTCCATATCCCTGATAACTTCTGACCCTCATCCCAATTGATGTTTTTTGGATGCTTGATGATCTCTATGGCCGCCCTTATTTTCCTGCGAGTCCTGTATATGACTGTGGCCAGGATCTTGGTTTGGTCAAACTCAGTGGCATGTTTTGTGGCCTCAAGAGTGTTCAACTACCGCTGACTTCTCTATTTGGAGCATCCTCATTGCTCTGATATGCTCTTTTTATTCTTTCTTCCACTGTTAGACCACTCTCCCCAGTGTATTGGCGTTAGCTACTGCAAGGGATGGTGTAGACCCCAGGTCTTTGTAGGTGTGACAAATGGTATTTTTCCTTTCTGGTAAAGTTGCTAATGCTGTCTGTAGAATGAAAAATGGTTTTAATATTATGTGATCGTTGCAATCTCTTGATCTTGTCAATTGCAGACACTGAAGTGGTAACATTCACAGTGCTTATTGCATGAGACAGATACTTTCTTCTTCTTCTTCTTCTTTTACGGCCTCATTGGACCGCTTCAGTCAATCATTTCTCAGTCTTCTTCTTTTCCGATTTGCCCAGTAGTTTTTCATGCCTTCCAATCTTCTCTGTCACTCTTCATCTGTAAATACGCTCTTTATTGTCTGGCTTCTGTGTATTTTTGGCTTAAATCTTATTTTAATATTTGTAAGTTTCATTGAATTTCCTGTTTTGTTTTTCAAGTCATCCAAAGTTATTTCTAGTTCTGTCATATCCTCTCTAATTTCTGTAATCCATTCTACTTGTTGCTTCATATTCTAGAGTTTCTCTGTAATTTTTCTTGTCAGTCGAGTTTCTGGTGTACTCATAATGTGACCAAAAAAAGAGATCCTTTTCTTCCGTATAGTATCTGTGGTAGGCTCCAGTTCTCTGTACACCACTTCATTTGGTATTATCCGCCATTGTCCATCTTTTTGGTATTTTTCATTTAAGCATGTTCTAGCTATTCTGGTTTATGGTTTATAAATGTTAATATACCAAATTTTGTGAACGAATTACAGATGTGAAGGAGTATTTGAATTTTCATTTTGCTTGTTCCCTGTGTGACTTCATGCCGTGACCGATTTTCAGTTAATTGGCTTCATTTGATTCAGCAAAAATATCAATAATTACTTCACATAACAAACCAGTCCCTTTTGTCGACACATAAAATAATAATAACAGTGATGTGTAATTTTAAAGCATTTACCTGAAATGTATCAAGTTAAGAGAGCTTTGTTTATTTTTACAAGTGGAGCTTTAAATATTTGTGAAAGATGTCATAGAAAAGATTATTCAAATTGAAAATCCAGCACATTGATGCTTAACTTGGCTACTAGATGTCACGTGACCTTTTTTTACTGAAATAAATTGGTTCATGACTCCCATTATTCATTATAATATTATATAATGATTATTGCAATCAGAGGTCAGCATTCATACTTTGATGGTATGTTTCTCTGATTTTTTCCCAGGCTATTGATCTTATTTAATATTGTAATCTATTTCAGAACAACAATGGTACTTCCTGAAATTGAAGATTGAACAAGTTATCCTGGTAAACCTGGCTGGTGGACCTCGCTATATTAATGTCAGGGAGTATTTTTGGGCCTCCCCTGAGCTCACCAAAGGTCAACAATAAAATAATGATTCAGAGTTGTTCTTTTATTACTTGTTATGTTTAAGGAAATTATGTACTAAGAAAAGTATTATTATGTTGTTAATATATAATTATTTTGTAAACTATTTCTCAATGTGTTGTTTCTAATCTCACTGTTAAACTGAACAGTTATAACCCTTTCTTTGTCTAATATTTTGTAATTAATACGTCTAATATGCTCTTACATTTCAGATACCATGAAAAGATAAACTTATGTTAATTCAGAGTAGCCATGTCAGGTGTTTTATTTACAAAACTAATAAACTAAAGTGGGAATTCCCTAACATTGAAACTAATACCTCACTACATTGCTGTTAAAAACACACAAAAACTTCACTTAAGGATAATTATCTTATAACACATCTTTCAAGAGCTGTTGCTCCTATTCTCAGCTGATCTCAACTGCTGGATGCTTTGTAGTGCCTCTGTTGGTGAATGGATATACCTTCTGATCAAACTGTCTTCTGTTGGTAATTTGAAATTCACCTATGTTTGTTTTGGATGAATATTTTCTCCCAGACTAGTAAATCTCTGGCCTTTCTGCTGGTTTTAGTAGCCCTTCCTCCTTAAAATGTGCTGCTATTGCTGATTTTTCTGTTTGTTGAAATTTAATATTTCTTAAAAATTCTTTGAATCTCGTTTCCTTTTTGCCTGTCCACTCTAGAAAGTGAAAGTGAAACACTAAATAAAGGAAATTACTTTCCATCCATGGGGTGACAAAAGATTTTAAAAAGTCAAAGGAATTCAATATCATCCTGGTTGCTAAGAATGAATTCAACATAAGAAACCCCCCCTCCCCCCTAAAATCAGAATACAAAGAAAAACTAATTCTTTGGTATCTGTGTTAGTATTTGTCACTTCAGGATGAAAAACATCCTGTTCCAATGGACATATTACTGCTCGTGAGCCATGGGGATCTGTATGGTCTTCTATATGGTCTTTTTTTTTTTTAATTAATAAATTGCTCCACTTTTCCGCATGCTTTCTTAGCTTCTACATTGGCTGAAAAATTTAAAATTTCTAAGTACGTGGGAAGTATATGTTGTGATTATACTTGCAAGTGCCAAAGTATGCAATTTTGACATTGAGTAGTCCCTATGTGATTAAGTTCTGTAGTTCCCGTATGATTTAGCTCCATAGTCCCTGTAAAAGTAAGTTCTATAGTCCCTTCAGAATCAAGTTCTGTATATTGCATTCTAAAGCCATGTTGACCATCGGCATCCTTTAAGGATTAAGTCATTGGCCGTTAGTGGAATGGAATGGGAAAGCAGCACTGCTAGGGAAATACTTCACGTCCAGTCAAATCTTAAGTGTAAAAAATTAAGCTATCTTCTCTGCAGTCACCGCAGAGCTGATATATTAGCCATTAACAAGAAAGATGGAAAAAGTCTTATTTTGTATCCAACAATTTGAATGGAACAACACCTCGAACAGGCTAAAGAAGTTAGGTATGAAAAGGGAGCCATTTACCGACCATGCATCCCTCACCTTAGTGAGAGTTATAATATTTCTGAAAATGTATAGGAGGTGAAGGGTCTTCTTTTTGGAGCTCGTGGAAGCTGTTTCAAATATACGACCAATTATTTGAAATGTGTGGGGCTCTTGTGGAGTGATATAGAGAATATCTCTAAATGCATATTACGTATTCTACATAATCATTTGTATTGCCAGTATTTAGTTTTCTTGTTTTATTGGTTAAAATTTTTGTTTTCTTAGATTAGATACAACTAGTTTAAAGAATCATGCTTAAATAATGTTAAGAATTTATCATGTTTAGTATTCTGGATCTTTATGGTCACCTGAAGTGTCAGGCAGATGTCATCTTTGTGAAATATATGAGGGCGAATCAGAATGTCTTTGCCCCTATTTTTTATTAGCCAAAATAAGGTACATACAGGCAGTGCTTTTTTTGTGACGGTACGCAACGGTACTCAGTACCGGCAAATATTTTTAATTTTTTACAAAAAATAAAATCCGTATATTACTCGCAATATTCCTACCACAATTCCTATGGCCTATTACTTAAAATCAAGCTTGTTTCGTGGTTTTGCTAGATTTCTACATACATAATAGCTTACATACAAACACATGATAGTTTCAGTAAATTTCCGTGGCTGCTGGACTGCAAGAGGGTTGGGGGTTGATTTTTCCAGCTTCCAGCAAACACCTCCTATGGTCAAGGTCATTCTAACGGTAAAAGTATTGCACCAAGTGCAGTTAATGCTAATGCAGTAACAAACATGTAATAAGTAGCTAACAACCAAAGTTAATCAGAGGTTAGTGCGTGTTTAAATTTAACTGCATTCGTTGTTTACATGTAATTTGAAAAGCATAAACCATAGTTGCTTATAAATTTTAGGATCAAGGTGTGCACGTGGTTCAGTGAAATGAGTAAAATAAGAAATTATTTTCTATTGGTATGCAATAAAAGAAAGCATGAGGATGTTTTTGAAATATCTCATAAACCTGCAAACATTGAATAAAATTAATCTGAAGAGAGCGTTGCAAGTAGCCTACCGGTAATTTTACTGCAATTCAGGGGAGAAATAATTCTGTCCATGATAGGCCAGATTGTTGAACATTAACTCAGAAAAACGACTTCTGGGAGAAATATGGGTGCACCCATGAGCTTCAGTTTAAAAGTTTCAGTGAGTACCGCCACCTTTTTTGTTAGAAAAAAAGCACTGCATACAGGTAATTACAGATATACTCATACTATTCTACAGACCTTACACTATTTTTCCCTATAGTTCCTACACTGGATCAGACATTTGTCCCATTGCAGCACTAAATTTAAGATGCCCCTGTCGTAGAATTTGTCCAGCTGACTGCAGAATCACCGCCAGACTGTTGTCTTGGCTTCATTGTTGCGCTGGAAAATTGTGGGCTGCATTTCCCTGTGGATTTCGAAAATACTGAGGGATTCTCATTTGGACAACATGGTTATGCTCCACAACAATGCAAGGCCACATGTGGCAATCAGAACCGCTGATAAGCTCCGGTCATTTCACTGGGAGAGTCTGCACCACCCACCATACAGTCCGAACCTCACCCCTAGTGAATACCACGTGTTCGGTCTGATGAAGAAGTTCCTGGCAGGACAATGGTTCATGTGCAACAATGAAGCCAAGACAACAGTCTGGCGGTGGTTCTGCAGTCAGCCGGACAAATTCTACGACAGGGGCATCTCAAATTTAGTGCTGCAATGGGACAAATGTCTGATCCAGTATAGGAACTATATGGAAAAATAGTGTAAGGTCTGTAGAATAGTGTGTATATCTGTAATTACCTGTATGTACCTTATTTTGGCTAATAAAAAATAGGGGCAAAGACTTTCTGATTCGCCCTCGTATATTAGTGGTGAAATGCTTAGGCTAGTTTAGGCAAAAAATTCTCCATCCAAGCCAAACACGAACAACTGACAGCTTTATAATTGCAGTTCACAAAAGCTGCATTAGCGGATAGAATTCTGGCTGCTGAACCAATTCTCAATAAACTTCAGGATCCATGTGTATGATTCTTAGAATTTCTTTATTTCATTTTGCCAGTGTTCACAACTTACAGAAATGCATTATGAGGTCCCAAAAATTTACACATTATATGACAGTTTCAGTGACTTTTCATATGATTGTAGATTATCTTCAGCCAGACTACATGAACAAAACTGAATTATGTGATCTGGAGTATGAAAATCCACAAAATTTTATATCTTTGGAGGAAAAGTGGCAGCTGCGATATAGATTAAGATGACTGGACTAGATGAAAATGAACTTAGGAATTTCATGTGAAATGTTTATATTTTCTGTTAGAAAGGGCACACTTGCTGGACGCCAATTAAAAAAGCCATCACTTTCATCACAGTTACAAGGTGTATATATATATTATTGAAAATTAATAATGAACATTAAGATAAACCCAATTTACAAGCCCTAATGAGATGAATGACATGGATAGAGAACGGAGGCAGTGAAGAAATTAGAAAGTGGAAGCAGACGATGCAGGCCTTTAGCCAGGGTTAATTTTTCAAGGGAGTAAATCAAATTTTAGAGGGGGCCTTCAGATTTAGCATGTTTGCATATAATATGTACCACCACCCCAAAACAAAATAAATTGAACCGTCAGTAAGGAGATAACCACTCTAACTGATAAAATAATTTATTAACACAAATTACAGATACTGAAAAGTACAACAAATTACCTACTTTTAAAAGAAGTGTGGATGGATTATACACATTAATCAGTGAAAATTATGAATAAACAAGTGTAATACTTATAAAGCTAATTTTTTTGCTTTGATTTTGACATACTGATACAAATCTAAGGGGCAGGACTTTTGGGGAGGGGGAGCTCACCCCTGGCTATGGGCCTGTGTTGATGTATGCACCTTTTTTAAATAGCTACATTGGGCTTGGTGATAGTGTAGTGATGTATCTTTGGGCGGTATGATTAGTTTTGAAAAACAGTAGACAGACAAAACAGTAGCGATGCATTTTTATCTTACGCCACAAAACAACATACTTGAGCCTACGGTAACTTTTGATAACAAGACAATCTCAAAAGCAACACATATACAGTTTCTAGGAGTATGGATTAGTGAAAATCTAAAATGGGATAAACACATTGAGTACTTGTCAAACAAACTTAGTATTAGTTGCTATGTTTTCAGATCCTTAAATAAAATTGTAAATGTGGATACTCTTAATAATTTATACTATGCTTATGTGTATTCACGATTAAATTATGGCATTCTGTTGTGGGGGAACTCCCCCAATTCAAAAAAACTATTTATAATTCAAAAGAGAATAATAAGAATTATGGTGGGGGTAAATCAGAGAGTCTCTTGCAGACCATATTTCAAAAAATTGAAAATTTTAACATTGCCGTGTATGTACATCTATAGATGTGTAGTATACCTAAAAAACAACTATAACACTGAGAGTGATTCCTTTAACATTAATGGAAACTGTAACGACGCAAATAGCGACGTGCATAATCAACGATAGGAGACCATTCCTAAACAAAGGAAGGGTTGGGGGACCGCAACTAATCGATATTGAACATTTTTATGATTATCGATACTGCCCTGAATTTTATTTGAATTACAGAAAAGGAGAGGTGCGCATGCGTCGACGGTGAATCGACGAGGCAGACGTGCGGAACCTAAAAGACGGTTAGTAGTACGTGCCTGACCACGAGAGAGAGAAGTTGAAAAGGCAGAAGGGAGAAGACGAGATTGGGATGTGTGACAGCGGTAGAGGCGTTCTGGCATAATGGTGTGTCAGACTTTCATCTAAAGGAAATTCTGGTTGTGAACTTCCTTGACACGGCTAAATGGAGATAGTCATTAATCAGAAGAATACACCAAGTCGGCCAGTACGAGACACCGCTACAGCGAACACCAGCTGTGAGAGTGAGTCGTGACTGCTCGCTCTGAATAAGAGCAGATATGGACATCAGGAAGTAATGGAAGACAACTCAGGATCGGAGGATAAGTTGGACATCACTGGTTGAGTATAAGCGTCTAGACTTTTTTTCTTATTGTTTGGGGAGTGAGAAAATTGAGATATCCTTTTTTTTTAAGGATGGTTTCTAAGTCATGTATGGCGATTAGACACCGTATGGAATAATAGAATAGAATAGAAACATAGAAGTGAGAATTCTAGAAGTAAAGTGATGAAATCCAGTAATCCAACTATTTTCTATTTCTGGTCTAAATTAATTATAAAAGAGCAGTCTAGAGCCTAACAACTGAATGCCACAGATATATCTCTTCACTTTAAGTTTTTTTGGGTGATTGTCCCACGAATGAATACATAGCTAGGGGCAATTGGTGATGCTCATATAAACTTTGTTATTTTCGAGACAGGACGCGAGGGGAGTAAGGAAGAAAAGTAATTAAGGGGCATGCTTAGTACTTCTTACGAGGGCCCCTCCCTCTTGGGTTTCTTTCAGGTGACGGGTGACTATCTATAAATAGATTTCATGCTGGCCTGTAATGTTAAGTTATGTTTTTTTTATAGAGATTTATCTACAAGCGAAGGTGTATGGAATATGGTAGAGGGGGATAAGAAGTGGAAAGATTGAAGGGCAAAAGAAGGCCTACGAGTGGTAGTGCATTAGGTGTGTACCATTGGAAAATTTACATGTTAGGGTAGAAGTAGAAGTCACTAAAGGGGTTATAGAGAAGCTTACTAATCTGGGCGTGAATTAGTTTCAGTTAGAATTCTAGGGAATTTAGAGACAAAAGAAGATTGGGTGCCCATGCTAAAGAGTAGTAACGTAAGAAGTAGGAAAACTAGAATAACCACCGAGTGAATTAAATCAATGGTATAAGCTGAAGGGAACTCTACTTAAAGAAAGAAAGGGGTTAAAAGATAACAGCTGATGACTGGTCAGGTTAGAAAGAGGAGAGTGAGTTGAAAGATAACAACAAATGATTGGTTAGGTTAGAAAGAGGAGAATAGGAAATTGCGAGTAGTGTACTGATGATAAGTAGTTTATTAGCAAGTACCAGAGATTGTAAGGGTGAGGTGAGGGAACGCCGGAAGTATCCCGAATCAAACAAATAAAATCTGGTAGTAGGCAAGGCCTATACCAGTAACATATAAAGAAAGGAAATTTATGAGAGATTGTGAAAGCCATCGATGTTGGAGGCGAACAACGGCCCCACGTGCCTCTAGGAGAGAGTGTCAGGGACCTCTGACATCGATTTACAAAATTTTATTTTTGTTTGCGGCCCATTAATATTTTCCCGGTTGCAGGAGAGGAGTCAGATTGTTTGTAACTCAAGATCTAGACGTCGCTCCTGTATCGGTGGTCTATCGCCACAGTCACTCTGTGGGTATAGGCCTAAACTTCTATTTCTTTCTTCATGAGACTGTCTTTTCTATCTATCTTTAAATACAATTCTTCATGGACTAAGCTGACAAATAGACTAATATAGGAGACATAGGTGGGATTATTGAGTGTAATCTGTAGAGTAAGGACTGGATTATGAATTGAAAACCATTATTTATTCAAGAGAAAAAAAAACACCCAGTATAATATATATATTGAGCTATCCTGAAGTTACAAATGTAAATGACTGCACAAGTCAGTAGTAAATTAGAAGAATAGTACAAAACGTTCTAGTAGATACCTGAAAAACAAAGAAAGAAAATTAAAGCAATTAATTAAGGATTTGTTATTGTTGAACAGAGAACGTACTTATATAGTTAAAATTGGGTATACTAACCTTGAATAATCAAATATTATCCTACCGATAAAAATGTTGAATGGTTAATGTAGTGTAAATGTAATTTATTGTATATAAGATTGTTATTGTTGAAAAAAAAAAGAAAAAAAATAATATATTAAATAAATTATGGTTATTGTTATGCAAAGTAAATTAACGTGAAGTTCAGATTTTTGACCCTTATCCTTATAATGGTTTGAGAGTAGCTGGTTTTTGTGCTAAGTTACATACTTTGGTAGTGAGTATTAAAAAAAGGAGAAAAAGAAGAAGCAAAATAATAAAAGAAAGGTAAATCCGAACCCAACTCCCGTCTCCACTGTTATTTAAAAGCTAGTCGAGGGGCATGTAGGTACATAGCCTGTGTATCTATAATTTAATTTGTGTCTGGGCTGATATATAACAAAAAGAAAAGAGGAAGCGTATTGATGATGGCGCCCGTTAATATAAATTTTCATCAATATTATCAAGACTGGGTAAATTGTTAAAAGAGAGAGAAAGTAGACTGAGAGTAGGAAGTTTGCAATCACCCGGTGTCAAAGGTAGTTGTACTGAACGTTGGAATGTGGACTATGCAGGCAGTGTTATGATGACACGACAGGTGCATGAGTGACCTTGTTTTGTAGGAGTTCAGTAAACTTATATACTACGATTAAGAATAATCACATATTAGTCGTCACAGAATTTTGGCGAAGATTTAATCCAAGAAGTTAAGGAACTTTATAGCATAAAGTAAGAAAAGCCCGTCACAAATTTTGGCGCCCATACCGTGGGGCGATAGTTTGTTAATTTGTAACGTGTGGGGCGATAGTTTGTTAATTTGTAACGTGTGGGGCGATAGTTTGTTAATTTGTAACGTGTGGGGCGATAGTTTGTTAATTTATGACCAAAATATCGTGAAGTTCAGTCTTCACAAATTTTGGTCGCCCATAACGTGGGGGTGAGTAGTGTTAAAACAAAACAGTATTGCTAATTGTTGCAACTTAATTTAGTTAAAATTGTTAAAAAAAAAAAAAAAAAAAAAAGAAACCTTTATTCAGTTGAAGTTCCATATTATGATAGCCCATAGCGTGAGGCAGTGATAGTTTGATATCCTAACGTGAGGCGAGATAGGGTTAAAAGAATTTTGGGAGTTAGGTTAGTATAACTGAAATTTATTCTCAAAAACAAATAATAATAATAATAATAATAACATATTTTTGGGAAAAGAATAATGACTATTGACAAGTAAGGACTTCTATAGATGACTAAGACAGACGACTGAACTATTGTGTGTTCTAATCTTTTTTTCCAGTGGTATTGTTAATATATAAATATGGCTACTTATGTTGATCCGTATGCACAAATAAGAGCAGCTGAGCTAACCCAAGCTATTAGGAAGTTGAGGAAGGCGGATTTAGAGGCAGAATGTGATAGAGTAAAGTTACCGACCACAGGTACAAGGGATGAGTTAAGACAACGCTTGTTAGATTATGCCCGTAAGAACCCTCAGTCATTTCAAGTGTTAATTACGGCTTTTGCTCTGAGTCAGGAAGTTTTGGAAGAAGATTTGGTTGAACATAATATAACGATTCCACAAGATTCATATGGAGATGTAGTGTATACATGGGTTAAGTTAATGCGTAGGAAGGCCATGGCGGTAGCTGATTCAGAAGAAGTTGTACCAGTAGTACCCTCGTTTACAATTCAGTTAGAGCCACATAAACCAAATACTTTGGATCTGGTTCGTAAATGGAACATTAAATTCAAACCTGGGGATAGTATTTACTTATTTTTGGAGAGATTGGAAGATTTAAAACAAAGTTCTAAGTTACAGGGTGTAGAGTTATTGTCAGTATTACCCGAAATTTTACAAGATTCAGCTTTACTTTGGTACAGGAACAGATTAACAGATTGGCCTACATGGGAAGCTTTTTTGAAAGAATTTAGAGAATATTATTTGCCTATTGATGAGGAAGACTCGCTTTTGGATGAGATTAGACAGAGAACGCAAGGTCCTAAAGAATCGATTTTTGATTATGTTAATGCTATTCAAACGTTAATGAGGAGGCTGAGTACTCCAATGAGTCCTCAACAAATGATGAAGAATGTTATCAAAAATTTGCGTCCTGACGTAAAATTATACATTAGACCTGCAGAGATTCAAACTATAACAGATTTAATACGTGTAGGTAGACAGTATGAACAAATATTGTTATATTCTGAGAGATATATTCCTCCTCCAACGCAGGTTAGAGCTACAATTAAAGAAACGGCTTATAAACCTCAGAGACAAGTTGTTATACCTTCAGTTCATACAGCGCTAGGAATTCAGGGAAAACAGGAACTTCCATCGTCCGAGTTACAAAAGAAACCCAATGTTAGTTTTTCTGCAAAGACGTGGGATAAGGAACGGAATTCAAGTCCTGTAAATGATTCTAGAATGGTTAAAGTAATAGAAAATAAAGAGAGACAGGATGAGTCGAGGGATAATGGTAAAAACACCACTTTGCGTTTTTCAAATAATCAGCGATGTTGGAATTGTGATAAAACAGGACATAGGCAGTTCGAGTGTAAGGCACCTCGTAGAGTTACTCCACGCACTACGATTAAATGTTATAATTGTAATAAGCTTGGACATAGGTCTATTGATTGTAGGATGCCCCAAGAAAGAAAAGTTAGGCCTACAAATTCTTTAAGGCAATTAACTAAAAATCAGGCTTGTGTGATGTTAAATATAAATCCTACAGATTTAGTTAATGGAGATAGATGTTTTGTTGAAATTTTGCTGGAGGATATTACATTTATTGCTTTAATAGATTCCGGTTCAGATAAAACTTATGTGGGAGAGAAGGGTGATTTTTTGTGTAAAATGTTAGATTTAGCAGTAGAAGAATCTGAAGTTAGGGTGGTGCAATTAGCAGATAAAACTTATAGTTCTATAACAGGAGAGAGAACTTTTGAGATGAAATTGCAGGACAGGATTTTTCAGATAAAATGTAAAATTATGCCAAATTTAGCAGTAGATATGATTCTGGGCATGGACGTTTTGAAACAAATTGGGTTAGTAGTAGATTTGCAAGATGGGACTTGGTATTTCAAAGATGAACCAGCAAAAATTTTTCAATTTGTTAAGGCTATAGATTTAAAAGAAGAAGATCAACTACATAATATTCTTACTTTACCTACACCTCAGGAAAGGGACAGATTGAATATGTTTTTGGAAAATCAGTTACAGAAATTTGATCAGTGTACTGGACTTACCGATCTGATTTCTCATGTTATTGATACAGGCGATGCAAAACCTATAAAACAAAGATATTATCCAGTATCACCCATTTTGGAAAAAGTTATACACGCGGAAATAGATAAAATGTTATTGGAAAAAGTTATAGAGCCTTCAAATTCACCTTGGTCGTCTCCGGTAGTTATGGTAAAGAAACCAGATAGAACATGGAGGTTCTGCGTAGATTTCAGAAAAGTAAACAATTGTACTAAAAGAGATAGTTATCCTTTGCCATACATTGAACATGTTTTGAGTAAATTACGACATGCTAGGTATATCAGTACAATAGATTTGAAAAATGGGTATTGGCAAGTTCCATTAGATGAAGCAAGTAAAGAAAAAACAGCATTTACCGTACCTGGTAGAGGATTGTATCAGTTTCGAGTTATGCCTTTTGGAATCCATAACGCACCAGCCTCGTTTCAAAGATTAGTTGATACTATATTAAGAGAAGAGATAGGAGAGAAATGCTTTTGTTACTTGGATGATATAGTACTTATTAGCGAGACATTTGAAGAACATTTGTCCTTGTTAGAAAAAGTTTTAGAGAAATTAAGAAAAGCTAACCTGAAAATTAATAGGGAAAAATCAAAATTTTGTAGAAGTGAATTAAAATATTTGGGTCATATCATTACTCCATTAGGAATTGCTGTAGATTCAGATAAAATCTCGTGTATCCTTGAGTATCCAGCCCCTACAAAAGTCAAGGAAGTACGAGCATTTTTAGGATTGGCATCTTGGTACCGACGATTCATTCCATTTTTTTCTGAAGTTGTAAAGCCCCTCACTGCACTTCTGAAAAAGAATCAGAAATGGCGTTGGACTAAGGAATGTCAGGAATCTTTTGATGAATTAAAATCGAAATTATCTAGTAGTCCTATATTAACTTGTCCAGATTATACTAAACCCCTAGTGTTACAGACCGACGCTAGTTTTTCAGGACTAGGAGCAGCATTAATTCAGACAGGAGAGGAAGGAGAGGAAAAAGTAATAGCTTATGCTAGTAGAACTTTAACAGTAGGTGAGCAAAAGTGGGCAATAGTTGAGAAGGAATTGTTAGCTATATTGTGGGCAGTTCAAAAGTTTCGTCCTTATTTGGAAGGTTATCATTTTAAAGTATATACTGATCATTTTGCTCTGAAATGGTTAAATACATTACAGAATCCGACCGGACGATTAGCTAGGTGGAGTTTATTGCTCCAGGAGTATGATTTTGAAGTAATACATAGGCCTGGTAGATTACAAAAAGTTCCGGATGCTTTATCTAGAATACACGAAGGGAAAGTTCAAGAGAAAACGGTAGAGGAAGAATTTTGCCTCTTGTTGACTGATAACTCTGAAGTAGTGGAATGGGAAAATATACAAGATGCTTGGTATATTAAGCGGAAAGAGCAAGTACAAAGTAAACCTAAATTTTGGCCAGATTGGAAGGTCGTAGATGAGAAGTTGTACCATTTAAGATTAGATCAGTTAGAACAAACTTTAGAGGGAACAGTGAATAGGTGGAAATTAGTTATTCCGCAAGATTATAGGATTAAAGTATTACAGGAATGTCATGATGCACCTACTGCAGGACATATGGGGATAGCTAAAACTTTCTTTAGAATAGCAAACAAGTATTATTGGCCGGGAATGTTTAGAGATGTTGCTAAGTATGTTACTGCTTGTGAAATATGTCAGAGACAGAAAGTGTTACAGACGGCTCAAGCAGGACCAATGCATTTTTACCAGAAAGAGAAACCTTGGATGACTGTAGCTACTGATTTGTTGGGACCTTACCCACGTTCCAAAAAAGGGAACCGATACATTGTAGTATTTCAGGACACCTTTACCAAATATGTAGAGTGTAAAGCGTTAAGGAAAGCAACCAGTAGAGCAGTTATGGAAGCATTTTATGAATTGATTATCCTTAAATGGGGAATTCCGGGATATTTGCTGATGGATAATGGACCGCAATATACTAGTAAATTAATGCGAGAGATAGCTAAAGCTTTTAATATAACTCCTTGTTATTTACCTGTATATTCGCCACAAGGAAATCCAGTAGAAAGAGTCAATAGAGTATTGAAAACAATGATTTCTAGTTATATTCAAAAGGATCAGACAGTTTGGGATGTGTATTTGAGAGAATTTAATTTTGCTATAAATACGGCTAAGCATAGTTCCACTGGATGCACTCCTTATATGCTAAATTATGGGAAGGAGCCTGAAATTATCAGTAGGATTGAAAAGGTGGAAAACCAACCGATTCATAAAGAAATTCCAAAACTTTGGGTGGAGAGACTCAATAAATTGAAAACGGTACGTTTAATGGTTAGACATAACTTAGAAACCGCCTATAAGAATTCGAGTCATTATTATAATCTTCGGAGGAGAGAGATGAGATTTCGTCCAGGAGATCTAGTGTTAAGAAGAAACTTTAAATTAAGTGATGCCTCACAAGCTTATACAGCAGGTTTAAGTGCAAAGTTTGTCGGGCCCTATATTATAAAGAAAAAGTTCAGTGAAAATAGCTACGAACTGACAAACCGTTTTGGTAAAAAGTTGGGGAAGTGGCACGTCAAAGACTTGAAACCCTTTGTTCCTGGATAAACATTCTTTAAGGCTGGTAAAAGAGACACGCACAAAAAAAAAAAAAAAAAATGAATGTGACCTGTGTCAACATTATTTTTTTTATGGTGAGTGAGGGAAGAATGTAACGACGCAAATAGCGACGTGCATAATCAACGATAGGAGACCATTCCTAAACAAAGGAAGGGTTGGGGGACCGCAACTAATCGATATTGAACATTTTTATGATTATCGATACTGCCCTGAATTTTATTTGAATTACAGAAAAGGAGAGGTGCGCATGCGTCGACGGTGAATCGACGAGGCAGACGTGCGGAACCTAAAAGACGGTTAGTAGTACGTGCCTGACCACGAGAGAGAGAAGTTGAAAAGGCAGAAGGGAGAAGACGAGATTGGGATGTGTGACAGCGGTAGAGGCGTTCTGGCATAATGGTGTGTCAGACTTTCATCTAAAGGAAATTCTGGTTGTGAACTTCCTTGACACGGCTAAATGGAGATAGTCATTAATCAGAAGAATACACCAAGTCGGCCAGTACGAGACACCGCTACAGCGAACACCAGCTGTGAGAGTGAGTCGTGACTGCTCGCTCTGAATAAGAGCAGATATGGACATCAGGAAGTAATGGAAGACAACTCAGGATCGGAGGATAAGTTGGACATCACTGGTTGAGTATAAGCGTCTAGACTTTTTTTCTTATTGTTTGGGGAGTGAGAAAATTGAGATATCCTTTTTTTTTAAGGATGGTTTCTAAGTCATGTATGGCGATTAGACACCGTATGGAATAATAGAATAGAATAGAAACATAGAAGTGAGAATTCTAGAAGTAAAGTGATGAAATCCAGTAATCCAACTATTTTCTATTTCTGGTCTAAATTAATTATAAAAGAGCAGTCTAGAGCCTAACAACTGAATGCCACAGATATATCTCTTCACTTTAAGTTTTTTTGGGTGATTGTCCCACGAATGAATACATAGCTAGGGGCAATTGGTGATGCTCATATAAACTTTGTTATTTTCGAGACAGGACGCGAGGGGAGTAAGGAAGAAAAGTAATTAAGGGGCATGCTTAGTACTTCTTACGAGGGCCCCTCCCTCTTGGGTTTCTTTCAGGTGACGGGTGACTATCTATAAATAGATTTCATGCTGGCCTGTAATGTTAAGTTATGTTTTTTTTATAGAGATTTATCTACAAGCGAAGGTGTATGGAATATGGTAGAGGGGGATAAGAAGTGGAAAGATTGAAGGGCAAAAGAAGGCCTACGAGTGGTAGTGCATTAGGTGTGTACCATTGGAAAATTTACATGTTAGGGTAGAAGTAGAAGTCACTAAAGGGGTTATAGAGAAGCTTACTAATCTGGGCGTGAATTAGTTTCAGTTAGAATTCTAGGGAATTTAGAGACAAAAGAAGATTGGGTGCCCATGCTAAAGAGTAGTAACGTAAGAAGTAGGAAAACTAGAATAACCACCGAGTGAATTAAATCAATGGTATAAGCTGAAGGGAACTCTACTTAAAGAAAGAAAGGGGTTAAAAGATAACAGCTGATGACTGGTCAGGTTAGAAAGAGGAGAGTGAGTTGAAAGATAACAACAAATGATTGGTTAGGTTAGAAAGAGGAGAATAGGAAATTGCGAGTAGTGTACTGATGATAAGTAGTTTATTAGCAAGTACCAGAGATTGTAAGGGTGAGGTGAGGGAACGCCGGAAGTATCCCGAATCAAACAAATAAAATCTGGTAGTAGGCAAGGCCTATACCAGTAACATATAAAGAAAGGAAATTTATGAGAGATTGTGAAAGCCATCGATGTTGGAGGCGAACAACGGCCCCACGTGCCTCTAGGAGAGAGTGTCAGGGACCTCTGACATCGATTTACAAAATTTTATTTTTGTTTGCGGCCCATTAATATTTTCCCGGTTGCAGGAGAGGAGTCAGATTGTTTGTAACTCAAGATCTAGACGTCGCTCCTGTATCGGTGGTCTATCGCCACAGTCACTCTGTGGGTATAGGCCTAAACTTCTATTTCTTTCTTCATGAGACTGTCTTTTCTATCTATCTTTAAATACAATTCTTCATGGACTAAGCTGACAAATAGACTAATATAGGAGACATAGGTGGGATTATTGAGTGTAATCTGTAGAGTAAGGACTGGATTATGAATTGAAAACCATTATTTATTCAAGAGAAAAAAAAACACCCAGTATAATATATATATTGAGCTATCCTGAAGTTACAAATGTAAATGACTGCACAAGTCAGTAGTAAATTAGAAGAATAGTACAAAACGTTCTAGTAGATACCTGAAAAACAAAGAAAGAAAATTAAAGCAATTAATTAAGGATTTGTTATTGTTGAACAGAGAACGTACTTATATAGTTAAAATTGGGTATACTAACCTTGAATAATCAAATATTATCCTACCGATAAAAATGTTGAATGGTTAATGTAGTGTAAATGTAATTTATTGTATATAAGATTGTTATTGTTGAAAAAAAAAAGAAAAAAAATAATATATTAAATAAATTATGGTTATTGTTATGCAAAGTAAATTAACGTGAAGTTCAGATTTTTGACCCTTATCCTTATAATGGTTTGAGAGTAGCTGGTTTTTGTGCTAAGTTACATACTTTGGTAGTGAGTATTAAAAAAAGGAGAAAAAGAAGAAGCAAAATAATAAAAGAAAGGTAAATCCGAACCCAACTCCCGTCTCCACTGTTATTTAAAAGCTAGTCGAGGGGCATGTAGGTACATAGCCTGTGTATCTATAATTTAATTTGTGTCTGGGCTGATATATAACAAAAAGAAAAGAGGAAGCGTATTGATGATGGCGCCCGTTAATATAAATTTTCATCAATATTATCAAGACTGGGTAAATTGTTAAAAGAGAGAGAAAGTAGACTGAGAGTAGGAAGTTTGCAATCACCCGGTGTCAAAGGTAGTTGTACTGAACGTTGGAATGTGGACTATGCAGGCAGTGTTATGATGACACGACAGGTGCATGAGTGACCTTGTTTTGTAGGAGTTCAGTAAACTTATATACTACGATTAAGAATAATCACATATTAGTCGTCACAGAATTTTGGCGAAGATTTAATCCAAGAAGTTAAGGAACTTTATAGCATAAAGTAAGAAAAGCCCGTCACAAAACATACACAATCATGGAACAAGACAAAGAACAGATATACACATACAAAGAGTAAATACTAAAATATGTCAGGATAGTTTTAAATATATGGCTGCCAAACTTTTCAACAAATTACCATCAGAAATCAAAGCTCTAACTAAATTAGCAATATTTAAATCAGCAGTAGTTAAATACTTGGTAGAGCACCAATTCTACACAATAGACGAATATATGAGTAATTTTTCAGGCTAATCCTTTATATGATATATATGCATTTTGTACTTTTGTTGTATTAAGCTTATGTATTTTTTGTAGTATTATGTAAGTTTGTTTCTGTATTAGGCCTATGTATTTTTGTTCTAGTCTTTTTAAGTTTAGTTTTAAGAAACCATGACGATACACCAGTTTACGAGCATTGCTCAAAATGTAAACGTATGTGTTAATAAAGTTTGATTTGATTTGATTTGAACTAATACAGTACTGGGTCAATCCATTAGAAATGAACCAAATTGAATAAAATTTTTTGCTCAACATTTTTTATTTTCTTAATTTTTTTTTCAGTTAATCCCCAATATTAGGTGAGTTCAAAACTAGAGTAAAACATTTTTTAGGCTCATACTTTTTTCTTGACGGCCATTTTAAGTTTTCTTTGTAACAGTTTTTCGGCCGGAAACTTGTTTTGCACAAATGTATGTAACTCTGTTAATTTTATAGATAACAAGACAAAATAAACACCAAAATTATCACAATGAAATGCTCTACATTTTTGTTTTAACACAATATTACCTAAGTAGTGAGGAAAGTGAAGAAAAAAATTCAAAACTACAAATTGAAAATTGACTCAAAACGGGAGTTTTAGTGCCGCAAAATTATTAGAAGGAAGAAAGACTCGCCCTTAATTGTTTTTTCTGGTGTAGATCTACTATAGGACTACTCGCTGTAGAAGTTTAAAGCTTGAGAACTTTGCGGTTTGTTTTATACAATTTTTCAAAAATGCCCAAAACCGTATTTTGGCAATATTTGAAGTAGAATATCTCAAAAGGGACTGAGTGAAAAATTATGAAATTTATACAGATAACACCTCTTTATGATATAAAGATGTGATAAAAATTTGGTGACTGAGACTCAACTGGTTCCCGAGTTACAGTGCATCGAATTTGGCCAAAAATTGCGTTATAGGCACACGAAATTTAATAGTAAAAATTCACTTTGTAATTTTAAATATAAAATTTTTGTGAGCCTAAGTTTGTTACACAATAGAGTTGTATATGTAGGCTACATTTCATCAGTTAGCATGACAAATATTTGGTTTCCTCAAAGCTTTGAAGAGTGTTGATATTTTAGTGCATAGTTTGCAGTTATGGCCAACTTCGATGCACTATAACTCGGGAACCAGTTGAGTCTCAGTCACCAAATTTTTATCACATCTTTATATTATAAAGAGATGTTATCTGTATAAATTTCATAATTTTTCACTCAGTCCCTTTTGAGATATTCTACTTCAAATATTGCCAAAATACGGTTTTGGGCATTTTTGAAAAAATTTATTAAAAAAAACGCAAAGTTCTCAAGCTTTAAACTTCTACAGCGAGTAGTCCTGTAGTAGATCTACACCAGAAAAAAAAATTAAGGCCGAGTCTTTTTTCCTTATAATAATTTTGCGGCACCAAAAGTCCCGTTTTAAGTCAATTTTCAATTTGTAGCTTTGATATTTTTTCTTCCCTTTCCTCACTACTTAGGTAATATTGTGTTAAAACAAAAATGTAGAGCATTTCATTCTGATAATTTTGGTGTTTATTTTGTCTTGTTATCTATAAAATTAACAGAGTTACATACATTTGTGCAAAACAAGTTTCCGGCCGAAAAACTGTTACAAAGAAAACTTAAAATGGCCGTCAAGAAAAAAGTATGAGCCTAAAAAATGTTTTACTCTAGTTTTGAACTCACCTAATATTGGGGATTAACTGGAAAAAAAAAATTAAGAAAATAAAAAATGTTGAGCAAAAAATTTTATTCAATTTGGTTCATTTCTAATGGATTGACCCTATTTTGGCATTATTTGAAGTAGAATATCTCAGAAGGGCCTGAGTGAAAATTATGAAATTTATACACATAACACCTCCTTACGATATAAAGATGTGATAATAATTTGGTGACTGAGACTGAACTGGTTCCAGAGTTACAGTGCATCGAAGTTGGCCAAAAATTGCAAACTATGCACCGAAATTTCAACGCTCTTCAACGCTTTGAGGAAATTATAAATCGGTCATGTTAACTGATGAAATGTAGCCTACATGTACAACTCTTTTGTGTAACATACTTAGGTTCACTAAAATGTTGCATTTAAAATTACAATTTGGATTTTTACTATTAAATTACCGTTAAAATTCATGTGCGTATAATGCAAGTTTTGGCCAAATTCGATGCACTGTAACTCAGGAACCAGTTGAGTCTCAGTCACCAAATTTTTATCACATCTTTATATCATAAAGAGGTGTTATCTGTATAAATTTCATAATTTTTCACTCAGTCCCTTTTGAGATATTCTACTTCAAATATTGCCAAAATACGGTTTTGGGCATTTTTGAAAAATTGTATAAAACAAACCGCAAAGTTCTCAAGCTTTAAACTTCTACAGCGAGTAGTCCTATAGTAGATCTACACCAGAAAAAAAAAATTAAGGGCGAGTCTTTCTTCCTTCTAATAATTTTGCGGCACTAAAACTCCCGTTTTGAGTCAATTTTTAATTTGTAGTTTTGAATTTTTTTCTTCACTTTCCTCACTACTTAGGTAATATTGTGTTAAAACAAAAATGTAGAGCATTTCATTCTGATAATTTTGGTGTTTATTTTGTCTTGTTATCTATAAAATTAACGGAGTTACATACATTTGTGCAAAACATGTTTTCGACTGAAATATGGTTAAAAAGCAAACTTAAAATGGCCGCCAAAAAAAAAGTATGAGCCCAAAAATTTTTTTACCATAGTTTTGAACTCACCTTTAGTTGGGAAATAACTGGTAAAAAAATTAGGAAAATCAAAAATGTCGAGCAACTTGGCCTGGTTCATTTCTAATGGATTGACCCTACTGGTATTTATGTTTTAATTACATTTTTAATCAAACTATAGCAGTAATGAGTCTGAATAGTGATAAAAAAAAGTAAAAGTCAAGAGTGAAGTTCCAAAAAATGTGACATGATAAAAAGAGTTTTAAAATTAAATGGGATTGTGACTCAAGAAAAATGGGGGTAGTGGTGCTCTTCCTGCTGTGGTCTACTACCCAGGTTAATTTCGGATATTATTGCAAGCAGTTAAATTGAGGTAAGACATATTAATTAAATTGTTAATATTAGTTATTATTATTACTAAAATAAAAAATTAAGACTTTTAAAGATGTTTTAATGACTCAAAGAAGTGTTTAATTTTTGTGGTTGGCAACACTGCGACCTGAGTGTCGCGCACGTTATATATATATATAGGAGTTAAAATAAACTAAAATGAGAAGCATTGTCTGTGTAAAGAAAATAAGGGAAGAAGGAATTATATTCTACGTGTAATCGTTCTTTAAGCGTGCCAAGTGAATAACAATATTTTTTTTTGCAGATAATTGATCCTTAATTCCATGCCTTTATAAAAGTGAGGTTATGCAACGCTAGGCTCACAATGACAGCATATGTTAAGGGCACGTGTACTTTCATGTGCCCAGCAAAAGAAAGAACACTGTAAGTGTAGCGGGTTAAATCAGGGAGGTATTTTCATTATTTGTTTCCATTTTGGCATTTAAGTAACTAGGCCTATTAATGAAAAGGTAGGCCTATTCTTTGAATGTCTAACTACTGTCACGTTGCGTGTTGCTGGACTGCAAATCCAGTCTTCTGTTAGTAGTTCCACTCAGGGTTGCCAGATTTTAGAAATACGAAAGAGGGACGCTTCTTTTCCTGGAATTAAATGTTTGGGAAAATGGAAGAACAGGTTGCTACTTAATCTCCGCCCACCCAACTCACTATTAAATGATGAGAGACATCTAGGTGGCAACGATGTAACTACTAGCAGTGCTGAAAATCGGGAAAAATTTATTCTTTTCCCCTTTCTTTTTCTACCCTTCTTTACTTCACCCTGCCTACCTATTTGGGACCTATTTCTATCCTAAAATTGTTTGCACCTAATGGGATTCAAACACGGGACCACTAGTGCCATAGCCATCGTAGCCACTACACCATCAAGTGATCATTGCGGTGTGAAGCGAGAATTGATCTGAGTTTGGAATAACAGTAGAATCGGTCTCACCCTAGTCCCCTTTCCACTCCATACTCGCCCGCCGGCTTCTTCCCCGCCTGACCGCTTCCCTTATCCCACCGGCCGCTCATTAGCCACCTGCCGACCACTACTCAACGCCAGTAATGCGGCTCACTGTGTTATACGCATGCAAATTATATTCAATGCTATTGCAATCACCAGAGCAGCCAATTTTAATTCACAATTAAAATACCATTGCACCAAAACGGCTCTTTTCAGAGCCAACATAATATTTCACATTTAAAAAGATTTTCCCTTGCACCAACGCCAACATAATCGGCGCCACATAATCTTTCACAATTACAAAAAACGATGGCGAACCATTATATAAAAAAAAAAAATTATATTTTAAAATAAAAAAGACCCTTGCACCAAGCATTATATTTCACTATTATTAAAAGCGATTATATAAAAAAAAAAATTATATAAACAAATACCCTTGCACCAAGCATAATATTTCATGGAATTATGACACTTGCAACAAAATAGGCTATTTCACAATAAAAAAATCCCTTTAGGCAGGCCTACAGGCGGAGGTAGATTTCGAAGTGCTTTTGGTTTAATTTATTGTCGCTGCATAGCACTCTTCTTCTTTAGCCTTGGCATGGCAAACCTGCAGTAATAAGAACTGAATTCGGTAAAGAGGAAGAGCCTACAATCATTTGTTTTGACAACAAGAATGGGATATAATATTCTGGGAGGCCGTGCGCAAGATTAGCAATGAATAAAATTAGCAAAGCCGCTAAACAAGACAAAATTATGATATAATAATTCTTTTAAGTGTTATTATTTTCAAACATTAAAATCTCGCGTCATATGAGAGCTATCAAGAAACTATTTATTGATTTGTAGAGTACTCATCAAGAGCTTTTCAACGATACCCCACAAGACGTGGTTTCAAAAGTTTCGAATTTTCATCCCCCACCCTCACTCGAACCCCCGAATCGTTGGTGTCACTGTGAACTCCATAGGGAGTACTCTAATTTATCCAAACAAAGTTTCCCTCTATACTTCATAGGGGCCGAGATATAAATTTTTTAAAATTTCAACCCCCTCCCCCGACCACCCCCTTGGGCCAATTTTGCCCATTAACGAACTTGTCCGAACTATTGGGCCTAGAAATAACATAATAAAATTTGGTTCAAATATCTTCAAAATTACGGCCGCTATCGTGTAAAGATATATATAGCCTATATATAAATATCACAAAATTTTTTTTTGAACGTGCGGTGGTTTCGTACTTAGGGGAGCATGAAACGTAAAGATATGAAAGAATTTTTCGAAAATCATAATATGGTATCCATTGCAATAGGTAGATTTTTCTTCGAAATCTACCTAAAAATACCCTTGTACCAAACATAATATTTCACAATTATAAAAAACGCCGTACATATATGCCCACAGAACATTTCAAAAAACAAAATATTTCACAATTAATTGCACCGTACATAATATATGACAATTTTAAAAAAACGCCGTATTATAACATAAAACATGACTTAATTGATGCAGAAAAATTCCCTTGCACCAACACTACTCTTTTCATAACGAACAAAACATCTCAAAATTAGAAAAACTGATTCTTGCGTTAACACTCATGAACGCATGAAATCACCCCTATGATAACTCAAATATATGAAAGCTTCCTTCACTCCTCAACAATGGCTCGTGGCGTAATGTGTTAAGACTTGTAGCTGCAATGCTAGGGGTCACGAGTTCGAATCCCGGTCGATCCAAAATTTACTGTTAGAAATAGGTCTTGAATAGGTAGGTAGGGTGAAGAGGTGAGAGGAAGAGAGGAAGGAGACAGAAAGGAAGAGAATAAAGGAGAAATAAATTATTTTTCTGTTTTACCAGTTCATTACTAGATCGTGCTACCGTCGCCCCACCCAAAACCCCTACTTTCCACGCGGGTCCCGTTAGAGAGTGGAGTGGGGAACTCGGGTGAGACCGATTCTACCTTTTTCCCAAATTTAGGTATCTTTAGTACATGAGAAATAGCAGTTTTGGTACAAGGATTGATTTTTATAATTGTGAAATGTATTGACTCTGAAAAGAGCCGTTTTGGTTCAAGGGGATGTGTCATATTGTAGTAATTAGTGCAAAGATTATTTTCTTATGGAAGTAGTTAGTGCATATGGTTTGCTACAAGGGTTATTTTTTTATTGGGGATGCCTCATATTGTAGTAATTAGTGCATAAGCTTTGATACAAGGGTTAATTTCGTATTTTAGTGCATATGGTAGTATTTAGTGCCACATATGCTTTGGTACAAGGGTCTTGCTCGTGGGCGGGCAGCGGGGAAGTGGGCTGTCGCCTTAGCAATGCTCGGCCGGAGTGGGCGGAGCTTAAGTGGTGACCTGTTCTTCCATTTTGCCAAATATTTACATATGGACTGTTAGGAAGAATAGCAGGAATGGGCAAAGTAAAAATGTACATGTTTCATGACACATGATACAAGCAATAATATTGCTCATTTCAGTCATTCCAAGGAAAGTGAGCCTGAAGTGGCCGTAACAACCTTTTAATTTAATTTATTGAACACAATGTGTATGTAATAATATAAGTAATACAATCAAATTTTAAAATTGTCATCGTTAGCATAGTATCTTAGGGATTCAGTCCTCTCTGTACAGTCTAGGATATGGTATTGTGGACAAAATTGTCCGCACAGCACACACTTGCACATGACACTTCAAGCTCACTTTCCGTGGAATGGCTGATTTATACAAATTTAAAACATTCACCCTTACAGCCAGTTTTACGTGCTAAGCACACATGGAATTTCTTCTGCTACAGTACTGTGATGGTTGTACGTTCCAGGAACCAGAGCCATTTTTTAAATTTCCCTCCCATAGATACTCGTGTAGGTTCACCTCTCTAAACTATTTTATAGTAGTAAATATTACTAAATTATGTACAGTCAAGTGCACAAATCTTTCCAATACAATACATAATACTTTATGTTTGTTAGTGAATATGTAACCAGCTCCACTAGGCCCACTCCCTACCCCTGTGCAAATCTTTTCATACATTAGTGGATACGAGCAGAGGCTAACCCTTCACTTGTCTTATTCCCCTCATTCCTTCGCTCCCGAACCTGAAACTGATCTGTGTTCATAGGTTAATGCTTGAGTGCCAGACATTTGACATCAATCTAATACGAGTCAGATTCATTGCTAACTTTAGTTAATGAAAAACTTCAAAATTTTCTGCCCTAGGCTGCAGCCTACTATGGCCTATTGGAAGAATCAGCCCTGCCAAAATATATTGAGCTATGCAGTCTTTTAACTCACATTTTCATTCATGTATTGACAAAATTTGATTGATTGCACTCTGATGAATCTAGATCCTCAGTCCATGAGTGGATTTTTTTTTATCCCCCCCCCCCCCACACCCCAAGCAAACTGTAAATTTGAGGAGGAAAACAGCTGGCAATACAGAAGAAATTCTTGGTTGTAGGCAGATCACTTGTTCAGACATCAGATAATTACGTTTCTTTTCAATATGTAGATATGGAATGGCAGTACACACTCACAAACAGGGTCGGCCTTCCATAGATCTTCCCCATAAGCCGTCACATAGACATTTCACAGACAAACTTCCCTTGGAGAAAAACGTGATAAACACAAAAAGATGAAAGGAAAGGAGACGAGGTACATATTGGTGTCCTGACTACCAAGTGGGATTTTGTAAATTGATACCTGCTTTCTAGGACTGTCCACACAATTAAAAACTTATATACTTATGCAGCACTATTAGTAAGTTACAGGGCAAAATTTGTGTCTTAGCTGTGCATGGCATTTACCGTATTTTATGGACCACAAGATGCACCTTGATTTTAGGATGGAAATTTAAAGGAAAAGAAATTTAATGTCATTCTACCAAAAATTTGAAAGGGAATAATATACTTCATTGCATAAACAAATTACAATCTTGTACAATGGAATCAGTGTAAATCACGAACCAACTTAAAACCTGGGTTGTACGAAAATCTCTTATGTACAGGTGGCATTGTGTAAATTTTAACAACTGAACTGATTTCTCATGAAAGACTGAAAATGCTACATCCTCTAACCCTCAATTCAACATATGGTAAGTGTAAAAGGGACAAGGCTGTTTAAAGGTCATTGACCACCCTTCAGAGACAACTCCTTTCGTATAAAGGAACTCAACATTCCTTTCTTTTCGCATTGTATATTGTATTGTACGTTTGTATTGTACGTTTGTTGTCTTTCAACATTACTGAAATGCAATAGACATTGTCAAGGAAATCTAAAATTATGTTTTTGAATAGTTTAAAATTCTACCTTATCCTTACTAAAATATTCTTTTAAACTATAAAAAGGATTTAAAATTAGCCAGTTATATAATTTTGTCTTGAATATTTTAAATGGCAATAGCTTTGATTCATTATTTAGCTTATTGTAGAGCTTTAATCCTATAATACTATGACTGTTTGTACTCTTGCTCAATCTACAGAAGGGAACTATTGCTAAAGATTGATTCCGTGTGTTATAACTGTGGACATCACTAAACATTGTAACTGCGGTAGCGTTTTTCTTTACATTCAGTAGGCAGATAAAAATATACAAGTTGATCACTGTCAGAATCTTTGTTTCTACAAAAAGAGGCTTACAATGTGCTATTTTGTGTGATTTAGTGATTATTCTTAAGGCTTTCTTTTGAAGTAAAAGGATATTTTCTATATGGCTACTATTTCCCCAGAGAAGTAAACCGTAACTAATTACGGATTGAAAAAATGCAAAATAGGTGATTCGTAGATAATCTAGTGATATCATAGCTGATAAGCTTTTAAGTAGAAATATTATTTTGGATAATTTTGTGCACATTAATTCAATGTGGGGGATCCATGTTAACTTATTGTCTATAGTTATTCCTAGTATCTTAAGTTCAGTATCCATATTTACATAGTGATAGTATACCCTTATTTTACGACTGTGACAAGTGCACTGAAGTAGGCCTACAGTCTACCAAAATTTCTAACAATCTTATCGTTTACAACACTTTGTTTATAACTATGGTATTATGGCAATATTTACCATAATGTTAATTTTTTTAAATGTACTTCAGACCATTAGACGCACCCAACTTTCAAGGCTCTATTTTCAAAATAAAAAAGTGCATCTTATGGTCCGTAAAATATGGTAAATACCGGCGTAGGGTAAACCCTCAGTCGACTCGGCAGCATTTAAATATCCAGCTTGAGGGGTTGATGTATACAAAATGTATATAAAATTATTTAGAAAAATCACAAGTACACAAGACTGCTTCTCAGTTTCTTGCTGATAGACCTTAAATGAAAAGTTTTAATTTCATGTTTTTGCTAACTGAATTGACATGCCCGGCCACAGAGCAAGTACGACAGTGCATACCGGTATTTGTTAAAAATAATGTTAAAACACATTATTGTGTAAATTAATATTTAAATTCAAGCTTCCTTTGTAAACATCTACTTAAAAATGGTTCAACTTGTAAAAGTATTGTGCAAAATATAATAAATAATAATAATAATAATTATAATAATAATAGATACTAAATTTATTGCTACAAATTTCAATATAAAATCTTTACAAATGTGAATTTGAATGCCACCTGAAAAAGCAAAGTTTGAGTTGAGGGTGGTCAGTTAAATACAATGAAATACACTAATATAATTATTATTTGAGTACCGATAATGCAAAAAACAGATTTCCAAACATTGAAAAGGATGAGTTAATATTTACAGTGAGGACAGAACATAATATATTTACAGCAATGGGAATCTACGAGTTAAGAATACAATAATAATATATACATTTTTAAGTTGAACTACTGTAATTTTAAAGATAAAGCAGTCAAGTCTAAACTCAAGAGAGAAATCATGTTTCATCTTAATGTGACCAGTCTGGGCGGAATACTCTTGTCGACTTCCTTGCACAGTTCCTGTAATTGCAAACATTATCAATAATACCATATCTATCTTTTTAAAATTTAATATTGAAAATGTTGTAGGTCTAATTATGACAGAAGGAAGAAAATAATAGTAATTGTATAAATTTACTAATTTTAGACTTAAATTGTTTGTTGTTTAACCCAATTAATTCAGGATGGCTGCTAACAAATTAAATTGAATAGTCTTGGGCCGAAACTTGTACAGTGCTTAACTCCAGCAGTTGTAAAATTTGTTGGTTCAGTTAATAAATTAAGTTTAATCCTTTGTATGTTATAATCATGACCTTCTGACATATATTGTAAAGATTTTTATGAAAATAACCCAATAGGATGTACTTGCAAGTTTGATCTATGCTGAATACGTTAAATTTAGAAAATAATAATTTGGAAGAATAGTTAGAAGGCTTTGATAAACAAATTTTTATGTTGCGTTTTTAAGACAAATCATTGGGCTATTGATTATTTTTGAAACTCCTCACCACCCAATTATGCCTTATTGAATAATAGAGTGAATTAGGGTCAAATAAACCATATGTAAAACATAAACTGGTAAACATGAATGGATAATAACAATTTTATAAATGATTTTACCTACTGCATAAATACACAATATACTTGTCCTATCTTAAATGTTGATCAGTTATGATGCCTAGATATTTACCTTGATTTGATTCACTTAATAAGGAGGGACAAGAGGAGGCTATTAATACAGCAGCCTGAATAAATTATACTTAGGTAATCAGTGGCATTAATTTACTGAATTTGCCAACTTCCTTCTCGATAGCACAGGATTGTGAGACGATGGGGATTCTCAACGATGGTTCGTCACTAGCAGGAAGGCTCACGTTCACACATCAGGAAAGCCTCAAGAGATCAGCATGTAGTACAAAAATAGGGAAAATTAGCATGTATTAGCCTACAAAAATAGTGAAAATTTTTTCTAATAAAAACCAACACTCGTGATAAGGAAAATAAACTTTAAAAATAAGTCTGGTAAGGTAAAACTATTGGTGAAGTGCCACTTCACCTACTTCCTCTGAATAGCCGCCACTGGCATGAAGGAAGTTCAGACTTCAGTGATGTCCTCCCCTAGTACTGCAGAACAATTACAGCTGATTGTAATTAATTACATATTTTAAAAATATATTTTCAGTTATTTTTCTTTATCATAGACAAAATTGTATATGATATAAGTGAGTGTGGGTGTGGGGAATATCAGAATAGAAATAATACTTTTTTCTACCTCTCTCAATTCTGTTAAAACATACTTCCTGCATTAGCATCACAACATGCTATAATTAATGCGTAAGGGTTACTACTTCTTTAAAACAACTAGTAGTTAAGGTTGAAAATGTTACAGTAGGTACATTAAACAAAAATCAATGGATAGATAGCTATGTTTACTACATTTTAGTTCGGCAAAGGAAGTAAAATACAGTGAGTCCCATGTAAGAGTTGGCCAATTATATGCGGGTTTCTGCATCGTGGCAGGCACAGCTCCAACTCCCAAGCGATCGGGTGAAATACCTGTGCAAATAAAGCCGCAAACGGTGTAATGGTTCAGGTCTCACATTTACAGTTGGAATTACAATGAAAATAACCATGTACCTCATCACAAGAGATGTTGATAGAGTTCTTCTAATATATGGCAAATTAACCTATACATTTTATTTTTCAAGTTTCCCCATAAATAATAGTTACATGCTGTTAGAAGAAGTTAAAGACAATATTACAGGAGTATCTCGGAAGCTGAACTTACGCGCGTGAAAGAAAATTTCCTAATAAGGTGCCAGTGTTGTGTGAAAGCAAGAGAAAGACATTTCCAACATCTCTTGTGATGAAGTACATGGTTATTTTCATTGTAATTCCAACTGTAAGTGTGAGAACCTGAACCATTACACCGTTCGCGGCTTTATTTGCATAGGTATTTCACCTGATCGCTTGGGAGTTGGAGCTGTGGCCACTGCGTTGCAGAAACCCGCGTGATTGGCCAACTCTTGTGTAGGACTCACTGTACATCATATAGTTGGATCGTTTTATTAGTAAATAGGATAAACTATTTCACATGCCTATCTTTCATGATGCTTCAGGGCTTTAGATTTAAAAGTTCACCGCCTACACAGCGTTTTGTTGTGAGGTCGCTTTGCTTTGCAGTACCATTGTTCTCTACGTTATAATTCCTTCTGTCGCATAGATGAACAGCAACAAAGATGTTAAAACTAAAAATCTTACAAGTGTCCATTGTTTAAAACAAGGTGACCCAGTAGCACGAATCTTTTACCGTAATATGAATGGTTTTTCTCGTCGTTGAATGAAGGTTTAATTGACCCACAGCTCCTATTCTTTTCCGATGAGGCTGGTTCCACCTAAATGGTCGTGTGAACACCCATTACAGTCTGTACTGGAGTACTGAAAATCCGTATCGTATACAAGAAGTCCATCATTATGACAGGAAAGTTGGACAAGACAAATCCTCGTACACAGGAACAACTAAAGAAAAACACTACAAATGAAATCAGAAATACTACTTTGTTCAAATTTTAATTGTGTCTATCAGAATGTGTTTTCCCAATACAGTACCTGTTTACATGTGAGAGGACGACATTTTTAGTATCTATCGTAGGTAAGATTTTATCATGATCTAAGAAGTAGAGTTGAAGAACGGGAAAAGCCGGGTCCTGCTTGCCCACCTGCCATGAGCAAAATGCCATATGGGCAGTAAACTGATAAATTTAAAGCTCTACATTAAGCCTATATTTTATTCTGAAATCCAAACTGCTGAAATCACAGAAGGCTGAATCTCTGCTTTCAGGAGAGAGAAGGAAAACTTGCTGCATTTGCTGGAATTACCTCCTGGGACTAAATTTCGTCCCCCACCCAAGGCTGATCCTGAACTAACTGTAGGTATCACGGTCTTTGGATTATGAGTGCATCTTAAATACTGTCATATTTTATCATTCTGTTTGTACTGCAGGTGAAAAGCTTCAGTCGTTCAGCTGCTGGTCAACAAGCACCTCGTCCTGAAGACTTGAGGCCCCCACATGTTCTCCATAAAACCATTGCTCACCTTCTAAGTAGGTGAGTAATATGCTTTAGGCAAAATTATGCATTTAATGAAAGTTGAGGATTGCTACTTGGGCAAAGCTTCTCCATGATTAATAGGCAGAAACTCTGACCATTAAACCATGAGGCTGGTTTAATTACCGGTATAACATTATCGATATAATAAGTATAAGTATATAGACCTTATTTGTCCCCTCAGGGCACAGGCCTCTTCTTTTGAGGGAAGGTGGCTTGGTAAGGCTGTCCCGGTTAGCCGTGCCAGGAATGATACCCCTAGGAGCAATTTTTTCCGTGTGTGGTGTCTTTGCGGTTTGGTTAGTCCCTGGCTGCTTGTTGCTGTTATGTGTTTGGTTGCACATTTCTTTAACTGCTGATGGTTTGGGCTGCTTCCTTTGTACATTTCTTCCATGTCTTCCTCTCTCTGGCCACCATTGTCCGTCGATCCCCTGAAGGTCTTATTGAGTTCGTCGGCCCATCGTGTCTTTTGGCGTCCTACATCCCTTTGACCGCATCTTGGGTCCCAGATTGTAGCCCTGTATGCCCATCTGATGGGGTTCAGTTGCATGATGTGGCCCGCCCAACTCCATTTCTGAATTGTGCTGGTGATTACTGCATCTGTTATTTTTGTTTTCTTCCTTATGGTCTCATTTTGCATTCTGTCATGCCATGTGACTCCCAGCATCTTTCTTTCTTATCGATATTGTAACAAGGGCTCGTCGGGGTTCAAAATGAGAACACCGAGTTTATAATTGAAGGATGGAGGTTTCTTTATTCCCTACAACAATTGACAATACAGCCAGAAAACTCCAGACTATTCGCCAGTTCACTGTCCTGTTCAGAGCTCACTCTCACTGTGCTCAGTCCTAATTACAGCACTGTTCCAGTCCAATCCAGATCATCCCACGTCGCGCCGGTCAACTCCACAGTCCTCGCTGCCGCGGTGCGATCCACCCGTCGCGCCGAGTTCCCCGGGACGGCACTACCTCAGCCCAGATCAGCTCACCAGCTCTTCCGTTCACCCTTCCCTCCGGTCACTAGTTCCCCGTTGACTAGCTATTCCGCTCTCAGGTCCCTCCGGTCACTGGCTCCTCAGCTTCCCAAGACACACTCACTTGAGGCCGCGCTGATCAGTCCTCTCCGTCCAGCTCACCCTCTGACGCTGACGCTCGCCGCTACTCACGGACTGCCTCTATGACTGTTCCCTCGTTGACCCGCCGGCTCTTCACGGACTGCCTCTCCTCTGATGTACTGACTCTTCACACTGTACTGAACTCTCCTTGACTCTGCTTCACTGACTGACTCTCCTCACTGAACTGACTGACTCATCACTCCTCGTTGCCGTCTCTGACTTTCTCTCCTTGACTGACTGCTCAGCTCGCTCGCGGCCCCATATATAGGGCCGACGAATATTCCAGACCCGGTCTCCCGAAAGTTCTCCGCCCGCGCATTGTCTAGAATGTCCGCGCGGGGCGCGTGGCTCCACCTCTGGCCCCTCCCACGAGCGCGCACCGTCACTCACCGCGCCAGGGAGTAGGCCGCACCCGTCGGCACGCGGCTCCAATAGCCATGCAGCTGTCACGCCCACTAGCGCTCGCCTGCCGCCCGTCCACTAGGGCCGCGATGTTTCCAGACTCCGTCGTTTCTCGTTCTTTCTGGCTTGCTCCTCCTTCTAACAGGCTCTAGGCTTTTCTGGCTTTGTCACAATATAGTAAACCTTAATTCATGATGAAAACTTAAAAACATGAACCAAATTACATAAGTGAAATATACATAACAATCTATGTTTTTCTGTAATTGGTAAACCACTTTCTGCTTTATGTTTCCATTATGAATGTGAGAACTTGTATATTGTTTCAGAAATACTGATTTCATTGCAAACTGTATTTATATTTAAAAATATATATTTTACAGGAGAGCCAAAAAATAAATGACGTCTAAACTATGGGAGATATTTAAAAATTTAAAGTCATAAAATTTACCTTTATGTATACCAAATTGACTATAACTTTTTTTTTTTTTTTTTAATTTAATTTATTAATACTGCATGCTCCGTTACGTAGTAATACTACATGCAAATTGACTATGACTATGTATCACTAAAGAATGTTTCAAACCTTTGGTTTCACCTAATGTTTATTGCTTATGCTATTTGCTACAGTGCACAGCTTTATCTCTGGAGAAAAAGGCAATTGAAGTTTTATGCCATAATATACTACATAGTGATCGTTTAATGTTTGTGAAAATAAGCGCAGAACCAGTAGACATTCTGATAGTTCAAGTGTAGGCCTACATGCCAACATCAGACCATACGAAGAAGAAGTAGAGAAAATATACGACGAAATAGAAGACATCATCCACACTGAAGGCAGAGGAAAAGTAAACACCATAATAATGGGTGACTTGAATAGTGTGGTCGGACAAGGTAGTGAAGTAAACATCGTGGGACAATATGGATTAGGAAGAAGAAACCACAGAGGAGGGATGCTAGTGGATTTCTGTCAGCGTAACAATTTGGTGGTGATGAATACTTGGTTTAAGAAAAGGAAGAACAAACTATACACATGGAAGAGCCCAGGAGACATCAATAGATATCAGATAGATTTCATACTCGTCAAACAGAGGTTTAGAGGCAGTGTGAAAGACACCAAGACTATGCCGGCTGCCGATATAGACTCAGATCACAACCTTTTGGTTGCAGACATCAGTACAAGATTGAAGAGGATACAAAGGAGTGGGAGGAGAAAGCAGAGGTGGGACCTGGAAAAGCTAAGGGAGAATAAGGAGGCAGTAACAGAATCCTTAGAGAAATGCTTTAGTGAAGGGAGAGATGAAAATGTAAGTGCAAGTACGGAAGAGCAATGGCAAAATATTAAAATGGCTCTGTTGAATACTTTAAAGAGTCAAGTCGGAAGGGAAGCGAAGAGAACGAGGAAACCCTGGATCACTCATGAGATGCTGGAGAAGATGGAGGAATGGAGGAGATGTAAAAATGTGAACGAAGAAGAATACAAAAAACTTAACAATGCACTAAGGAGAGAAACAGACAAAGCGAAGGAAAAGTACATGGAAGAAATGTGTGAAGAAATAGAGGAACTACAAAGGAGAGGAAGGTACGACCTGATGTATCAGAAAAAGAAGGAACTGGGAGGGAGTGAGAACAAAGGAGTAAGAAATTTTGGAATAGAAGACTCTAGAGGACAAATGGCTATGGAACAAGAAGAGGTGTTGAAAATATGGGAAGAATATATAAAGGAACTTTACGATAAGCCACATCGTCCGCAAGACATTGAAATCGAGACAGAGGAGGTGATTGAAGAAGACGAAAAAGGGCCCAGCATTTTGTCAACAGAAGTAGAGAATGCGATTAAGAACATGAAGAGGAGGAAAGCTACAGGAGACGATGACATACCGGTGGATTTGCTGAAAGAAATCGGAAATGAAGGTTTGAAAGCGTTGACGCAACTCATCAACAAAATCTATGAAACTGGAGAATGGCCTAAAGATTTTTTAGACGTCACAATGGTTGCTCTTGAAAAGAAACAGAAAGCCAGGAAATGTAGTGATTACAGAACAATTAGTCTGATCTCACACGTGGCGAAGATCATTGAAAGAATACTCAACGGACGGCTAGAACACAAAATTGAAGAAGCACTGGGAGAGGACCAGTTTGCATTTAGAAAAGGAAAAGGTACCAGAGATGCCATAGGCACGGTGAGGATATTGTCGGAGAGAGTTTTGTCTGTTAACGAAGAAGTTTGTGCGTGTTTTATAGATTGGCAGAAGGCATTTGACAGAGTTAACTGGATAAAATTGATGAACATCCTTAAGGAGATAGGAATCAATTGGAGAGACAGGAGACTAATTCGCAACCTGTACTTGGGACAAAGAATAAAAGTACGACTAAAACACGGAGAAACAAGCAGAGTGGAAATAGGAAGAGGAGTCAGACAAGGGTTTTGTCTATCACCGAGTCTCTTCAACCTATATGGAGACTGGCTGGCAAGAGAAGCTTTGAAAGGATGCGGAAACTTTAGGATAGGAGGACACCTCATCAACACCATCAAGTATGCAGATGACTTGGTAGTGTTCGCCAAGATTCAAAGACAACTGCAATACATGATGAACAGATTAGTGGAAACAGGAAAGAAATATGGCATGGAAATTAACATTGAAAAATCAAAAGTAATGAGAATATCAAAACGAGAGAAACCCTTGAGGATAACTGTCGACAATCAAGAACTGGAGAATGTGAAGCAGTTCAAGTACTTGGGAAGCTTGCTGACAAAGGATGCCCACTGCACGAATGAAATTCGAACAAGAATCGCCATGGCCAAAGCCGCATTCAACAAAAAGAGGACTCTACTGACCAGCAAATTGAGCTTGGAACTAAGGAAGAAACTGGTGAAGTGCTACATCTGGAGCATTGCACTGTACGGAGCAGAGACATGGACCATGAGAAAGAGGGAGAAGAAATACCTAGAAAGCTTCGAAATGTGGTGCTGGAGGAGAATAGAGAAGGTCAAGTGGACAGAACGGGTGACAAATGACGAAGTACTGAGAAGGGTAGGAGAGAGGAAAATTATTCTCAATACAATTATTCAGAGGAAAGCCAATTGGATCGGACACATACTTAGACACGAGGGACTCATACATGATGTCATCGAAGGGAAGATCAAAGGAACTGCTGGAAGAGGAAGGAGAAGAATACAACATCTGGATGACATGAAAGATGGGAGGAGATACAGCAGATTGAAGGACGAAGCTGGAGATAGGGAACACTGGTGTCAGAAATTCTCTGTACGAAGACATGGACCTGCCACTAGGCACAATACTAAATAATAATACTACATTAGTGGTGATTATGCACAACTTATGATATGAAGACAAAACAGATTGATAATTATCTTTTTATTTAGAGCATACCGGTATCTTTCCTCAGAATGCAACTGCCTTGCTGGCCTTTGCTGCTTCTGTTTTCTTCAGTTTCCTCTGAACTTTTCCCCTTCACTTTTCTCCAAAGTGAAGTTTTCTTCCATTGTTGATCACTGCAAAAACTAACAGAACTGATCAAGTTATTAGTTTATCAACAAAATACAGTGTTCGGTTTGTTTCTAAAGACATTCAGAACCTATCATCGATCAGTTTTGCTGCGTTTCTTACATGCACAGTGTAACTTGGCAGCAAACTGACATTGTGCATTGCATTATGATTTGATGACAGTTTCTGAACATTTTTAGGAAAAAATCTACTCACTTTCAGTGAAACTGTGGTGACAAAATAGTTGTGGATATAATAAAGTTTGGAAGAATCATGAATGTGGACAAAATACAGTTTGCAAAAACAGACACTTTTTTGCATGTCAATTACACTGGGACAAAATATGATATGGAGTTTACAGCATGGAAGAGCACACTAGAAACTAGGCCGGTTCATGTAAAATTTAATCCAGGGTTTAGTCATAATATGGATTGCAATGATATTCCTCATTTACATTGTGAATGGGGCTTAAGAATTTTCATATAATTATATGTGTTCTTCTCAGTCCACAGGTACACAGAAGCAATTTGGACTGGTGCATGGTGTATGATTTTGTTTTTGATCGTCTTCGTGCTGTACGCCAAGATCTTGTAATTCAGGCTCTTCATTCAGATGACAGCATTGCAATCCTAGAACCAATTGTGAGATTTCACTGTTATGCAGGCTACAAACTGTGTGAGGAGCCTATGTCCAAATTTGACCCTGCAATAAATAAAACACATCTACTGGAGTGCTTGAAGAGATTGCTTGTGCTGTATGATGAACAAGGAGATTGCAAGAAGAATGGACGAGCTGAGATGGAAGCATTATATTTATTAATGACGCTTGGAAATGCTGAAGGTTTAACCAGAGGACTCCGGTTACCACATCAAGTCAGGTATAAGTTTTTTTTCTTTCTTGAAAATCATATGAAATTAATACACATTTTCCACATATCTTCAGAAAAAGTTCCAGTAGAATTTCATCGTATGGTACCTGGTGTCACATACTTATGGTTACTTGAATCCATGAAAGAAATATTGAATATTTGCTGCAATTACCTGATCCGTCACAAATGGCATAACCTCATCTGAAGTTATTTTTACAGCAATGTTTTCACAAAAAATTGGAGAATGCAGTCACAAAATATGTAGACTCTGGTTCGATAGAAAGTAAAAATTCTGTATTAGTCTGCTATTTCATTTTCCGCCACAAATTTATTCTTCGCCTCACTTTCACTATCAAATGGGATTAATTCATCATAATTGAATAAAATATCATAGATTTCATCATCTAACACTGACCTATACCTATAAAGACATATATTTCTTGAATCACCAGGAAGTCTACTGCTTGTCATAAGTGCTCTTAGGGGTCAGCAACATATGTAATTGCTAAAAATGAGAACTACTACCATCAGCTTCCTCCTTGTGGAGATATATGAAGAATTATTTCCACGGGCACCTAATTGCCAGATGTATGGGGAGGCATTGGTGGAACCAGGATATTTTAAAGGGGGTTGGGGTGTACCAAGGTGAATCACCAAAATACAGTGAAATCCCCGTACAACGATTACCGGTATAACGATAATACTCTTTAAAACGTTAAAATATTTTGGTCCCGGTATTCTTTCCATTAAAATAATGTAAAATTCCCCTTGGTTTAACGATACTCTTAATAACGATAAACCTCTCCATTACGATTACATTTAGAATCCCCGTAAAATACCTTTTCCTCGGTACAAGGATAAAAATAGATTGTGAAAGTGCAAATCATGAACTCCCCGGACCTAACGGAAGAAAACATTGAGAAAATCCAAAACAATCAGGCGGAAGATGAAGAAGAGGAGGTAGAACAAAGTGTGCATCTACCAACCTTAACCGGACTCGAAGCCATTGCCTCGACGTATGTGTTCTGTGCTTGCGAGGCTCTGCAGAATTTTCTGTCGAGGGTTCCATCGGTGCCAGAATCTCATTTAGTGAACCTCGAATCAAATAAGGGCATTGTGTGTATCCCTGTTCATAAAAAAAAGCTATACAGACTGTCATTACTGACTTCTACAAACAGGGGCAAAAATGATGAGCCATCCTGTTCATGGTGCTGTGCTATAGTGCAATGTAAAATGTGTTTGCTCATAGTGTAATAATTTAAGGGTGGAGTGAATACAGTACAGTATAGCACTTCTTGTGATAAAATTCTTTATTTCTCAAATACTTAAAGAATTTCAGCTTTTGAAGTTGTTTCCTATATACTGTAATACCAAAATTTGAACATCTTTTTTGTAAATTCTCGATATAACAATATATCTCTCTACAACAATATATTTTTCTGGTCCCTGCAAAATCGTTGTATTGAGATTTCACTGTATAGGATGAAAGACGTTTAATACGAAATTATAAAAGCATCTAATACAAAAATTGCCACTCTATTCTTAATAATATTGGCATATTTAATACCTCCTAAATTCACACCATAAAGAATTTTTTAATCATGCAGTACGTACACCTTTCAACATGGGCACTAAATGGTCTACAACACTAAAAGCCATGTTATGGTCCTTGAAAAAAAGGAGCTATTATTATAATAATTATATATGAGTTGAAACTTTTACACTAGACTTCACTTCTGGTATAGTTTTACCTGTACATGTTTCGGCGCCTTTGCAACCATTTTCAACAGTCACACTTCAACTGCCATGCTACGTGGATGTGGAATAAATCTCGAGATGAGGTCGTCATTGGTTGGGATGTCGAAGTTCATCAGCCGGTCCCAACTATACCAGAAGTGAAGTCTAGTGTAAAAGTTTCAACTCATATAATAATAATAATAATATAATATTTATTAGCCGTCCATGTAGACCACAATTAGTCTTTCGGACATTGTCAATTACATATAATTACATACAATTACATACAGTTTAACATCTACCATCAGGATACATCTTACAAATTATATATACATGTTGTCATTATTTCACATCAATACTTCTAAAAGTAACAATACAAATCTTGTCCATACGGACATTATTACATATTATATTGTACACATGATAATTATATATACATAGGTCAAGTTATATACAAAAATTGTTAGATACAGATATTGTTAAGTAGCATTAATAAATGAATGAAAGGAGTAACATTAATAAATGAAAGGTATAACATTAATATTAATAAATGAAATGAAAGGAGTAACATTAATAAATGAAAGGTTACACACACATACAGTACACAATTTTTTAGCTAATTTGATTATTATGTTAAGAACTAGTAGTCTTCTATTCTGTACAGTGCTAGATTGCAGAGGTATTGCTTGAGATGGTTTTTGAATTTCTTTCCAGTCCTTTCTTTTATATGTTTAGGTAGTTTATTGTAGAATATTATTCCTTTAAGATAGGGATCTTTCTCAGCCGCTCTAGTGTTAAAATTTATTCTGTGCAGGTATTATATATAATTATTATGTTATATAACTTCACTGTGTTACTTCCAATACAATTTAATTAGAGCTATTATTATTTCAGCATTTTGTTCATTGTCTTTATGAGCTCGTTGTGTGCTATATTCTTCTTGACTTTTAAATACAAATTTCATAGAGGGTGTTTATTTTAAATTTTTCAAATGAATCTTGTGTTTTTTCCAAATTGAAATGATTTTTAAGTTGACGTTTTGTAATTAAGCACAATATTGTGTGCTTTATATTCAGCTTTTTACCATATTGGCCTGAATATAAGACGACCCTGAATTTTTGAAGCGCAGTTACAAAAAAATTAATAAAATAGCTTATTAGTACATTTTTCTTCACATAAAACTGAATGTATAAGTTCATTTCATAACTTTTTCTCTTGCCTTTATTTATACGCATAGAGACAATGAAGATGCTTTCTTTTCCACATGGTCCTTCATGACTGGTGGTCAGTGCAGTACAAGCAGAAGCATGAATTTGGTAAAAATTAAGTTCGGTAAAATTCGGGGAATTTACATGACTATGACCTTGGGTTGGACACACATCATCGCATGGGGATTCCTGCTGCAGAGCTGGATCCATGAATGGAGAGTTGTTGAAAGTGTTAGACTGCGGGTATAAGATGAGTATAGTTTTTTATAAGCACATTATGAGGAAATATTCGGGCCAACATGGTACTAACTTTTTTTTGTTCGTTTCACCCACTAAATTAATCACACTATAACCACAACTCGCTGAATTACTTTTGGGATGAAGATAATTCATGGTGATTATTTTAATGCCCTTATAGGAGCTGCTCTATACCCATCTTCAGTTTTATTGCTACTCATACTTAAGAGAACTAAGTCTAAAACACAAGGAAATACATAACCACACCCAATACAGTGTGACAGCTTCATGATAATGGCAGAAATGGATAGAAAGTCAAGTGCAATAAGCATGGCGGCATGGGAGAAGGATTAATTGAACTTGCTGACAAAAATAATTTGTTGCTTCAGATTTCAAAGTAAATTTATGCTCATTCCATTCATTCAACCAATCATCGAAACAATATAAAATTTATGTTTTTAAGCTTTGTTATGTTATATGTGGGCCTATCTATACTTGTCTGCCACACACACTAAGAAATCCCCCTTATTCTGTCTGACATATGTGTTCCATATATTTGGCACTTTCCTTAAAATGAAGAACGGTGTGTAAGACCCATGAAAGGGAAGTAGCAAAAGAAGAAATATATGTCTCGCATTATTTGACGAAATTATTTGTATGAGTATGATTTTAAAGTAAACAAGTATTTTTCATTTAGGTAAGTAACAAAAAATCATTTTTAAGATTAGTTCTATATGTTTTGCTTATTTGCTGTAAATATATTACAGGAGACATGACCTCATTCAAATGTCATTAAAGATTTCTTTGGCAATGTGGAACGGCAACTACATCCGTGTAGGTGCCCTGGTGCCAATTTTACCTCCTTTACTGATGTGTGCGGTAGCCCAACAAATGCCAACAGTGAGAAAGTGAGTAGATATATTCCTTGTAATTACAAAAATCTTGTACTGTAATCTTCTGCTACTTGGAACATGTATTGTAAAGCTATGTTCACACTGAGAAATCTGTTGCAGACACAAATACCCCATACAAATTCCAGATCCATTTCCATGATTCCTGTATCTGGATACTTATCCTAAGTACATGTTCTTTCCCATGTGAGCGTTCACACTGAGGAATTTGTTGTCAGGCACAAAAGTATGGTTTTAGATGCAGAAATGTTTGCTTTTTTCTGCTTTAAATGCATTGATGATTCACCCAGAACAAGTTTGTAACCCACAAACACTCAATTAGCGGAAGAAAATGACAATATTATGCTGTACTAATGCTGATTAATTCTTCCGAGCTCTAGGGTCACGTTAGTCGGCCGTTAAAAAGGGGGGATTTATAATTATCTGGGTAGTCAGAATTTTTAATTCTTAATTTTACAGTAAGAATGGTTTATTAAAGATTGATATTTTAGCTTTATAGCTGTGCTCGGTCGTATAATTTTTTTCAAATTCAAACTCATTTAACATTCTTTAGCGGAGCGTGTTTTATGAGACCGGAGCCTCGGAATCAAGCTGCCCGGCAGGTGATGCAGCGATAGCCGATAACTTTGTTCATTGCAGTTGGTATAGAAAGGATTTAATTAATCTCGCAAAATAATAGTATCATCATTATTAAAATTGTATATTATTGTGCTCAAACTGTTTATAATAGGTGCTAGAAGTGCCTACCCTTCATTTACCATATATGTGGCAGCTTCATAGAATATATGCTTCAAGATTTACAGACACATTATCTGCCACGAATCCCGCCTAGGCCTAATTCAATTCTGATGCTGATCTAATGTCTCTTCTGTTTCATCAATTTTTTTTCAGTAAGCACATGTAGATGTTACCTTGATTACTTCGTATTAAACATAGAATCTCTTCAAGGAAGAAGTGTGCCTATAACTTAGGCCTAAATTCAAATTTTCTACAAAGGTAGTATAAATGTGAGCGAGAATACTTCTTCATCGACTTATGTTCTGTTTAGAACACTCCATAGCAAAATATCGACGATTTCATAAAATAAAACAGCGTGAACGTAGCAGTATATCTCATGGAATTGATCATAACCACAAACAGAGTCAGCTGTCACAAGAAACATAACTACATCACATGCGCAAAGAGCATTTTCGCTGGGATCTGTTCAGTGTTTTCGCTTTCGGAGCATAAACGAGAACTTGTGGCGAAACCTTGTTTCTGTTACATTTTATTCACTGTTTGTGTCCGGGAACTAGGAATATGTTCAATAGGTTTATGACTTGTGGCAAATAGGTTGCTATACATGTACCCGGACACATATTCTTGCAACAAATTCCTCAGTGTGAACATAGCTTAACATAACATAATCATTAATATTCCTCATTTTAAGATTTCACCGTTTCCATATTGTTAGATTTTATATGTAAGACAAATGTGTGTGTGCTGAAGTATACACTGTTCCAAAACAGATCTGGTATTGAAATGTTAAGTTAAAAAGACAATGGAGTCGTTCTCAACAGGAATATACTGTTATAATGGTACTGTAATTATAAAATTTATTTCTGGCAAACAGATTTTTTTTTTAGACTTTCAGTTCAGTAAAGAAAATTATTATTAAACATTTCCAACAGGCATCCAGGGTATAAAGTATTCCAAATTGAAATAACCATGAAATGTACTTTGAACTTTTCCTGGTACTGGTAATATAGAATACTTTCCTGGGCTTCTAACCCAGGCTCTAAATTAGCGCGAGTTATCTTTTTGCTCTACAAACTCAGGAAAAGTGTAAGTAAGAACTTGCTGCTCTATACATATTATGCTTTTTTCCACTCCCACCTTATATTATTTATAAATGACTTACCAAAATCGATTCAATCTCATATCAGATTGTTTGCGGATGACTGCATCATATACAGGGAAATTTGTAATGAATTAGATGCGAAGTTACTGCAAGAAGACTTAGTTCGCACAGAAAAATGGGTTTCTGAAAATAGGATGACAATAAACGCACGCAAAAGTAAAGCAATATCTTTCACTAACAAAAGGGTAAAATTTTGCTATAATTATGAAATGGAAAATGAAATTATAACGAGAGTAGAATCGTGCAATTATTTAGGAATAACTCTCAATAAGGAATTGAACTGGAATACACATATAGGAAATTTAATTAGCAAGGCATATAAAACATTGCACTTCGTATTTCGAGCATTAAGGGGTAGCAACTTAAAAACCAAAGAGTTAGCTTATAAATCATTAGTGAGACCAAATTTGGAATATGCTGTAAGTGTATGGGATCCGTATCAGGCAGGTCTAATAACACAGTTAGAAATGGTGCAGAGAAAAGCTGCAAGATTTGTTATGAATAAGCACCAACAAACTGACAGCGTTACGGCTATGTTAAAAACACTAGGATGGAAATCTTTAGAATCCAGAAGGAAAATAAATAGATTAAAATGTATATATTGTGTATACACGAAACAACTGGCATGGGAAGAGCTTCATAGCAAAATTAAAGAACCAGATTACAAAAGTAGGAAGGATCACAAATACAAAATAAGGGGTAGATCTCAGAGAACAAATATTGGCAAATTTTCTTTTTTAAATAGAGGGATTCAGGATTGGAATGATTTACCTGCAGAAATCTTCGAAACGTTTCCTGCTAACGTCAAAATTTTTAAAAATATATTGAATAGGGTATATTATAATGTATAATTTTTTGTTCTAAAATATTCACATTATGCAAATTTTTATGTTATAGTTTTATAGTTAAATATATATATATATATATTTTTTAAATATCAGGTACGTGGATAGATGTTGCGATATTTAATGTGTAAGTGTATGTATAGTGTGTCATTTTTGTATATATGTATGGATGGTATTTATTTAATGTGTAATGTATATGTATTTAATGTGATATTTAATGTGTAGTGTCATTTTTGTATATATGTACTGTATGGCTGGTATTTATTGCACCACTGCCACCGGGTTGTTGACCCATTTGCAGTGTAAGAAAATAAATACAAATACAAATACAATATGGAATTCTACTCTGGGGCAACTCTCCAGGTGCAAAAACAGTATTTAAATGGCAAAAAAAGGCAATCAGATGCATAGCTGGGTTAGGTTCTAGGGATACATGCAGAAACGCATTCAAAGAATTAAATATCATCACTGTACCCGGATTGTATATTTACCACTGCTTAAATAACATGCAAGAAAATCTAGATGTAACCCGTCTTAGACTAACTGTACACTCTCATAACACAAGATGTAGACATAAAATAGATATGCCGTACTTTAGACTCTCCAAAGTACATAACTCTTACAAATAGTCCAGATCTATTTAATAAATTACCAAAACAAGCTTACACTGCGCCTGCAACTAAATTTAAAAATGCTCTAGATACTTGGATTCGAAATAAAGTAATATACAGTATAGAAGAATTCAGAGATTGTAATGTGGATGATCTGTCTTTTTAGCTTATTTTAATCTCTATTTGATATTTCTATGTAACCAGATTTCAAGCATTATTAAGTGCCAGTATGGTACTTTATGAGATTGTGTGGGGGACGAAAAATGTCTGTCCGTCCGTCCGTCCATCCGTCCGTCCGTCCGTCCGTCCGTGTGTCTGTACGCGCTCTAACTCAAATACGCTTTATCGAATTTTAATGAAACTTGGTATACGCGTTTATAATGTCCATGGGAAGAACCCTATTGAAATTGGACCAAATCGGTTCACCGGTACCGGAGTAAAACCCAATTTAGTGTATATTTTAAAGGCGCCATAACTCTCATACGCTTTATCGGATTTTCATGAAACTTGGAATACCTATTTATAATGTCCATAGGAAAATGTCTGTTGATATTGGACCAAATCGGTTGGCCGGTACCGGAATAATACCCAATTTAGTGCCCTTTTATGGTATCATATAAGAAAAGACGCGGTAACTCAAATACGCTTTATCGGATTTTCATGAAACTTCGTATACTTATTTATAACAATCATGGCAATAAGCCTATTGAATTTGGACCTAATCGGTTGTCCAATACCGAAATAAAGAGTAATTATCAGTCAAATTTATTATAATATTTTGGTTCATTTCGAAGCATTTTGATTGGCTCGCGGCCAACCAATCAGCGGGCGAGTCCCGTAACTAAGGTAAATAAAGGGAAATTCTGGAACAAGCCTTCAATTCCTGTCGAAACCTTCTTTAGTAAAGGAGGGTAAAAAGAAGGCACCTTCTTCAAATGCAAAATCAAATTCTCGGTTCTTTCTTATAGCGTCATCAATTAATGACAGCTTATAAAGCTTCCTTCAGTTGCCATGGACAGTTTGACATCTACATGAAAAACAAATGTTCCCATATGTACGATTATAGATGAAATGCTGCTGTATAATGACTAATTATTTTGCTAAAATTGATTACAATTAGATTAAAGCATTGAATTTTACTTCAGCCTATGTCAGATTTATAATCCCTGACCTCTTAATAAATAAAAACATTAAGCTTTGAGAATATGGTTAGGTTGGTACCTCTGCTTCAACGAGGGCCTCATCCTAATTTATCACTCAGATATCGCGAATATTATAGTACTAATTAATGAAATAATTCAACATTGTACCATAATAAATCTAGCAGGCACGATATATAGCCTAATTTCGAAATACGGTGATTTTTCTCTTCTGTGAGCAACGACGAAATAGTATTCTTTGGTATTGGACACTCATAAGTGGCAGTGTGGTTTGGTCTTGGGGTAAGGTGCTTGTCTAGTAATCAAGAGATATCACGTTCGAGTCCACCCTGAAGCAAATTTTTTTTTTTATTATTATCAATTGTGTTAAATTGAGCCTATTCCATTCTTATGTCCTATTTTGTCAATGTGCTTAAATAAGTATTACATTTTTCTTTTAAAAAAAACTGGGAATTCATTGTCTTTCATTGACCTACATCATTCCTAAATAATAACATAAGCCTATAAATGTTATTTCACGAACAGAAACTAGCTTTAAAGTTATTGCGTTGTGTTAAAATTGCATAAGCCTATACTCAGAACAAAACTGCATACCGCTAGGTGGAACTATCCTCTTCTTATTGGCTTACTGTACTATTTCATTGTCAATGCATTTTGTAAAATGTTTACATATTTTAAGAATTAGTATATCAGTGTATACCAATATGAATTAAGGTTAAGAATCAAACTTTAGACCTTTGTTCTTCCGTAAGCCCTGCTTAATGAATGTATCTGGAGTTTAACTCGGAGATCTATTTAAAAAAAAAAAAAAAAAAAAAAAAGCATACTGGCACTTTGTTATATCAGTTTACCTGATTTTATTTGTAATGTTGATGATCTGTCTTTTTAGCGCAATTTAATCTCTATGTAACCGTAATTTTAAGCACTATTTGTAAACAAAACTATGGACGAAACCTAATACATGTGACAAACAATGTAAACGGTGAATAAACTTCTTGATTCTTGATTCTTAACCAGGTGGTTACTCTGATGAATTTCGGCATTTCATGACCAATCTGAGACCCCGTTGTGAAGCAGAACGAATTGCAGGGACTGGATGGTGTTCTTTTATAAATCTGATGTGGCTAGGGGCATTCGGATTGGAGAGAAGGATTGCTGGGAACCGACCAACCAAGAATGAACAGAATGAAATGAGAGCCAGATGGTATGGAGATGGGGTCTGGAAAACAGTCAAAGTGAGGAGCAAAGGGAGTTTTTTCGTAGATGTATGGAGCATTAGTTGGAAGTATGATTCACTTGATTGGTCTTAAGCGATTCAATAATATGGAACCAGACAGATCTTAGTTGGATACCAATGTCTCCATTCATGTTGTTGGATTCCAAGTGGATATCCACAGCTTCTGTCACCATTTTCTCCCAGAAACTCAGAAGACCTGACAAGAAGAGTAGCTTCACCAAACTTAATATGGTGACCCATGGTTATGGCATGTTCCGCTTCTGCAGATTTCTCTGGATAATACAGCCAGAATACTGTGTACTGTGTACTGTGCAGCGTACTTCCACTGTGCGGTGTACCGTATGTCCAATGTATTGTATATCACATTTGCAGGGAATACGGTATACACCTGCTGTCTTCAGTCCCACAGTCTTCATCTTTCACAGGCTGGATCAGTTGTTTTATCTTGGGAATGGTAGGTCCAGCCCTTGCACTTCGTTTTTCTTGACATTGGAGCCTCAGATCAGCCCTGAAACATCGGAATTTGTTAAAGTAACCATCTTGTTAGAAGCCTGAGGAAATATTCTATATGAAATATCTATATTTTTCGTTGTTTGAAATTTAACTGTTGGTCTTGAGCCTGTAGCTGTTCATTCAATGGCGAATAGAGTGTTACTTTGCAACTATTATATTTTCGTAGGAAACAATATTACACAATAAAAATTGTTGAGAGAAATTTACAACAGATTCCTTTCACCCTTCTTCTTAATAGTACAAGCAAAACCCTTATTAAAATCGGTATGTTCAGCCGGAAGGAAATAACTTTTTGGAAATTTATACCATAATAGATTTTGGTATTGTAATTTTTGAGACTTTGGAGAACTCATGTGTGCCAGGAAAACAACTGAATTTGGACTTTTCAGATTACAGTTGTTAGAAATATTCTAGGTATATTTAAAGAAAAAAGCAATGCAGATTTTGAAAGAGGATATTTCAATTATTTTTATACCAAGCACAAGCACAATCTTGGTTCAAATCCCGTCATGGCATTGAATTTTTCAGTCTGACTCTACCTTTCCACTTTAGCCTACACACAGCCAGAGTGGAAGAATTATCATTTCAAAGTATAAATTATTAAAATTGACCTACAATCGAGCACAATCACCAATGTACATTTGCTCATCCTTCTGGAGAAGGCAGCTATAAAACTTCATGAATTTTAACGCATGAGTTGATGTTAGAGCAGTGCTTGGAAAGTTATAACTTACATTCTTATGTTTGTTCTAGGTATGCTTTCCAAGTGATGTCCCATGCTTACAACAGTCGCAATCTGACATTCCCATTAGAGCATTTGATGTATTTACTGCTGTACAAATCTGAGAAGCAAGCAGTATCAGACTGTGAAGCATGTGGTATTGAAGTTGACAAGGGAGCTGTGAAATTCAGAAAAACTGATTTCAAAACAGATTCAAAGGTAACAAATAAAATTTGTTTGTAATTATGGTATAGTGCAGCGTTTCTCAACCTTTTTGAACCCAAGGACCTCTAAAATGTCTAAAAAATTTTACGGACCCCTAATTTTACATCCCATTTTTAAAAGTAGGCTACAAGTAGGCCTATATTCTTAATATTTGGGGTATTAATTAATAGATCATTATAAGAAAATAAATCTAAATAAACTTTTTTTAATTCGACGAAAACACAGTTATTGAAATGGAAGTAAACTATTGACAGTAAAATTATATATTGAACATACTTTAATATTTATTACCAATTTGATAGTATAATTAGGAATTATAGGTTTACGGGTATCAGACACTTGGGCACCTCCAACAATAAAACCCTTGTTAAGAGAGCACCTCTAATAACAAATTCCGACAAAATCTTATTTTTCAGGGTTTTGAATGAAAGAGGGAACCATAGACGTCAGTGTATGAGGGGTTTTAAACTGTGGTTCGTAACTGCAAAAGTAAGAAAACCTGCAATAGGACCTGTATTTTCGAAGATTTTTAAAACATTGACATGTAGTGTCCATTTTATGTGAAAAACTTTTACTTCTTTACTTGCTTGATATTTTTTAATTATGTCTGCGGACCATCTGCACCATCTTCGCGGGCCACCAGTGGTCCGCGGTCTAGAGGTTGAGAAACGCTGGTATAGTGAATATTGCTTTATATTGATTCTCTTCTACCATCTCTGAAGAGAGAGGGAGAGAAACTGTACCATTGCTCTCATAATACTCAAAGGGTTCCATTGGCTGAGTTTATGATGTCCCAGATAACAAAATATTTTATCAATAGCTGTGCTAAAATAAAATAATTATGAGTTGAGCTATGACACTTATGCTTCACTTACCAACTTTTGGTAGTACATGTTTCAAGGACAATCATTCCCATCCTCAGCTACTTGTTAATTTGTTGACTACTTGTCAACAAGGATGTGGTAGATCATCAGTTCAAATCCTGGCTGTGGCATTGAATTTTTTCAGTCTGACACTGCCTTTCCACCTTAGCCTACACATGACCAGATATTGAATGGAAACTGCTTCATGGACAATTTTTTATCATTGGTTTTAGTTTCACATGTGAACATTACACATAGGCCTATTTTATATGATCTATTTTATATAGATCATGATGTTATGTTTTTCAAAGTAATCCCAAGTGGCTGTGCTTTTATTTTTAAGTAGAAAATTGAAGAGATAAGGAGGAATTTCGTCTATCAATCAGTGTGAAAGAATTATCATTCTAATCATGTTGTTTGTTGGTTTTCTTGGTTGTTCATTTATTTTCATTAGGTTTGTTCTGAAAGTTAATACAAAAGATATAAAGTATTTCTCTGAATTACATAACTAATAATTTATTCATATAAATCTCTCTTATTTTACAGTTACTAACGTGGAAGATATCCTGTGTTGATGATGCTATGGAATTCATGAAGCTTTCAGATCTACTGACTCCCTGTGGTGTTAAGTCGTGACAAAGAATATTAAGTGTTATATAGTGCTGAATTAGATAAGACATGGTTGCATGCTTTGGATTTACTACCGTGTGCAGTACAATGAAGCAGACAGTTAAATTACTCAGAGATATGAGTAAACCCTGCAGACTTAAACTGAAACCATTCCCAAACTTTGAAAAGATCACGTGCATTAGCATTGTTTGTACTTCAGGGCTCGTAATTACCTGGTAATGATGCTGTGAGCAACTAGAAGAATTTGTCGAGCTTAGGTGAGTGTTCTACCTTACTCCAGTAGTGAATATGTGGTGGTGGTCTGTAGAACGGTAGTTTGTATTAATGTGAAGTAGTACAGGTTTACTTACTGTTACCACAGAACAGAGAGTTAGCCTTTTCACTGTTACTGACGTATAAATGTGTCACTTCGATTAATTGCTTAAAGCAGAAATATAAGAATAATAATGTGTGAGGTTGATCCAGAAAGTAAGTTCTCATCACGTCCAAGGATGGTATGACTAGTCAGACTTGCTCGCACATGTGTAGTGGTAGAGAGGGGATATGTGGGAATGTTGCAATGCAGTTTCAGTCTTGTGAAGCCAGTAGTTAAGTGTTAAGTGGTTGCATTGATATTGTCTCCGACCAACTGCTAACAAGAGGCATTATACTTTTGGATGACAGTGCACGGTCCCATACAGCTAACACCACACGGAATCAGTTTCTTCAGTTTAGATGGGAGATCTTCGACCATCCACCCTTATAACCGTGACCTTTCAACAAGTGACTTTCATCTCTTCCATCTCATGAAGTTCTTTCTGTTGGGAAAACATTTCCACAACAACACTCAGCAATTTCATGGCTCCAGACATTGGCGATAGAGTCCATGGGCATACAATTGTTGGTACAGCGCTACGATAAGTGCCTCAATAATGGTGGGAACTATGTAGTGAAGTAACCAATGAATCTCTATAGTATTGCAATAAATATTTCTTAATTATTGATGTTTTCTTCGTTATCGGTGATCAAACTTACTTTCTGCATGAACCTTGTATTATGTGAGGATTTTTATCCACATATTAAGCCCATTTATGTTTTCACTTTTTGATTGCTTATATACCCATACAAATTCAGGTCTGAAAGGGTTAAACTGGAAAAAAAAAATTAAATCCTATAGGGAATCATATTTATAGTCTCCAGATGATACTCAGCTTTTCACTTTTCAGTATTTTCATTGTTTGGCATTCCACCAACACTTTTACCTGGTATCCCAATTTTTTTATTGTCAAGAACTTTTTTTATCCAATTTCATTATGATACGTACATTGGTGAAAAGAACAGCAGCGGAAACTCATTTGAAACTTGCTTTTTTTTAATGTATATACCGGTAACAAGATTTCCCATACGGAGGCTGGGAACCAATAAAACATCTTAAAATGTATGAATGAAAAATATTCAGATGCACATAGAAACTGGACACATATACAATAGGGTAATATAACAGGAAAATAAACTGACTTATAAAGAACATAAATTCAGCTTGTATATAGGTGGTTTCAAAGAATTGCTATTGAACCACATATCACATGATGGCCATATCTTGGCAGTATATCCTTTTGAGGCTGAAATAATTCCAGAGCCGATTGTGGTATATTTATTCTATTGAAATCCACGATAAGTTTATATATTGATTTTTTCTTGGCATCCACTTCTAAGGGCTCTAACAGTCCTGCAGCATACGTTGGAGTAAGGCTCTGATTAAATTGGGAATATATACATATTAAATAAGATAATATAAAATAAACACTCGATCAGATTTGCATAGTATATGAAATTAAAGAAGTAGATCGTTGTGTTGTTTTGTTTTTAGTCTGCTGTTGTGATGCTCTGAGAGTAATGTCATGTAGCACAGGGTTTGGATGATCAACAAGAGTTTGGCGTAATTTGGTGTCTTGATGACATCCAATTCTTCTGGAATGTTCAGATCTTTGTGGAGAGTGGTGTTGCTAACTTACGGAGTACCTGTGATCGGTCTTATCTGTTCTGGATTACTTGGATTCTTCTGACTTGTGAAGAAGAAGGGGAACCCCAAATATGACAATATAGCCAGATAGTTCCGATTAATGAGATGTAGAGATGATGTTTATATGCCAGTGCAAGAGACGATTTTGCTTATATTAAGTGTCAAATTCGTTGTCTGTACCTTGAGAGAAGGTGTGTGATGTGCATAAGCAGATCTTTAGTTGGAAAATTAAAACTACCAGTACTCATCTAACTCTTTAAAATTTTCCGAACTGTCTCAAAGGGATGTTGTTCTGCTGTCATTTTTCTTTTACAGTAGGAGATTACTTCTGCTGATCACCTCCCAGTTGAGAGCCGGGATTTCACATATTACAGTGGGTCAAGCTAAGAAAGTGGAGGTCCAGTTAAACTGATGAACATCAGATCTGTTACATGTTCCACTATCGTTGTATGAAATGTGTGCACTATTACTTTCACCTACAATGCACTGCTCTCATTTTAGCCACTTCAGTGAACAGTTTGCTATACATAAACTCATTTTACATGTTAGCCTAACTCAAAACCACATTCGTATGAATTAATTTCTAACACGTTATAAAATGAACTGAGCTGCGAACAGGATTTTGTTTAAAATGTGAAGCGTGATTAGTTGTTTTAACTTTGTTGTGTTGTATTTTTGTAGCGAAGTCAGAAATATTTTATACATTAATTAATTTTATACATTAATTTAGCTTCTCAATTCTAGATGAACAAGGAGCCTGGTTAACTATAACCCGGAGATTAAATCCTGTTTTATTTCTGTGCTAAGCAGTATTCACGTAAAGAATTTGCATCATGTCAAAGGTCTGCATCATAATTAAGAGTTACATCATGGTTAATCCTCCACATCCTCCCCACCCTGGTTGGTCTCCAATGTGATGACCAGATGTGCAGGATGGGTGAGGTTTGTCCCGATGGACATTTTGACCTGGAAATGACAGTGGCTTCAGTGCTGACTAGGTGATATTCAGGTATTCTTTATTCTGCTGCCATACTCCCCCACCAAACCACTTGTGGGGTAATGAACTACCATGAATTATGGACAAGGTACTGAGGGATCTTGTGTTTGTTTACATTAACTACTCGTTTCCTCAGTCTCAGTCAATTCACACAGAGTCTTTGATTGCCAGTAGGGATTGCAGTTCTCTGGCCCTGACTCTTTCCAGCATCAGCTCTTTTTCTAAGGTTTTTCTAATACTATTTTCATCTTTTAATTTTCTTCTAGAGTGGACCTTCTCGACCTCTCTTCTTCAAGTGTTTGTCTAATGTTTCCTGTTCAACCAGATCAGTCTTTTGTGCTTTTAATTTTTCAGTCTTCTATAACTTGAGTTTTAGCTCTTAACTCTGTTCAAACTTTTTGTCTAAGAGCTTTCTTTTGTCAAGTTTCATCATATTGGTATATTTACTGTCTAATTCTGTTTCTAGCTCCTGTCTTCAACATCTTTCTGCTGTGAGTTTTTCCTCCATTTCTCTAGTTTTACTCTGCAGCTTGTCTTGCAACATCTGTCTTAATATTATCACCTTTTCTAAGGTATAATCTGTAACCTCTTTACGTATGTGAATCCAGGAGATGTGACAACTGATTTGTATGCAGAAGTGATTTCTTATGGCGTTTTGTTTTGTGCAGGTGTGTTTGAATTGTTGCAGATGCATCTATGATGTGAACCTTAGCAAATAGTGCATTGTGCTTTGCCCTTCTTATGACAATCTTGGACAGAGAGTCTGTAATTAAGGCAGAGGAAACAGCAGTTCTTCTCTTTCAGTTTGGCTAGGTGCTCATTTACATCATGGACCTCCTTGCAGTCCAGAGCCCAGTATCCATTTGACTCACAGAAGATGCAGAAGATTTGTGATATGCCCTTGACTTCGACTTCTTGTCCATCTTTATGTCTACATGTAGTGATGTAGTGTTGCTGTTGTTTGGAAGCTGCCAGGGGTTTCCATGGATTTTCTGCGTCACCAGGGCAGCATCCACCTCCTTGTCCGGAAACTCCAAATTTTAGTATATCTTCTTTTGAAGCCTTCTCTTGCTTTACATGGACATTCCAGTGCTGGCAGATGTCTACTGGAAATGCCCGAAGAATCTTATGTCCATACCCATTTATGTCTTCCCCAAGTGCCCACAGAGCCTGAATGCGGCGATTGCATCCAACATGTGGAGTTAAGTGTTTATGGAGTAGAAAATAGAATAGGCTTCACATCTTCCAGGAAATCTAAGTGAGCCTTTATTATCCTATTTTTGTCGCCATAGCTAGATTATAGTATCCACTTGTTCTGCTTGTAAGTGTCCCAGTTGACTGCAATTCCATCCACTAGGTACCTTGACTTGCCCTCCAAATGACCTCGCAGGAATGTTTATTCACTGCCGATAGTGTGGGATCGATGTCCACTAAGGATGTGAACTTCTCCCAAGAAAGGGACCAGCATTCTAGGTCTCCAGTAAAAGATTCCAGTTTAGTCGGAGATAACTTGATTGAGTGACCGGTGTAACTGGAAGTGGTATTGGTAGTTAAGCTTGAACCTGTAACCATGGAAGTCTTATCTCATATTTTCAGTAATAGCTTCTGTACATCCCGTTTTGCTATCTTAATGTATGAGGGTAAGTCAATAAGTATCCGCACTCTCTTTTTAAAATTTATTGCAACAACAATACAAAACTTTCAATTACCTAATTTTTCAACAATGCTTCTCAATGCACTTGATCCATCATTGCACAAGCTTTCTGATGCCCTCAGTAAAAAAGTTGTTTGGTTGAGTTGCAAGCCACGTACACACCGCTTCCTTCAGTTCTTGGTCTGTGGTGAATCAAGGAATCTTTAAGTGGCCCAAAAAGATGAAAATCTGACAGGGCGAGATCGGGACTGTATACAGGACTCTCTAACACCTCAAAACCCAGTTTTGCAATAGTTTGAGCAGTGTGGGCGGCAGTATGTCGGTGCGCATTGTCATGCAACAAAACAACTGCTTTCGACCGTAGGCCACTTCATCGACAGTCATTCTTCGGTTTGTCCGAATCATGATACGCACTTGCTCATTGTTGGCGTCGCTAGTGGATGTGGGTGGGAGTTCTGTTCTTTCCTCATCCTTCATACTTATCCAACCATTTTGAACTTTTCATTCCATTCGTACACGCTTTGCCGTGGTAAAACATTGCCCCCATATTGTGTGAAAAGTCTTTGATGGATTTAGTCTCCTGGTACACCTTCAGACAACAAAGAACGGATCACTGCATACTGTTCTTCTTTGGTGCAAATGCTGAGCAGTGCAGATATTTTTAATGTGCAACAGCGCCTTACTCAGTGGAGACATAACAATCAAACATTCCACAAGCGGAGACAAATAAACAACATGTCGACGTGCATGAGCACATAGCGATACAGCCAGCCTATAAATTATTAAACAAAAAGTGTGGATACTTGTTGACTTGTAACTATCAAACATAAATATAGTATATATTTCCACTTAACTGATCTGATGCTGTGGTTCCAATATTGGCTGTTACTTTTATGCTTATAGCTCCCAGTGAAAGTGAGAAATAACAGTATATTCTGATAATCCTTGCAGCCGCAGTCAATATGAAAGTCTCTTCACAGATCCTTCTGGTTTCTCATGACGTGTGTGTGATTTAAAGTCGGTTTCAGAACCAAAACATGTAGAGTTTAGCGTGAAATGCAAGATAGGCTTTTAGTGTAACACATTTTATTTAATTAAGACAACAACAGATAAATATAACAATATACAATTATAATATTCTTAGCTGCATCATAATCAAGGGATAATCCTCCACACCATACAGTCTCCAGTAGATTAAAATGCAAATCCGTTCCATAGTTTGGCGGTTATTTTTTTATCACTTACATAACAATGCATTGCTGTACTCACAAATGTGGGTTGAAGTTAAGGTATTATTTTGACACTCAATCTTAACACCAAGCATGTTCAAAGGCAGAGGGATTCAATGCGGAGGTATTTATTATCCTGCAACCCCCTCCGCTATCCCCCCTAAATCGTTATACCAACCTTTATTCATCGGCATTCACAAATCTATTGTAATGTAAAATAAAGTACTAAGTTAAAATACCAAATGAAATATCATACTATTGATCCGCATTGCAATTGCCAACTAACTCTCTTTCTTATGATTTAAAGTTTTTTAAATAGAAGTGTGCATTAGATTAGAGTAAATATGGTAAACTTACAGCTCATGTGGAGTAAAATATTACATATTTCTGCAAAAACACATCATCAAAAGGGGATTTTAGCCTTTTTGTTTTTTGTTTTTGTAAATTTTCGCAATTTTTACCAGCTTGTTGTTAACACTTGCCTGCAGTGTAGATAAACTGGTCAACACAATCTTCCTGATCTACACGTTGAGGTGTATCAAAGATGTAACTACTGGGCACCAAAGTACAGATTTTCTATATTGAAATAAGATAGAAAATACATTCTTTAGGTATGGGGTTTAGGGCTAAATTTATATATACTTTAGCAAAAATAAATTTCCATGAACATCTCTAAGATTATTTTAATTTTGAATTGAAATGATAATTTTTTCCAGTTCTTTACACTTTAATATACCACTGGCATACCCAACTCATCATTTAAGTAGTTTTTTGTAGTATTTACTTTTATTAATTTGCACATATATTTATTCAACTTTCAATAAGTACCGGTATATCGTTTAAGTAGCCTACTTTATAATATGACACATTTCCAAAATTCGAGTTTTCCCTCGAAAAATAAAATATTCTTCAACAAAGATTTTTTGTTTGTTTGTTTGTTTTGTGAGTGTAAAACGACAGTATTTTGGCGTAGAGGTATTTAAGTGAAAATATTTTGTTTTATTAATGGTAATAACCACATTTGTGAATCCGTCACTCATGAAAACTATGTATCTCTAATAATAAATATACATACGTGTGATGGCTCTTATTCCATACCAAACAACTGGAGAGATAGATTCATATAAAGTTGCTAGTAACTGTCTGCTATATTAATTCATTGATGTAAAAATTTATTCTTTGAATTGTACCCCAACTAGATTTCATTCAGGTTAATAAATTTTGAACTCAGTTGCAAATAGTTACCGTCGTATTAGTATCCTTCACTTCTTTCTGCTTTGATGCATAGCTAAATTTCTTTGGATCAAGTATTTGGTAAAAACAAGAAACCATACAGAAGAAAGGAAAAAATCTTATCTCCAAGAATATTATGACTTCATAGAGGAATAGGACACTGTTAACGCTTTCAGCAAAAACCGGGATATTAGATATGTCTAAAATTTCTTGCATTTACATGTCAAAATGTATATTATTGATGAAGATTTGGGCCTTGCATGGCTAAGTAGGTTTTACGCAAAAACAAATATAATCTAATCATAGATAGTTTCAAAGTTTACATTTTTATTAAATTCGTTTGGCCCATTTTTTTAAAAGTCAGAATATTGAAAAACGTTTTTGTGAAAAGTAGTCTTAATATTTCAGTTATAGAAAGCAAATTCTGGACGGTTAGATAAAATTTCAAAAGTTCTTAATTAATGAAGCAAGATAAATACAATAAACCATTTACCTGCAAAGCTTATCAATGGACAGACAGACAGACAGACGTCATTCCAAAAACACTTTTTTTTTGGTTTCTAGGCATCGTGAAATATGTTTTCCTGTTGTTATCTTGATTTCAATTGTGTGTTATTGATCACAGTATTTTCTTTATGTTTGAGAAAGTAAAATGTGAAATATGGATGACAATATTAAAGCCTAAGCTCCCATTTAAGTCGATATAGTCAGCATGTGATTACATACATGAAGACAATACTATCTCGGCATTAAAAAATTATTTGCATTTTATATTGCATATTCAATTCTGAGAAGAAAACTGTGCTACTAACATTCTCAGTTATTGATTATATTGAACAGTGTGAAGGTCGGTTGGAGTGGTGTTACGGGCGGGGATTGACAAAAAGTCCATCTGCATGGCTGGTAGCGATCTTCACTGGTCTCTGTGAGTCATCCAGGTTTAGATCCGGGGCTAGATTCCAGGAATAGGACATCGATGGACTCTATTCCAAGTATTCCAAGTGAACTCTTGAAAATTAGAAATTGTGATAGGGAAATTCTTTAGTATTGTGATTAATTGTAACGATACAATTATGCTTAAATACCGTAGATCTTGTATTTCACTCTTCAGTCGAGCAACTAGAATAGCAAAAATGTTCTTCTCATCTATTGGAAAATAACTTTTCTTAACTGATTGTGTTTTGTTCAGAGATAACAGCCACATTGATGATTTTGATATGTCATCAATGCCTTTTATTAAATTGTCTCAATCTAAAATACTATTCAAATAATTCAATCTTAATACATTTTATGAATATTATTATTTATTACATATTATTCGTTAAATATTCCTTATAAATGTTACTCTTGACTTGGAACTTCTAATTTATTGGCGATTTCCAAATCACTTGTGGAATTACCTATGAAAATGTAATTCTATTTTTGCAATTTCTGAAGAAATTAAAGCTGTGGAAAGTTTGATCATGATTACTGGCTTTATCCGTTTGCATGATCCCTGCAACTATTCATTTTAGTCCCCTTCTGCTTGTCATTCATGCTTTGAAGGTATTCTTGCAGTTTTTACTAACTGGTGTATACCTCCAGGGCAGTTTTCAATGTCATTCTCAAAATTATCTACTGTATATAAAAAAAGAAGTTTCAGGTATTGTGTGAAAAAGTGGTTTGGGAATTTCTTTTTAAACCATAGATAACTTTATTATACAATAATATGTTCACGTTGGATTTCATGCAGGATATAATAGCAGTACTTATATTCAAGGGCATAGCTAGACAAATACCTAAGTTTGCTTTTACAGTTTATTCTACTTCTTTCTTCTCAAACAGTAATACATATTTGCAAATTTTTATATGTGAAGCTTATAACTTTCTCTACACTAAACATGTATCTTGTCATTTTCTTGCTACACGTTATTTCCTCCCTACGAAAGGTTGAGTTGCTCAATTAATCGTTCAACATGTGAACTAAAGCACATGCCAATCTTGAAAATGTATGAATAATAGTAAGGCACTGTTACACCGCTTAGTATTTTGCAGCTTGAGATAGTACGAGCCATGTCATTGGCTGACATTTTCCATTACTCCACCCGTATATGCCTTTATATTTTGCGTTTAGTCTAGTTGACTGTCTTATAACTACCCTGAATCAATTTCTATGCAAGTAAATATTCCAAATAATTGGTGGGTCCCAATACAAGTTGTTCCAATACAATCACTAGAGCCATTTTCAAGAAAATTGTGAAAAACTTTATCAAAAAGTAAATTGGTAATATTAAATTGTATTGGAACTTAACATAGTGTAGTTACATAACATAATTATATAGAGAGTTGAGATTAACACTAAACTTCACTTTTGATATAGTTCAGCTGATCTATCGTCATGAATTTCATTGCAGTAGAGGATTTGGTACTTGTATTATTGTTTTCATATACAACGTTATACCACATGTAGATGGTATGGTTAGTAACCTGATTTTTTGGTGAAATTAAACAGCTAATTCGGTGGTAATTCTTTTATTTCGGTGTATATTTTGCAAAATAAATTATTTTATAGACTAGCCTTATTACAATTGACTTTTGAAACTGTTTACTCCTTTATTTACATTAATTAATATTAAAAAATAGCAGTGAGAGATAGGATACAACCGGTTTCAGTGCGTAAAAATAAAACATAATTAATTTACAGAAGGCTATGCTTTATGTAGGTATATTTTCTGAACCACTAAATCATGATATTTCAATTTTTATTTTAACTTATGTAAATTACTTGTTTTGCTTTCTCGATGTGGCAGCCCTCTAGTAAGGGGAGTTTTTTTAAAATAAAAAGTAGTGATTTACAAATAGAAGTGTCAACCACATTCCATGAAATATGAAATCTGTCGAGTACTGTATTTGATACATCAGTCTTACATCAAAAATATGTTGGAACTAAGTTGCAGAAAATATTATAGTAGAGAGTGGAAGTTATATTCAAATTTTTACAGCGTGAACCATTTGGCAAGAACCATTGAAAGAAGCAGTACATATGAAACGGAACCAGAACATGGCCACCATATTACTGCGTAACAAACAAATTTACAGACAAGCGAGATGCTGAACGGGCAAGCCAAAACAGGAATTAACTTTGCTCGTCGATAATAGTAATAATGAGAATGACAATAGTAGTAATAGCAGTAGTAGTACTAGTAGTAATAGTAGTTAATAATAATAATAATAATAATAATAATAATAATAATAATAATAATAATAATAATAATGATAATGATAATGATAATGATAATGATGATGATGATGATGATAATGTTGATAATAATAATATTAATAATAATAATATAATAATAATAATAATAATAATAATAATAATAATAATAATAATAATAATTGTAATAGTAAAATATTGATAAATAGTACAGCATAAGAGAATAAAATAATATGTGAAATAAATGTAATAAAATTTTAGTCTCATCATGTTTAGGAAACTTCTAAAAAACATATTTCTGACAACCCAGGTTTAGAAGAAGTCTAGAAAGAAGAAGGTGTATCTACTTGAAGTCATATCCGTTGGTATCATGTTTGTTATGTCAACATTACCTCCTACGGTTGAGATCTTTCTGCATTAGAATGTGAGAAATGTGTGAGTGCTGTAATGGATATGTGTCATGCCTGGCTAGAAATTGGGTCATTTCTTGGAAATAAAGTGGGAAGTCTTTGGCAGAGAGCCTGCGGCTCAGTTTTTATTATGACATATAGCCTCTTAAAACTGTTTTTTGTGGTTATTACTGCAATCAACAATCAACTCAAGCATACCCATTTAAGTAGAAATTATCTTCCTTCATTCGTTTGTATCGTTTCATGGAGGATCTTTTCTATTTTGAGTTAATATTTAGGTTACAAGCCCGCTTCCAGGGCTGAGTCACCTTCCACCGCTGGGATCTGGGAATGAATGTCAGTGGATCCATGTGAAATTTATTGTGGATTAAATGGTGTTGGTGCAGGTTTTCTTAGGCTGCTCCTGTTACCTGTGTCGTGTAATTCCACCATGGCCATTCAGTTGCAATAAAGTAATTCTGAAAAAATAATAGTGTATGAAGACTTCAAGTCATCATAATGACAATGTTATACGAGAACACATTTGAAAATCAATTTTTTGTTGTTAGGCATGGTAATACACAGCGTTTTATAAAGATGTTTAATCTTCCAAGCAATTTTTGGGGGATTTCACTGATCGATTGATGTTTTCTTGCAAAGCTATGTCTTGATTTCATTTAGCCTAGGTATAGAATTCTTTGATTCGATAATTTCGGGATCTATATTATTATTATTATTATTATTATTATTATTATTATTATTATTATTATTTTGATTTGAAATCTTTTTTTTCCATCATTGATCAGGACGCATTTATTTGTTCCATCAATTTTAGGTTTTCATAATTATGCATCAGATCCTTGAATAATAAGTGAAAGATCTCGTTACAAAAGTAAATAGTATTTAAGAATGATGTTTGGCACATAAGGCTTATTATCAGGAATGTTTAAATCGTAGATCATATAATTAATTCAGGGTGGAAATAAGACAGTTTGGATAATACTCATAATTAGGGATGGGTCCTCGATACTTTCGATACCTCGATACTCTCGATACTTGCATGGTATCGGCATCGAACGATACTTCAGAAAACTCGCTCGATATTTTTTCGATACTTTTGTGATTCTGCAATTCTGCAATGAAGTGAGAATGCTAGTATTTTTTAACAAAAACTTGTAAGTGGACTGTTTAAAAAACTAATTTTAGTTTTATTGTAGAGTTTAAAAATAATTATAGGCTACTGATGATCTTAAATTTTGTCTCATTAAATATGCAGACTTAATTAATTTAGTTGGTATTACACAGTTCTCTCAAATTTTAATTTTTAATGTACCTATTTATTGAAACTGGAAATGTTGAAGGTATCGAGTATCGAGGAGAAAATCATGTATCGGTATCGAGTATCGATAAAATCTGGTATCGACCCATCCCTACTCATAATTTATTGTTTAGGTCAATCCATATCGAATAAAGCCTCTGTTTTGTCCATTCAATTTTAAGCACACTCTTGCAAATACAGAATGACCCAGTGAACTATGAACCAGCCGCACGGTGTTTATCCACTGGGCATGTGGACACGTATTTCCTGCCGCAATCAAGGTCCCGCTCGTTGTGTTCTACTCTGCAGTATTACGTTGACTATCCAGCTGTTACGAGTTCACGCTGGCTTTGATCTGCTGTTACGAGTAATTGATTATTGTGAGAATATTATAGGAGAAAAATTCCTCCGACGCTGGGACTTGAACCCAGGACCTTTGGCTATTCGCGCCAATGCTCTACCAACTGAGCTAAGCCGGTGTTCAATTCACGGCGCCAGATGGAACCTCTCTCCTATGACTGATTGCCCTAATGGTATACCTCACAGACAGACAAGTTATGTCATATGCGGTACTGTGAGGCACACTAACAGTAAGTAGTGATATTTCTTCTATAATATTCTCTTGTAATGTCCAACAGAGACAATAATCTGTGGTTCATGAATGCTGATAAAACTAATATAACTGAGTCATCTCTGGGGTAAATTAAAACATCTATAATAATAAAAGGAAGTGTTTATCTTTCTGTCTGTGCGTGATGCCCAGCGAAATCTACTGAACGCAGAGATCTGACATTTTAAACATACATGGACTGAAGGGTGGGCGAATGCACCTCGAAGCCGGATTTTTTTTATTTTCGCTTTCGTTCGCGAGTTATGAGTAAAAAACTCAGAAAACGTGCATTTTTCGCTATCCAAGCATCAGTTTTCAGTAATACATTTCATTTGTCAAATCAATTGCAGGTGGCTTTGCCTACTTTTGTCATACCTTGGAATTAAAAGCATCGCGATCGCATGAACTTTGTAAGCCCACGCTGGTGGATTCATTTGTTTATAATGTCAAGTCACGCAGACATCGGAAATTTTCAACCTACACGGAAGAGGGGTAATGAATTTAGGCCTAAATGGACAAACATTGATCGATTTGGACGAAACTCATTATACAGGGGTTTTCTGGGCCAAGGAAGTAGAATCTGAGGTCGCTTTTACCAGGCGGCGCTTTCTAATCATGGAATGCACTCTAAAGCCGGAATTTTAGCTGTTTCTTTATAATTATTAATCGTTTAGTTTATCAATGATTCACGTGTAAGTGTTAATGAATGTAATGTTTTAACTATGTTACTCTTAACTTTTAATTTCTGAATTAATTACCGCGGGCGAAGCTGCACTTCATAGCCGGATTTTTAGCTGTTTCATTAATTATTAACCTCTCTATGAATGTTTCGCGTACTAAGTGTTATTAAATATGTTTTAATTATTTTGCTCTTAATTTTTAATCTTCCAATTAACTATCGTGGGCGAAGCCGCGGGGATTGCTAGTATTATATAAGACAAACCCTCGCACCCTGGAAGAATTAAAACATACCCGCCAGGAAATTGCCTCATTTCGCAACGTGCAGCGAGTGATGGTTTCTTAAAGAGGTTCCAAACATGTATGGGCAAAAACGGGGGCCAGTTTCAGCACTTCCTTTCGTAACGTCGATAAGTAAAACCTTTAAACATAGTTGTAAGGTTCCATCAGCGCCATGGCGCAAACGGCAACGCGTGCCGCCATCGCGAACTGGAGAAAGACCGTGCAGCCGGTTCCTAGTTCATTGGGTCTCTCTGTACTTTCATGTGGATAAGAAACCTGGTTCATGAAGTAAAGCACACATATTACCCATAATTCTCGTTATGAGTAGGTCTACCGGAAGGTTAAACATGTTTTAATATTATCATATAGGTATGATAAAAGTCTAGATCGAGCTTTTTAATGAGTTGAATTATTGGTAAATTATTTGTCATTTCGTTGTATATCTCCGCCATGTTAATTATCCTGTAGATCACACAGTATTCTGCAACACAGTTTTTTCTACTAAGTGGTATAGCAGTAACCCTCATATAATCCGTCACGGTGGCTCATGCTTAGCGCGTGGGCCTGGTATGCCAGCGGTCCCGGCTTCAAATCCCGTGGTGGATGAAGCCGTGACTTTGGTGGTTTTTCTCGGGGATCCGTTTCCCTATCTCATTCCACCAACACTCTCCACTTCACCTTCAAACTCCCCCTCATCATCCCGTTTGCTTCCCGGGCCATCTCCCGCTCCAGTGTCCGCTGCGGGCCTCTCCCGTCCTGCCCCTTGGCAGGTCATGTGGTTGTTGGTGGTGTGCTGCGCACCTGGGAGCTCTGGTGTGTCGCGACACTAAGGGCTTTTCTCCGTGAGGGACCGGGGGCGTGGCGCAGGATGGTTGCTGGAGGACCCTGGGGGTACGTGGTGTGGTTTATGGTTTTAACTGGATGTTGGGGAGTTCCGTGGGGGCTCGCGGTGGAATCTGCTTGGGGGGGGGGGTCGTTTGGGCATGCCAATCATTCCATTACCAGGGGTTGGCACAAAGGGTTCGCTCATGTGGCCTACGTGCTTAGGGTCGTTCCTAACCCGCCTCTTCCTCCTACGTGGGGTTCCATACCATACCAACCTCATATAACAGTACAATCTGCTAAGATCCACAAATATCTTTTTACGGAGATTTGATTGTATATATTGTTTACATTCATTGAGGGAGCATGGTTCATTTATTGGTTATCATATGGCCTCGTGACATAGGCGTAACCAGGTCGACCATATGGGGGGGGGTTATAACATCCGGGGGGGAGGGGGGTCCGGGGGTCCTCCCCAGGAAAATTTTAAAAATTAAGATGCAAAATAACGAGTTTTAAACTTCCGGGGATCCCCTCCCCGGAAAATTTAAAAAATTAAGACGCAAAATAACGAGTTTTAAGCTTCCCACGCTTTATACTTGTATCATAATGAATAGAATGAGAAAGTGTGATGACTTCGCCGCTAATACAATGGTAGGTATAGGGAGAGCGGCGGTCCACCGAAACACTGGCAGCACCTTCGTTTGCGTTTCAACTTCTCAATGCTGCGTCATGATAGTTTGGCATCTTATGATTAAACTCGCAATCTTTAATTAACCCTTGGTCCTATTTCTGTGAAATTTGTGCAGAAATAATCTGCACAACACAGTCCTTCTGATGGTTAAAACAGAAACTTAAAAAATGCGGACATAAGTGTTTTTATTTCATTATATAAACATCACCAATTACACAAAATTCATGGAGGGTGAAACGGAATTTGACTAGGCGACAATTTTTTTCATTTTTGTGTCCCGTAAAAACTTCAAGCGAGAAAGTTTTAGGGAAATATTTCAACTTTATTTTAAATTCAGTACCACCTTTATATCTTGAATGGTTTACGAGTAATTGAGTGGTAATTATTCCGGGCGCTCAGCTCTCTGAATGATGTGGGACGATCGTGAAATGTTGAGGGTGAAGCAAATTTGACTATGCGACATTTATTATTTTATTTTTGTGTCCAGAAAGAGATTAAGGGTGTAAGGTTTAGTGAAATATTTGGATCTTATTATAAATTGAGTACCACCTATATATCTATAATGGTTAACGAGTAATAGTAAATACTCTAAAGCTAAAGCTATCAGAATGGTATTGAGGTATTAGCAGGCATCTTTTCCATAAAATACCAGCAATAACGTAAAAAAATTTACATAATTTATTCGTGGTCTCAATAATAATACCATATTAACTAACTACTTGTACCCATACTGCAAGATTGACCCGCTGAGGAAGGGAGTGAATGAAGCTTTTTTCTGACTTAGTGAAAATCTACCTATTGCAATGGATACCACTTTATGATTTTCGAAAAATTCTTTCATATCTTTACGTTTCATGCTCCCCTAAGTACGAAACCACCGCCCGTTCAAAAAAAATTTTTGTGATATTTATATATATATATATTTATATATATATATATATCTTTACACGATAGCGGCCGTAATTTTGAAGATATTTGAACCAAATTTTATTATGTTATTTCTAGGCCCAATAGTTCGGACAAGTTCGTTAATGGGCAAAATTGGCCCAAGGGGGTGGTCGGGGGAGGGGGTTGAAATTTTAAAACATTTATATCTCGGCCCCTATGAAGTATAGAGGGAAACTTTGTTTGAATAAATTAGAGTACTCCCTATGGAGTTCACAGTGACACCAACAATTAGGGGGTTCGAGTGAGGGTGGGGGTGGGGTGGGGGTGGGGGATGAAAATTCGAAACTTTTGAAACCATGTCTTGTGGGGTATCGTTGAAAAGCTCTTGATGAGTACTCTACAAATCAATAAATAGTTTCTTGATAGCTCTCATATGACGCGAGATTTTAATGTTTGAAAATAATAACACTTAAAAGAATTATTATAATATCATAATTTTGTCTTGTTTAGCGGCTTTGCTAATTTTATTCATTGCTGATCTTGCACACGGCCTCCCAGAATATTATATCCTATTCTTGTTGTCAAAACAAATGATTGTAGGCTCTTCCTCTTTACCGAATTCAGTTCTTATTACTGCAGGTTTACCATGCCAAGGCTAAAGAAAAAGAGTGCTATGCAGCGACAATAAATTAAACCAAAAGAACTTCGAAATCTACCTCCGCCTGTAGGCCTGCCTAAAGGGATTTTTTAATAATATAATTTAACAACATAAGATGCACATAATTTACAGCGAACGGCGAATGGTCGAGGGTTTGAGCAAATAGCGGGCTGTAGTTAAGGCAAGAGGATTTAATTTGTTTATGAAAAAATCAGGGAAAATGCTTTGAAATATTGTGTGATATATGTAGAATGCGTTGCAAAACAATTTTTGCGTATGTGCGTCTTTATCGGATGTTGAAACGCCAATTTTAAAGATCACGCGCCCTATTTTTGTAGTGCTGCTTATGAAATTTTCCGTGCCCTGCAATTCACAAACCACCCCTTAGTTTATATTATCTCTGTTCACATAATTTGTACACATATCTACACTTTTGACCGTGTTTCACCTACATAACTTACCCCATTCGGCCAGGAGAAAATTAATATTATTATAAATAATATTTCTATTAATACAATATTAATACAAATTAATACTCAGTAATATTCTATACAATGTAATATTAATATTAATTTATAAAATATCCCTTAGCTGTTTTCTACCCTAATTATACGTTGTTATTTCTATACAAATGTACATTCTTTAACAAATTCTCATCAAATTATACTAACATACCATCTACAATATTTTCTAGGCAATAAAATATTAGATCAAATCATCCCTTAGCTGTTTCATACCTATATTATATAATTGTTCATTGCTTGTGAACATCTTCGATTTTTTGAAAGATGTGGAACGAAATGTTACGGTCAAGCTTCTTGGAATCTGAGAAATTACTGTTACACACGGCCATGTTTATTTTTGGAGATGAGATCTTCCAAGACGTGTAAAGCAGCCCGAAAATTGTCAGAAGTATCTAACAATTCAATTTAGATAAGGCGAGTCATTTTGAAATAGATTAATGTATTATTTTGTTAAAGAATGTTTGCAATTTTTCCTATACCGCCCGTAGTAATCTTGCTCCCGCGACTCACAAGCAGAGTAACTGCTACCTAGCGGCGGAACCAGTGAACTACCTCAGTCATCACACTTTCTCCTCTATTCATTATGCTTGTATTAAGTAATTTATGGGCAGACTTAAAAAACTATACAATTTTTCTTTTTTTAATCAATGGGGGGGGGGGGGTTTAAACCGGTACGCCTATGCCTCGTGATCGTATAGAACACGGGTAGTCACAGGGCGGTTCGGGAACTTGCCATTCTTATGAGCCTCCTCAAGAACTCTTGACAACATTTTTTTTTTTTTGTCAAAATCCTTATATTTTTATAGCCAATTCCTTGTTTTGGCGTATTGAAGAATGGTTGCCCCCCTTTTCAAGGTTAATTGTGTCTGATTGGGCAGCTGTAGCGTTGGAGCAACTGGAGATTCAAGTGAACGAAGGACTAAAATCATTAAAACTGAGTGACTGTTCAACCATTCAATTTTGGAGAAAAGTACTGGAACAAAAGTATCCAAGATTAAAAGAATGTGCCAAAAGTTGTATCTACTTTTTGGGGACAATCTATTCTTGTGAGTCGATGTATTCAACACCTAAATTCATCAAATCTAAGCGTCGAGCTCTTTTAAGTGTTGAACACTTTTAAGTAAACGTGTGCGAACTGCCTTAACGAGTCACTCAGTTTTCAAGCTGCTAACAGCACAAATAACATCCTAAAAATTATAAATAATTTGTAGATTTTCTGTAATAAGTATAAACACGTTAAGTGACGTACTAAATCAATATATAATGGTCTGCAACCTATACGTTTATAAACTAAAATTACTATTAAGATCTACTTAGGGTCTACTTTACCCGAAATTAAGTGCGACTCTTTTGAACGTTCGTCCCTTAGATTGCGGCTTCCAAAATTCAGGTAGTTGATCACCCCTGGTATAGAACTACCGTTTCTTTACGAGTACTCACTTGTATTTTCTTCAATCCATATCGACATTTTCTTGAAGTTCATTGTTTATGATTAAACTGGGTGGCAGTGCATGGTAAAAACTATACATGATAATGTACAGGTGGGGAGGGGGGGAAGCGGACCGACTAAAATATATAAGTTGCCGATATGAGCCACTGCGCATGCCTAGCGGCATTCACAGGATAGCAGGAAATTTATTGAAATTTGTTCTAGTGTCGATAAATTGCTTGAATTGAGAAATAATTTCACGTAATTTGCAAACGGAAACAAACGTTTCCGTTACATCTCTTACATTTATTTACGTATCACAAAGGCTCTGAAATCAGCTACAAGAGTAGGTCCGCTTTTTTTTCCCTACCTGTACATAACAATTCTGTGCGCTTACCCACGTGATACGTAAAGCAACCCTATTTATATCCACAGTTAAAAGCGAGTGGACAATATTGTAACTATTCCAGCCTACGTCGGTAATAGAATGCACCCTCAGTAACGAAAAAACTGAACACATCTTGTCAGTCTCTTGCCGGAGACGGCCGTCCGCTAATCATTTAATTGCGTAGGCCTCAAAGTGCAGCAGGATGCAACCTCTGATCGTAGAAGAATGTAACTTAACACAACGGTTCACATTTACGAAGTTAATTGCAATAAGTATAGAAAGAAGGTTGTATTTTTATGTTTGAAGTGAGCGAAGACTTGCATGTTTGATCATAGTGTGAGAAGATGTATGATAAGCTAACAAAAATAATGCTTAGTAGCTTGCTGAAATGGAATTAAGTATTCATTGAATTTTTTCTATAATATAGATTACCAGTACGTTATTGTTTTAGTAATTGTAACTTTAGTATCGGTGTTTAATTTGTCGGTACTGTTTCATAATATTAGGGCATCGTAGTTCAGAATTAGTTAGAATAGGGTACACAGAACATTAAGTGGACATTCTTAATATGGTCATAGTTTATAAACGGAGGCATGGGTAGTTTCTTTGATTTGAAAGTGGAAATCCGTGAGTTTATGTAATAAAAAATATTTGTAGGCACAGCAGGGATTCTGGCAATGAAAACATTTACAAAATAAAATGCAATTTAATAATTTACCTTCTAATTAAAAAGGAGTTGACATCAGTGGGAATCGTTAACATCAAAGTGTACTGAGGAAACGGATTAAAAAACTAATTACCTTGAGGGACTTGAAGACGTGTATTAGTAATGAAAACTCGACATGGAATTTCAGGATCATCTTCTGCCTATAATACCTGTGATAGCCTACGGATAGGGAAAGTAAACCCATATTAAACATCCATTCATACTGTCTGTTTATAACGGCAATCTGAGTTCCAAATGTTTTGCTACAAAGCACTGAAAAATAAAACATATTAGTTAGGCGTGTCTTTAATTGCTTACCTTTCAGTAAAAAAGTAATTTTCATTAATGACTTTTTTGTATGGTTCATAATTATAACATACATTAATTGAATAGTAACTGAAACAATTTTCATAATTTTCATTTCATTGTACTCGTACAGTGAATTCTTTCGTGTTAAATAGTGCTTCATTACACTTGCTCAGTGGAACTTTGAGAAGAAATATTTAAAAATGGTAAGTTAGTCTACGCAAAATTACGCTTAGTCGAAACTTCGAAATCTTCCTATTAAAAAACGCTAACCTTGATGGAAATATAAACATGGAGCTGTGGTGCAAAGATTTGTTCAGAAGGCAAAGATTGTAATTATTCTTACTCGCGTTTGTAAACTTAAGTTATGTACATGCATGACCAATCTGCTTTATCCGTAATCATACATACTTATTTCTAAATATAGAATGAAGATTGAGATAGTAATCTAGTAAACTGGTAGTTCGTTTTTTTATTAGTGCGGAATCCCGTCGTGTAGTTTCTGACTTTCCTAATGCTACCTGACATCTGTATATTGATACGGTATTTATTCCTAACGTTATTTTATTTTTGCACGACGTAACTAATGAGTGGTACTTACGAATATTGTTGCCGTGGATCGTAACTTGACATTCCCGCACGCAATCTGATTGCTATGAAAACAAAAGAAATCTCCGTGCGGTAAAAATTACAAAAAGCACAAGTGCCGTAAGTAAAACCATCATAATACAAGCCTCTATGGAAGACCGGAACCAAGGCCCCCCAGTTTGTGGCGACTTTAACGGGACAAATATTCGGTCCCCATAACAACCAACATATGCGAATCACTTTCTGAAATATAACATCCATTTTCAGTAGTGTATAAACATAATATTTTCAGCTAATATCTCAATTAATATAAATAAATTGATATAAACAATCGTCCAAAAAATAGCATGCAATACTCGCGCCGTTAGCGCAATAACGGATCTCGCTAGCGCCTCGTTTTTTCAAACTCTTTCCTCGATTCGTATGCACCGCTTACGGCACTTGTATCGCAATATACTATTGTTGATTTGTAGATTTTATGGTAAATATAGCCTATATGAGACGTTGGTCTATTAGAGTGTTTCTGTCATCCATTAATACCAGGGTCGGATTGATCATTCGGGCATTCGAACAAATGCCCCCCCCCCCGGGGGGGGGGGGAAGGCGCCGGTTGACCAGCGTTGTTGATGATATTATTATTATTATTATTATTATTATTATTATTATTATTATTATTATTATTATTATTATTATTATTGTTTAGAAGCTGAAAAATAGTCAGGCATGAAACCTGCGCGCGCAGATTAAGATGTAACATTTGAAATCAACAGAAAATGGAATCTTTTTTTGCTGATTACCATTGAAAAGGAAGTTTCGAGAACCTTAAACATGAGGACATTATTAATGATGAAGCAAAAAAACGTGTACTGTTCAAATATATTTTGTTTATAGTAAATATTACACACTTTAGTATTCACTATTCTGTGTATATTTTATTATATTTCTAAAACAATACACCTGGAGTTTTATTCATTATTAGGGCCCAGAAGTATAGCCATTTGTATACTTGTAACTTGTAAGTTAGTGGGGTACAGGTTATAGCAACCTGCTTGCGCGTGTATTCATACAGAATAGAAGAGAATAGAATAGATTTTATTATTTCAGGATATCATACAAATGCACAATTGTGCGATGATACAGGACAAGTCACATTAATAATACTACAATAATAATTTAGTTAGTAGTGTCAAAGGAGGAATTGCCAAAGGAATGGAAAGACTCTATTATTATACCGATCCTTAAAAAGGGAGATAGGGCCGAATGTAATAACAATCGAATTTCTCTCTTATCAACATCATACAAAATTCTATCTAATATAGCCTACTGCTGTCAAGATTAACCCCATATGCGGACGAAATCATTGGACATCACTAATGTGGATTTAGGCGAAATAGATCAGCCATTGATCGTATATTTTGTATTTGCTAAATCTTGGAGAAAAAGTGGGAATATAATAAGTCTGCTCACCAGATATACATAGAGTTTAAAAAAGCATACGATTCAGTTAGGCGAGACAAATTGTGCAATATCCTCATTGAGTTTAGGATACCAAAGAAGTTAGTTAGGCTGATCAAAATGTGTCTAATTGAAACCTATAGCAGAGTCAGGGTAGGGAAATTTATATAGGATAGTTGAGATGCAGCAAGGCTTGAAGCAAGGAGATGCAGTATGACCTTTACTTTTTAATTTTGCTTTGGAATATGCCATTAGAAAAGTTCAGGAAAACAAGTTAGGCCTAGAATTAAATGGCAGTCACCCGATTTTAGCTTATGCAGGTGACGTTTGCTTGTTCGGCGATGGCATAAACACAATCGAGAGAAATGCAGAAAGTCATTTCGATGCCTGCAGGAATGTTGGATTGGAAATTAATACAGGAAAAAACTAAGTATATGGTTATGGAACGTCAAAATAATGCTCTACAGAATATTAGAATAGCCGGTAAATTGTTCGAACAAGTGGAAAAATTCAAATATCTGGGAGCAATAATTACAGATACAAATAATATTAAGGCAGAAGTTAAGTGTCGAATAAAATCAGGAAATTCTTGTTTTTATGCAGTTCAGAAACTCTTATCTTCTCGTCTTCTGTCCAGAAATCTAAAAATAAAGATTTATATGACTAATATCCTGCCGATTGTATTATATGGATGTGAGACATGATCGCTTACTCTTGGGGAAGATCATAATCTGAGAGTGTTCGAAAACAGGGTGCTTAGGAAAATATTTGGGCTTAAGAGGGGACTGGAGAAAACTGCATAACAACGAGCTTCATGACCTGTACTCTTCACCGGATATAGTAAGGATAATTAAGTCACGGATGAAATGGGCTGAACATGTTGCGCGCATGGGGGAGGAGAGATATCTTAAGATTACTGACTGGGAGACCCGAAGGGAAAAGACCACTTGGAAGACCTAGACATAGGTGGGAGGACAATATTAGGATAGATAAGGGAAGTAGGATTTGTGAGGGATGATTGGACATGGTTAGCGTAGGATAGGATTGAATGGCGAACTCGGGCAAGCGCGGCAATGAACCTTCGGGTTCCATAAAATATATAATATTCCTTTAGCTTGCTGAGGAATTGTCTACTGCCATTGAGTAAATAAGTAAGTAGTGTAAATAGTAATAATGACGATAACAATTAGATGATGGAAAACATTATTGCCATGGACCGCATTTTTGGTAAAATTAAATGACGAATTTGATGTTAATTACCTTCTATTTCCGTGGGTATTTCAGGTTATATTTATACAAAAATATTCTTTGCGCCATCTAGTAGGCCTACAGGGGTTGCAAACATTACGTAGAGGGAGCCACATAAATAGTTGGAGAATGATTCGCGGACCAAGCCACAAAAGATCAAGATAGGAACAAAATACTCCCAGGCACGAAGTGGGCAGATAAGATTAGTTTTCGAACACATAACAATGTTTTATTGAACTGAAGTCTACACTTGCATAATTAGGCAAGTGAAATTAAGTACCTAACAACTGATCAGTCTATCATTCACAGACTCATGAGAATGTAACCCATAGGCAATATATTTTAACACCTGTTACATGAATTATTGTTACGTTAACAGCAATTCATATTCAATGAGAAGAAAGATACTGATACTTCTGTGCTATATTTGCAGTTATTTGTGGTCTATTTAATCAAAACGTTCATGTTCTAAATGTTCATCAATGAAAGCAGATCTATATTTTGATATAAGATGATGCGAACAATGATGTTGGTTCTCGTGAAAATGTTGAATTTTTTTTTTTTAATAATGCCTGCGAATATTATGCCTATATTCTTTCAACGTAGGAACTGATTCGTTATGGATAAGGCAAAATGCTTTATTTCTAGTTTCTACTATAACATATACTACCCGCGTGCGATTTCTTGGGCGCTGGTTTTACGGGGAAGCGAGGGTCGGGGAGATGAAAACATAGCTAGTCCGCCAGTCTTTCTGCAGTGTTGTCAACCAAAGAAACACTAAATAATAAATAAATAAGGATCCTGAGACAGACTGAAAGCTTAGTATTGAAGCCACTAGATGTCAGGGTGTATAGTGTAGTTCGTGTTTCAATGTTGTCAGCTCTACCTACGAAGTTGAACGAAACCTACCGAATGAGGATTACGGAGCCGAGTGCCCAAGAAATCGCGTGCGAGTAGTAGATCAAATTTCATTGTTGTTGTTCAAACACACGACATTCACTATACACTTTTTTCTACTTTCCGACTCGTAATTAAAGTAGTTTAAATTAAATGGTAGTGAATTAACACAGAACCCTGAGAGGGCAACATTCACCTTCGCAACTGTACTTATTTACAATATTATTGTTGTAAGTATGTCATCATCTTACTTGCTGCTTCATGATCTGCCCTGTCGGATAATCACTCATAACAGTAAGTTGTACATTGAAATTGCGTAGCAGTTTGATCAATTACTCTGAAACCTTCAACCGACTCCATAGGCATGTCAATAAATAAATCTTAATTACTATAGGCCTATATGAATTTTTTATTTGAGAAACAGCTATTTATGTCTTATAACATATTGTTTATTATTTACTTAACAAAAGTAAGTAAAATATATTTTTCCTACAAAAAGTAATCAATTCTATTCTAAACTAATTATAAACTTTTTTGGATTTTGTCTATATTAGACATCAAAATCTGCAATTTGTTTCCAAAAATTTGAACACTGCATAGCAAGGACCTTTTGCCACGAAAACCAATAAAAATAACAAAATATATATTTTCCTTTAAGCTTAATTAAGTTACATCTCTAAAAAAATAGGTTTTTGTAGTAAACGCTTTCAGGATCAGGTAAAAAGAGTAAGAAAATCGTATGAAGAATGTAGAATTTATAAATATCATAGGTTGGTCCCCTTAAGGCTTAAGCCAAGCATAGGCGTAACCAAGCCGACCATAAGGGGGGGGGGGTTATAACATCTGGAGAGGGGGGTTCCGGGGTCCTTCCCCCGGAAAATTTTAAAAATTAAGTTGCACAATAAGGAGTTTTAAGCTTCCCACGCTTTAAGACTCATATTAAGTAATTTATAAGCAGGTTTTTAAAAAAGGTGATATATCACAATAATGAAATAAATAGTACAATTTTCCCTTTTTTAATCAATGGGGGGTTCAAACCCCCAAAACCCCCCCTCGTTACGCCTATGAAGCCAAGAACACATCGATCTAAAGCTAAGAGTTGATGAGAAACATACCGGGGAAAGGTACAGAATAATAGGCCGTACAAATCGCAACACTTGCGGGAGATACTGAGTTTTACTATCTATGGTATTGTGTTCCTTGTCACTCTGTATCTGTGGTATTTTTAAACAGCTGTTATATAAGCTACAAAATTATATTAACAGGTACTATTTCCTTTGAGGTTACTTACAAGATAAGTTTCATCACTAACACCGTGAATTTTATCTTCAGGCTCCGTGGCCTAATTTCAACAAGTTAAAGTGACGATTGTGATATAATGGTATTTACGAGAAATGTCATCTGATGTCGCTAGTACATGGGACACTAATGAAAGCTCCATAAAATAGACGAGTGTCATGTTGAGAAAAGTTGTTGGAATTGTCATAACGAGAAACAATAAAATATTAGATAACATACCTAAAGCTATTTTATTGCAGGTGTACAGTTCTAGGTATCGGGTATTTGCGTTTCTCGAAATTCAAATCGTGCCCCTCCCACTCCGCGGTTCCCCCCTCCACTGGAAGGAAGTGTTTGAATTAAAAACGGAATGAGAAAAGGGCGTGAGAGCTTAGTTCTTTGTAATCATTTTAATGACCATTACCTTCAGCATTCAAGTGGTCGGGAGGATTTCAGCTCGTTTTACTCTCCAACTCCAGTTGTACTGTATTCATACATAGAAATTAGGCCTACGTTTGTCTCCCTAATAGCTTATCAGTGATAGTATTGATGAAGATAACCAGGGCCAGGATTCTGATAACCTAAAATTGTTTGAAAAAATGACCTATAAAATGACCCTAAATTTTAAAGAAAGTGACCTAATAATTATAAAAAATGACCTAAAAACTGATATTTTATTTATAAAAAAATATTATTGTACACACAAAGTTATAGACTAGTTTGTACATAATTGTAAAAACTGTAAATACCTGTAATGTTATGAATGTTCTTTTCTCACGGAAATTTATACTGGCACTGAGACACTGGTGAGTAAAAATTCGGCACATCCTTTTGTGGATTATATTGTTGTTTATTGAGGGTAAACAATAGTTTGCACTCTCGAATCCAAGCAGGTGACAGAATCTGGTGCCAAGTCAGTATATGAACATGGCGTTTCTTTGATTCTCACTTCCGACTGAGACATGTCAACACTTTAACGCCGAATTTTTCCTTCTTGCATTAAACAAACAACACTTCAAAGACAGCACCGCTAGCGGCGAAAAAAAAGTTAATACACTCAATGTAAACACATGAAAATGACTAAATAAGGAAGCAAATGACACGAAAATGACAAAATAATGACGTAAAATTGAAATAAATGCCCTAAAAATATAAAATTGCATAAAATGACCTAATAAAAATGCATTTCTATAATGTAGAGGACATGATTAAGATTTATCCAGAAGTTGGCAATGTCTATGCAGCATCAATAAAAAGATATGTCATTAGAATCCGGGCCCTGGTCATAAAAGACGTCTCTTTGTTGATTATCGCATTCCAGGGCGAGAATGTAACATTTCGAAACGCTCTAACAATATTAAAACACAAAATGACGCTCGCTAACAACTGCGTCTGGCTTGCTAATGAATGGAGGAAATGATCGCACATGCTCAAAATCGCAACGTGCAGCAGCTTCAGCAGCAAAATATTTAAACGGTACTGCCTGTTGATTTAGACGTGAACACTTGCATGCGCCGCAGACATAGGGCGGGACGGAAGGGGAGTGTGTTGCTAGTATGGATCACGTGAGACTGATACCACTGCGCATTGTGTTTACAGTGTTCACGTCTAAATGCACAGGCAGTACATAATTTAAAACACGTCGCTTATGTTGGATTTGTAGGTTATTTAGCGTTACCCAGTGTGCACCACGTGGAGGCAACCTACTTTGCACACCAATGCCCCCTAGATGTTATGGGGGACTTATGATTCCAGATGGTGAAGATCAAGATGCAACCTGCTAATTATCGCTATGAATGTCATGCTCTGTTGTATCTGTACCTATCTCTCTATCCGCTTCTTGTTCCCACTCATAATCCCTAAATCTCATTCTCCCCTCTATCTCTTGCTGAATCCAGTCTCTCACGTCGCTCTCCGGATCTACACCATCTGGAACCCAATATTCAAGAGGGTTCTTAAGAGGAGCAATGGTCCTAGTCCCTTTTCCCCTAAGAACCCTATTGAACCCTAAAATTCCAGCTCCTAGGGCAAATGCCCCGGCGCCTAACATCTTAAACAAGTTCGCATTCATGTCGCAAAATTGTTTTTTCATAAATCAAAGCTAAGTTTATCGCATAGCAATGAATTTATCGGAAAATGGTCATTGTTTACAGGCCGTATCCTCGGAAACCGTATATGCATACATATGTGCACGAAGATGCTAGCCTAATAGGATTTTTAAATTAAAAGAATGCAATGAATAAACTCCATTACCATGAATGGAAAAGGCCAATCCCCGCTGTTTTTATATTTCCTCTTTCGACAGAGTTACCAGATGGCATGCATGTAGTCAGCATGCATATACTACGGCCTTATTGAAAAAAATTATTTACGTAGTCGCTACTTCTTTATCAACTAGTAACTCAGTTGTCCTCATGAAGCTAAGTACACAGAGTCCTAGACTTATTTCGAAAATCGAAGGAGATACCAGGGAACAAGCCCGGGGATCCGTATCCATAGTCAGCAACGCTTATCTTGGGACCACGTAGACTTAAGAAATCTGATCGTGATCTCAGTCTTGGGACGCATGACTCAAAATTCTTTCCGGAGGGTTCGCGCTAAAAATATGCTTTTAGTATTTTACGGTAAGTACTTTGATACTGTAAACAAGGATTATTCCCAAACTTAACAAATCCTTTCATTTGAAGTTGCTCCTTGCACAACTGTTTTTGTTTCATAGGCTTGCAATTTTATACGCAAATTTCAAAGTTAATTTTATATATTCGTAGTTTAGATGTTTTAAATACTTTTTAAATCCATTATCCCATATTAAGAAATGAATATAATATGTTGTACATCGTTACACTTAAATAACTTTATATATATATATATATATATATATATATATATATATATATATATATATATATATATATATATATATATATATATATATAAAGTTATTTAAGTGTAACGATGAACTTATGAAAAATGATTTGCCTAATTTGAAATTTCTTGTACAAGGAATGTTTCTTTCAACATTTGTTCATATTATAGAAGAAATAAATATCATAAAACCTACTCAAGATAACTTACAGGTGCCAAATTCTAGGTGGAGTGCATAACAACACATTGTTAGAAAGTGTCACATTCAAAAAAGTTATAATTATTTGTATATTCAACAGACATTCTTTTATTTTTGGGATTGTCTCTCCAGGAAGTTCTCATAAAAGTGTACAGGGCTAAGTAAATTGTACACAGAATCCCGCTTTTGTTAGCAAGTAATGTAGCAGTCTACTAATTTAATAGAAAAGTTTTAGGGGTCATGACAATAATGCAATTGCGGGTATTATACCTAGCCCTGGGGGAAATTATCCTTAAAAAACATAATTAATTTCGGCCTCAGTAGCGCAGTGAATATGGCGCTTTCTGTGGCGGGTTTGATCCCGGCCGATGTGGATGGCGTTTATGTGTGCATATATGCGTCTGTAGATTTGAATGTAAAAGAACTCCCGCAGGACAAAATTCCGGCACACAGGCGACGGTCACAAGCCTAAATTGCAGTAGGCTATACTCCGTCTTTAAATAACCATAAAATGAACCCAACACTCTTAACATTCCAATACTGTGCTCATCGACTGCACATGGACGATGCTGCGATGAATCTGAGGATGCATATAATGTAATACAGTACTATTGCCGACACCATTGCATCGGGGCAATCGGAGTAATATGCACGTTGTAATTTTTCAAGTGCCTGGAGATGGAATGCGGTACTTTGTGTCCTTAAACAGTAAGAAAGAGCTCATTGCTTTAATTTGCTCCCCTGATTGTTTATAAAAAGGATACAGTACTGGTATAATATATTCAAAATAATGGTACGTCATATTTCGTATTTTCGCTTACCCTGGCAACTGTATACAGTAATAAGCGGGGCCCGGATTCTGATGACCTAAAATTGTTTGAAAAATGACCTATAAAATGACCATGAATTTTAAAGGAAATGACTTAATAATTATAAAAAATGACCTAAAAACTGATATTTTATTTATAAAAAATTATTGTTGTACACACATAGTTATAGACTAGTTTGTACATAATTGCAAAAATTGTAAATAACTGTAATGTTGTGAATGTTCTTTTCTCACGGAAATTTATACTGGCACTGAGGCACTGGCGAGTCAAAATTCGGCATTTCCTTTTGTGGCCTGCGGATTATATTGTTGTTTATTGAGGGTAAACAGTAGTTTGCACTATCAAATCCAAGCAGGTGGCAGACTCTGGTGCCAAGTCAATCTAATAACAATAGTAATAAAATACAAAATTTTGTCGTTTCTTTGATTCTCATTTCCAACTGAGACATGACAACACTTTAACGCCGATTTTTTCCTTCTTGCATTAAACAAACAACACTTCAAAGACAGCACTGCTAGCGACGAAAAAAAGTTAATACACTCAATGTAAATACATGAAAATGACAAAATAATGACCTAAAATTGAAATAAATGCCCTAAAAATATAAAATGGCATGAAATGACAAAAAATGACCTAATGAAAATGCATTTCTATAATCTAGAGGCCATGATTAGGATTTATCTACAAGTTGACAATGTCTATGCAGCGTCAATAAAAAGATATGTCATTAGAATCCGGGCCCTGATGATAACGCTGTTGGTGCAAATGGTGAGGATAATTATTATAAATAAAACTCTGATTCACAGAACTTTCTCTACCCTAAGTCTGGGCAACACAACTTTTTCACTTCAAATCTGATGTTGGTTAAGAGGCCATATTGCAGGGGTTGCAAATTAAGTTGTTTCAACCTCGCACAGAGATATATTGTTTGCAAAACTTAAAGTACTTACTACTCAGGCTTATAACTACTCTTTAGGGGATTTTACGAAAAAAATTAGCTCTTAGCATAAGCACTTTGTAAACAGCAAAATAACAGACCATTTGAAAATCACGAAAAAAAATATTTGTGTAAAGTGGTATTTTTCAGGTACCTTATTGTAAAGATTTATGCTTGTGGTTTGCTAACCTGGGGATTGTGTAATTTTTTGAGTTTCTTACAAATAATTCTTTAGTCTGATGTATAAAAAATTCCCTTTAGGCAGGCCTACAGGCTGAGGTAGATTTCGAAGTGCTAAATCTCGCCTTATATGAGAGCTGTCGAGAAACCAGTTATTGATTTGTAGAGTACTCATCAAGAGCTTTTCAATGATACCCCATAAGACGTGGTTTAAAAAATTTCGAATTTCCATCCCCCAACCAACCACCCCTACTCGTACCCCCAAAACCCCCGAATCGTTGGTGTCACTGTGAACTCCATAGGGAGTTCTCTAATTTATTCAAACAAAGTTTCCCTCTATACTTCATAGGGGCCGAGATACAAATTTTTCAAAATTTCAACCCCCTCCCCCGTCCCTCCCCTTGGCCCAATTTTGCTCATTAACGAACTTGTTCGAACTATTGGGCCTAGAAATAACATAAAATTTGGTTCAAATATCTTAAAAATTACGGCCGCTATATATATACCGGTATATCACAATTTTTTTTTGAACGTGCGGTGGTTTCGTGCTTAGGGAGGCATGAAACGTAAAGATATGAAAGAATTTTTTGAAAGTCATGACATGGTATCGATTGCAATAGGTAGATTTTTCTTCGAAATCTACCTAACATAATATTGTTTCCAAAAATAGAAGTAAAAATGGAAGTTTCAATAGTGAAATTTCCTACAACAAAAGCATGTAACAAAATAAAACAAAAATGCAAACAATTAGGTTTTGGACTTTAAAAATCTATTAATTGTTAGTTTTTTATACATAATTAGGCCTATCAAGTCAAGTTTCGGCTGTCATTGAATCAGTAGGAGATGTCTTCCTTAAGATTAATATGGGATCTTTACAATTAATTTATCAGCTCATAAGTTATTCGCTTATTCCCTATACAGTATTATGATATAACACAGCCCTCAAAATAGAACTTTTTGTTTGGTATCTCAGATGTCTTACCGGATTTTGGCTGTACTTTGTGTGCTTGTTCCAAATATGTAAACAATTTTTCTCTACCAGCTCTATTTTTATATAGATTTTATTCGTGAACTCTTAGTCTCGCGAAACAAAATCTTGCTCGATAATATAGCTAGTGAAGGTTCTTGACCATACTTCGGACACGTAGGACGAAAACTGTACGAAGTACAGAAAAACTAAAAGCTGGATTATCTTTTGGCCCTCATATTGACAGCTCATAAGTCTTAAACGACCGTACAATATGTGATAGTATCGGTTTTTTTGAAAGACCCCATGTTATATTGTTCCTTAATGTTAATGTAATGTTAGTGTGTTGCGTTTTTCTTCACATGAATTAGAAGCTCAAAATAGGCACTGTTTTTATTTATATCAAACGTAAAATGGGATAATATGCATAATGGTAATACCATATCTCACAAAACTAATGGCATATTTGGCATCAGCGACCTAAATATACCCAAGAATGAGTATAAATTCTAAGGCACCAAAACGGCTGTTGGTGTGTGTAATCATAGGACTTTTGCACTTCCCTTTTATCTTAAATCATCTCTAATATGGAAGGGAAATCCTTTACGGAAGATCACAAAGATGGAAAGAAATGTCATTTTTTAATGTTTCTGCATGAAACATAATTAGAGCACATCTTCCTTCATCTGCGGTTGTAGAATGTTACTCAATAATGCCAAGAAGGAAGTAACTTACAATATCGAGGAACATCCGAGAAATTAAAGCTGCTGGTTACGTAATTTATGAGGAAGGTTAGGATTTTTAGGTGCGCATTTTTTCTTTCTATTTGTAGGGCAAATTATAGCTCCTGTGAAAGAAACCACAGTATAAAACGTCGTAAGTTTAGAACGGAGACAATTTTCTAGCTCCTTTTCCCCCTTTTTAGAGCCTTTATTCTGTTTTATCTCCACCGTGCTCATAATGCCCTTATCGCTCTCTTTTTTTATTTTACTGCATCATTTTAATAATTCTCGAAAGCGCATTTCATCGTTTGTAGCCTGAGACTTTTGAGTTTCATATCCTTTTTTCTATTATATATTTATTTTGGGTTCATTCCAATATCTAAGATCTTAAGTAATTTTCAATGAACTTTTCATCAGCTTGCAGTGAACAGGGGAATAGTGAACCTGTCTGCTTTCACCAAACGCGGGACTGAAGGCACGCATGAAACAATGAAAAATAATTACATATTCCATTTTTCTTTTTAATTTGATGGAATTAGTAGTCTGCTGTACATTAATCTAAGTTTATTACATAACGAATTTTGCAGCACCTTTTTGGCTCCCTATTTTGCATTATTTTTAGTACCTTTTCCCTTTTTCCATTATGGAAATTAGCCTAAAAATCCTAACCCATGCACCATAGGTAAAGGAATTATTTAAAATATAAATGGTCCTTTTGACATCTTCTGAGTACAATGTTTTCCTTAAAAAACTAGAATAATGACTAATACACACAACTTAGTTGTGATAGTGAACCTCATGAATACGATTATGAAAAAAAAAATCTTCCTTTTTTTGTACTTGTTATGAACGTTTCACGGACGTGTGTGAATAATAATTCACTGGACAACAAAACTGACCTTCAAAAAAATTTTTTACACAAAACATATAATTTCTTATGTATTTTGATGTGCTGAGTTCAAATATGGCCTTTGTTTTTGTCTAGCACCCTCAGGTTTTTAGTAAATCGTATACTTACACTTCTAGTCGTTTATAAATAAATCGTCAAGTACCGTAATATCAAAGACTAACTGGTAATATTTTTTTACACAAAACATATCATTTCTTATGTATTTTGATGTGCTGAATTCAAATATGGCCTTAGGTTTTGTCTAGCACCCTCAGTTTTTTAGTAAATCGTTTACTTACACTTCTAGTCGTTTATAAATAAAACGTAAAGTCACCGTAATATCAAAGACTAACTGGTAATATTTTTTTACACAAAATATATCATTTCTTATGTATTTTGATGTGCTGAGTTCAAATATGGCCTTAGGTTTTGTCTAGCACCCTCAGTTTTTTAGTAAATCGTTTACTTACACTTCTAGTCGTTTATAAATAAAACGTAAAGTCACCGTAATATCAAAGACTAACTGGTAATATTTTTTTACACAAAATATATCATTTCTTATGTATTTTGATGTGCTGAGTTCAAATATGGCCTTAGTTTTTGTCTAGCACCCTCAGTTTTTTAAGCAAAATGGAATAATGAGAAACTGTACGAATAAAGAAATTTGGCTCATGTTGAGAATATTGTAACATTCCCACATCATATCATATCTATTTTTTACAGGACGCTGTTCATCCTTACATATTATTCTATTTGCTAGAACATTCAAAATAGTTTAGAAATTATTTCATTCCATAGAATGCCTGATGTGGGAATGTTACAATATTCTCAACATGAGCTAAATTTCTTTATTCGTACAGTTTCTCATTATTCCATTTTGCTTAAAAACTGAGGGTGCTAGACAAAAACTAAGGCCATATTTGAACTCAGCACATCAAAATACATAAGAAATGATATATTTTGTGTAAAAAAATATTACCAGTTAGTCTTTGATATTACGGCGACTTTACGTTTTATTTATAAACGACTAGAAGTGTAAGTATACGATTTACTAAAAACCTGAGGGTGCCAGAGAAAAACTGTTTGCATAATTGAATTCAGCACTAAAATCCACATAATAAACGCCCAATTTCATGCAAAAAATTTTTTGGCTGTTGTCCAGTGAATCTACTCTCAACGCTGAAGATAATGTACCGGTACATATTTTCTTTGTTTGCATTACTACTGAATGTTACATTCGCCCTTTTACCATTATGCCATAGGTTCAATCTGGCATAGAAAATGGATCGCTTTTTACTTAGGCCTTGTAAAGAGTAAGGTGTTCACGTTTTCACAACTGAAGAAGATAGTAACGAGAGGACAATATAATAACCCCAAGTTAAGACGAAAATAAACCTCCAGTAAATATGAATTCAATTATCAGTGGCTTAGAAAACAGACTTTTCGCGTTAGTTAAGTTGGAACTGATCTAATTTTTTTTATTAATCAAGAAACAAGTGCAAATAAATTATTTGCTTTGATTATTTTACTAAAAACAACTCTTATTGGAGAAGACATTCTATATTGGACCAAGTATCGCATGTGTACACACACACACACACACACACACACACACACACACACACACACACACACATATATATATATATATATATATATATATATCTGTGTGTGTGTGTACATGCGATACTTGCGATATATATATATATATAATTATTAGGGGTGGATTTCTATGACATGTCATATTTTTCCCCATTGCATTATTTCAGGTTTCCGACTAATTTAAACCCGATTCCTGGTGAAAATGGAACGACTTTTATTGTGCATATAACAGCATATTTAGGAAATTTTCAACTATTGTAGCATATTTACTATAAATATGCATATTTAGGTCATATTTTTGGCATAATTGTATGCGTATTAAAGAAATTTTGTTTCATATCATATCATATTTTGTAAATTTTCCATTATACTGATACTTTTTTTGAGATTTTACAGATATTTTAAATAATTAACATTATATTTTAATAAAATGAACTGTAATGAAACTTAAAAAATATATACATCATGTGTAAGTGGTAAAGACATATTTTAAATTTTATTGGTCATATTTTAATGTTTTTTTAGGTCATAAATGCATGCATAAATATCCTATTTTTTAGGTCATAGAAATCCGCCCCCTAATAGTTATTAATAGGATATCTGAAGAAGAAAAAAATGACTTTCGACAAAACTGACCGGAATTTGGGGTTATTTGCACACAGTAGTACCACCGGTCTGCATATACAAGGCGTATGAAGACCATTTATAAAATAAAGTAGTCTGCTATCTGGTTATATCAACAAAACACAATGCGTTTCTCCTTAGCAGTATTGTATACAACAACTGTGTCGGTGGCGAATCCAGAACTTAATAACAATGATCAGGAAATCGAACAACTGCTGTTTGTTGTGGGTTGTCACAGCTAGTATACACATTTGACGCAAAGCGTCTAGAACAGTGATTCCCACAGTGGGGTCCGCAGGCGGTTTAAGAAGAAATAGGATATCCCGTAATTTTCTCAAATTACATATCTTCTAAAGCATTTTCACTGTTCACATTAAGAGGTAAACTCTGTTTGTTACCGTTGATAGTATTATTTTGTCTATTGAATTTAATACATTTGAATTTATTCAGTTTTTTTTCAAAACCCATAGGGGGTCCGCGGACTGAAAAGTTTGGGAACCACTGGTCTAGAATATAAGTGTTATTCAACTTAAATGTTACAATTTTCGTGTTGGAATAGGGCGATTACATAAATGCTTTTATACTTTTGTACTTAATTAAATTTGAGTGTTATTTTATTGGGTAATTACTTTCGACGAATAAAACAAGTCAAATCAATAAAAATAAAAAAAATTACTGCGGCCCGTAGTGTCCCTCACCTGGATCTGCCATTGAACCGAGTATGAAATGTCTGGTCGAGAATATGTTCGGACTTCTTATGTCCGTTCCTTCTGACATTCGCAAAATCACTGAAGTTATTCCTGTGGTTTTCATAGAATCGTCGTAACACCACCACGTGCTTAATCTAACCAGATCATTTAGGGTTATTGACCTTGTGGTTGTATTATAATTAGGGACCGGATTCTTAGGTTTTTACCTATTTTTTTCCTTACTTCCAAAACAAAAAGCGCTCATACACTTTTTCGAATCATGTCCATAGGATTCATCCACATTAATTCTGTAGTACCTAAAAATACCTAAATGGGGTATAAAAACCTAAATATACCTAAACGGGATATAAAACCTAAAATATCTTATTTAGGCTACTTTTTTGTCATTTTTGTTTGTTGGTTGAGAAATCGGTATTTTGCGTAGAGACAATAATTTTTGTCGGGTTGAAATTAATACCACCAGCGTTTCGTTCAACCCATTGTCGTCCAGGATGGAAAGTATCTAAAGAGGAAGTGAAGAGTACCGGCGTATTCCTTTTAAAATATTCGTACGGACAACCATTGTTGCCGTGTATGAACAAGGATATAGATTTCTGTGTTTTAAAGCGCTTGTTTACCTTTAGTACTTCCCTGTTATTCATACTGAGTGGTCACACTGTGAGTTTTAAATAGACGTGCTAATTATGCCGAAACAAATGAAATCGAGTTTTTTCCGGCAGTGGATTGGCGACGACCTGAATTTCACTACCGATGGCAAAGTAATATTTTGTCAAGCCTGCCAGAAACACGTAAGTGTTATTTACCTTTCTAGAAAAGGGGGAAGTTTTCGTCCCTAGTTGATCTGTTGTGCGGTTAGCATGCGTAACAACCGAAGAAAGGAAAATAACCGGTTTCACATTATCCTCATTCAACCATAAAATATTTTACTCACTAAATTAGGAGCATCGGATTCCAATTCTGAGAAGGGTAGTGTCTAGATACAGTATTAACTATTAACTAAGAGATAACAGGAGGAACTTCACAGTTGAGAATCTAGAAAGATATTTTGTGATATACTGTAAACCAGGAAATGTGAGGCAATCTTATTTTCACTGCTTCTTTTGATTGTTTATGCTTTCTTTCTTCAATTGTATAATATTGTACTAAAGCAAGTTTACACAAATTTTGTTAAGTTAATTTTGTTAAGTTAAACTTTACAAGTATTATGTATAGAATCCTATGTAGCACATTCAAATTCATTAAACCAATATTATTCTACCTCAAAACGATATTTTGGACAAAAAACCTAAAAAAAAAAAACTATTTCACCTAATGGAAAACCTAAAACAGTGGTTTTAAAAACCTAAAAATCCGGTCCCTAATTATAATACATTCAGAAATATTCCCATAGGCCTAAATAAAATATCAAACTGAAGAGAAACACAGAGAAAACTTTCTAGGTTACAAGACTTGAAGCCATTATAGATTTATTTCTATTATACATGACATGTGTTTCACATGCTGTACAATATGATCCTAATTTCTAACTTATATATATTTTTTGTTAAATAAAAGCGAGAAAATTAATTGTACATGATTTATTTCAGAACTAGAAAAAACCATCTATTTACAATTATACAATATATAGATCTACAGGATGCTAGTAAATAAGTAGGCCTATTCTTGATGCCCTGAAGTGATTCAGGGCAAGATATTAAACGAAGTTTTTTTAATTAAATTATATGTATCCGGAAACGTTTCTTTTTCCCGTTCTAGTAGCATTGAGGAAAATGTTTAGTTTTCATGTTGTAGGCCTAGTACAGTAATATGAAGGATATAGGATATATGAAGCAATCTCTACTTGGAATGTTACTGTATTTACTTTGTATGGTTAGACAGTAACTTTTATATTTCATCTAATACGTAGCGTAAATGACCACATTGATGTTTCGAAGGATTCTTCGTTAAGTCATACGTCTTTCTAGTTTGTGTGTTAAAAACGGCGGTCGCAATTTTGAACAGTTACGGTTTCTTAAATCTCGAAGAGATTTTTAGGAACATCCAAGGGGACTACGGAATCAACATTGACGGTGCGAACATATCTCATTTACGCTTCGCAGACGATATAGTTCTCATGGCAAACACAGCAGAAGAATTGCAGGCCTTCATGACAGAAGTGAACGAGCCAAGTAACAAAGTAGGACTACAAATGAATGCAAAAAAGACCAAATTAATGACAAACGGCGAAGAGAAAGCCATCTCAATTACGCAACCCGAAACATTGGAATACGTACAAGAGATAGTTTATCTGGGACAAACAATCTCCTTCCAGAAAAGCATGCCCAAGGAAATTACAAGAAGAATATCTACAGCCTGGTCAAAGTTCTGGGCGCTGAGATTCATACTGTTAGAAAAATCTTTCAATATAAACATTAAAAGACACATTATGAACACCTGCATACTACCCGCGCTGATATATGGCTCACAAACTTGGAGCACAACTAAAAAAGATAGAAAATCAATCCAAACGTGCCAAAATAGAATGGAAAGGAAAATGCTGGGCATCACATGGAGAGAGAGAGAGAGAGATTCAGAGTAAATTCCCTGGTAGGGATATCCACCTGTCGAGGCCGCCTCGCGATTCACGCATAGCCCATGTGACACGGAGATTAAGGATGGGCGTTTTGGGTAGGGTAGGATCCGTTCGGTGGCTCCAGCAGCACCACCTAGGCCTCCCCGCCCTCTAGGTCGGGAGCATCGCCGTAGTAACGCCACCGACACCAGTCATGGCAGGGATCGTTGGACTATGCCTCCCCCTACTATGGTACCGGTCACGCACACACGACGACCCCCCTCCTCGTACCCTGAGTACGGGAACCACTACCACGTCGAATCCGACACCAAACACGGTAAGACCTGGGCCCCGGTCGGGCGCCTCCGAAGAGAACGACCCCTAAGGGAACCCAGACCGGCTCAATACCGTCCCGACTACTGTTTCAGCAACAGTCGACTAGGCCAGCGCTCCGTCTGCAAAAACGGGGAGACACCACTTGTAGGTGGAGATGACCCTTTGACGGCTAGAGGCTAAGTGGCGGCGCGCCCTGCCCGCCATAACATCGCTTAGCACGCCCATCCGAATCCTAGATGCCCCAGTACGCATCACCCTCACTGGTACTTCAGTCTACAAAGGGGGTCCCGCCTGTTACCTCGAGAACCGAGGATAGGGCTAAGGTGCATCCCCTCCAACACCATGTCCCTGAAGTACGACACATGGCGCCCCTAACTGTCCGGGAAGGAGTATTCACGTAAACGCTTATTCCTCCTACCCCCACACCATCACAGTGTGGGGCCCGCATTCGCAACTTACGGGACCCGCCCGATAGCCTAAGAGGAGGCGACTCTGTGCCATCCCAGAGCCCTGGTCACCGGTGCACCCAGCCACCGGGTCATCCCAGCACGGGGGCATCACATGGAGAGATAGAATAAGGAACGACGTAATACGACGAAGAACACAAATAACAGATGCAGGAAACGACAGCAGGTACCTAAAATGGAGATGGGCCGGACACATAATGAGACAAGATCCTGCTCGCTGGACTCACAGAATAACTTCATGGGAACCAAGGATGGGAAGACGGAAAGTAGGAAGACAGAGAACACGGTGGTCGGATGAACTAAGGGCAACTTTCGGCAACAGATGGACCACCACAGCTAAAGACAGAGGAAAATGGCAACTTCTAGTCAAGACAGCAATCCAAAACAACAACACAGGATGAAGACAGTAAATAGCAAGGAGCAGGAAAGCAGTGCACGACCGAAAAGCGAAGACCTAAACCCACAGTGTATAGTGCTAGAATTATATATAGGACAAAAAAAAAAAAAAAATGATAGACTACATATCGGACCATAAATGATAGACTATAGGCATAAGTAATAATAGGAAGATCCTTCCCGGAATGGCTAACCGGGATTGCGAACACAAGCCACCTCTCCCAGGAGAGAGGCCCGTGCCCATCGGGGACATTATGGGTTAATACTAATACTAATACTAATATCTGGTAATAGTTTAAACATTTCTGTGTAACCAAAGAATGTAAATAAAGTAAGTTTAAAAATCGAGATTCTTTAATTTTTTTTAATACCACTATTTTCATGGAAGCATTTTCCCTCCATACTACTATAACATGAAAATGACTACTAGATTATGGAGGACTGTAGTAGATACATTAGACGTATATACTATACCATGGGTGCTCATCTGTGGCACTTCGTGTCACTGTGCGGTAGGAGAATTTCTCCCACTACAGTCGCCCTTGACGTCAGCATAAAGCAGTTTCAACGTGACACTGAACATGAAGAACAGGTTTCTTACGTCACAGCAAGGGATGGGGACTAAAACGTTTCCCCTCAGTTGCTCACCTGTGTACTATACTATACTTAAATCAAATCATTGCCACATGTGCTGGGGAAATAGAGAGCTGTTAAAGATAATTTCATTGCAAAGCAATCGCGTTTGAAATATTGGAAGTTGACAAGTCTTATATGAAACTGACATACCTTCCTCTGCCCAAATAAAAGTTTGCCTCTTAGTATAATATATTATGTGTGACAAATTTCTTCATGTACATTGGTTGTAAAAATGAAGATGTCGTTACTACATTGTATCGCATCCCCGAAAGACACATAACCCAAATAAAATTTAATGCACTCACGTAACTTTCTCTGCCCTAAGCATAGCCAATACATCTTTTTCACTTCACATTTTAATATAGACTAAGAGACCGTATTGCAAAGATCGCGTATTCAGTTGTTTGAACCTGATGCAAAACTTTATTTTTCACCAGGTAAGACTTTCTTCAAACAGTGGGTGGCTTATAACTACCCTTCGTAAAAAAATTCGAAAAAAATGTTTCAAATAAAGGTTTTCGCTCTTAGTACAAAATTTTAACAAAATCGTTAATGCCATTTTTCAGAAAATCGCGAAAATCTAAATTTTCTTCATGTAAAGTCCCCTTAAAAATAAAAGAAAGTCGTCGCCAATCTTCATGACACATCCAAAGAAGGTACCTAACCCAAATACATTTTTTCATACGATTTTCCATCCTGGAACTTGGCTGTTCACAGACTCTCATATTGACATGATTATGAAAATAGTATTTTTGGATTCAGGGGATCTCAACACGTGTATTTATGTTAAAAACTCAACTTCGAATCTGGGGCTCGAACACAATACTTCCCCCTTTCCTATGGTACGGGCAGAGGAAGTACAAATCTATGGAAGATGCAACCTTATTACGTTGCTTATGAAATGAAAATTTATATGTTCTTTCTTATATATTTCATTAAATTTAATTTAAACTGGGCTACTATCCCTTGCCTTGTCCTGTGGTTTAAGTGTTCTTGAATATTGACATTTGGCAGACGTGAATACGACAGCATGCGAGAAAGCGTGGAGACCAATGAAGCGCGCTGGACCACGATCTCCATTTATCCGTTACCTGATTTCAGCATTACGGGAACTTTTAATATAAGCAGGATACTTTTATCTGCTCTCTGTATATACATACAGTCTTTGGTATTGAAGATGTTTATACGCAACTAGCATGTGCCCGCGGCTTCGCCCGCGATAATTATTTCAAAAATTAAAAATTAAGAGCATAATAGTTAAATCATTATATTTATTAACACCTAAATCACGTGGACTACATACCACGATTAGATAGCGTCACCTGGTAAAAGCGAGCTCAGATTCGAGTTCCTTGGTCCAGAAAACCCCTGTATAGTGAGTTTCGTCCAAATAAAACAATGTTTGACCATATTAGGGCTTACAACATTCAAGCGATCGCGAAAGTTTTATTTCAAGGTATGACAAAAATAGACAAAGCCAACTGTAATTGTCAAACTTACATTTAATTTAATTCCAAACCCATCTGAATCCCACTGGCAACAATATGTTTTAATGTCAAATGTGATTCGGATTCGATAATTCTGTGTAAGATGGGATTAAGTATTCTCAAAAACATTTGATTTTTGGCATTTAAAATAGGAATTTTTCAAAATCCTTTCTTAGTGAGCACCTACATTATGAAACGAAGGTACTGTCAAAATTCCAAGTCTCTACCTGTTATAGTTAGGCTCTACGTTGATTCCTGTCAGTCAGTCAGGACAAAGCCTTTTATATATATATATTTATTTATTTATATTTCCCTCTGGTGTAGTTAAGGCCTTCTCTTCCACTAACCAGAGGTGGATTCATTCAAACCTTACCAAATAATCTAATTAAGAATAAAAATAATGATAGTAAAAAGAGAAACATGATTATATTATATAGATGTAGATTATGTTGGTGAAAACTATAATTAAGACTATATCAAACTATATCCTAGTAATGGAAATTCAACATTGTAAGTAGAACAAATTAGTGAGAAAAATAATAATAATAGGTAGAAAAAGAATAAAAATAAAATAAAAATAAATGAAACTAATACAAAAGCGACATTTTTAACATGAAAGTAGAATAGAGTATAAATGTTAATGGTTGGTGGTCAAGTGATCAACTAACTTCATCTTGAACGTTCTGAGTGTTCGGCAGTCTTTTATATTCTCAGGTAAAGAATTCCACAGACGAGCTGTCCCGACAGTGAAGGATGAAGAATAAAATACAGTATTGTGTGGGGGAATAGATAAGGTAGTTTTCTGATGGGATCTTGTTCCGAGATCATGATAATCTGATAGGTAGTGGAAACGATAGGCCAAGTAAGGAGGAATTTTGGTATGAAGTAATTTGTAAAGCATTGAAAGAGAATGTAGCTTTCTGCGTTCTTGAAGAGGTAGCCAAGACAAGAACTCCATAGAGGGTGAAATATGATCATATCGACGTACATTACAGACAAAACGCGCACAAGCATTGTGAAGTCGCTGAAGTCTTTGTGATAGATTTACGTTTAAGTCTGAAAGTAGGGTGTCACAGTAATCGAAATGTGGCAATACAAGTGTGTCAACAAGAATGTTTTTTAATATAGAGATAATAAAGCATAGCAGCAACAACAGTTCAAAATGATGATGATGATAATGATGATAATAATAATAATAATAATAATAATAATAATAATAATAATAATAATAATAATAATTTTTCAAAGAAGTTGAAGAAGATTTGAAATTACTCAATATAAAAAGGAGGATATTGCAAACAGAGAAAAGTTTAGGAAAGTAATATTTGATGGCGAAGTTCCAGAGAAACCCAAGAAGAAAACGGGAAGTAAATGGACGGAAGAACGGAAACAGCAACATCTCGAAAGAATGAAGTTTTGGGGAAGACAAGAAGAAGACAACTGTTTCACGTGGTCTTAAGCTGGCCTAATCGAAAGAAATAATAATAATAATAATAATAATAATAATAATAATAATATGCTGGTGATTATTGTGATGATGATGAATACTTACCTCATCAATCCGTGACCAGTCCAGTAAGATTATGTGGAATTTCCACCAATCACAGGGAAGAAAACTAATCTGCTGCCTGGTACCACAGGCTAAGCTACTGGTTTGCAATTTGAACTCCAAAATACTGTTGTAAACGAGTGTTTCTGAAATATATTCGTCGTTGTAGCGAATGACACATTATAAAGATAACAAATTAGCCAGGACCAAAGAAAAATATATTAAATGCGGGTTTATCCTTACATCGATCTTGGTTATAGAGAGGTTTGTCTGTATGGCTCGCTATTCAACTTACTTATTCACTTACTCAATAACAATATTCATTCTTAAGCAAGCAAAAGGAATATTATATCTATTTTATGGAACCCGGAGGTTCGTTGCCGAGCTCACATGAGCCCGCCATTCAACCCTATTCTGTGCTAATTCCAACCATCCCTCGTAAATCCTACTTCCCTTAAATCTATTCTAATATTGCCCTTCCACCTAAGTCAAGGTCTTCCAAGTGGTCTTCCTTCATGTCTCCCAGTCAATATTCTTGAGATATATCTTTCCTCCCTTATGCGCGCAACATGTCCAGCCCATTTCATCCTCCGTGATTTAATTACCCTTATATTCGGTGACATGTACAGGTTATGAATCTCGTCATTATGCAGTTTTCTCCAGTCCCAATTTTCATCTCTCGTAGGTCCGAATATTTTTCTAAGTCCCCTGTTTTCGAACACACTCAGATTTCGTTCTTTCTGAAGAGTAAGCGACCATGTCTCACATCCATATAATACAACCGGCAGGATAATTGTCTTATAAATATTTATTTTTAAATTTCTGGACAGAAGACGAGAAGTTAAAAGATTCTGAATTTAATGCAAACAAGCATTTCATTATTTCAATCGAAAATGAGCTTCTACCTATTATTTGTGTCTGTAATTATTGTTCCCAGTTGTTTGAATTTTTCAGTTTGTTCGAATGCTTTATCTGCTAGGCTATTAAAGCGTAACTAATTTAACGCTAGAGAAGGATCAATAAAAAGGCACTTGATTCTGAATCATAATTTAAAGAAACACTTTGACATTTTTGCTTCAATGAGTAATCAGTTAACTTAGCAACGGACGGTACCCGCCTATCTAGTATCGTTCTCAAAGAGGTTTATTGAAGTAGCTATAATTCAGTTTGCGCTTTACTTTTAGATGGTATTGGAAAGTATTATCACTTTGAGTCTAGGCCAATGAAGTAAATAAAACTTTGGTTTGTATATTATAGTAATTGAAGCTACAAATGACGTGAATGCTCTAAGACTTTTTGAAAGAAAAATCATTAGACGCATATATGATCCAGTTAATTAAACAGGAATATTAAAATTTAGCTCGAATTTAGAAATAAACAATATATTACGTGGAGAGGATTTTGTGAGGCATGTGAAATCACTAAGCGTGGTCCTAATTTTTGGCTTTTTATTTTTTTATATTTTATTTATTTATTTATTTTTTACATACTTACAAACTTACTTACTAATTTTACCTACAATGCCAATATTGACAATTTAGTGACAAAGAAACAGTGTCAGGTCTCATAATAAATTCAGGAATGTTACTGTGCTTTGTGTTGTTCATTGGCGTTGCAAAGTGGAGACAAATTTTAAAACACATACATATATATGTTCAGTAATCAATACAGATATTGTAATACGGAGTGCGTCCATAAAGTAAATTTCCCTGCGGCCTTGTACAGAAACAAAACACAATTTCAAGGAAATATTTATTGCAACATATTCAGCCAGTGTTCAGCTATTTTTCAACATATTCGCCATCGGAATTGGAACATTTGTCTTACCGTGACAACAACTATTGAATACCTGTGTCGAAGTGTGTCGCCTGGGATTTGAACCACCGTGTGACAACCACGGTGTCATTCGCTGTCATTCTTTGTCATTTCGTGAGGTGTAGGAAAAGATGGAAATCACTAGGAGCGAGGTCCGGGCTTTAGGGTGAATGTTTAAACCCCTCCCAGCCGAACTTCTGCAGGAGACTTGCTAAGAGGCTTTTAAACATTCACCCTACAACCCGGACTTCGCTCCCAGTGATTTCCATCTTTTCCTACACCTAAGGCTAGGGCTCCACTAGCAGTATTCGACTGCTGCCGCGAGCAGCATTCTACTGCCTGAAAATGGAACACACGCAAACAAGCCTAGGTGGCTATATGGGCAGTCATTTTACTGCTCTTAACACAATTACTGCGGCAGTAAAAATTTCTACTGCCGCGGAATAGGACATGTTCCATTTTGGCGCAGTATTCTGCTGCGGCAATCTGGCTTCACTCGCTGTAGAAATCTGCTGGCAGCGGCAGTAACTCATCTCGACGAATGTCTCGAGCACCCTATGCAATTCTGCCTGAGACCACAGGTAGAAGATAATCAAAGGAACCCTCCGACATCCGGTAGAATTAAAAAAAAATTCTGGATATTCCCTAAGTTTGTGATGCATTGTACCAAACACGCCTTCACTTTTCCTGTGACTTAATATTGGATGAATCCACCATTTCTTTTATGCAATCTCCGGCGACTGCGAACCAATAGCAAACATACAATTACTTTTAAGATATACATTGCAGTGGCGTAAATAGACCACTTGTGGCCCGGGGCGGATTTATTTTTGAGGCCCCCTCCCCCAGTAAAAGCTACCACACGGCTATTTCTAACTTCTTTTTCCATGGCTAGGTTTTTTGTCTTTCAGATCTTCTCCACGGGTTAATCTATACGAAAAAATAATAGCTCTATTTTCTTCAATTAAATGATACATCTTCTGCTTATCTTCTAGAGGCCTCTCGCGGTCAACTCGTGAACTCGTTAAATTTTTCGTCAATGTTAAATGAAATTACATGTTTTATTTTTCATCTGTTAAATGATACATCTCAGCGCAGTATCCAACTGCGCATCTCCTAGTGATCTCTCGCGACCGCCTCATGAGCCTGAGAACAAAAAAGTGGTAATTAGAGTCAATTTTTTTTTTTGGTAACACGTCAAATACTCTATATTTTTATTTAATACAAAAATTCTGATGAGTGAAAAAAGTGGTGGAACATTAATTTTTATATTAGGATGGGGCATCAATGGGGGCCCCCCATAGTAAGTGGTGCCTAGGGCGGACCGCCCCCACCGCCCCACTCTAGGAACGCCACTGATACAATGCACTCATGTCCACCATTTATCACAAGGCAGTCTATATTCTATGCATAAGAACCCAACAACACCAACAAAACTGCTAGTGAAGCCGGGCTGAGCAGAGCGGAGCAGTAAACTACAGCTTTTTTTCGCAGAAAATTTACAGCAAGTGAAGCCACCTTCTTGCGGTAAAAATCTAGGCAGTAGAATGCTGCTCGCGGCAGCAGTCAAATACAGCTAGTGGAGCCCTAGCCTAAAGAAATGACAGAATGACAGAGAGGCGGAGATGTTTGTCACACAGTGGTTCAAGTCCCTGGCGGCAGACGTCTACGACACAGGTGTTCAAAAAAGTTGTTTCCACAGTATGACAAATGTTTCAGTTCCGGTGCGATGTGTCGAAAAATAGCTGAACACTTGTTGCATCTGTTGGAATTTATATGTCCATAAAATTGTGTTTTGCCCAGGGAAACTTACTTTATGGTTGCGCCTCGTATAATTTATATATTTGTGTTACGTAAGTGGCTATAATGTTATTAATAAATCATTGCTGCCCTCTGGTATTTCACCAAATAGAAAATGGCCCTTTAGTTAAAAAAAGGTTGAAGACCACTGCACTAATCCTTAGCTGGCTACGTCATGCAGAAAGACTGGAAAAAGAAAGAACACTAAAAAATATACCGTGTGGGGACATAATAAGGACCAGAAGAAAGGGTAGACCAAGGAAAGGGTGGATACAAGATGTAGAACAGGATTTCAAAATAATGAGGACAAAGAATTGAAAAAGACGGGCTCATGATGAGATACGTGGAAGAGGATTGTGAAGGAGGCCAAAGCCCACCAAGGGCTGTACAGCCGAGAAATAAGAAAAATAGTACTTGAAACAATTGCCACGTTTTTTCGTAGGCGTATGAACTCACAGAATAAATTCAAAAAGCAAATTTTTCATGACTTTCAAACCTCTCCGTGACTCTCGATTAGAAAAAGGAGTAATCTGAGAAACTCAGTTTTTCTGGTCACTCTGACTAGGATTCCTTAGATCTGTCCAGTGGCAGATCCAGGAAGGCCGTAGGTCCCGCGGCCCTCCCCCTTCTTTTTCGTTGATTTGATATTTTTTTTTCGTCGTAAATAATTGCCTAATAAAATAACATTTAAATTACTTAAATACAAAATAAAATAAAATAATTTTTGAACCTGAGAATTGTAAAATTCAAGTTAAATAGTATTTACATTCTCTAGACCTCTTGTAACTAACAATGACAATCCACAAGACAGCAGTTGTAAAAGTTCCTTATTTATAATTGTTTAATTGATTTCATGAGAACTATTTTAGATCAGCACGTGCTTTAAGTTAAAGGTAGAAGTTTTGATACTAATTGATTTATAATTTTGACAAATTTCTCAACACAACTAAAATTTTGGGCGAGAAGGAGTTTTAATCTGCCGATAAATTTGGAGCAATCACCCAGAGGGCCTAAAAACTCGTCATTTTGCACTTCATTTTTTTTAATTTCCGGGGGGAGGCCGTAGACTATTTTTTTGGGGGGGATATTTTATCCCCCCCCCCATGTCACAGGAAATCAAACTTCCTTTTATGTCTCCTCCCCCTTCAATAAGTTCTGGATCCACCCCTGGATCTATCACTAGGTAAAGGTAAAAGTTTTGATATTAATTGATTTATAATTTTGCTATGTAATATATAAAACCGACGGATTTCTCAATAGAACTAAAAGTTTGGGCGAAAAGGAGTTTTAACCTGCCGAGATATTTGGAGCAATTACCCAGAGGGCCTAAAAACTCGTCATTTTGCACTTAATTTTTTAATTACCGGGGGGGAGGCATCGGACCTCCTATTTTTGGGGATTTTATAACCCCACATCTCACAGCAATTTCAAACTTTCGTTTATGTCGCCCCCCACCCCCTTCAATAAGTTCTGGATCCGCCCTTGGATCTGTCACCAGTGTTTTGTAAGATTTTCACTCGAGTGAGTCTGTAAATTGTAATTGTTAAAGGATGTAGTGGTTGTCTCGAGTTTCACTTTGCTGATAAACACCGCCATGTTAAACAAGTGGCACGAGATTGTGCAGAGTATAACGTAGCATTGCAGCGAAGATTCGCACATTTTGTATTGGTATAACTGAGAGAACACCGCCTGCTTTCAATCAGTCAGCACCGGGTCGCCAAACGAAGCGAGTGGCCAGTCGATATCTTTCGAGATACATACAGTTCAGTGGTTAATATTATTATTATTATTATTATTATTATTATTATTATTATTATTATTATTATTATTATTATTATTATTATTATCATTATTATTATTGTCATTATTATTATTTAAAAATATTGTTGAAATATTATCGCAGTTATATTAAAATACGAATTCTTCGTGTGTCAGTGTGTTGACATATTCGGCTTCTAGATTGGATGACTGCAGTTCGAACCTCGGCAGGACCAGTAGTTACATACAAATAAAAACTCACTCTGCCATTCTTTCTGTAAGTACGGGATGCAGGTTCCTTGCGTTAAAGAATTATAGCTAATAATTGAATTATAAATACTGTACCTAACTCACATTATTATTATTATTATTATTATTATTATTATTATTATTATTATTATTATTATTAAGAATAAAACTTTTCCGGTGGTTATAATTGTTTTTTTTTTTCAGAATGTATTACTTTCGTTTTCTGTATAGACGACCGCAGTTAAAATTTCGATGGATCAGATCTTGTTTCTATACGTGTTAAATGTTCAGTTTGAGATGAATTGTTAGGATGTCGAACTACCGGTATTTGCATTTTACACATACGAAAAATAGTGTGACAAATTGTTATTCATTGTTTTTTGACTGAGCATTTATTTTAGTGCGTTAGTTAACTGCTTGTTATTATTTTAATGCAAATGTAAGTTTCATTTATTCAGCTCAATATAAGAAAGGTCTAATTTATATTCTGAAAAATAATTAACTGTAATGTCTATTCGGAATGATTCGACCTTTTACGCACGTCAAAAAGATGGTCTGGGTTCCTAGCCACTTTTTTCTTCAGTTCAAGTTAAGTGTAGCCTACAGTAAATTCTTATACATTGTAATAAAGTGGATATGTTATTTACATTAATTTTAGGTCTACTGGACTGCCTAATATTAATGTAAATAAAATGCCCACTGTATTAAAATGTATAGGCTAAGAATTTACTACTACAGTTAATTTGAACTAAAGACGAAAGTGGCAAGGTACCCAGACCATCTGTACATATTTATCTATTATTATTATTATTATTATTATTATTATTATTATTATTATTATTAACAACTTATTATTACTATTAACTCACTATTAGTATTTGATTAATTTATTGGATTATTGACTGGCCACTCTAAATCGGCGTGAAAGTATTTTATCGAAATTTATCACATTTTAAGGAAGTGGCGTTGGCAACACTGTGAGAGTGCCCCAAATTTGGTGGCACACGTACTCAAAGCTTCGCGGCGAATTTCCGGCCATGAGATACAAGGTAGGTAATGCAAATCTATTCTCCTCTTCCTATAAACAATGCCTGGCTAATAACCTATCAGTATGATAACTATTTTGCATTTTAGCCATGAGGTCTAAAATGACTAGCACTGCAGAATGAGCGGTCATTTTTTTTGTGCAATAAATATCATAGACATTGAATTTCGGTAGATCGGCGTTTTCTGCGATTGTCATTACAGCACCGCGGAAGTGGCCTATAGTGAATAGCCTAATAATAGTAATACACCCAAATGAGCAAGACTGCTCGTGCTCGGGTGCAGTTTCAAAATATCAAAGTGAAGAAAGAAGAGAGACAAAGAAATAGAATGTATAAAAAATGTGATTAACTAAAAAAGAAAGTAAAAAATATTAAACATAAATATATAAAAAGAGTGAAACAAAAACGTCTTAAACAGCTAAAAAAATTACAAAAAAATTATTTACATATGTATTAAATTTAATAGTGGAGTATGCTGAGAGGTCAGGATATTTTCTGATAATTGAGTTATAGAAGCAGGGATCAAAATTAATGCTATGTTTTAATCCTGCCGATGTGAGACATTTGGGTTCTGATAGGAGTAAATTAGTATTTCGTCTAGTTTTGGAGACATGATCACTGGAAGAGTATTTTATACGATGTTTCTGAAAATATTTCAATATATTGTGTATGATTTCAGTTTCTAAAGGCCTACACGTGAATAATAGAAACATGAAAATATTTTCGTCTGTGGCAGCCATTTTATCAGCTGTTCACGTCCTCATTTGTGATAGGTTGTTGTCAACGTTAAGTTTTCGTCTTGAATGATTAATGCTGTCCTAAAGTTTGCAATAGGCTACGTTTTATGTTCTTAAGTTTGCCGTTAATTATCTTTGTGAATGCAGCCTAAGTCGTGTAAGTGTTTACATACGATTTTTAAGATTTGTTTGTGTTTAAGTAAGCCTAATTTTGTTGTTACCAGTGTTTTAACTATTCTTATTCAATCATATCTGAAGTGTGTTATTAGGTCAGTGACAACTAAAAGTCATGAACTAACGAGAATTGTATTTCCCTCGAGTTTACTGTAAATAATAACGTCCATAATGTACTCTTCTATGTGGTACTTCTGACTTAATTACACTAAACTTCTGCTAGCCCTACTCAAGAATAAAAGCTTGAAAACCACAGATTTGCCGGCCCATGGCCGGGGAAGGGGGGAATGCGCCCTTATTTATAGAAATTTTGTCCGTACTGACGAATTTCCGAATTTATCCTTTTCATATTATGTCTCTTAGCATATTTGTTGGCTTTCATGAAATTTAATTAATTAAAATTAATTCAACTAAGAAATGAGCTTTAAATACAGTGTATGGAAATGTCGTTAGAAAGTCTTTCTTCTTAAATGTCACAAGATGTTTTAGTTCGTATCACTGTATTTGTAGCCTTTGTGAAGCAGTGAAGTGTTAGAATTTCAAGCCGTTCTGAGGGAGGTCACAGGCAAACGAAATCAATTCTTGTTTTTTGTTTGAGAGAGAAGAACATTCCATTAATTTATTCAACAGTTCTTTTGAAATCTAAAACAAATTGTAGTCCCGTAATTATCTGTCCATTTGTGGTAGGCATACTTAGTATAAGTGTAAAAACGAAGTCACTGTTAACTGTTAGCCCTTTAAGGGCTTCCTGAATAAAAAAAAATCTCTACTTCAATTAACTAGAATAATAACTCTGTTGTTGTTGATTCAGAAGTCTTGTTCATACATAAATTGCAATTTTATGTGATTAAAACATCGTGAAAAGTTAAACTTTGTCAAGAAGCAGACTTGAGTTTCAAGAAAGTATAATATAGTCATATACAGGGTGTTTCAAAAATACTTTTACAAACTTCGGGCATGAGTTCCTTACACCAAAAGAAGGGAAAAAAGTTCGTATGAACATAGGTCCCATAATCCTTTGTTTTCTCGTTAGGAACTGTTAAACTCATTGGTACACTCATAACACGTCAACACACAAAACTCATAACAAATGCTCGAATGTCCTCCTCTTGCTTCTAGACGAGTGCATATGCATGTCTAGAAGCTAGAGGAGGACATTTCGAGCATTTTTTTAATGAGTTTTCTATGTTGACGTGTTATGAGTGTACCAATGTGTTGAACAACTTCTAACAAGAAAACAAAGGATTAAAGGACCCAATGTTCATGTGAAAAATTTTCTTTCTTTTGGTGTAAGGAACCCATGGCCGAAGTTTGTAAAAGAATTTTTGAAACACCCTGTATAGGCCGATATATTTTTCAGATTACGCTAGGTGTTCAGATTGGTTTAATGTAGGAATAAATGTACTTCATTTGGCCTTTGTTTTAACTGCAGCCTATCTAGTTGAACACGTTGACCGTTTTCTTAATGACCTTAAAGCTATGTTCACTTGAAAATTAGAGCAAACTCTATAGATATATCTGTACAATAGAATATTGAAACTCGACGCTTGGTAATTCTGCATTCCATAAAACCAGGCATCATGTTCTAAACTTCCAGTACCGATAGTGTCATTTTCGCTTGAGTGTCCGCTTTCTTTTTGCGTTTCAACCAATATTCGCTTGATATGAAAATTAAAACCAAAACTAATCCTGTAGTAGATATTATATTTACAGTAGAATCTCTGTTTACGAGCTACAATGTTGCGAGGGAATTTATCTAGTCACTCTTGGCATGTATTACAATTTAGCAAATAAAATTTAATAAATATAAAAATACTTCATAGTGAATATGGTGTAATTGAATTATTTTAATACCATTTTAGATTGGGACAATATTATTTCACTAAATAAATAAAATCAGGTAAACTGATATAACAAAGTGCCAGAATAGGGCCTACTTTTGTTTAATCAGTGATAATTGCAATTATGATATGCAGAAAAGAAGTTATTTTTGTAATCTTCCGAATTAAGCTTCAGGTCGATTCATTAAGCAGGGCTTGCGGAAGAACAAAGGTCTAAAGTTTGATACTTAACCTTAATTCATACTCCTTTATACTGATATGAAAAATTCTTAAAGTATGTGAACATTTCACAAAAAGCACTGGCAAAGAACTCCGCTTTTTATACGTAAGCCTAATTATTTCACAGTAATATACCTTCTGTATATAACAGTATTCATGTAGTACTCATTTCAACTTGATCAACAAAATAAACAAACGTCCTTCAATGATTAGCAACGCGGCATTGTAGTATAGTCATGATGTCTCAATTTAAAAAAGCATGTGACCTTTAATTAGTCGTTACTCCAGTACCGGTCAACCGATTCCGTTAAAAATAATTAGGCTTCTTGCCATAGACAAGTGTATTTGAGTTATCGCGCATACACACACACGGACAGACAGACGGACACATCTCATAAAGTACCAAACAAAACACGATCGTAAGTAGGCCTATTGTTTGCTGCAATATCAAAGATATTTGGCGTAAAATATATGTTGATACATGAACAGATAATGTAATTCACTTTATTTACAGAATAAATCTTAACAGAACCACTTAATTAGGCCTATATTATCGTTTTTATATAAATTGTGTGAATTACACAATTTAATTTTAAATTATGTTGTTTTACGTAGTGAATATAAATAATTAAAAGAATAGAACTAATCGTGTGCTGTCATAATGAAACGAAATGAAATGTGTCGAAATGAAACTATTAAAACGATCCACAAATTCATGAAACTTATTAATATCTGATAACTGATGTGAATTACGATAATCAATAAGCTCTTGTTACTTTAGCTATTCCATTTTAAATATTAACATATCTTCTATTTGCATTGCATTTGCGGTGCAGTACTCAAATGTGTTGCCCTGAAACCCCCCATAAAATGATTGTATAAGAATAATACTTTCTTAATAATTGAATAGCCTGTTTAGGAGACAGTTTGCTTGAATAATATTTAACTTACATATTTTCTAAGTTCTCGGTGTTTAAAAACCCCCCCTTAACTCCGGGCGATCACTTAAACCTCATGTCCGTGTCAATGCTACAGAAAAATCGCGTCTATTGGTTAACTTTAAGTTAAGGAAGTGAGTAAACATAGACGAATGAATGGTATAAAGACGAATAATGGCAGGGAAAACATGCGGTTCTCGTAAATCCAACTAATTTCCAAACAATACACGAGTTTACAGGCACCTACAGTTTGTTGTTATGGTCATTTAACAGCGGTTGTGCACCGCTACTTAGGCCTGTAGCCGTCGTCGGTGTTTTTTTAATTTTATTCCGCAGGAGGTCTTTTACTTGCCTCTAAATATGCATACATGGGACTGTCATACTTGAAATTATAAGCAGAACCCAAGCGACAGGGTCATGTTAGTTAATGAAAATTAATATAAACGCATTTGAGCTTTGGTTTCGTACTGAATCAGAAGATACATGTGATTATACAGCTTAGCTGGAAGTAGACCAAGCTATAAGAGCTTAGAAATCAGATAATTAATCACAGAATTCCCGTCCCTTGGTCACCGTCTATATACATTTCAACGTTTTCAGCGCATCATTAATTACAATCTTAAAGAAATAAACGACACGAATAATAGCGTCATTTGTCCTGTAAGAGCCAGGGTTTCGATCAGATTTTCCGTCATTTGCCGTAGTTGATGTTTATGTAGGTTTTGGATGTTGATGGCATGTACAGGGTGTTCGATAATTCATATTACAAACTTCTACGTTTCCGTTTCCGTGCTACAGCCATTACAATGTGTCGGATTTTCCGGTGTTGTTTTGCAACCGGAGAGGCAGTACATGACGTCAGAAGATCACCATGTGAAATGAGTTGTGACGTAAGGTACAGAAGTAAATGACGTTTCACTCATTACTGATGGAAGTCGAATTTTTTGGTAACAATACCAAAGTAACAAAAAAAACTTTCATTGATCACAATAACACTTGTGTCATCAGTGGGGGGGGGGGATTGTTTCTGTATTCTGCACTGGATGTGTCCCATACGAAACTGCTCACTACAACAGAGGCCCGATGTGACGACCACCAACGTCGTTGTACACATTGTACCGACGAATCAACACTGGCAAATCCGACACATTGTGGACATGGGTTTCAATTCGAATTATTGCCTACTAAGTCCCCTCTACTAGCCCTAGAAGTTTGTAATATGAATTTCCGAACACCTGGAATGTAATATATTTGCATATTCAGGCCATATTCACATTTTTTCATGTTGTCGGTTCTGCATATTTTCGGGATTTAAAGTCATATTCTAGTTACATTTGCATACACGATCTTGTATTCAGAAGCGTTAAACGAGGTGATAAAGCTGCTGTTTTGGACGAAGACTATCTATAAATCAAATGCAATCAAATACAATCAAAGTGCAGCGAATTGACTCTGTTCAAATTTGTCTTTTGATGTTTTCTGACGTTGGAAGGAGTTCTCACGATATGACTATTTCGACTGACAACCGGAGAAGATTCCTTTTTGAGATTTTGAAGACGTGCGAGATAAAATTAATGCAATGATCCAGCATCACAAGAGAAAACAAGACATTAAAGTTGAAAATAGAAAGATTGATACTCAAATGAATTGGGTGATTCATTCGATGTGTTTGGGTCATATTTTGTCTTTTTGTGTCATATTTAGCTAATTTTAAAGTCATGCTGTCTTCCTTATTTCTGGCATTTTAAGGTCATAAACATCCGAACCCTATCATGACAGATTTTCTCGGGTCCTCCCTTCTGGATTCATATTTTTCCACCATCATTCAAAATATCTTCCGTGTTACCATAACATCGTCGTCACAGAGGTTTGCTAGTAAACTGAAAAGTAGTAAGTAAACTGCATTAGCGTGATGGAAAGTAAATATCTATGTGCATGGTGGACTTTAACGCAAATCCTATCTTCCTCCGAATGTGAATGATTCTATAGTTTCTTCGCACCCTTTAAGTCCATAGTGCTATTCTTGAGCAAATCCATCCATATCTATGGAAGTGCCTCAGGAGAGGAAGCAACAGGTTAAAACTGTCAGTTTTCTCTTTAAAACCCTTTTTTTCGGAGGAATTATTTTATTGGACGTTCAGTAATTAATATATGAAACAATGTGTTCTTGAACGAGATGGCCGAGACGGTAGCATCTTGGAATGGCTTTCAGGAGGTCGCGAGTTCAAGCTCCGTTGCAAGTCAATTTGACTTTGACTTTTTCATGGCCTTCCCAGTCGCAAAGTCAAATACCCATCCAAATTGGATATTTATTTACCATGACTCGTCGACACTGTTTCCACATATCGGTATATCATAATCATCAAGTATTTAATATCAGTTAAAATGTATAAAAGCGTAACATATCAACAAAAGAAAACAGATGTATATCAGTAGTGACACGGCCAACTAGTATATCCACAGAACTTAACACGTGATATGTTAAAACAACTAAATTTAAAAAAAAAAAAAACTAAAAATATCCTTCCAAAGGGTGACATGCTGGTTTTGATGCTTGAGAAAACTACTCCTTTGGCCTGCTTTGAATCCACGGTTCATACGTCTGATGATAGATTGGTAAAACTCGTAGTTTTTAATCAAACACAATATTGTAGACAATTATGGTCGAGGATGATGATTTTTTGTATTTTAAAATCTCAATTGTTTTTATTAAAAAAATTCGCATTGGGATCATTTATAGATTTTCTGATCGAAGTCATCAATTACAGCATTCAACATATAGTTTAAGGGTTTGATGGGTGAAATATTCACAGTTTTTGGTGAAAATTAGCATTACTGTATATAAATATAGACATGTAAGTACAAGCTAAATAGGGAAATAGGAAATCATTTTATAATAAGTTACAGTTAGGGTTAGAAATGTAACTTTCTCCTTGGGGTCGAGGGATGTAGGAACAAGGAAACATCTAATAATATGCGATAAAATTACCTTGATATGAGAAAAGGGGGTTAATGCTATTGGGATACTCAGTGATCTAGTCGAGGGTATTTGCAGGTATACGGCGTATACCCTCTGCTTAAGTTTAGTTGTTTGCAATATGCCTTATGTTTCTATGCATATATATTCTGTTTTCATTAATCTATTTTCTTATATTTTATATATATAATTTGCCTATTTATTTACTTATTTATTTATGTATTTGTCAATTCTGCCATTGCCTTGAGACCCTTTCAAGACTATGTACAACAAAAATGGCTCTATGGAGTGTTTTTGTTTTTTGTTTGTTTGTTTGTTTGTTTGTTGTTGTTGTTGTAGGAAACATTAACCAAATCTTGAATATTTTACTGTCTAATAAAAATAGTGCGACTTCAGTAAGTTTTACTTTGGTTCTTGTGCCCAAAAATTTTCGTTAAAATGCGTTTAATCTCTTATCACCATAAAATGCCTTCGCTGTAGTCAAATGCCACTTTTATTAGGGTATAAATTCGTTGTTGTTGCGTCACTTTGAAATTATCGAAAGAGTTTGCTAAATTTGTGGTAGAAATTAAATTAATTAATGTTTAATGTTATCTGCTTCTGTGTAGGGAACAAATTAAAATATAACTTCAGCTAAAAGTTTCCCGAAGATAAGAACTATACCCTTTTAACCTTTTCACTGTGGCCGACGTAGGCCTATAAATGCGTCACCTCGAAATATTGTTCAAAGCGGAGATATAAGATGAATAGAGTGATGCTTATTATAAAATGTGAGCATTTTTATCCACATATTACGATTACTATTTATGGATGTCAGCTGTTATACTCGTATTTAATTTTTTTATTGATTTCAAGCTATGGTTTTAATCGGTAACTTATAGTGTAGTCGGGAGTTGAAGAAAGATACGAGAACCGCGATGTGGAGGAGATTAGCATAGGCTGTTTCACTTTTGGGCGAGTGGAAAAGGAAAGTAATTGCCCCTCGGCCACGATTAAGGAGGAATCCAAGAGTGTTTTAATGTTCTTCACGATTATAGAGGTAAACTGTACATCTTTTGGCACAGACAAAACACTATGGGACCTTTTAGCTCTATCATATTAAAATGCAACAATGAATGCATCTGGTTAGAATGGGAGAATGGTACACAACTAAGGAAGAATAATTCATATAACTAGGTGTGGTTGAAGTCCCAGACGAGGCACGATAAATCACTTCTTAGTGGAGAATTGTTCCTGGAACTTTCTTTTGTAAATTCTACTCTTTAACATGTGGCTTTGTTTTCTGATGACACATAATAATAATTGTGCTGTCAGTTTGATTCTTTTAACTTATTCTATTTTATCGCCTTTATTTCTTTCTCGTCATATTGTACTCGCTACAGTACAGTATTTCCAACCCTCCGTGGCGCTACATCCCTGAAGGGATTTGGCCTACCACCCGACCGCTGCGTCATCTACCACAGGCAGATGGCAGGATTGGGGGCATGTGGTCAGCATACCGACACCCACGGCCGTTAATGGTGGTTTTCATGACCGGAGCCGCTACTTCTCTATCAAGTAGCTCCTCAGTTTGAATCACGAGGCTGAGTGCACCCCTGCCAGACCTCCCTACCTCAGAAAAATCCGAGGAGGTACCGGGGATCGAACCCGGGCCGATGGATCTATAGTCAGCGACGCTATAATAATAATAACAACAAAATTGGTGATAATAGACTTAATATTAATAACTAATAATAACTGATAATAATAGTATTATCATTAAATCGTGTTTATGCCATATTAATATTTTTCGTGGTAATCTTTTTTCCTCTTCTTACTACCGCTGGCTTCCTGTTCCAAATTCGCATGTGTTCGACATTAGTGACGAATTCGGAACAAAATTCGGCACACCACGACCGGTGACGATTAGGCTACACAACTTAAATAACCGTAACAATCAATCAGCTTCCAAAGAATCTTCACAGCATCACTGCCTTACTCAACCAATAAAATCATTTTTATCATCAAAAGCGAAACCTGAGAGGCTAAAGGGACTTTCAAGACAATAAATCTCGAGTTGTAAATGTGTACTGTTTTTATTAATTTTAAATGTATTTGAAGTCTTCATTTTGTTCGTTCTATAGAATAAAAGAAGCCTTGCAGGAAGAGGGTAACAAACCATAACACCTTCGTGTATAAGTAGCCTTGAATCTATGTTTATCAATCTTCCGGATGTTTTCTGTATACTTCAAGTTGTAATTCGTTAGCTAGTTTAATTCTTGTTTACACAATTTAAATTACTGATATTGAAATTGAAAAAAGAACTTAATTTGTAAACAACTTATTTTGTCATTATGTAAAAGGGAAAATAATTATATCGTTTCGCAATCGTCACTTAATAAAAAACGTTGTTAAATGTACGTCTCAGGGGATCTCAAGAAGCTGATGTTTATGGGCAGCTGCAAGTAATTATTCATTCCGTTGTCATGACGACGCGTCCGTATTGATGTGTAGGAGTAAGTTCACAAATTCCAAGTTGTCCATCCGTTTGTCATTCCGATCCCACAGTCGGTGTGCGTTTCTTGTGATCGTTAATAAATAATCGAAGTTCAGGGAAGACCAAGAAGTCACGTGAAAACAAAAGAAGCAACAAGGTCTTTCCTGAGATTTTTTTTGGAATCTGAGAACTCAGTCATAGATCACGGCAACCCACGTTCTCACGCCCGCTGCCTGTTCAGTTGTTGCATGTTTTCAATTAAACCGCCATTATACATGCCATCTGCCAACATTCTAGGAAACAAAAAACATACGCATTAATAAGTTGGCAATTGTCTTAATGTACAAAAATTTCGGAGCAAATCCAAGGCAAGAGGTCGCCAAGGCTGTCCAAAAAGTACGAAGCCACATGTCGTTTAGAAATGGCAAATAGAAGAATACAGTAGATTCCAGCTAATCCGGACTAGATGGGACCGGACCCTGTTCAGATTACCGAAAGTCTGGATTAAACGAATGTGCTTTAAAATGCACGTACTGTACTGTAATACAAGGCTTAGATGGGTTAAACTATAAAAATCGATGTTGGTTCCCCAGAAATAGACTATAACTTTTCCTACAACTTAATTTTAGTTTTAAAATTACTGGATACTTAGGATTTAACCTACGAACTGATGTAGGATTGACAAAACAAAATATCTTTTTGAATAAAATTAAACATTTATTTTTTAAATTCCGCCCGGATTAACCGAATGTTCGGACGAGCTGGGTCCGGATTAGAGGGACACTACTGCATCCTTTCATTTTCTCAAACATTTCAATAGGAACATAAAATATATCTCCTATTATTAATAGTAATTCTAATATTATTTTCTCTATATATACTATTGTTTCCATAGATACTCTACATGTTTTCGTTTTTTTTTCTTCAAAATATGTGGTATAGGCTATGTAGGCTTGGTATATTTTTGTGTGTAAACCACAGCGCAATCAGGGGCGGATCCAGAAAGACATTTTGGGGGGGAGGAATCAAAGTAGAGAGGGAAGTTTTTACTCATAAAAATTAATTAGCCCCAGTACACAATTGAAAACAAAATGAACATTTCAGCATTTTCTTACAAAGGTATTTCAAAATAATGAATGTCGTTGCTTTAATTTAAGTATTTGGGAGTAAATTTTGAATAATTTGTGCTTAATGTTACAAATTTTGGGGGGGGGGGAAATTTCCCCCCCCCCCCATGGATCCGCCCTTGAGCGCAATAGACATGTAAATTATGACTATTACCTTCTTACTGACTCTCAAATGTTACCACTCTCATGAGTATGCCCTTTTCGTCTAACACGAGTATTCTTTTTTGGTCCTTTTCCAAACAAACTTATCCACTTAAATAACTGGATTTATTGACTTGACTTCTAAACTGAAATCAGTTAAGAGACCGCTATTAGATTATTTAGGCGTTTCTGGTATTTCTCCCTGTTCTCGGGTATTTCTTCCCTGTTCTACAATATCCAGATCATCGGGTTCTACGTTATGTATTTTTGAGTGCAGGGGAGACCAGACTAAAATGACATACTCTGGTAAAATGACATAGTGATAGTTTCGGCTTAACGCCTTACAAGAAAGTGACCCCGAGAATATTAAGCACAAAAAGTTTGTTTTTATTTTTTTAATTTTATTTTTTAAACTAAATGTTTTGAGTAATATTGCCATGGAATTGCACTTTTTGACTTTCTATTAAGATAAGCAGATTTTCAGTAGACCATGTGATCTTCACATAATTTATGTCTGAAATGACATAACTACTCCTTGTCTGTTTAAAATGAAATACTGAACCATTTTAGACTGATGGGAATTTTGCCTTGTTTGTGAATTCCTTGTTCCTTCATCTTCATGTCTCGATATATTTAAGAGAATACTAAATACAAGAAGACACCTAGTGGACTTACTCGGTTTCAGCATGCTGACCACATGCCCCCAGTCCTGTCATCTGCCAACGTCAATGGACGAAGGTAATTGATGCAGAGATCGGTGGTGAGCCTTGTCCCACCATGGGATATCGCGTCACAGAGTTATTTTGTTACGGAACAAACATATAGGCATAAAAAATCTTAGAAGTAACTAATATATATATATATATATATATATATATATATATATATATATATATATATATAATATATTTATTAAATTCATCCTAATACTTCTACATCTCTATGTTATTTTACCCAGACATCAGTCTAAAATGACGTATTAAGTATACTTTCTAAATAATAAGTTTTACTATCTCCAAAAGCTTAAAACGAAGACATGCGATAAGTAACAAAATAAAGAACAATTTTGACAAAATAATTTGGAAAACAAAATAACATATCAAAAACAAATGGTGCATCATTTTAGAATTTAGACGGTTTCTCTCCAATGTGACAAAAAAGGCTGTGTAATATGAACGAAGGTTATCGTATACAGTTTTATAGTTTCACATGGCTGTTCTCCGCGCTAAATTAGCCTATATTTCTATTCATCTTGCTTCCAGACATGTTTAGTTTATAAGATAATGTTACTGTCAAATTTATGATCGCGTCCTAAGTGCAGAAACATACCGACAATTGCCTGTGCCCCTCCCCCTAGGGGACTGACGTAAATGCCGATTTATAAACTAATTCTACTTAAGGGTAGGTTTCTGCAGGGGTATGGGAATTGCGTAAATACAAGGGATGGGGCATAAGTCATAACATTTTTTTTTCGTTTGAAGATGTAGGACAATTTTCAAGATTGAAATAAACAAATGAAAGGACAGGGTATGGAATTACGTAATGTAGATTATGAGCAATAGATATATGGGTAGAATAGAGAAGGAAACAGACACCCATAAGCATCCATACGCGTCTGCATCGTGCCACTCTAATGTATTTGCAGTAGGTGGAAACATGGTCTCTTAAAGTGGTCTCTTACAGTTCGGTATGGATGACCATTATTTCCCAAAGCTTTCATCAGCTCCTTGTGGTATTGTCTAGCATTTGTCTCTTGGGTAGTTATTATTTTGATATAAGAATACTGTTCATATCTTGTCTCATCCATTCTTCACCGGGACTCACAACTAAATTACCATCGCCTTTATACGTATAACCGTACATCACAATGCTATCTAATGATGTGTCCATTTACTAGAGATGTCACACTCACTCATACACACCATCTCACGGTATCATCGCTTAATTAAAAAAAAAAAAATAGTTGCTATGACTTAAGCTCCATCACTCGTACATGACGTCAGATTCAGATGTCTTCAACATAGTGATCTATGCGATGGGAATAAAGTTCATATAATTAATTTGCACTCGTGCTTTTTTTAATTATTAAGAATAGTATGAGCCTGCGGTCCCCTAAATAGTGTTATCATCCTTTATATTAATAAGTAGGGTTCGGATGTTTATGACCTAAAAAAGTGGAAAATAAGATTGCAAATATGACCTTAAAATGACTAAATATGACCCAAAAATCCTAAATATGACATCATAAAAGAATGTATTTTCTAAAAATAAGTGTTCCAATTTAAAACGTTGAATGATACTAAATTATTATATCACATTAATTCAATCAGATAATCACTTTTTAAAAATTTTACAGGCGATTTACAGTTTTACTTGTAAAGAACTTCTAATCTGTTACGTTTCCAGATACCACTGCAATAAATTGTGAACTGAAAATAGTTGAGAAACATGTCTATTGGAAGTTGTTAATAAGGAGGAAGAGGTAATTGTGCTATTACTTGTTATTGTCCCTTCACGTTTCATTTACAGTAAACCCAAAATATTTGTGACTCTTTTTCGGAAAAAAAATTAAGTTGACAATTTAGTGCACATACTGCACAACTGTGCTTTTTTACCGAATTTATAACTGAAATATGACGTTAAATTACAAATATGACTTAAATATGACCAAGACCATGAAAATGATCAAAATATGACTTTATATGGAAAATAAAAACGGTCATATTAGGATAACAAATGTGCAGTTCATGTTTAATTTATGTTTGGGCGAGAATAGAGGTCGGGATAAAAGTATGACATGTCATAAACATCCGAACCCTATTAATGAGCATAAAATCAGATATGATTGATTCTAGTAGTTGGCAATAGTGACGCATGATTGAGGACGGCTGAAATTACTTGTTCCAGTTACAAGGTCCGTTAAAACACAACCACGTATTTAGGCAGCAAGCAGGACCAGGTATAGTCAGGTCCGTCTGCTGCAGTTAGCAGTTGCAGGTGAGGACTGGAATATGTAAACGTTGGTATCGTTTGAAAATCCAAATAATTTTCCAAATGGCTGGAAGAGTAGTATCTTCCCTCAGGGAGAGATTATAATTTCGTCGATCTATCAAGAGGAAAATTCTTAAAAGAATCTACAGTTAACGTGATTAACTGTATGACCGATATATAAATAGATTTATATTAATATATTATACCCCTAAACACGAGCTTTGCTCATCTAGGAGCATACCTTACATTCTAAATGATAAAATAGTATTTTCTGTTGGTTTTTGTTTTTACTTTTTGTTTTTACTTGTACTGAAGATTGCTGTTCCAGTCGAAATCTTAGTAATTCTAATTACTAGCAGAAGGCATTTGATGATTTTTGCATCTTATTTTACATGAAGGATGAAAGATAGCTCGAATAAATACAAATTTGTACTTACTTACTCAGTGGTAATAGACAATTCCTAAGCAAGCTAAAGGAATATTATCTTTTTTTATGGAACCTGGTGGTTCATTGCCGCGCTTACCTGTGCCTGCGATTCAACCCAATTCTGTGCTCACTCCAGTCATCCCTCGCAAATCCTACTTCCCTTAATTCTATCCTAATATTGTTCTCTCACCTACGTCCAGGTCTTTCAAGTGGTCTTTTTCCTTCTGGTCTCCCAATCAATATATTTGAGATTTGTTTTTCCTCCCGCGCGCACATGTCCAGCCCATTTCATCCTCCGTGATTTAATTACCGTTACTATATCCGGTGACGAGTACAGGTTATGAAGCTCGTCGTTATGCAGTTTTCTCTAGTCCTCATTTTCACATCTCTTAGGCCCAAATATTTTCCTAAGCACCCATTTTTCGAACACACTCAGATTATGTTCTTCCCGAAGAGTAAGCGACCATGCCTCCACATCCATGTAATACAACTGGCAGGATATGTACAAATGTGTATCATGAATGAATTTATTAAATAGGGGCAATTTATTTTTTCCTGCAGTACCTGCTTCCCCTACTTTAAGGAATATGCATTTTGAACTAGATTACGTTTCCAAGAATGTGGTAAAGGCAGTACCTGCGTCCCATATTTTAAACGAATGTGGTTAATGAACTCATCCGAGCATGTCCATTGTTACTCATTTTAGATACATCAGGTCTTTCACTGTGTCATTAATTTGTATATAAAAGCTGAGTGAGGTATTTGCTAGGAGAAGTTTGATGGACATGCCAGTTCAGAATTTTTTTCTCGTAAAGGATGTCCAAGTAGTATCAATTTACTTGCATCATTAGTAACAACATAAGTGTTTTATATTGTAAATTTAAATGTAATGGTAACACTCTCATCCATTAAATTACCCTATATATAATTAGCTCATTGCTTCTAAAAAAATAATTATAAGTAGTAATGGATAATTATCCATTATAATTTATTGGTCCTTTTTAAATTTTGTGTCAAATTTTTTTTTTACTATTTTCGGGCATAAATTCATCTTTATTTTGCAATTTTTCATTATTTTATGGTCATATGTAGGCCTTGCCCCAGTAATTACTGTAGTTAAAACTGTAGAATTCGTTTCCCAGATATTCGAAAGGAAATACTTGCATTCAACAGTTGTAAATAGATCTGTATGTCCTAAGCACAATACCAGTAAACGGATTGACAAATCACTGGGGTTCAAAAGCAGGTGATAAATACAATGCGGGTGCATATGTGCGTATGTCCTATGTTAGGAAATAAGTCTACAATGCCGATATGGGGGCTCAATCTACAGACAGAATTTATATAAGAATGAGGTTTCCGAATCGCTCTCCTTCATTCTCAACACTTCTCATCTCGTCTTCTCTTCGCTACATAATATTATCATAATCAGGGCCTGGATTTTGATGACATGTCATCATCTTTTAACTGGCACATCATGAACGTTGCCCATTAGTGCAGATATTCTGATCATGACTCCTAGATTGGCAATGTTTTGGGTCATTTTTGGTCATTTTTCCCACTTTTAATTTTTGTTTTAAACTTAATGCCATTATTTAGTATTTTTTGGCTATTTTACGGGCTATTTTTCCACACTTCATATTTTAAGGCAATTTTTTTAAGAATAATGTCATTTTCGCAAAGAGATTTTGTGCATTTACTTGCATTGAATATTATCGGAATTCTATGTAAGCACAAATAAATCTAGATATTTATTATAATTTGGATACAGAAAGGCGGTGTTTGCTATTTCCATTTAACGTATGTACCATGTAAGTAATTACAAGCCTATTTGAACAACATAAATTTAGAATACACACGTCTAATGAATAAACTAGAATTTTGATACAAATTTTTCGATTTTTTTTTTGTTTGTTTCTGGGTCATTTTTATCATCATTAAGTTTTTACGTAAACATTCTTATTTGCAGCCAGATTACAAGAGGAGATCAAGTATTTTGTTTTGTGTGTGGTTAAACCTGTTTGTTTACTAATTTTAATGAAGTTTCTGCATTTCTCTTCGTTTCCTCACTTTCACGTAACAAATTAATACCATACGCATGGGTGGTGTTATTTCCTTTCTTATAGCCTGAAGGCATATTGTATTCAAGTGCAAAATTAATAATCAGAAAATATACTTGAACTCCTTATTTAAGATCGTTCCCAAATTATAGACTGTTCACCAGCTTAACTTTTGTCTGTCAATCTATCGAACTGACCGATGTTACCTAAACATTACCGGAAATGGCATTTCAAGAGAAGTGCAATACTTATCAATTTCAGATAACGTTGAATTTAATTCACCAAGACTTAGTAATGCCATGGAAACCTGGCAAATGTAATGTTATTGTATTTCGCGTTATTCATTTATTGATTTCTGCGGGGAAAAAAAAGGAAAACAGACGAAGGAATGAAATCTGCAATTAAATTAATAGTCCGAGTTCTGTCCTCACTAAATTGTCCAAAATGTTTATGTTTTTGATGTGTGGAACCAATTTATATTAGCCTAATGACTAATCATTTTAAGAAGTAATTATCTTACTAGGATACTCTGCCTGAAATATGCAAATATTCTTCGGATCACATTCTTCTTTCCAAATTCTTTAGTCTGCAAATTACCTTAAGAATATAGAGTTACTTGAAATTTAATTTTGGATAGCTTTTGTATAGGCTATACATTAAATGCTGGTTTGCTTTTATTTAAAACAACATTAATCCATTCCTTTCTTTACAAATGTACAGGAAATAGAGCCTGCATAGAATAAAAAATCTAACATGATTTCAAAGCAAAGTTTATCACGAGTTTGTTTCTAAAAAAAGTTTCTTATACAAATGTACAGGAAATAGAGCCTGCATAGAAGAAAAAAATTCTAACATGATTTCAAAGCAAAGTTTATCACGAGTTTGTTTCTAAAAAAAGTTGAAAATATTCTAAAAGGCAATATGTTCAAAAGTGTTTCCACGGAAATTATTTATACTCTTCAATAAATGTGCCTACTTCAGCATAACGCAGATATTCATTCCAGGGTTAGTGCATGTGGCCTGCTGTAAAAGAAACTCGAACTTCACCATACTTTTACTTTCTCGCTAGTATAGAGAAAATAAGTGATCATGACAAAAATCAAAATCGAGTTAACGCCGGGAAAACATGTTTAACTATGCCTAGAAACAGAAAAATGTCCTTTTGGAATGACGTCTGTCTGTCCGTGAACACCTGCAGCAGTTAAACGATTCATTGTACTTACTTTTTTTTTTTAAATTGTGGATTTAAACAAAATTCTTTTCGTCTAGAATTTGATTTCTGTAACTGAAAAATTCAGGGGACGTCATGAATTATTTTTCATAATTTTTTTTTTAAATGACTAACGATTTTAATATAGTTAATTTTGAAACTCCTCTCTGTGATTAATAAAATGGCGTATTCATTTTCTGTAAAAATTACTTAGTGGGTAGTTGGGTAATGAACTCATGTTCATTTTTTATTTTTCTAGACTAACTCCATTAAAGGGGGCGATACATGAAAAACTAGCATAGTAAAGCTGTAGATAAATTTAAAACGTAGCCTACATGTTTTGCCTTAACACATTTATTTATGAAATTGAAGGGCTTGGTGATATATAGCCAAAAGCCACCCTACGTAGTTTTGAGAAATTAATGTTACAGTCGCTATAATAATACATACGAAGTTAGAAAATAATATGTTCACAATGGTATATTGCGATACAAGTGCCGTAAGGCATGCATACGGATCGAGGAAATAGTTTGAAAAAACGAGGCGCTCGCGCCGAGTTTTTTCAATTTTCCGAGAACCGTTATGCGCTTACGGCACGAGTTTTGCATGCTGTTTTTTGCACGATGATTATTTATATCAATTTAATTATATTAATTGTGATATTACCTGAAAATATTATGTATATACATTCTTGAAGATAGATGTTTATTTCAGAAAGTGATTCGCATTTGTTGTTGTTTATGGGAACCGAATATTTGTGCTGGGGGGCCTTGTCCATAAGGCTTGTATTATGAGGTGTGGCGTAATATTCACAACAGCACGGAAACTCTTACCGCACATAGCAACAAGATTGCGTGTGGGAATGTCAACTTACGATCCACGGCAACAATATTCGTAAGTACCACTAATTACTTAAGTCGTGCAAAAATATATTTAATAACGTACTGAAGTATCATTTGATATAAAGTAAATTGCAATTTTAATATGTAATAATTTTCGTCAAACTTTTTCTCAAAACTAAATAAGGGTAGCTTATGGCCATATCTCTCCAAGCCCTTCAATTAATAGGTATCAAGGTATTAAATGCAGGATCTCAGAGTATACATTAATCAAAATATATGGAATATAATCTTTTGTTTCCCATGGAAATATGTCGTAATGCACACACGAATCAATCCGAGCGAGGTTGCGAAGGTAAGAGGTCCTGGGTTCAAATTTAAATCCTCGTGGCCGGCCAATTTGACTTTCATGGTTTCCTGATTCGCAAAGGCACACGCCGTACTTAAGGACTTGTTTACTTTCCATAACTCCTATGCCCGCTGTCACCTAGGCCTATATGCAATCGTTTAAACTGAATGTCACCAGAAAAAGAAGCAGTGAGTCCCACACAAGAGTTGGCCAATGACGCGGGTTCCTGCGGCGCGGCGGGCACAGCTCCAACTCCCGAGTGATCGGGTGAAATATCTACGCTAATAAAGCTGCGATTGATGTAATGATTCAGGTTATCACATTTACAGTTAAAATTACAATGAAAATAAACACGTACCTCATCACAAGAGATGTTTGAAATGTTCTCTTTCATCCACACAATACTGGCACCTTTTTAGGAAATTTTCTTTCACGCGCATAGGTTCAGCTTCCGAGATAAAGTTAATTTCTCTTGTGATATTGTCTTTAAGTTCTTCTAATTTGTGGGAAATTGATCTATACACTTTATTTTTCAAGTTTCCCCATAAATAATATTCACATACTGTTAGAAGAACTTAAAGACAATATCACATAGGCCTATCACAAGAGAAAGTAACTCTGTCTCGGAAGCTGTACCTATGCGCCGCAGGAACCCGCGTCATTGGCCAACTCTTGCATGGGACTCACTGTAGAAGCACCCGAATGAATTATCACAAGAGCTTATTGGTAGACTTAAACATTATAAACGCGTGATACGTGCAGTTAAAGCAAGCAAAATAGGTTAAGAATTAATAATAATAATAATAATAATAATAATAATAATAATAATAATAATAATAATAATAATAATAACAACAGCATTCATTGTAATGGTATTTGTAATAAAAGAAAATAGTAAGTTTATATGTAGATTACATATGCGCTATATTTTCTTGAACAAATCTGAATTAAAAAATCCCTTTAGGCAGGCCTACAGGCGGAGGTAGATTTCGAAGTTCTTTTGGTTTAATTTATTGTCGCTGCATAGCACTCTTTTTCTTTAGCCTTGGCATGGTAAACCTGCAGTAAAGAGGAAGAGCCTACAATCATTTGTTTTGACAACAAGAATAGGATATAATATTCTGGGAGGCCGTGCACAAGATCAGCAATGAATAAAATTAGCAAAGCCGCTAAACAAGACAAAATTATGATATTATAATAATTCTTTTAAGTGTTATTATTTTCAAACATTAAAATCTCGCGTCATATGAGAGCTATCAAGAAACTATTTATTGATTTGTAGAGTACCCATCAAGAGCTTTTCAACGATACCCCACAAGACGTGGTTTCAAAAGTTTCGAATTTTCATCCCCCACCCCCACCCTCACTCGAACCCCCGAATTGTTGGTGTCACTGTGAACTCCATAGGGAGTACTCTAATTTATTCAAACAAAGTTTCCCTCTATACTTCATAGGGGCCGAGATATAAATGTTTTAAAATTTCAACCCCCTCCCCCGACCACCCCCTTGGGCCAATTTTGCCCATTAACGAACTTGTCCGAACTATTGGGCCTAGAAATAACATAATAAAATTTGGTTCAAATATCTTCAAAATTACGGCCGCTATCGTGTAAAGATATATATATATAAATATATATATATATAAATATATATATAAATATCACAAAATTTTTTTTTGAACGGGCGGTGGTTTCGTACTTAGGGGAGTATGAAACGTAAAGATATGAAAGAATTTTTCGAAAATCATAAAGTGGTATCCATTGCAATAGGTAGATTTTTCTTCGAAAATCTACCTAAAATGAAAAGTGTTCAGATCTTGTACTACGTAGGTCCCTAAAAATCCCCAAATAAAAATAACAATAATCACAGCGGGCCTAAATTATAAGTGTTATTGTCTCTGTTTAACTTTCATTCTCTTTTATGATTGGTTTTCTTGACCTAGGAAATCTGAGTCTATTGAATAGTCGGTGAAATTATTGCAATAATGAGTAATATAAAAATGTTGGCTAGTGTATGAGTTATAAACTTATAAGGCAACAACTGAAGTCCAAAGATGTTGCAGTTTGTCGCGTATTATTCAGCGAGCACAGGTTTTTCGAAGCTGCAAGTTGGGTTCACACCACCCTAACTGGTCCTAACAACATATAAAAAAAACAGATCTAACTTACATCATGCTTTGCGATTTTAATGTCTAATTTGACTGACGTATAATGCTTCTTTTAGTAGGGAATATTAATACAGTACTATAAGAAACTATTTGTTATATTATACGAGTAGTAAACTTTGGGTCCCTTATTTTTGGCATTTATCACTTATTTCACTTCTGTTATACACTATTATCCCTTACTTCCACTTTCTAGAGTTGGCAACTCTATTTCATACACAAGTCTAGGTTTTATGTTTCGCCTCCCGAATAATGGGGGCCTAAACCCCCACGAAACCCCTGTACTCTGCACCTGAATATGGTTACGGATGGAGGAAGTTGTGTTTTTCACATCAGATTTTTTTCTTCATATTTTTGTCTTGTATCTTTCCTTGTTATATAAATGACCATTCTGTAGGTAGCTTCATCGAACCATAGCCTTCCAGGCATTTACTTGTACATTGCTTTAATTAAATGTTACTTTGCCAATATTCCAAGGCTACATAAACAACGCGTTAAGTAATACAGGATCTCTAGTTGCTGACGCTCGTTAACACAGCATTTTTAAAACTCAAAATATACAGTTTGTAAATCATTGGTGTATCTTCGTTCACTTTGTGAACGGTAAATGAATTAGAATAATCTAATACCTTAAAGCATGATGGTCAGGGGTGGACTTCGGACAGGATTGGGACTTCTAAACTAAACAGTGGCGCCAACTCCATGGGGCCTGAGGGGGCCCGAACCCCCTCAAAAATTCGTTTGGGGGGGGGGCTCCGCCCCCTCAATAATTTAAGAAAATTATTACTTATATTATGCTTTGTAAAATCACAAAATTATGTTGGTATTTTTTATTTTCCTTGTTTGACGATAGTTACCTTTTAAAATACATTCAGTAATGAGTTAAAACAAATAATTATTACGGTAGTAAGCAGGTTAACTGAAAACGAGTGGTGTGAATCATGATAGTGTTACGGTGCTGCGGGCACACTTAGAATTTGTCCCGGTGCGCGAACCTTCGTGTAAGCCCGGGCCAGCGCTGCGGCCGCGGCGACATCAAAAGGACTGGAGCAGAAGTGCCTGGAACCCTCCACCTCGCGTCGCCTTGACGCTTCGAGACATTACGACGCCATGGCTATATAAAGCCCACCCTGCTGGAGCAGTCATTCAGTGTGGATAGTTTCGTTCAGTGCATGCTGCAGACGTGTTTAGCGTTCCGACTTTAGTGTTTAGTGGACTCTTTTATATGACTATATTTTATTCGTTTACTTTAGTCTCTTAGTGTATTGTGAATTAAGTTTGCAATGGATAAATTTGTTACCAAAAAGGTGCGCTTGGAAGTTGATGATACTGCAAGTCAACCTCCGACAATAATTGTGTCGTCAATTGCTTCGTCGTCTTCAGGCGAGAACTGTTCACAGCCAAAACCTGGACAATCCGGTAAGGGAAGATCATTTCAGAAGTCTTGGTTGATCAAATATACATGGCTAGAATATGAAGCATCTACCGAAAATGTTTTTTGCAAAACCTGCAAAGAGGCAGATGCTAAAAATCTATTACAATTTTCTTCAAAAAAAGAAGATGCATTTATTTCCGTAGGGTTTTCTAACTGGAAAAAGGCTTTGGAAAAATTCCGTCTTCATGAAAATACGTTTACGCATAAAGAAGGTGTTCCGAAACTAAATGCCATCACTAACCGAAGTGTGGCCTCCCAATTGAATGAACAGTTAGATAGTGATATGAAGAAAGGCCGTTTAGCTCTTGAGACAATTCTTACTACCGTGCAATTTCTATGCCGACAAGGCCTAGCAATTAGAGGGCACGAAGATGTAAACTCAAATTTTTTTAAATTGTTGTAACTCCGAAAGAATGACGTACCGTACCTGAGTTAAAAGATTGGTTAGGGCGTTCGGGGTATAAGTGGACGTCCCACGATATTCAAAACGAGATCATTGATCTACTAGGAAAGTCTGTGTTGAGAAAAGTATTGGCTTCAATCAAGAAGACTGAACATTTTTCTATTATGGTTGACGAAACAAGTGATTCTTCGATTCACGAACAAGTGTCATTTTGTATTCGTACTGTCACTGATTCCTTAATTATCAACGAAGACTTTATTGGCGTATACGAGACCCCCAACACTGAATCACAAACTCTGTTTAGTATTTTAAAAGACGTATTTGCTCGTCTTGATTTGTCAATGGATAACTTAAGAGGACAGTGCTATGATGGTGCCTCGAATATGAGAGGTAAGTTCAAAGGACTAAAAAGTTAGTTTTGGATATACAACCAAAAGCACGTTATGTGCACTGCACTGCTCACAGTTTAAACTTGGCAGTTGTAGACAGTCTCCGCCATCTTACGTCTATGAGGGATATTATGGCCTTAGCCAAGGACTTAATAAACACCGTAAGGGAATCCAACAAAAGGATGGGACTTTTCAGAAGCATACGCTGTGAGAGCACCAACGACCAAGCTGGTCTACGACCCCTTTGCCCGACTCGATGGACTATGCGAGCTTCTAGTATCTTGAGAATATTGAAAAACTTTGAAGAACTTCTAGAGTTTTTTGAAACATTTTCTGCAGAGGACAAAACAGAGGCAGGTTACAAATGTGCAGGCTACCTTGAGTCAATGTTACAATTCAAAATTTATTTCTTTTTACGTCTTTATTGCCATGCAATGAACCCAGTAGAGGATGTCAATGAAAAAATTCAATGCCCTCATCTAAGTGTTGCTGATCTGGAAAAAATATATGAGGGCTTGATTTGTATATTGAATGGAAGGCGTGATAGTTTTGAACACTTTTGGGAATTGTGTTTAAAAGAAAAACCTTCACAAGTTGATGATCCTTCGCTTCCTCGGAATCGACGTATACCAAAGAAGTATGAAAACAACGAAGCCAGCTCACCGCACACTTTCAAAACCCCAAAGGAATACTACAAAGCTATTTACATTGAAGTTTGTGAAACGGTGCAATCTTGCATTACTGAGCGGTTTGCATCAACTGGACTCACACAGGTCATTGCAGTTGAACAAGAGTGCTTGCTTTTAGTAAACAGAGGTGAAACAAATTTTGAAAAATCAACTGAGTTTTTCAAAAATGACCTAGACATTGAGAGACTGCGCTTACACTTGAATATGTTATCCGATATCGCTAATAAAAAACAACTGGTCTTAAAAAACATGCGTGATGTGAGAAAGTACATTACACAAGAGCCTGCAGTTGGAGAAATGTTATGTGAAGTAGTGAAGTGCATTAAGCTTCTCCAAGTAGTTCCAATCACGACAGCAACAGCAGAACGGTCATTTAGCGCCCTTAGACGTCTGAAGTCATATCTCCGATCAACAATGGGACAGAAGCGATTGAACAACTTGGCTGTTCTTCAAGCCCACCGAGATGTTTTGGATGAATTGGATATCCGACCAGTCATCAACGACTTCATATTCAGTAATCCAGTCAGACGGTCGACATTTGCACCTTTCTAAAGACACTCTAGCCCTAATAATGGTATTTAGAGCAATATTCAAAATCTTTATAAAATAGAGAATTAAATACATAACAGAATGTTAAATTTTCAGTTTTGAAATATTAGTACTAGTTTAGTACTGCATTTCTATATTACTATAGTACTGTATTAGTTATTTTCAAATACTTAAATATTTTTAGGGTGTAAGACCCAATTAAAGCCCGTTATTTACATACTTTTTGACTGAAAGTATTAGGCATACTGTATTAACTTTATTAACTGTGTTAAAGCATTAACTTTGAGATATTGTTTTTATTTAATGAACCCTCAGCCTTATTCAAAGTAAGCTTAAATTAGCTATTTCACTTATTAATCAAAGTGCTATTACTCTGCGACAGCAATATTTTATGTTTTATTCTTTTAATGATAGTTTAGGATTTATTTAAATATAATTTCAGTCTTTTCAGAGCTATATATTCACTGCTCTGTAATAGTCTATAAGCATAATTATTACTGTAAATTAAATTAGCTTTTTACGAAAATACCGTACGTGTTTATGTTTTGTTTCTTTTTTCAAAGCCAAAAAGTGTTTCAGGCTTGTCGAGTTTCCCGGAGTGTGGAGTTATAGAGAGTCGATTTTTCGGGGTTCTAATGTTGATCATATGACTCTAAAATACTTAAAAAAAAACTTTAAAACTCACTAATTTTCATTTAAAATTTAGAAAATTTCCCGGGACTAGGCCTACTACCCAACCGCTGCGTCATCTACCAGAGGTAGATGGCAGGATTTGGGGGCATGTGGTCAGCATGCCGACACCCACGGCCGTTAATGGTGGTTTCCGTGACCTTACAACTTTTAACTTTATTCTTTTTTGCAAGTTTTACATGGCATTCAAGAACTAGAGTTATTGTTGCCTCGGTATTAAATTAGTATTTACTTTCTTGCCGATGTTAATGAAAAAATTGACAATCTTTCCAATAGAAAGACAAGTAATTCGAAATTCATAGTCGGTAGACTACTTCTTGTGATGTAGAATTATAAATTCAAGCTAATTCCTCAAAACTTATTTCTTTCAGTTACTTTCCACTAACTTGTTCATATGTGAGGTTTCGGGATTTCATATTACGGAAAGACTGGAGCGAAATTTATTCACCACTTACTCGCTCCTCTCCTTTGTCTTAAATATTTTATGTCTTGGAAGGAATTTATTTCTATGCTATGCTAAAGTGCTTCCGTGTCTTTGCCTGACCTTGTATGTGATCCGTGCTTTGGCTTTGCTCCATACGATCAGTAAGTACCACGATAGAAGTTATTATAATATAAGATACCATCATTAATTAATTTAATTTCCATAGAGGTTTGTTAATAATGAGAATGCCGCCCGGGCCTTACATAATTGCATCCTGTAGGGAGAGAAATTTCCTGTGGATCACATACATACTTTTTTGACTAGACAAGGACATGGAGGACCTCCCGAGATGAGTGATCGGCCCAATGCCGGGGCCACCTCCGAGACAACACGAACGCATGGGAAGAGTCACACATGTTGCAAATACACTCATTCCGAACGAGGCGCGGATGGAATGACTGCCGGCCAGATCATATCCGGGGATCACAAGATCCCCAAGTTTCCCGACTTTGGCCCCACAGGTGAGGAAGAATCCCACCTAGGAAACTTGACCCGACGCTAATTAATGCACCTAGATGCATTTCGGCAAAATATGCCATCCTCAATCCTCGTAGCGTGTATTTTAACTAGTAACTTAGTTCTGTGAACAGAACACCTCGCGCCAAAATTTTTACATCTGCTCTTCTTCAAGAAACGGAATAAAAAAATGAAAAAATCCTTACAAATGCGTCATTTTTAATGATTGACTTTTCAAAATACATTCATGCAAAATTGGAAAAAAATCGAACAATGCGTTTGGTCGTATTAAAAAAGTACCCTTGAACCCACGGAAGTAATTTTTTTTTTTAACAAACCATAGAATAGATATATAAGCATTCATGAACCACAGATTATTGTCTCTGTTGGATATTCTCAAACCATGGAATGTTTTGAGGTTATTTCATTGAGTGATTGTGCCAAAAACTATAACTTCTTCTAAAATGTCAAGTATGAATTTTTCAAGAAATAAACATCACGTTCAGAACTTAAGTCTGCTTGAGAAGTGACGTTGAGACGCCCATAGAGGAACATAAAAGATATCTGTATGATCGTGAGTCCAGCTGAAGGGAAGTTAAGCCGTAGATCCTAAATTTGAAATCACATTCGTAAAAAATCATTGTAATTTTATCGCACCAAATAAAATATTGGTTAATTAACAAGTGGATCGAGTGTCATTTTAACTAGTCTTTATGAGTTCGTCTTCGGAAGTGTGAACTGCAACTAAATGCACATGGATTAATACGGTCCTAAAACCCTGAGGGCAAATGATTTCATCCTAAAGCACTGTACACAGATAAGAAAAACGACAACCCTTCAAATCCTGCCTTCTTCCATGAACTTAAAAGATGGAGGTAAATGGCAGAGCAGTTCGAAGGGTAGGACCCGTCCCTTCAGGGATGCATTGCCATGAAGTTTAGTTTATGGTCGATATTGATTCAAATGTCGCATCATACAGTTTTGGTTAAATAAATATAAATTTTGATGTTGATTTTGGTAGTAGGAAACCCTGTAACTTAACAACAATGTAGCGTATATATGCACTATCAAGCGAGCCCATTTACTGCAAGGATGCTAGGGTTCAGTAATGATTATGAAGTTAAACCGGTCTGTGGAAATTAATCTGTAAAAGTGGTGGACTTTTTTGTTGTACTAATTGAAATTATTTAATTCAACACTTAAAGCTATCGTTCGTTGAATGCGAATAGTATATAAATATAATAAATACATAGTTCGCGATAAAAATTAAAGTGTAAACTATGGTACACCTAAAGGCAGGGCCGTTCCACTGGATACCGACTTTAATCTCGGAACCTGTCGGATCACAGACTTGACGCACAGCTTAAGAGCGAATGATAGGCTACATAAGAAACTAACGTAAGTAGATATATTAGTGAAACTGTAAGAAGCAGCAGGAAGCCCATGGAATCTGACAAGGGTTTTCCTATTGCTGCTCTGCCCACAGAAAATTCCGACTGACTGGTGAGACCGAACCCCGGCATCACAGTCAGAAGATAGTGGCTAAACATTTAAACTGTTAAATAGGCCCAATTTAACTTTAGTTGGGTAAATTTATAATTCACTGAGCTAAACTTTCCTTTTTCCAGTGGCGGACGAAGAGGGGGGATCGAGGTGATATATCCCCCCCCCCGGAAATATGAAAAAAGGCTATAATGCTAATCAGTATGGGAAATTTTATGCACCTTTTTATATCTGTGTTCGGAAGTTTTTAAATTGCTTATTTCTCATCAAGTGAAAAGAGAGCATAATGGGCTCTAGAACAGGCTACAGAAAATATTACATTTTGTACGTGCCTTAAGCTCCGTCCATTTGCTGCGAAGCGCAGGATAGTCCAAACTGTATCCAGTTTGAATTCCTTCAGCCAGTCGCTCTTGGATCCATCCTAACATTTTCATCCCATATTCGTCTCGGTTCCCCTAATGGCCATTTTCCTTCTGGTCTTCCCATTAAAATTGTGTTAAATATCCCTGTCCACTCCCGTTCCAATAACATCACCAGCCCGCATTAACCACCTGCATTTAATTAATCTTACAATATTAGGAGATCGATGCTGTCTGTGAAGTTTCTCTTTTCAGAGCTTTCTCCATTCCACTGACATCCCTTTTTTTGGTACAAATATTTTCCTTAAAACCTTGATTCAATTTGTGTGTTTCCTGCAAAAAGAGTGGCCATGTTTCATCTTCGTAGAAAACTACTGGTAAGATTACAGTTTTATAAACTCATTATGAATATAAGTGAGCTTAGTTTTTTCTTATTTTATTCTACCTCCTCAAATCCCCCTAGAAATAAAATTCTGCGTCCGCCTCTGCCTTTTTCACACCTTTTTTGGGTCTTGACGATGTTTTTATGTGAAGATTAATATTACAAATGAATCAACGCTTAGAAGAAAGCTGCAAATTTAGCTGGGGTCTAAAGCGGATTACTAAAAATACAGTAAATATTTAAATGGAACATAATCATCTGTGTTAAGAAGGCTCAGAAATATTAAATAAAAAATCGACAGTAATAAATTACCCATCGTATGAATAATAATAATTAGTAAGAATGTAGTCAAGAAAAGGTACAGATAGGGGATAAAAAGCGGACCGACTAAAATATCTTAGTTGCCGATATGAGCCACTGCGCTTGCCTAGCGGCATTCACAGGATTGCAGGGAATGTATTGAAATTTGTTATAGACAATATAGACAATCAATTGAGAAATAATTTCACGTAACTTGCATTGCTTGTGAAAACAAATGTTTCCGTTACATCTCTTACATTTATTTACGTATCGCAAGACTCTGAAATCGGCTACAAGAGTCGGTCCGCTTTTTCCCCCCCTACCTGTACAAAACTGGCAGTCAGTAAACCTTACAAAATAATCAGGTGTTTTCCCCTCATTTTTTATCAATCGATATTCATGTAGACCTAATAAAAGTTAGGTTATTCATGTTAAAATTGCTATTTTAATTATTATTACAATACATTTACGTACATATTTCACAGCTTTGTATTATGCCTACGACATAGACCGGTTATAGTATCATATTCATATCCCGCATGCACAGAAGTCCATTTTCAGTTCTCTGCCCTTACGCCATCCAACGTTGTTTGGAGAGACCTCGCTACACAAAGATGAGAGCATGAAATAATTGTCTCTCAGGTGCTTTGTACTACATGGTTAGATACTAATTGATTACGAACCCTGCCAAAACATCTAACATCTAACTAAAAAAAAGTCAGAATAAAAGACAACAGTGAAAGCTTGTGAAAGCAAGTGGATTTATCTGATTAGCCAGAAACCGTGCTGGGGTCAAGCTTGGGCATCTTCTTACAGAAGTTGAATAACACTGAAGTTATGAAACTTGTGCACGTCAAACAGGGAAATTATGAAATATTTTCTGCAATTCCAGTGCCTTGATTATAAACTCCAATGGTAACAATTAACGGAGATGTACATTTCAAGCAAGTTAATTGCTTTTAAACTGGAGCATATTTCTGGACTTTAAATTGGTATGACAGAAGGAATCTAACTTTCACATGCTTTTTTCCAGAACATCGCTTTTACGTCTAATAATTGTTCCCTTCATGCTAGTATAGCTGCTAGTTTCAGGTAATATCATAGGTACTACACGTTCCATATTATTATTTTTTTAATTCACTGCAGTTTTCACTAAAAGATCGTAATATGAAGATAAAGATATGAAGGATTGGGAAATGGCATTCTTCTATGATTTTTCTAACGCATTGGGTAATTTGGAACGTTAGGCCTACTAGTGTAACATCCGTATCTGGTTTCCTATGTTGGGGCGAAGGACCTCCAAGTGAAGATTTCTGTTACCTATGTGAATTTTGTTACGCTTATTTTCCGAGAGAGGGCAGAGGGACTGGTGGTAAGCCCATCGCCTCTGAAAACCAAGGTATTACTTGGACGTGAAAGGGCCGAGAAATTTTGTCCAGAGGCTCTAATTTACGCTTGAGTTCTTTTACTTGCCGTAAATATACGACACGATCCCCCAGCTTCAAGTCCCTCCCGGAGGACTCCATGCCCAGGATTTTTACTTCAGTGTAAAATAGCTTTGACTAAATCAAACTATGAAGCGTTACTTGTGTTGTTAATGTGTCTTCTTATCCAGTGACCAGGTATCATCTCTAGCATGTGTTCTAGCACTCAAGTTCCAAGTCCCTCTTAGATGTGATTCTGTTAAAGCTGCATGGGATTTAAATATTTCCCTTGGTGGCTGAGTTGGCTGCATGCTGGCTTTTGGCCTCGTGAATTCAAATCAGGCCGGGGGATATACTTTCGGACATAAAATATCTTCTTCACGTCTTCCAGGTGGGATGTTAAGCCGTGGATTCTGAAGTCTGAATGCCCTTTCGAAGGTCCTTTAACCTAAATTAGAGCATTTGAGCAAAATGTGTTGTATTTGCATCCTAGTGATACCTTAGTTTTCTTCCAAGTGAAGTTTTTAATTCTGGCGCTTCCTCCTTTCCGGTACGAAATAAGTATAAGGAAATAACGATGCCTGAGTAGGACAGCAAACAGATATAATAATAATAACAACAATAATAATAGTTTTTAAAATTTGAAATTGAAGACCATAAAGTCTGAAATGACTTTAAGGTTAATGCACTTTGTCTCTGGCATGATAAGACCGCTCACTTGTCTCAGTGGACCAGGTTCAAATCTCGGTGTTGGTCGTCTCTGCTAAGTAAAGCGTACGTTCATGAAAAATTTCATCAATTTGCTTATGGCTACTTCATACTTCCATCAATTCCGACCTTCTTTAATTAATTTTGCAAATTCGTTCAGTTTTACTTAGAATCTAAATGAAATGGACGCCTTGAAGCTGTATGCTACCTACAGATTGAGAGTAAAAACAGTAATTCTATTATGCTATCTTTGAATCGGTGTTTGTTCAGAATTCCTACACTTTTTCACAGGCAAAATTTACTTTTAACTTATATTGAAAAGAAGTGTTTCTGATCTTGTGCGCAATTCAAAGTGAAGTATTTTTATTGTTTGTGTAGGCCTTTTTGAAACCGTGTATTTTCCTAGGTTAAAGATGAGTAAGCGCGAAGAATTAAAAAACATGTCTCGTACTTTATTATCGTTCACGATCCATGGGCATTCACAATGTTAATGAAATGTATTTGCTTTATGAGTTTCCTTGCAGCTCATGGCCATAACTTTACATTATTGTTGCTACAGAATCGTTAAGGAATGCGAATTTTTATTTAGAATCGCGAAACGCCCCCTGTGATAGCGAACGGGATGATACAGATCGTGCTGCGCGTGGGCGGGTGCGCAGTGAAAGCAAAGTCGTGGCCTCATTCGAATCCTGTCTGAGTCTTCTTTCTTGTTTCAGGTGACAGACCCACATGGACTTCATAATGCAGAGGGCAGCATCGGGTAAGTGACCTTAGAAGAAAGTTAAGACCCATAATTATACTTCTTGGCATGTACTTTCAGGTCTGAAGTTCATTGTGGTTCAATCGTTATCAGTGTCCCCCCCCCCCGTAAAATTTAATTTGGCAGTCTTCTACCGTGGGAAATATCAAATTTGATAGGCTGGCAGGACATCGTAGGCAGTAAAATTTGCTTGTATTACTTTATTAAAAGTAGTCGTAGTAGCTATAGGCCTAGTCATAAGGAAACGAGGGAGAATCAAATGAAACCCGCAATTAATTTTTTCCCACTGTTTTACTGTAGGAAGAATGTTTGCTTGTACATTATTTTTCCACATAGTCCCCTCCCAGTTCAATGCACTTGCGTCATCGGATAGGAAGTGCTTTGATACCGCGTGAGAAAAATTATTTTAGTTGACGCTGTAGCCACTCGTGCTCCGCCTATTAGACTTGTTCATCAGACTTGAACTGGACCAAAGATGTGGAAATCTGATGGTGACAAATCTGGCGAGTATGGCGGATGTGGGAGGCACTTGAAGCGAATGTTATCGATGGTTTTCATGGTTGCGCGAGCAGAATAAGGACGGGCGTTATCATGTTGAAGCAAAACACCTGCATTCAGCAATCCCCTTCGCTTTGGCACCATCAGACTTCCACATCTTTGGTCCATTAAAGGAGCACCTTGGAGGGCAGAAGCTCAAGTCTGATTAAGACGTCCTTTCGGAGGTGCACGAATGGCTACAGCGTCAACCAAAATAATTTTTCTCACGCGGTATCGAAGCACTAACTATCAGTTGGCGTAAATACATTGAACTGGAAGGGGACTATGTAGAAAAATAAATTAGTATTATTTCATAGATGCTAGATATTCCGCTTATCTTCAAAGCCTGGCACATGCAGTGGCGTGTCACAGGCGGGCGGGAGGGCCCAGGCCCCGCTTTTGAATATAGACCCCAAAATTGTATTTATTTATTTTTACCGATTTGAGTGAATAATCAGTTTTCTGTTACACCTTTTACATTTTTAAAACAAATAAAAAAAGGCTTAAAGACAACCACATAGTCGGCCTGGGTGGCGCAGTTAGTATCGCGCTGGCTTTCTGTGCCCAAGGACGGGTTCGATCCTGGCCCAGGTCGATGGCATTTATGTGTGCATAAATGTGACAGGCCCATATCAGTAGATTTTCTGGCATGTAAAAGAACTCCTACGGGACAAAATTCCGGCATATCGGCGACGGTCACAGGCCTAAGTTGCAGTACATCCCCGTCGTTAAATGACCATATACCAACCAACAACCACATAGGAAGCACTGTAGGCCCACTGCAATAATATAAGCCCGATGAGGAAGAGAAGAGAGGGCAATCTTGTCAAGCTTACCTGTATTATCAATGTTGGGAACTCTAATTCAAAACGTGTCACTTTTCATGAAGTAATAACAGAAATTGCAGAGACAAAAGCTTGCAAGAAAGATTTTTAAGTTATGTACTGTTTACTTTATTATTAGTCTGCTTTTTAAATCTTAGCTGTTTTGGATTTATTTTGTACATAAAATAATATTGTGAAATCAGAACTATTAAGTTTTCAGTACCATGGCCGAAGGAACTAACGTGGATTTCCTCCGGCCATAAGTCAGTATGGTACTGGTATTCTAGGCAAACTTGTAGTAAAAACGTCGAGTTGCCTAATGCATAAATTAGAAAAGTAATTCATTATTAAGTAGTTTATTCAGGATCCACAGAAATATAGTAAATTAGGTTGCTTACTATCGCATATTTACGTATACTGGGTAGGGTAGGCCCCCCATAATGATTAGCACCTCCCCCCCCCATCACTGTTACAGCAATCTGCTACAGCCCGCAGGCCTTATATGGCCCCAGTCATGCTTCATGCTAATCATTGATCAAAATATGAATTTTCCTCCTTTACCACTCAGAGCAAAGTTAAGGCTTCACTTCAAATTTTTTCTCCCCCCCTTCCCCCATTTATGCACATCAGTCAACCCCACATACACTGTTGCTATCTGTTATTCCTAGGCAGTGGCGGCTCATAGCTAAAATTAATGGGGATGCTGCTCTAGAAAAGTTTTAACCTTTGTTTTAAAATTGTATAAAAGAAAACAAACATTTATAAAAAGAAATTTCACTTACTTTAACCTAATTGTTACAGTTCAAGCCTGATCTGTTCATTTAAAAGTGAAAGCCATTCTTCTTGTTTTCTTCTTCTTTCGTTTCACCCTCTTTGGGGTACGTTGAACCAGTCATTTCTTTGTGTGTTGTTCCTTCCTAAGTGCCCAGTATTTCTTCATTCTTTCTGATCTTCTCTTCCTCTCTTCCTCTCTTCTTCAGAGATAATAGGTTTGGACTTCAGTGACGACCTGTCTTGGAACCTTGTATTTTCGTCTTTAGTTATTATTTTAGCCGTTCGATCTAATAGTGAATTTTCTGTAATTTTTAACTCGACTAGGTCTTTTTCAGTTTCTTTAAACCAGTTGGGTTTTGTTTTGCGGTTGCGGTGGGGTCTACTGTTCTTGTTTTAATATGCACGAAAAAATCAATAATTTTATCCTTGATCCGCCATGGTTCAAGTTTTCTGTTAAATAGAAGAGCTAAAAAAATGTATCAAATAGAATAGCTGGAAACAAGATAATCTAATTCTAAACTTTATCACATTCAAGAATATGGTACATGGTTTTTAAGCACAATACACACAGAGTGCACCAGGCTTGGCACTGTGGGAATGCTCTCTCTCCCTCGCAGCCTCATGTGCAGCTTCGTAAGTGCGGTATGCACACAACAGTCAAATACCATGCCTGGAACTGTGAAACGCACAGTTCCATACAACGATTTTTGTATCTTTTTCATAAACTAGGGGATGGTTACTGACTTTAAGCTTAAGATTATATATTGTAAAAGCATAAAGAAAGAATTAAAGAAAAGAGGACTCATTATACTAAAGGTTATCGATAATATCAAGTGGAAATATGGGGTGCTGCAGTTCCACAGTGCCTATACACGAGCCGCCACTGTCCCTAGGTATAAAGTTTTGTGACCTAGAGCAAGGGTGACGTTAAAGTAAATTGTTACTGCAGTTAAGAGGTAGAAATTATGGTCTTTCAAGCTGAGCCGTAGCAAGGTCCTTCTGCGCCCTTGGCGAGTTTGACAAATCTGCGCCCTCCAATAGGCCTACTGGGGGATCTGAACAATTTTTGTTTAAATCTCTGTAAAATAGTTTATTTTAATATAAAAACACTGTTATTATCAAAGAAAACCTAAACCTCAATTTGAAAATGACAGTCAGTTGGAAAGGGATTGAGTTGAACCACTTTCATTTCAATAATAACGTACATTTTAATTTTTACTGTCGTTATATTATTCCATACTGTTCATGATTATGTTATCATACTCTGTCAATAAGAAACGTGTTAATAAAAGAACGTTGCATGACTACTTTTTGTTTGTAGACAATTGGCATAATACTACAGATAGTTCACGTGCAGTAATTTTTAATAACCTGAAAGATTACTTCCATTAACATGGAATTTTTATTGCTTGATAAATTGCACCAGTCTAAAAAAGGCGGGATTTTTCATGGTTAATTTTGCGCTCTCTTTGTACCTGCACCCTTGGCGGGGGCACAACTCGCCACCGCCTACCTACGGCCCTGCTTACAAGCAATTTGATATTCAACTTAATAAAAAAAATTCTGTCTTAATTAAGAACATGCAGGAAGCTCACTTAACATATTTTACTATGGTGCAGCACAGATTCAGATATGCAGTTTATTAAGTTATGGTACAGTACATATGATACCTTAATTAATGTAACCACTTTATTTTCTTTTACACTAATCTTTCCTAACCCATGAATTGCATTAACCTGACTTAACCACAGTGTCAGTGCATCCTCCTACTCTTCATGTTTTGTAAGCAGAAGAATGTTCTTAAAGTCACTTTTCTTTTTCATTCATAATATTCTTTACACATCTCTGACTAAAAGTCTTCAACTACAGAAAACTATATGAATAATATACAAATTAAAGAGTCTTTATGTACCGGTACTTTTATATTGTTATTATTAATCAATAATAATAAATAACTTCCCCGACTAATGGTTGCCTGAAACGATTACAATTTTTTTCAGGTATGCTAATTCTAATTCTAATTCTAATGCTAATGAGGTATGCCAACAATAAAATTCCTGCCAACGAAGACACAGTGGAATAAAGATGATTCTTCAATATTGAAAGACATCCCTTGACTAATGCCACTGCAATATCTTGCAGGAAGTCTGAGGTAAAGCCAAATTCCTTGCTGAAGTTTATCCCAAGGTGAGATATTTTTCCTCTGGCCCCTATCATCAGTCCCTTTACTGAAATTGTGCTGAGGTTTTACTTTTCCTTAAAATAGGGAATTGTCGGTTTGAAAATTTGAAATTTCTCCAATGGGCTGCTTTTTGTGACATTCTAATCTTACCGTCGGGTTGATAATATATCCCGCTGATGAGCTGGTTGGAATAGCAAGGATGTCACTTCTATGGTAGGACTTATCAGCTGATAAACGGTGGACCTCTTCATAATCGGTATGATGTTTCCTTAGGGCTTTGGCTTTCATTGCTGTAATTTTACGATGCCTGCTGTTCCTCAATGTTGCACTAAACGCACAGGAACCCAAAGGATTCGAGCTCACTGTGGCATCGCCGACAGTGGTTTTTGTCTTGTGACCTGCCAAGAATAGTGCGCAGAGGGCAGGCATTAGCAGTCAGTTTAATTGTGGCTGTCCAATCAATGCTATTCTATTCACAATAATATTACTAGTAATCACCCATCCAGTTCCCATTAGTTTAAGGGAAACCAACACAAACATGAATCTAGAAATGAAAAAGATTATGACAGAAGTAGGTATAATTTATAGAATTCCATATGTACATGTTGTCATTTATATAACAGATTACCTGATGAAATAAATAATGTAAGAGAGCAATCAAAATTACTTAAAAGGAAACTAATTAACTAGTTAATTCCATGGCACTAGATCCATAGAGGGATTAGGCCTACCACTCGACTGCTACGTCATCTACCATAGGCAGATGGCAGGAATGGAGAGCATGTGGTCAGCATGCCGACACCCACAGCTGTTAATGATGGTTTCTGTGAGTGGTAAATGGAAACTAAAGGAGTACTTAATTCATCTTGGACATTATGGAATACAAGAATATCTACCTGATAATAAAACATAGAACATTTTTCACACACAGTATGTTGCACTAAATTATATATTTAACAGAATGGCTCGCTAGTGCCTGGTTTCTATAAACTTATGAAATACCTATGGGTAAATTATCCAATGAACAAAATTTACACAAGGATAACTTTTACAAACTCAAATAATATAAACATAATAATCACATACATTTATGGTTAAGATTCATTTGGATTAGGTTAGATTTAAGAATATTATGTTCAATATTGTGGGTATCTAGGTATACAATCATTAAACAAAAAAACATTATTATTATTATTATTAATTATTATTATTATTATTATTACTATTACTATTACTATTATTGCTGTTGTTGTTATTGTTATTGTTCTAAAATATTACTATTATTATTAATACTGCCACCAGTGATTTGCAAGAAATATCTTTTGATATCATAGTTGAGGTTATTAATTCAGAATTAATGAGGTATGTAGAATGCGAATATATTATTGTTTCTCAGGCTTCCAACTGGGTGAGTTGGAGGATTTGTTTCAAGCTTTCAGCAGCTATTTCCGCTGCCATCTTCAGGAAGGTGAGCTTGGAACAAATCCTCCAACTCACCCGGTTGGAAACCCGAGAAACGATAATATATTCTGAACACTGGGAAACCCTCAAGTCACATAGAATGTAAATAATTCTTGCTATTTCCACATGCTTCTAGATTACACTTTAAATAGTGAACATTTACTGCATTTTCCTGATCAGTATCTGTTATAAGGAAGTTTAACTGTACTTTGCTTATAATCAGCTTGATAATTTGTATGTTTTCAGGGGGCAAACATCAGCACGTCTTGTTGTAGTGATTGCCTTACTCGCTATTGCAGTGGTGGTTTTGGCAGCAACAGTGGCGGTTCTTACAGCAGTTAGTAAGTAAAGTATATCTACCAACTAATTTTTGCAGAGGAACTAGTAGGATAAAGAATAATTTAATTAATTACAAGAAGAGATTGATGGTTTCATTTTATTACCATTTTCAGTCTGGTTTGCCCCCAGAAGGTCTTTCAGTTTGGGGAAGAGATTAGAGTCACTTGGGGCAAAATACAGACTGTATGATGGATGATAAAAAATTTATCATCAAAAACTCTGAAACTCTGCTTCTGTCACTATGGTCATAATGTGGATTTGGCCCCAAGTGACTTTCATATCACGAGAGGTCCAGATTTTGTAGATAAATTCACTCTGATAAATTCACAGGCAATGTAACAAATACATTGTGACTAGCGAATATTTATGTAATTAGGCATGCAGCAAACAAATGAAACCATGACAACTAATAAAACATAACTGTATGTTTGAGTGTCCATTCTTGATTGCTTTAACAAAAGTTAGTTGTTAAATTTTCACTTGACAAGCAAACTTAGATTTACCTTTGGTAATCCGGACGGCCGTTTCGCACTATTTTAGTGCATCATCAGCGGTTTTCGAACTGCTACTGGTGGGTGCCTGTGTTGTACACCTAGGTGGTGTGGGTGTTGCGTTGGTCTTGAGGTGGGAGTGGGAGTATTTGGCGGTGTTTGAATGTCAGGTATCGTGTCAAAAAGTGTGTGTGATTTGAAGTGTAGTTGGTCATTCAGTATAGATGTGGGGTGATTTTTTGTGTGTTTATATATTTCTAGTTGTTCTATTGTGTTTAGTTTGCGACTTTTGTGGAGTGTGTGGAGAATTTCCATGTTCGTGTCTATGTTAGTGTAATTGTGGTTTGTGTCAAGTAGGTGTTCTGCATAATTTGATTTTCTGTTGTGGGGGTGTTTGAGTGCTTTTATGTGTTCTTGGAATCTTGTTCTAAAGGATCTGCCAGTTTGGCCTATATAGAAGTTGGGACAATTATTGCATTTCAGTTTGTATACTCCAGTTTTGTTGTAGGTGTCCATTTGTGTGCTTTTCCTTGTTAGGTGTTTCTTTAGCGTGTTGTTCGTTTTGTAGGCTATGTTGTACTTGAGTTTTTTGAAGGTTGATGCTGTTTTGTGAGTTTTCTTACCGTAGTATGTTAGTGTGATGAACTTCGTTTTTGGTTCTTGGGTTTGTGTGTGTTCTTTTAGCTTGTGTTTAGTGTTTCTTAGTATTCTATCTACTGTGCTAAGAAACACATAAAAGCACTCAAACACCCCCACAACAGAAAATCAAATTATGCAGAACACCTACTTGACACAAACCACAATTACACTAACATAGACACGAACATGGAAATTCTCCACACACTCCACAAAAGTCGCAAACTAAACACAATAGAACAACTAGAAATATATAAACACACAAAAAATCACCCCACATCTATACTGAATGACCAACTACACTTCAAATCACACACACTTTTTGACACGATACCTGACATTCAAACACCGCCAAATACTCCCACTCCCACCTCAAGACCAACGCAACACCCACACCACCTAGGTGTACAACACAGGCACCCACCAGTAGCAGTTCGAAAACCGCTGATGATGCACTAAAATAGTGCGAAACGGCCGTCCGGATTACCAAAGGTAAATCTAAGTTTGCTTGTCAAGTGAAAATTTAACAACTAACTAATAAAACATGTTCCTAATACGTGCCATGATAGGTAATGCCTTCTAGGTGGCATTCAGGTTACAGAGTCAAGACAATCGATAAATCGCCACCAATAATTTTCATTAAGAACAACTGGTTTATCTTTTAGATTAACCTTGTTGCCACAATCATATAACATAATGAATATCGTATTTATTATTACAAGCTATTTAAATTCTTCATCACACAATATATAATTATACATTATTTTTAAATCCTATATATACACAATCTTTATGTTCAATTATTGATTACTTTTTATAAAAGATGTATAGAGGTATACAGGTATAAAGATGTTTCACTGTTCTGTCCTTGTGAATTTATATGAGAAACAGTTGCATGTAGGTGTGAATAGAAAGGTACCAATGTCATCGATATCGTAAAATGTGACATCACAAAAAAAAAAAAAAAAAAAAAAAAAAAAAAAAAAAAAAAAAATAATAATAATAATAATAATAATAATAATAATAATAATAATAATAATAATAATAATAATAATAATAATAATAATAATAATAATAATAAAAATAAAATAAAAAATTGAACAGTAGAAATAGACCTAAGCTATTGAGCTACACAGTTTTTTTTGTTTCTCAAAACTAAGTGACTTAGGCCTAGGTATCTTTCTGCAATGACACATTCAATTGTGATAAATGTTTAAATTTAAGTGGTACCATACAGAAAAATAGGGTTCGTATTATTATAATAATTGTGAATAAACGTTTGTTTACATACCACCCATCCTCTGTTTTGATTGATCTGTACCCAAATGGTTTTTACTTCTGGATGACCCTTGTAATTCATGGTTTCGTCAAGAAATAAATTTCTTCTAATATCAGTGTTGTTCTTATTGGATTTGCTACTCCAGTTCTATGTGAAGTCCTGTATTAATATGTATTTAGACTGATTCTTCAAAAACATTAAATGAAATTAAATGCATCGGTATAATTCCCCTATTTTTAAAAACATGCTCTAAATACTGTAGAGCAAAATAGTTTGTATCAAAGGCTAAAAGTAGTAAAATTTTCATGTAGCAAAAACTTCATGCTTTATATAATTGTACTGATATAGTGCTTGAGTGACTGAATCTTAAGTTACGGTGATTTCACTATTCTAGTGGAAATCTGAAGGCTTAATAGTATAGTAGACAGTATAAAATCTCAAAATGGTACTGAGCAGAAAAAATCATGTTCACTTGAATCACATTTCAATTTATAACCCCAAAATTATCCCTCTATCTGTCCTAACTTTTATTCAAAGATTCATACCATGATGAACATTCCCCATCTTCCGTACAACATTCTTGTGATCGTTTTCATTATGTGCTTTGTTGTAGATCTGAAAGCAGAAGAGAGAGTGCTGAAGTCACAGAGTATTTTAGCAGAAAGTAACTGCCTGACTGAGAATTGTGTGAAGTCTGCAGCTCAGATCATAGACAGTCTTGATCGCAGCATTGATCCCTGCCAGGACTTCTATCAGTTTGCATGTGGTGGCTGGATCCGGAAGAACCCGGTGCCTGACTCACAGTCACAGTGGGATCAGTTCAGAGCTTTGCGAGAAAAGCTCCTCATACAAATCAGAGGTTAGTTCAATACAAAACTAATAATTAATATTTCATTTTCCAATATATTATTGAGTGTGCTGTTAGTAAGAAATATATTCCTATATAATTCATTCCAGATATATATATATATTTTTTTTTAAATTTATTTATTATTTATTTATTTTATTTATTTACATTATTACATACAAATACAAATACATATTTATACAAGTAAAATAAAGTAATTTTCAAATTTCAAAATTAACTACTACTACTATTTAAAAAGAGGAAAAGAAATATAGGCTATATCTTCACAAGAAGTATTAAATTTAGTAATACACCCGAATGAGCAAGACTGCTCGTGCTCGGGTGCTGTTTCAAAAATATCAAAGTGAAGAAAGAGGAGAGACAAATAAATAGAGTTTATAATGTGCTTAAAAAAGAAAGTAAAAAAATATTAAACATAAATACATAAAAGGAATTAAACAAAAATTACTTAAAAGCTAAAAAATTACAAAAAATTCTTTACATATCTATTAAATTTAACAGTGGAGTATGCTGAGAGATCAGGATATTTTCTGATAATTGAGTTATAGAAGCGCGGTCCAAAATTAATGCTATGCTTTAATCCTGCCGATGTGAGACATTTGGGTTCTAATAGGAGTAAATTAGTATTTCGTCTAGTTTTGTAGATATGATCACTGGAAGAGTATTTTATACGATGTTTGTGAAAATATTTTAATATAGAAAATTTGTAAATTTGGTCCAAACTAAAAACATTAAATTCCGAAAATATTAGGCTAGTTGGGTAATCAATGTGTTTTCTTAGACAGATTTTTATTATTCTTTTTTGTAAAAGGCAGAGGGGCTTAAGGGTAGTTTTCGCTAATCCTCCCCAGGCGAGAATGCCATATTGGATAATGGACTGGAAAAGTGCTAGATAAACGGAATGTAAAACAGTAATGGGCATACAGTGTCGTAAAATGACAAATTTATGAATTGTTCTGCGTAGTCTATTACAGATGTAGTTAACATGGTGAGACCATTTAAGGTGTTGATCAATAAAAATACCCAAATATTTCACAACGGCTGTTTCTTTCAGTGGCAAGCATTTACAATTCACATCAAAATTACAATTATGTATTATTAAATTTAAATTTGTACATTTTTTCCGTGCTATCTGACCAGTAGATGTTAATGAGAAAGGAACCAATGTTGATTTATCCACGTTTAGTGACAGAAGGTTAGAATCGAACTATTTTTTTACAATTTCCATGCCTGTATTAGCGTATTTATATGCTACTTCCCATGAATGACCACTGAAAATCACAACAGTGTCATCTGCGTATGAAAAAAAGTATTTATTTGATCTAGGTTTAAATTTAGCAAATCATTTACATATATTAAGTATAAGTTTGGTCCTAATATCGTTCCTTGTGGCACACCAATATCAATATTTGATATTTCACTTATATGGCTGTCTACTTTTGTCATTATACATCTATTGCTCAGATATGATTCAAATAATTTGTAAACTGTTCCTCTAATTCCTATCTTATTCAGTTTATCTAATAGTATCGAGTGAATAACAGTATCGAAAGCTTTGCGTAAGTCCAAGAAAATTCCTAAACAATTATTACCTTTATCTAATTCTTTAATAATGTTACCTGTAACGTTAATAAAAGCATCGTCAGTAGATATGTTGCTCTGGAAACCAAATTGATTTTTTGATATAATTTCATGTTTTTGTAAATAGTTTAGTAGCCTAACTTTTATGCATTTCTCTAGTATCTTGGAAAAGGCCGGAAGTAGTGATATTGGTCTATAATTGTTTAAATCATTCATTTTCCCAGATTTATGTATAGGTATTATGACAGCATTTTTTAGAGTATTGGGGAAAACACCTTCTGTGAAACAAAGATTGAAAATATAGACAAGAGGTTTTACAATATATTTAATGATAGATTTCAATGTAATGTTTTTTATTCCATCAATGCCTGCAGCTACATTATTATTTAAGGTCTTCACAATGTTAATAATTTCGCATTCATTAACAGGACTGAGAAACATAGATGTGATTGGATTCATGGCTGTTTTATTGTACTCCGAAGAGTCTGACGATGTCTTATTAACGTTTGAGGTTACACTGTGCCCTATTTTTGAGAAGTATTTATTAAATTCATTTGCGATATCCTCTTTGTTTGTTATGTGAGTACCATTTTCATTTATTAATTCTGAAACCGATTTATTTTTTTCAATACCTATATCTGTGGCTTCATTAACAGTTTGCCAAAATTTCCTAGGGTTGCTCTTATATTCTTCAAATTTTAATTTATAATAACTAATCTTCATATTTCTTATAACAAGAGTCAGCATATTTCTATAATTTTTATAATAATTTTTCAAATTTTCATTGTTTGGGTCATGAATTACTTTTCTCGCAATCTTGTCTCTAGTACGAATAGATTTGATTATGCCTACAGTGATCCATGGCTTAATTTTTTTGAATTTATGAGAAAGCTTTTGATTGCTGGTTGAACTACTTATTATGTATTTCTTAATTAAATTATAAAATCTTAAAAACAAGTTATGATTAAATTAGATTAGATTTATTAGTTGCTTTTCACGTTAAATGTTATTGTCAGGGTTATAAAGGTTAAAATAGAATGTTATGAAAATCACTGATAGTATAAAGAGGATCGCACTGAAAATTACTGCTTATAATAGTGATTACTGATTTTTAATTGAATGAAAGTTTACTTTTGATAGTAAGTAATGCCTTAGAAATTTTTAAATGTTTACTGAATGAACAAATGAAGAGAATTAAAGTTTTAATTCTTTAATACTGCAAACTTTTGTGAGCATAATAAGCTCCCGCTTCATATAAAAGATCAATGCACAGATAAAACTTGAATAAATGAATGAGTAAAATAGAATCGCCAAGTCTTTTTGATTTATTATCTATAGGCTTGTATGTGTACAATAAAGGGGACTTACGCTAAAGGGAATTCTAGCGAGGTGACCATTTTTCTTAGCTTCCCGAATATCTGCCTTTCCTTTCATTTTGTATGCCACAAAGTCTACTAAATAGACAAATTTTGTTTTCAAATGGTTGAATGATGAATACTGTGATCCTCTGCAAAACTATTCTGATAGCTTGAATTATCTAAATAACGCAAAATAAATATTAATTCTGCAGTGAACTTAAAGCTCCACATCTTGTTTCATTGATCAGGTAGAAAATAGGTTTATGAAATTGACACTTATTCTCTCAAATGAAAGCTTTTTTGAATTTTTGAGACTGATGTCCTTTTTGTTTTTGTATCTATTTTCCTGCAAGACAGGCAGAAACTTGATAGCTTGATAATATTTAATGAGTCGTTGATTTGCAATATATATTATATTCATGTTCTTCTAAAAAAATAATGAATTTACGTGTAAAATTTAGTACTGTTGGAATTCATTTCTATGAATAATTGGTATAAATTTAATTTGATTGTTTGTTGTTTAATTAATATTTTTGTATGATATATTGAAAGATGCCTTATAATGAGTTCTACAGTGCCCTGTATTAATTGATGTATTTTTTAATTTTTATAAATTTATGAGTAAGCCTATAGATTATTATATTTTATAAGTAAAATTATATTGCAAGGCTGATGTACTTTAGGATGAGACAGAGTAGCCATGGCTAGTGCTGAGGCCAGTTACTGACCAGGTTTCAGTAAATAGATAAAGAAAAATAGCTCTGTATGTTGAATGGACTTTTATCAATATTTAGTTTCTGAATTTTCATAAGCGTTTATTTTGCAGCACTCCTGGAAGAGGATGGATCGCCTGATGAAGTGAAGCCAGTTCAACAAGCCAGGATGCTGTATCATGCATGCTTAAATACAGGTAAGTGAGAGTAGACTGATATAACTATAATACAAAGTGTACAAGTGTGCGAAGTGTACTCAATACAAATTTTAATTTCAGAGAAATTAGAAGAACTTGGACTTGATCCCATGGTGGAAACTCTGGAAAAGCTTGGACTTAGTTCTGCTAGCATTCCTCCAACTGGAAGAGAATTTGATTGGCTGGAGACTGTGGCTTTGGCTCAGAGGAAATTGGGTCTGAATATTCTGTTGGGTTTCTGGGTGAGCCAGGATGTGCGAAACACTTCACGCAATCTCATGTTGGTGAGTGTTCTAAAGTTTTATTGTTATTAGTAAAGAGCCAATTTTATGTATTTGCTATTAATTGTATGCGAAAAATAAATCCTATTACCATGCCCTTTAAATATTAACTTGAACAGTTCAGTACAATCTGTATATTTATGTATTGATTGTATATATTGCAATTAATAACATTTGCTTTGTTTTATGAGCTGTAATATTCCATGCATTTCATTTCTTTGTTACGACTTCTGCATGATAATGTAAAAAGTACATAAACAATTCATAAAAAAAAGCCATCTGAACCATCACCTTTCCTGCCCACTATTAACTGTGTCGTGCTGAGCTGTGAGAAACAAATAGCCAGTGGTTATAATAAGTAGAGCTCGGATATTTATGACCTAAAACTGTGAAAAATGTGACTGCAAATATGACCTCAAAGATGTCTAAATATGACCCAAAAATCCTAAACACGACCTCATAGAAGAACATATTTTCTAAAAATAAATGTTCCCATTTAAAATGTTTAATCACACTAAATTCTTACATCACATTAATTCGATCAGATAATCACTTTTTAACAATTTTACCGGTATTTACAGTTTTACTTGTAAAGAATTTCTAATCTGTTATGTTTCCAGATACCACTACAAATGTGAACTGAAAATATTTTTAAGACATTTCTATTGGAAGTTGTTAACAACAAGGAGGAAGAGGTATTTGTGCTATTGTGTTATTGTCCCTTCACGTTTCATTTACAGTAAAACCAAAATATTTGTGACTCTTTTTCGGAAAAAAATTAAGTTGACAATTTTGTGCACATACTGCATAATTTTGCTCGTTTACCGAATTTATAACTGAAATATGATGTTAAATTACAAATGTGACCAAAATATGACAAAGACCATAAAAATGAGTTTATATGCAAAATAAAAACAGTCCGATTAGATTAACAAATGTGCAATTCATGTGTTTGCAGCAAGAATGGAGGTTAGGATGATAATATGACATGTCATAAACACCCGAACCCTAGTTATAAGTAATGCCACAAGTACTTGGAAATCACTGATAACTTCCCAAATGACGAAGTCACGAGTTGCATTTATAATAATTATTAATTAAATAATGTGTAATAAATTATTAATAAAATTTATTAAAATTGAATTATTTGAACAGCATTTTAGATTGAGACAGGCATTCATGATATATGGTTTTGAGTGGTGCCATACACTGAAGCATTATTAGTAAATATGTTTAGTACACTAAAAAATTTGTATTCCAACATATTACTTTGTTTATTTTGAAAAAGTATGATTATTCAAGCAGAGCAGCCGGGTGGCATGCTTATAGAGCAGGTATATATAATACACAAGAGTGAAAGTTTGCAGATCAGCCTTCAAGAGCAGTCGGTTACAATTGTGTTAATTGTCAACCCATTTTAATAAGCTTAATCTATTCCTTTTTAATTATGATGTGCACTATGTACAATTGTACAATTGTGGTCTTTTCAAATCTTGCGGACGCGTGGACACCCTACATCATCGGCTTACTAGTTGTCCGCCATCCAAACCAGTATGGAGGTGGATCTATGCACAGATGTCCAAATTGGCACCATCAGAAAATATTAATGACATAAGTCGTGCCATCCTAAATTTGCAAATCTCGAAGAAACAAAATATCTTTGCGCAATATGGCTAGCAATGGGATACATGTTTTATATGACAGGAGAAGAACGCCCAAGGACAGAAGGCCTACAGAGATTATTATATCGTGCATGTGCTGACTTACGACGTCTGGGCAGACACCGTCTCTCGTTGGTTATTAAACAGCTGGACCTGGTTGATGTTCCCTGATCAGTACAACATCCATGTGTGTTGAAATAATGGTTAAAACTCAATCACAATGCGTCACATAGTTCACACACACGAATGGACTGCAACTTTGGTCATGTAAACTTGTATTGTAAAAAATAATAAAAAAAAAACAGCTGAAAAAAAAATTGTATGACAACTGTTTAATTTTCAGACATGAATATGTCAGACACCATCACCACATCCCCAACCATGACTGTGCAAATTTTATGAATTACATTGTAAAAGAACATGACACTCAACTTCAAGAAAGATGAAGATCGCTAAAAGACTACAGCCAAGAAGAATAGACGTCACCCAAGTGCACATTCATGCACTTTTGTATTCATTCATAATATTGTTCTCACATATCAATTTAGACATAAATTCAAACAAAAGACTACTTTTTTACAGAAATACAAATTAATGTTATGCCAAGCAATACAACTTTGAAATATTAAGAGACCAATATCTATTACATAAACAATTATTTTTTATACTGTAGATTCACTAGACTGAGTGTCTCCTTCAGTAGACAGTAAAGTCTAATTTTTATATTATACTTGGATTCAGGGTAGGAACATAGTGTAGGAGATGTACCTGCATCTCAACGTTGCAATACACAACCGCTGTCCCACTCACTCCCTTTCATTTTGTAGACAAGGGATGTGGAGAGCCGGCAACCCTTCCTGAGAACCATTCTCCCCATTCTGTAGACAAGGAATGGGGAGAGCCGGCAACTGGTTCTCAGGAAGGGTTGCCGGCTCTCCACATCCCTTGTCTACAAAATGAAAGGGAGTGAGTGAGACAGCGGTTGTGTATTGCAACGTTGAGTTGCAGGTACATCTCCTACACTATGTTCCTACACTGAATCCAAGTATAGTCAAAAGGAACGTAAAATAAAAAGACTTCTAAATTAAAAGCAATCAAAGCAATGTTTTTAAAACTGTTTTCAGGTTGACCAGATCTCTCCTGGTATCAGTGAGAGGTATTTGCTAGATCCTACTCGCTTCAAGACAGAAATTACAGCATATCACAGTTACATACGAGACATGGTTAAGGTATATCAGCGCAACCTCAATAACTCCATTGAAGCGGCCACAGAGTTTGCAGATGATATTCTTCAGTTTGCCACCAAGCTTGCAAAAGTGAGTCTATTACTAATATACAAGTACCATAATTTAATTTTAGTTACTGTAGATTGTATCAGTTTGCAGACAATAGCTATAAAACACTATTTTCCTTATGAGATTGATGAGCTATATTCTGCAAGCTGTGACAATAGGTCATAGGCCCAATAATCTGGTAGTATTATGGAATTCGGGAATTATACAGTGAGTCCCACGCAAGAGTTGGCCAATGACGCAGGTTTCGGTGTCGCGGCAGACACAGCTCCAACTCCCGAGCGATCGGCTAAAATATCTATGCTTATAAAGCCGCGATCAGTGTAATGATTCGGTTTCTCACATTTACAGTTGGAATTACAATGAAAATAACCACGTACCTCATCACAAGAGATGTTGGAAATGTTTTCCTCTTGCATACGTGCAACACTGGCACCTTTTTAGGGAATTTTCTTTCACGCACGTAAGTTCAGCTTCTGAGATAGAGTTAATTTCTCTCGTGATACTGTTTTTAAGTTCTTCTAACAGTAGCCTATGTGACTATTATTTATGGGGAACTTGAAAAATAAAGTGTGTGTAGGTCAATTCCCCACACATTAGAACATTAGAAGAGAATCGCCCGGGAGTTGGAGCTGTGTCCGCCGCGACACAGAAACCCGCGTCATTGGCCAACTCTTGCAGGGGACTCACTGTAGAATGTGGAACTTCCAGAACAGATAACAGAATAGATATATTGTAAAATGTACTGAGCGATTGCAGGGGTGCCCGCCTTAATGACTCACCCCCTCCCCCCAGTTTCATGAAAGAACCCCCTCCAAACGTTTTTATTACTCCAGCCTCATGAAAAGTAACCCTCCCTTACAAATAGTCTAATAACAATAGGCCTACTCCAAAACTTCTTCCCAAAGAAAAGGTATTACTTGCATCTATATAATAAGTGTTTGTCTGTCATGTGCGATGCCTAGCTAAATCTAGGGAATGCAGAGAACTGAATTTTTTTAAATAGATGGACTGAGGGGTGTCTGAATGAACTTCCAAGTCAGATTTTTAATTTATACTTTTATTCACCAGTTATGAGCAAAAAAATGGCAGAAAACATGATTTTTCCCTCTATTGAATTACCAGTATTTGCTAAAATATTTCAATTGTAAAATGAATTGCAGGTTTTTATAGTATGTTATGTTTTCACTAAATTGATGATCAAGTTTTGATAAATTTGCGGGTGCGCGGGCAAAGAAAGTTAAGTCCACCATTATATATAATCAATAAGAATATTCTTCTTCACACATATTTTGTAAGTAAAAACTTACCAAAAGGACGATCGTTTCGGTGAGTGACTTCTCACCATCATCAGCTGTTCTCAACTGTTGTGTTTCCTTCTTTATCCACCAGATGTCCTCCATGTAGTAGAAATTTAGAAATGAGGTCATTGTCCTTTGGGATGTCAAAATTCATAAGTCTGTCTCTATTTTTCTGTATGTATACTTTTTCCCACACCGCTAAATCCAGTGGTTGTTGAACATTTTTCAGTAATTTTGCCTCACTATTGAAATTATGACCTGTAGATCAGAAATGATGAGCCACTGCAGATTTTTCTATTTGTTGGTATTTAATGTTTCTCATATGTTCCTTGTATCCAGTGGCGTAACGAGGGGGGGGGGGGGTTTTGGGGGTTTGAACCCCCCCCATTGATTAAAAAAAGGAAAAATGTATAATTTTTTTAAGTCTGCTTATAAATTACTTAATACGAGTGGGAAGCGTGGGAAGCTTAAAACTCGTTATTGTGCATCTTAATTTTTAAAATTTTCTGGGGAGGACTCCCGGAAGCTTAAAACTCGTTATTGTGCATCTTAATTTTTAAAATTTTCCGGGGGAGAACTCCCGGAAGCTTAAAACTCGTTATTGTGCATCTTAATTTTTAAAATTTTCCGGGGAGGACTCCCGGAAGCTTAAAACTTGTTATTGTGCATCTTAATTTTTTTTTATTTTCCGGGGAGGACCCCGGACCCCCCTCTCCCTGGGGGGTATTCCATACCCCCCAGACCCCGCGGATGTTATAACCCCCCCCATATGGTCGGCCTGGCTACGCCTATGCTTGTATCTTATATTTAAGTTTCTTTTTGTTTTGCCAATGTATACTTTTTCACACGTATTACAGTCAATGAAATTATATTCTTATTGATTATTTATAATACACACTTCACAATGTTTTCCCGATTAATTTAATCAAATTTAAGTCCACCATTCTCAAAAATTGAGATATGTCCATAGAGTTATAGATAAAAATGTTCTCTATATTTGTGTTAAGTCCAGTGAGTCATATTCAAAATTGTACGGTAGTTACGGATGTGTGCCTCATGGGCTTATCCATCTCTAAAGCGATGTTGGGAGGGTAAAGCGTATTAAGTCACTCTAATTCTCAGTAACTAGAAAGTGGACAATATGTAAAAGTATCTGGGTGGGCTGAACTAAATACTGTAACAACGCTGTGGAAATAAATTCTTTTTCTCTCTCCTGAAACTTTTGTTTTTTTTACTTATTTGCTTTTTCCCCTTTCACTCTAGAATGTAAATAATTTAACTTTCTGGGAAGAGTTGCAGAAAGGCAAAGTTATAAAATTAATATAATATGCTTCATGTTACATTATGAGGAATTGTATATATGCGTGAGGATTGCCATTTATAAAAACCTGCTATTCCATTAAGAATTTCTTCATTGATTTTAACCAGCTGATATCACTTGATGAAGCTTATTTTAGTCAGCTCTGAAAGGGTTATTTATGAATTTCCAGTCTTAATTAAATGTGTTTTCTTCAAGATCATGACACCATCTGAAGCAAGACGTGATCCAAAGAATCTTTTCCATGAAATGACTGTGGAAGCTCTGCAGAACATCACAGGAAGTGATAATCTGAATTGGACACGTTTTCTGGATTACATTGTGCAGGATACCAATGTTACCCTTGATTTGGATGTTGATCCCATTGTGGTTATGGATATGAACTACTTTCAGAAACTGGCAGCTCTGATAAATGATACAAATCCAGAAACACTTGGTAAGTAACACCAGAGTGTGTATGATGGTTACTGCATTTGCCTATTTTATTAGATCTGCAATAGTTATAAGGAAAATATTTAAATTCTTAGAATAGACTTACACATTGAAAAGGATTACCATTCAACTTCACTATTGTAATGATAATTGCCATGTGTAGGCTAAGATGGAAAGGTGAAGTCAGACTGAAAAATTCAATATCATAGCCAGGATTTGAACCAGGATCTTCGGCTCTCTGTGCCACTGCTCTTACCAACTGAGCTATCATGGCAACATGCCGGTACAACATTAAATTCTCCAACTGACTCACATATCCCAGTATACCACCAGGTCTCCTCAATATGAGATACCAACCCAGTGGTGACTTACAACCTGTAAGTACTTTAAGACCCGGGCTTCATAGTAAACCACTAGTAGGTCACAGTGGAATGATAATTCTTTCACACTGGCCATGTGTAGGGTAAGTAAACTGAGAGCCGAAGATGCTGGTTCAAATCCCAGCTATAGCTTTGAATTTTTCAGTCTGACTTCACCTTTCCATCTTAGCCTACACATGACCAGTGTGAAAGATTTATCATTGGAAAGGAATCTTTTCATTTTTAATCTCATTGACTTTGGAAATGCATGGAATCTACATAAGATGTAATATAGTTTAAGAATTTACTTCTTCAAACAATATTAGCATTACTTCTAACACCTATCAGCATTTTGTAAATTATTATAATGTAAATTTAGTAGGCCGTATTGTTTATTTCATAGAAAGAATCATCATTGCCCGGAACACTTATTGTCCAAATTAAATTGTTCTAAATAGTTGAATAAAAACACTTTCTTTAATGCACTTTATTTACCTTGGTAAACTTCTGTTTACCAAGGTAAATAAAGTGCGTTTAAGAAAGTGTTTTTATTCAACTATTTATTACACAATGCTCAAGTCGGACACAAGAATGAATAAAATGTTCTCATAACACTGTGCTGATCAGATACATACGGGTAGTGCTGACTTTCGCAACATCATCTAGTTACTTTTACTTAAAGGGAACTTCCCCGCCATATGCATTTTGCGAATTATGTCTTTCATTTGCAATGATTAGTCAGTGCTGTCTTTCCAGTTTCCTCCATTTCTACTGAAATTACACCTCAGTTCATTCTAACTCAAGCTAACTTAAAGCAGACTTGTTCTATGCTCTAATGTAGGATGCATATAGACATATTATTAGCTATTTGTCGAGTTTGAAATAACATTTTAACTCAATTAGAAATGGGATAGGTTTGATGTATAAAAGTTGAAGAAAATACTGAAATGAATCTATTCAGAAGTGACAATTTAAAGCTAATTTCAGAGCGCTATGTATGGTGGGGCATCTTCTCAACATTGGCTCCCCTCACCTTGCAGGAGTTCCGTGATCTTGCATACCAGTTTGGACAGAAAGTTTATGGACTGCAGCAAAGAAATCCAAGGTAAATATAAAGAGGGCAGAAATTCCTTAAATCTTACTGTAGGCCTACTTACATTTTATCGGTGTTTTATGGCAGTGTACACCAACTCCGATAATTATCTACACCAGCGGTTCCCAACCGGTGGGTCGCGAGACTCGATCCTAAAACTATCAGAAACCACTACGTATTTATGTGAACATACTTTTTCAACTTTGGTTTTCCTAAAAAACAAATACAGAAATCAACTCAATGTTAAAAGTGACTTAAGATTAAGAACATCTTCATTCAATCCTGACATTGACGTGTTAGTTCAATCGAAACAGTCCCAAAAATCTTACTTAAAAACAGCAATTTTGACTGAAAAATTAAAATGGTCTTTGTGTACTTTTATAATTGTAGTTTTTTTCTTTACCTAGGAACACTTGTTAGTGAGTATGAAACCATTTGTTGCGTATATTGCAAACATATATCTGACGATGGGAGGAAAGGTCCTCTTGAAAGCCGGCTAACGAGTAAGTTAGTTAATTTAATGAAGTAGTGAGTGCTCTGGGTGATAATGTGTTTTATATATCTATTGTGAAATAAATAACTGTTTTGGTACAAAGTGCTTATATTTTGTCAACCATTTTCAAATCAGAACACAAATTGATTATCAATAATCAATCTGTATCTTCAAAAAAGCATATATAAGCTTATATTTTTATTAAATGAGAAATTTCCTCAAAACAGAGGTTTGTCTCCAACCAAACAAATACAACAGTCAAGCACTATCACATAACTCATCCTGACACACAAAATATGATACCACCATTCAGAACTCTACACTGCTCACTACATTTCGCCACTTATCCCTGTCTTGTACATCTTCCTCCACTAAACCAAATCTTTCCATTGACATGTGTACATTCTGTATCCAGGTAGTAGCAGGTCGTCCTCTTCCTCTTCTTCTCTTACTTTCCCATTCCTGTACGATTCTAGGTATTCTTTCTTCTCCCATTCTACACATAAGCTTATATATATTTGCAATATTTGATGGTAAATTATATATACATAAGGAAGGGATACGATACAAATAAGGGTTTTTACTCCACCATCGACCGATGGACCGTGGAGGTATTCTGATAAGGAAAGGTGGGTCGCCAGCTGAAAAGGTTGGGAACCACTGATCTACACTATTAATATTACTCGAAATAGCACAGTGAAGTGTTAACATATGTAGAAAGTTTGAGTACGGAAATATACACACTAACTTCACTATTAGGTATATTTACCCAGAATGATCATTTCAATGGGTAAATATACCTAAATAATGAAGTTAGTGTGTATATTTCCATACTTAAACTTTCTACATATCTGATAATCCATTTTATCCTGGTTTTGGAACAGATGAACTGATATATCACTCATTTTGCATTTCATCAACTACAGTTTCATGTTCTCTTAGGCTTCCATGTCTGGATCCTATAATATCTTGGCTTTCCTTGGGATTTAAAACCAACATTTCGTCATCTTATGATCTTCTTCAGGGTTGGTTTGGTGATGTGTTGTCCCTCCTTTTATGTTTTGTGCTGTGGAATTAGCTACCTGTGATTGGTTGGCCTCTGGATCATGTGTTATAGGTGCTGCACACTTTGTTGGCTTTGTTTGGTCAACCATAGAGTCATGCGTTCTAGGTGGAGGGGGCCTGTTGATCTTAAGCAAGGTGTTCCAGGCTGGGTTTATTTGAATTCTTGTATCCTTCTTTATAATTATTTTGGTGTCTGGCAATCTCCCATGTCTCCTTTTTTCTCCTGTCTACCATCAATTTTCTATATACATTATGACAGCCTGGTCAAGCAGATTGGTATGCCTTGTCTCCGTAGCGTGAAGTGGTACAGTGGGCTTCTGGCTGTTGTTATTAAAGAATCTAAATGCTAATCTCAGTTTCAAACTCAGAAATTTGTCAATACTGCCAAAAGAGTATTCAAATATTTAAAAAAAGGGCAAGTAGGCCTATATATATTAACAAAAAAAAAATACAGTGCCATCAATAAGTTGCTCCACAGCTCTGATTATGTTTACTACCCTGGCGAAGGTTCGTATTTCTCCCTACCTTCTTTTCAGACTCATAGCAGGTTACAGGTAATAACTATTAATGTTCATCTGTTTTCTATTATTGATTACTATATTGCATTTGTTAAATTCAAATGATATTCAATTTTAAAGGATGTGATGAAACAAAAGTGATGAGTCATCCAATTGCCACCATCTTGGCCAACTTGCGTGATAGATTAGTTGGTATGAGGTTCAAGAAAGCCCTCAAACAATACATGATCGATAAAGCCCTTTACTGTTTGGAAGAATATTAAAAGAAAAGAGCTAACATAGCTGCTTATCACAGACTTGGTACGTTACTTGGCTTACTGGATGTATTCTGTATAGAATTAAGAAACTATGCCTAGATTATACTTATTTATATAAATTTGGCTATGTTCAATGCTTGTTACAAGTCTATGAACAATAAAGTATTATTATTATTATTATTATTATTGTTCTGTGAGCATCTGCAAATTTGTGCCTTACAGGTGGTGGTTAAGAAAATCAAAACATAGTCTATTGAGGAGCGTATGTTTTTAGTGGGAAATGCTTTTGCAGAATGTGCAAATTACAGAGTAAGGCACAACAAAAATTCACCGAAAAGTTTTCAAATTCAAGAGTACCACACAGAGATGCCGTGCATGATTTAATAAAGAAATTTTGTGAAACAGGTTCGGTTCATGATGCCGGGAGGAATGGTAGACAGATCGTATTACCAGAAGAAAAAATGGCTGATATTTTGGATACGATACTAAAAAGCCTCTCAAAACTGATAAGCAAACTGGCATTTCTTTTGGGTCCACACATAGACCATCCAGAAAAGGACTCAATTTGTAACATTATAACCATACACCAATTGCTGCCAACTGAATTCTGTTTATTAGTGTATTCTCGCTTATACAAGAGCTGCAGAGCAATTTATTGATGACACTGTAAACATCTACTATCAGCCATTAAAACAAAGTAGGCATTTTCCTAAACTTCCAATACCTACTAATAACTCACAGTACTTGATGTTGCTTTTATTATAATATTTATAAAGTGTTACAACACGGGTGAATCCAGGATTTCTGCATTGTGTAATTTAGGTAAAAGAGGGCCACGGCCTCCCTACATTATTATATAATATAATAGTAAATAACAAAATAATTGTGGCTTAAACATTGTAGAAGTCAACAATCCTAAGTTTCTTACTGACATTAAAACAGTTAATTAAAGCAAAAGAAGAAACAGCTGTGCCTAGAGTGGAAAAACTCGCTTTCTGTATGCATTTTTACTTTTAATTGATGATTTCCTGTTATGTTTACCATACTTAATTCAATTTTATTATGTCTATATTTGAGATTTATTAGCAGTCTGTATTTATATTACTTTTTTGTTCGGTGAGGGGCTGAAGGGAGGTTCACCCCCCCCCCCCCCTTGCCTCCCTCTGGATCTGCTCCTATGTTTCAATGCTATATGTATAAATAGAACCTATTTCTTCCATTCATTGCCGAAAACAGTTCCCATGGCTTATTGAATAAACATGTTAACCAAAAATTCTGTATTTAAACAGCTATGATATATATATATGTTTATTTTTAATATGCAACAAACAAATGCATGGCATCTTAACATAGTGGGATAATTTCAGTTTTAAATTTTTTGGTCTCTCATTGTATTTCATTGCACCTTATGGTCTTTTTTTTTAGATGGAAAGGCTGTACCGGCAATGTAAACAGCAACTTTGGAATGGCAGTCAGCTATCTGTATGTTCAGAAACATTTCAATAACGAGTCTCGTACCAAGGCGCTTGAGATGGTGAATGATATTCGAACAGCATTTACAGAAATAGTATCTAATCTTGACTGGATGGATGATGAAACAAAGGCTCGAACTTTGGAGAAAGCTCATGCTATGAGGCCATTCATTGGATTCCCAGGGTGGTTGCTGACTCCAGGAGAATTGGAGAAGTTCTATAAAGGGGTAACTTGTACTTTTCGTTAATAATGACCAATATGAAGTTTGTGTTAGTAGTAGGTAACTTAATACTTTTATCCATTAAGGTAGGTCTTCTACTATATAAACCATCATTTACTCTGCCTTGACAACATAAACAATTTATCGTTACAAGACTTAATTTCACGCCGATAGTACCCTATATTAATTTATTGTGATTGTATATTTTCAGGCAAGATTTGATCCAGTAGAACTTAACAATTTAAACATTTCTAATTCAAAGTTTTCATCTAGTCCTTTCCTATATAATGCAATGTTAAAAAAAATTGCCTAATTATATTCCTAATGAAATAAACATTTACCAGGAAATAAATCATCATACAAAATGCTCTTAAGAAGTACCTAGGTATTTATGCTTAAGTTTAACTATAGAAATTTCAACACAAGTGCACATTACTGAAAAGCAACTGTAATACCTTAGTGTCATCACTGCTTCTTATCACTGCTATCATCCTAATTTAAATGGGCACACATCATTGTTGAAGTAACGATATCGGAGGATTTCTTTGTGAAGTTGGTAGTGGAATTTAGTAATTGATTAATATTTACCAAGGAATTCGAGAATTTAACTTAATGAAAGTACTACAAAACCCACAATATATACGTGGAGCAAACAAAGTTCAAAATTGAAATTAGGGTGCACAAAATGCCTGGGGACATAACTTACATGAGCAAATATGGTAATTCATATGATATATTACGAGGCGCATTACTTTGTAGTGATTTTTCTCTGTGGATGTATGATTATCTTTTGTGGAATTATTTAACATGTAATAACCAAACACAGATTACTTCAAAAGAGGTAAGGGTAACCAAAACGTAAAGGTCCCATCTGTATCTATGTCTCCATGTGTCAATAACTCAGTTGGTTGGCCATCAGCGAAGAGAGCTGAAGGTCATGGGTTTGAATCCTGGTGTCAGAGGAATTTTTATCTTAACTATTTCAAAATCGTAATATATTATTTCTATCACCACCAGTTCTGCTCAATTAAACTTCCTGACTCTAGCAGCTTCTTGTGCCTCAGCTGGGGACTGATCCTATCATCCCTAACGATATGATGATTATGAGAATGTGTAACCTGCAGTATTTTTATTTATTGATTGTCCATTACTTTTGTGTTAAGAGTAAAAATAAGATAAAAATACTAAGTTGATATGTAATGTATGAGGAGAAATTGATATTGCATCAATCACAGGTTCCATAACATAATACATATTTACTTTGTTTGATTTCAGGCAGAAGTTGTAGATGGACATTTATTTGAGACTTACATCAGATTATCAGAAGAGTCTATGAAAAATTCTGTGGAAGAGCTACGTGAAGTACCAGACCATAACAGGTGAAGTAACATCATTCAAGAGTTAAGTCCACCATCCTCAAAAATTGAGATATGTCCATAGAGTTATAGATAAAAATGTTCCCTACATTTGTGTTAAGTCCAGTAAGTCATATTCAAAAACGTACGGTAGTTATGAATGTGTGAATCATGGGTTTATCCATCTCTAAAGCGATGTTGGGCGGGTAAAGTGTGTTAAGACACACTAATTCTCAGTGACAAGAAAGTGGACTTAACTCTCTTTGCCTGCGCACCCGCGAATTTATCCTTCCATTCATACTTGATGATAAAAACATTAACTCGTAGAAGTTACCTTATTGATTAAAATTCAACTTTGTTACTCCATTAGTTATGACTTTTATCCATTAGCTTGTATAAGTCCAGTGCATGTAAACCATTGTATATATGACTTAAACAGCAGCACAAGACAAAATAGTCCTATAGCAAAGGTCTTGCGACAAAAACGAGTAAGATAATTTGAATTTATTGCAAATTTTTCAGAATATGGCAAGGCCAGGAACTCAAAATACTTCCCAATTACATTTGATAGATGTACCAATAAATTATGCCAATTTTGCAATTTTCTCAAGTACAAGCATTGGGCATCTTACATCAGTGGCGGCCTCTGATCATGTTGCAGTGTTGCACAACAACCAGTTTTTAATGTAAAGAATATATATTTATTTTGTTTGACACACTCGTATTGGTTGCAGATGGGTAACTCCTGCTACTACAGTGAATGCCTTCTATTCACCCATACTCAACTCTGTCAGTGAGTACCTATAGAGTTATATGTTATAGTAGAAACCTATATAAACTAAAAAGCCAATGGGTTCATAATTGCTTGTACTGTGTTTTCTGTTACAGCATTTCCTGCTGGCATCCTGCAGCCGCCTTTCTATGGACTTGGACTAGAGTATGTAACACTATTCTGTGCGAACTCCCCATCCACACACAAACTTGAGGATTCAGTACCTCAAAATATAAAGGCAAAACCCTTACTGGCATTGCTTGCTGATATCCATATATTCAGGGTCAGAATGGCTATATGGACATTTGGGCAAATGCCTGGGGTGTCACCTTGATTTTCATTGAGACTCTGGTTGACCATACAAGCATTTGGACAAATGCCACCCTAATTTTCGATGATAGATGCTGGTTGACCAGCAATTATAATATTTTACAAGCAGAAAAATAGGGATGAAAGCTGTGTGTACAGATTGAGGTGCAATTTACATAAATGGAAATTGGAATCTTTTATACTTGTTCATTGAAAAGGAAGTTTCAGAAAACCTTAACCATGATGACATTATTAATGAGCGATGTAGCAAAAAAGGGTGCACTGTTGAAATCTTTTGTTGCAGGTCACTTAACTATGGAGCTATTGGAGCCATAATGGGCCATGAGCTTACACATGGGTTTGATGATCAAGGTGAGGAAACCCCTTCTGTCAAAGTGTAGCAATATGATGGGCATATGTGGGCCATTCTTTGTATGGATATTTAATAACCAGTGGAGAAACAGTTTAAGCAAAATCAAGTGGATGTGTCTGCCATGTCCTCGAGTGCCTCCAATAAATATGTGCACACATTTTCATAGATGACACCTGTTTTAAAATTAATTAAACATGTTGAACAATTTTCCAGTTTGAACTCATCATAATCATAATAGATTAACCTTTCCAAGGAAGTAAGTTCTATTTCCTTCTGAAGTAATAAATGTCCCCAAAAGCTAGTATTTGCATTTGTAGGGAGCTTATAGTAACAAACAAAAAATAATCATTCTGGAGTAAACACAAATTGAAGCCTATGGTTGTATCTCAGAAGAAAATTTTGTGAACGTTATGGATGCGCCTCATATATCACTTGATATTCTCAATATTCTATGTAATAATATTTCATTTGGTATTAAGTACGATCTGAAACATGGATACTTTTGAAACGTATAGTTTGTTAGAATTCAGTTATACATTCCACTTGAGAAAAACTTACTGCTTAAATTATTTCGACTTGAACTATAAAAAATAATGTGTTTACTTTTTTATAAATTGTAGATTATTCACTACTTTAAAACATATAAGATGGATATATAAGCATTCTTGAATCACAAATTATTGTCTCTCTTGGACATTATATGAGAATTAATGAACTTCATTTTGTGTCCAATGAGGGTTTATTATATTAAGTAAGATATACTTTTACCACCTTATTTTATTGGACACAATAATAATACTGATAGAGCATACCAAGCTAAAATAGTGAATAAGTTTACAAACACGAAAAGGAAATTGTTAAAAACCATTGCGAACATAAAATTTAACAAAACATGCAAAAACTTAGACATAATCAATGTACTATTTTATGTCACAGAATAAATACTTGAGGAATTTAGGGCAAACTATCCAAGCATTGTTATTTTAAATGAGGGTATAAGGTGGTAAAAGTATATCTTACTTAATTACATGAAATATTATAGGAGAAAAATTCCTCTGACACTGGGATTTGAACCCAGGGCCTGTCTGTTAGTGAGGTAGACCATAAATGGTAATCAGTCATAGGAGAGAGGTTCCATCTGGCGCTGTGAAGTGAACTCTGGCTTAGCTCAGTTGGTAGGGCAGTGGCACGGATAGTTGAAGGTCCTGGATTAAAATCCCAGTTTCAGAGGAATTTTTCTCATATAAGAAGAAACTTATAAGTTGCTTCAACAGGAAGAAATAAAGAAAATAATGTATCACACATACACATTTTAAACAGAAACTAATGGATCTTTTTTTCTTTTTTGCAGGGAGGAGATACGATAAAGATGGAAACTTGAAGCAGTGGTGGACAGAAGCAACAATTAAGCAGTATGAAGAACGTGTGCAGTGTATTGTGGAACAATACAGTATGTTCAATGTCACTCAACTAGGAGACAATTTCACGGTAAATGGTATCAATACACAGGGTGAGAACATTGCCGACAATGGAGGACTTCGAGAGGCATTGAAGGCTTACCATAAATTTAGAGAGCGTGCAGGGTCGGAAATGAAGTTGCCAGGCCTTGCCCAATACAGCCCAGATAAACTTTTCTTTTTAGGGTTTGCACATATGTGGTGTGGTAATTCAACAAACGGTGCTCTCAAGTCTCGAGTTGTAGATGGTGTTCATAGTCCAAATAAGTTTAGAGTGATTGGAACTTTATCAAATATGAAAGAATTCTCAGAAGCTTGGAGCTGTCCTGAAGGAAGCCCCATGAATCCTCCCAACAAGTGTGTGTTATGGTGATAAAAATAAAATTCTTCCAGTTTAATGTCTTAATTTTCTTTCAGATCCCTCAGGTTCAATACTCTGTTACAGAATGAAGTGCACATGTGCATACTGGATTAAGTCAGGCAAGTTAGCGAGCAGGATGTGCTTCTTCTGTGCCTTTACATAACCTTGTCGACCTGGGTAAAACAATTGGCATGCCACTGAATTTCTGTTCCAAAATTCGTACACAACTATTGTGAAGCAACCATAACAAATGAACAAACTTTAATTATCTGTAGCAAGATTGAGATCGGAAATATACACACTAAACTACACTAAAAGGTATATTTACCCAGGATGATCATTTCAACGGGTCTTCCCGCCATCATCAGCTGATTCCGACTGGCCCTCTAGCGGCAGGTGAATGAACTTGTCGATCAGGGCTCCTTGTATGCCAACTGAAGTGTCAAAGTTTAAGAGTTCACTTCAGTTGGCATACAAGGAACCCTGATCGACAAGTTCATTCACCCGCCCCTAGAGCTGATGATGGCGGGAAGACCCGTTGAAATGATCATCCTGGGTAAATATACCTTTTAGTGAAGTTTAGTGTGTATATTTCTGATCTCAATGTTGCTACAGATATCAACACTTCACTGTAAATTTCCATCCTACTTTCTAGCCAAACATAAGTAATTTTCAGTATATCTTATAAACTGTGGCTTGAGGCTAAGTACGCAGAATTTTAAATACTTCTACTTTAAAATATTCTGTCAGTTTATTTTCTCACTGCTTATAATAATTGTAATATAAAATGTATTAAAACAATGCAGACGATTATTAAAGATTTCAAAATTCCTACCTTATCAATAGTTTCAAATCTTCCGTAATTTTTCATACATGTTCTCTTTTAATACGGCGAGGGATGTGGCAAGGGCTTGTGAGCCCTTTATTAAATAATACCTGTAATTATATTTCTTATTTTGATTTTATTTCCAGTTTATGTAAATGACATATCCACAATCTTAGCTCATAGCAAACACCATCTAAATGCTGACGATCTTCAAATATATATACATTCTCAGCCTGAAGCACTGATTGACAACCTCAATAAAATAAATCATGACCTAGAGGCAATCTTCTTGGTATATGAAAATTGGATTGAGCTAAAATGCTGAAAAATCACAGGCAATCATTTTGGGGAAACAGAGATTACTGTAAATTGTAAGATCAAATAATCTACCACCATTACTACTTTCATTCCATCTGTTAAAAACCTAGGAATTTTCTGTGACAAAAATCTCAACTGAAACGTTCAGATCGAACTGAAACGTTCGATCATTCATTCGTTTTCTTCCTTTTCATTGAAGAAAACCCAATTACACACTCTCATAAATAGAGGCTCGGACAGCAGCGTCGGCAGGAATTTTATTAAGGGGGGGGGGGGGCAGAATCAATTTCGGACTTCAATTTCAAATGATTAGGCTAAACACATTAATATTCACTTAGTTAACTGGATCGTTATTTTGAACCCAAGCTGAATTTGACGAGGCTACAAATATTTTTAAGTTAACAGAATACGCTCTTTTGAGCAATAGCCTTGGTGAAATATTATTATAAATACATATTATAGTTATAATTAGTCAATACTTGCTAAACTCATTATAAAGTAATTCTATTTTTTTATTCTCCATGCTACAACTGTAGGTTGAAAAAGAGTACCACAAATAAATGAATCCATAAGGCAATCCAGAGGGGGGTAGTTGCCCCCCCCATGCCGACGATGGGCCCGGATTTCTTGTATTAATGATAATTGTGAAATTTTTAACCCACACATTTAATGTTACTAGAAACACATACTTATAACAGATATACTTAATTTTTGTAAATAGAAGCCACAAAATATCACGAAATGATTTTATTTTATGAAACCTATTTTAAAATGTGAAATATGGCCGAAACCAGCTTTAAAACATGAAATGTGAGCAAAATTCTGCAGATGACAAATTTTTATGGTTCAGTTGTTTATTTGTGCATCCTAAAGGGCATGAAAACTGCTGAGCAGTCATTAAGTTGCCAACACGTTTAGAAAAGGAGTCTATCATTGTTAATTATCAATGTTCCGTTCTGGTTGTGGTATCAACTATAGGTGACAATGCAACCCCAAACTTACCCCCTACTACCATGCCATAGCAGTTAATGTAGCAGAATGACCCCCAATTGAAGAATCTGACTGCAGCCATTCGCCGGAACAAATGCATGCGGGATTTTTGAAATTGCTATTTGAATAATATTTAGCGTATCTGAAATATGAATCTATTCATTTTAGGAAACATGACTTTTTCTCTTTGCGAGATACCTTTAATAGTGTTGCCTAGTTTTGTACTTCCATACCAGCTTAATTGCTGTACTTTTCCAAATGTAGACAGTGAGAGCGGCTTTTCAGCACATGCAAACTTATTGCTGAATATCAAATATCAAATTTACACCCAGAAAATATAGAAAGCATGCTATGTTTATACTTTGGTGACATTTTCAGCTGAATTTTCTCACACTTGCCATTCATTTCTGTTTTTTCCTGGTACATAAGATAATTGTAATTATATTTATTTCAATAGAAAAGCAATACTTACACCACTTGAGTTATCATTCCTTAATTTTTTATTTCGCTGCTTTGTTTCATTATTTTACCACATTATCCTGTTTACTCATAATGTCCCAATTTCATTACTGTGATACATTATTACGTGATCTCAACTTCAACTTTTTTTGAAACCTGCAATATGTTCATAATATGTGTATTCGATTTATCTGTGACATTAAAAATGCTGATCATATCTTTCTCCCTTTCTCAAAATTATCTTGGATTGGAGTGGTAGTAAAACCGCATTTCCTTTTTGTTTTAAATATTATATACATCTCTAGCTTATCTTTCTTCCTGCTATCATAAATTATCTGGGCATCATATATTTGAAACTTGTCCACAATTTAGTACACTTCTCCTAATCTCTCAACACAGAACAATCCTACAGTCATTATCCTTCACCTTTACATCCTCTCGACAATGGAACTGCCTCCCACACGACATCAAAGCCTGTAGGACTATATTATCGCTAAAATTTAAATTACTAAATATTTACATAATCCTTGAGACATTTTTAATAATTACTATTACTAAGGTGTTGATTTGTATAAATAATTATTATTGCACCTTAATTTTTTTTTTGTGTAATAATACCTTATAAGATCACTTAATTTATAACCAATATATATTTCATTTTTGTCCTGGTTGAGTGGAAGAATAGACCCTATGGCCTTAACTTTGCCAGGTAAAATAAAACATCATTATTATTATTATTATTCATCATTCATAAATTTAAAGTAGAATTAATGGTATCCATTTGATTGACAATAATTCGCTAATCCAATCCAGCAACTTAGGCCTACATGAAGTGTTTAATTGTGGATTGTTAATATGCAGGAAACAATTATTATTAAAGTTCACAAAATCTTGAGTTTTAAAACAAACTTCATTTTCTTTCTGGCAGCAGGAAAAGCTGCACTAATGTATCATTCAGTTGCTGCTTACCATCTAATTGTAGTAGTATTTTACTGACGCCATTAATATTGTAAGTTTTCTGTGTTTTATTCATTTTTTCTTTAACACAGGTGAAAGCAGTAAATGGTGCTGATGAGAGTTGAGCAGCTATACCTGATTCTGAATTAACTTAGAAAATGTCAGATAAGGAACTGGAAATCCCTTACGTGATAAAGCAGCACAAGTTCAAAGTCCTGGGTTCTAAGCAGAAGCTAGTAAGTCCCTAGACTCAAATTCCATTTAAATACTGTAAACTATACTCAGTGGTATTCCCAATTGTTGGTGAGATAACCAATTTGAACACTTAAGAATCAATGTGAATGGTTCATTACACAGTCCAACAAAAAAGAACATTTTGTTTGGTGTCCCAGATGTTTTACCGGATTTTGGCTATACTTAGTATGCTTATTCCAAATATGTAAACAGCTTTTTTCTACTAGCTCTACTTTTATATAGAGTGCCATTAAATTATAATCTTCTTTGCGGACAAAATCTTGCTTGATAATATAGTTAGTGAAGGTTATTTGGACACGTAGGACGAAAATTGTACAAAGTACAGAAAAACTAAAAGCTGGATTATTTTTTGGCCCTCAAATTGACAGCTCATAAATGACCATACAATATGTGATATCAATTTCTTGAAAGACCCCATGTTATATTGTTATTTTAATGTTAGTACGTTGCTTTTTTCTTCACATGATTTAGAAGCTAAAATAGGCACTGTTCTTTATTTATATCAAACGCAAAATGGGATAATATGCATAATGGTAATACCATATCTCACAAAACTAAAGTTGATAGGGCAAAACTAATGGTACATTTGACATGAGCGACCTAAATATACCCATGAATAGGTACAAATTCTAAGGCACCAAAATAGCTGTTGGTCTGTGTTAGCTATACTGAAAAGCTGGGTGAACCGATACAGCATTCCCGGGAATAGAAAGGAACAATTCATTCATTATTATTGTACCAGAGACTGCTACAGCCTACTCAAGGTTCATTTAAACATAGATCCTTTTGTAACATCCTATTCTGCATGTGTATTGTAGTTTTTCATTAGCCGTGTGTCATTTTTAAGTATTTTATTTTATGGCCATTTGTAATCCATGTAAGGCCATGATGTCCTCTTTTTCAGGTTTTTTTTTATAGTAGTGTTAGGTCATTAAAATCCAGGCCCTGATTTGTCACCATGTTTATTAATAAGCTTCATGCAAGAATTCCAAATAGTGTGTAAACGTCATACTCTTGTCATGTTCTTTCCAAGTCAGCAGCTTGTGTACCAATACCAATAGAATTTTTTAAAAATTCCTCCAGGGACAAAACTAAGTGATTTATTGACTCTTATTCTGAGTGATTTTCCAGTCGACCTCCAGGTGGCAACTACTGGATGATGATAATAATAGGCTGACTGCAATACTCAATTTACATAGCACTAAGTATTTTCTGGCACCCAAGACTCAATTTATATAGCAGTTATTAAATGTTAGAGTCTCTGTTTACATCAGAGGTGTGTGTACTAAGTTCAGTGAATGATCTAATATATCGATATGCAACATTTGCAACAAGGTCGCTCTTATGCATGGACAATCAAGGACATGTCTGGACCTGTCCCCAGTCGGGCATTACCTGAGGCTGCTACAGCAGTACCCATGCATTCAGTTTAACAGAGTGTTCCTAGCAGTGTGCGTCGAATAGTAATGGAGCAACGACAGAACATTAAGTTATGCACGCCAAATTCTGTAAAACTGGAACTGAAAATGATGAAATGTTGGCGCAAGTGTATGGGCAGGACGCTGTGAGTAGAAAATTTATATACGATTGGTTTGCATGCTTTTGTGCTGGCAAGAAATCTGTGGAAGATTAGCTGCATTCAGGCTGGCCATCCACAAGCAGAACACAGTTACGCTCGGGCCAGCCATTCACAAGCAGAATGTGGCTTGTCTCACCTTGTTTTATTTTTGTTTTTGGTGGGTGGTTACCTAAAAACAAAGTTTATTTTATTTTTTAAGTTTATTTTATTTTTTAAATTTTGTATATTTATTTATTCTCACAAGTTATTTTTGCATCATGCTTTAGACTTGATAAACTTCATGGGGGGGATACTTTTTTCTTGTCCAATGGTGGTTTTGCCTCCCATAAAGCACTGCAACGGTTTAGGAATTTCTATGGTCCCATCAGCTTGTTGGTGAGTCTCACACAATGCAATCATCATTCTAGGTACAGCACATGCAGTACCGTTCACTGTATGTGCATGTATTGGTGTTGTAGAACCATGTGGACGATATTTGATCATTAAGCGTCGTGACTGGTAATCGGTGCAATCACTGCAGCTAGACACCTGTAAGATAAATTAAAATTTAGACTAAATACGTAAGTATGGGGATGATGCAGGTAGGGTACAGAAAGTTATATCACTGTTTCACAAGTGAAATAAATAAATCTTAATATAGCCCAAATTTGGATAAGACTAATAAATTTGGAGATTTAATAAAAATTTAACTGTCAAGAAAGGAACCATAAGGACATAATTGGAAAACCAACTGCTGTTTCAAGCATGAAACAGCATGATGGTTAAACTTGACACTGCCAATGGTATGCAGTAACAACAGTAGGCCGTAGAGCGTACTCCAAGGTAAATTTAAAATGGCTAACTTTTATTTAACTTCAAGAAAGCTGTTATGAACGAACAAAGGTAATTTAGGATGAACTCTGAACAAGAGAGTAGTATTTTCGGAATGCAACCCTTTAATGTGAACTCCATTAACTTAGTGTTAATGACAGTGAGAATTACTAGCAAAAGTGATTTATAGATTAACATAGACACTGAACCAAATTGGGTATTTTGTACGATTCCTTCAACAGATTAAGAAGTAAAGGCAATGGTCATCCACTGACAATGTGTACTGTGCTGACAAATCATCAAAGTTTTGTCTAAAGTCTGGTCATCGAGTGCTAAGGCAAAGAAAGGAGAGTAATAAATTACATAATCACTAAGCTGATGGCACAATATATAGCCTAGTATAATTTTTATAATTGATTTTGTGTCATTCGGCTTACTTCTCCAAACATCTTCCTTCCGGGCATCCATGCCTCAATATCAAACTTCCTAAATGCAGGAGCTCCAAGTTCACAAGGTGGCATATCAAGAGTGTGAAAATGAAGTCCCAGTGATGAATACATTTCCTCCTGAATATCTTTTAATTCCTCTAGGAATTTGTTTGATCCTTCAGGAGAAGTCACTCCGAACATCTCCACTTTAGTAAACTGATGGACTCTATAAATGCCTTTCTCCTCAGCAAGACCAGATGTCTCCGCTCTATAACATCTACTTACTGCTGCAAATTTGAGGGGCAATTTGGAGAATTCTTTGTTCATTACAAATGCTGCTAATGCCATTTCAGAGGTGCCTGACAGGCACAAATGTTTATTGTAGAGTTTGGTATCCAACTTATATATCTGAGTCCGTTCTCCACGAGTGTTCATTCCACAGTTTTCTATTATCTGTACAGGTAGGAGATCTGGAACTGAAACCAGCTGGAAACCCCTTGCTAGAAGATTCTTCACAGAGAATCGTACAAGGGCATGTTCCAATTGCGCCAGTCCTCCCATAAAGTAGTAACTTTTGTGCCCAGCCAAATTGGAAAGGTTCTCAGTTCTCAAGACATGGAAAGCAGTTACAATTTCACTAAATTCCTTTGGTTTAAAATCAAATTCTTTTTTAGTTCCAGTAACATTAATTACTTTAGGATCACTGCCATAATTTGACACCAGAGGAGACGACTTATTTGGTATTTGGCTTGCTTCATACTCAAACTCCTCTAACAATTTATTTTCTTGTGCACCACTTAATAAATTATTTTGAAGCTGCTTATACAATCCATGCACACAAGCTATGTCGCCAACCCCTTTCCGATTTTTAATGTTTTGTTCGATTTCTGCCTTATTTTTGGGACTACATAAATATTCTATGTCTAATTCTGATTTTGGTATTTTAATAGTTCTTGGTTCACGGTTAGATAGTAATTTCTTTGCGGTATTGTGGCATGCATATCTTGCATTGGCAAGAGCTTTAAAGGTTATGTTGGGCACCATTATTCATAAGAAGAATTACATACTTTGCATTCCCAATGTATGGCTCAACTCATTATAAAATGAAGCTTATGGAGTTCAATTGTATCACAAAGCCTTAGCCTTCGGGGAAGAAGGTATTCTAAGAAAAATAAATATTATTAAGCAACACAATTTATTTTTCTGCACCGCGTTCCACATTTCCTTTGCTTATTCAAAGCCAGGGTTGCCAGATCAGAAACGTAGAACAGTCGTACCAATATCCGAAAATAGTAGAATGCTAGTTAAAACTGTCGTATGCTTTGTGATTTTTCAGTGTAATGAACATATTGCGTCAGTGGCGGACGCAGGGGGGGGGGGGATTGGGGGGATAGATCCCCCCCGAAATTTGAAAAAAGGCTATATATGCACTCTAAGTGGCCAGTTTTATAAACTAATTGTATAATATGTAAGTTAATTAATTAATTTTTTTTAGTATTCAAATCCCCCCCCCCGAAAAAACATTCTGCGTCCGCCACTGTATTGCGTTAATAATAATAATAATAATAATAATAATAATAATAATAATAATAATAATAATAATAATAATAAATTAATAATCGATATATGCACCTTACACATGTCATTTAATTGTTAATAAATCATCTTATTTGTAAATGATTAGGCGTGTTTCACTATTTGATTAAATACAATACAATTTGATTAAATGCAATAAAATAAAATAAACAGTAGTTGCCACAGTATTGTAATTATTTCCAATCATATTGATTTTAGCAACATGCTTGCAACAAATACCATGAGAAAACAAGCTGGATACGTATCAAATGTAAAATTCGTCAGTAGTTTGATTTAAAAAATATAAAACGCTATGTTAATAATAGTCGTACAAATAGGGCGTACGACCCATGGTTGCGTCGCACGTCGTACAAATCCATGAAATAGTCGTATGTGTACGACTATAGTCGTACGTATGGCAACCCTGTTCAAAGCTGCCAATAGGCCAACATAAAACCTTTAAAAGAAATCCGATTTGCAAGAAGTCATTAAAATTATAAAGTGAATCTAGCAAACTTTCTAAATTTTCTAGACTTATGAGAATGTTATTACGAAATGATATAAATTTTTCACATATATAGGCTATACAATTTTATGTAATTACGTTGGCTAAATCGGTGACACTGACATCTAATAATTAGGTTTGTTCGCAAAGCCATTGTTGTAGGTAATGGCGGATTATTCAATTGAATATTTTGTGTGGTCTCCATAAAATAGCAACAATTAGTGGTTCTTGTTTGAGGATACGTAATTCTTTCTGTTGTAAGAATCGTGTAGTGTGAAGTCTTAATTTTAAGTCATATAGAACTGCACAAGTGCGGCAGAGACCTAGTATTTATCGTGGTTTGTGTTAACATCGCGTTCTCCTCGGGAGGGGAGGTTTTGTGTTGCTTTTGTTGTAGTTTAAAATATTTTGGTTATGTCGGACGTGTCGGGTGATGTTGTGAACGCTCAAACTGACGATTCTCTGCAAGAAGTATTATCGATGGATACAGAAAACACAAATACTTGTAAACAGGACAATTCACTCCAACGAACCTTGGCTCCAGATATGAAAGAAAAACCAAATCATGAAACTGGTACGATAATTGAGAATGTAACACATGATCTCCCCCAGCCAAGGGTTTCACATCGATATTTATCTTCGGATACAGGTCCATACTTTGTATCCATCAAACAACCAGGACAAGCTATTGGAAATATGCATCCTATGACAATTGGACGATGGCTGTTTCGAGCTAATTATGATGTACATTATATCAATAAAGTTTCATACTCTCAGATTGACGTACACTTCCAGACTCAGCATGCAGCTAATGCATTTTTAAACTCTGACTTCGACAAAATGCACCAAACAAATTCCTTCATTCCGGCATATAATTTATTTTCTTCTGGTGTCATTAGGGGTGTTGAGTCAAGTATCACTCCTGAAGAGATTAAGATGGACACTATTGTACCTGAAGGATTTCAAATTATAAATGTATATAGATTCAATCGACGTATAACAGATGAGCAAGGAAATACTTCCTATATACCGACTGAAACTGTAAAAGTAACATTTCGCAGTCAACGGCTGCCACGTTCAGTCACATTATACCACCAAAAATGTAAAGTTGATCCATACATTGAACGCACACAAACATGTCTTAACTGCGGAAAGTTAAACCATAGGGCGAAAAATTGTAGATCGTCACCTAAGTGCCTTTACTGTGGCAAGGAACCACATCAGGGGGAGTGCCCAGTAGAAGACCGGAGATGCATAAATTGCAAAGGCAATCATAAAGCAACTGATATTGAGAAGTGTCCAGCATATAAACTGGAAAAGCAAATAAACGATAAACTGGCATCACTTCCAGTTTCTAGATTTGAAGCGAAGCAGATAGCCCTGGGGCGCTCATCTTATGCACAAATGGTGCAACAACAAACAAGCACAATATTCGGCAATTTCAACCAATTTCCACGGCTGAAAAACAAAACGACTTTAGCAGACAACTCTCAAACACAGCGGGAAAAAAAGATCACAACTCACCAATCACAAGTATCCACGACACGCATCACTCATACACCAACTAAACGAAAGGAACAAGAGAGCCCTCAACGCTCTGAAATGCATAAATTCAAGAAAGCATTAATTTATCCTAATGGCCGAGTGCCAGAACCATCAATTCCTGTAAGTACACAGCAGACTCGACCATCAGGGAATGGGTCAATTTTGACACTGAATGATGAATCATCCTCGACACATCAACCTAAGAGGATTCAGGCAATAGGAAAAACATCCAGCCTACGACAACCGATAAGACCTAAAGTATTAACAACCATCAGTAAGATACTAAGTGAGGCACCGGAACACCTTAGGGGTGATCTTGAGAAAGTCAAACATCAAATCAAAGAGCTTCTAGAATAAATCTTTTTTTCCCCCATTTAAGGGGCTGTAAGGCTCGAAGACTACTAATTCAATTTTATCATTAATTCCACGTATAATCTTATGTCTGGAATGAAAATACTACAATGGAACGCACAGAGCTTAAAAAACAAATTGGAAGAACTTTTAATTTTAAACCATCAACGTAAATTTGACATCATAGTCATCCTTGAATCTTGGCTCTCTACTACAAAAAAAATAAAAATTCCTAATTACACGTCAATCAGAAATGACAGAGATGGAAAAGGAGGAGGCGTTGCCATATTTATCAAAAAAGATATCACAATAACCAATTTCCGTATCATTAACAATTATGCATATACATTTCAAGCCATAGAAGTAACAATGAGAAACCTAAAAATCATTGGTATTTATAACACTAGTTCCAACCATATTACAGCTACTTTCTGGAACAATAACTTCAACGCAGACAGAGATTTTAAATACATTTTATTGGGAGATTTCAATTTAGGAAAAGCCATAGAAGACTTATACAACAGCAATAACATATACTTCATTGAAGAGCTCAAACGGCAAAATATCCATCTTATCAATAAGATTACTCCTACTCGACTTGGCTATAGAGGTCAACAAAACACTTCACCGGACCTGACCTTCATTTCGGCAAGTTTCATCCCTCACACAGAATGGCAACCACTTACTGATACCTTAGGTAGTGATCACTTCCCCATCATTATAGCGGTAAACAACCATTCGCCTCTTTTTCCTGTCCAATCCATACCACATCGAACACAAATAAAAAACTGGACAAAATTTAACCAGGAAATCCAGTCCAAGTTAAATAAGCTACAGCCTTCCGAAAGATCTATTGATCTTCTCACCTCAACCTTCCAAGATTATCTAAACTTACATCATCCGCTCTTTACGTCTCATAAACCCCCGGTTCGAACTAAACCTTGCTGGTGGAGTACAGAAATTAAACATGCCATAGCCAAACGAAAACTCCTACTTAAGAAATTCAAAACACATTTAGACTTTAAGACGTACTTGGATCTGAGAAGACATATTGCTCATGTGAAACATCTTATCATCTCTGCTAAAAGACAAAATTGGTACCAGTATTGTTCCACCATTGATTATTCTACCACAACACAACAGATTTGGAAACATGTGAAGTGGTTTACTGGAAATAAACATTACTCTTCCTCTCCGATTGTTTTTGATATCTTGCTACAGGCAGATTTCTTAAAACAAGTGGCACCGGACCAAGTGTATGTCCCATGCCAGGGATACACATCAGAGCCTCATCCATCTTTAGAGATCCCTTTTACACAGAGTGAAATAGCCAGCATCCTACGCAACAAAGGCAACAAACATTCAGCTCCAGGACCTGATCTAATAACATACGAGATGATATCTCATGCCCAGCAGTGTATATTATCACATTTAGAATACAGCTTTAATGCAATACTACAAGGGAATGTATATCCGTCGCTCTGGAACAAGATGACAGTGATACCTATCCTAAAACCCAATAAAACCGGAATACATACAACCAGTGCTTTTTTTCTAACAAAGAAGATGGCGGTACTCACCAAAACGTTTTAACTGAATCACACGGGAGCTCCCACCCTTCTCCCAGAAGTCTTTTTATGAGTTAATGTCGAATAGTCGAGCCTATCATGGCCAGAAATGTTTCTCCCCTGAATTGCAGTAAAATTACCGGTACTTGCGACGTTCTCTAAAGATTAATTTTATTCACTGTTTGCAGGTTTATGAGATACTTCAAAAACATCGTCATGCACTCTTTTATTGAGCATCGGTTCAAAATAATTACATATTTTGCTCAATTCACTTCTCTACTTGTGAACCACGTGCAAACCTTGATCCTACAATTGTACTAAACAACTGTGAATTTACTTGCCTCTGCAACACAAATGAAGGGTTTTCTTTTGAAATTATATGTAAGCAACAAATGCAGTTAAATTTAAACAGGCACTAACCCCTGATTAACTATGGTGATTAGCTATTTAGTACTTGTTTGTTACTACATTAGCATTAACTGCACTTGGTGCAATACTTGTACTGTTAGAATGGCCTTGGCCACAGGAGCAGTTTGCTGAGGGCTGGAAAAACCAACCCCAACTTCCTTGCAGTCCAGTAGCCACGGCAATTTACAGAAACTATAATGTGTTTGTATGTAGGCTATTATGTATGTATAAATCTAACAAAACCAACAAACAAGCTTGATTTTAAGTAATAGGCCATAATTTTATAGGAATTGTGAAAGGAATATTCCGGGTAATATTAAATTTTTTAAAGGAAAAAAAGGTGCCGGTACTGCGTACCGTTACAAAAAAAGAACTGCATACAACACATTACAGACCAATCTTTTTGAGCTCGACTCTTCGAAAAATATACGAACAATTGCTGAATCAACGTATTTCATTCTACATAGAAAGATCTAATATTATCAACGCCAAACATTTTGGTTTTCGTAAGGGATACAATACCATGGCGAGTATCTTATACCTAATCACTGAGGTATATACTGGGTGGCTAAAAAATGAAAACACCCTGGCTATTACGATTGATCTGAGTAGTGCTTACGATAGAGTTAATCTTCAAATACTGTGTGAGAAATTAAGCAACATAGGAATACCATCTACATATATTAATAATATTATATCCTTAATGACTAACCGATCTTTAGAATTACCAACATACTACAGTTATCGTCAAAACCGTAAGACGTCAATGGGCTTGCCTCAAGGGTCGTCACTTAGCCCATACAGAACTTACAAATTTTCCTCACACACACACATGCACACTCATACAAAGCTTTTGATTATGAAACAATTCTAAAATTTTTCTATTAGCTATAATGTTTTTAAAAATAATGAAGTTGTACAGTAAATAACAAATTTTATATCATTTTAATGACTACTTGAATTTAAACATATATACACAAAATACATACACATATTAAACATATACACAAAATACATGCACATACACAAAACAACTCTAGGGCAACATCTTTGACTTAACAATATCCTGTCTATTGTACAGATTATAGTAACCTCATCCTTCCCATTGATAAAGACTTCACAGCTTTCACAAAAAATGATATTAATTCTAGTCAAACATTTTTGGATTATATATCAGTTTTTCCACAACAAGAAACTATTTTAATGTTCACTGATGGATCAAAAACGGACGTGGGTACGGGTGCTGCATTCTTCAATGATTCCTTTAATGAACAACAACAATTTAACATCCAGCACAACAGCAGCGTATACACTGCAGAAATCATAGCAATCCGTCAGGCGATCATGAGCCTTAGAAACATACAAGGTGCTAATATAATTATTTTCTCCGATTCACAAAGCGCTCTGGAATCAATAACTACTAATAATATACACACTAAGTTCTCATGGCTTGAAGTCAGTATTAAACAATTGATCAAAGGAATCCTTGCTAATAACTCTCTCCGATTTGTTTGGATACCAGGTCATCATAATATTAGAGGCAATTAAATTGCTGACCAATTAGCAAAACAGGCTACTGAACTCCATGCTCAGGAAAAATATCCAATGAATATACAAGATTACATCTCATATCGTCTACGCATACATAGGCCTACCCCTCCGAAGCAAGATAAACCCTGGTTCCTAAAAGTTTCTGCTTCTCGTTCCGAAATATCCATCTTATATAAAGTGAAATTCAAAACGGCTGTCACACCATACTATCTACATAGGATCAAAAGGAAGGATTCTCCAGAATGCCACTGTGGTCAGCTTGGCACCATTGAACACATACTTTTTTCCTGTCCAGAAGTTAATACTAGAACTCATGACTTTTATAACGAATTACGTACAGCATATGGGTACAGCTGGTACAGCCCTTGGAACTTAACAGCATTTACTGAGGATCACAGGGGCGTATTCAGAGGGGGGCTGAGGGGGTGCAGCCCCCCCCAAAACACGTTAAGTCATATACTAATATGTTGCACAAAAGGGCACTTTAATTTCTCGGATAGTAGACAGTTTAATTGCATATCTTGACTCATTTTATTCTCTACTAGTATTTTTTTTTTTTTTTTTTTTTAGGAAATTTTCATTCTTTCGTTGCATTTTTCCCTATTTTGTCTTCAGAATTAACTTTTCCAACATCATAAAGAAATCTCATAATTCCTTAGTATGAGGCATTCAATAATATAGCCTAGTCAACATAGCAATATTAGAAAACATAATATTAAAGTGGCAATATAAAATACTTAAATACTTTTATTTGTTATTATACTTTAAATATTATTTGGAAATATTAAGTAATATCATCAATTTTTCATGTCATATTTTCATAAATTCAAGGTCATTTTCAGGTATTTTTAGGTCATCAACTTATGAGTCCTAGTGATAATAGCTTTAGGCTTATCACAGCCCCTCCCGAAAAGAAATCTTGGATACGCCCATGGAGGATCAACCACACGAAGCAGCAAGCGCATTATCAAGATTCCTACATAAGTACAAAATGAAACTGTAAAAGTTAGATAATACATACAAAGTACATAATTTTTAGTTAATAACATCAACCACATGTACGGACGTCAAAATTCCAGGGTATGACGTCTATAAATAAAAGTAAACCGCTATTTGAAAAATTAAAAGTCCTCACTCTTACAGGGGAGTATATATACTCTGTTATGTGTTATGTAGTGAATAATATTGATAAATTTCAAACTAATTTTAGTGTACACGGACGTACTACCAGAAACATGAATGATCTACACAGACCAAATAACTCGTTAAAACTCTTTCAGAAGGGTGCTTATTATTCTGCAGTACAGATATATAACAAGCTTCCAAACAACATTAAATTATTATGTATTCAAAGAAAGAGCAAACCTTTCAAAACAGCTGTCAAGGAATTTTTAATAACTCACACCTTCTACAATTTGGAGGAATATTTCCAGCTTGGATAAATTTGGCAGCGTACAGTTTCTGTAGGCCTATATTATTGTTATAACATGCATGTATTTTTTGATCTGACGTGTTCTATATCCTTGAGCCCCGCTCAACACAGGATCTACAGGACGAGATATCTACATCTACATCTACAAGTGAAGTGTTCGCAAAGCAAATCCCTAAATTGTCACGGACCACGACGCATGCGCACATTGTCGGTCTTGCTGCGCGTCGTATGCGCACAATGTCATATCAGCATATTCAAAATGTGCGCCTCACTAAGATTTCTGAGTTGTGTCACTTTTGTAGCAGCTAGAGATGGGAACCTGTTACTTTTTTTGGAACAGTTACGTTACTGTTACAGTTACACGAAAGTAACTGTTATTTATAACCGTTACCTGTTACTTTTTTTTATATTACGTAGTTAATCGCCAGATCACTTCCCACTTGTAGGGGAATGCCCTTTTATCTCCCCCCCCCCCCGGTTGGGGCCGTAGCCAAGGCTGGGGCTCTAGGTAGGGACCCTCGAAATAAAATAACAGTTGTAAAATTAAGCTTTCTATTAGGGATGAGCATCGATAGTTAAAATATCGAGGTTAAAATCGGAGATAACCATCGATATGATGGTAATATCGACCTGAAAACATCGATATGACGATAATATCGAACTGAAATCATCGATGTATTTAGACAAAAAAAAATATATGTGTAATTTTGGTCCACCTCTCTACTTTAAGGGATATTTTTATTTTAAAAGCACGGAAAACGACCAAATTTGATGTTATATTATCCTTTAAAACCTATAGATTCCATTTATAAGCACCATATATTTGTTCAAAGGTCCTAAATATAAGTAAAAACGTGAAGAAGTAGGGACAAAATTAACCTAATATGGCGCTGGGAACTGCTGTCAAAACTAGAGATGGGGAATATTTCTTGTAACTGTTACTTTGTAACTGTTACATGTATGTAACGGTAACGACCTGTTACAAAAAATCAAAAGTAACGGTTACCAAAGCTCCTCCTAGGATAGCTTATTTTCGTCTCAACCAAAGGCGGAACCAGAAAATACTGCAAGGAGGGACCGACACAGACGAAAGTTTGCTATTATTTGGAAATCCAAAAAATGGGGGTCCTCCCCCGGGATTTTTTTTATTAAAAAACGAGGGAAAATCAGGTCGTCCCTTTAGCTCTTCCCACTCCAGACATCTATATGTGAATGGTGGAACAACTAGCAGTATTGGAAATTCTGACTCCCCCCCTTCACCACTTCTTTACCCTTTCCTACTATTCAACCTTCATCTTACCCACTACGCCATCGAGCAATCATTGCAATGAGAAGCGAAAATTCATCTATTTAAGTTTAGACATCTGCATGAAATGGCGGGGATTGATCATTTCCTATTAATTGCATTTGTGTGAAGTGAAATAAAATCCCTTTAGGCAGGCCTACAGGCTGAGGTAGATTTCGAAGTACTTTTGGTTTAATTTATTGTCACTGCGCAGTTCTCTTCTTCTTTAGCCTTGGCATGATAAACCCGCAATAATAACTGCAAAAAAGAGGAAAGAGCACTTGTTTAAAACATTCAAATCTTGCCTTATATGAGAGCTATCGAGAAACTAGGTATTGATTTGTAGAGTACTCATCAAGAGCTTTTCAACGATACCCCACAAGACGTGGTTTCAAAAATTTCGAATTTCCATCCCCCACCCCTACTCGTACCCCCAAAACCCCCGAATCGTTACTGTCACTGTGAACTCCATAGGGAGTACTCTAATTTATTCCAACAAAGTTTCTCTCTATACTTCATAGGGGCCGAGATATAATTTTTTCAAAATTTAACCCCCTCCCACGACCCCCCCTTGGGCTAATTTTGCTCATTAACTATTGGGCCTAGAAATAACATAATAAAATTTGGTTCAAATATCTTCAAAATTACGGCCGCTAGCGTGTAAATATATATAAATATATAAGAATTCTGTATAGTTTCTCCAAATTTCTCAGCAGCTCTCCTTTTTCTCAGGGTTTTTTTAATACTTTTATTTTTATTTTTATTTTTATTTTATTTATTTACTTATTATTATTGTTATTATTAGTTGCGTTGAGAAATTTGTCGGTGTCGAGCGAATGTAACTGGTCTGGAACAAAGTAACGTGTCGAGAGTTACACCCGTTACATTATTTTCACCTGCTCCAGTTACACGGACCCGTTACTGTTATTTCCACCTGCTCCAGTTAATCTGACCTGTTACTGATACTCTCGCCTGCTCCAGTTATTTGGACCCGTTACTGTTATTTCCACCTGCTCCAGTTACTCTGACCTGTTACTGATACTCTCGCCTGCTCCAGTTATTTGGACCCGTTACTGTTATTTCCACCTGCTCCAGTTATTTGGACCCGTTACTGTTATTTCCACCTGCTCCAGTTACTCTGACCTGTTACAGTTAATTCTAATATTTCTGTTACAAGTGTTTTATCCGTGACTTTCGCCTCGTTCCGTTACATCTGTTACTTCCAATATTTGAAAAACAAAAATAATTAAAAAATAAAAAATAATAAAAAATTAAAATAATAAAAAAACAAAAAATAAAAATATTAAAAAATAAAAATATTAAAAAATTAAAATTTCAAAAAAAAGAATAAAAAATAAATAAAGAATAAAAAAATTAAAAAGTTATTTTCTTAATTAAAACAAAAATAATTAAAAAAATAAAAAATTAAAATAATAAAAAACAAAAAATAAAAATATTAAAAAATAAAAATATTAAAAAATAAAAATTACATAAAAATAAGAATAAAAAAAATAAAAAAAATTTAAAAAGTTATTTTTTTAATTATTAATGGGCGTCAAGAGTTCATGCATAGAATTCATGCTGTCTGATCTCATAATATATATTTCTTGCTTTACATACCACTTAAAAATTTATCAAAATACGATATTGCCTTTACTGGACAATTTAAACTTAGAATGTGGGTATATAGCATGAAATGTGAATTCAATAACTGTAGTAAATTATTCGAAATAATATTGATAATTTTACTACTAATAATAAAATCCCTATAATATAAAGCTACACGGCTGACTGACTGACTCACTGATATTAATGTTTGCCCACTTCCAGATGAGCTAGAAACTTGAAATTTGGTACACATATAGCTTTTAGGCTGTAAACCACAGGAAAATTCCAAAACTTTTTTTTTTAATTTCTAGCCCAAAAACCCCCGAGTAAGGGCTCGCTCACTCACATTAACGTTTGCCCACATCCAGATGAGCTAGAAACTTTCAATTTGGTACACATATAGCTTTTAGGCTCTAAACCACAGGCGAATTCCAAAAAGTATTTTTTTTTAATTTTTAGCCCTAAAAACCTCCGAAAAAGGGCTCGCTCACTTCGAGATGAGCTAGAAACTTGAAATTTGGTACACATATAGCTATTAGGCTGTAAACCACAGGAAAATTCCAAAAAGTGTTTTTTTTAATTTTTAGCTCTAAAAACTCCCGAAAAAGGGCTCGCTCACTGACATTACTGTTTGCCCAATTTCAGAAGAGCTAGAAAATTGAAATTTGGTACACATGTAGCTTTTAGGCTGTAAACCATAGGAAAATTCCAAAAAAAAGTAATTTTTAAAAATGTTTAGCCCTATAACCCCCGAAAAAGGGCTCGCTCACTGACATTACTGTTTGCCCACTTCCAGATGAGCTAGAAACTTTAAATTTGGTACACACATTGCTTTTAGGCTGTAAACCATAGGAAAATTCCAAAAAAGTATTTTTTTTAATTTTTAGCACTATAATCCCCGAAAAAGGGCTCGCTCACTGACATTACAGCTAGAAACTTTAAATTTGGTACACATATAACTTTTAGGCTGTAAACCACAGGAAAATTCCAAAAAGTAGTTTTTATATTTTTAGCCCTAAAAACCTCCGAAAAAAGGGCTCGCTCACTGACATGAATGCTTGCCCACTTCCACATGAGCTAGAAACTAGAAATTTTGTATACTTATATCTTTTAGGCTGTAAACCACAGGAAAATTCCAAAAAGTTTATTTTCATGACGATAATCGATGTTTTTTACATCGATGGAAAACAACTGATGTTTTTGCTACATCGATGTTTCTCCCCGACATGGATGTTTTTGTAACAAAAAGAAGATTAATAGGCTACCTTGGTTCTACGATATAATTTTATTTACAGGAGCTTAATTTCCCAAAACATTGATTTTTTACATCGATTGCTTTCATGGAAATTCTTCTGTTTATTTATGAATTTTGCCTAATTTTCTGATACCATGGCCCTTTTTAAATATACATCGATGTTTTTTGTCTAAATACATCGATGTTTTCAGGCCGATATTATCGTCATATCGATGGTTATCTCCGATTTTAACCTCGATATTTTAACTATCGATTATCATCCCTAATTGAAAGCTTAATTTTACAACTGTTTTTTATTTCGGGGGTCCCTCCCTAGAGCCCCAGCCTTGGCTACGTCAATAACCGTTGTGGGGGGGGGGAGATAAAGGGCATTCCCCTACAAGTGGGAAGTGATCTGACGATTAACTACGTAATATACAAGAAAAGTAACAGGTAACGGTTATAAATAACAGTTACTTTCGTGTAACTGTAACAGTAACGTAACTGTTCCAAAAAAAGTAACAGATTCCCATCTCTAGTCAAAACACGAATCTCCATGCGCTGGCCGATGTTCTGTTTTCATGCAATCGGTCACGTGCTGATAATCCAATACTGGAAACCTAACGGTAAAAACCCGGTCTCAATGGCTCAGTCGGTATCGAGGCCGAGGTACCTACTTCATATCTACCCCAGATTTGCCCCCAAGCCCCAGGAACCCCTTCCTGCTTTCCACCAGACCCCTTCAACCGAGGACGGCAACTTTGCATTAGCCCCGGAACCCTTTCTTGTTTTGCCCCCAAGCCCCACCAGGGGCTGCGCCCCTGGACCCCCTTCCAAGCTTCCATCAGACCCCCTTCACACCGGGAGCTTGGAGTGCGGTACTTATCATAAACTAACGGGGGAACCTAACCATATAACTCAAATGGAAAGCATGAGAATATAGAACTATTGGTAGCACTGGAGAAGCCTTTGAGAAAATGGCCGCCGGCCAATGGGAGTGTTGGTTCCCAACCGCGGGCCCGCATAACGATTGCAGCACGGCGCGTGGAATTCTAGTAGAGTCGTGGACCATACCCTTTAAAAATTCCATGGTATCAGAAAATTAGGCAAAATTCACAAACCAACAGAAACATTTCCATGAAAACTATCGTTGTAATAAATCATTCTTTTGGGAAATTAAGCTCCTGTAATTTAAATTATATCGTAGAATCAAGGTAGCCCATTATTTTTTTTTTGTTACAAAAACATCGATGTTGGGGACAAACATCGATGTAGCAAAAACATCGGTTATTTTCCATGGATGTAAAAGAAACATCGATTATCGACATGAAAATAAACTGTTTGGAATTTTCCTGTGGTTTACAGCCTAATGATATAAGTGTACCAAATTTCAAGTTTCTAGCTCATCTGGAAGTGGGCAAACATTAATGTCAGTGAACGTGCCTTTTTTCGGGGGTTATAGGGCTAAAACTTAAAAAAACACTTTTTTTGGAATTTTTCTATGGTTTACAGCCTAAAAGCTACCTATATGTGTAGGGCTACAAAATTTCAAGTTTCTAACTCTTGTGGAAGTGAGCAAACATTAATGTCAGTGAGCGAGCTCTTTTTCGGGAGTTTTTAGAGCTAAATATTAAAAAAAAAATACATTTTGGAATTTTCCTGTGGTTTTATAGCCTAATAGATTTATGTGTACCAAAATTCAAGTTTCTAGCTCATCTCGAAGTGAGTAAATATTAATGTCAGTGAGCGAGCTCTTTTTCGGGGGGTTTCAGGGCTAAAAATTAAAAAAAAATACTTTCTGGAATTCTCCTGTGGTTTACAGCCTAAAAGCTATATGTGTGCTAAATTTAAAGTTTCTAGCTCATCCGGAAGTGGGCAAACATTAATGTCAGTGAGCGAGCCCTTTTTCGGGAGTTTTTAGAGCTAAAGACTTAAAAAAAAATACATTTTGGAATTTTCCTGTGGTTTTATAGCCTAATAAATATGTGTACCAAAATTCAAGTTTCTAGCTCATCTCGAAGTGAGCAAACATTAATGTCAGTGAGCGAGCTCTTTTTCGGGGGGTTTTAGGGCTAAAAAATTTAAAAAATACTTTTTGGAACTCTCCTGTGGTTTACAGCCTAAAAGCTATATGTGTGCCAAATTTAAAGTTTCTAGCTCATCCGGAAGTGGGCAAACATTAATGTCAGTGAGCGAGCCCCTTTTCGGGGGTTATAGGGCTAAAATTAAAAAAAATACTTTTTTGAAATTTTCCTGTGGTTTACAGCCTAAAAGCTATATGTGTACCAAATTTCAAGTTTCTAGCTCATCTGGAAGTGAGCAAACATCAATGTCAATGAGTGAGTGAGTCAGCCGTGTGGCTTTATATTATAGGGATTTTATTAGTAGTAGTAAAATTATCAATATTATTATTTCGAATCCATATATATCCATATTGTAAGTTTAAATTATCCAATAAAGGCAATATCGTATTTTAATACATTTTTAAGTGGCATGAAAAGCTTATAATTACGATAATTACATGTTTTTTTTTTAATTTTTTTTTTTATTTTTTTATTTTTTATTATTATGTTTTTATTTTATTTTTTCAAATATTGTAAATAACAGATGTAACAGAACAAGGCCAAAGTCACGGATAAAACACTTGTAACAGAAATATTAGAAGTAACTGTAACGGTCAAAGTAACTGTAACTGGTCAGAGTAACTGTAACGGGTGAGAGTATCTGTCACTGCCGCTGTCACTGTAACTGCCCCTGTCACTGTAACTGCCGCTGTCACTGTAACTGCCCCTGTCACTGTAACTGCCGCTGTCACTGTCACTGCCGCTGTCACTGTAACTGGCGAGAATAACTGTCACTGTCAAAGTAGCTGTAACGGGTGAGAGTAATTGTAACGGGTCAGAGTTACTGTAACGGGTGAAAATAATGGTAACGGGTGTAACTATCGTCACGTTACGACCAGTTACATTCGCTCGACACTGACATATTATCAATACAACTAAAAAATAAATAAATAAAAAATAATAATAAATAAGCAAATAAATAAATAAAATAAAAACCAAAACCAAAAATAAATGTATTTAAATAAATCCTGAGAAAAAGGAGAGTTGCTGAGAAATTTGGAAAAACCATACAGAATTCCTGGGATCGATACCATGTCATGACTTTCGAAAAAATTATTTTATATCTTTGCGTTTCATGCCTCCCTAAGTACGAAACCACCGCCCGTTAATTTTTTTTTTGTATATTTATATATATCTTTACATGCTAACGGTCGTAATTTTGAAGATATTTGAACCAAATTTTATTATGTTATTTCTAGGCCCAATAGTTCGGACAAGTTCGTTAATGAGCAAAATTGGCCCAAGGGGAGGGGGGTTGAAATTTTGAAATATTTATATCTCGGCCCCTATGAAGTATAGAGAGAAACTTTGTTTGAATAAATTAGAGTACTTCCTATGGCGTTCACAGTGACACCAACGATTCGGGGGTTTTGGGGGTAAGAGTGGGGGTGTGGGATGGAAATTCGAAATTTTTGAAACCACATCTTATGGAGTATCGTTGAAAAGCTCTTGATGAGTACTCTGCAAATCAATAACTAGTTTCTCGATAGCTCATATAAAGCGAGATTTGAATGTTTGAAAATGTGCTCTTTCCTTTTTTTGGCAGTTATTATTGTGGGTTTGTCGTGTTTCCCCCCTTTTTTTTAACAAAAATCCCGGGGGAGGACCCCGGACCCCCATTTTTGCGATATTCCATACACCCCAATAACAGCAAACGTTCGTCTGTGTCGGCCCCTTCTTTCAGTATTTTCTGATTCCGCCTTTGGTTGAGACGAAAATTAGATATCCTAGGAGGAGCTTTGGTAACCGTTACTTTTGATTTTTTGTAACAGGTCGTTACCGTTACATACATGTAACAGTTACAAAGTAACAGTTACAAGAAATATTCCCCATCTCTAGTAGCAGCACGTTGGAAGCTTGGTTGTGGCCATTGGCCGGTGAACTCGAACTCGGCGCGATAAATTTTTTGGAGTACTGCTAGGTTATGTTCCTGAGTTGGAAGTAATTGGATGAGATGCATTATATTTTTAAAAATAATTTTACAGAACAAGAGGTATTATTAAGGTAGGTCTGTGTGCTGGGATTTTAAGATTTGAAGGAAATAATTTCTTTTTATTTCATTAGCTACAAAAGTGACGCAGTACCCTTCTTTTTGAGTTGTGACACTTTTAGTGCAATAATCGTCCCCAATAATCAAAGAAAGGGTGTTCATTTTGAATTATGACATTTTTGTAGCTTTTTGTCCCAAGGTGGGGTTTTTCCTCACCTGTGAGATGCCCAAATGTCAGGTAACTTAGGCCCTTGTGGTCCCTGGATATCATCTGGCAGTCATTATCATCTTCATCCCATCCTCGCCTTGTTCTGAGTGAGTGAGTGTGTGTGTGTGTGTGTGTGTGAGTGTGAGTGTGAGTGTGAGTGTGAGTGAGTGAGTGGTGTATCTCGTCCTATGTGTTCGTGTTGTCTCGGAGGTGGCCCCTGCATTGGGCCCCTGATCACTCATCCGGGGAGGCCCTCCATGTCCTTGTCTGGTCAAAAAAGTATATCTGTGTTGTGATCCATTGTTCATTCCTCTCCCGACAGTTTGTGGCATGGGCCGCATAAAGGTCCCTGTAAGGGAGAGGTAAAACTACGAAAGAGAGAGAGAAAGTGTGTTTTGTACTACAGAAAATAATAGCAGTTTTAGAGCAGTGTCATATTACACAAACTTCTTATAGGAGATACCTACTGTATTGCTAGAATATTCAAAGGAGACTGAGAATTGGAATTGCTGCAGAAACATTCCCATCTGATTGAGAGATGGTTCCAGTAACTATTGATTCTGTAAGTGATTCCACAAATGATGATCCATTTTGTAGGGCAATGCTGCTCATTTCTTTATCATTGGGTAGAACACTATCCTTTATCATATTGCATGTCACCGCTTGGAATTGCTGCAGAAGCATTTCCGTCAGATTCAGAGCTGGTTCCTATTAAATCTGTACATAGGCTATAGAATGTCCATTCAGAGTGATATCAAAATCTTGACCCTCTTTGTACTGTTCAGCTGCCATAGATAACATTTTCACTGCACGGATCGATGGAAACATAATTATTCTGTATGAAAAAGAGAGAGAGAAAAACCCACATACCCTAAGTACAATCATTAAAAGTGATATTACTCAAAATATGTTTGTATAATTCAACAAAAACTACACAATTCAAGGCATTACAAAATAATTCTTCTAAAGTGACACAACTAGAAATACCAAAAATAGGCTAATCTGGTCATTAATGGTCAGGTGATATTATAATCAATATTAAACTGTTTACATTGAATAGCTGAAATTACGTCCGATAGAAAATATCCTTATTTTTGTCATCAATGCACAAAAGTAGAGCTTTTAGGTTCAGTCATAAAAAATGTCGTAAATTGAAGTAGCCCATCCTGAAATAATTCTTCAAAATAGACATAACTCTAGATAAATTAGTATTATGTTTTTACCTTGATCAATTAAAGTGACACAAGTTGAAATACAACACGGTTTCCTTATGACGTCAAGTCATAAAAATAACACAATTCAAAATAACACTATTTTACATTTTCTTACCTGTGATCGTTCACTATGAGAATTACAGCTCAACTAATAATATGTCATTGTTGTAGATGTAATCGCGGTACAACTTCAAGTAATAAAAGCGACATAACTGACATCTGACGGTCGAGTTGCGAAGTTAGATAGATACACTTTTTATGAACAGTGAAGCAGCAATTCTGGTACTTGTTCGTATAGATAACTCCAAAACTAAGATTTCTGAGTTGTGTCACTTTTGTAGCAAGGGCATGTCATTTACTGTCAAATTTATTCCAGGCGTTTGATTGGACAGAACTCATGATTTATAGTAATTCAATGGATCGAACGTCCACAATGGATACAAAGAGGGTGCAGGCTGATATTCTTGATGCAGCAGGAAAGATGCTGGAAAAGTATCTTGCCCAGGACAGCAGTTTCCCGTCTTTAGTGGATGTCACACAAATTTCACCGCACGGTGGGTATTAATAATAGCCTGTAAGAAATTTCTTACCATGTATAAGGACATATGGGTTTAGTGCGCTAATGTTAAATATTACCTAGCACTCGACTGGATTTCCATGCGAGGGGCACCTAGATTGTGGCACCTTGGCTCTCACTCCACTCTCTGCTGCCTGTTGCCATGTCAACGGCCCGCTTCCCCTACCTTCACCTAGCCTTCAACCTTCCCCCTTCCCCCCGATAATGCAGTTCACTGTTGTACTATGCGTTAGGCCTGTTAATTGTATCAATACAAAAAACGACCCTTGTACCAATCACCAGAGCCTCTTTGGTGTTACTCAGGACCCGACAAAATGACCCTTTTATTAAAATGGCTATTTCTCATTTGATGCTCTCTAGGGACAAAATAGTATTAGGTCATGCACTAGGTCCCTCCCATCAACTCACTATCGGGACCTGCCTAGGAAGGAGGGGTTTAGGGAGGAGAAACACTGAGACATCTAGTGGCATGCAAAAGGTTGGCAAATTGGAACATTATGCCGTGTGCTAGCCTTCTTTCCACTCACCAGGGCTGCTTCTCCACATGGCTGCTTCCCCTGTCTTCTCCCACTGTCTGCTGCTCAATGCCGGTAGTATTATTTCACAATAAAAAAAAATACCCTTGCACCAAACATAATATTTCACAATAATTATTAAAAAATCCCATAAACCTATGTGCCAACAGAACATTTTACAATTATAAAAAGCAAAATAATATTTCATAATAGTTTGGGCAAGTTGGAACTTTGTCTCACCCGAGGCCCCCTTCCACTCACCACGGCCACTTCTCCACCTGGCCGGCTGCTTCCCTGCCTTGCCGCTTCCCCTATCTTCTCCTAGCCACCCGCCTGCCACTGCTCAATGCCAGTAATAATGTTTCACAATAAAAAAAAGACCCTTACACCAAACATAATATTTCACAATTATAAAAAACCCCGTATATATGCAGGGTGTCCACTGGTCGGGAAAAGGCCGGGAATTTCGTATGGTGAGGAAAATCCAGGAAAAGTCAATGAATTTGTTTAAATATCCGGGAAAATCCGAAAAATTGCAAAGCTGAACTAGAAGAGAAGGAAAGAAAACTACGCTTAGAGTCCGAAATGCTGCAGCCGCCCTAGATGAACAAAGTAAGTTGCTGAAGAAAAAATAAATGGGATCCAAAAGCTTCTAGACAATAATAGGCCTATATGAAGGTAGCCTATATTTAATTTATTTTACTGTTCCTTAATTTTGTATCTCTAAACCCAGGGGTTATAGTATGAGGGGATTCTTAGTGGGTAGTGCTAGACTTATAGATAAGAGATGTTTAAAGTGGATGTAGATAACTAAGTATGTAAAAGTATGTGTAAATAAAATTCTATTCTATTCTACTTTTGTATCTGTTATAGTCTAAGTAGTCCCTAAGTATTGTTTGCAATTACTTTTGTTACTAGCCTAAATGTTTTTCTTATTTAAAGTATGTATAATCCTATAATTTTTCTTACACAGTTATTAGAAAGTGCTTCATAATCATATTTTGGTCAGGAATTTCTGAAATTATCAATGAAAATCAGGGAGTAAGTTGGGAATTTCTTCAGCATTACTTGGTGGACACCCTGATATGCCAACCGAATGTTTCACAATTATAAAAAACAAAATAACATTTCATAATAAAAAATACTCTTGCACCATACATAATATTTCACAATTATAAAAATTGCCATATTATAACATAAAATATGATAGATATATAAGCTTTCATGAACCACAGATTATTGTCTCTGTTGGACATTACATGAGAATATTATAGGAGAAAAGTTCCTCCGACACTGGGACTTGAACCCAGGACCTTTGGCTATTCGCGCCAATGCTCTACCAACTGAGCTAAGCCGGAGTTCAACTCACAGCGCCGGATGGAACCTCTCTCCTATGACCTCTCCCAGTGTCGGAGGAATTTTTCTCCTATAATATTCTCATAAAATATGACTTAATTGATGCAGGAAAATTCTCTTGCACCAACACTGCTCTTTTTATAATTAGGCCTAACACAATATCTCAAAGTTATAAAAACTTATTCTTGTGTTAAAACTCTTCTCATGTATGGAAGCTATCATAACTAAAATATACCAAAGCTTCCTTCACTACTCGGCGTTCACTTGTGGCGTAATGGATAAGGCTGCTGGCTATGGTGCTAGGGGTCTTGAGTTCCAATCCTGGTCGATCCAAAATTTACGGTTAGGAATAGGTCTCAAATAGGTAGGTTGGGTGAAGAGGCGGTGAGAAGAAGAGAGGAAGGAGATGGGAAAGGAAGAGAGAAAGAGAATAAAGGAGAAACAAATTATTTATTTTTTCAGTTTCACCAGTTTACCTATAGATGGCGCTAACGTCGCCGCTAGTAGTACTAATGCTGCCGCTAGATGTCTCCCTACTTTCCAGGCGGGTCCTGTTAAGGGAGTAGGAGTGGGGACTTGGATGAGACACAAAGTTCCATTTTCCCGAAAAGACCCTTGCACCATACATAATATTTCACAATTATATAAAACACCGTATTATAACATAAAATATCACTTAATTGATGCAGGAAAATTCCCTTGCACCAACACTGCTCTTTTTATAACTGACAAAATTTCTCAAAATTATAAAAACTGATTCTTGTGTTAAAACTCTTCTCATGTATGCAAGCCATCATAACTCAAATATACCAGAGCTTCCTTCACTGCTCAACGTTCACTCATGGCATAATGGTTAAGGCTCCTAGCATGGTGCTAGGAGTCTTGAGTTCGAATCCCAGTCGGTCCAAAGTTTACGGTTAGGAATAGGTCTCAAATAGGTAGGTAGGGTGAAGAGGAGGTGTGAGGAAGAGAGGTAGGAGACGGGATAGAAAGAGAAAAGGAGAAACAAATTATTTAATTTTTTTCAGCTTCACCAAGTTACACGTAGATGGCGCTAACATCGCCGCTAGTAATTCAAATGCCGCCGCTTGATGTCTCCCCCACCCAAAACCCCTACTTTTCATGTGGGTCCCATTAGGGAGTAGGAGTGGGGGACTCGGGTGCGGCATAATATTCCATTTTTCCAAAAGGTGAAACTTGGAAAAAATTAAATAATTTTTTCTCCTTTTCTTCTTGTTTTCCTTTTCTTCCTCTTTCTTCCCTTTGTCTCACCTTCTTTTTACCCTACCTACCTATCTTGGACCTATTCCGCTGAATAAAATGTTGGCAGAACCGTGCGTATAAGACCAATCATATGCAAGGTCGGCACAGTGGCCCAAAATGTGAATCTAGCGGGACAAAATTAATTTTGGTCAGATCTTGTAAAAATAAGTAAGCATAGTTGGATAATACTGTAAACACTTCCCAGTATCACAAATATACCTTTAAATTTCGGTAATCTGATTATGACAGCGTGACACATCCTCAAAGTTGAATGAAAGCCTGCTGACTTTGCACCGAATGTCAGGCTGTTTATTTCTCAATAAGTTTCATCAGTGGATGGTAGCAAGTGTTTACAAGTGAATGATTCTATTCCTACTGGATCGTTTATTCTAAGGTATGTGGAACTTCTTGTTGTAATAACCATACATAGGCTATTTAGAGATTTTTGTGTCTATAATATTAATTTGTATTCTTCCCGGAAAATAAATACATTTTAATTAGTGTATCGTGTATGCTATTTGCAAAATTGTAATATGTAGTGTATTGTATATTCTGTACTTTTGGAAATTCAATACAGTAATAGCAATAATTCATCTACCGGTACTTACTAATGAATTTTTATGTTAATAGGTGCAAGAACTGTGAGTGGCTTAAATGACATGGATTACTCAAGCATAAATGGCCTAGTGGCTGGACGGCTTTCCACCCTGAAACATGTGAAAACTACAAACAAAGTGCCTCTTCCCCCAGAAGTGATGGAACACTTTGGTCGTATCCTTCTATCACCATACAAGTCTGATATTGGCTCAGGTCAATTCTTGGTATCCAAAAGTTCCCGAAATTTATATGTGGTACACAAGCAAGTGGTAATACAAGAAAATGCAGCGAGATGACACTTCAGAAATCTCTTGTGAGACATTGTGCCTAATGGCTTCAATCTGAGTATGTGTGTTTAGTATTTGTGAGTGTTTTTTTCAGTTGCGTTTTGCCTACTTGCATTTCACAATGATGTGTGAGGGACACAGTGCAACTGGGTAAAGTTTTGTTTCAGACTTGGGAAAACCTGTGACAATCTTTTAAAAGAAGTCTGGGTCGTCATGAAGCTGATTCTGAAGATCCCTGCAGACTTCCAGGCAAAGCTGCTTCTCCCAGCAATAAATAATCATGAAATTAACTCTGCCGCAGTTATTCTCATGTTGAGTTCATTGGACAAAATCCTCTGGCATGTGCCCTATGAAAGTCCAACAATGTCTTCGATAGTCTGCCTTCAATCCTTCAAAATCTCAGCCCGAACAGCAGGGCTACTTTCAAGTGTAATGCTAGTTAAATTTCGTCCACAACAATCATCGTCATCAACCAATGTTTGGCCATCTTGAACCACTCATAGGTTTTAGGCAGAACATTGTCTCCAAATGCTTGCTTTAACATCTCATATGTTTCTGCAGCAATTTTTCCGAGTTTTTAAATAAAACTTTATGCAGACACGCTGCTCTCTCATGACCATCTTTGTTAAAAATCGCAGTGTAAGCAAAATGCAACAACATAAAACACTCACAAATAATAAATGCTTTCAGAACGAACCCAGTTGTCGCACTGACTCACAAGAGATATATGAAGTGTCACCTTGCTTCATTTTCTCCTATTACCACCACACATGAATTTTGGGAACTCGTATGTCGTATAACAAAATAATTAACATACTATCCACACTAACCAAATGCAAGTTTAGAGGGAGGAGATGTTATCTACAGGGTGGGCACCAAGTCCCATCACCCCCCATAAATTAACACTATATGATGGAATCGCAATTTTGTTTTTCTGTTTCAGATGTAAACAATGGCTGATACAAGTTACTACACCATTGAAGAACAGATTGTCACAAGACTTGGGTTCATGAGAGGCCCAGAACAGGAAAAATGGTACAGGTGTGTACGGACTTCCAGTTACGATTCGGACGACAACCACCTCCAAAAAGAACACTTTTGCGTTGGGAACAGAAACTGTTTTCTACCGGCAATGTTAAGGATAAACCTTGAAGTGGTAGACCATCAACAGAAAAACAAAACAATCGTTCTTCAATGGTGTAGTAACTTGTATCAAGCCATTGTTTATATCTGAAACAGAAAAACAAAATTCCGATTCCATCATATAGTGTTAATTTATGGGGGTGACGGGACTTTGTGCCCACCCTGTATGTGTGAGGGAAACTATTTGAGCCTAGATTGCAGTTAGATGATCTTATCATACCAGCTCTGCTAATCCTCCCTCCCTCGTTCCTTATTTCTCTTCTCTTCTTTATTTTATCTACTTCCTATCCTGTTTTCTATCTGTCTTTTAATAGGCCTGTAGGTACTATCAGAATCTTATTACCAGCAGTGACGTACCAACAGTGATTGGGGCCTTGGACGTTAATCAATAAGGGGGCCTACCTAGCATTCACAATTTATACCATTTATACAGTCTACACAAATATGCGATAGTAATCAGCTTATTCATTATACTGTATTTCTGTGTGCACTGAATAGACTATTTAATAATGCATTGCTCTTTTTTTTTGTAAAGTATGCAATTCCTATAGCCATGGTATTGAAAAGGTATTTCAACAAAATAGTTGTGATTTCACAATATTATTTTATGTATAAAACAAAGAAAACTCAAACAGCAAAGATTTAAAAAGTAAATTAACAGTAAACTAAACATTAGGGCTACATGAATTAAAAATCTTTGTTGAGATTTTCTGAATCTCCAATGTGTTACAACATCATCAAAACTGACTCGTTTTCAACAGAGTTCTCAGTTGATATTAGGGCTAAGCTTGACAAAAGAGATTGCTCTCATTTCTCTTTCTCTTCGGGCTTATACAGTATGATTACATTGGGCCCACGGTGCTTCCTATGTGTTTGTTTCTAACCTTTAACAAATGTTCTTTAATAGGCAACTATTTATCACTCAAACCAAGACCTGTCACTGGTCTGGTAAAAATAAATGAATGAAATTTTGGGGCCTGGGGCAAACTGCCCCTCCTGCCTCCACCTTGTTACGCCACTGATTACCACTGATAGGCCTACATGTTTATGGTGCATTTCTTCCTTGATGAAGCTTCAGCACGAGTCTTTGAAATTGTTGAAGCAATCATGCTACCCGTTTGAAAACATTCTTGGGGGGGGGGACATAATCCTTAATGCGGTGAACCACATTTTAAAATGAAAAAATCTTCCTAAAAGGTACATAAAAATTTATAGGAAGAATGAGTAAGTAAAGCTTTTTTTATTTGTATTTCTTGCATATATATAAACTAAACTCCTTGGAGGGATTTGGCCTACTGTCCGACCGCTGCATCATCTACCCACAGCGGCAGGATTGGGGGGGGGCATGTGGTCAGCATGCTGACACCCATGGCCGTTATTATACAATCTGCTGCCAATGGCCTTGTCTAGTCTTCCCTTAAGAATTTTTAAAACTATACGAGCTACGAAACAAGAATGCAGACCAATCAGCGTGCAGAGGTGACATTGGTTGCCACATAGTGCACCCGGTAGAAAGAGAGTGCTCAGGAGAGCTAGAAAGAGAGGGCAAATACGCGCCCGTTGTTATAGCAGCTGATGAGTGATACGAGCTAGATCAGCAGTTTATTTACAATAAACAAAATTTGTATAATGTAAGCAGGGAGCAACGAACAGTATGGTCCATTGCTGCTACTTCTCATGTGTAGTCCAGAGTTCGATCCCTAGAAAAAAATATTCCATTTCTATGTTCATCAGATCAGGGGCTGAATCCATATCTCGGTCGAGTGACCCTCAAAAAAGAAGCATGTCCATGCCCTGACAGCGTATCCGCAGGTCTGGGTTCGATTCCTGGTACTTCCTGGAATCTTTGTGAGGTAAGGGAGTCTGGACACCAACTGATAAAACCTGATAAAGAAGTAGCGGCTCAGGTACAGAAAGCCATCAATAACGGCCATCTGCCTATGACTGATGATGCAGCGGTCGAATGGTAGGTTAAGTCCCACAAGGGAGATAAGTTTATCACTAAATAATACCTATCAAGGGTGGTCAAGATTATTTAAATGTGGTCTTTTTATTATTTAAAGTGCAATATAAAAATAAAAATTTGAGGCAAGCACTTAGGTTGGCCGAAACAAACAGAACCGCTGAAATGGGTTTTCCCAAGTAGGGCTATATGTTACTGGTAGGCCTACCGATACTTTGTAATGAAACAGGTAAACACGCAAAATAGATTTCATTAAGGATGAACCGGATGGAAATGTATAATAAATTAATAACTAATTAATTCCCTTGTATAATATCAATTGAATTTTAGTTAACAAAGATTTATTTGCATTTAGCCATATTATTACTGTATACTGTATACTATATACTTTATTGGAGTACGCCGTGGCGTAGTGGTTGGCCTAATTCTTCTGGTGGCGCTATGACCCTGAGGTCGACTGAGCCTCTAACAGAAATGATTACCAGGTGTATTCCTGGGGGGTAAAAAGCGGCCGGTGCTGACAACCATACCACCTTCCTGTGCCGATGTCTCAATCTGGGACCCTCAACCTCGCGAAAACCCCACGAGTTTCCACGGCACATACCAGAATCACTACCTTCTTTATTCTTAATTTAATAAACAAGCATATATTATTATAACGATGTCGTCGCTTGTCATATTTTAAGAAAAATTGTCAGGTTATTTAAAGTATGTAAAAGAGACATAATGAAGACATAGGATCCACTACAAACATTCTATTAAAATTAACGATGAAAAAAAAATGAGGGGAAGAATTCCGATAAAAATAATAAACTTCAGAACTATTTCGTTTAAAAGGAATAGGTTGAATTCATCAATAATAATAATAATAATAATCAGGGCCCTGATTCTAATGACATGTCATCTTTTTATTGATGCTGCCTAGACATTGCCAACTTCTAGATAAATCCTAATCATGACTGTTCTTGAACTGTTTTTTTACCTTCTTTCACTATTTGCGAAACGGTGCGGACACTTAGGCTACGTTACAGGCTCTGGCTGTTAATTCCTACACTTTTGAAAAGTTTATTTTAGCAACGTATTTCGTCATCCGACAACTCTTTAAACAACCTATGCACATCGTAGACCATGGCTCTAGCTTGCTTGTGTATTACCCTCCCTTTTTTCCCCCTGTCTTGTTCTCCGCTGGTGCTAGGTTTACTAAGAGACATTGTTAATAATTTAATAACTTGCACTACTTTATAATATTATTATAATTACCTATGAATCTAATAACATATTACACGCACTACTATTTACACTAACTTCTAAAATACCGAGTAAGATAGTCTACTTTCACAGACGCACTGATTAAAAGCTATGCGTATGGTTATAATACAGTCAAATAGGATTACATACTGAAGCCTCATTCATGACCAGGAACATGTATGATCATGAAATTTTGGTTTGGATATTTATTTTTATTGCTTTACCAGCATTGTTTATTCTCGGCGCGATAACTCGAGAACTACTGGGGCTAGAAACTTGGCTCTTAGACAGCCGCATTCAAAATTTTATCCTCTTTAAGAATATGCAAACACAAATTCCCTATTTGCAATATTTTCCATGGGCGCAATGAAATAGTGAACATGAAATCTCGTAGCGGGCTGAAGCGGCGCGCCAACTGGGCAACACTGCCTTGTTGTCATAGGCTACACACTTTGATACCAGTGTGGGAGGCGCCGCCCGAAATGCGTTCTTGTTTCGTAGCTCGTATAGACTTCATAAGTGGTTATTGTTGAATCCTTTTTATTCAATTCAAGAATTTGTAGAAGCTCAATGAGAAGATATTTAAATTAATCCTCAATGAATCATGTTCATACTTTTATATGCTGACGAGTTCTATTACATAATATGTATTATGTTTAGGCAACAAATTTATTATTATTATTATTGTAAATGGTGGTTTTCATGATCGGAGCCGCTACTTCTCTGTCAAGTAGCTCCTCAATTTGAATCACAAGGCATATATATATATATATATATATATATATATATATATATATGTAATTTTTACAAGCATGTTCCTTTAACTTTTCCAGGTGTGGTTTTACAAAAATGGTAGGCCTACAAACATTGTGTACCACTTTTTTTTTCCCCCCAATCTTAATTATAGCTTGCTGGGGTTAATTTCAGAACCTCTTTCAAAGGAACTTCTAACATAATTTTATTTACTGAGAGCTCTTAGCAATATATTTTATACAAAAAATTTGTGAGAAAATATTAATTGATATTTTGGGAATATAACTTTTATTTGTTTATTCTATGTAAATTCCTTAACTAACTTCTCTAGATTTGCAGTCCCACTGTATGATGGGGTTATTCACAGAAATTAACCGAGCTTGGCTTACAATTGACAGTGACATTTATGTGTGGACATACGAATATGGGTCTGATGTTGCATACTTTGATGGACTTGGTGAGACAATTGCGAGTGTTGGTTTAGTCAAGCCAAAACCAGGTGTCTTCCACAGCTTTGTCAAGTACCTTCTCATTCTCACGACAACAGTTGAGATTGTTATCTTAGGTGTGACTTTCTCCAGTTCTAAGGATGGCCCACTTGGTCAGCTTGAAGAGATGCATCTACTGCCAGATCCAGTGTTTGTGTTACCAACAGATGGTGTTGCTATCAGCACGATCAGCAGCACTAAATGTGGAAGAATATTCCTGGGAGGCCGGGATGGATGCTTGTATGAGGTGTCATACCAGGTATGTGAATAGATACCTGCTTTTATATAACAAATTTTCTCATTTTTAAGGCTTATATTTTCATGGTACCATATATATGCTTGTTTTCATTAACTGTAGAAAAAAAATGTATGTTCGTGAAATCCCTTTCGCTGCTAACATATTATTATTCACTGTGCAAATTGGTGGTGTTGAATTAATTTGCAAATTTTTATTGTATTCATAAACAAGAAAAGAATTGGTAAAATGCCTCCAGTAGTATAGGGAACTTACCAGTCTCGAAGAAAATCTTGATCCATAAAAATTCAGATCTTCTAATGAACTTTGATATTATTTTGGAAGATGATGTGATTAATCCTTTCAAAGGTAAATTTCTATATTAATATAAGCAGTGATAAAATGAAAATATCTGTGGGCTATATGCTTAAAAACGAAGAGGAAAAGTTCGGTAGAATAACTGGTCTTCATAATTGACAATTATAACACATGGATAAAAATCCTCACATTTTACATAAATCAGTACTCTTTTAATCTCATAGCCCTGCTTTTATATGATCTTTTGTGCTGACGAATTTATACGTTTGTAAAATGCCTGTAAGAGGATACATGGGTTGCTAGACCAGGAGTTGAATGTCTGAGGATGAGGAAATACAGTACCTCAAAACATGTGCAGGTCAGTTTTCAAAACTTTGGTTTCTATTTTTGCCATTTTAATTTATTTCATTCATGAAAGAAATGGAGTTTGACAGAGAGGCATTCATGAGGATGGTTTAAGAATTAATTCATTATTTTCTTCCAGCTTGTACAATTCTGTTTTAACCCAGAACTTAAAAAAAAAGGATTAAGAGGAGTTTTTCAAATAGGGTCATTCCACACCAAATCAACCAATGGTCCAAACATCACGTCATCAGATTGTTACGATTTTTTAATATGAGGTAGTATTAGCTGAGTAGGTACAAAATTTAGATTTTTACCTTTTTTGGACTTATAGTTTTTGAGATAAAATTTTTTGAAAAATTACGTAATGACAGTTTTTAGGAACGTTTTGATATATTAAAAAGCATGTAACTCAAAAACGGTTGTTCCTAGAAAGCTCAAATTTGTACCATTCTTTTTAGAATTACAAAGGCTTTAATTTGACGTGTAACTTGACTGTATCACATCACTGTATATTTCTTCCAAAAACTCAAAAAGTTTTTTTTATCAAAAACTTAAAATCGGGATTTTTAATTTTTATGAAAAAAATATATTTTATTCTAAACCTCTTTAGTAAGTTGTGTACAAATTTTCATGATGGCATTTTTCTGGTTTCATACTAAAATTAATTTTTATATGAATTGAGGCATATAGAAATTCTGGTAAATTCATTCATTGTTATTCTATTAAAAATTAATCATACTGTTGTAATTAAACTTACTCTAATACTAATTTACTTTTTTACATTAGGGCCTGTACCCTAAAAGTTTGTTTGAAAAAAGTTAGGTCTATATAATAGGATGATGATGGTCCATATGGTAAAATAACAACTGGAACTGCCTTACTGAATCACTGACATGTTTCTTTCCCCCTGTTGAAAATTGATATCTTATTTATTTTATTAAAAGACAGTTAAACTTACTTTAAATCATGGAACAATTTTCATTACACTCTAAATCAGTAGAGGTGGTTTTTCTTCTTTGCCAAAACTTGTGGCCATCTCCTCCGCTGGAACTTGGTAGGTTCTACCTGCTGCTGTGGTTGGATTTAGTTTGCACAAAACATAGTTCATTGGCACTGCTAGGGTATCTTTTCTCCTAGGATATGTGAATGACGGTGATGTTCCTTTTGGATGAAGAAAGGAAACGTGAATTTTCTTTTCAACATCATCTTTTGAGTCAACATGCACCAACCACCACTCTTTATCATAAGCACAAGCAACAAAACCCACAACATCTTCAAATGGAATGTCTTCATCACCAGGGTTGATCTGTACTCTATATGTTTCTGAATCATCAGAAAATGAGTATACTTTGGTTTTTACCCTATTTAGGTCTAGAGGAATGAAGGCATGAAATTTCTGGGTCCCCGAGATTGCCACAGCTTCTTCAACCCTTGATTTCAGAACTTTTTCTTCATCAGAATACTCTTCATTGGTTGTGTAGAAAAATGTGATTGTTGGTAAATGTTGCACACCCCACTGAAAAAGCTGAAAAGGTGTTAACATTTGATTTTCTAATGGATTTTGGAGGCTGGCTTTGGCGGCAAGCCTTTTGACTGTACCCCCTACTCCATCACAAACTCCCTTTCCATGTGATGTAGCATAAAAATGCCACTCAGCTTCAAGTCCATCAAAGTCCTCTTTGTGATAGCAGAGGTTCAGAAAATTCTTACTATTTTTGTATTGCGCAGCTGAACCGTCTGAAAAATAGTACAGCTTTTTCAAGTTTGGTAGATAATTTCTTAGATAGAGCATTAATTTTTTCTGGAAAGCATGAACAAGAACAGTATTGTGTGCTAGGCAATCTGATATAAATACAAAGCTCCAGTTAACTAACTCTTGTTTTCCTGTTTCTTGATTTCTTTCCTTGAAATATATTACAAAAGAGTGCACAGTAGCCAAAGAATTGTTCCAATGAAACCCTTGAGCCTCATCTTGTAGAACAAATGAATAATTTTCGGCAAAATCACAAGTTACTACAGCTTCATTTTCTTCCAATGAGGATTTTGTTTCAGAGAAGAAAAATGATTGTTGTTTTGCAATAAAATCATGTTTTTTAAGATTACTCAATTGACTGCAAAATTCTTGGACGAACTCATCAACTGGTTTTTTTAAATGTTTCGAAATTACACCTGTCTACAGTAATCCACTGTTTATAAGTAATGTTGTCAATCATTTCCTCCTTGAAACACTCGGTTAAAGCTTCCTTAAAGTCCTCAATTGTGGGACAATAGTCACATTCATTTAGGAAGCATGCCTGTAATGGTGGATTGCACATAACATTAGCCATACATTCCTTGTAACTCGTTAGAGGACTGTCAGATCCAGGCAGTGTTAGTTTATTTAATCTTCCTCCTGAAAACATGAGCTTCATATTCTGGTGTGCAGTGCACACACACACACACACAGATTGAGTGCCAGTGGCACCAGCAATAATGCAGTTCTTGGGTCTCAGTTCTGCAAACTTCGAAAAGCCAATTTTTAAATCAGGGAAATTTGATTTGAAAAGTTTGTAAATTTCACGCAAATTTCCAAAAATCAATCTTTTTTTAAATGGATTGGCTTTCCTTCGATATCCTTACCCATGGAGACATAATCTTTTTTCCCCAGACATTTGCCTACTCACTTCATCATTATTATAAAATTCCTTTACCAAAACAGCTGTTTCGGGAGGTAGAGTTTTTCCAGGTTTTGTGTCAGGAGTCGATAGTATCCCCTTTTCTTCAAGAAGTTCTTTTGCTTTCCATGCCATACAGTTACTAATACCAAATTCACATTCCATTCTTGCACAAGACCAACGTTTAGGTAAAAAAATCTACAGGCCCATATATAAAGTTATTTTGCCAGTTTTATTCTTAATTGAACAGTTATAATTAACGTTTCATATCATAAAATAGGTACTAAATAAGCAACGATGAAGAGAGGACGTGTGTAAGAGGTGCTGCTAAATGATTGAGGAAAAGCGACATATGGGACAATGGGTGTTGATATAACAGCGTACAGAGCCAGAATTGGCTCCTTTGGGGCCGAAAGGAAGATTCAGAAGAAAGGGCAAGTGAGAAAAGAAGACTTAATTAATGTGCTAGTTTATGCAACATTACTTATGGTGCTTTTACTAATTGGAGGAATCGAGCTGAACCCAGGCCCGGCCGATAGTCAAGACAACGTGGAAGAGATATTTAGAAGGCTTGATGGCATGGAAGACCGAATAGGGAATAAAATCATCGAGGCGGGGAAAGAAGTTCAACTCGAGATCAGAGAAGAGCTTAAAGGAATGAGGAGAGAAGTGGAAAATCTGAGAATAAGAGTTGCGAAACTGGAGAATAGACATCGCGCATTCAATCTAGTTTTTACAGGAGTGGAGGAGAGACGAGGAATTTGGCCTTTGCAAGAGGTTAAGGAAATTCTGGAGAACAAGATGAAGATTGGACTGCAAGGTTGGGAAGTGACCGAAGCATTTCGAGTTGGAAAGAGGCTGGGCAGAAGAATGATAATCGCAAGATTTGCCACGTCATAGGTTGTCCACGATGTATTAAAAAGATCGAAGATGTTACAAGGAAGCGACATTTTTGTGAATAAAGATCTCTCAGTTGAAGATAGGGGCATTAGGAGACAATTAGTACACAGATTGAAAGAGCTAAAGCAGGCAGGGAGAAAAGCCTATATACGCAACCTACAACTTTGGGTGGATGGAGAAAAAATAGTGGAGAGCGAAAAGGTACTAAAGGACAGCAACAAACCAAGGAAGGAAATGCGTCAGCAAATACCGGCACTGAAAGAGTCGCAATTCGTAGGAAACGAGAGGGTGGAACGTCCAGCTAGCCGCGTGCGAGGATCCGACGTATGTCGAGGTGTCAGCGTTAACAATCAAGGCCAAACACCATCTGCTTCTTCTCGAGATGTGACGTCACCACGGAGGGATAGAGTATCACCACCATGTACGAATCAGCTGGTCAGCCAGGGACGGGAAAGAGCTACGTATAGTGAAGTGAAATTACCGAGTGAGAGAAGGCCTATCAGATTTTCTATCCCAGTGGGGCCATGGTCGAAACAAAGTTACACAGATGATAAAACGAGTAAGGGGGGCGGGAAAACGGAAGGGTTTGAATTAAGGAGTAAAAAGAAATTACAAACTTTTAATCTCTTGTAGGGATCAGTGTCCAATCGTTGCTAAAATCAACACCGCAGGAATATGCGTCTGGCTTTTTTTTTTTAGCGTGCAACAGATAGTGAAATTAAAGCAGTGTGAGAACATAAGCGAAAATGAAATTACAAGAATGTGGCAGCTAAATTAAATAACCAGTGAAGTGTAATGCGTTATGCATAGAGAGTCTGAGTAGTTGCTAATACGAATATTTTTTTATTAAATGTCATTATAATAAGTTTATTTATTTAGAGCATTTCTAAACGGCAAGAGTAACAGAATATAATGGTGTCATAATGTGAACAGAAAGAAGGCATATGAACATAGTTCAAAAGGAAACTTATCTCTATATGTTTACACACACTCCATGAAAATGTATTATGGTGTTTAAGATGTCTACTGGTAAAATGGCTAGCGTCAAATCCGGTAGACTCTTTTGTAAATTTTTCTTAGTACAATAAATATCATATCATATCATAAAATAATTAAATACGGTAGGCTAAAAGGCATTTATAAAAATGACACAATGACTGTAGTGAGAAAGAACTGCTGACTGAGGGGTTGCAAGTTTCAACAGGAGGAAAGAAACATGTCACTGATTCAGTAACTCTTGTTAGTTCCAGTTGTTATTTTACCATATGGACCATCATCATCCTATTATATAGACCTAACTTTTATCAAATAAACTTTTAGGGTATAGGCCCTAATGTAAAAAAAGTAAATCAGTATTAGAGTAAGCTTAATTACAACAGTATGATTAATTTTTAATAGAATAACAATGAATGAATTTACCAGAATTTCTATATGCCTCAATTCATAATTATAAAAATTAATTTTAGTATGAAACCAGAAAAATGCCATCATGAAAATTTGTACACAACTTACTAAAGAGGTTCAGAATAAAATATATTTTTTTCATAAAAATTAAAAATCCCGATTTTAAGTTTTTGATAAAAAAAACTTTTTGAGTTTTTGGAAGAAATATACAGTGATGTGATACAGTCAAGTTACATGTCAAATTAAAGCCCTTGTAATTGTAAAAAGAATGGTACAAATTTGAGCTTTCTAGGACCAACCGTTTTTGAGTTACATGCTTTTTAATATATCAAAACGTTCCTAAAAACTGTCATTATGAAATTTTTCAAAAACGTATAACTCCAAAACGAAAGGTCGAAAAAATTTAAAACTTTGTACTTTTGGTCATAGTGATGAACAGAACACAATCACTGAATATGAGCCATTTTGAAAACCTCAAGGTTAAAAATTATATTTTTATTGGTTGATTTGATATGGAATGACCCAATACATTTAGAATCAAGTTAAAATAAAAAAAATATATATAATTTTTTTTTTTCCAGGGTGCATGTAGTTGGTTTGGGAAACGTTGTAAGAAAGTGAACCACTCGACCAGTACATTATCCTACATCTTACCATCATTCCTGAATGCAGCCTTCAGTGAGGAAGACTCGATTGTACAAATCAGCATAGATAATTCCCGCAATATTCTGTTCACTCTTACTGAAAAAGGACGGATTGAAGTGTTCGATTTAGGTGATTCTGGCACTTCAACATGTAAAGTTACATCTGTAACACAGTCCAGTGTTGTGACGCAAGCAGTACAGATAGTGAAGTAAGTGCACAAGCTATCTTTTTAATTCCTTTTGTCTTGTATTTAACCTAATACAGTGAACTCTCGATAAACCGGACTAAAGTGGGCAGGGGTCTGTCCGAGTTATGAAATGTCCAGCTTATGGAGGGGAAATGAGGAAATGGTACCTAAGTAATGAAATTTCGTGTTTAAGCCACAAGAAAATGTATGAGGCAGAATATAGGCAACTTACAGTTGGAACAAAAACAAATAACACTTCAGTACTATAATAAAATTACTAGTCAGAGTCTGAAATACACAGTTACATTATTAGGACACGATGCTGATTGATGTGGGCACTTTGAGCATATTTTTCTGAGGAAATTTAGGCCGAGAGACGCTGTAAATTGTTCTTCTGTGTACACTTTTTCTGTAGCTTTTGAACAATTGCTTCTCTTGCAATCCTGAAATGGCCGTAGAATGACTGTAGTTCTGGGTCTGGATCGTGAAGACTCTGTCCGAGTTATCCAAAGTCCGGCATATTGAGGTCCAAATTATCGAGAGTTCACTGTACATAGTTATCCTGTTTCCATAGTTCCTAAACTTATCCTGTCCATTTTCCTAAACAGTGGTTCCTGGACCTCACGTCGGTGCCTCAGATATGGATTTCGTTCGTAAGTGTACTTGATCTAGCCTATAATAAATTGTAATTTATAGTTATTTTATAATAGAATAATAGTATCCAATCATTATAAAAGCACAGCAAACTCCCGATAATCCGTGGGTGGATTATCTGTGCACGAAAAATTTAATTTCCTACACTTAATTTTGAATTTAAACATATCATTCTGGATTTACCATACTTTATTTCAGATTTCCCGCACATCATTTCAAATTTACCACACTATATTTCAATTTTCCCAAACTTTATTTGTCAAATTTTGAATTCCCCACATTTAATTTCATCATATATGCACAGTATGGTGACAAAATGCAGGAAATTCAAATTTAATTGTGAGGACTTAAATCTCACACATAGTTTGGATATGCATGTTTTCCCAATTAACATGAAAAATCGGGGGTTTACTGTAAACATCACAATAATATAGATTGTTGCAATTTATCATAATTTTTATACATTTATTGTAGTCTACTTATGTACTTTTATCATTATGGTAATGCAGTCATTCAAAGTGATCACACTGCTTGTTGTAGAGCTTATTTCTTGGTTTGCTAAATTCCACGATGAGTACAAGATGGGATAAACAATTAAGTAAGCTAGATGTAATTTTGTCCTGTTATTTCATTGGTTAATCTCACCAGCTCGTACTTTGCTGTAGCACTATATGAACAGTTGTTCACTTCAGTTTCTTACATGTCCTGGAATTACTACAGTTTTTATAATTATTGTGTAACTCAGGCTTTCTTAAGTGAGTTGCTTGCTTTAGTATTTACTTTATTGGTGGGGACAGTATTTTTTGGTAACAGTGATAAGCGCAAATTTTTACAAAACAGCTTTCCTTAGCCATATTGTACATGCATAAAATATCAATATTAAGCACTTTGAATCCATGAAATATCGTGAAATTTTCTTGATTGTGCAAAGTGTATAAATAAGCATAAAATACGTCCATTCCATTCATAAACTGAGAAATGTGTACAAAATTTGATTCAGAATCGTAATATTTTGTTTTAGCATGATTTCTTCCTTCGTTTTCTTATAGCATGCTTTTTCTGCTATTTGTAAGGCTGCCAAGAAGTTATCGATTCTTGTGATTGATTACAACGAAGACTGAAGAAGGTACGCTATTCATTGATCATACGCAATGAACATAATTACAGTTATCATACATACCAGAAAAACAGAAATGAATGGCAAGTATAAGAAAATTTTGCTGAAAGTGTCACCAAAGTATAAACACAACATTGTGTCTTAATTTTCTGGGAGTAAATTTGTTCGTCTGTCTGAGTATGAGTTTGCGTATGCTAAAAAGCCCCTCTCGTCTACATTTGTAGTTGGAAACCATACCCCCTTCAAGCAGTGATTTGAAATATCAGGACATTCCTCCATCAGCCTCTTGTGTAATCCAGGTACCATGTCTTGCTTCACATCAACTGTTTTAGCCTGATGCTGCAGTGCTATTTATCTTTTTAGAAGTGCATCTGTAGAGAGACAACAACCGATACCACAACCAGAACATAACATCAGTAACTAAACAACAATGATAGCTGATTCCTTTTCTAAATATGTGTGCAATGCAATGACTTCTCAGCAGTTTCCATACCCTTTAGGATGCACAAATAAACAATTAAACAATAAAACTTGATGTCATCTGCAGCATTTCACTCATATTTCATGTTTTAAAGTAGGTTTCGTACACATTTCACGTTTTGTATTAGGTTTCGTAAAGTAAAAACATTTCACATTATTTTGGGGCTTAAATTTGCAAATATGAAGTCTATGTGGCACAAATATGTGTTTTTGGTAATGTTGAATGTGCCAGTTGAGAATTTTGCAGTTACAGTTGACTCCCTGTAGTCCGGGCTCGGATGGTTCGGCCGCCATATGATCCGGTCGACTTCTTGGAATAAGCCATCTGTGCGCGGAAGGGTTTCTCACAGCAGTAATCAACTAGAATAAACATGTCTGTTTAGTTTCCAGTCTTAAGTGTAAACAAATAGCATCAGTTCACGACTACCTTTGTTGAGGAACAGGCTGCCGCATCAGCTGTAGATGTAATGTTCATGAAGAAGTGACGTGATTTTGCTTTCAAGAAAAAGTTCAACTAAAAGAGCAGAAGAAATAACAGATTTCTTTTAATTTTGAAATTGTAATTGTTGTAACTTATTTTAATTTTTAGGTAAGTACGCTTTAAAAAATCGACAAAACCATCTTAAAAGTTGATTTTTGCTTTAATAGGTTATACTTTACATGTTTAAAAGACAGCCAGATGGTCCGGCCATTTTTTAATCCGGTCGAGGGTCCGGTCCCTGGGTGGACGGATTAGAGGGAGCCTACTGTATTATTAATACCAGAAATCCGAAATTAAAATTTTATTTATATTTCAGGACCTTGGATGCAGCCACCTTTCGTCCGATAGTAAGTGTTTGTGCAATTGAGGCAAGTGAATCACTTCACCTGAATTTAGTGGCAGTAACGCGGACAGGTGTGCGATTATACTTCACCACTGGCTCTGTAGTCAATGTGACGGTGCGACCATACACATTGCAACTTATGCATGTGCGTCTTCCCCCTGGATTTTCTGCAAATGCCCCTTCACCTCAGCCAAGCCGTGTTCACATGTCACATTACAAGAAAGGAAACCTACTACTGGTCACATCGCCTGGAAATGAACGTGATGTTCTGTGGTGCCTTTCTAGTGATCCATATCCATTCCAACCCTATCTTATTGAAGTTCAGACCATTGTTCCCTTGGATGGTGTAGTTTGGGCCATGGATGAGGTGCAAGGTTCTGATGTTCGTGCTGTTCTTCCCAGTGTCAGTATTCAGGATTCTTCTTTTGGAGTTTCAAATGCATTTAATCCAGAGCCTCCTCTAGTAGTGCGTCAACATTTGGAATCACCTAGAAAGTACGTTATCCTCACACAACAGGGAGCAGAGATCTTATTGAAGCTGCGACCAGTGGATTTGCTGAAACAGCTGCTAGTGGAGAATCATGGTCCTGAAGCAGATGCTGTGAAATTGTTCTTTGAAACTCAGAAAGAGGAACAAGCATGTGCCACGAGCTTGATTCTGGCTTGTCTGCAAACTGCACAAAACCAGCAGGTTGCAGAATGGGCAACGAGAGCATTCTTCATGTATGGAGGAGAGCCAAAAATAAGAACAGCACCTTTAACTTCTGCTACTCCATCTCAATATTCTATGACAGGAGGAGGTATGTTTTTGTTGTATTCAGTGCAATTTAAATTTTTTTATTTACCTTATTCATCCGAATATAATCCGCGCCTGCCTTTTTAACAGTAAAGTAAAGGGAAAAATAATTAAATTAACCCCAAAGTGAAAAAATAAATTGCCTCATTTCCATAATATTAAAGTAACACTTTTCTTAGCTGAAATAGGCCTGAAATAAAAAGAAAGTATCAGCTGACTTAAATTATGAAATTCTAATTTTTTTATATAATTAAAGCTTTTGCTTTGTTGCAAAAATACTGTTGGGTAGTGATGTTTGTCAAAGCCCAATGTATTGCAACTTCCAAAGCCCTTTATGAACACTGCAAACAGTATTGTCATGAAAACCGACTTGCATTTGATGAATTCAGTGTAACATTTTCAGAAATTATGCTTCTAATTGGGCATTACTCTGGTAGGCCTACTGGTCATCCGGAAAATGCGGTCTGTAAAGTACCTAGAATTTTCCCATATAAAGTAGGCTACACCAGTTCATGAAGTTGTAGGGTAAGACCAGAAATTTGGAAGGAGTGGAACTATGCATGAAAACATTTTTAAGCCATTTGCCAGTCGTTTTGTTTTGTGTTTTTGCATTTTGCTCCATTATTTTGCCTTCAGTGGACTACAATAATATTGTACATAATTTTCCATCCAGATTTCTTTTGTACCATGTGTCATTTGCCAGTGCTCCATTTTGCTCACAACCCATCTGACCACCAAACATCTCACGCTACACGATTAGGTACATATACTGTAGGGTCATTCCATGTCAAATCAACTAACAGTCTAAACCTTGACCTCTCAGATTTGTGTGATTTTTTTTTCAGGTATTGTACTCCCCAAAACTAGTTTAAATTTAAAATTTAAATTTTTTCTGACTTTTGGTTTGTGAGTTACAAGGGTTGAAAAATCCAAAAAAACTATGGTTTTCTATCGCTTTAAGATTATTATAAAATGCTATAGCTCAAAAACCATACCACCTAGAGAGCTCAAACTTGCACCATTGTTTTCCTCTGAAAATTCCCTTTAATTTGATGTATCACAGAGCTATGTTCCTTAATTTTTGAAATGTTAAAAAAGTTCCCAAAAAACTTTTTTTGAAATTTCAAAAATACGTACCCTCGGATTTTTTTGGAAAAATTATATGTGTTGTCCACTCTAATTGACTACATGCATGCAAAATTTCAAGATGGGATCTTTAAAAAAATATTTGACGACCAGATTACATGCTAGTGAGGTATACAGGGTGTTAATAAATAACACCGAAATATTTTACCTGTATATAGAGGGGACTTAGACAAACAACTTTTATTAGGAGATTTTTGCTCTATGACGTAAAATGTGTATGCTACAGGGCATTAAAGTCATTACAATTAGGTGCTCATAAATCAATAATTATGCGAAATAGGGTTAAAATGTTCATTAAATTGACTTCGTGCCTTCCTAGCGATCGATGAAAATCTTATTCTTAATCATTCATCAACAGTTATACCATAATTTAGAATTTTCATAATGTGCAAAATTTACTGACTAATCACATGATTGCCCGCCACTGCATTATGTTTTTATTTCTAATTCCAGAGCTAACAAAAATGTTTCGTTTGTCTTTTTTTCCCTCAATGTTGCAAGATATCGATCGTCATTTTTTACAAGTTTCCCGACCACTACACAATATTCACTGTTCCTTTGTTTCCCATGATTTCAAGTGTTAGAAGTCAGTGGCGTGCATAACCTTGGGAGATTTTATGTTATAACAGGAAGAATTGAATCCATAGAGCAAAAATCTCCTAATAAAAGTTGCTTGTCTATGTCCCCTCTATACACAGGTAAAATATTTCGGTGTTATTCATTAACACCCTGTATAGTGGACTACTTCTAGGCTGACTCTGTAAAAGACTTCTACAATTCTGACGACATTAATAGAATGATGCCAGGGAAAAAAGATTGTGTGACCATAAGAAATAAAGATGGAAAGATCCAGGTACAAAAGAGATTAGTGTTGGCAAATTTGCAAGAAATATACCAATTTTTTAAGGAAAAATTCCCAGCAAACAAAATTGGTTTTTCAAAGTTTTGCGACCTGAGGCCGAAGAACTGTATCCTGGCTGGAAAAAGTGGCACACATAATGTCTGTGTGTGTACCTTACACCAAAACATTAAGCTAATGATGTACAGTGCAAAAATGCAAAATTTTGTATTAGATGGGGATGACACTGCTTTGAAATCTTATCACTCCTATCTGGTCAAGATGATGTGCAATCCACCATCTCAACATTGTTTTATGAATGTTTGTAAAGAATGCCCTGGTGTTCCTAGACTTCAAGAATTATTGAGTACAAAGTTCAATGAAAAAATGATTGACGAAGTTTCCTACAAAAAGTGGGTAACTGTAGATAGGTGTGTGATGGAAACTGTAGTAAAGTGTACCGATGACTTTATTAATGAGTTTTTGGACACACTAACAAAGCTCAACTCATTCATTTATAGCTAGCCAGCAGAAAGAATACTAAAGCGAAATCAAGGAAAATTTAACTGAAGGCCATGTAGTAGTCAACTGTGATTTTGCGGAAAACTACTCTTTCGTCGTACAAGCCAAAATATAATCATTCCACTGGACTACCAGCCAAGCTACACTGCATCCTTTCATCATATATATTGCAAATGGGAGGGGAAACTGTACCGCCTGCAGTATTTTTTTTTATATCAGATTGGCTGGAACTCTAGACAGTCGCTTTCTATGTATTCCAGAAAAAACTGCTAGAAATCTTAAAGCAAACCTTGCCTTTGGCACTTAAAAAGATTACTTATTTTTCTGATGGGAGCGCTGCCCAGTATAAGAATAAAAAAAAACTTCCTTAATTTATGCTTGCGTAAAACAGATTTTGAAGTTGAGGCAGAGTGGGAGTTCTTTGGAACATCCCATGGCAAGAGTGCATGTGATGGCCTTGACGGGACTGTTAAGCGGCTAGCTGCTAAAGCCAGCTTACAATGGCCATATGACTAACAAATTTTAACACCAAAAAAACTTTATGAATTTGCCTTGGAAAATATAAAAAACATTGACTTTGAATATTGCACAACAGGAGACTATGAAGAGACTAAAGAATTATTACTTTCTTGGCTCAGTGAATCAAAAGCAATTGTGGGAACACAAAAGTTTCACTCATATAAACCCCACACAGAGAGTCAAATTACTGTCAACTTATCATTTCAGCCTTGATTAATCTCTTGAATGTATGACAACAGTGAACCAAATAACACCATCAGATTTGGAAAACATTGCTGCTGGTTTTGTGACAGTAGCTTATGATGACTCTTGGTGGCTGGAATGCAATGAAGAAAAACACAATGGCATGTATGGAATACATTTTTTACACCCAAAAGGTCCAGCCCATTTTTTTGTTATCCACAACCAAGAGATTTATTAGATGTTCCAGGAAACACTCTTTTGCAAACAGTGGATCCAACTACAGCAACGGGAAGAACATACACTCTAAGTGCTGAAGAAATAAAGCTGTCTTCTCTTGCTTTGGAAAAATATCTTTAAAAATTTCAAAAAGAAACATTTAAATTGTGTTACCCTCAGTGAAAACTTTTAAAGTGTACAAATACTAATTAACTATGTATGGTAAATACCTAATATTCCAAGAAATACAGTTCTATCCACGCAAATATCAACAAGTTAAACTTTTTCACAAGGTGAAACAACTTTTACCCATTTCTTTTATATGGGACTCTTTGTAAATGATTAGGCTACAAATAATACTGCAAAACGAAGCAAAAGATAACCTCTACCATTTATAACTATATGAGTTGATATTACTAAGAGTTTTGGATGATTCAAGGTGAGTGGCTTTGCTCAAAATTTCACTATTAGCATGTTGTATATAAATTAAAATTTATTCTTCCTTCTTATGTATACTTACAGGTATCATGAAAATTAAATTAAAAACAACACTACACATCATTTAATTAACAAACAATAAGAGGGAAATGTTACATATGAACGCTATCTAAATAATTTAGGTTCGGTAGAATTAGCCTATGTACCTTAGTATTCATAGCCTAGAAATAGTCCGCTATACACCTCACTATCATGTATTCTGGTAGTAAAATATTTTTTTAAAATAAGAACCCGTTGAGATCCCATCTTGAAATTTTGCATGCTTGTAGTCAATTAGAGTGGACAACACATATAATTTTTCCAAAAAAATCTGAGGGTACGTATTTTTGAAATTTCAAAAAAGTTTTTTGGGAACTTTTTTAACATTTCAAAAATTAAGAAACATAGCTCTCAGATACATCAAATTAAAGGGAATTTTCAGAGGAAAAAAATGGTACAAGTTTGAGCTCTCTAGATGGTATAGTTTTTGAGCTATAGCATTTTATAATAATCTTAAAGCGATAGAAAACCATAGTTTTTTGGATTTTTAAAGCCTTGTAACTCACAAACCAAAAGTCAGACAAATTTGAAATTCGAAATTTAAACTAGATTTAGGGGGTACAATACCTGAAAAAAAAATCATACAAATCTGAGAGGTCAAGGTTCAAATCTCATAGTAGAATTGGTTGATTTGACATGGAATGACCCTGTACATTTATTTGATAAGCCCCACCTGTGTATAAGTCCACCTTAATTTTATAGCTTTTTTTTTTTTAAGAAGAAAAATAGTTAAAACTAGGAGAAAGAGTGAATAGCGTGGTCCGCTGTTATGGAGAGAGGACAGTGGAGAAATCAGCACTCTACTCGCAGATAGAATTAGAGGTGGGAAGTGAGTTATTTTTACATAATGGTATCACCCAAAACTGTTGCAAGTACATAACTGTTGTATGTAACAGTTACAACAGAACTGTTTCGCTTGCATTAACATTTGTTACTGATTTGGTTGGCAGGAAACTTTCTTTTAACACTAGTCCTTGTGATGGATACAAACAACACAGAAGGATACTCATTGAAAGGACAACAGGAAATGCACTTATACAGGGTAAAAATCTCATGGGGATGATATAGAACTCTACTACTTTAGTTATTTTTTTTCTTTCTTACAAACACAGCCAAATTTCATGTTAAATTTCTCTTGCAAACTTGCAGAATCCATATGTAGGAAAATTGTAAATATTAGTAAAATTACTAAGAAGTAGGTCTACACAGAAAACTAACCTAAAATGGCGCTATGAATTGTTGCTTACTTACGAAAATCATCTGCTGCAGACTGGTTGTATGGTGCAGAAAACAGCTGTAAATCTCATTGGCAGTCTATGGGCAAGATCAGTAAACTATACAGGTTGCGTATTCCGGGATAGACCAATCGCAGCACTTGAGTGTGTGACGTCACAAGATTCCAGATCTCGCAATTTTCAGATTTTACTCAGTCTAGAAAATCTTACACCGCGTGATTAAACTCGTAACCTTTAATTAACCCGTGGTCGGATTCCTGTGAAATTTATACAGAAATAATCTACACACATCAGCCCTACTGATGGTTAAAACAGAGCCTTAAAAAAGCGGACACAAATGTTTTTATTTCATTTTATAAACATCACCCGTTACACAAAATTCATGGAGGGAGAAGCAAATTTCACTATACGACAATTTTTTGTATTTTTGTGTCCCGAAAAAACTTCAAGCGAGAAAGTTTTAGTGAAATAATTGAATTTTAATACAAATTAAGTTCCAGCCCCATATCTCGAATGGTTTACGAGTAATTGAGTGGTAATTATTCCAGGCGCTTCAGTGTCGGAGTGATTTGTGACGACCGTGAAATGTTCAGGAAGAAGCATATTTGACTATGCGACAATTTTTTTATTTCTGTGACCAGAAAATGATTCAAGCATGTGATCTTATTTTATTTCTGTGACCAGAAAATGATTCAAGCATGTGAGTATTAGGGAAATATTTGAATTTTATTATACATCAAGTACCACGTTTATATTTTGAATGGTTTACGAGTAATAGAGTGGTAATTACTCAAGGCGATATAGCTATCGGAACGGTACAGAGGCCTTTTTTATTCTATAAAATAGGCCTACTAGCAATTACGTAAAAATCCTTAAATATTTTAATCGTGGACTCAATAATAAAGGATATTAACTGGCTACTTGTACCCATACTGAAAGATTGACCCGCTGGGGAAAAAGAATGAATTAAACTTTTTCCTAATCTTGTAAATCTGCACTACTCTTATTTAGATATTTGTTGAATTATTTATTTTATTTTTTGATCCTTTGTGCTAGTAACTTTTATTTCTAATTACCTTATCAAATGCCTTATTAGTTTAATACCTTGTTACGCCCTTTTCATATTTTAATATAATTTATCAACATGAAAACGTATTACAGTTAAAATTGAATTGCCGAGGCTTTAAGAGCATGCTATCGGGTTATAGTTAGGGCAAGACGATGATACTTTTTAATGAAAAATTCATGGAAAAATCCTTTGAAATATTGTGTGATTTATGTAGAATGCATTGCGAAGCAATTTGTGTCCTTTTTTTATGTTGAGACGTCGATTTTAAAGATCCTGCGCCTCTTTTCGTTGTGCTGCTCATGAAAGTTTCCCTGCCCTGCAATTCACAAACCATCCCTTAGTTTATTAGGTCTATATTATCTCTGTCGTCACATAATTTGTATACAGATGTACACTTTTGGCCGTGTTTCACCAATCATAACCTACATAACTTACCCCATATAACCCGGAGAAAATTATTATTAATATAAATGTATTGCTTTGATTACAATATTAACACAAATTAATACTCTACAATAGTCTACAGTACATTAGTACTGTACATGTTAATATTGATACATAAAAATTCCCGTAGTTGTTTTCTACCCTTATTACAAGGTACAATTTCTATACAAATATAGGATACATTCTTTAACAAATTTTCATCAAATTATACTAACATAACCTCTAGAATGAGGAATATTTTCTAGGCAACAAAATATTAGAACAAATCACCCTTTAGCTGTTATATAGGCCTACCTGTATTATATAATTTCTATTCAAATCTAGATCCTTTGGGAGATTTTTACAAGATTTTAAAGACAAATGCTGTAGAATCAGAAGAACATTTTAAGTAACTTGAATAACAGAACAGTTCACATCTTAGCTGTTTTCTACAATCTACAAAATTACTGTTACACACTGCCACAGCACATATCTGGCCCGGCATAATGGTTCAGTTAATTGCACTTTCTAAAGCACCTTCCATTTGTATTATTAAAAACAGTATGTACTGGTAATATCTATCCTAAAAGACTGCGGTCAAGCGGCCGAGATCAGTAGGTAGAAGCTTTGTCAGCAGCACCATGCTCTCTACTGTCGTGCTTGAAGCGCCAAATCATTCTGACACCTTGAAGCGCCCGGAATAATTACCACTCAATTACTCGTAAACCATTCGAGATATGGGGCTGGAACTTAATTTGTATTAAAATTCAATTATTTCACTAAAACTTTCTCGCTTGAAGTTTTTTCGGGACACAAAAATACAAAAAATTGTCGCATAGTGAAATTTGCTTCTCCCTCCATGAATTTTGTGTAACGGGTGATGTTTATAAAATGAAATAAAAACATTTGTGTCCGCTTTTTTAAGGCTCTGTTTTAACCATCAGTAGGGCTGATGTGTGTAGATTATTTCTGTATAAATTTCACAGGAATCCGACCACGGGTTAATTAAAGGTTACGAGTTTAATCACGCGGTGTAAGATTTTCTAGACTGAGTAAAAACTGAAAATTGCGAGATCTGGAATCTTGTGACGTCACACACTCGCCTGCTCGCCGCAACCCCCTGTCCTATAAACTCGCCGGAATATGCTACCTCTGTAGTTTACAAGCCTTGGTCTATGGGCACATAGTTTCTGTATTTATTAGTCCCTTGCTACATAACCTAACCTAACAAACCTAACGTAACTTAACCTTTTTTTAATTTAAACTTTGTAATTTCTTGGGGGACCAAAAAGCATCCACAAGAAGCAGTTGACAGGTTTGAAGAGGATGCACCAATGACAGGCAAGGTTGCCAGCAGCCAAGCCAGGACCCATGTAACCCATTGAAGATCTCTCATGTGAATGTAGTAGAGTGCTAAACCAAACCCATTCTCACTCCTAGGTGTGAGTAGCCAACACTAAAATAATACTGACTGAGTACCGTATTTTCGGACTATAAGACACTCCAGACCATAAGACGCACTTTGATTTTAGGATGGAAATTTAAGGAAGAAAATGAAGTAATTTTAAACGAAAATTTTTAAAGGAATAATATACTTCATTGCATACACAAATCATAACTTTCCACAATGGATTCAGTGCAAATTGCTTTCAGTTCTCAATGTCACATAAATGTAAGGAAACAAGGCTGTTTAGAGGTCATTGCCTTCATTTAGATGACTCCATTGAGACAACTCCTTTTGCATGAAAGAACCCTACATTCCTTTCTTTTCACATTGTATATATGGCTTCCTGCTACCCTCATTTTACCAATTGTGACAAGTGCATTAAACTACAGTGAGTGCCAAAAAATTGCAACTAACTTATCCTTACAACACCTTCTTTATGGGTATGTTATATCCAGCATATTTAATATATTTTTTTTATTAATTCAGACCATTAGATGCACCCAACATTCAAGATACTGTTTTAAGGCAAAAAAGTGTGTCTTGTGGTTCGAAAAATATGGTAATCAAATGAATCAATGTTGTTGTTAACTGTTTATCCAGTTCTAGATTCTACTGTTATTTTTAATCATAAGTTGGACATATTTTTCAGCGTTTAACCCTGCTGTGGTTTCAACACCTTACCCGCATGCCACATCACAACAGAACTTGTCAACAAGCACCACTGTAGATCCTAACATAACCACACATGGATCTATGCAGTACTCATACCGTCACAATGGATTGTATCTGTATGTTGGACGCATTGTTCGACCTATATGGAACGTAAGAGCCGTTACTAAAGCCACCATCGACAATGTCCAATATGTAAGTAGCCCCAACTTATCTTCACAGTTTTGAAACTTGAATTAGGTACAGACCACTGCAAAAAATAACATTAGGGAACAGAAATAAAGTTAAATCTGTTGTTATGTGTATTTGCACCTAAACTCTGCTGACTTCTGTATTAAAATGTATGATAGTCATGAATGAATGTTCAAAGCTGAGATTTTTAGTGCTAGCTCAATTGTCGATGAAAAAGTATTTATCTTGGAATTTCAGGCAAAAGTCTTTATATTAATATCTTAACTACCTAGGATTTGTAAAATTGTTAAACAGAATAAATCAAGTTCATTTTCCACCAGACACTTCTTTATATTACCTAACATTTTCAGTGGAAAAGAGCTTTTTTCTGTGCATAAGTAATTTTTGAGCAGTTTTTCCAATTTGGATTCATGGAATTTTTATGACTTGAGGCTTGATATTGAATAACCAGGTAAGTGGGATAATTGTATCTGTACTTTCAGCAGCTAGCCCTACTTCCATCATTTGGGAAAAGGTCTGTGTTCAGTAGAGAAGGCCCAAAAATGTTTCATGAAGTGGGGCTGCTGGGAAAGTCAGGAAGTGTATTGGGTTTATGGAGGAATGTGATTTGTCGGAGAGAAAAGAGGGAATTAACAATACTGTATTTATACATTTTTATTGTGGTCTTTTCCACGATAAATATCCTACTTGGGAAGAGTGTAAGTGGCAATACTGGCTTCCAGGCTTGGTTAAGCTATAGCTCTCTGTCCCTATTTAAGTTTTGCTTAAGATGTATTATAATATACCTATTTAATGTAATTCATTGAGTGCTAAGGATTGTTAAAGAAGATTTCTACTGGTCTCTCCCAGGCCACCGGCCAGATCTATATTTCCAAGGCCTTTGCTACAATTCAGACCAAGTACCTTCTTCAAAATCTAAAAAAATACAAGAAAAACTTGATTACATTCTACACAATTACCAAAATAATTTTCCATTTCCATTTAAACTGCTGGAAGGGAGTTATGTTGAGTCATTGAGCAGACTCTTCCAAAAGGTAAGGCATTTACAGGAAAATCTATAATTTAGTGACATAATCCTTATTAATATTTTCACATAGATTGTGTATGTTTAAAGTTACGGTTTTAAAAATAAATGATCTCTCTCAAATATTTTAAACAATATGTATTTCCAACACAATTCTAACTGAACAAGATCTTCTGAATGAATTTTAGTATCCACATTGCTTTTTCTTTGTTTCTTGGAAAGGCATTCAGATATTTTCTTTTCCTCTTTTTAAATATGTTTTTCTTATCCAGTTTATTGATAATTTGCAGAAATAACTGTTTATTTCAATCGTGTGTTACAGCTTTGCAGTACTGTGTCATGCGATGATTGCGCCATGGTATCATACCATCTTCTAACTCTACGCACATTTTTAGACAAGAACACTCAGTTCTCTATAGCAGGAGTAACGTGAGTAAAATGGCTATTTGCTTATTCAATAATTTAATTAGGCTAACATTTTGGGTCTTCGGTTACCATAAGAATCAGTTTGCAATTGACCCTGTTGAAAGTACTCTTAAAAGTGGCATAGAGTAAAAATATAATAGTTTGGAACACTGACTTTTTTTTCGTGGCCTTTCCACTTTATTTTTTGGGACGCATATTTGTTTACTATAAAGAATTATTCAGTTTAAATGGAGTTAGAAATAATGAGCGTAAAAATTTGTTTTCCATCAAATGTGAATTTTACATGTCCCTAAATATTTCTTTTTACTAAATACAGAAACAAATCACAGTTTCATGGAAATGTTTATTGCAACAGGTACAGCAAGTGTTCAGCTATTTTTCAACATATTCACCACCAGAATTGAGACTTTTTCATTCTGTGGGACCGATGTTTGAATACCTGTGTCGGAGAGGTTTGCCGCCTGGGATTTGAACCATTGTGTGGCAACCATGTTCACGTCTTTGTCAATCTCTGTCATTTCTTGAGGTGTAGGAAAAGATGGAAATCAATGGGAGCGAGATCCAGGCTGTAAGGGGGATTTTTAAACACCTCCCAGCAAGTCTGCAGATGTTCGACTGGGAGGTGTTTAAAAATTCACCTTACAGCCTGGACCTCGCTCCTAGTGATTTCCATCTTTTCCTACACTTCAAGAAATGACAGAGAATGACAGACAGGTGGAGATGGTTGTCACACAGTGGTTCAAAACCCAGGCGGCAGAGTTCTACAACACAGGTATTCAAAAGTTTGTTCCACAGTATGAAAAAAATGTCTCAATTCTGGTAGCGAATATTTTGAAAAATAGCTGAACACTTGTAATATCTGTTGCAATAAATATTTCCATGATGTTATGTTTTGTTTCTGTATATGGCCCCAGGGAAACATACTTTATGGACGGTCCTCGTGTATGATAGACTTGTTCTTATTCATTTGAAAGTTCTTTTCATTGCTACAAATGATATTTCTTTTGATTTACTACACATGATATTCTTTTAACTTACCGGTATTACAGGCAATGCATTTTTTACTTATTACTTGTTATTAATGATTATCCCCTGCGGTGAATTTTGATTTTCTACAAATTTTGTTATAGCAATTTGCAGCTACAGACGTCCATGCTTCGACGGATTACGCATGACACTTTTGATACTTCAACCATGCAGCGGACACCCCAGCGCAATTTGGAACAGGAGGCTCAGCTAGAAGAGAAACGTTCACTGGATGCCTTGAAAGCATTTGTTGTTCACACTTGTGAAGTCCTGGGAATGTGGCGCTTACTGTGCGAACATCAGTTCCATATCGTGGCAAGCATTCTTACCAAAGAGCAGCAAAATCATTTACAGCAGATGACTTTTAGGAATCTGATTCTAGAAGGCCAAGATATATGCTCGCTTCTGATTAGCAGTCTCATTAACAGGTAAGAATCTCGTTACTTAACCCTTTCATTGATACAGCTGTATATATCTGTCAGCATTCATCATGCTGGCCATGCTACTGATGGATATATCCAATGTACCATTTTGCATGCCAGTAGACATAAGATATTCACAGTGAGACAGGTTCCAACTGTATCAGCATATAGCGTCGTCTGTTGTGCACTTCCTGACATCTTAATTTCCCTGTTCTCTGAATTGGGCTGCCATCTAAAGCTAAATATTTCAGACGATGTACTGCACCATCCATTGAAATACAAAGTATCTAACTCTTCTGGGTTGTAGTGACATGCAGCTCCTTGGTTGCATAAATCAGTCTGAACGTCAAGAAATACTTGCTGTTATGAAGAACGTAAATGAATGGAGATTTTATACACAGAACTTCACTAAATTATTAAACTGACCTGGACAGTTGTTTCGAGAAATTTATTCTCATCCTCAGCATACTCCTACTGTCTGGTAGTGTGCTCCGAGTGCCCTCTTATGGACTTCTTACAAATTTCTTAATCAGTTTATCTTCCAAGGGGATGTCAAAATTCATAAGATAATCTGCATTTTTTCTGAATAAAGATCTTTTCTCAGATTGAAAGTTTCTTATGTCCCTGGATGCATGTAACTAGCTCGCCTCTGTTCAATTTCATGGTCCATATTCCATATATGGGCTGCTACCACCGGTTTCTCAATTTGAGCATATGTAATATTTCTATGGTGTTCTTTCATTCAGGTCTCTAGATTTCTTTTTGGTTTTCCTATGTACTTTGTCACCTTAAGACCACCTAGTGCAGGTCTTCTGATCATGGCTGCTAGATTATAAAAATGATAACTTTTAGGGTCATTTTTGGTCATTTCCCCACTTTTTTATTTTTAGGTAATTTAAAAATTTAATGTCATTATATGATAATATTTTGGTTGTTTTTCGGTCTTTCTATTTTTAGGTTATGTTTTAAAAATTTAAAATAATTATTTTCTCATTTTGTGTTGCTTTTGCGTTGTAGTGAGTTTTGTGCATTTATTTATATTGTGTATTATTGTAACTCTAAATAAGCATTAATAAATTAATCTTCTTGTAATTTTAATTTGAATGTAGAAAGACGATATTTGATGTTTGCATCTAACTGTATGCTGTTAACTAATTACAAGCCAATAATTGGGTCAACAACATAAATGTAGAATAGACACAATTCTGATGAATGAACTAGTATTTTAATTAAAAAATTTGGGTTTTTTGTGGACGTCAATTTTTGTATTTTTGCAGTCATTTTATAGCTCATTTCTTAGCTATTTTTATGTCATCACTAGGGCCCGGATTCTTATGTAATTACTAATTACATATTCTATTCCCTTATTTGTAGACTACTAAAAATGAGAAATGTCAGCTATTTGGGCTTCTGATATGATTATTAGTTGGGTTTCATTTTACATATTTTTACATATTCACAGTAATACTACATATTTTACATATTATGTAAAGAATGTAACATTTTTGTACATAAAATCTAGAAAAATCATAAAAAATTAAGATTCAATTTAATGTTTTGTTATTTTTCAGTAATTTTCTTCTATAAAGAAAATATTTCAGTTGCCAAAAGTAGAAATAGTTCTTCTAACTTTCTGAATTCCTACTCAAATGCAAACTACGGTTGTTCTGAGTGCCTCAGCCATATACTTTAGCACTTATTGTTTCTCAGAACTTGGGCTATCCAGGTATGTTGGTTTTTTACTACAAATTGAAACCAGCGAATTTTGAAGGATTACAATCAGGATTCAGGTAGCAAAAGTACCGTTATTTGCACGGTACAAATGAGTTTTTCTAGGAAGTCTTAAGGCTGAAATTGCATAGTGCATGAGGACAAAAGCTTTTGCTACAATACATATTTCTCCACAAAATTAAGTGCATTACATTTTTAAAAATATCTGAAGCATTTTTACTATGGCTTTAATTTGGTAAATCACATAAGTTGCACCCACTGTCAAAATTAAAGGTAGCGTGTAGAAGCTTGTGTGAACATTTTCATATATTTATTGTATTGAAAATATTAATTTTAAACTACATATATTTTTAATATTACATATTTTGTTACATATTCCCCCGATATATACTACATTTTTAAGTACATATTTCGCACTTCCATATTACATAAAAATCCGGGCCCTAGTCATCACAATCTGAACCCTGGTTATAACATAGTTTTACTGTAGCTGTAATTTTTTTCTCCAGATATCTGGATGACAATGCATCAGTAGATGCAATCAGTGCCAAGTTGCGCGAGGTGTGCCCGAACCTGTACAGAAGTGAAGATGCAGCGTGTTCGAAGGCTAACGAGATGCTACTGAGTGCAAAGAACTTGCAGAATGCAGAGGAACGGAATGTCAGGTTACATTCCGCATTGCAGCTTTGCAAGAGTGTTGCCCCTCAGGTGAATCTGCAGGTGATGTGTCAGTGGTTCAGCAGCGCACAGTTCTATGAAGGTGTGCTGGATCTTGCACTCGTGTGTGCAGCCAAACTTGACCCTAAGAATGTGGGACTTCACTACTACAAGAACAAAGAGCCTCCCGAGGATAGTGAAGGATATCAAGCATTCATTAAGAGGTAGGTTCTTATACACATACAAGCATGTGCCTGAGAGATGGCCCAAAAAATCATCATAACATTTTATTTATTAACACATCACTTTCACATAATTTTCATTAATTAGATAATTTTATTCCTAATTATCTTGTTTTTCCATAATGCACCTCATAACCTCCTTAGACAATTTAGCTCTTACTTACTTATCGATACCTAAGTGAACCCAGAAGAGACGATCCCTTCTCTTCTTGTGCTCGTCCTGATGCAGCAGAGGCTCTTCTTCCTGGAGCATCGGTGTGGAGACAAAACAAAACAGGGCACCCTCTCTAGGTTGCTATCTTATGTTGCTGAGCCCATCCACAGGTACATAAAGGGAAGGAAAACCCCAGGACAATACGGAGCAATCTGAAGCTTCCAGATTTTTAACTGAGTTAAAATCTGCATGCTTCATAGTGTTAAATAAACATGGAAGCAAACTGAACAATACAATAATTTAAAAGGTTTGAATTTTTCTCGGCGAATAATATATAAAAGTTCTTCACAGGCTAACAGCCGAGTCAAGGGTTTAAAAAACTCCGAGCTTTCGGACTCCATCTCTGAGTTCATCTTCTGGGAAAGATAGACTCAGAGATGGAGTCCGAAAGCTCGGAGTTTTTTCAACCCTTGACTCGGCTGTTAGCCTGTGAAGAACTTTTATATAATACAATAAATATTAAAATTAAAACATTACAATAATTTACCCTTACTTCTTCATATCATTTACTTACATATCTGGGGTTGATTACTTTATAAATTATTTAATACTCCAGGCCATGTAAAGATAAAATAAGATTTTAGAATATAATATAAATGATTAACTAATTTAATGATTATAAATAAATATTTTGAGTAAATAAAATTGGGTTTATATTTCATTTATCACATATGTTCACGCTAAGCGGCATACAGATAAATTAATTAACATGAATCTTTTTATCAATGCGTACTAAAGAGATACATCATCCCATCACCACTTCGGATGACGACGGATTAAAACGGGTCACCCAAAAGAAGTTAGATATTTAATGAACAATAGATAAATGGGAAGAAAAAAACCTCAACACCTGGAAAGAGATGAAGCACCAAAAAAGGGAAAAGGAGAGAATAAAATGCTAAGCCAAATGAAAGATAAGAAGCCCCTAAAGAAATTTACATAATTACTGAATCATTTAAAATGAACAGGAAAACCAATTTAAAAACCCAGGCCCAACTAAATCACAAGAATAATATTAAAAGCAAATGCTGGGATACAAAAATCCAATGGCTTAAGCTGCGCTAGGCTAGGGCAAGCTACATTACTAATTCTTAAAAGGGGAAAATAACACTGAAAATCACTGAGATAATACAAACACTATCTAGAATAAATTAAATGAAGTGCTTACTACCCGCGCACCACTATGGGGAAGTGAGGGTCGGGGGGAACAAAACATAGCTAGTCCGCCAGTCTTTCTGCAGTGTTGTCAACCAAAGAAATAATGTTTCAGCAGAATCGCGCGTATAGTATTTTATGTAGTGACTTTAATATTCAACGATTTTAATGCAGTCCAATAATATAACGTGGTGGTATTGCGTAACAATTAATTACATGTCATAAGCGTTTGGTTATCAAATAAGTCATCAAATAAGAATATTATTCATAATATAGGAACATGCGAAAAGCAACACAGTTTTTCATTGTATTCCTCTTCAATATCTATTTCTTCACGGAAAAACTTTTTAGAAATCTGACAGAGTTTTTTATAACTCGGATATGTCAGTAATTCTATTAGCTCACAAAAGAAGGGAAACTGGTGATAATGATATCTAGGTGTGAAAATAAACACTTCTAATATGACATCTTTGAGTAAAATATGCTATTTTAATTCAGAATCATAAAATAATCAAATCAAATCAAATCTTTATTCATCTTTAAATACAATATATTTGTACAATAGGCTTCGTCAGTTTTTGGACAGTTTTATATAATAACAAAAAAGCTAAGAATACAAATTTATATCCATCATATTTTCTGGTATATTACTCTCTAAAAATTCTTCTACCGTGTATATCGCTTTGCTTTTGAACCAAATAGATAGAATATTGTACAGTTTTTTTTTTCAAGATTTCTTATCTTTAGTGGAATTTTATTAAAAAAAGTTATTTGTTGATAGCGATGACTTTTTATATTTGTACTTAAGTGAAGTTGTGGTTTATCTAAATCATTTTTTCTTCGCGTGTTGTAGTTATGCATTGACGATCTAGTTGCAAATTTAGTGCTATTTTCTTTAACATGTGTAATATTAGCTAAAATGTACATAGAGGTAAGTGTAAGAATGTTGTACCTTTTGAAGTATTGCTTGCATGATTCTCTTGGCCCAATTTCTGCTATCAGTCTAATAATTTTTTTCTGCCAGATGAAGATTTTGTTTGCTGAATGGGAATCGCCCCAAAGCATAACCCCATATAGTAGGTGTGGTTGAACAAAAGCATGATAAGCTGTTATGAGCATTTCAAAATTTACATGTTGTTTTAACTTCCTCCTCAAGTACCATACTCTTGCCAGCTTTTTATATGTGTACAGTATTTGGTCTTGCCAGGTAAGCTTTGTGTCCAAGTATAGGCCTAATAATTAATAATAATAAAACTAAGCGGAATAGTTTTTTCTCAGAATAAACAAAATAAGAACTATTAAGCCCACTTAAAATTGCTTGTCAAGGAGTGTCTAAGAAAATACAGTGGACTCTTAGTAATTCGAACCCCAAGGGGAATTAGAAAAAAATTGAATTAACCAAAACTGTAACTTTTTAAACGAAAATGCCATAAAAATATAAAAAATAAACTCATTGCAACAAATAATAATTATTGTATAGTGAATCTTACTTAATGACTGCCATCCTGTTATGATGTTAAATGAAACCATTTTTTTCCCACACTAAAATTGTAACCCTAAATTTAATAAAGGAACACAATTTCTTTATACAGTACTTAGATAACACATACAGCACATGATTTGATTGCTCACTTAAAAAAGTGAGTGATTTTCTTTTGTATTGATTTGTTTAGTTCCACTTTTTTTTTTTTGCAAGCGGTAAACTGGTGTATGCTCCACGCTTTGACATTTTCAAACACAATCACACTTTGAGGATAGAATGAACACTAACATTTTCACAGAAATGTTGAATCCCTCCAAGACTGAAGCGGAGGGGGTGAACTTCGCATTCCATTGAACATCTATTAAGCAGGAGGAAGATAATGGTGGTTAAAAATACACGTTTGTACGGTACCTGCTGGCTGTTAGCGACTAGGGTTCTTCAGCAAAATAGAGAATTCTTGTGGAATTCGTGGAAGCAATGAACTCTTTGAATCCTTACAACATTAACATGAGGCAAAGTTTGGCTTCGATTTATCCAAATTAAGCTTAAAAATTCGAATTAATTGCAATTTTTTAACATACATTTATGTAGGAATTTCAAGGGGAATGAGTATTTATTTATTATACAATATTTCAAATTGTCCAATGTCGAATTAACCAAATTCGGCCGTATAACATTTTTGCTTATGTATGGGTGTCTGAAAATAAGTATGCATTTTGCTTAGAAATCTGGACTGTAGTAATAACTATTGCAGGCTCATAGTTCTTTTCCTATACAAATTATTTCTCCCTTTCCACAGAATGGAATGCTACAAGCAGGTTATATGTGTGCTGGATCAGCTATATGAGCAGCGTACCTCCAGCAGAACTTGCACGCCTGGTGTACCAACGAGTCCTGGAGCTTCGTTACCTCAGGAATGTCTACAGGTTCCATTCAGTGAAGCCAGTGTTGAAGCAAATAAACTAGTACAGATGGCACTGCAGTCTCCAGATGAACTTATGCATGTTGCAATATATGACTGGCTGGTTAACAAGCAGCTTACTAGTGACCTAATTGCTGTTCAGCAACCCAGCTTGGAGATGTACCTTGTTCGTACGTCTGAGCAAAACCCAGATGTTTGTGACTTATTATGGAAATATTATGAGAAGAATCTCAACCATGCTGCTGCTGCAAAGATTTTGCACAAGTTGGCAACACGACCAGGGTAAGTTACTGAATAAGCCAGATTTTGGAACCATATTTCTGCATGTAATGCAAATTACCACATAGTGGGGGGGAGGGAGGGGAAAGAAAGGAAGGTGGCTTACTACCCGACCGCTGCGTCATTTACCGTAGACAGATGGCAGGATTGGGGGACATGTGGTCAGCATACCGACACCCACAGCCGTTAATGGTGGTTTCTGTGACTGGAGCCACTACTTCTCTAGCTCCTCAGTTTGTTTTGCGAGGCTGAGTGCACCCCGTTCCAGACCTCCCTACCACAGAAAAATCTGAGGAGGTACCGGGGATCGAACCCAGGCCTACAGATCCGTAGTCAGCGACGCTAACCATGAGACCATGCAGGCGGTCACCACATAGTGAACGTACCTTAATTTTATCCCAAAAGCAAAAAAAGAAATATACCGTCATATGGGGTAATTTCGGACTTATTAGGTAATTTCGGACAAAATGCTATCTTTTCGTTTTATGTTGGCTACTATGCATCACACCGTGATTTAATTTTCGCGCGCGCAGTTTTTGTGTTTAACTTGAACACCTGCACCTAGTTTTGCACGTGAACTTTGCATTACCAAAGGCACGTGCTCGCTACAAGGGATCATTGTTGTCGGCTTTATTTTAGCATGAACAGATGTTACTGAAAATTGTTAGTATTCTCGGCTAATTAAAGAATCAAACTGCTTCTAATCTGTTGCTATAATTTCTGCAGTTGTGCACAAACGTATGTGTGATTATTCCATGTATTTTTTCTGCACAGTTTCAATTTCACATACGGTTCTTTGTAAATTTCTTCAACCCTGGGGTAATTTCGGACGATGCCGCGTGTCTACAAAAGGAAGCTGGGAAGGCAGATCTATGGTAATTATGGTGAAAAGAAACTGGCTGAAGCAGTAAAAGCCATTAAATCCGGAAAAATGACCTATCGCAAGGCCCAAGAGTATTTTAGGGTACCACGATCCACCTTGGAAAATAAGGTTAATCGCACAAACCCTAAAGCAATTGGAGCACCAACTGTCTTAGATAGTGAAGAGGAACATGGTACATGGTATCCTGAGGGCAGCACATTGGGGATATCCTCTAACTTCAACTGATATCTTGACAGAGTGGGAAGAAAAGAAAAACGCTTTACTAATAATCTTCCAGGAGTTGAATGGATAAGATCTTTATTGAAGAAGCATGCTAATGTTCTTTCAGTTCGGCTTTCTGAAAATATTAAAAGAGCTCGTGCAGAAGTCAGCATTGAGTCTGTCCGGGAATATTTTGACAACTTGCAGCCAACTTTGGAGGGAATTCCACCTGAAAACATCTTAAATTATGACGAAACTAATCTGTGTGATGACCTGGGAAGGAAACACGTGGTTGTTAAGAGGGGCGCCAAGCATGCAGAGAGGATAATGGATTTTTCCAAGGCAAGCATTTCCCTAATGATACAGTTCAATATATATTTTTTTTGTTATTCTGTGTCCGAAATAACCCCATACATGGGGAAAACACGGACAGAAATGAAAAACTATTGTCTGTCCGAAGTTACCCCAACCAGCGGGGTAAATTCGGACAACTTTTATTATTTTTTAAAACTTTGAGGTAAACAATTAGTTGCACCTCTCAGCATTTATAGTGCTCCTAGATTGTTGACCTATTCATCCAAAAATAAATAAATTTCGTACGTCTGATGGTAACCAACGTACAGTAAAAAATAAGCAAAAAACGTCCGAAATTACCCCATATGACGGTATATATATTATTTCTTGCATAATAGACATGTAATTTTAACATCTGTGTTTTAACAATTGATAGTGAATAAAATAGAATAAGTGTTTGTCAATAAATAATGTTCTTTTGAACACACATATTTACCAGAAAGGTATTTTTACCCCAGAACATCACATGTTTCATTACATTTAACTATTTTTGGGAATTACACAGTGAAGTGGTATTGAATTACATAAAAACCTTTGTTATTACATACATGCTTCACTAAATTTTTACCTGTTTTATCAGGACAGATCTGTTTCCGCCATTCTCATGGCCATCGTCAGCTGTTCTCATGTTAACAGTTTGGGAAAAACTATTCATACAAAAAAACAAGGAAATAGTAATGAATTTCGACATCCCAATAGAAGAGAGCCTCATCACAAGATTCTTCCACCCTCCACTAGATGGCAACACAACACCAAGAAGTCGAGAACAGCTGACGATGGCCATGAGAATGGCGGAAACAGATCTGTCCTGATAAAACAGGTAAAAATTTAGTGAAGCATGTATGTAATAACTAGAGATAGGAATTTTTCGGTGTTTTCAAATCGAAGAAAGCGGTACTTTGAAATGTGAAATTCGGTGGTTTCAATTGAACTTTTCGGTACTTTCAAAACTATAGCAGGTTCACGGGAAAGCATACTATTTATGTGCTTAAACCATACAATCAAATTAACTTATACACATTTAAACCCAATCAAGACACAATATTTACAACAGGCTAAATAATACACATTTAAACTCAATCAAGACACGAAATGTACAAGGCTAAGTAAAGTTTATCCTTCAGAGAACATTTCACTAAAAAGTTCAACGTTCTCTTGGGACAAACGATGGCGCCTGCCACTCAATTCGCTAGTGTTTGCAGAAAAAAGTCTTTCGCAGTCTGCATATGCACACGGCATCCACGACGCCAAACTCCAAGGAGAACTAAATACGTCATACTAATACTAATCGAATCCTAATACCGTATTTATCCGAATATAAGCCACCCCTGAATTTAAGCCTCACCTGTCTTTTAACAGTAACGTAAAGGGAAAATAATTAAATTACCCCCAAAGTGAAACAATCAATTGCCTCATATTCATAATACAGTGCGCCCGAGAATATTCTCCGCAGCGGCTACTTGTTGGAGAGGCAGCTAGCTGCAGCAGTTAAGTTGGTACTCACCACAGCTGATCATTGCAGGTGCTGGAAGTCCTGTCACAATATTCGATCTAAAATGCTTGCACACTGCAATATGCACTGATTAGTAATTAGACAATGCACCCATTGATAAAGTGACAGTGACCTCTGCCTGCCTGCATACACAGCTGGCGGTTTGTTTTTATAAAAGCCCGTGTTGCCAACGTAACTGTTGCACCTAGCCCTCTCTCCAGCAAATAGCAACTGCGGAGACTGTTCTCGGGCGCACTGTATTAAAGTAACACATTTCGTAGCTGAAATATGCCTGAAATAAGAAAAAGAAAGTACCGGTATCAACTGACTTAAGTTAATAAAATTAAAGAAAACTGACGGAAACGAAAACAGAAAACTGTAGGCTCCAAAATTAGCCATTTTCAGGTTATGACTGATGGACTTTTTTCTGTAACCCCTACATTGGGGCAAAGGGCTTCCAATTGGAGTTTCTTAGGTTATTTTGTTGTACTTATTTTCCAGGACAGAAGATACTTTACACTTAATATGACTTTCATTGTTGAATTTCGCGCGATTTTTCTATTTTTCATAACCACTTTCAGTTACCATTATTTGCATTCCCATAAGCTACAGCATTTTTTTTACTTCTGAGTAACTCATATTACACGCATATTCTGTAATACCGCTATAAAAAATGACAAAATACGCAAAACATTATTATTATTATTATTATTATTAAACATAGCTAATAAAATTAACATCACTTGCGCATTTTACGCTTCTTCTACGATGTTTATTAAAATCGATATATTTTCGATGTTAAATCGATTCATATATCGATAGTCTTGGCGATTCGAGATAATCGATAGGTGGCGGTGCTTGGAAGAGGGTAACCAGCTACGGTAGATCAGCCGGCTTTTTCGTTTTCGGACTCTTTCTCGCAAAAAAGTAAAAATTTGTGCCAAAAGCGCACTTTAAAGTAAAAATTCGCGACAAAATCGCATTTTCAAGCAAAATTCGCGCTTTCATGCAAAATTCGCATCAATTCGCGAGTACAAAAAACATATTTCAGGGTACTGTTGTGTGTGTTGAAGCTCGTTATCATTCCTAATACAGTTCTTAATAAAAATCGTTAAATTCGCGATCGCGAAAAATTCCTATCCCTAGTAATAACAAAGGTTTTTATGTAATGTTTCATTACATTCGTCTCGTCAGCTGATCTAGACTGCCAGGTGTTTTGCTGTCCCTCTGGTGGTGATGGATGTACCTAGTGAATTAATAATGTTGGAAAAAAAAAATCATTTAGAAAAATGGAGAAATATTGAGTAATTTCGACATCCCAGCAGAAAACAACCTCATCACTCCTCTAGATACATCTATCCACCGCCAGAGGGACAGCACAACATCCTGGAGTCAAAATCAGCTGACGGACTTTGACACACAGAATGAATTCATTTTACTATGATATCAGAACTAACATGAACAGAATTGATTTTATTTTAAATAGAGGTTTAATCAGCAGTTTTCAGCTGCTACTCTCAAGGTCTCAAGATCGTTATGTGTTCGACAATAATCAATACGACACTGATGTCATAATGAAGATAAGTTTCAAGATGAATATCATTAAAATATCGTTGCATCACACGTAATAAGCATATTATAGTATGGGCATACAAAAACCCTTTTTTTCTGCAAATATTGCAAAATTCTTTATAAATTACTATTCATTAGAAAGGTCCAATCACCAGGAACTTACCAAGCATGTTATATTACTTATGAGATAATCATTTATAAACAACAGAATGTAATGCTTTATATTATGAGAGACGAATTGATGTTTCTCTGTAGGGTTCAAATTGATAGCAAATAAACAGCTGTGATATGTACATTGCATTTTGAAGAGCATAGCAGTTTGATAACGTTTTTGTAAATATTACAGAAGATGACTTACTAAAAAAGACTGACGAAAATATTACTTGAAATATTGTTTACAAAGAAATACTATTAACATAAATGTATGTATACAAGAAAACAAACAAAACTAATTACTTTTATGTTTACACTTTTCCGGGCTTTGTGGTTTTGATACCGGACGTTTCGCCTGTGTCTATGGCAAGCATCCTCAGCGGCGTGGTCTCAAACGAAGTCTCCTCGGAGAGGTCTCATTGACGATTGAGTTCACAGTTGATTGGTTGGTCATTGGATCTATCTTTTCTGGTTGTCTTTTCCCTTCACTCCGAACCGCCAACTAGATAATAGTGCATCAACTGAAGGGAAAAGACAACCAGAAAAAATAGATCCAATGACCAACCAATCAACTGTGAACTCAGTCGTCAATGAGACCTCTCCGAGGAGACTTTGTTTGAGACCATGCCGCTGAGGATGCTTGCTGTAGACGCAGGCGAAACGTCCAGTATCAAAACTGATAGACCACGGCCACAAAGCCCGGAAAAATGTAAACAAATGGACACCGAACGTGAAAGCCTACATCATTTTATTTAAAACTAATTACGGTTACACATTTTGATTTTCAGATATTTTTTTGACTTCTATTTGATATGCATCAACCTTAATAAGACTTTTCGAATAATATTTGTAATTTATACAAAGTTGTTATGTGCTAAAATTTACATTTTCCACTGCCTTAAATTTTCAGTTTATTTTTAGCCAATATTCGGAACACGTAATCAAATATTCCTGTAAAGAAATCCAAGTTTTCTTTATTTAGTTATTGGTATTTTGAGAAACAGGGGCCAGTACGTGAATGAATTGCACAGGTTCAGGTAGTATTTATTTTTTAAATTCCAATATGTGTCAAAGTATTTCAGTATGTTGAGTTGAGATCGATGTCAGTTCAATTCAGTACTTTTAAAAATTATCTGTTACTAGCAGTTAAGAGACTGCCTTGCACAATGCATTCCTGGAACATTACTTCATAAATCGGTAATATTTGCTTTATGACTCAGAAGAACTGAACCCAACAATATTACATGCAGTGAGAAAGAAAATCACACATCAGCAATCCCGATTAAATTTAAAATAGTAAAAGACTGAAAGTTATGAATAATATAAAAGCATGAAATATGATTCTTTGTGCACCTATTTCCATTGTCGTCAGCCATCACTTTAGTAAGTAGGGATAAATTTATCCCTACTGCTTTGTTAATATGAACTCCTAGTGGTGATGTTTACTGTGCATCAAGTTACCCACAAATAACATGAGAATTTGTTCATATGTTGTTATTTGGACTGGAGAAGAATCAGATCACATGCCATTTGTCAGTATTCATACACATTGAACTTAAAATAAAAAATAATAGTATTTTTGCTTGTGAATGGTGAGTCTAAGTGATATTGTGAAAATACATTTTTTATGTTATGAAATTAAATATAATCAGAATTTGTGCTGCCCCAAAAATCTGCTGCCCTAGGCCTGGGAGTGTGGCCTCTGCCTAAATACGCCACTCGCTGAGTGCTTAACATGTAAAACCGGCTCTAAGGGGCTGGCAACTTATGCCTGTAGAATAAAATAGAGTACAAGAACTTAAACGGCAATAATGAAAAAAATGTTTTTAACAAGTAGTTGATCTCTGTACTGCGACTGATTTTGCTACTCCCAGCCTTCGATGACAGGGCTATTTTGATTTTCAGTAACCAAAACCACCTTTCTCTTATCTTGCATTCACACATCACATTGATAGAAGAGTGAATGTTACACCTCAAAAATACATCAATTCCAAGTTTTAAATTTTTTTAAATATTATTATCTATTAATTAATTTGGAAGTATTTGAGAAGTGCAGGACCATGTGGCTTTCATTTTGTGTTTCATGTATGAGTGGTTTTCTGGTTCTTCCTTTGTGATACTGGTATTATGGAATTTTACGATACAAAAAAAAAAAAATGTTGACAGAAGAATTACAATATCTGCTCAAGTGCCAATTCACTGATGTTACAGTTATGATACTACTAACGTTAACTGAGGATAATAATAGAAGTGTGACCTTACAAACAACCTAGAAACTGTGCTTAAATTCGACATTGGCAGGTCATGGGTACTGTATTGATTTTTAGTGTATTTCTTTCTGTAATACTTGAGAGTGGTGTTTAATTTTACTTTATGTTGGACACCTTTTTTTTCAGGATTTTATTCTAAGGATATGATTTTGCAAATGGTTTCTTTGAAATACATGATATTTTTTGTTTTGTATATTTTTTTCCCTACTGATTTGGCTTGTCAAATTTGAGCTCATATAAGAAATGTTTTTAATTTTAAGAAAATTATATTACTTCACTGTGTACAGGTACGGAAAAAAAAGCGAACCTACTAAAATACCTAATTTGCCGATATGAGCCATTGCGCATGCCTAGAACCCACTAGGCAAACGCAGTGGCTCATTTCGGCAACTTAGATGTTTTAGTAGGTTCGCTTTTTTTTCCCCTACCTGTACATATCCCTTTTCTCTCTAGTATAAAATATGGCTTAAATTTATTCTATTAAATATGGTATTTAACTTTCATTGTTAAAATACGTGTATATATTTCTTAATTTCCCAGGTCACAAATAGCATTGTCGCAGAGAATTGAGTACCTGGCACGTGCTGTCATGTGCATGAGGAGTGATCAGGTGGGCTATGCTCCTCATTTGGGTGTCTTCCTGCGAGAACTTGAGGACAAAATTGATGTGGCTCGCATTCAACAGCAGGTACACATTTTCTCCATAGACGATTCAAGCTATATATTAGTCATTGTGTTATTAATAAACTTTGGAACTCATATACACTAAAAGAAATTTGAAATATGCAACTATGCACTTAAAATTTCTGAAACATTATGCTTTGTTATGAAAAACATGTACAGGTAGGAAAAAAAAAGCGGACCGACTAAAATATGTAAGTTGCCGATATGACCCACTGTGCATGCCTAGCAGCATTCACAAGATAGCAGGGAATGTATTGAAATTTGTTCTAGACAATATAGACAATCAATTGAGAAATAATTTCACGTAATTTGCATTGCTTGTGAAAACAAACGTTTCCGTTACATCTCTTAACGTTTATTTACGTATCACAAGGCTCTGAAATCATCTACAAGAGTCAGTCCGCTTTTTTTCCCCCTACCTGTACAATAAATAGAGGTCCTTGAAAGTGGTTTTATTTTTAGGGAAAATTTGTTTTAACATATCAGCATTTTGGTGATCTTAATTTGGCAGTATTATTTAAAAAATTATGTATACAGAGGTGTTGACTATTATGGATTATCAGTCATTTTTATGGATTTCCTCCCACTATTATGGAATTAAGGTGAAAGAGAAATTAACTATGGGGGAAAATTACTGGTATCGTAAAAAAGAAAGAAATAATTTTCTTTTTGTAAAACAAAGAGGATGCAAAAAGTCAGTGCTTTTCTATGTTCATTACTGAAAACCAGCAATACTTACAACTTTGTAGTCAGCTGTGTAGTTTTCCTTTTCTCTATGGCTTTCTACTTTGTGTATATGGTCTTTGCTTCCTCTATGGTTGATCCGTTTCCATTCATTTTCATTTTCTATGCTATGCTGTATGACAGATGGTGATATCTAACTTTCATGTTGTGATTTAGACCGAAGTAAAGCATAAACTTTATTGACAATAACTTTTCTAGAGAGTTCACAGTATTATGAGAAAATATGACATTATTAGGCCATGAACACTGGAGTCTATTCTGATCCAGAAGATCAGGATGGCATCAAAGAAGTATAAACTTCTAACCCCTGTCTTTTCAAATATTCTCATTTTACACTAGCCATCAATTCATGTTAGCTCTATTATCTTCATAAATCAAAAGCTGCAGTTTAACTGAGGGGTGAAACATGTTTTATTGCTTAAACGAGAAAATTAGATAATGCCATCCCCTCGAACTGGTCATCCTGTGAATTGGAAACAGTACTGATCCTTCCAATACACAATACAATTGAGTTAGAAATGAAATCCTAAAAAGAAAATGTTGAATGGCGTAAAGTACTTGGAAATGAAGCCGTAAAATGGAAAATGTGATGACATAAACAGAATCTTTGATCACAATAAACAGCATTTTTCCAATATATTAGTATTAATCAGTGCGGGTCTTCATAAAAGTGATAACATTATCCGCGATTACATTAAGCTGCGTTCATTGTATTGTTTATCTGGATGTACAGGAATGAAATAAATTGTCTTTATTTTTTAAACAGGTTTTGGATGCAATATCAAAGAGAAGTAACCAGATGGTTCAAGATGCTATATATCGTTTAAACTCAGGCCTACTGGAGATAACACAGCTGTATGAGGAATTTGCAGAACCATTCAATTTATGGGAATGCAAGCTAGCAATCATACACTGCTCAGGACATTATGATCTGGCACTAATTGAGACCATCTGGCTCAACATCATTGAAACAGAACTTCGTGGATGCACCGGCGTTGGACCCAATGACAAAATGATTGTACTTATGAGTAAGATCAAATCTCTTGGACAAAAATATGCCATGTCACCTCGTTGCTTCCCTGTTCCTTTCCTTGTGCGTCAGTTGGAACTGAAGGCTTGTCAGCTCCGTGCAGACACTATGCATGTGCACAGCACAATGGTGGAGCTCAGTGTGCCTCTCATGACGCTCATGGATGTGTATGAAAGGTGCGTAATTTACTTATTTTATTTCCAACTGCCTTCCTTCGAAGGTAGCTCCAAGGACTCAGTATACCATATTCATTTATGCATTTTTGAAACAAGAAAATAAAGAGTACATTATGCAAGCAAAAAATATAATAATGCTTACTAGTAGTTAGATGATTTTTTTATAAATTTCCAAGAGTTTTTAATTTTGGATTTTTTTATAAATTTCCAAGATGAAAGAATATCATCACGGAGAGTTGTAGGAAGTTGGAATGTTTTTCTGATCTTATTAAAATCCTTACTGCTCTGACTCTAATGAGAAGACCAATTTTGTTCCGGTAGTATTTGTCCATGAAATAAATTACTGTTGGACATAATAAGGTATTTTTTCTTCATGGTCTTTTCATGACTAGGCAGTCTCAAAACGAACTGTAGGATCTATTATATAACCAGTTTTCAACAGAAAATATTCTTAAGGTCCGTTATGTTGAAATTAAACTGTATGATAAAATGTGAGATTGTTATGAACTTTCATTTACTGTTGCAGACTAATTGCAGCAAACGAGCGTGTATGGCTCACAGAACGTAATGAGTTCCATCTGGTGGAGGCGCTGGCAGAGTTAGTGGAGAGCTTTACAGACAATCCTTATCTGGTCAGTTCAATGGAGAGACGTGCTACTGTTGGAAAAGCATCAGATGTCATTTCCAATTGTTTAGCTGTTCTGTATAGCAAACCAGACACAGCTGAATTGATTCAGCGTCTACGTGGTGTGCAGGCAAAACTCAATCGTCTAACTGTCTGAGTGCCAAGTCTTCCTAAAGAGTTTTTAAACTCTTTTTTTTATTTTTATTATGTATGTCAGAATAAATGGGATTATACTTCTGCTCAACAGTCCACTGCCCATCTTCCCATTCTAACCTCTCTGCTCCTTCCCATTTCCACATCTCCCTGATTGAACCCTCGTAACTCCTCATTAAGATATGTTTCAGTCTAGGTCATTACTTCTGGACGTTCTGCTGATGTTTGAAAGATGATTATTTTGTTTTACTATTTACTGTTTGTTGATCATTATGAGTTGGTGACAAAATCATTGAGAGTTATTTCAATTTTTATAAACCATTATTGTCATAATTAAAAGTAATTATGAAAATGTTTTCTCGTATTATTGTTTTATTTTTTTTTCATGTCACTTTACAGTACTGAATAATCTTCAATCCTTAAGATGGCCTGCATACCCAAGAAACCCAATTTAAATCGTACAGTTGATTCAATGCTCTACTTTTAAGAGAAGTATGCTGCACACCAAAACAATAAGACTTTTCGGGCAAGAGACATTGTTTTGAGTCAGATGCAATAATACATTCTTCAAGTAAAGATGACGTTCTTGTGATGTACTGGTATTTGAAGTACAGAAGAAGAAAGCAGAGAAGAAAGTATTGGGTACACCCATATAATGTCATAAATTTGCAACATAGTTCTGTGGTAGTTGCAAAATAACTGAGAACTATTCCAACACAAAGCAAAATTTAAGTAATTTTTTAGGATTATAGGCAGTTTCCAATTTTTGTCTCCATCCCTTGAAAAGTGTGATACCCACTACAAAGTGAGTATTTCCTCATTAAAATAATTCCTCATTACTTGAATTATCAAAGTATAATGAGTGAAGAAACCAGCAGAATGTGTCTTACGATAGATGTATTGGTATGCATATAATTAGTAAATTCAACACAGATTTGAATGTGCTAAAGCAAATCTGTAATGTTATATATTTATAGCATATCTCTTACAACCTAAAATATGCTTCATATCCTCATGATGTGCCACAAATGGGTTTTTCACAAATGAGAAAAAATAAAAGAAAGAAAAACAGTTATTTTGATTTCTTAAGTACTGGGGATGACAAAATAATTAATTTTACATTCAGGAAATTTATCAGAATGTGTCAAATAAAATTCTTTTCTTGAAATTTTACATTTATTGCAGTTTTATACAAAATTTTGCACAAATAACCCTTTATTTTAGGGTGCTTTGCTGGGGGAAAAAAAAAGAATTATGATTTGAGCAGTGCTTCAGAAAAAACAAAAGTTCTCTTAGCAATAATTGATAACTGCTGTTCATGGCCCTATACTAATTGGCAGTATAAAAAATAGTAGACTGTGAGATGTAATAATTTATAACAAACCTCAAAAGGAACTTTGTACAGATTTACAACGCGACTTCAGTATACAATTAAATGCATTTCTTAGTGCGTAGTTTACATGAAATACATGTTACGATTATCATTTATATTACTATTTGGTTGTGTGAGAACAAAGAAGAGAATGTACTTACCTCATGATGCTATGCATGGTGAATATACTGTATATGCCAGTGTTCACAATTGATATTGTAACAAGGGCTCGTCAGGGTTCAAAATCAGAACATGTAGTTTCTAATTGAAGAATGGAGGTTCCTTTATTTCCTACAACAGTGGTCAATACAGCCAGAAAACTCCTGAATGTTCTCCAGTTCTTCCGTTCTGTTCAGTGTTCACTTCCACGTCACAGCAGTGTCCCAGTTCAGTCCAGATCAGCTCACCAGCTCTTCCGTTCACCAGTCCCTCCGGTCACTAGTTCCCCGTTGACTAGGTCTTCCGTTCACTGGTCCCTCCGTTGACTAGTCCCTCCGGTCACTGGCTCCTCAGCTTCCCAAGTCACAGTTACTTGAGGCCGCGCTAATCGGTTCACTCCGTTCAGGTCCTCAGCTCCTATCCGTCCAGTTCACACTCTGACACTGACTCTCTCTCGCTGTTACTGTCTGTTGCTGACTGACTCTCTGCTACTAACTGACTGACTGTGTCGGCTTGCTCGCGCTCCTTATATAGTCCCGACGAATATTCTGGAGCCGATGTCTCGAAAGTTCTGCCCGCGTGGAGTCTGGAATCCGCTCGGTCTCACCCCTTAGCATGCGGCCTCTCTCACAAGAGCGCACAGTCCACTCGTTGTGCCGTGCTTTGTGGTAGGCTGCGCCCATCGGCTCGCAGCTGCAATCAGCAATAAGAGAGCCACCCCTTTTCTAGACGTGTCGAATTCTGGCACTTTCTGGGTGGATCCTGACTTTGTGACAATATTAATAAATATTGAGTAACAACTCATCTGCAAAAGTTTCAACATGGAGGAGGAACATCACAAACCTTCAGAATCTTTCTTCCATGGCTTCAAAGCAGCCATTACTGGAACCAGAAGCATAGTGAGAATATGAGGAAAGTTCTAGCATTTTGTTATTCAGGCTTTAGCGTCCATTGAATATGAAGGTATATATTAAGAGAAATCTGGGAAGGTGTTTGAAGACAAGATGCTGAAAGTTGTAAATATATATGAATGTCAGAAAGAGTTTGAAACTGAAGGGTTATATATATTTGATTGAAAAATATATATGATGTGCAAATTTTGCTGTATTTGAACGGACTGGATCAGGAAAGATTCTTGCATTATGCATGTGCAAGAAAGCATGAAGCTAAAAAAATCAGCAAGTCTAAACCAAAGGAACCAGATACGCATAAATGACAGTTGTCTAAAGCAGACATTATGAGTAATGTTAAGAGAGCTAAAGAAGAAAAGGAATAATAAATAACTGATGCTTGAAATACTCTAATGAAAGAAATATACTGCTCTAGAAGTTGGACGATCCCAACTTTAAAGCATAAATGAACAAATATATACCAGGTATGTTTGTTTATTCATTAGTGCACTAAATACAATATGGATCAATATTCATCTTTCATTATTTTCTTATTTATCAAGTGTTTTGCTTTCCACTGGAACTTATCTTCTATGTCTGAATTGTTGCAGGAGCTGGAAATATTTCCATGTGTTTCTCAGAAGAGGAAAAACAAAATACAATTAGTGGCCATAATGTGTGATGAGACCCAGAAAGGATGTGTTGATGTGTTTGTAGTAATGCTGTGGCTTCTCTAATGCCGAGCAGAAGATATTTGTTGGTGGAGTGAAGTTGCCAAACACTGCTACTGAACATTCGCAAGTGGTAATGTGAGTAATTAAAAAAATTGGAATATCCTATGACTTTGTAACATTTATATCTGACCTGTCAGGTACATGACATTATGCGCTGAAACAATGATACATTTTCAGTGTTGGGATCACAAACTGAATATTGTTGCCAGTCTATGGTCAGACAAGCTGTAGAGGCATATCCAAATAAATCTGCCATGATATGTGCTGAATGTTTATGAAGTGGAGCTATGCAGCGAAATGTTATGAAGTTTATCAATTGATTTCAGTCTAGTACAGACATTCAACGACTGAGGTTTCTTGTGAGCTGATTGTAGTGCACTGTATTTACTTAGCACAGGGGATATTTAGTACAATGCAAGTTGCACTTAAAGGAACTGTAAACAATATAAGATGTAAAATTCTTTATAAACACTCATTCACCAATGCCAACAAAAGAAATGAACCAAATACCTACACTCAATAAGGCTGCTTTCTTGTAAAGTGAGTGAGAGTCTACACCGTGATTCCCCGTTGGAACACGTGATTAATATTTAATAGCAAAAGCGGGGAGGGAAGGAGGAGAAGGATGACATGTTTGGAAGGATATCTTAATGTAAATTGATTTCTGCACCACTACAGAATTATATGAATAGCGCTCCTACACACACGTGTGATGAACGCAAAAATTATCTTCCTTGTCACCAGGAAAAGGAACCATCGGGTATCTTTCTTTCTTGAAGGAATGTTAATGTGGGTGACAAATCAAAGGCCATAGCGTTACCATCACCTAATGATGACTAGATGGAATTCGTATTTTAAGACTGCTTTGTATGTGAGTGAACACACCAAGGATGTGGCAGACTTCTGCAAGATCGTGGAAGGAGGAGAAGGTGCTGTGCAGTGTTTTACTACAGTGGAAGAAGAAACCATTTCCATTACCACTTGCAGTGCAGCCTTCTTAAGGGAACACAGGTGATACATTATTGATAACATTGTCACTCTAAAGGGGACGTCATATCCGTTTTGCCATAAGTTGCAGAGCAAAATTGCTGACTTGCTGAATGACTTCAAAATGGTCGGCAAAGGACTGTTTTGTCCTCAGACAACAGCAGATTTTAATTTAGTACATATTTGTAAGTTCTTTTGAAAATATATTTTTTTGTGTCTGTATATTAGTGTACAGAAGCAAAGTATAATTCAGTCATCTTGGATAATTCAAACATTTTTATTTAAAATGAACAATTCAAATTTTTGGCACAGTCCCTTAATATCTCCACACACAAATTAAAACTGTTCAAATTCAAAATCATGGTAAATTAAATTTTTTATTTGTTGTTGGTCCCTTCAAGTTCCAAGTTCAACTGTATTGTGTATATCATAGGCGTAACCAGGCCGACCATATGGGGGGGTTATAACATCGGCGGGGTCTGGGGGGTATAAAATACCCCCAGGGAGGGGGGGTCCGAGGGCCCTCCCCCGGAAAATTTTAAAAATTAAGATGCAAAATAACGAGTTTTAAGCTTCCGGGGGTCTACCCGTGGAAAATTTTAAAAATTAAGATGCAAAATAACGAGTTTTAAGCTTTCGGGGGTTCTCCCCGGGAATATTTTAAAAATTAAGACGCAAAATAACGAGTTTTAAGCTTCCCACGCTTTATACATGTATTAAGTAATTTATGGGCAGTCTTAAAAACATTATACAATTTTCCTTTTTTTAATCAATGGGGGGGGGGGTTCAAACCCCCCCCCCCCCTCGGTACGCCTATGGTGTATATTACATATCATCGTTATGGCAGAAATCACTAACACCAAAAATTGCCATTTTGAGTTATATTATACTATTACATTGCTGAAAGAGGCTTTACAGGCAGGTAGAACTCACTAATTCATATCCCGACCCATTTCCAAGTAACTAATACTTCTATTTTCACCAAGTCCATTTATGCAATGGTTTATTCAAACGTTAAAACAGCTATAACGTCTCCATCCCTTATCTATTGTAAAGGCACATGCCAACATTGTTTCTTTTATTTGTTTGCATCGGTCATGTGCCAGTACTTGTCCATGCAGTGGTGATTGAACATTTTGTTGTGAAATGTTTTTATCGGTTTTATTGTCAACAAAAGGAAACAGGTCATGATAACGATGGGCTTATTGTATTACTTTAACATATTATTATATGTATTGTCGTTGTTTACTTTCACCTAAAATTTCAAAATGTGATTCTTAACCTCTAAAAATGACAATTTAATTTTTATCTTAAGTTCTGGTTATCCGAAACCAGCTTGACCCCCCTTTGTTTTGGTTAACAGAAGTTTTACTGTACAGTAGAGCCTCGGTAATTCGAGCCCCGGTATTTCAAGGTTCCGTGTAATTCGAGCTGGTCTTAAGAAAATTAAAATTTTCCATAAAACTAGAGTAAAATCCCGTTTTTATACCGTGTCCGCATGAAAGTTTTACGCACTTTCGAATGTGTTACATTATGAGCTTTCTTTCAATTTTTCCATGCACAAAAATGCAGGTAAAACTGGATTTTCGTTCAGAAATAACCTAGGCATCAGACTGCTAATGCATTTCTATTACAGATTGACAGAAACCGTTAGGTTCGATCTTTCATTGTCGGGACCTCGTGTCAATCATACGGTGCATACAGTGCATCCCATCCTTTCAGAAAAGAATTCTGTATTGTTACAGTAATTCCTACTCAGCAACAATGGTAATTAAAAGTGTTTTCCTAGTAGCACCGCTTTCCCGTTCCACTCCATTAAGAGTCAGACAATGACTTAATCCTTAAAGGATGCTGATGTAGCAAATTAGAAATGATTGTTTGCCAATATACATACAGGCCTATTAAAGATATGTATGCCTACTATATTGTTTATTTATTTATTTTTTAAACCATTATTGTGCTCATTAAACATTTATTTATGATTTACCCATTGATTAGTGATGTTTCCGTATAATCCGAGTTTTTTGTAATTCGAGGTATCCTCAGCCCCAATTAGCTCGAATTATCGAGGTTCTACTGTATATCAGAAATTAATTATGCACAGCACTGCCATCTCATTTATGTAATGCATACACATAAAATAAGTCTTCTTTATTATAAATAACATAAATTACAATCACTGCACCATGTTCTGTTTGATCCAATCCACATATTCAGTAACACGAGTGTACACTCCTGGATAACCAGGTTCTCCACACTTGTTCCCAAATGAGACTATTCCTATCTGCATCCATCGTGTATCAGACTTGAGCATAAGTGGTCCACCTGAATCACCTTGACAGGCATCCTTACCACCCTCTGTATAACCAGCACAGATAAATGATGAAGTTATAGGCTGGAAATATGTGCGATCACAGTCGTCGTTCCTCCACACAGGAAGCTGTGCTTGTCTTTGCACTGTACTTTCTTTTCCGCCATAGTATGTGGTGCCCCACCCCACTACTGTAGGTTTCTGCCCCACAAATGAATCGCTGCGTTGCGTGAGAGTAGGCAGACATAGAGGAATGATATACCGGGATTTTTTTATTGCACGGTCTAACACTAATATTGCAATGTCATTGTAGAATCCGACACGACTGAATCTGGGATGTGCCCGCACTTCTACAACCTGGAATGTTTCTGGGGAAGAAGGCTCATCCTCTCTCTTGAGATCAACATCCCCAAGCCTTACAGTAAACTGCTTTGGGCTGAATCTGCAAAGAAAAGAAATTTTAATATACTAAAACATGTTGCTTACAGATAAATTATAAAAAGATAAAATAGAGAGAAAAATCTTATATGAAACATAAATTCCCCTCCAACCTTTCAGACCTCACTATTGTCTCAAACACCACTACATACACTTATTTCTTCACATCTTACACTTTCTTCAGTTACGCTCATGTACTGTGGCCCGGCCAGGTGGTGCATAATTTGAAAATGGCCTCACCTTCCAGAACCCCTAATATGTCACAGCAAGGGAGTTGGCATTCAATGTACATCATTCATCTAGCCCTCATTGATCTGGATCTCTGGTTCTTTCGGATTTTTTTTTTCGGTCTGTACTGAAGATCGCCATCTAATAGGCTAATGCAGTACAATACACTGCATTTCTTGTGTGTGAAGTAGGTTACCGGTTGCCCGTTTTGACAGAGCTGCAAGGGGTCAACCCGTCATGCGGTGCATAGTGGTTTATTGCTGTCTTAAACTTACATCCCTTGTGATAGTGTTAATGCCGCGATCAGTTAACCCCAGCTCGACCAATCAGTGTCTTTCTTTCACTACTCAAGTAAACATCATGCTGTATAATACTGTATCATTAGTTCTGTGTGTGAAACTCACTAGCTATTTTAACAGTGCTCGAGTGTAAAAAGTACTTTATACGTTTTTTTTTAATTGTAATTGCAGGTACAGTAAGGAGTAACGTTTGATGTATAGGCCTACAGCTTGTAATATGCATTTATGTAAAAAATATCGCCTAATTCTTGGATTATCCTGATTTTTGACAATCCAGATGACTTCCGGTTCCAGTTAGTCCAGATAAAAGGTTTAACTGTACACTGACACACTTCCTTCACTCTTTATATTGTGACAGAGTAAGTGGCTGCATTATTGGGGGTCTTGTGTTGTATAAAATTTATTTATAAAATAAAATAAAATAATAATAATAATAAAATTAAAAGATTTTTCTAAGCCCAATTCAGTGCCATATTATTCACTAGTCAAGACTAAGAAAATCTGAGTTTCTTGATTACGTGGATAACATGTCTATTGTTCAAAGAATTTGTACAAAAAATGTTTCATACTTTTAACTGAAAATCCAGTTTGTTTAAATATTAATAAAAAATTGTTGCAAGCGTATTGTGCTATGCTGTTCACAGATATAGACGTTTATATAGCTATTTTTGTATCAAGTACACAAAGCAAATGGATGAATGTAGTATTTTGGACAAGGCGTTGTTGAGAATATTGTTAAGATAATAATATTAATTAATTAAACTAAATATATTTACTTCAATTGAAATTACACGTAATTTTTATCATGTTTTCCTAAACAAAGTTGTTCTTACTAAAAGAAGCAATTTGCACAAGAGTCTCATCTGAACAAGTTCAGATGTCAATTGGCAGTTGTGATGCATTGGTCTAAGCTATTGTCTATGTCTGCATATTGGTCTAAATAATTTGATAATACTTTTTCATTTCTTGAATACAAGACAAGATAAAATTAAGCTATTGAACTTAAAAAAAAGTATGTGTTGTCACAAAATGTAAGAGGTTTGAAATGTTATGTTGCTCCAGTTTTAGATATGGATAAAGTTTCTATTCTGATTGCTTGCAAAATGAAGGAATATCTCGTTAAACATTCATTTTGTCGAACATTTCCAAAGAATAAAAGATGTTCAGTATGCATTTTTAAGTATCTAGCCTATTTTCATATAAATGTTCGTAAAATCAGTTACCCCATTTAGACTTGGCATGTTCTTTCCTTCCAAAACAAATGAAAACTTAGAAGCATGACCTTGACCATTTTATTTATATAGATTATTAAAACTATTATTTTTATATATATTTATTTTATGTGTATTATTGTGTTTAGCTGTCGTACTTATGTTTGTTTTAGTTTAGTTGTCTGTTAGTGAATTAAAATACCAAAGAATTAATTTTGTGAATATCACATACCTAAGAATAATTCAACAGCACTGTTGATTAGAAGTAAGTTAAGTATAAATAAATTACTTTACAGACTTCAGAATAATGAAATTTTTGAAGCACTACAAAGCCAGTAGTTATAAGAGAGAGGTGAAAGGAAAAGTAGATCTCTAGGGTAGGAATACGGAAAGTTTAAACTTACGGCTTCTGCCTGGAGTCCCTGGTACAATGTGCTGCTGTTAATATGTGCCTTGGTCCAATCAGAGATCCTCCACACCAAAACTCAGTGCGGCGCGAGCCATGCAGGAAAATAGCAGCCATCCAGGGCCATCTCCCAGGTAGGGACTCCTCTCCCCCAACAACTCTAAAGCCCGGTATTTCTGGCTGCCCACATTCTGGAACATAGTATGTTACTATCAGTGATGGGAAGTAATTGAGTAAAAGTAATCGGATTACAGTAAAAATTCCTTTTTTGGTCCCATTTACTTGTAATCAATACTTTAAAAAAAATGTAATTTCTACTTGTAATTTACTTCTGGAAATAAAATTGTAATTGTTACAATTTAATAGTCATTATTAGTATAATTCTCGCTTGCTATATCGTCATCACTACTGCTTTTGCAACTAATATCCAAATTAGAGTTAATATTTACAAAAAGTTACTCAATGTTTCCGAAAATATTCTCATTGATGTGTTCTTTTGTTTGTTTGTTCATTAATAATTTGGGCTTGTGCCCAAAACAAACAAAAAAATCCCTTTAGGCAGGCCTACAGGCGGAGGTAGATTTCGAAGTGCTTTTGGTTTAATTTATTGTCGCTGCATAGCACTCTTCTTCTTTAGCCTTGGCATGGCAAACCTGCAGTAAAGAGGAAGAGCCTACAATCAATTGTTTTGACAACAATAATAGGATATAATATTCTGGGAGGCCGTGCGCAAGATCAGCAATGAATAAAATTAGCAAAGCCGCTAAACAAGACAAAATTATGATATTATAATAATTCTTTCAAGTGTTATTATTTTCAAACATTAAAATCTCGCGTCATATGAGAGCTATCAAGAAACTATTTATTGATTTGTAGAGTACTCATCAAGAGCTTTTCAACGATACCCCACAAGACGTGGTTTCAAAAGTTTCGAATTTTCATCCCCCACCCCCACCCTCACTCGAACCCCCGAATCGTTGGTGTCACTGTGAACTCCATAGGGAGTACTCTAATTTATTCAAACAAAGTTTCCCTCTATACTTCATAGGGGCCGAGATATACATTTTTAAAAATTTCAACCCCCTCCCCCGACCACCCCCTTGGGCCAATTTTGCTCATTAACGAACTTGTCCGAACTATTGGGCCTAGAAATAACATATTAAAATTTGGTTCAAATATCTTCAAAATTACGGCCGCTATCGTGTAAAGATATATATATATATATATATATATATAAATATCACAAATTTTTTTTTTGAACGGGCGGTGGTTTCGTACTTAGGGGAGCATGAAACGCAAAGATATGAAAGAATTTTTCGAAAATCATAAAGTGGTATCCATTGCAATAGGTAGATTTTTCTTCGAAAATAGGTAGATTTTTCTTCGAAAATCTACCTAAAAATAAGGATTTTTTTTTGCCATTATGTAAAGTAATTGTAAATGTAATTGTAATTTTACTGATTACTTTTGTTAAAAGTAATCTGTATTTGTAAATAAGTAAAATGTCTCTCGGGTAATTGTAATTCAGCCCAATTACTTTCTTTTTGTACCTTTCCCATCACTGGTTAGTATGAGGGTATCACAGTAGGCCTACTCTAAGCACTAGGTAACAGAACAACTATTACACTAATGGTAATCTCAGCTTTTGTTATTTTATCTTTTTTAGACCTGAAGATGTACTATTGAGTCTTGAAACATGTCGTCGATTCAAGAAAAGTTTTTACAATGATATTTTTAAGTTTTATATATTTTACATAATAAGGTGACTTGTGTCTTGTAATGCTGCATGCACGAGCAATTGTGAACTGATTGTGATTTTAACCTATCTTAATTATAGATATACCTAATGAACCACAGATTATTGTCTCTGTTGGACATTACATGAGAATATTATAGGAGAAAAATTCCTCCGACACTGGGACCTGAACCCAGGAACTGGTGCTGTGAATTAAACTCCGGCTTAGCTCAGTTGGCAGAGCATTGGCGTGAATAGCCAAAGGTCCTGGGTTCAGGTCCCAATGTCGGAAGAATTTTTCTCCTATAATATTCTCTTCCTATCTTAATTAATTGAGCTAATGGTGGTAAGTAAACATTTTCAGACTTAAGCTCAAATGGAAAAATGAAGAAAATAATAACTGCAGTCATATGTTTGTGGACAGACTTCCATGGCTAGCATATTAGTTTTTCGATTGGTGTAGATTTATTAATGAGTAGCTAAATCCTGCTTGTTTCCTTTAGATTTTTCAAAATTATAGTTTTTTTTACAAATACTAACCTTCAGGAGGTGCCACAGTTGGTCTCTTGGTTGGTCCACCACTCAAAATACTGGATCCAGATGTCACTATTACACTAGGTGGTGGCCGCCTGGTTGTGGTGGTGAAGGGACGTCTAGTAGTTGTGGTTGTAGCTAATGTTGGTCTTGGTGTCACAAATCTACAAGGAGAAAATACTCGTTTAATCCTAGAACTAGTCAGCTGTTGCTTTGTTCTGATTTTTCAACAGGCATGACTGTTTGAGTAAACATCTTAATAGAAAAGGTATCGTAACTTCACCAAATTGTCTGCTGTGCTCTCAGGAAGATGGACATGAATTGCCTAATAAAATGTGAAGCACTTAAATTGCATCAAGACATTTACGTTTTTACGTATCCTGATAGGAAATTTCATGTAGTCTTCAAAAATAATATTCATTATTCATTGCTAGAGACCTTCAGGCTGATACATCCTTCGGCTTGTTAGACAAATATACATCTTTTCCCCAACAAAATATTCTACTTTTTGGGTTCCTTCTCATTTTGATGTAGCTGGGTCCTTGTTCGACCTATTATATATAGAGTATGTACTATTAGATAGTACCACCTGTTAATGCTTCTCTAGATTATAAAACTAGTCCAGATAAAATATAGGATAACTTGACATATTTCCATTTTTATGACTTCTAGAAACACTTGGTAATGTAAACATATTTCTTTTATTTAAGTGTGCTAATGGAACTTTTATACAGGAAAGCAATATACTATTCTTAAACAGATAGGTCGATATACAACCACTTTATCATAATTGCAATACATATTGTGTGGACATTTGACCACAGTTGATCTGACAGTTGACTAGCAGCTGAGGATGTTGTTAGACGTCCAAGAAACATAAAATGGAAATAAAAGTAAATGGTGAAGTTGATAAAGTGTTATGTCAACCTACTTATTCAATAACTATATTTCATACATATTATGGCATTTCTTGTGTTATAAGTTACTCGTGTAATAAAATCTTTCCTTCATACTTAATAATAAAATAAGTGCAAAGAAGATATTTTATTAGGTGTCAGAAACTCTGGTCCAATATTCATTGAATTTTCTTGATTTTTATGTGAAATGCTCCATGAGAATGTATGAAATTATTGATAGTCAGATTAATGAAACAGATTAAATTATAAATAAATTTTCTGTGTAAATACTTAGGTAGTACGGTATGTCTCGTATAGGTAACGTAGTCCAAAGCAGAGTACTTCCCTGCGCGGTGCACTGCTGATTAGAGGGGCAAGAGGCGATATATTACTCCGGTGGAGAAGGAGGAGGTGAGGGGTACCATCACAGGTGGCTAGACAGATTCTTATTGGTCGCCAGCAAGCTTGCGCGCGCAACGGCCACATTCCTTGCATTCCTCACAGGGAAGTTCTTTGCTTTGGAGAACAGTACTTACGTAGAGGCAGGACTATGGGTACGGCGTGGGCAACACACTCCAGGCACGAACAGACTCTTGAAGCAGATGGATTGCCTCAGGTTACTCAGGTCTAGAAGAAGTTGTGGACAGCTGCTCAGGTCATCACATGTTCCGGTCCGCCCATCTGGCATGGTACAGGGTCTCTCTCCATCATCTCCTTTCTCATCTAGTGTCACTTTTCCAGGCTGCAGGTTAACTAAAGGTGGTAGACCACGCACAAGTGGTGCAATTGTGTCAGTCACATTCCTCCCTAACACATTCTTGCTAATAGTATAAATGGCCCCAGGCAGTTCCTCGTTCTTGAGAGGATCTTTTGCTGCTGGAGGAAGGTCTCCAGAGCGAGTAATATTTACTAGGAACCGACCCACAGTGTTAATTGCTCCTAGTGTTTCAGAAATAGTTGCTAAGTTTTCTGGATCAAATAGTCCTCGTCCTGATTCTGTATCATCACCTGGTACTTGAAACACAGGGATGAGTTTTGGGTCTCTGTCAGTTTCAGCTGTTTGTGAGTCTGTAGCGAATTGATGATGAGGATGAACTGTGTGTGAGTCTGTAGCGAATTGATGATGAGGATGGGATGAACTGCTGATAAGAGTAAAATGAGTGTCTGTGTTAGGTGTCTGAAACCCAGGGGGCAACTTTGGCTGCCTTCTATTTACAACTTCTTGCTGAATGTTAGTATCAGTATGAAAGTCAAGTTTACTACTTTCCGAGTCTCTGGAGGGAATAAAATAATCTTGGTTTGTTTGCGACTGAAATTCAGTGGACAGCTTTGGTGTCCTGCTTTTAAGTTCATGCTGGTTGTCACCGTCTCTGCTAAAAGATTCTTCACCACTGGCTGAATTTCTCGGATTAATGAAATATTTGTTATTGGCAGGGGATTCAAAACCAGAAATTAGTTTTGGTTGTCTAAAATGGTCAGGTTCATTCTGATTGTGAGGTTCTTCTTTGAACTTCACTTGACTTCTGGTTGAACTACTGGTCTGTGTCAAAATACTGTCATCAGCTGCTGGTTGGAACCCACCTTGTCTAGTACCGTCTATTTGAGAAGCGGTGCCGAATTGACTAACAGCAGAGTTCCTAGATTGAGTAAGGTAAGAGCTGTCAAAAGTTTCTTGAATATTTTGTCTTTTGTTGTTTTCATTTACATCTGAATCTGTACTAAATCTGATTTTGCTTCCAGGTGATTGGTTAGGCTGACTAAATTGATTGTCTTGTCTTTGAAATCTGGGAGTTGGATGAGCGTCAGGTTCTGCATTGAAGCGAGGTTGACTGGTAGCTGAATTTCTTGACTGAGTAAAATAATAGTCAGGAGGCCTCCATGCTGATGATGTCAGAGGGTCAGGTGGACTCCATGCTGCTGGAGAGTCAGGAGTTCTCCAAGGAACCCCATGACGTCCGTTACGTCTCCAGCGAACTGCAAGAGATCAGTTCCTGTTAAGTCCTATGTCTTGTACATGTCAGGTATGTCCAGTTGAAAAGATAAACATAGCAATGATATTACAAGTGCATATTAATGCAGAGTGCCCATATTTAATGGAATATCGTATCAAACTATACATAAAACATCCATATCGGTCCCAAATTTCCACTGAGTCAAATATAATAAAAAGATGTGATTAAAATTATTACAAAATCAGTGGATACACGTTAAAAATTAAAACACAACGTTTCAACTCTACTCTGTACTCTACTGTACAGAGTACTGTGTGAGAAGTCACCTGAGGAAGACTCAAGGGCAGAGTTGAAACATTGTGTTTAAATTTTTTAACGTGTATCCACTGATTTTGTAATAATTTTAATCACATATTTTTATTACAAACTATACATAATTAATAGAGCCTGGATTTCTAAACAAAACTGATATTTATTTTCAGACTAAGCAGAAATGTTATATTTCATAAAAACACTCCTTGACAAGCAATTTTAACTTTATTTCATAGTGCTTGTTTTGATTACTGTGAGAGAAAAACGATTTTACTTGCTTACTTTATGATTTTGAATTAAACTAGCATATTTCACTCAAAACTTTCACATTATAAGTGCTTATTTCACTCCTAATCTTCATCATTTTCCTTTCTTTTCTCAACTAATAGAATTACTGAAAATTTGAATTGTAAAACACTCTGTCAGATTTCCAAAAAGCTTTCCTGTGAAGAAACAGATATTGAAGAGGAATTAATCGAAGAAGAAATGTGTTGCTTTTTACATGTGCCCACGATATTGAAAGAACTTTTTCGCTTTACAAATCATTCTTCACACTGACAAATGCACGAGCTTTACACAAGAATATCTAGGGATGACTTTCCTTATGTATTGTAGCAGCCACGAATAAGATTAGATTTCTATGGAACTAATAATTTATTTGATTTTTTTGTAATTTGTTTTTATTTTTCTGCTCATTTCTTATATTTGCTTGCTTATTTTACTGTTTTATTTTGCTTATAAATCCAGGCTCCAATATTATTGTTGAAGTAACACACAAAGACCTTCACCTAAGAATTAATAACTGGCTATATACAAAGCAAATAGTGCCGAAATTTAAAGAAAGAAACCCGCATTGCAATGAATGCAGTGTGAATGTTCATACTACAGTATCTTGCAAACCATTATTGTTACTGCACTCATTCTAATGTTCACGGATTTCATATTTTATGTGCTAACAGAAATATAATGTGAAATATATATATATATATATATAAATATGAATGTGTAATGTTATCATCCTATTACTGTTATTATTATTATTGTTATTATTATTATTATGTAACAGAAATCTGCTTGTGCATTTATTAACAATTTATGAAATTTGACTTACTATAGAAAAAATTATTTTACTCATGCTTTCTGTGTGATACCTGTGCCTGCTTGGTTGCACACAGATAGCCGATCCGTGGTGGAATCGATAGCAATGCAATTATTTTTTTATTGAAGCATTTGAGTCTCACTTTTTTATATTCTAATTTCAGTGAATGTGGCAGAAGCTCATTTTACACAAATATGTCGTCGAAAATGGCAGTAACACATTTCCTGCCATTTACATCAATACTGACTCAACAATTTACAGTATTCAGTCTGCTTTAGTGCATAGCTTTCTCTGTGATATAACTGAAAATATGAAATAATTATTGTAAGATGCGGTATCGACAGGCCTTCAAAATTTTTATTAGTTATACACAGGCCTTATACTCAGTGAGGGAAGTGAGGCGGTATGCGCCGGTATGGAATACCGTCACTGGTTTTAAAGGTCCAATGGCATACCGGCACTGGCTTCAATAGTGAAATAGCATACTGTCACTGAAAATCAATGGCTATTTAATACAAATTATTAATGTTCCTTTGAGTCAAATAATAATTACTTTTCATGTTTATTTACCAACTCATACACTTTCATCAGCAGCCATTGTCACTATTTTGTGATGGTTTTTGTTTCTATCGTATTGACTACACCACTAGATTCTACGTTTTAAAAATATTTCTCAGTAAAAAAATGTGACTTTTATATTGTTTAAATAGGTCTTAAATACGTTTAAAATATCTTTATTGAAGTAAATAAACTAAACTCAATGGCTGTATATCCCTGGCCTGCCACCCGACCGCTGCTCATCTACCATAGATGGCACGATTGGGGGCATGTGGTCAGCATGCCGTCACCCACTGCTGTTATTGATGGTTATTGATGTAAAATAGATAAAGGTCTGTCAATCGGCAGTACATGACGTTTTAGTCTTGTGTTGTGCTCCTAGTTGGTAATCATCTATAAAGCAGTGTTGGTTACTCATGAAGAAAGTAAATTAAAAACACCACCAAGTGGATATCACATATCCTGCATTCACATAATTATTATATTCTAAAGGAGGGAATGTGCTTTTTTAAATTGAGGTATGTTAGGGAAAATTTTTGGGATAGCATACCGCCTCTGGATTTTTCTCACTTCCTTCACTGCTTATACTGATAAAAACTTAAATGTTGCGGTGGGGATGGAAAGTACGTGATAAAACTGTGCTACCTGTTCAAGATAAATTAATGCCTTTTCACTGCTACAGACGTATAAATGCATCATAAAGAATTTTTTTAATCAGAAATGTAATATTAAGAGCAATGCTTTATGCAAAATGTGAGAATTTTATCCTCGTATTAGGATTAGCAATTACAGAAACCATCTATTCCAATGAAAATTTCCTCGTCAATCACAAATGTAGGGCTCACTAATGATTTCAATTCATGCTTGCTTATATTGGTATGTAAATTCAGGTCTGAGAGGATTAATACGTAACTCTGTGAGATTTGTACTAGAATCAATATAGGCGAACTAGCAGCTGCCTAGGGCGGGAAATGTTTAGAAACATTTAGGGGTAGCTACATTTAAAAACCAAGAAAAATACCATTCGGATTGTAAGCCTTTTTTTCAGCTCCTTTATCCTGGAAGGAACTTATCTATGCAGTAGATTCTTGTTTGTTTAATGTAAATATAAAAATTTGAAGCTTTTCAATTAAAAGTATTTTTTTTATTTTATTTAATCATCATACTATCTAGATATGTTATAACATCTTAATAAGTGCAAGCTTTTCTCAAATTAGGCAAATTCCAATCAATTTTATTTAACCACTTACTAATTCCAGGATAGGAAACGTGATATTTCATGTTCAATCAAATGGTAAAAATGGGGGTGGCAATTTAGGGGGCGCCGAAATTATTTCTTGCCTACTGCGCCAAAGTAGGATACATAGAGCCGGCCCTGACTAGAATCGCTAAATAGAAAAGAAATTCTACGCTCCATTTCTGTGTCTAGACATATTCCAATCCATATAGCTCTGGCCATAAAGTATAAGATTATCTTTCTTGATGGGCTGGACTCCTTTCCGTTGAGTTGCTCTCCAGCTGACTGCATTGGGTTTCCCCCGCGTCAGTGAAAGTGAAGAAAGTTGAGGTGAGCTACTCGGAATTCCCCGCACATTGTTGCTTCTGGATCCGTTTGCGCAACGCATTAGAGGTGTTGAGTAACTGTCATGCGAGCGTAGGTATACTCGCGAAATGAACCAAGGTTTATGTTTGATGTATAAGCTGTTAAGGCCATCAATCCTCGCCTCTTTCGGGAATTCCGCCATGATTGTTTTAAATATCCAATTACCGTGGTCGATTGTGTCACGTTTATAGAGTAAGGGAGGGTAGGTTGAAAAATCTTGTTGCATAATTCATTGGTAAATGAAATCGCCTACATGGAAGATACTCTACGCCCTATGACACATTAATAATAGATAATTTTCCTGTGTTAAGTGTTAGGAGTAAGAGGTCAATAAATTAAAATATACCGTAATTAGGGATTATTTTTAATGCACGATTTAAACATTTGCATGCTTAGAAATTCGCATCATACTATACAAAGCAGAATCCTTATTTTCGTCATATCTCCTGGAATGGTAACTATAATTAAAATTAAAATGTGTCACTTCTTGTTTGGGTAGGATAATATCGGAACTCCGCTTAAACTGTACTTTTTATTATTGTTTTCGGTTTTTACGAATTCATACACATTTAAGAGCTTAAGGCACTCAGTTTTTAGAGTAAGAATCCAGAGCAAGCTTTCCTTCGAAAAGAGCCTCATATCAGGATTCTTGGACAAAATTACTGGCCGTTTAGTATCTTGCGTTACTTTTCCCCCCTTCTTCTTCGTGGTCCTTCTGTAGGCTATCAGTGGGCTGTTCATTTATCACGACGGATATCAAACGAACGCTAGAAATGTAATATACTGTAATTGCTGGTTAAAGGACTCATTATAGGCTTACAGGAAATAGCTACAGGCCCCTCCTTACATATACAGTTCTTTTAAAGAACTGCATTTCCGGTTTTCAATTCCATCCATTTTAGTAGCGGTTTTGAATTTCTGCTTGTAAATATTAACAAATTGATTACTATCGATAAGTAGATTGCATATTTAATGCGGGGTTTGTTAATTGAACAAATAATAATATAATAGCAGTAAGCGTATAATTGATTATATTTTTTCTTAGTTCGATAGCTTTTCTTTCCATTTGACAAAGAATTTGGCAGTGGAAGGTAGATCAAAGGTCACTATTCCCCCAATGAATTATATCGGCTGAAAATGAATGTTTAATAGCAGTGTGGAGTTGACGCTATGATTTTAGAGAGTGGGGGCGAAGCATCGCGATAGGTAACTGAAGTTTCTCTTTCTCTTATTTGGCACGTGAAGCAATGTGTTGTGTGTTTGGTGTGCCTGCTTAAAAGCCGGTGACTAGAAAATGAACACGACGTGAAAGTGCCCCTATAGATGAACCATCACCCAATGTTGGCATTTTATTGATTCAAGGATAATACCAATTTGTTTTAACAATTTTCAGCAGACGTAATCTGGAAAGTTGTCCACTGTGTGAATCCAGTTCAAATTTATGAAAAATCTAGTTTTCTTTCTGTGGTTGAAACAAAAAGATGGTCAATTTGGGGAGGGGGAAGTTGACAGAATTGCTTTAATTTTGTTTTTCTGCCTTTTTTTGTTATAATTCGAAATGTGATATAGTCGAAAGAATTTGTACCTTACAAGGGTAAATCTACAGATAACTGCTTGGAGTAAGATACAAGTGTCATACTGCATGATATAACGCCATTTTCGCTTGACATGCCTACATCTTTTGTTCCTAAAGCGCCGGATGAATTCCCCAAATTAAAAGAAATACCGATATAGTACAACTTGAGCAGGCTGTAGATATTTTTGTGCCCCCCCCCCCCCCAATTGCCACAATCGTTCCAATTTTTACCGTTTGATTAAACGTGGAATTTCACGTTCTCTAGCCTGGTGTAAGTAAATGGTTAAATAAAATTGATTTGAATTGGACTAGTTTGAGAAAGGCTTGTATTTATGAAGGCATAACATATGTAGATAATATGGGGATTTAATTTAAAAATACATTTGATTGGAAAGGTTATAAATTGTTGTATTTACATTAAACAAACAAGAAGGTACATCATAGACAAGTCTTTTTTTTTCTAATTGTTACCGCCCCCAAATGTTTCTAAAAATTTGCCGCCCTGGGCGGCTGCCTAGTTTGCCTATATGAACGAGCCGGCTCTGTGTACAACACAAATTTCACTTGCCATATAGCGTTAGCTATATTAAGTTTGTGAACAAAGTCTAAAAAAAACCTTTCGTATTTAATATTTTATTACCTGTAGTAAGCTGATCTGTAAACTCACTTATTGTTCATGTTTAGGGGGATTACGTATGGATAGTTTAGTACGAGTTCTTAATGTTTAGTAAGTACCTACAAGGTGTATTTGAAAGTAAGTACCGATTTTTTTAAAAATAACAGAACATTATTTTCCAACTACTTTATTATCATTAATTATTTTAAACCTTACACTAAGTCTCCACATAGTCACCGCCGCTATTCAGGCATCTGTAACGGGAAACCAGTTTTTGTATGCCTTCGTCAAAGAATGATACCGCCTGTGATGAAAGCTATGCGACATTCAACTAAGATCGTCTATTTTGAGACACTACGAAAGCTCCGTCGTGCAATACAACGTAAGTAGATAATACGGAAAAATAAAAATGCTTTCGCGTGAAATCATTTTGGTTCATGACAATGCCTGGCCACACACAGGCAAACACACTCAAGACCTGATCGCATCATTTGGTTGGGAACAATTCGACCACCCTCCCTTCAGTCCGGATTTGGCACCAAGCGATTTTAATCTGTTTCATCTGAAAAAATCCTTGGTAGAAAACATTCAACGAACCGATTGGTAAGCAAGGAAAGGAGTGCCTTGAACTTCACGGTTCGCTAGTCATAGAGATCGTTAGCGATCAGCGATCACAGAGTGAGAAAGCAGTTTGAAGTCTGTACAATAATGTTAATATAATACGAGAAACTACAAGGTATAATCATTTTGCAGACACCTAATTAGTAATGGCCGGGAGAGAAATATTAATGGTGACCACGATTTTAAATTCAAAATTGCAAGTAACTAATTGCAGTAATTCAAGAATGCAGTCTCTCCCCTTAATTTCATGTTTAAATAATTTATTATTATTTCGTACAAAATAGTGAACACTACGACAACCTTTGCATATTATACACGGTAAAGTTTTGTTAGTACATCCGTCGAAGCCAGTAAAATCAATAATAGTAATACACTAATAATATATTACAATAATTTATATTAATAATATAACCATGATGCCATAAAATGTAACTTTGCATTAGATATCGTATTTCTAGGACAGAAATGAGGCCCTTGACTACAAGAAAAATTTAAACAAAGATATCTAGGGTGCCAATATCCCGTATTTTCACTTAATTTGGAAGAAAATCCCGGTCCCGTATTTTTCAAGAAACTGTAGTATTTCCGGAATTCCGCCATTCATTATTTTTAATTTAATGGTTATATTGAAAAGTGACTGTAAATCACTATTCTGTCTCAAGTGTTAAACTCCTGTTATGGTGTGTTTATTTTTATTTTTTGTATTGGCAAGAATATTTGTATTGTTAAAGTGTGCCCTCGGACAGAGCCGTGGGGACAGGCCCATGGCCCGACCGAGGGACACTAGGGATGGGAATGAGGACACAACACCCAGTCCTAACATCGCTGTAAAACCCCCGACCCGGCCTGGAATCGAACCCGGGCAGCCCAGGTGACTGGCAGTCACGCTACCAATTCACCCACGGCGGTGGACTCTATATGTATATATGTGGTATATATGCTGTGCGAGTAGTAAACTTTAGGGAATTATTTTTGGAATTTGTCCCTTATTTTCTCTTCTGTTTTACACTATTATCCCTTATTTCTACTTTCAAGAGTTGGCAACCCCAATCTACCTAGGCTAGGCTACTTAGGCTACCTGTTAATAGGTGGCATTGCCTAGAATATGCGCCGTAGCGGTGACTAAAATCGAACAAGTCGCGCATCTTTCATCTTCGGAGCATGTGTTCTAACAGGCGTTAAGGCTTTTGAATTTGAACAGTGAGACTTATGGTTCATTTTCAATATTACAAATACGAAATATGAGCTTAGAAGTTACAACATTCGTGCTCATTTTGTTATTTTGTGCTATTTATAACTACACGAAGTACAGTAGGTTATAACACGGTGATTATTACTGCGGATACATTTCGATATCGTGGAAAACGTGGGTTGGTTAGGATTTATATTTTCATCTTTTGTGTTTTAATCTTGCCGTGTGTTTTATGGTGTTCCTGGTGTATTCTTGTGCTGCATACAGCTGCACAAATCGTCGTAAGGATTTGAGGATTTCTTTTCACAAGTAATATAACTTATAGGTTAGGAGTGGTGTTGTATTTTGGAGTGGAACGTACAACTTAATTTTTTTTTGGAAGTAATGTACTAATATAGGACTCAATTTTGTAGGTAGAGAACAGTAATTTTGAATTTCGTATTATAATTACTAATGACGTTCCATAAAATGACAGAGGTTATTATAAACTATAGAAACAGTTTGTAATATATCTTACGTTATTATATTGTGGTAAGGGAATCTTTGGGTTTCCATATTCCTTTAGGAATAAAAGGAAAATACATCGTTTTAGGTTTCCTCTTCAAAATCCTAAGCTGTTAAGGAAATGGTTATCGGTTGTAAGAGGTGAGTATATAATATAGCCCAACAGTCCACCTTAAACTCTGCTCACAATCAGTACAGTTGTATGTTTTCAGTAGTGGTAGGGCACGCTTGTCCTATGGCCTGTACATACTTTATATGCACAGTAACTTAGCATGGATGAAACCTGTAGTAGGCTACGTAAAAAGAGCGGTCAAATTTATTATACCCAGGTACAGTAATAATTTTTTAAAAGCCAAGCATATATGGTTCAGTTGATAAAATTGTGAGATTTATGGAGCCCACTTGTGCGTATAAAAATATATAGCCTTCCCGTCGGAAGTCTGGGATTAATGTAGGATCGATCTATGCAAATAACGTGTGACATTAATCACACCTGCGTGCTCTTGTATTAGCTTAGCTGACTACAGATCCATAGGCCCGGATTCGATTCGCTGCACATTCGGATTTTTCTGAGGTAGGCGGCCATGGTGACCGCATGCCCCCCTATCCTGCCATCTGCCTGTGGTAGATGACGCAGAAGTCTGGTGGTAGGCGCAGTCCCTTCAGCGCCACGGCGTTTAGTTTAGTCCGAAAATTTCAAGGTTACAGTACTGATAGAATGAAGCCATATATCAGTTTGATTCCTTTTGCCATCTATAGGAAGGGTTCATTTGACACAACGAAAAGAAGAGAGGCACGCGTAGTGTGGCAAGACGGCTAGTGCGATGTGCGAACTTCTGTGTGTTCTTTTTTTAAATTTAAATTGTGTGTATAATTCGCGTTTGGCGTGTGATTGTGATCATGGACATTGCTATATCAAGAATGGAAGACATCAAGATATAACAGACGTTTGGAGTCAAAGCGTGGTGAGTAATATTACGAAAGTTATGAGGTGGCCATGCCCGCCATCAAACTAACATTCACTTACAGTAACCTTGAAGCCACGAATGTAGGCCTACACAATACATTCAAGATAACATAAGACCAAATTATTTATTCTTAGCGTTTTCGAAACAATAAACAAATGCGGTAAGGTTAATCTTCAACTGTAGTGCCGGTATGTAGCCTATTATTAGTAGATGGCGGCAGTGGACGATCTAACTATACGTATGGACAACAATTTTGTAGCACTAATATGGCTGTTGCACCGTGTGTGGTTTACACTATACAACATTTAATACAGAGTGAGCATTTTTATTACTATCTTTCCCTCGCGGCTCATATTAAGCGGCCCTTACACGATCAATAATATTGACAATACAGTATGATATTGACAATAATATTGATCATGTAAGGTGAAAAAAAGAGTATTGACGGTCGATATTGAAGCGATATTGATGAAATCCAGATTTTCTGATCTCGGGCGTCAATATTTCAAAACGGAGGAGATATTGTCAATATTATGGAGCGTCTTGGGGTGGACGTCAATAATATTGTCAATACTCAGTTGTTGCCGTGCTTTCGTAGGGAACGGAAGTGATCTTTGTGCGGAGTATTTTGGATTATACAAGTGACCTTGAGAAAATATCTGAAGATCTTGAAATAAAATAAAAAAAGCTAGAGCGCAAGGTCCGATTGCTAAACAAAATGAGCTTCTACAAAAGCTCATATTTAGAAAACTCGACGAACCCTGGCAGCATCATACCGACTATCTCAAAAGCTTGTGGAGAAAAACTGCTCACTTTGGATGCCAAGCAGAGACAGTTTGCCAAGAAAGCATTAAATGGCATGCTTTTTGAAGCAAGCTTGGGCACTCGCCATTGCAACTCCGTAAAAATAAATGAAGTAGGGTAATTCCGGGAGAGACGGCCATGCGGGGGAGACGACCAATCGCTCTGATTTCAAGGCCGATAAACATATTTGAACGTAACTTGGTAGGCGGCAAGCTTTTGTTACTAAGAGTCGATTGTTGAACACCTGCGCTGTTTATATTTAGAAATCCGCGTTTGATTTAACATTACTGTTTTCTAACTGGCCATTTATTTTTTGTATGTTGAATGAAATAAGCAGAAGTCCGACATTATTACTAACAGTTAAACGATACTCACTGTGTGAGGAGAGTGAACCTTATATATTTCACTTGTATTACGTGTTCTGTTCTAAACTTTTCAATTTTTAACTATTGAGTATGGCCATCTTACCTTTACAAATAGGAGAGATGGCCCACTTCTTTTCCGGGAGAGTTGGCCAACAACTTAAGAGCCATATTTTCAAGATCTTCTGATTTTTTCTAACGCGTAATGTAAAAATTTTCACTTAAGACTAATTTCCATCGCTTCTCAATTACTTATTTATTTTTATTGCTAGGGAATTGACATAAACGAACATATTAATACGTATACCTTAATGAAACAATTTTGAAATCCAATCCGGAAAGATGTATGTAAATAGAGACGACTTTGACAGTGTACCCCTAATTAAATACATTATTAAATTCATTTTCAAAATTATTTATGTGCTTAAAAAGTGGATTGAACTCATGTTTCTATGCCAAAGGTGGCTCCATAATATTGTATTATTTTTCATATTTACGTTTTCCTGTCATCAACTAACAAAGTCGAAAGATGGAGATAAATGATGTAGAGGTTAGATGGTATGCCCTTCCCCGCCATGCATGCAATAGTGGCATGCGGTAGAGTTTAGTTATCTTTTCAGAAATGTATCAGAACTTTTCAGTTGCTCAGAATTGATTCTGTTTTCCAAAATATGTTTATTTTTACGTTGTGATATCTTATTTGGCAATTAAGTTTATTTTATTTGTATATATTTATTGGAGAAGAGCTAACTAGTCTTTCTACTTTTTTACCTGTTCTTTCTACCTTCGAAAACTGTCCCTATGTCCTATGGCAATCTCCCCCTGACACCTCGGGTGAGATGGCCAACGCACCATTTTTTTAAATGTTGGGATTTCTCACCCTAAATTACATTTTTTCTCCATAAAAAATTATGCTAAGAGAATGTGACATCCAAGGACCTAATTGAACATTTTGCATATGAATTATCTTGAAAATCCTTCAAGTTATTAAGCATTAAAAAAAGCATGGCCATCTCACCCGGATTTACCCTATGTCAATGTCCAAGCCCTTTAAGTACCACACAACCAGGAACAAGTCGTGGCAGCACTTCATCCTTCTCCACATTTAATTGCTCTTCTCCTACTCACAGTGATAATCCACCACAACTAATCAACAACCAACATCAGGATTTATCAGCGGCGAGTTTTTTCAACATCTTCTCAGATTGAGGATTTTGAATTTTGATTGCCTTATTTCTTGTTGTATTTTTATTTGCTGTTTAATCAATACATAATTACTATAATCTTTTGCTGTAAATTATTCAATATGCGTTTTCCTACTCCTACTGTCATGCCAACTACTTCCATATAGGTAGTGAAGAGATTCTGTGCAATGACAGACTGATATACTTAAGTAAGTAGGAAGGTATCTGGAAAATATATTTAAAACACTTACTTCATGTAGTCTAGGACATGAACAAGAGTTTCGCACGTTTCAATCTATCAGCGAAGCTGATAGTTGCAGGCGACATGATGACAGAGAACTTCAAATCTTCAAAACTTCTTCCTGTAGCTAAGTACCTCAGGGTTAAGGCTAATCTCTCATTACAGGGATGTATTCCCTCATGTTTGTGTTCTGCCTTATGAAGAGTGGTTCCACCATCTGTAATAATTTTATGAACGTCCTTTCTTTCATTCTGAAATAATCTTCCGCATCTGTCAAACTGATTTCCCTCAGCAGCCTCATATGAGATTATTCTTCCCGTTTTTTTCAACCACTCTCTCATCCATCGATTTCGCTGAACTCGACGAATACTTCCGATAGCCATAATTATGGCTACACAACCTTTTTCTTCGATTGTCCATGTTTTCAAAACACAAAACGCCATGAAAATCCACTTGGAAAGACATAATTTCACTTGTCCGAATGGTGGAAACAAACGTACTGAGCACATTTATTGATAAAATTATTGACAATAATATTGACCGTGTAGGGTATGACGATATTGACGTGGTACCCTCAAGAAGTTAACGACTGTATTGACAATACTGATATTGTCAATAATATTGATCGTGTAAGGGCCCCATTAGAGTGCTACAGTACTGTAAGTTGGGGTTGGGGTTGGTTCTTTTCATGGTGACCGGTGTCGGTAAGATGTACACTTGCAGTCGTCAAGGTCGAGTCCAAGTAACACAAACCAGAAAATGAAGGGGGTCCGAGCTAGGCTAACACACACAGAAAGCTAAGCTGTGTTATGCTATGCTGAGCTATGCCACGTCATACAGACTAATGCCAAGCTAAGTAGTGTTGTGACACGGAATAGATGCTATAAGCCAGTGGCGTAGGGAAGGGGGGGGGGTCGAGGGACCTCCCCGAAATTAAATCCTAAAATTCTATATATATATATATAGTTATTTAAGCTCTATTTTGTCAGATATTTAATCATTTGACGTCAGATAGACTGGGAGCGGGCTGCGTCAGTACACTCATTGTCCGCTTACAACGACTGTGAGGAGACGTAACATGGCTACTCTTCCTCTTTTTGCCTTTTTCAACTGTGTGCCAAATTACTGGTAAAATACCTGCCGAAAACATCAATATAAGATACTGATGTAGGTTAACTAATCACCACATGTGGAACAGTATAAGAAATTACTTGGATAATATTTAATTAATAAATGTACCATTTGACCACAGATGTCAGTTCGCACGGTGATGTTATTTGCTACAGATAAATATCTGGAGCAAATTATATTTATTATTGAATTTCCAGGAACAGAAAAAAATCTACCGTATTTTGCATTAACATATTAGGGTTATAGGTTAACAATTACTTAAGATTACAACAGATTGAACATTATGATGAAAACTTATTAAAGATGGGTGGATGAATGTTAGAAAATGATATAACTTTTTTTTTTTAAATAGGCTATATGAAACTGGGTTTCCCAGTTCATTGTCATAAAAGTTCAGGTGATAGTCTAGTATATTACCTTGATCGTCCAAATTCAGGACAGTCAAAAAGCAAGTAGGGTACTGTAGAATTTGAAACGAACCACAGGAGCATAATAGTATATTGCGATACAAGTTCCGTAAGCGGTGCATACGGATCGAGGAAAGAGTTTGAAAAAACTAGGAGCTTGCGCCGAGTTTTTTCAATTCCTGAGATCCCTTATCCGCTTACGGCACGAGTATTGCATGCTATTTTTTGCACGATGATTATTTATATCAATTTATTTATATTAATTGAGATATTAGCTGAAAATATTATGTATATACACTATTGAAGATGGATGTTATATTTCAGAAAGTGATTCGCATGTGTTTGTTGTTATGGGAACCGAATATTTGTCCTGGGGGGCCTTGTCCATAAAGGCTTGTATTATGATGAGTGCCGTAAGTAAATTCTTACCGCACAGAAACTCTTACCGCACGGAAATTTGTTTTGTTTCCATAGCAACAAGATTGCGTGCGGGAATGTCATCTTACGATCCACGGCAACAATATTCGTTAATTAGTTAAGTCGTGCAAAAATAATCATGTGGGACATTGTTATTACATAGCGTGAAATATGACTTAAATTTTCCATGAAACTATATAGATAACAGGTGATAATTACTACAGATAATAAGCGATATTGACAGGTTTTAATTACAGTAGCCTGCATATAACCAAATCGTATTATTTTTCTCTGCTCGCAAGGACTAACCTTTAAACTCATTAACGAATGCTTGTATACAGTAAGTCTTAGTTGAATAAAATGTTCTGATTATTTTCTGAAACTCTTGCTGAAACAAGCAAATAATCCATTTAGTTCTGTAGCTTTTAAGGCACGGGACAGAAAAAGAAACTCAATTGCAAGATGTTTACAACGCCTGGCCGGATGCAGGACAAATAGTGCAAAAAAGTATGAAATTTCCGGCAAAATCCGGATGAATAAATCATCCTTTATTAAGAATTATCATTAATGCCCTAATCGATTTACCCGTCTGATAACCGTCCCCATTGTTAACAAGAAAGAAACCTGCACGGAACGAAGGTTTCTTGTAACTTGTAGGACTATAGATACCACATTCGCATAAGTATGCTGCTGTAGAAATCGTAGTTGGTATTTAAGTTAGTATTTAAGAACCTTGGTTGGACTGTTTAACAGATGTGCTGTCTCGCATAATAGTATTACATTTTCGTCTAATTGAACAATCAAGACGCCGTACCATCACCGCAAAGTTTCACTTTTCATTTTAAACAGATAATGTTATGCAAATCAACTTGATGTCTTTATAACAGTACTTACCTTGATTTGTTACTCTTTCTTGACTTGTAGAAAGTGCTATGCAACACCAGCCTGTAACAGTCAATAAACATTTAATATTACACATTGCATTTTCGGCTTGTACTAGTTAGCAATAAAAACTAAATTAAACTTAAAGAAAGAAAAAAAAACCTATGTGAAACACTTATATGACGTTAGCTTTTATAATGCATAGAGTAAGCTAATTATGACATGTTTTATTATTATTGAAGAGAATCAGCATGTCTTTTGCGTTTTAGTCTCCTCTGATTTCTGGTCACTTGGTTCTTTAAGGGTATGTGATTCAGTAAAACATTGGAGTGATGTATAAAGTTATTATGAAGCCTGGTATAATTGGTAGTTACTGCAGTGTTGCCATGTCGACTTATTTTGAAGGAGATTTCCTTTTTTTAACATTTTCTACTTTAAAACTTTTAGAAATATAGCAAATCTTCTTACTTTATGGCATTTTCCTTTTAAAATATGTATTTTTTCCTTTTTTATCTGATTTTACTTTGTCATGGAATGTAGTTAAATGTAAATAGATATAAAAATCAAAGTCTAGTTCGTAAAACAAAAAAAAAAAAAATTTCCGATGGAAAACCCACATTTCAAGCATTATAAGAATTTGTGGTGTGTACTGAGTCTCCCACACTCAATTGCTGCTGTAGAGCGTGTGTTTTCACAGATTAATAATATGAAAACAAAATCAAGAAATAGACTTGGAACACAAACAATGAATGCTTTGCTCCATACAAAAATACTTATGGCACGAGAAAACTATCATTCATTTATGGTGAATAGGTCCTTGACAGATCGGGTAAAGTGATCATCAGGGCCCGGATTCTGATGACCTAAAATTGTTTGAAAAATGACCTATAAAATGACCCTAAATTTTAAATAAAATGACTTAATAACTATAAAAAATGACCTAACAACTGATATTATATTTATAAAAAAGTATTATTGTACACACAAAGTTATAGACTAGTTTGTACATAATTGTAAAAACTGTAAATAAGTGTAATGTTGTGAATATTCATTTCTCACGGAAACTGAGGCACTGGTGAGTCAAAATTCGGCATTTCCTTTTGTGGTCTGCCGGATTATGTTGTTGTTTATTGAGGGTAAACAGCAGTTTGCAATCTCAAATTCAAGCAGGTGCCAAGTCAGTCTAATAACAATAGTTATATAATACACAATTTTGGCGTTTCTTTGATTCTCATTTCCGACTGAGACATGACAACACTTTTCCTTCTTGCATTAAACAAACAACATTTCAAAGACAGCAAAGCTAGCGACGAAAAAAGTTAATACACTCAATGTAAATACAAGAAAATGACTAAATGAGGGAGCAAATGACACGAAAATGACAAAATAATGACCTAAAATTGAAATAAATGCCCTAAAAATATAAAATGGCATAAAATGCCAAAGAATGACCTATTAAAAATGCATTTCTACAATCTAGAGGCCATGATTAGGATTTATCCCCAAGTTGGCAATGTCTATGCAGCATCAATAAAAAGATGACATGTCATTAGAATCCGGGCCCTGGTGATCATGTATGAGAGCGAGGACAATTAAGTTAAAAGTGACATCCCTGTCAAATGTGTGGATGCAGCTGTGAGAATGACAAGATTACATTACATTACATTACATTAAACATTACATCACTTTAGACGTTTTGATGTGAATTTTAGGATATGTTTTTTAAAAAGACCAATATTTTCTGTGTATATTTATGGAAAAGTGGTACCCATTTAAATTTGAAAATCTACTTTAATCTCCTTTTTTTAGTGCCAATCTTCTTTTTTGGTCAAACAGGGGTTGGCAACACTGGTAGTTAGAACAGTTGAGGCTTCGGGAATTTGGAGATCAGTAAGAAGGATCGTGTTACGAACATACCATGGTGCATCAGTACATATCATTAGAACGATTCTGTAGTGTCTGTATTCTTCTTATGCTGCTGAGGACTATTAATGGATAGCAACCTCCATAGGCCTACAACTTACATATGCATTTTATGTCTGTTGCTGCCACAATTGTAATATACTTTTGTATAATAAAGTTATCGATATTAAAAAAAAAAATAGGGTAAGCGGTTACCTTATGGGAGCACGCATTCGGTTGTCTTTCATTATTCGGTAGGAAAGAATACGAAACACTGTTTATTAACGATCTGTTGCAGCTTATAAGAGAACTACCCTTCCGATGATTTGTACGAAAAAAGGTTTTAGCTCTCTAAAAATTCAATTTGTGTAAAAAAATAAAGAAAAACATTAGAGCCGTTTTTGAGAAAAATAAAACTCTCCTCACGTAAAGTCATCGCAATGCTTACTGTCCACCCCCGTAAGGTAGGCAGGACTACTTTACCCAAATATTACATTTCGTTTTATACCAATTTTAGTTTCTTAGCTAGGCTTTTGTGTTTAGGAGACTTCGAAAACTGAGATCGAATTTTGGGGGCGACACAATAGATTCATAAAATAATAATAAATTTAAATCTGTGTTCTATACTGTATGAATTGCCATGCCAAAATTCTTCGCCTTCAGTTCAGGGCGTATCCAGAACTTCTTGCAGGGGGGCTGCCATAAAGGAAAGTTTGCAGTTACTTGGGTGAGTGGGGGGGGGGGGGGGTATGGAATATTCTTTATAAATGGGGGGCCCGTGGGTCCTCCGGAAAGAAGTGAGATGCAAAATGATGTGTTTTTAGGATCTCTGGGTGATTCCTCCAGATTTCTTGCCAGAGTTTTAGGTCTGTTGAAAAATTTGTCGGTTCTACATATTACTTAAAAATTAACATCATTTGCAATAATAATGAAATATGAATAAAAAAACTCCGTGGCGCTACATCCCTGGAGGGACTTGTCCTACCACCCGACCGCTGCGTCATCTCCCGTAGGCAGATGGCAGGATTGGGGGGCATGTGGTCAGCATGCCGACACCCACGGCCGTTAATGGTGGTTTTCTTGACCGGAGCCGCTACTTCTCTATCAAGTAGCTCCTCAATTTTGAATCACGAGGCTGAGTGCACCCCTACCAGACCTCCCTACCTCAGAAAAATCCGAGGAGGTACCGGGAATCGAACCCGGGCCGACGGATCTGTAGTCAGCGACGCTAACCACAAGACCACGCCGGCGGACGAAATATGAATAACTCGAACAAATTATGTCTTGTGGGTTGACATGGCTTATCTGCTCATTTGACACAAGCGTGTAGAATACCCGAAATACTGTGCAACTTGCATTTTAGAATCCTCAGGTTGAAATAGGACGAGTACAGGAATGCTTTTATTTTTGTCTTATATATAATTAAATTTGAATGTTACTCTCGTATGTAACTATTTTCGACGAATAAAAAAATGCCAAATGAAAGTAAAAGAAAAATCAAGGGATGGGGGGAGGGGGGGGGAGGGGGGGGGAGGCGCAGCCTCTACGGCCACTGTGGATTTGCCACAGCTTCAATTACAAAACTTTTAAGTGGTGTCCATTTTCTGTTGATTATAATAATACAGAATATCTAGCGATACAAAAGGCATCTTGTAAAATTATCACCTTCTTTGTATCTTCATTAAGCTGCCACACATTTCTAATAATATATCCAACATTCGTCTTCTTCGGGCCATTGAATACGGGGGACTCGTAGATACATTATGTTCTAACTATGAGTGAAGTCTATAGACCTATGTCCAGTTTGTTCATATAAATATTCATAGTTGTTGGAAATAAGTGCCGATTGCATATTCTAGCTTTGTTATTTACTTCCCAGACAATGTGGAATAAGCTACAACTATGAACGTCCAGAGTGCACAACTCGAAAAGGGTGTTCCATCTCACTCGAAGTGGAAACAGATCTTGTTTAGGAGTTGTCGAAGCTATAAACTAAATACTATTTATTTTAAATCACGAATCTGCCTACTAAGGAACATGTAGCCTAAATGGAGTTATGGAATAATATACCTGGATTTGTAGAATTATTTTAATGTGTACCTGACTAACAGCAAACATGGCAAGCGCATAAGTTAGTACGCTGACCATAACATTTCTGACATGATACAAAGTGCTTAAAAATAACAAATGTCCAGGTTTGGATTCTTTACATGTAAAGAAGATGAAAATGATGCAAAATATGTTGCACAAACATTGTGTGAGATATTTAGTATGGAATTTATATCGAATTTCCAGGGTTAAATATTTTTATGGATCTTACGAGTTATAGAGATTTAATTCTCCTTACAACATCGCACATATTAACTGAATAATTAATTGGTCAGTCTGCCCATTTAGATTTCCGAAGTAAAAAAAAAAAAAAGTGGACTTTAAAATCAATATAACATATATCAAGACAACTTGAATTATAACTACTTTTTGTAGTAAGTAGGAATATTTTTATGGTCCTACGGAGTACAGAACTTGAATACTTTTTATTTGTTGCGTCCAGTTTTGTTCAAGAAAATATACAATAGTAATAATATTATACAGTAAAACAGAGTATAAATAATAATCTGTGCTTATGCCTTTTATTTTCTTTATTAAGTGCTGGTCTGTCTGTCTGCCCGTGTGTCTGTACGCGCCATAACTCAAATACGCTTTATCGGATTTTCATGAAACTTGGTATACGCATTTATAATGTCCATGGGAAGCACCCTATCGATATTGAACCAAATCGGTTCACCGGTACCGGCGTCAAACCCAATTTAGTGTTTTCATTTAAAAGCACCATAACTCAAATACGCTTTATCGGATTTTCATGAAACTTGGTATACACATTTATAATGCCCATGGGAAGACGTCTGTTATTGGACCAAATCGGTTGTCCGGTACCGGAATAATGCCCAATTTAGTGCATTTTTATGGTATTATATAACAAAAAATCCCATAACTCAAATATGCTTTATCGGATTTTCATGAAACTTGGTATAAGCATTTATAACGTCCATTGCAAGAAGCCTATTCATTTTGGACCTAATCGGTTGACCTGTACCAGAGTAAAACTAATTAAAGGTCACATGTTTTTTAACTTTTGTCTACCGGTATAATTTGACAGTTAACACTATTCCTTCACATAATATGCTTATGAAATAACACCGTCAAACTGACTGAGTTGGCCAAATGGTAACGTCTTGGACTCATATTCTGGAGCTCCCCGGATCAAATCCCGGAGCCGGCCGATTATTTGACATGGATTTTATTATTTTTTTTATTTTTATGTGAGTGCGCGATTGTCAAGGTATGACAACTCTGTAGTTCTGCTGACTCTGGTCGATTTTAATCTGATTAGAAAAACTTATTTTCTGCATATCATAATTGCAATTATAATTGATTCAACAAAAACATACTGGCACTTTCTTATATCAGTTTACCTGATTTTATTTACTATTATATTGTCATTATTATGATTATTACTACTATTACTATTACTAGTTTATGTATGCACTCTTTAACTACGTGTAGGTCATATCGCTTGTTTAGAATCTTTGGGTGTACCAGTAGACTTCTACTATAATTTATTCATGTGCATCTATTTTTATAGTTCTTTAATGTTTTCTTGACCGATATTCAGTTTAAATGATTATGATAATTATACGGGTGACGGAGCGGCGATGAGTCAATGGAATGTGCACATAGCCTCCAATCCGGCGTTTACCTTTTCTAATAAGGAAACCGCAGTATTAGGAGACCACGAAAAGCTATCCCAAAACCTGTACATAATAGATTTTCGGATTAGGGGACATTGTATTCTTTTGTAGAAAAGCGATGTTATAGGAAGACAAATCCAGTTTATATTACATTCCACAACAGTTAATCTTAGCTGTCTTATTACTTAAAAAAAACCATTATTCGTAATATGTAGTGCTACTTTCCGTGAAGGGATTGAGCCTATCATCCGACAGCGAATCATCTACTCAAGACTTGAACGGCAGATAGGATTGGGGCATGTGGCCAGTATGCCAACTCCCGCGGCTGTAGTTATTGGTTTTCTTGACACGAGAGGCTACTTCTTTATCAAGTAGTTTCTCAGTCATAGGCGTACCGAGGGGGGGGGGGTTTGAACCCCCCCATTGATTAAAAAAAGGAAAATTGTATAATTTTTTTTAAGTCTGCCCACAAATTACTTAATACAAGTATAAAGCGTGGGAAGCTTAAAACTCGTTATTTTGCGTCTTAATTTTTAAAATTTAAGCTTAAAACTCGTTATTTTGCGTCTTGATTTTTAAAATTTTCCGGGGAGCAACCCCCGGCAGCTTAAAACTCGTTATTTTGCATCTTAATTTTTAAAATTTTCCGGGGGAGGACCCCCGGACTCCCTCTCCCTGGGGGGTATGGAATACCCCACGGATGTTATAACCCCCCCATATGGTCGGCCTGGTTACGCCTATGTTCTCAGTTGTACTCATGAGGCTGAGTGTACCCCTTTCCAGACATCCCTACTTCAAAAAAGTCCAAGGAGGTACCGGGGATGGATCCACTGAAGTATTAATTCGTCTCTGACTACCTATAACTGAAGATTCGACAGTAATGTGCTAATTTTTAAAATCGATTATCTATGAATCAGCTGAACAGTGAACTAAACCTCCTATTTTAGATTGAATGTGAAAAAAAGTAGATTATTCTGCGCGTAAATATGTAATTTTCTGGAAAGTTAATTTCGTATTTAAGTTTGAGCTTGTGTAGCTTATTTTATTTAGTCTGTAGTTTGCTGTGGTTATTTCACGTGAGAAAAGCACGTGTGAAGGAGTTCAGCAAACAGGTTAATTACTTTAAAAGAGTTGAAAGTAATACTTCCGGTATCTTCATTGTGGTGCAAGCTACATGGTGGTCTATTGTGTTTTATAAGGGAAATGAAGTTAAAGAAATCTAACTGATGCGTAGGACTACTGTTAGCAAGTGGAAATATGTTGATATAGAGTGGGTGTCACTTTTTTAAAGAATCTTTTTCCAAGAACTTCCCCTATCTGCCACCACCCTAATCCTCTTCGACCTGTCAAACAGTGAATAGAAAGGAAATCAGGCGCATTCACTCTTGCCTGTAGCCCAGTACAATGTTGCCAAATACGTACCACGGCATTTACTTTACTTAAGAAGTAGTGAATGAGAGCGGCAATACTGGGGAAAGCCACGCGACTACCAGAACACCTGTTCTTTGTCGATGTCGAAGTCGGTGCAGATTTTCGGATTAGGGGACAATGCTAAGATATTCTTTTGTAGATAGACGATGGTTTTGGACGAGGCCTTCTTAAAATGGCACCAACTGTATTTAGACATGTAGGCCTAATTATTAGAGCTGGGGTTTCTTTGTAATTACCTAGGTGCTCTGTTTAATAAGAGGAAGTGTTTGTATGCGGGGTTCAGCCAATTCTAGGGTAGGCAAAGATCTGTAATTTTTAATATACTTTATTCCTTATGAAGTGGTCTTTAGGCGTTTCAGTAAGAACAAGCGTATGGAAATCTATACAACGACGCTGAACCATATTTCAAATAATACAATGTATCGCTGTTACTACAGCACTCCGGAATCAAGCTGTTCATGGCGAGAAACATATTATTCTAATCTCATTAACAGGTACAATGTTACCAACCTTTGCGGGTTGCGGTTAAATGCAGTATTTATGCAGTTATTATTAAAATGTATAATGCTAATAGTGTTGTTCACACTTTCACAATGACCTCAGACTGAAACAGAGCGTTCAGTCACTTCATTGGATCACGAGTACTGTACTGTACAAGAGTTTTGTATCTGCTGAAGAATCCTAAGAACAATGTTCTAGCAAAATGTAAATAAGAATTGAATGTTATGCTTTTTTCAGTCTAAATTTCATTATGTGGGTTTCCACTATGGAATAAGTTTACCTACTTAATTCAATAGCATTAAATAATTCCTTAACAAACTAAATGAATATTATATATTTTATGGAACCCGGAGGTTCATTGCCGCGCTTACATGAGCCCACCGTTCAACCCTATTCTATGCTACTCTATCAAATCTTACTTTTCTTAATCTATTCTAATATTGTCCTCCTACCAACGTCTAGGTCTTCCAAGTGGCCTTTTCCCATCGGGTCTCCGTCAGTATTTCTGAGTTACAGTATGTCTTTCCTCTATCATGCTCATTTCATCCCCCCTAATTTAATTACCCTTATTATATTCGGAGAATAGAACAGGTTAGGAAGCTTGTCATTACGCAGTTTTCTCTAGACCCGTTTTCATCTCTCTTGGGTTCGAATATTTTCTTAAGCACCCTGTTCTCGAACACAGATTATGTTCTTCCTGAAGAGTAAGAGACCGTAATTCATATCCATACAACACAACCGACAGAATAATGGCCTTATAAATTTTGATTTAATGTATTTCTGGACAGAAGACGAAGACGAGAAGGTAAATAGAGTCTGAATTGCATAAAAACAAGCATTTCCTGATTTTATTCGACACTTAAATTCTGCCTTAATATTATTTGTATCTGTAATTATTATTACTCCCTGATATGGTATAATAGTAGTGACTTAAATAATATCCTTCTATTTTTTTGTATTATATTCTACAGTATTCAAAATCATCATTGCAATCCCTTTTTGCAGATGAACAAAATGCCTATCTTAAACGGCGTTATGAGTTTCAGTAGCCCATATTATGAACTATAGGCCTATTGGTAATTTTAATCTAAAATTGACATACAGTGCACCATATATCTTCATCGTTAAAGGCAACAACTAATTAACCCTTAAATGCTCACTCACTTTCTATACAAACCCATGCCGGACTGCAAAGAAAACCGTTAACACAATGATTAGGCACATAGTTTACTTCTCGTACTGTTCGCTGCAATTTTACATGAAATTTAAGTTCTTCCATTTCTTGTCCGCTATTTTAATAAAACTTTAAGACAAACCATAGATCACATTATGAATTTAAGTTCTAAACAGTCACTCCAATCTTCAGGAGAACAAACTATTTAGCTGGGGTTATTTGCCTATCTATTTTACTAGTAGTTCTGTGCATAGGCGTAACCAGGCCGACCATATGGGGGGGGGTTATAACATCTGGAGAGGGGAGTTCCGGTGTCCTCCCCCCGGAAAATTTTAAAAATTAAGGTGCACAATAGCGAGTTTTAAGCTTCCCACGTTTTAAACTCATATTAAGTAATTTATAAGCAGATTTTTTAAAAAGGTGATATATCACAATAACGAAATAAATAGTACTATTTTCCCTTTTTTAATCGTTACGCCTATGGTTCTGTGAACAGTAGGCCTCGCGTACAAAAAATCTAAGATCTTCTCTTAATCTTGAAATGAATCACTTATCTGTTCTAAACATAGTAAGGGCAACCTATGCCTATTGACCATCGATTAATAAAGAAAGCGAGAGAAAGAGCGGAACAATATGAATTCCTTTCTCTTGTCACTGTAGAGGAAACATAACCCCATTTCTCATGTTTCTTGTTTATGTTCTCACATGTTAATTTCCTGCAGTGATAGAGGCTATTGCACGTGTTCAATTTGTACCTACTCGTGGTTTCACTAAATAAGAATTACTAACACCTGAGCCGTCGTTCTGTTGTGTGCATCCATTCTAATATTATCTACTCTGTAAAATGAATATCTAACCGATAGTTTATAGTTTTTAATATCTCAATGATTATAATTGACACTTATTTATAAGGCAAATAACTTATTGTGTATATTTGTGAATGAGCCCATTAGGACTATTCAAAGTACTTAGAGGCATGCATTTTCCTTTCTTTGTACCCATAGGCTACATCTTTCATTGTTTTGCTGCAGGCTTCCTTTCTTCTTCTTCTTTGGTTTCTTCTCTTGATCAACTTGCAATTTTTGAATTTTGGATTTGAAGATTACCCGGTTTTGGTATCTTCTGGTGTAATTCCTGCCAGTTTTAGATCTTGATTTCGCCAATCCATTTCAGTGTCTGTTTTGGCTTTACTCCTATTTTCGTAGAATTCGACTGTTTGTTTTGTAAGACTGTCTGGGTTCATTCTTTTGATGTGTCCATAACATTTTAATCTGCGTTTTCTAATGTAGCTGTGAATATTAGAATATCGTTTGATTTTCTATTTGCCTTTTAGTCGATAGGCCTACTGTTCGTCTACGAGTTTTGGGCCTAAAATGTTTCTTATGATCTTGCGTTCCTTATTATTAAAAGTAAAGTGATCTCTATACAGACCAAGGAGGCCCAGAGGGTTCCAGGAAGCTGAGGCTCCCAGATTTTGGACATTCGGCACATGAAGGTAGTAAGGTTGTCAGTCTTACGCACCGGCTGCTCCTGGTACTCATTTCTGTTAGAGGCTGAGTCGACCCCAGGGCCATAGTGCCACCAGAAGGATTAGGCCAATTGAAAAATCTCAACGACCTCATCGGGAATCGAACCCGCGACCTTCCCGTTTGTAGCGCAGTTCCTCAACCACTACGCTACGGCGTACCCCTCATTATTATTATTATTATTATTATTATTATTATTATTATTATTATTATTATTATTATTATTATTATTATTAATATCATTATTGATTGATTTATTATCATCATCATCATTTTTCTTCGTGGTAGCAACGAGACATATAAGCACACTATCAACTTCGTCATTAGCTGTCTCCTTTTTATCATATTAACTTTTTTTCCTTTCCTTTACCAAGAACTCTAACACTAGTTGTATTCTACTCTTCCTAATTATCATTATTATTGCAGTATTTATTATTATCTTTAATAGTATTTCTGTGAACAGTAAACCTTTTGAAGAAAATATTTTAAGATGAGTTCTCCATCGCAGTCTTTAAAGGTTTAGCCAATGTTGTTATTCATTGTGAAGACAACATTGTTTCCAGAGGACCCGTTTGGTAGAATAAGCTGAAAATTACATGGAAAGGAACCATTAAAACGACCACGGTCTTGAAACGGAATAAAAAATAAAAACTCTTACACTGTTTTTAATGATTTCAAGGAACAGTCTCCAAATTGGAAGGAAATAAACAACGCGTTTGGTCGTAATTCTGCAAGAAACAAATTTACAAATAGGCGACATGCCTGTAGAAAGGTAGAGTCAGATAGAAAAATTCAATACTATAGCCAGGATTTGAACCACAGATCTTCGGCTCCCCGTGCTCTTCATTTCTAGGGGCTACAACGTCATAGAAGTTTTGGCCTTCTCAACGTTTGTCTTCCATTCACTTCTGTTCTGGGTGCATTTTGGTCAGTTCTTTATTTCGAGCCTTTTTATATACTCTCAGACATCATCCGGTGCATCTATTTTAGGTCTTCAGCTCGAAATGCCGATCGATGTAGGCAAAATAGGTCTCGTTTCGCTCGGTCAATTCTTATTTACGTAATAATAATTTCATTTATTTATTTATTTATTTATAGATGCTACAGACAATTGTAACAAAAATTTTGTCAATAATAATAATACTGCATTTCTGTTCTTACTGTATAATAGTTATTTTCACATAATCATAATCAGCAGCAGCTGCCTTCTGCCTCTCGTCATCTTTTCTCATCGCGTAAATTATTTCGTATCTTCACCGTTATTATTTTCTTGCTTTGCTTCCATAACAACCTTTGGAAACTACTTTTTTCAGGAATCGTTAGTTTTTGTTGTGAGCTTTCTTTTATACCTCTTGTACGTGCGAATATGCATGGAGCGAATCGCTATACAGGATGCGCCATGGGCCATCAACATGTTACTATAATTTATTTATACCTCATTTGTGTAAGTGCACTGTCATAGATATACAGTACGATAATTTACCAAAGCGTTTCACATGAAATTCTGTAAGTATAACAATGGTTTCCCTTTGTTGCGTCTATAGCCTATGAAACCCGTGCCAGGTGGTCCCAAATATTCGCATAGAGGAACTGGAATACTTTGCAGAATGTAATTTTTCACACAAAATAAATAAGTGTTCTTCGACATAATAAATTTTTTAAGAAAAGACGTTCTTAAAGGCACAATAAATGTTATCATTCCTACGATTATTCATGATCAGCCTTAATTCTGATTATTTTAAATGCCTTTCGCGTAAAATGTGATTAACCAAATATAATAAAATGTATTAGAACTATAATACCATTGACATTTTTTATTTCAAAACATATTTGTTCGGCGTATTAAACACAGGATTGGAGAATGTACCTCAGTTTCGATATTTAGGAAGCTTGATTACAAGAAATGCCCACTGCAGGGGGGGAAAAAAAAAAGGTAAAAGATAGCAAGACTGGTTTCAACAAAAAAGAAGACACTGTTGACAGAAAGGCTAGATTTGCAGCTAAGGAAAAAAGAGTAGGAAGTGCTATATACGGCATGTTGATTTACATGGAGCTGAAACATGGACGCTAAGGAAAATGGAAGGGAAATATTTAGAGAGCTTTGACGTGAGGTCTTGGAGGGAGATGGAGAAGATTCGGGGCACTCTGGACTGGCAGAATAACAAATGAAGTTTTAAGAAGAGTAGACAAGAGATGTATCTTGAAAGTAGTAACTAGTTAGGACACACCATGAGAGGAAAAAGACTTCTGCTGGATGTAATCGGAAGAAAAATAAAAAGAACAACAAATTGGTTACAGAAGAATTGAGATACTGGATGACAAGAATAAAAAAATAAGCTGTGGAGAATTAAAAGATGCAGCAGAAAATAGAAATAGTTTGAGAGTTGATATTTCACATGATGTAAGGCACATCTTCGTATTAAGAGAATGCACCACTGAGATTTGTTAAAAATTGTGAAAAAAAGTCATTTTTCATTTTTGTACTGATAAAATTCTACAAACATTCTAGTTTCAGAATCTATTTTCGTTTATGGCATTCTGCGTGTTTAAAGGGCGTCAGGTGAATTTTAAATGGCCTTGCGCACGTTCCTGACTGCTACCTGCCTGCCCTTAAAGATCGTTTATCTAACTTTTTTTTTCATCATTTTTCATAATTTAAAACACTCCACACGTGAAGTCTTTATGCAATTTCTCTCAAATTATCAGCACGTGTTCTTAAGGTGTAGTTATAAAAATCTGTCATATGATTTTTTGAAATTATGAATATTTTATTAGTTATGAATTTTCAAAATAAATATATTTTTGAAATTTTGAAATATAAATATATATAACTTACACTTTTTTTTTATCTCAGGAACCATAAACCTTAGAAAAAAATCATATGACAAATTTTTTCTTCATAGTTAGATAAATAAAGTGCATTTGTAAAAAAATTTATTTTTGAAAATTTTCATCGTATGGAGTATTTTGAAAATCGCTCTACTTTTATACTATACAAATTAATAACTTAAAAACTTTTCAAGATATTAGGATGAAATTTTAAACCATAAAATAAATGCATGAGACAAGTGTATGGTAAACTTTTGAGCTATATTGCTTGAAAACTTTCGATTTTAGTAATTTCAGTGGTGCATTCCCTTAATATCTGAACGACATCCCTCAACTAACTCAAAATTTTAAGCCAGCCTTCATTCCAGATACGTATTTCAATACTTCATTGGGAGCATGATACTGGAGTTAGTTACGATTATGAAATAGCTTCCGCCTAGGGAAACTAAGCCATCTGAGCAGTATATTTGAGTAGCGTTATCCCGTTACTAACGTAAGTTATATAGCTTACGAGAAGCTTAGAGTTTCCTCATATCATTCCTATTTTTATGAAATCAGTGTAACTGACTTTATGTGATGAATCTTGGTTGGAAAAAATAATTTGTTTTCATTGTGCAATGTCTTCCATAGACTATCCCACTCATACGCCGTGTGTTTGATATTGACCAATAACGTTTAGCAATTCCTCGGATATAGACCAATCACGGCCGTTTATCTTGTAATATTCTTGTAGGAATCGCGAGGATGGCGTTTTATCGAGATAAAACATGCTGCTCGTTACTGGACACGCAAATATCAGTGTACAGTGATTAATAGTCACTAAGCGGCACGAAATCAGATTATTTTATACAACATAAATTGTTTGGAAATTGAAATAATAGAAATGTACATTGATTAAGAACACAATTTCGATTCGGTGCAAACCAGTTCGTGTGCTTTTATTCTGTTCTGCTGGTTGCTTTCCTGAATGAAGTTAACTATGTCTTATATGCACCATTGGTAGCACTGGTTAGAACATGGTACCTTGAATCGAGTCGTGGATGGTTGATTCATAGTAGACTATGCCGTGTTCTCACAACTGTTAGTTTAGTTTTTACACAACAAAGCAGGAAAGTAATTATTATTTGTATAATCCGTTACATTTTCTTTCATGGAATAGTCTTAATAAATCCAACTGGAGTTGACGAGTTACATCAGATAAATTACCTCCTGCTGCGCAGTCGCGAATCTATCGATAAACTCGTCAACTCTCGTGGGATTATCTATGATAAAACAATTTTATTAAAAATGAAGTTCTTCGGACTAGCTTGTAGCTTGTAGAGCGGATTCAATCTTTTCCACTTACTTCACATAGTAATGCATTAGATTTCAAGTATTTTGCGAATATTTCCAAACAACTCCGTGATTGCACAGTATAACAATAGAATCTTTTGTGTCTGTTGAAATAGTCATTTATGAAGTTATTCAAATGACATGGGTTGAAGCCACAGGGCGTGACCTCCAGCAAAGATGACACAATTTCTACAGATTCCCGTTTCACGCCTTATTGAGCGTGAAGAAGTGAAAAGTGAGGCTGTTTGTATTTCTATCAACAACGTACTTTCTTATACATATTATATTACTTGTGCTGTGCCAGGTAACTCATTAACCATTTTCCAGCTTTATTATAAACAAATTCCGAAGCTATGTTGAATATTTACTAGGGATGGGTCGTTACCAGATTTTCTCGATACTCGATACCGATACATGATTTTTCCTCGATACTCGATACCGTCAACATTTCCAGTTTCAATAAATAGGTACATTAAAAATTAAGATTTGAGAGAACTGTGTAACACCAACTAAATTAATTAAGTGTGCATATTTAATGAGACAAAATTTAATTTCATCAGTAGCTTAGGCCTATAATTATTTTTAAACTCTACATTAAAACTAAAATTCGTTTTTCAAACAGTTTACTTATAAGTTTTGGTTAAAAAATACTAGCATTCTCACTTAATTGCAGAATTGCAGAACTACCAAAGTATCGAAAAAGTACCGAGCTAGTTTTCTGAAGTATCGCTCGATGCCGATACCATGCAAGTATCGAGAGTATCGAGGTATCGAAAGTATCGAGGATCCATCCCTAATATTTACTATTTCCCTGTTAAATGATATCCACTGTATGGAAGCTACAGCCTATATGCCCTTTTATTTAGAAGAACTGAGGATGGATTACGAACTCCTGTTCAAAAATTAAATAAAACTGCTAATCGATATAATTTTAAAAAATTCATAAAAAAATCTTAATATTATAACAATTATTATGTAGAACACAATAGAAAAACTATTCACTTCACATACCTTGTTTGCGATGTCTCCTATAATAATAAAATGAGGTCAACTCAGGGGCGTATTCAAGATATTTTTTCGGAAGGGGCTATATAAGTTCAACACTATTATCACTAGGGCCCGGAAGTTAATGAAGTTGCATCCAAGAAGGATACACAACCCAAATAAAATCTTATGTAGGCCTATGTACCCACGTGACTTTCTTCGACCTAAGCATGGACAATACTACAGTCTCATTCTAACGTTTTGTTTTTATATTATGCTTTTTCATCCTCGGGCAATGCTGATCATAGTCGTATACGCACACGCACAGACAGACACACATACATGTTTGTGAAAATAAAGCTTTTGCGTTCAGGGAGCCTCAAAACTTGTGTTTATGCTGAAAACTCGTCATCGAATTTCGAGGTTGCACACAGTCCTTTCTTTACCGATCGTACCCATAGAAAGGGTATAGGAAGTAAAAACTGTAATCGTCTGAATCATAGGCGCCGACTTCGGGGGTACTTTACATTTTTAGCACCCCTAAATTAATTATTCGGGATGCCTATGTAAAATACGTGTTAAGATTTTATTAATCCTTAAGGAAAATAATAGCTTTGTGTTGTTAATAATGTAATAAATAATTATTGTTGATCAAACGAACTTTCAACAGAGTATTTATGTTTAGCATTTAGTAATGTCGTTTGTTGTAATGAAGATAGTACTTGCAACATATATGGCATTTCACTTGAATGTGATTTCATTTTCTGAGTGAGGACCACCATTCAATTTTACAAGTCAGCGCCTATGACCTGAATAGTTCGTAAATTTCCCGAGTGCGTAGTGATCATTTACAAAAACTTAGGTAAATACGCGTCCTTGCTTGCATACTCAATGCGTACTATAATACATAATAATAATAATAATAATAATAATAATAATATTTATTGCCAGTATATCATAAATGATTTTGGCATAGTCATTTCTACGATATGAATAAAATCAGTTTTACACTTACACATATCTTACACCATTACTTTTAGATCATTTCTAAATTAAAATAACTAATTTATAATATAAAATAATGTAAAATGTTACAGTCTTATACAAAGCTCACTGTCAGTGAACCCATTAATAAATAAATGGTGCAAAAATATGTTGCACAAACTTTCTCGCATATACGTGTTAAAGGCTAGCACAGAAAAAAGTAAATTATAGGGACAATTAAATTTTATTTATTACATTTTCATAAAACTAAGAAGTATCTAGAACGGAAACCATCAGAGTCAATCTTCATGTTTAATGCTTTTACCGTGAAATAATAATAATAACGAATGACAGTAAAACTGTATATTATTAGTACTACTAGTACTACTACGGGAAAATTCAAATATAAGTCGCACCTTGGCATAAATCGGCCCCACCCAACCCACCCACCAATGCAGTTTCTTTTATACCACGATCTAGCGAATTCTTCTCTCCTCGTATTATGAAGAAACTAGTGATTGGACGTTGGAGGTGTGACGTCATACCACTAGACGAGAGGTGACAGGCTGACAAACTTCGCGGGAGATATAATATGCCACATTTTCGAAACCTACAAACAGTGTATCGTACGTTATTCGAAAATGCAAGGGCGCTTCGCTACGGCTGCCGCCTCCGCTTCGCGCACTTAACTGTGTGGTTAGTGTTATGCATTATTTAGCTATATGTAGACAAGGCACTTGCGACAATATATAAGGATAGTGGGTGCAAGGCACTTGCAGCAATAAATAAGGACAGTTGGTCACTCTGCTTCGCTCAGAAACAAAATTCATCACACAGTCCGTGCAAATGTGAATATCAAATGGGCGGAACTTAAGGGGCGACTTATAATTGAATTTCGCCACAACTACTACTACTAGGCCTACTTAGGTTATATTGCACGCAACTGCATGTAGGTTATATCACGTGTTTAGTATGGTTGCGTGAACCATTAGTCTATAGTAGCAACTCATTCGTGTCATCTGATTCTATTGTTTAGTGATGTCTTCTTTTGTGATATTCAGTTTAAACTAATGTCCACCGCTGTGGCTCAGGGGATGCGTTCAATCCTCTCACGCAGCGGGCCCGGGTTCGATTCCTGGTCGGGACAAGTTACCTAGGTGGGGTTTTTCCTCACCTTTGAGACAAATGTCGGGTAACTTTAGGCCCTTGTGGTCCCCAGATATCATCTGGCCGTCATTATCATCTTCATTCCATCCTCGCCTTGTTTGGAGTGAGTGTGTGTGTGAATGGTGTGTCTCGTCCTATGTGTTCGTGTTGTCTCGGAGGTGGCTCCGGCATTGGGCTGATCACTCATCCGGGGAGGCCCTCCATGTCCTTGTCTGGTCAAAAAAGTATGTATGTGATCCAAAGATAATCCCTCTCCCGACAGGTCGCGGCCCTGTAAGGCCCGGGCGGCTTGGGTCGCTTAAATCCTAAAAGGGAGAGGTGAAACTACGGTAAAGAAAGAAAGAAGAGTTTAAACTATTATAATATCCAGTGACGTAGCGGCGATGAGTTATGGAAAGTAAGCATGTCCTACAAACCCGGCGTTTGCCTTTGCGAATGAGGAAACTATGAAAAACCCAAGTCAATTTGGGCGGCCACAAGGTTTGATTTGAACTCAGGACCTCTTCCCTGTTAGCCCATATCACCTCGCTGTAATTGATTTTGGTGTGCGAGCTAAACTGGTTGCATTTCACAACAATAAGTGTACATTAGGCCTATAGTTTTCTTGTTACCAGGGGCAACAAAATGTCATTCATATTTTAATTGACATGTACGTTCTGAAATTCGCATTTAAGCCGTACTTATTTCGTTTTTATCTTGATATCTATTAAACGTATAAAGAAATGTGTTAAACAAAAAATGTTCACTTTAATTTTCTCTACAACTTTACTGTGGTAGGTTTTCGTGTATCGCCTACTGTAATGGATATAATCTAGAAAAATTGAAAATGGATACGAGTAAAGTACCCCTTAAATCATTTTTGCAGAAATACAGATATAGCCATTTTATTAGTCATAGATAAGAGTTTTCAATTTTTAATTTTTATTAAAATCGTTAGAGCCATTTTTTCAAAAATCAAAATTTTTAAAAAAGTTTTCATGAAAAGTCCCCTTAATATTTCAGTTGTAAAACTAAATTTCTGGGCGGCTCGACAAAATTTCGAAAAAGTCCTTACTTCAAAAAATGAAGTAAATACAATGAACCGTTTACCCGCTGTGCTTGTCCACAGACAGACGGACAGACAGACATACAGACAGACAGACGGACAGACGTCAAACCAAAAACACGTTTTTCGGTTTCTAGGCATCGTGAAACATGCTTTCCCGGTGTTAACTCGATTTCGATTTTTTGTCACGATCACAATACTTTCTCTATACTACGTATAAGCGAGAAAGTAAAATGATTTCAATAACCATGCACATTATAATATAATTTAGTTCCCAGTCAATTTACATTTTACACCTTCAAGGCCTATAGAATTCCAAATGAATTGTATGATACAAAATTTAATAAAATTTTGTCTTCTCGAACATTACCAGAGAATTCAATTATCTAGTATTTCTTCCAGCGTATACATTGGTCTTTCTATTAGATATTCTTTTAATTCAGTTTTTAGCTTATTACCAGGCATTCTTAAATCGATATTCGGTTTGTGAGATATTTTAGCTAAGTGAAATATTCTCCATAGAGCCTACGTAAACTTATTACGCCTATACTAACAATAAAATCATCCTTATTGTTTCATTTCATATGGGCTACGAATTATTATTTGGATATTATAAAAAGAACTCTTTCTACATTGGGGAAGCAAAATACACGAACCTATTGAAATATTTAATTGCATAAAAACGTTTGGATTTTTCTGTAGCTTCTTTCCTGCGGAATCACACAAATGGCATGTTGATCCTGAATTAGGAAGTTGGTTTAATTTCTTGTTAGCATGGTGAATAAAGTAAAGAAATAAGAGTAATTTTAATACTTTTATTCATATGTCATCTTCCAAAGTACACAATTATGCATTATAAACTAACATTATAGAAATAAAATTTTAAGATCCAGGAATTCAGGACTCCTTTCATGTAAAAACCTCATGATATACGACATAAACCAAGAATATTTCAAAATGCGTACCACACATATATGCGTATTTGTAGTCCTAATATTAATCGTGCGAAGGAATTTTAGGTAATATGAAAATTGCAAATTCATGAATTCTAAGACTACTACATAAGACAAAAAGAAATATTAAAATCCTATAAAACGCGCTGAATCGAAGTAAAAATACGTAGATTAGATTATTTAAAACAGTTTGATTCCATATCTCTTCTGACACCTCCCATTTCAGCCAACTAAACTTTCAATCCAGATAGTTTGAGCAGGGTAAATTTAGAGTTATGTGAAATTATATTTTTTAAAATCAACATTAAGGAATGACAGAAGTGCTGATTTAGCCACTTTGGTCAAAAATGCAATTTATTTATTTATTTATTTTAGTGTCAGAAAACCAAGCATATACTAAAATATACCTGTGCAAAATTTTATGTCGTTTGAACGCATTTAACGGATGCTACTGACACCATCTTTAAAACTCAATGCACTTTCAACTGCTAGTGCATGCAAACTTTAATCTCTTAAATTTGCATGTTATTTTGCCACATTCAAAATCTATCTTCTCCCACAAAAACAGAGAAACAGCTAGGAAACTTTTTCACAATTTAGTCTTTAAAAATCTGATGTGAAAGTCACATAACTTCCTCTGCCCAAATAAAAGTTTGCAGCATTTACGCTAATTATGCTATAAACTATCTTATATTTCTTCTTTGAATGTTGCGACTAAAAACGCAGGCTATGGGGGAAAAAAAAACAAGTGACTGCAAACGTTTATTGAACTTTCCGCTGTTAAGAATAATTTCCGAAATTTATCAAATATTCCCCTCAGATATTTCTTTACTGTAAGCAGGGCCAACAGTACATTTTTCTCACTTCACGTGCTTATATAGAATAAAATGCCTTAAATGTCCGCGTATTGAGTTGTACACCAGGCAAGTTGGTAGGTTACAACCACCCTTCAGAGAATGTTTTTGAAATCCATGTACAAAATTTAAAGGAAATTGTTAGAGCCGTTTATGAGAAAATAGCAAAAAACAAAATATTCTTCATGTAAAGTCCCATTAAATATAAGAAAAGGTTGTCGCCAATCTACACAGCCTCAGAAGGTACCTAACCCGAATACAAAATTTTGTTTTCGTACGATTTACAAGAAGCCGTATTGCAAAAAGCACGCATTCACAGTGGGTTGCTTATAACTACCCTTCAGAGAATTTGTTCGAAAAAATGTTTCAAATAAAAGTTTTTAGCTCTTGGTACAAGCAATCCATGCGCAAAATTTAAAGAAAATCGTTAGAGCCGTTTTCGAGAAAATTGCGAAAAACGAAAATTTCTTCATGTAAAGTCCCCTTAAAAATAAGGGAAATTTGTCGCCAATCTTCGAATTACATCTTCAGAAGGTACCTGATCCAAATACGAAATTTTGTTTTCATACGATTCTCCGTTTCGGAGCTAGCCTGTTCAGAAACTTCCACACAGACACACACACACAGACATGTTTCCTATTTTTGGATTCAGGGGGCCTTGAAACGTGTATATATGCTAAAAACTCAACTTCGAATTTTAGGGTCGAAAACAATACTTCCTCTACCTATAGTACCTATGGTACGGGCAGAGGAAGTAAAAATTATTTAGCATTATTCCAGGGCAGTTTTTTTCTTTCATCTGAGTAATTTAAAAAAAAAAAGCATAAACAATATCAACAAATCCATCAGTAAATTTTTAAAGCAAGCATCAAAGAATCCCGCATAAAAAATCAGGCTAATATTTTAACAACTATCGGAGGGGGTAGATTTCAATCTTCATTTAAAAATCTATTAATTCATATCTCAAAAACAAATTGTGATATTAGAATGAAACTTTAGACTTAAGTTTAAGTTTAGATTTTAATTAAGTGTGCAAGATTTCAAGTTTCTAGGACAAGTCGTTTAGCAAACCACTTTCAACACTTAAAGAGCATTTTTTATGGGGAGGTTATCATCGTACCCTTTCAAAATTCCGCGCCTGTATAACACAGTGTCACTCAACTCACCGAAAGTGAAGAAAGTTGCGCTGAATCTCATGTCGTTTGTTTGGCGGCGCGCTGTTGACTGAGCGTGAGCATTGTGACCCAGTTCAAGCCGCAGTCACCAGGGAAAGTGAAATGCTTACTCTCTCTCCTCATCTCTTGACCTTGAGGAGAGATGACACACCCCCGCGCTCAACCCCTTCATGTAATGTCTGAGTTAGAGGGGAGTCTAGGGGAAGGCGATGGTGCCACAGTTCCGAATATGTATGACCCAATGAATTTCTTAGAATATATTTGTACAGTTCTGACCATGTTATAACGGCCTTTCTTCCTTGAACCAGGGAGGGGGTCCGAGGAGCCCCCCCTCCCGAAATGAAAGAAGATACGAAAATACAACAAATAAAATCAGGTAAACTGATGTAACAAAGTGCCAGAAAGCTTTTGTTTAATCAGTGACAATTGCAATATTATGATATGCAGAAAATAAGTTTTTTTTAATCGACTTCTGAGTTACGCTTCAGATCGATTAATTAAGCAGGTCTTACGGAAGAACATAGGTCTAGTTTGATAAGCATATTATGTGAAGGAATTTGTGGGTACTGTTATTTGTCGAAGCTACCTTTATTGCAACTTCCAACGCCGTATATAATCACTGTCAAACAATATGTTGCCATGAGAACTGATTTGCATTTGATAAATTCTTTCTAATATATTACCATAAAATAGGCACTAAATTGAGCATTACTCCTGTACCGGTCAACCAATTTGGTCCAATATCCATAGGCTTCTTACCATGTCGGAGGAATTTTTTTCCTATAATATTCTCATGTAATGTCCAACAGAGACAATAATCTGTGGTTCATGAAAGCTTATATATCTATAACATATCTTATTTGTAGCTAAAAAAAATACTTTAAATGCAATTTGAATGTTTAACTTTACCAAAAAATAAATTGTGGTAGTACCCCCGAACCAAAATTGTGGTTACGTCCCTACCTAGAACTGCTTTGAAAATTAATTAGCTAAAGGCAGATAGATCTTGACTAGAAACGCGGCATTGTTTTGGTATAGTGATGATTTTCTATTTTAAAAGTATGTAAAAGCTATTACTGTATTTAGTCGTTACTCCGGTACCGGCCAAGTCCAGTGGCGTAGGAAGTGGGAGGTCCAGGGGCTCCGGACCCCTCCCAATATCGGAACCTAAAATTTTATTCAAGTTATTTAGGCTCCATTTTGTCAGTTACTCAATTATTTTATTTAATAATAAAATGCTGTACATGTAAATGTATGCCTATTATTTCCACTGTTCCATGTATTATTTTATGTTTCTTATAAATAGTAATGAGTATTATAACGTAGGTAACGATTTCTTGTTGGCATGTTTTAGAGTACCTATAGTAAACAAATTTGGTAACTAGTTTTTCACTGCTAAAATGGCATAAAATATGATTTTTCAGTAGTTCAATATTTAACAATTTTCCAGGAGTGGCCCCCGTACCCCCACACTTTCGACCCTCCCCGAAATTATGTTCTGGCTACGCCGCTGCGGTCAACCGATTTGGTCCAAATTCAGTAGGCTTCTTCCCTTGAACGTTATAGATGCGTATACAAGTTTCATGACAATCTGATAAAGCGTATTCGAGTTATCGCGCGTACAGACACATAGACAGATGGACAGCGTTTCGCTTTGTTGTGCGTGATAGTCTAAACACAAGCGGCAGGCGTTTCATTTAACTTCCTTGGCTTGATGGTTATTCAGTGACAGGAGAGTACTGTTCTGCCTAGGCCAGTGACTAGGGTTATAGAATACCGTTTTAAATGTAGTTGTATAAATTGCTGCAATCAGCATTACTACCTACTGAATACTCCCAAGTACAATTGGGTGCATGGAAATTTTCCGTTGCTTCTGGTTTCTTCTAGGAGCTTTCTTTAATTGTAGTTAGCATTGAATCTCCTTATCATTTCTGTTCCACACCACACATGGGTGAGCCAATCTCTGAGTCTAAGTGGTCTGAGTCCTCCCTTATGTATTCGCCTATGAACAACGCTCAGGCCTTGGTGAGTGGGGAAAGGGGGATAGAGTATAGAAACATTTAGTTTAAGTGGCTAGAATGTCTAGATCAGCTGCTGGATGATAAATACATTAGCTTTAACAGTTCAGAAGCAAACCATAGGACAGGGTATATGCCTAAACCGAAATAACACAAGCTTGTAACTTTCCATAGCTATACCACAGGCTGTACATCTTAGCCAAAAATTTTGGTAAGATACTTTTAAAAGTCTTGAATATTCTTTTGGCTTATTAACCTAAAGGACATTTCATTTTTTTCAGGGACCAGATGCCTAACAGAAGACATCATTGGTTAGCTTCGCTGGACAACTATTTATTCCTGTGGACTAAAACTGGACTAAAACTGTACCCTTTCATGGTTTCGGCCTAAAAGGGGATACACGTTTTATTCAGTGATCGCCCCGGAATTTACGTTGTCCAGTCCAGTTCGTCTTCCTTTTCCTGTGTGGATACGCATAACGGTGCGAACTAAGCATGTGATAGGGAGGACAAATGATAGAGTAGGTCCCCTTTTCAGGGGCGAAGAAGGTCTTGGTTCAGACCGAGGCCATACTTCTGGAACGGTGAAGGAGCATCAGGAGTTTGCAAAGAGACATAAAGGTAGGGTTTCAACCAGTTTACTGTTTGAGGAGTTCTTCTAATGTATGGGAAATTGACCTATACACTTTATTCTTCAAGTTTCCCCATAAATAATATTCATATACTGTTAGAAGAACTTAAAGACAATATCACATAGGCCTATCACAAGAGAAATTAACTCTGTCTTGGAAGCTGAACTTATGCGCGTGAAAGAAAATTTCCTAAAAAGGTGCCAGTATTGTGTGGATGCAAGAGGAGAACATTTCCAACATCTCTTTTGATGAAGTACGTGGTAATTTTTATTGTAACTTTAACTGTAAATGTGAGAACCTGAATCATTACACTGATCGCGGCTTTATTTGCGTAGATATTTTACCCGATCGCTCGGGAGTTGGAGCTGTGCCCGCCGCGACGCAGAAACCCGCGTTATTGGCCAACTCTTGCGTGGGACTCACTGTACATGATTTATTTTTCCTGAATACTAAAAAAAAGGTATTTTGGATTTGGCGGTTTTTTTTTTTTTTTTTTTTTTTTTTTGTTATTACCAGTTATGAATTATGATCAACAAGGCTTTGGTTTGAACTTCATTTGGTTTGAATAATGAACAGTACCGTAGTTAGTATGGAGTAGGTTTCTTGGGGCATGTCAAATCTGACAAAATGGTATGTGTGGGTTTTTCCTTCGTTTCTGTTGATAAACAAACAACACTGAAAATCCTAATAACTCTGCTAAGACTTCAATGATAGTCCGGCCTCCCGGTCTCTTATAATGGGTGTAGATATAGATATTTCGTGTTTTTGTTTCCAGGAGCAAGCTGAAGTTTCACATTTTATGGATCCTAGATTTGCAGCGATAGAGGTAAATGTAGGAAAAACTAAAGAGATAACCAGTAAAGTAACGCCTACAGCATTAGTGATATAGGTTATCGTAGGTTGTAGATCCTACTGAATTTGGGTTCAAGGCAACAACTTTACCGAAAATTTTTCTTTCTTTCTTTCTTTCTTTCCTCCTTCATCACGAATGTACTTTTCATTATTATTCATTTCCGTAATTTAATTTATTTTATCTGTAGAATTCGTAAGAGCATTGTAATTGTAATAAATGTCCTATAATACGAGAAAGAAGGTGCTACCCGACGAGTAAACCTATATTCCTGTGAGACATAAAGTAAGTAAGTTGCATTGATTTTAGAATGCTGTTGTATATATATATACCGACCTATAGGATAGACAATAGGCTACATTGATTACAATATAATAATAATAATAACAATAATAATTATAATAATAATTATAATAATAATTATAATAATATGGCACCGGTAATAATTATAATAATACGGTAATAACAGGGGTGCCCCCCCCCAAACTTCATGACTCGCCACCCCAACCTGATTGGTTGTCGGCAAGGGCACCCGTATAATATTTTCTAGGAGAGGAAACTTTTTAAATTTAATTATTTTTTGTCGCTTTACCTTCTTGGGCCACTTTGTAACATTATATTAATAATCGGGAAAAAATAAATGTAAGTCGCACCTTGGATGAATGTTCCCACCTTCCACTCCCTCACGATGCACTTTCTTTTATACCACGATCTAGCGAATTCTTCTGTCCTCATATTACGTAGAAACTCGTGATTGGACGTTGGTGGTGTGACGTCATACCGCTAACAAAATGTGACAGGCTGAGTGCAGTAAAATCACTTCCGAGAGTAATTATTATTCTTGCAGGTGGCATTGCACAAAGACTGTAATAATCCAGTAAGAACTAATACTCCAATTTTACCTGCGTGTAAGGGAGGTGGGGGCAGTGATGAACCAACAATGGTTCGGTTCACAGTCGCCGCTATCGGCACAGAGTGATCAGGGCCGTGGAAAGAAAGCAAGGGCCCCAGGTAGAAATTTTCCCGAGTTCCCATCAAATATTAAATTCACTACTCAACTCGCTCTTTATAATGTATGCAACAACAAAATTATGTAATGATATTACATAATTATTAAGTGCCAGAATGGTACCGGTACTTTATGAGATTGTCTGGTAGACAGGAAAATATCTGTCTGTCTGTGTGTCTGTAAGCGCAATAACTCAAATACGCTTTATCGGATTTTCATAAAACTCGGTATACCATTTATAACGCCCATGGGACGAAGCCTATTGATTTTGGACCAAATCGGGCACAAAACAAAAAAATACAATTTAGGAACAATTTTATCTGTATGTACCAGTTTAATCTTTTGAAAATTATGATCTTAAATGCCGAATGTTAGTGAGGCCTACTGTTGAGTCCAAAAGGATTTCTGCTTCTACTTTCAAAAATTGCAATTTTTATAACTGATTAATTTCGTGTCATCATTATACGACAGGATAATGCAGGTAAAATAAACACATAAATCATAACTTAAGCTGTTTATTGACTTAAAATCAATTTTATTTTAGAATAAATTTAGAAAGTAAAAAATAAAACCTGGTCCCCTCCCTCTCATCGGGCCTGAGAGTGATCGATTTTGTTGGCGCGGCATTTGTTTAAGCAAATGCGTTTTGCTAATTTATTGGCTATTAACTTCTAAAGAATTAGAAGGGACCTTTTGAAGTTATAAAACTTGACGTTTTTATTTTTAACATATAAAAGGCTAATTTTGCACCCCTCCCCAGAAAATTCATAAAACGCTAATATTTCCCCCCCCCAGCTATTTCAACGACGCAGTCTGCGTCTTAACCCCCCCCCCTGTGAGCACCTCTGGTATAATAATAATAATAATAATATAATAATATAATAATAATTTAATAATAATAATAATAAATAATAATAATAATAAAATACCGGTAATAATAATAATAACCCTCATGATTGCACCGTATTTCTTGTGGGGTATGCAATGTAAATTTGCCACTCTAGGATGCAGTGTACTATAGCCTATTAGAAGAAATGACCCTGCCTGAAGAGTTTATGTGGACAAGTAAAGTCATTGTATAGAGTGCAGTCGAATTCTAGTGTTTTGGTTTGGTGTGCATGTTGGAGAATTAATCCTTATTTTATCATGCAATTAATGGAGTGCTCACACTTCTGTAAAACCTAGACAAATTAACATAATAAATTTTATAACCAACTTGTCTGTATATAAAATGTTTAATGTGAAAATGATAAATGCTCTATAAATGAACTTGTGAATCACATAGGGCTACATAGCGACTTACAGTAGCAGACCCCTATTCCCCTCTACTGCAAGTAATTATTCCTACCATGCAGGCTATTAAGGTGAGCTGTTTAAATATCTGCTGTTGTTTCTTTATGCAGCAATACAAGCAAGATTTCACTACCTTACAGTTAATTTGAGCAACTAATTTTTGAAGTGAAACTTCTTTAGCTGCTGTAGGGGTAAATCGAGAGCTTGTGTAATGCTCAAAATTAATGTAACACTCAAAAGCGTCACGAAATTAGTGAGGTGTGACGGAACGGACTGCACAGAAAACAATCAACTAAATGATTAAGCTTACCAAAGTTTAAAAAATCCAAAAATTTAAAATTAAGAAATCAAAAATCCAAAATTAAAAAAATTAAAAATAAAAATTAAAAAAAAATAAAAAATCCAAAATTCCAAAATTAAAAAATTTCAAAGATCCAAAATTCAAAAGTCCAAAAATCCAAAATTAAAAAAATAAAAAATACAAAATTTAAAAATCCAAATAACAAAAATTACAAAAAATTTAAAATTTAAAAAATTTAAAAAAAATAAATAAATAAAAGATCCAAAATTCCAAAATTAAAAAATTCAAAGATCCAAAATTCAAAAATCCAAAATTTAAAAAATAAAAAATCCAAATAACAAAAATTTAAAAACAAAAAAAATTCAAAATAAAAAAATAAAAAATCTAAAATTAAAAAATCGATAATCAAAAATTAAAAAATCGATAATCAAAAATTAAAAAATCCAAAATCCAAAATTTAAAATATCTAAAAACCCAATATTAAAAAGTTCAACAATCCAAAATTAAATAGAATCCAATAATCCAAAATTGAAAAATCAAAAAATTAAACCAAGTTTCACTTCTGTCGCATGGCGTTCCACGCACACTTTTTTTTTTGTGTGTATCAGTCTTCTGTGAAGATCTATTTAAGGGTAGGTTTTGACCTGACACCTCATAGGCTACAGTCCTCTTGTTAATAAATTTCCTCCCACATAAATTAAATAACAGAAGTACCTACACTTAAACAAAAATTGGTAAAGAAGTAGTACATTAACGATGAAGGCACAAAGTTCCCATGTTATCAATTTTTGTCAGATAGGTTATAGAACTTCTGCAGACATGTCATACCTTCGGGGAACAAGGTACTTTCTGCTTCCCTCCAATATTTAATTTCCATCATATTTAAGGCCTTTGTATAGTTACAAACAGTCTAAGTCTTTCCTCACCCCCAGAAACAGTTTCCAGCCAGAGCCTCTGTGAACAAAGTTATGTTGATAATAATTACGTGAATAATATAAAAAGTTGCAAATTAGTCACAATTATGTAAAGAAACGAATGTATTATATCCATTTCTGCTTCCCTTACCTGGGATTGCCGCATGGACAAACCATACCGAGCACATGGACAACCACAAAGAAAATAGTTTTAACATCTTCAAAGAAGCATTTCTATGAATGAATAAAACAAAATTCATTATAAGTTATATAAATGCTTCTACAAAATCCAAAATCGCCACAGAAGCCATCAATACTGTAGTTGCTATGGTTTTGGTCAGGTGACATCTAAACCAAAGATGCTTTAGAACAGTTTAAAAAAGGCTAGAATGACTCCAACCACCAATCCAATGATCTTAATGTCTGTTATTAGGAAATGTTTACATAAATATCATGAACAAAATATTTTTTCTGGCACATCATGCTATAAACTGGGCATCACTGACATAACTCATCGATTTATGCATGTTATATTCATCCTACTGCACATAAACCATGCATGTACCATTGTATATTCTAAAATTGTTTATTTTTATGTATTGAAACACATCAACCCACAAACCAGGATTTATGTTTATCCTCAGACTTTCAAATTTTCAAGTCATGACATGGTGGTCAAGTCATTTTTGCCTGGAACCCTTCATAAATATTTTAAAAAAATATCAATTGGATGACATGACATAATTTAACAGGATGTTAAGAATAGATAAACCAATATGTCATACATAATATAGACAACAACATTGTGGATCACTCACTGATTTCGATGTGATGTTTGCTACTGGTTAATACTTTCAAAGGTATTTCCCTTTTATTTTTTCAGAGTCGAACATGCAAATGTTCACATCATTGCTGGAAGCTAACAAGTGAAATAAAGTCAAGAGTTTTTGAAAATTTTAATCAGATGAATACTCACGACCAAAATCTTTTCCTGGTGAAGTGTATTCAATTAAGTGAACCCAAGCGACGTAAGGTCCCAGAAACTGTTTCCAGGAGACAAGTGACATTCACATATAACATTGAGGGGATTATTGTTTGCCTCAAGACATTGTGCGATGTGACAGATGTCACTGCAAGACGAATACAGATGCTACAGAAGAAAATGAAGCAAGGGAAGACAGATTTCTCTGATTTGAGGGGTCGGCACAACAAGAAATCCAACCGTGTCTCTGACGAGGTGAAAGACATGATCCGATTATACATACAAAACTTTCCCAGGTTGGTCAGTCCATACACAGGAGTTGAATATTTTTCTTCTAACTTGAATGTAAAGAAGATGCTTGACTTATTCAGAGACAAGAATCCAACCATAAATGTGCCAGAATTTGCTTTCAACCATATCTTTGAAAAGGAATTTGGCATTCAATTTGGAGTACCCCGTTCTAGTGCATGTGCAAAATGTGACACTACGTTTGTTAAACTTTGTAGTGAAAGAAATCCTGAACATTTTAAGTCACTATCTGTTGAGAATGCTCTCCATCACAAGAAAACAGATAAGGCATACAGGAGCCTGAATAAGGATTTTGTTGATGCAAAAAGGAATAATCATGATGTACATATACTCTGTGGAGACCTCCAAGAACTATCATGCCCAACAATTAATGACCCAGCTTCACTATGCTACCAGAGACTGACTGTTTACAACTATGCAATACGTAATATTGTGACAGATAAAGCAACAATGAATATCTGGCATGAAGGCAGTGCAAGTTGTGGCACGGAAGAAATTGCTTCAATAATATTTCGGTATATAATTCAGAATTGGAAACCGCTTCCTTCATTGCTTCGAAATCGCCGATTAGTGATATGGACAGATCGATGCTTAGAACAGAACAGATCATGGACCATGGTGGCGTTATTCCACTATCTTGTATCACTTCGTTACTTTACACAGATAGATCAAAAATTTGTGCCAGGTGGTCATAGTTTCCTACCTTGTGACAATGACTTTGCAATGATAAACCAGAAAAAAAATGGTGTATGTATTCCATCAGACTGGGGTAATAATATTGTCAATGCTAGACCGGATAAATCATTAAGTGTACAATGTTTGGGACCACTAGATTTTTCAAGTTTGGCTTCTGTGAAGGAAAGAATTGCAGAAAACCCAGAACTAAACTTTGATGACATTGTATGGCTGCGGTATGATGCTAGTGATCCGTATTTCCTCAGATTTCGCACAGATTTCAATATTCTGAGCCCTTGGTCTGTGCATTCACTTAGAAAAATCGGTGTTAAATCTGAGCCAGTACAGATTTCACCGGAGAATCTTCCCTCTCTTCATACAGAACCAAAACCAATTTCATTGCAGAAGAAAAACGACCTGAAAATGTTGTGTGAACTTCTTCCCCCCCAAGATACATATAAGAAGTTTTATCAAAGTTTACGCTCAGAATGAGTGTAGAGTCTAGATATGTTCTTGGTGTGTACTTCTTTTAGATGATTTTCTGTGCCAAATGTGAGGGAAAAGGTTAGGGTAACCAGAATTTCAGATAAAAAAGCAATCGTTCAAGTGCTTGTGATATACTGGGAAACCTTTTTCCCCATCTAACTTATGTAATGGGTCATTCAGTTTTGTAGCAACCACTTTAATGATAATATAATTTCTTTCTTGGATGCAACCAACAATTTATATAATTTGCATTTAATTAAAAAGATGTTGCATAAAAACTACAAGGGTAAGTCAAGAAGTATCCGCACTCTTTTTTTTAAATTTATTGCAACAACAATACAAAACCTTCAGTTACCTCATTTTTCAACATAGTCCCCTTGATTCTCAATGCCCTTAATCCATCATTACACAAGCTTCCTGATGCCCTCAGAAAAAAAGTTTTTCAACTGAGGAGCAAGCCATGTATACACTGCTTCCTTCAGTTGTTGGTCTATGGTGAGTCAATGGCCACTTCATCGACAGTCACTCCTCGGTTTGTCTGAATCATGATACGCACTTGCTCAATGTTGAATGTGGATGTGGATGGGCGTCCTGTTCTTTCCTTGTCCTTCACACTTGTCCAACCATTTTTGAACTTTTCAATCCATTCGTACATGCTTTGCCATGGTAAAACATGGTACACCTCCAGTCAACAAAAAATGGATCACTGCACGCTGTTTTTCTTTGTTGCAAATGCTGAGTGGTGCAGCCATGTTTAATGTGCAACAGCACAACATCCAGTGGATTCATAATGGTCAACGCTCCACAAGAGGAAAAAATGAATAACATGTGCGAGCATAAAGCAGTACAGCCAATCTACAAAAGATTAAACAAAAGGTGCGGATACTTGACTTACCCTTGTATTTTACTATTAATTCTTATTAGCCGAGTTCTACCTAGCATTTTTAATGTTCACTGTTACATTAAAACATTGAAACATGCAGTGTGGTATGATTACTGATCTCATAAGGAATTAATGAGTTATGGATGTTAGTTTTATTTACATGTATGATGCATGTAAAACATCTTTACAGGTTTCGTAGAATAGTTAATTTCAGATAAAATTATGTTTTTTTAGGACTTTTAGAAAGCAGGAGATTTCTAAGCCTTCTTGCGAGCTTCAGGATAAGGTGTTAAAAAAAATTATGTTTCTGCAAAAAGCAGAACATCTGATCACTCTAGAAAAGGTTAACATATTTTATTGCTGTGATCGATAACAGGTGGAAAACTTTGATTCTTTGACAGTAAATGCTGCTTAGTCTTTCCCATATTCTAGCTATACAAGTTGCCATGGGTTTACAGAGAGTGGAAATATCTTTTCATCTCAGTATTTGTCGATCACAGCAGTCCAATGGTAATCGGTTCAGTAGAAAAATGTGTTATGTGTGAATTGTCTATGTCAATGCATTACATCTTCATGACTGATACATTCCTAGATTTTGGTTTATACTTGTGGATCCCATCCTCTTGCATAAACTTTCTTGTTAGGTTGTTATCATTACCATCTGCACCACTTTCGTACCATCCTTCAAAATGACTGATGTGAATCTAGCTTTCTCTATCTGCCCACATTTTCCTTCATAATAAATCATAGTTCTTTTCAGGCATACCAATGCTGTAATAGACTTTTTGTCTATTGTTCTCTGTACAGATAATTAATATTATGTTCTTACTCACTCTATTCTTCTATAATATTCCGTGCAATAGTTCAATATCGAAAGTCTGTAGAAAACTCAAACCAGTCATGTCTTGTCATGCTACAAAAGTGAATATAGTTAGAAATATTAATATTTTCAAGATTGTAGCGACCATATTTAGAATACACATCTGGAAGAGTAAACCATTTATATATTTTATTCATGACAAATATTCGGACCACTGTCGAATTCTACTTTTTTAAACATATGACTATTTAATATTTGCGTTTAATGTTACAAGTGGATTGTTCTTGTTAAAGTAGAAAGGAATACTTAGACACTATTGTTGGAATACCTTAATATAAATGTACTATTTCAAATGTAGGATGGTTCATTATTCTAATAGTCCAGAGACAATTTTACAATTTGGAAGATTCAGGCGGTTGCAGGGAGTATAGGATTTAGTTTATAATGAAGACAATGAAATTCCTAACCAAATGTAAGATTTTAAAGACATTGCAGACACAGATAAAAGTAGAAGGTAGGTCAGGTGAAATAGAAAATTAAATTCCTAATAGAGTATAATATTTTAAAGGCAATGCAGACCAGTAGAAAAAGAATAAATTGTATAATATTCTGATTCTGAAGAGACTGGAACAGATAAAGTTAAGAAAAGTGTAGCCGTCGCGGTGGCTCATGCTTAGCGCGTGGGCCTGGCATGCTAGCGGTCCCGGGTTCAATCCCCGGGCCTGGCGGGCGTGTCATTCGTGGTGGACGAAGCCGTGACCTTTGGGGGTTTTTCTCGGGGATCCTCCCGTTTCCCCCTCTCATTCCACCAACACTCTCCATTTCATCTTCAAACTCCCCCTCATAATCATCCCGTTTCCTTTCCCGGTTTCCGGTATACCCTCGCCCCCAGCACCTGCTGTGGGCCTCTCCCGTCCTCCCCGTGGCTTGTGGTCCTGAAGTTGCTGGCTGGTGTGCTGCCAACCTGGGGGCTCTATAAGAGGTACCGAGGCAGCGGCACACGTGGCATGGTAAAGGTATCTGTTGGATGTAGGGGAGTTCCGTCGGGGCTCGCGGTGGGGTCTGTTGTCGAGGGACCGTTGGGCTTGCAAATCATTCCATTCCGGAGGTTGGCACAATGAGCCACAAGGCTGAAGTGCTTAGGGTAGTCCCAACCCGCCTTCCCCCTTCAGGGGCCAAATACAAATAAGAAAAGTGTTATGTACATTTCAATATGTGAACAATTATATTAAATTATATTAAATTTAAATTTGGTGTAATCATTATTGCCATAATATATCATTTAATACAAAAGTGTAGAACAGAATAAAATGGTTAGATTTACCAAAATTTGTATCTAAGGAGCATAGGATCATGCCCAGGCACATCGTGACGACCCTCTGAAACTTGTAAATTGTTTAAAACCTTTGGCAATTCTAATTAATTAATTTTTAATTATTAATAATTATTATTTATTCACTTCAGAAAAACACAGTGAATTTTTATGGTTTTATGTTGAGCATTTGTGCATTATAATTTGATATGAAGCATCTTGGACTACTGCAAACTACAGGAACCGGGAGAGAAACAAAATGTCAACAATGGTTGTAATGTAATAAAATGATAAACGTAGGAAGTGATATAAACAGTGAAACTAATGAATCTTAAGAGCCGTAAGTGGTTGTAATGTTTATAATGAACTGAATTATTGTGAAAGAAGTAGTTTGTTGCTTCTAATGGAGAATACTTTTAAAACCATAAATTACACTACATCTATATACACTATATATACAGGGTGTTAATGAATAATACCGAAATATTTTACCTGTGTATAGAGGGGACATAGACAAGTAACATTTATTAGGAGATTTTTGCTCTATGGATTCAATTTTTCCTGTTACAGCATAAAATCTCCCAGGGCATGGCCGCCACTGGCTTCTAACATTGGAAAAAAATGCAAAACAAAGGAACTTCGTTGTTAATACTGTAGTTAGTAGTTATGAATAAAAAAAGACTAATGCAGTGGCGACCAGTCATGTGATTAGTCTGTAAATTTTGCAGATTAAGAAAACTCTAAATTATGATATAGTTGTTGATGAATGATTAATAATCAGGTTTTTAAAGATCACTAAGAAGGTATGAAGTCAATTTAATGAAAGTTTTAACCCTATTTCCCTTAATTATTGCCTTATGGGCACCAAATTGTAAAGACTTTAATGCCCTGTAGCATACACATTTTATGCCACAGAGCAAAAATCTCCTAATAAAAGTTCCTTGTCTATGTCCCCTCTATACACAGGTAAAATATTTCGGTATTATTCATTAACACCCTGTATAGAAAGATGAAGAACAAGAATATGAACACTTATTTATTTATTTACGCCCTGCGAGATCAATATCAGGGTGTCCACTGGTCGGGAAAATCTGGGAATCCGGGAAAAGGTCGGGAATTTTGTATGGTCGGGAAAATCCGGAAAAAGTCAATGAATTTGTTAAAATATCCGGGAAAATTTTAAAAATTTCAAAGTATGATCAAAAAGACTTCTAGACAATAATAGGCCTATATGAAAGTATATTTAATTAATTTTATTGTTCCTAATTTTTGTATCTGTTATAGCCTAAGTAATTATTGTTTGCAATTACTTTTGTTACTAAAAGTTTTTCTTATTTAAAGTATGTATAATCCTATAATTTTTCTTACACAGTTATTAGAAAGTACTTCATATTTCGGTCGGGAATTTCTGAAATGATCAATGAAAATCAGGGAATAAGCCGGGAATTTCTTCAGCATTACTTGGTGGACACCCTGAATATACACTATTCCTATGAAGGTTATAAAATTTTCCAATGTCTACCATTTTGTCCACTGACATTATTTTAGGGAATTTAAACACTGATTTATTATGGTATTGCATATTTATAATGCCTTCATTTGGACTCATCTGCTGGAATAAAGACAGCGACATCGGGGAAGCACATGCTACTAACAAGTTCCTCTCACCTTCAGTTCCCCACCTCTATGTTGCAGGGGCAGTAGTATTTGCTTATTGAAAACAAACTGCAATGTGCTTACCAAACTTGATGAAATCCGAGAAAGGTTTGAATGAAATACAAAAAGTCACACAAACCAGGAATTTTCCAGATCTTGGATTGCCACCAAACATTTCAGTTTAAAAACCATATAAGATAACTGTTGTCCAGGAGTTGCAGCCACATGATATGGTTTATAAGTAGAGTAAAAATAATTCAAGATGAGAATAAAATATTGTTGCATGTGATAATTCAAATATCAGATGAACTATATTGGGAAGTACAGCGGCGAATGACTCTTTGTCAAGCATCAGGGCATTAATGACTACAATTTTTAAAAAATCAAATACTTGTGAAATGTTATCCACTTAACCATTTTATGCATTTCAATGCAAAATCTCAATAAGAACGCTTTGAAAATTATAGGTAGATTACTAAGACACAGAAATTGTGATGAAGGTTCAACTCATTGCTGGCAAACTCTTTGGGAGGAAATTTTAGATGTGAAACACCCACACCATTTTCATAGACCAACAGAAATATTGTTTTACTAGTAGAAGAAGAATGGGGAAAGAACAATGAAAAACTAGAATCTACTATGAAAACAGCACAGAATATGCTAGGTTTTGTAAAAGAGGAAGCAATGTAGGTTCATTGGTATAAGTTAAGTTACAGATATCGACGTATGTGAATTAATATACAGGCTACTTGTGTCAACTTGGAATCTTTATACCGGTACTGGCGTGCTCTAAGCTTCAATTTATTCATCCGTAGAGATCAAATACATGATATTGGATTCATCAGGTTTTGAAAAGGGGGCAAGTAAGAAACGATTACAAACTACTATAAAAGTTACAAACTAGAATTTACAGAACGTAATTTTACTACATACTTAAGAATATATAAGTGTGTTGGAAAGAATTTAATCTGATTTCTAATCCTTTTGTTTGGGGTAAAAGTTCAGTAAAGTTCTTCTAAATATGCATTTATATATATTGTGAAAGCAGTATTCTAGTAAGGAAGTTTCTACAACTTTAAATTTTTTTAGGGCAGCTGATTTTTTCAGATTATGTGGAAACTTGATATACAGTTAAGGCTAGTTTGCACGACGAAATTAGGTTTCGTAAGTAAGTTTCGCAACTGTTATTTGCTTGAATGCGCAAGCGCAACATGTACTGGCGACAATGAGTTACGAAACTACGCAGTTTCGGCTGATTCCAACTTTTCACGAAACTATAATAGTAATGTTGATATTTTACGTTTATTTAGCTCGTTCACGTTTCATAAAATGAAATGGGGAAGTGAGGAAATTGTGAAATGCCTGTATTCATACGTGTTTCAAACATTTATATGCGATTTTAATAACTTGAACTTCAGAAATAACATGAAATGTGTGGTTGCATTGGAAAGAAAATGTGTGTAATTAGTTTCACGAAATCACTTTCATGAAAGTGGTTACGAAACCTAGTGTCATCGTGTAAACTAGCCTTTAGTACAGTTGTATACTGTTATGTAGTGATTTTTTCTGGGGGTACGCAGGGGTACATATACCTCTTAAAGATTTTTCCAGTTTCAGAAACTAGAAAATCATCAATTTCCACAATTTTGAAATCTGGAGAAATTTGTTCCAAACAAAATAACGAAAAATGATTATATGCAGCTTTGCATTAAAGTAGCTATTTTTAATGTTATGTTCATTATCTATACCATGACTTTCAAGAGGGAGGGCCTGACATTAGCACTGTGATCAGGAAAACAAATGAGTGCTACAGTAACTATGTTACCGATTCAACATTACAACATGCTCAAGCTCTAGAGTCTGATGTATCCCTTTTTTCTTGGCTTCAAATTGCATTTATTTCACTAATGCTGCTGCACATGATAGTCTGTCTCTGGCTGTTCTGCAGTTGTTTTTCGCGTGTTAAATTATATGTGCCCTTGTGAAAATGACTTTGCTTACAGTACCCCTTAATTTTTTTTTTTAATAGAAAAAAAGCACTGATGTTATGACTTGTGTTGTGACTATGTCAATCTTGATTTAACAGAAATACTGTGAGTTTTGTTTTTGTGTAAATTAACTTGTAAAATATAAGTTAGATGTAGGAAACAGGTAGTGTCTTTAGTGATTTAAATAGCATTCTGCAGGATTCAGTTCTTTTCTTACATGCAATTATTCTTACTGCCCTTTTCTTCATTTTGAAGATATCAGCTCCCCCCCAAGAATATAAGTTCCATAACTAAGTTGACTATGGAAGCTTAGATTAAATGAATTATTAGGCCTATAGACAATTCTTAGAATAAAGCATGATTGGCCAGGATACTGAACAAAATGTAGGCCTAAAAACCAAATAATTTTTAGAATATTTAGATGATAAATAGGACGAGGGTTTAAGGAACGTTGATGCCTAGTTTCCGACACTTAAAAGCGTGAATAAGATTTTGTCATTATTCATGTAAAGTAGGCTATTCCGATATAGGTTGTTAGGTATATAAGGAATTGATCGTCTATATATTTTACTCTTTTCAAGCTTTGTACTATTTTTGTACCTTGACAATTCTGATGCCCGAGGATACAATGTACCCTCTTGACTGAAAGATGCAATAGAGAAAGAAAGGCATCCTTTATGGGGGTACCATTTGTTTGGTGTTTGAACAAAATAACCTTAGAGCAGTGGTTCCCAAACTTTTCAGTCCGCGGACCCCTTGAAAAAAATTAAAATTTCGCGGACCCTCTCTGGGTTAAAAAAAAAAAAAATACTTCATTCAAATGTATTGAATTCAATAGACAAAATAACACTATTAATGATAACAAACAGAGTTTACTCCTTAATGTGAATAGTGAAGCTGCTTTAGAAAATATGTAATTTGAGAAAATTACGGGATATCCTATTTCTTCTTGAACCGCCTGCGGACCCCCTGAAACACCATCGCGGACCCCACTTTGGGAATCACTGCCTTAGAGCGTAGCAGGGCTATAGTAACGATTACTGTGGCCGTGATAAGTTTCAGAATATGGCATCAATTGTACTAACTTTTTTAGTTCTCAAATTAAACAGTAAAAGATTAACTTTTTCAGTCTAGAAATCGTCTTATGTACATTCGTTGTAAATTTTAATTGGACAGACGATGGAAGACATAAAATCGAAGTCCCTCTCTGGTAAAGAAGATCGTGAAACTGACGCACCAGGACCGGCGTTAAAGTCGGAAGATGAGGTGAGAAGCGCTGGTAAAGCGCTTACCGTGTATTAGGTAGATTTCACGGTCATTTACTACTACTGCTTCTGGTCCCTCTTCTTCAATTATTATACTTGGTATTTACCTGTTGTATCCTTTTAGATATACTTCCGTTGGTAGGCGAAGGGCTCCCTAGTGCTGTCTTGTCTGCTGTTGCATAGTTCTTTATTTGTTTAAATTTGACTTCCCGTCGTTGTCTTCCTCTATTCCTTTTCCCTTAGAAGTGATGCCCATTTCGTGCATTGTTTGCTCTCTCTCCACATTTACTTATTTTGTCCATGTCAATTTTTAAAAGTTTTGGACTGTATCGGTTGTGTTATGCATAGAGACTGGTCATTGAAAAGATCTAATGGTTTTGTCATGAATTAAACCTGTTTCTAGCTGTGTCTCTACCATTCAATTGAATGATCTTAAAGAGTAGTAATGATTTTGCCTACGTTGCTTTAAAATAATGGTAAAAATCAAATTACATTAGAAATGTAAAATTATTGAAAATAATGTAGAATATAGGCTACATGTTAGGCCTATTGTTATGTCAAGAGACTCCAGATTTTTTTTGTCCCTCCATGCAACTATTGATGTACCGGTACCTTAGGATGAAAATATGACTGTAGAACCTAGTCTGTTATGAAGGTCCTCTGTAAAGATTACTTTTTATAATGTATTAGTTATATAGGCCTACTAGTTTTCATTCATTCGTAGTGTTCTGCCAAGGGGCAGGTCTTTCACTGCAAATTCAGCTTAACATATTTGATTAATTAACTTATTATTTGGGTGAAAAATTAATTAAACATAGTTATGGTAAACAATTTGTTATTTTCATACGAAAATTTATTATTGCTTCCCTTCAGATGCATGCATTTGTTTTAAATGGAGTAGGAAATTCTTAATATACAGGTAGGCCTACCTAGTTAATTTTGTCAATTTGAACAAAATATCCCTATGTTTACCAAAAGCAGAAGACTCTCAAGTGAGTTAGCTTATAAAATTAAATAACTCTTTTTTACATTGGAGGAGGAAATTTAAGTAATTACTCTTTAGGATGATAAACTTATCTTAAGTGTTCCCTCTACAACTTGTGATGGCCCATAGGGTTGAGGCTTCCATACATTGAGGTGGTATTGACAGTTTCAGGTACCAACTGCCTTGATCCCCAGGATTTCTTCTTACACTCGTTTCTTTCAGAGGGTGAGTTGACCCTAATGCCATAATGTCACCAGAAGAATAAGGCCAATTTATTAGATAAACTAGCTGAACCATCAATGCTTGGCATTGTTAGATTTATGTATAATAGGTTAAGTGAACACAATTTAAAGTCGATTAGATGTACTTCTATAAATCATCAGCCGTCCAGCCAACATACTCCACATACTCCTTCACCCGTAGTTTACTCTGATTATGTACAAAAATTAATCGTTCTGTTTCAATTTTGGCAAACATACAGTAAATAGCTGGGCGTAGGGGATGTGTTCGCTCATCTCACGCAGCGGGCTCCGATTCGAATACTGGTTGGGACAAGATACCTAGGTAGAGTTTTTTCCAGGGTTTTTCCTCACCTGTGAGACAAATGTCTGGTAACTTTAGGCCCCAGTGGTCTCCGGATATAATCTGGCAGCCATTATCATCATCATCATCATCATCCCATCCTCACCTTGTTCAGAGTGAGTGTGTGAATGATGTATCTCGTCCTATATGTTTGTGTTGTCTCGGAGGTGGCCCCAGCATTTGGCTGATCACTCATCCGTGAGGCCCTCCATGTCCTTGTCTGGTCAAGAAAGTATGTATGTGATCCATAGATAATCCTCTCCCGACAGGTCACGGCCCTGTAAGGTTCGGGAAATGTGGGTAACTTAAATGACCCCAAAAGGGAGGGGTAAAAACTAAGGTAAAGGTAGAGAGATAATATGGTAAATAGAAATTATTCAGGAAATTATATCTATTGATATTGTATGAACTACCTGGGGGTAAAGGCGGCCGGTGCGTAAGGCTGACAACCTTACCACCTTCACATTCCAATTGTCTAAAAATCCGGGAGCCTCAACTTCTTGGAACCCTCTGGGCGTCCATGGCCTGTAATAAGGAACACTTTACTTTCTATCTTTCGGAATGCAGTCCTAGGCTAACTATAAGAAAAGAGTTCAACTCTTAAGAATAGAACCCAAGACCTTCTAAATTTACTTCATGTCAAAAAGTAGTTGATAATCATTTATAGGAATTCCATTGATAGCCTTTCTCATAATTTTATATCTATTAGGCCTACATGAAATCACAGTGTCATGCCAAGCCACCTGTGTAGTTTAAAAAAAAAAATGTTGTCACGGGGATTGTATACATGCAGTATGAATTTCTTTTGGTGAATTTCATAACTTTACAACCCTATTTTGGTCCTTAGAAGCCAAAGATTTTGAAATCCTTTCTTAGTGCGCCTCTAGAGTCTATGAGCAATATGTGTACCAAGTTTCACGTTCCTAGGCTGTATAGTTTTTGAGAAACTGTGATCAGTCAGTGAGTCAGTGGGTCTGTGGGTTTTGGCTTTTATATATAGAGATAAAACTATCTTAAAAACTACAAATAATTGTTATGTCACGCGAGCAATAAAAACTTATAACTTACCTGTAGAGAAATGTTCTACAATTCTGCTTCCTCCTATTCATATTCAAAATATTTTATTTTATAAAATTATCTTGAATGCATTTAAAAGTATATTAAACTGTTCAATTTGCTTGTTACATTAAACATGAGTTAAAAAATCAGTTGTGGATATTCTTGGTTGTTTCATCTTCTTTATTCATATCAATCCTGACATTACTTTCTACAAAAGAGGAACCAGTGTTTCAAATGCTGTATACATATTGATTTATAGATTGAGGATTCTTCTAACCCAAACTCAAAAGAAAGCCATAACACTGAGAGAATAAGAGAAGAAACTAAGGAAGAAGAAGAAGAGGAAGAAGATGCTAATTTTGAATTTGCAGATGTATCAAAAGTGAAAGCAGAAATGGAAGAGGAATCTCCAAATATAGATCCTGATGAGCTGATGAAGATCTTACCAGAATCAATTCTCAAGAATGATAAAGTTGACCTAGAAGCAATAAGGTATTGTATTTATTAGTAATTAAAAACCTGAATAGGCAGTACTGATTTAGAGGATATGATGTATGTAAGGAAATCTTTGTACTTGGAATGAAATTATAGTTATTTCTTTAGATCTTCACATTTGAATGCCATTTTTCTTTTGATGAGGTTGTCCAAATGTTATTCAATGGACCATAGAAAAAACTCAAGGATTTGTTTCAAAGTATAAAGTTGAAGTATAAGCTAAGGATTTCCTTCAAAGCATTAGATAAAAGTATAAGCATGTGCTTCAAACCATAGGCTACTAATAAACGGTACTTTATACTCTGACCTTATGTTTCTAAGACAGAAGCACTTGCTTATATTTTCGTAGTTTGCATTTTGTCAGCGCTGTTTATCAACTTTTGCGGGCATTCGGCTTTATAAAGGAACAACTTTTCTGATGGTAAAAGAATTGCATTCATTTCAGTCACAGCTGGATAGAGATTCTGACCGATAACAAAATAGCATCGTCTGATTCAGACAGCAGCAGCTCTATGCCTGTGGAAAATACTTTGACATTTCTTGCTACATCTTTGGGAAAATTTCCTGAAATGCTATCAAAGTCGCAAATTCCAGAAATGAAAAGGAAAAAACTTGCAGCAATAAAGAAAATGGTCAAATTGTATGAGAAACATTTTGGCACACCAATAAGTTCTAATCAACTATTGAAAAAAATTAATAACATGAAAACCAGGCTAAAGAAGAAAATAGAGCAAAATGCAACAGGAAACAAGCCAATCGTTTTGAATACTTGGGAGAAAGAACTGCTCCCTATTCTACAAGGGGACACAAATCCAGTTATCAACAAACTTCCAGGTAATTGCAGTCCATTACATACGGTTTTATTGTTGAAATATTATTAGTTTCCAGTTCTTAGACTAATTCATAATTTGTGTACTGTATATTCAAAGTAAAACTAAAACATTTTAAACAAAACTAGTCTATATGGTTCATAATTTTTTATACAATTGATTTATTTTAATTCTTATTTCCAGGAGCTGTAATTGTGGAGCCCTGCCCAGTGTCAACATCACCTTCTTCTTCCATTTTGAACACTTCAAACACTGAGTCTGGTAATATTTGTTACACTTAAGTTATTTGAAAGATTTAAAAATTTGGTTCTACTAGAACACTCTCCACAAAGTTTGCTTGACATTATGGCATGGGTTAAGTAGCCTTACATTGTCCCCAACACTGATTGGCTAGCTATGATCATTGGCCTTATTGTGATTGCATCGTACAATGCTGTCAATAGCTTTACGTGTGGGATGAACAAGTGCGAGGTTAGTGACAACTAGCACGAGGTTTGTGACATTTGCGAGGGTTCTGACATAATCAAGGTTTGTGACAGGTTAGGTTAGGTTAGCATAGTTTAGTTCAGATTACTGGCAACACCATAACAACCATCAACGTACTCAAGTTTCAATATCGTTTCACAATGATATTGATTCTGTGCACCATTCCCCACCTTCGTCTTGTCATGACTAAAGAAAGATCAAGACTTTTTAAATCTAAAATGATGTAATTTATACTGGTTACTCACAAGATTTCACAGATCTCTATTTTAGGAACAAACTATATGTATTAAAGAACATTACAACCTCAAATCTGGCCTTTTTTATGTCTCTAAAAACAAAGAAATGAACTCAATGTGCTGAGTGTTGTAGCATCCACTAAAATTTAAATGTAACCATGTCACACACTTTATTGAAATTGCGTTGAAGTAAATTTGAGATTTTTTCATTGCATTTTCTACAATTTAAATTTATTTTTACAGGAGCTGCAAGTCATCATCTAGTTCAACCTCTACAACCCATTTCATCTTCACCAATACTTAGTGAGGTTTTGTTTACCAGACCACCACCCACAAAGAAACTTAAAGTGAGTTTACCAGAGACTGAGGAAACAAATATACTTAGCACCACAGATTTACATAGACTTGTGTTGTTGGAGCAGTTACAACTAGTACGAATGCAAAAAGAGAAGGAACGCATGGTTATTGATATTCTTAAACGTAAAATTAGCAATGTAGCCAAGCAAATACAGGAAGACAGCGATGAAAGTGCCGAAGTATATACCGTCTTATAGTTTTATAAAGCCTCAAGTAGATTACTCTATGAAAAATAATCTCAGTTGATGTACTCACTTATTAACATTATTTATATTTTGAAACTTCTTTTGAGAAACTAGAACAATTTTTGTTTGTTTGTGGTAATAACCTGAAGATATAAAAGACTGTGGAACACTCGGAATGTTCTACAAGATCACGTTAGTTGATCACTTGAGCACCAACCATTAATTCATATTACTACCCGCGCGCGATTTCTTGGGCGCTCGGCTCCCTAGTCCTCATTCGGTAGGTTTCGTTCAACTTCATAGGTAAAGCTGACAACATTGAAACACGAAGTACGCTATACACCCTGACATCTAGTGGCTTCAAGACTAAGCTTTCATTCTGTCTCAAGATCCTTATTTATTTATTGATATTATCTTTTTGGACGCATGGAGTTATGGGGAAAAATACAATCTTTCGAATTGCTGATTTTACAAACACTTCATTGTACATCCAACACTTTCCCCACCTCTTTAAGAATTCCGTATGTGCTAATTTCTGACGATCCTGTGAACTCTGATGTCAATTTCATGGACTGAAAGTTGAGCGAACTTTTCACAAAACGTATTAAATACGTTTAAAATTAGGCATATAGTTTTCTCCACTTTTAGATGCTTTACCTCTCTTACGTTTAACAACACGAAATGGTGAAGCATGTTCTGCTAAGACTCTTCTTTATGCTTAAAATTAGTCATCCAGTGTAAGAATATTGAGCCAATATTATGTATAATATTCGTATTTGATGACTTATTTGATAACCAAACGCTTATGACTTGTAATTAATTGTTACGCAATACCGTTACCATGTTATATTATTGGACTGCATTAAAATCGTTGTATATTAAAGTCACTACATAAAATACCATACGAGCGATTCTGCTGAAACGTTATTTCTTTAGTTGACAACACTGCAGAAAGACTGGCGGACTGTTTTGTTCCCCCCGACCCTCACTTCCCCGTAAATCCAGCACCCAAGAAGTGGCACGCGGGTAGTATATATTGTGTACATTAAAAAATATATATCTTTTTTATATTATTTCTGCTATTTATACTTTTTTCATTCTTTCTACTTAGTACTGTTAATTATTGTATCAATATTGTTTTTCATTATGGTACTGTAGTTTAATATAACTTTTAATTATGTAATTAACTGTGTATAATTATATGTGCCATATTTTGTATTTTATCTTATCCATTCATACATATTCATACACTTTTTGTAATTATGAAACAAAAGGTTGTTCATGATGCAAATACTTCTTTATGTAATGTAATAGCCACTTATTCCTGGGAATAGTGGTAGACAAACACCTGAGTTGGACAAATCATATTGACCACATATGCAACAAGATATCTAAATTAATATACTTAATTACTCACCTATCCTCAATAGCGGCAAGAAAACTTTAAAGATGATGCACTATGGCCTAGTATATCCACAACTAACATATGGGATCGAGTTATGGGGGGCAACTGCAAAGACAAACCTCAACAGAATATTCATCCTACAAAAACGCTGCATTAGAACAATATACAATTTAGGGCTGAATGAATCTTGCAAAGACACCTTCCAAAAAGAAGAAATTCTAACTGTAGCAGCTATTTATATATACAAAGTCATATTAATGGTAATAGCACAATCACTAAATAAGAGAAATAAGGATATACACAACCATGTAACTGGACAAAGAGGGAATTTCCATCGCGTTGTTTTTAACAAGAAATCTGTTAATAAAGACCCATATGTAGCAGGTGAATTTTTCTATAATAAACTACCCAGCAACCTTACAGAAATTAGCACTAATAAGGGATTCAAATTACAACTAAAAAAATATCTAATTCATAAATGTATTTATAATAGGGATGGGTTGATACCAGATTTTCTCGATACTCGATACCGATAATGACTTTTTCCTCGATACTCGATACTTCATACTGTCAACATTTCCAGTTTCAATAAATAGGTACAGTCGGTCAAATAAAAAACGTCGGGACTCGTATGCTGTTAAAATTAAAGTTTTGACGCATTAGTTCACAAGTTTCCTATAAAAAACACAAAATACAGGTCATTTTCGGAACATATGAGGCCATGCGGCAGGAGAGAAAATTTTGAACAAGGAGGGAAAAAATGAACAACGCGGAAAGCGCAACACACATAATTCAACTTAATGCATTGTCATAATTCATTTTGCTTTGTGTCATCGCCACATACAAATGCTAACGTGAGAGAAAGTGTAGTTAGGGCTGTAATTGACCTGCATTTTTCGGTCTCTGAAGCAGCGAGAAGGTTCCATATTTATGAAAGAGCAGCTAAGAGGTGGGAACTTTACTATAATGCGACCTGAAGTTTTCATAGCAAACGTTGATCTGGCCGGACGCGTATTTCGATGCTAAGATTGGTTGCAGAAGTTGAGCGTAAGTTATTGATTTTGCACTAGAAGTGCCGGTATTATAAAATAAAATCTTAAAAAAATGCTCCTTGAATAAGCATATTCCTCGCGAATCTATTAATTATTAATATTATAAAAATTTGCAACCAAGAATATGGCGGATTTGAGGCATATAGCCACAGCCTTCTATACATGTTTGTTTTGGAACAAAACTGACTAAATAATCAAGAAAATACATGGATAGACAAGAGGCGTGTGTGAACCTAACCTTAAGTCTTCCTGTACATGCGCATATGCTCGTTCGTGATACTTAATCAAATACCGCCCGACGTTTTTTATTTGACCGACTGTACAATAAAAATTAAAAGTTGAGAAAACTGTGTATTACCAACTAAATTAATTAAGTGTGCATACTTAATGAGACAAAATTTAATATCATCAGTAGCCTATAATTATTTTTAAACTCTACATTAAAACTAAAATTAGTTCTTGAAACAGTCCACTTACAAGTTTTTGTTAAAAAATGCAATGGGGTTTGGAGAGTCAGCTTGCTTGCTGGTTGTTATTGAAACGTTTGACAGGAAACGAAACAATTTAGAATCTCTTCTGTTTGAATTTTAAAAGTCGGAAAGCCTTCATTTATGAATAGACGAAAGTCACAGAGTGGTTTTCTCCATTTCTAGGAGAAATAGAAGTATTTATTATATTTAGTATTAAACTACTAAAAGCAGAAAGAGATAGGCCTACCGAATTTCCTTAAATTGCCGAATTACCAAAGTATCGAAAAAGTATCGAACGAGTTTTCTGAAGTATCGCTCGATGCCGATACCATGCAAGTATCGAGGTATCGAAAGTGTCGAGGACCCATCCCTAATTTATAACTTAAATGATTTCTGAAAAAACTGTTTCATTGGTACACTGCAAATCCACAAGTTATCTATAGTTATGTCTAATACCTTGTAATTAAGGTCGAAAGACAATAAAGATTAAGATTATTATTATTATTATTATTATTATTATTATTATGTGAATCATGTTTCTGCTATTGCATGATTAAGAGCAAAATGTCTTACTCTTCCTATTATTATTATTTGAAGTACAGTACACGCCCCAAAATAGTGAAGTAAAAGGATATGCTCAACGTTATTCAAACGGCCCAACAGATCTCAACACCTTCTGCTTTCATGTATTGCTTGTATCTCTAGATACTGGTTCCTATCTGAGAAATGCGTATTACGAACCTTTGGTACACAGTAAACATCTAACTGCTTTCTTACTCATCCTCAGGACATACAAAATCAAATTGGTTACAATGAACCTAACTTGACTGCACTGTATTTTGATGGCTTTCTGTATTTCATTAGATATCAGTAAAGGGTGGATTTCTATGACCTAAAAAATAGGATATATGCATGCATTTATGACCTAAAAACATTAAAATATGACCAATAAAATTTAAAATATGACTTTACCACTTACAAAATGTGTATATTTTTTTTAAGTTTCATTACAATTCGTTTTATTAAAATATAATGTTAATTATTTAAAATATCTGTAAAATCTCCAAAAGTATCATTATAATGCAAATTTTACAAAATATAATATGAAACTTCAAAATTTCTTTAATATGCACACAAATATGCCAAAAATATGACCTAAATATGCATATTCATACTAAATATGCTACAATAGTTGAAAATGTCCTAAATATGCAGTTGTATGCACAATAAAAGCCGTTCCATTTTCACCAGGATGCTTGGAATCGGGTTTAAATTAGTCGGAAACCTGAAATAATGCAAAGGGGAAAAATATGACATGTCATAGAAATCCGCCCCCTAGATATCAGTGATCCCTTTCAATGATAATATGGCACGTTGCATAGAATTATGTCAGCATAACAGCATAGCTTGAGTGCCCAGCATTGACTTACAGCAAATGTATCTCAACATTGGTTCAGTATAGTAATATAAGAATTGAGTCAATTTTTGTGACACTTACTTCACTTGAGTCCTCTATTTGGAGACTAGTTTCGGGAAGTTATTCCTCCCATATTCATTCCATTTTGACAAAATGGAATGAATATGGGAGGAATAACTTCCCGAAACTAGTCTCCAAATAGAGGACTCAAGTGAAGTAAGTGTCACAAAAATTGACTCAATTCTTATATTACTATATTAGAAAAACTTCACTGTTACTAACTTCCTGTAATAATTAATATTGGTTCAGTATTTTAAATTTTTATAAAATAATTAATAAGAAAGAAGCAATTCTAAAACAACATTGGGGAAAAGTCTGCTTCCCTGTAGGTTTGAAAAGTCCTGTTTAAATGATTGCACTATTGTTTGGGAATGTCTCGCAGATGTTTATTTTACAAAATTCCTGCAGAATATTATAATTGGACGATATTCTGCAGAAAGGAACCAACCCACGTGATTTTTAAGCTAAAAAACTGATATTTAAAGTTAAATAAAAAGCCACCTGGATCTTTTCAGTGTGTTTTTATTTGCTTCATAGATGGGATATAAATGGATGAAGAGGGTTGGTTAGTTTGCACAATGTAAATATATAGTTCAGTAGCAAAAATTTAGCATCTATTCCGGTTTTTTAAATTTGAGGGTTGGTTCCTTTCTGCAGAATGTCGATACCTTGCAGAAAAAATGAAATTACCGGAATTATATGTCTTTCTGTCTAATCCCCATGTTTTAAATGAATTTCCCCTTAAAATACAAGCTTGAGGTCTAAACATGAGATTTTGTAAGCTTCAACAAATTTTATTTATATAAAAAAGGAACCTTCAAAATTATACATCAAATTATAATTATTCATTAATAAATACGATATCTGATATAGGAATTTTCAGCTTTCTTCTGCCTATGGGTACGAATGAAAAGAAGTTGAACATCATAAATGCATTACCAGAAATCTAAAATAAAGGTGGATGCAATTTTGTATTCTGTTCATGTTTGTTGTAGAGCTGAAATGGCAAGGAACCCGAACTTCAAACCTGTTTTGCGAAATGGGCCATACAGCAAATCCTCAGATGGTCTTCATATCTGTAAAGTGTGTAATAAAACATTTGGGGACAATTTCAACCTCACAATTCATTATCGCATCCATACGGGAGAGCGTCCCCATGTGTGTAATGAATGTGGCAAGAGTTTCACTCAATTCAGCAACCTGAAAATACACCAGCTTGTTCACAGTGGGGAGAGGCCTCACTCCTGTGCCACCTGCGGGAAGAGCTTCAGACGCATGGCACACCTTCAGAAACATGTCCTGCTACACACGGGGCAGAGACCACATGTATGCCGAACTTGCAACAAAAGCTTTGTCTGCATCACTGACCTCAAGAATCATGCATTTACACATTCTTCTGATAAGCCCCATAAGTGTGAATCGTGTTCTAAAGCATTTGCTACCCCAGCCAGATTGCGTAGACATTTACAAACACACTAAGTGTAGGCAGTTTGTGTCTGTTCTAGGACATTTAAGCTAAACAGTCGTGTACCGTATTTTACGGACCATAAGACCGTACTTTTTTTACCTTGAAAACAGAACCTTGAAGGTTGGGTGCATCTAATGGTCGGAAGTACACTAAAAAAATTAAAATTGTGGTAAATATTGCTGGTAATACCATAATCATAAAGAAGGTGTTTTGAGGATAGGTTAGTTTCAAATTTTGGTACATTTTTGGTACATCATTGCACTTGTTACAATCTTAAAATGAGGGTAGTTGGAAGCCGGTATACGAAGCGAAAATAAAGGGATGTTGAGTTCTTTAATACAAAAAGAGTTGTCTCTGCCAGGTGGTTTAAATGAAGACAACGACCTCTAAACAGCATTGTCCCATTACACTTACTGTATGGTGAATTTAGGATTAGAGGGTGTAAAAGTATTTTCAGTCTTTATTGAGAAATCAGTTCGGTAATGAAATTTTACACGATGCCACCTGTACAGAAGAAATTTTCGTACAACGCAGGTTTTAAGTTAGAAGTGATTTACACTGATTCCATTATACAAGGTTATAGTTTGTTTATGCAATGAAGTAGCCTATATTATTCCCTTCAAATTTTTTTGTAGAATCGTATTAAATTTCTTTTCATTTAAATTTCCATCCTAAAATCAAGGTGCGTCTTATGGTTTGGAGTGTCTTATAGTCCGTAAAATACGGTAATTAGAATTCTTCCAGAAAGATGAAGTTACTCAGTATTAAGATCTTTTGAATATATTATGTAGCAGAATTTCAACATAATTGAATATTATAATTTTTTCCTTAAAGTGAAATACTTGATTCAGAACATAACTGCTTTAATATGATGGTTGCCAAATCTCTCATGATATCAGTATATCAGTTTCAGTATCCCTATAGCCTATTAAGACTTTTTTGTTCATGCTTCCTTCAGATAATTACTCCTCTCCCTAACAAAAGACAAGGGGCTGTTATAACATTTTGCTAAAAAGTATTGATAATTTGAGTTTGTTTTATGAAAAATAATTTAAAGAAACATAATTATACCATAATTAGAATTCTTCCAGAAAAATGAAATTACTTAAGTCTTTGAACATTATTAAGTTTAAACAGAAATTTCAAACACAGTTTAATATTACAAATGTTATTTTTCTTGAAGTGAAATACCAGTATCTGTACTTTTTAGTTCAGAACATATACATGCTAATGATATTAAAGTTGACTGGATGCCAAGCCTCATGTGGAATCAGTTTCAGTATCCACGTAGCCAATCAAGACTTCTTTGTTAATCTTCCTTCAGATAGTTGCTTCTCTCCCTAACAGAGTACATGAGGATGTTATAATTGTTTCATATCTAATTAATTATTACTACTAATATATAAATCATCATAATCAGGGCCACTGAGAGCTAGCACTGGGCCCAGGCCCAGCTCTAAGTATTTTGGTGCCCTAGCGAGAAATAATTTCAATGCCCACCTAAATTGCCACCTCAATCATTCCATCTTTTACCATTTGATTAAATGTAGAATTTCTCATGGCGATGCCACGATGTGATTCAGGGCTGTAAGTTGAGTCGAGATATTTCATCCCTACCCTGGCAGGCACAAGTTTGTGTTTTTAACGAAAACGTAAATACATTAACATAATGTAGTGAATTTATTTCTATAATTTTCTGTCCTTTTTATTCTTATTCTATAACGTTTTTAAAAAAAATTTAATGTTGCTTTGGAAATATCAGCTTTTTAAAAAATTTAAATGTTGCCGCCTTAGGCAGCTGCTTAGTTGTCTATATGGACGAGCTCCTCTCTTCAAATATATCAATGTTAATTTAAGTAAGGTTTGGTGTGATGTATCCTTAACTTAATTTTGGTAATATTTCTACATTTAAAGAAGTTTAAAATGGAATATAGAACAAAAATAATTTTTTATTAAACATTAATCACATGCTCACGAAACCATTAATATAATACAAGTATAATCCCTTAACATATAACACTGTAAATGGCACTTTATGAGTCTTTAGTTTTGCAGATACATTTTGCAAATATTATCATAGTTTAGTTACCTTGACAATTTAGATTCAGTTGCCAAAGTCCCCAAATCTTTGAGGCGTTGTTGATGCATAGTTGACCTAAGGCAATCTTTAACACGAGTTAGAGTTCTGAAGGATCTTTCTGCTTCAGCTACAGTCAGTAGAAGGGTGCAAAAAATGCACAAAGCTATTCATACATTTGGAAATAAGCTTGAAATTTTAAGTTCATGCATCTTATTCAGATTCTGAAGTATTCTCTCCAAAATTTGCAGTATGAATTGTCTTCAGATACTTTATTTCTTCGTCCAGATTTGCTGTGATATCAGTATGATATTCACTAATGAATTGCTTGCATGCTTCAGTAACCAGTCATATTCGAGATTTCCAAAAGAACCCAAAATTTTCATCTAAAAACTTCATTGCCTCATATCGGGTTTTGAAGCCAGAGACTAGATTGTCAACAATGAAAACATTTATTTTTAATTCTTCAGAATTTGTATCTGTTCCTTCATTCAAGGTTTCATCATGAAATGATTTCTTGCTCTTAGGTCCACCTCTGCAAATGTAGACTTAGTATTAATTGCACTGGCAATAACTTTAATTTAAGAGAGAATGGCATCCCGTTTTTTATGTAGACACTTAAATCGTTCAGTAAGCTCTCAAATGTTTCTTACTTCAACATCAGTGGTAGTATTTCGAGCTTATAGTTGTTTGCTCCTATAGTCAATTAGAACCAACAACTTTAGCCAGATCGATGCTATGATTAAGCCCTTGAAAGATCTCACATAATCCAAAATACCATAGCACAGATCTTGTTTCAGCTGACAGTTTTGACTTATTGATTCAACAGCAAACATATTTTTATCTCAGTGAATTTCTAAATTTTATCAAAAATAAATTATATATTTACATTAGAGGACAACCATTATGATGAAAAAATAAAGAAAGAAGCTTTGGGTCTCTTAGGATTTTGCCCCCTCTGCCCCCTATCTCCTCAGACGTAATCATGATTCATGTTGAAAAAAACACTGATATGCTGATTCCAGTGATCAGTATGGGTTTGCAACAGTTTTTGTTCAGCAAGTTAACCTTGAAATTCATCTAAACCCATGTGCACTGTAAGTTAGTTTCTACTTTGAGATGATAAGGGTAACAGATGAAGTGAGTTATTTTCCAGGGGTTTACTATGATATTGTTTAAAATATCATTTACGTAATTGATAGGGTTGCCACCTTTTGGTAAGGCTAAGGAGGGACACTTATCGAATATATGCATATCACCGATCTTCATACCTAAATTTGTATATCGAATAATTTATTAATAAGAGAAAGATGGTATATATTCGTTACAAAGACAAAACTGAATGGGCTATGTAACAGTAACACTAACATTAGAAAAGAAAAGGCTAGCAAAATAATAAACAATTTATAATGCGTCCCTCTTAGACATAATTCGGGACGCTGAAAATGTTCTTAAAATGCGGGTTGTCCCGCCAAATTCGGGACAGGTGGCAACATTAGTAATTGATAAAGTACTCTTCATAAAGTTTTTGTCATTGTGAGCCAGTTAGAGCATTCCATGGCTTGGGTATAGTGAGTTTGATTTCCAGCTGCAAGTAGAGTTCCCAAGTTCAGGTCTTCAATCTCAGCCCAGGTGGATGATGTTTATTTGTGCATAATGTGATAGTCCCATGTCTGAAAATTTTAATTAATCAACCCATCTTGCTTGGATCATCAGGGTCTCCCAAGTGAGGTTTCATTACTGAAGAAGAATTTAGTAGCCCTATCAACTCAACACTCCTCTAGGAGAAAACTAAATTATTACTAACTTATAAGATGTGAAAGGCCAGAAAATTTTGTCCAGAGACTCTAATTTTAGCTTGGAAGTCTTTAATGTTTCATAATTCTACGATATGGAATAACATCCTGACCACTCCGCCTTAGAGTACCGGTATAAGGCCTCTGTATGGAGATTTATTTACTTAAGGCTAATTTAGTTACACTTAACATGAAGATAGAGGTATAATGGTTAATTGCATAGCTAATCATGAAAGTAAACTAGCTAGTTGGATATGTATTACTCCCATGGAATTGAAGAAGGCAGTAAGTGATCTTAGCAATTCAAAATTTAAAGACATATTTTATGTTTATAATTATCTGCTTAAAATGGTTGGAGATACAATTGCTATTCCTTTAACAGACATTACGAGTAAAATTCTGTGTGTTTGTTCAAGTAAACTGATACTACCTTAGGTTATACCTGTTCTTAGAAAAGAAAAGAACATTTAAATATCCAACTATCGACCATTGTCTTTAGAACTGTGTCCAAAATTGTACAATATTTTATGAAAAAACAGTTGTACATTTATTTCAACATATTGAACATATAGTGTAATACACAATATGATCTTCTACCTAATAGCTCAACTATTGATGCATTTGAACATTTTCATTCTTTAATTACTGATGCTCTGAAATATGGATGTCTATATGCAGAGTTTAAATGGATGATACCAGGGATTCCACGGGGCTCTGTTTTTGGTCCTCTGTTATTTGGAATGATCTTTCATATTTCAAATGGAGCAGAATGTGTAATTTTGCTGATACTTCATTTGTTGTAAATGCTGATTGTTTTAACTATTTGCATTCTAAGATTGAAGTCAGTTTAGAGTTGTGAACTGATAGTTTAATTGTAATGGATTTTACATCAATAAAAATTAAACTTAGAACATACTGTTCAAATGAGAAAATTTAAATTCAACAAGTCCAAAATTATTAGGTATCACTCTGGAAAGTCACCTGATCAGGACTGGCATAATGATGAATCAGTTTGTAAATTATCCAAAATATTATTTTTACTAAGTAGTTGTAAACTGCTGGTGTCACTAAGCAATTCCGTTTCACTGTCATATGGAATAAGACTTTGGAGGAATCGTGCAAGAAAAAATGAAATATTTATTATGCAAAAGAAAGCAATTAAGCTTTTAGCTGGTACAAGTTATGATGCACATTGCAGACAAATTTAAACTACAATATATCCAGAAATCAGCTGCATCTATATGTTTATTCATGTCTGGTGCATATTAAGCAGATATATCTACATATTCTTTCTGTCAGAATGTATACGAATATTATACTTGAAATTCTAATAGTAATGATTTTAATATTCCTTGCTGTAAACTAGGAAATAAAAAAACATTCAATATGACAGGTTTTATAATTTATCAATTGAATCTAGAAGACTAATTATATCCTTCTTATGACATGGCATTTTTTAGAGTATAACGTAAGTGATTTTTGTGGGATAAAAAAACTGTTAGTCTGAGATATTTTAAAAAGCATAATAAATACATAATTTTTCTTATAGACTATTTCCTTTGTCAATGACATAACTTGAAATGAATAAATAAACAAACATAGAGGACTGAGAGACAGGTGGTAAGCACATTGCCTCGAATAGCTACAGGAATCTAAGATATATCTTGAAGGAAAGGGTCTCGGAATTTGGTCTAATTTATAGACTTGCAGTTCTTTAATGTGCCATAAAACTATGACATAGGACCCACGGTTTATAGTCCCTTCCAGAGGACTTCATGCCCAGGATTTTTATGTCCTGAAAAATCCACTGGACTTGGGCTAGTTTGATCCCACTATGAGAGGGGAGTCACAGTTTGATTTTGGTTGCCAGACACAACTTTTCCATACAACTTGTTTGCTAGACACGGATTGCCCAAAGTCACAACAGCTCGACAACACTATTTTCTGACAATATTCTCAGCTCAACAATAAAGAACTGACATTTAAACTACTATTTATAATTAAAGCTTGAAAATTAAGCAAACATTACAACAAATTTACAAATCAACTTCTTAAACTTACAACTTGAAATCCACATAATCAATATGAAATTACAATTGAATATTGTGAACTCTTCCTTGCAAGAAATCAGTATTGTTCTACTGCTTCTATCTCTTTTCACAATCAGTATTTTTATTTTTCGTTAGCACTGCAGGCATTTCATGGATAATCTTCAGTTCTACTTGTCCCTTGAATATGATACTTTCTGATTTCACTAACAATCTTGTATACAGCAACATTTGATTTACTAACTAAGGACTGGAGTCTTCTAGGAAATCCTCTGTTCATTTAATCAGTTATTGACCTTAAACGATGGAGGGATAACGGCTGTGATCTTCCGCACCCACACTGGCATTTGATCAGTTACTACCCAAAACAATGGAGGTATAACGGCTGTGATCTTCTGCCTTATACATACCCAGTCATATCATAAGTTCTGTCAATAGAATCCCGACCTCCTTATCTCACTCACAGAAAGTAAGAGGGGTATGAAAATAAGGGTTGTTTACACTCGCATCCTGTACTCAATATTGTAACCTGGAACATGCAGTCAGCACTCATACTTGAGATGGAGTGGAGAGCAAAAGAAAATCGTGTTGCAATAATAGCGTTACACAAGTGCAATAATGACGCAAGTACCATTTTCAAGTTATTGAAACCACTTGGAATCACGCTCAGATTTGTGTACCGAACCATACAGAGATTCGTACAGCTTGGCACAGTTGATGGCCATATAAGGTCTGGGTGTCCTCGCACAATTTGAACCCTGGAAGCGGTAAAGAAGATAAGGGCTCAAATTCAAAGAAATCCAGTCAGAAAGCAAAAGATAATAGCCCAACAGACAGGAATTTCGCAAGTGAGTGTTTCAAGGATATTAAATCAAGACCTCAGATTGAAAACTAACCGCCGAACTACCGGACGCTATCTGGATGCTCTTCTGAAGAAAATTAGAGCCCAAAGATCAAAAGTGCTTCTTCAGCGGTACGCAAAAGGTGAACATAAAAAAATTCTGTTTACAGATGAAAAAATATTCACCATAGAGGAGAAACTGAATAACCACAATGACCATATGTGTGCTCACAGCAGTAAGGAGGCCCATGAAGTTGCTCCCGGTGTCCAGCATGCCCATCATCCAGCCTCAACAATGGTTTTGATAGGAGAGGCCTATTCCGGTACCACAGAGCTCCATTTCTGCAGAAAAGGTGTGAAAACCAGTGCCAAAGTGTACAAGGAAGATGTTTTGGAACAGATTGTGAAGCCACTTATCAGACTTTGTTCAATAATGAGCACTGGATATTCCAGCAGGACTCTGCACCAGCGCACAGGGCTAGCATCTCGCAAGAGCGGCTTAAAGCCAATGTTCCAGAGTTCATTGCCCACAGTGAATGGCCGTCCTCCAGCCCAGACCTCAACCCTCTGGATTACAAACTGTGGGACATTTTAGAGACTAAGGTCAACTCTTCCCGCCATAGAAATTTGGAGAGCCTGAAGAAAGCCATTGTGAGTGCAGTGGCCACTTTGGACATAAATTTTATATGTACCTCAGAAGATGACTGGCCACGACGTTTGAAGGCCTGTGTCAAGGCCAAAGGTGGTCATTTTGAATAAGTGTATGTGCATTTTGTTTGTGAAAGTGTGGTGTTTAATTTAAGACCAAAGAATTATATATTGTGAAATTTTTATGTTCTACAGAGGTCTTTAAAGTTGTGACAGAACTTATGATATGACTAGGTAATTTTCTTCAAACCAGTTGTAAATCATAAACATTACCTGACAAAGTTCCTATGAGTTGTCAAATGCATCAGAAAGATCTGAAAAGGGGAGAAAAACCGAAGCTGGTATCATTTTAACTTTTAGACTGAAATCTACTTCTTCACCTTACCTTTTTGCCAATCTTAATGACTGAAACACTGTACAGCATTTGTGTTGTTGAGCAATCATTTGTCAGGCTCTCGAGATATCGAGTATAGGCACATTGGGCAATCGAGCAGCTCCGGTCAGTTTATAGTCCCTGCCGGAGGACTTCATTCCCAGGAATTTTATGTGCTGAAAAAATTCATTGCCCTTGGCCCGGTTACATCCTTGAATGTTGGATCAAGAGTTGGGCATGCTGTCTTGGCATTGCTGAGCTTGACATGTCTGTAGTTTGTAACCAGTCTTGTTGACTGACATAGGCCTATTTAAACAAAGTAACATGAACACGGTAATGCGGTTCTATGGCTCACAATGTGGCCGCTTTCACTTTTATCTTCTTCCCTCTCATCCTCCTCTTCTCTGTTCCTAGGATTATGTGTCGCCACATGCAAGGTGTCTTCATACATTAGGATGATCATCTTCAGAACATGAAAATAAGGGAGATTCATGGGCAAATTTTAGTGAAATTTTTGGGATGTAAATCCTACATTAATTGGTTGGATGGTTCATGTTTAAAATATCAACATATTAATTTAAATTAAAAGCACATAAAACCATTTAATATAATCTTAAATATTTATACTGAGTACAATTACAATTAAGATGTATATTTATTATTAGATTAAACTTAATTTTCCCGACTTTTACACTTAACGACAGATGCTTCAGCAGCATTAATTTTCTGCAAGAACTCTTTACAGTCATATTCAAAATTGACCACTACCATTAGTTCTGATTTAGTTATCTGTAGCTGCTTTGATTCCTGTGATCTATCCATTTATTGTTCGTCATTGAAAAAACTTTTTCAGTGTGGGCATTTGAGCCTGGTATACTTAACACAAGGCATAAAATTTACCAAAACTGTTGGTATTAGTATCAAATTGAAAATCTTAAGGTTATAAATACATACAATACTGAGAAATTAATGACAAAGAATTATTATGAAAAGTACGGTAGTATTTGAATATCAGTATGTGAGATGGGATGATCCAAAACATAACTCTAAAATACGAGAGTTCCTAGGAAATAGGGGAGAGTTGGTCACCTTAGCATGGTAAGCATGTTTCATGATAATACTGTGAGGGCACAAAGTGGGCTTACTGCCCTTTTTTTGACACTATGATGGTTATGGCTGATTGATTGATATGGACACCTAGCTGATAGTTTAATGATCGGAGACATTGGTATGAAGACTGTCATTTTTGTAACACAGCTGGATTCTGCGCAATGTCCTAGCAGGTTTTGCGGAGATAATCAGGGGCCCTGTGAAGTTTTGATACAGCATTGATATCACACTTTTTCTTTGATGTACCCGCAAAGCATTATCAGGCAGATAATCAATCAACCGTAATCATCATAGTGTTGAAAATAAAGGGGGGTATGCCTACTTCATATCCTGCATAGTATTTCTTTTATGTTGATGGAAATGTGTTGCTGATTGTAGGGAAGATGTGTTCAGAAAATATTAAACTTATTTCGATTATATTATTATCTATGTACAGTAGGGTGACCAAACATCCTGTTTGTAACGAGATTGTCCCTTTTTTGATTGACTGGTCCTGTTGTCACGACAAAAGTTTAATGGGACATAAAATGTACCTTTTTTAAAATTAATTTCTTAATGTCCCGTTTTCATGAAATTTGTGGACAGATGAAAAGAATAGGTTTAATGTTGAAACTCTTAAGGCTACGGTTACAGTCAATATGCATTTCCGTGATATATCTTGCGTAAGTTTTTATAATTTTCTGTTAGAACAACCAAAACTTTTGCAAGAAATACAGAACTCGCAAAAATATCAAAGAAATACTGGTTCAGATCCTGGATGCACTGCATCCGACGCAGTGAACTATAAATAAGATTTTGACTCTGAACTTAACTTCTAAGATGTAGGCAAGGATTTGATTGAAGTATCGTTAGAATATTATTTGTAAGGTTAAAACATGTTCACTTTATTGGTTAAAATTAGGGATGGGTCGATACCAGATTTTCTCGATACTCTATATTCGATACCGATGCATGATTTTTTCCTTGGTACTCGATACTTCGATGCTCGATACCGTCAACATTTCCAGTTTCAATAAATAGGTACATTAAAAATTAAAAGTTGAGAGAACTGTGTAATACCGACTAAATTAATTAAGTGTGCATATTTAATGAGAAAATTTAATATCATCAGTAGCCTATAATTATTTTTAAACTCGACATTAAAACTAAAATTAGATTTTGAAACAGTCCACTTACAAGTTTTTGTTCAAAAATTACAATGGGGTTTGGACAGTCAGCTTGCTTGTTGGTTGTTATTGAAACGTTTGACAGGAAATGAAACAATTAAAAATCTCTTTTGTTTTGATTTTAAAAGTCGTAAAGTCTTTATTTATGATTAGACAAAAGTCACAGAGTGGTTTTGCTTAAATTGCAGAATTACCAAAGTATCGAAAAAGTACAGAGCGAGTTTTCTGAAGTATCGCTCGATCCCGATACCATGCAAGTATTGAGAGTATCAAGGTATCGAAAGTATCGAGGACCCATCCCTAGTTAAAATTAAAATTTAATTACTATATTATAGAATAGGCCTATGTATACTTACTATAATTATTTTATAATTATGGATTCAGTCGATAATCCATATGACATGCCTGAGTGTCCCGTTTTTCATTTTTGAAATATGGTCACCCTAATGTACAGCCATGTATCACAATAAAGTGGCATAATTTGATCCAACCTGCTACAGATTGCTTATAATATTGGAGGAAGAAGAGAGCTAATCCTTAGCACTACAACTTGTATTAGCCTATTGTGCCATTATCAGTGTCATGGAAGCAAGGAAAGCAATTACCCTAGCTCATTACACCAAGAGAAGAAATTGATTACAAAAAATTACATTTTAATCGTTCTGTATTCTTACAACATTTGTTTGCAAGAATAAAATTCTCTCAATAATGCTTAATGAAGTGAAGTGTGGACCACATGGCAGCTAGGGAGAGGGGGGACTGGGGTGAACGAGATACTTATTGTATTTCCACAAAACTTTTGAAAGGTTGGAAATTTTCATATTGCAGGCTGACTAGCTTAACATTCTCCAAGCCGTGAATGTATTGGAAAGCTGTTGTTTGTTTAGGATATTAAAAATATTGTGGTATGTACTCTTGTGTGCTATATTTCTGTGCCGTAAAACAACCACATACGTTAATGCTGTTGTAAATAATATTTAATCAATATATAATTGAGTTTTGTGTTGCTTGAAGGAAGCAAGTGCCGAACCTATGGCTGCTCACACATTGTGTTGGGAGAGTCGTGAGCTGTAACATTTTGCGGCACAGCAGTAATATTATTCTCAATTTTTCTGGTGTAGTTGTAAAATTGAAAAGCTTTTAAAACATGAATTTGGTTCTAGGGGCTTTCCTGAAACTAATCCATAATAAGAGGAAGTGTTTGTCTGTCTGTCTGTGTGCAATGCCCAGCAAAATCTACTGCACACAGAGATCTGACATTTTAAACATAGATGACTGAAGGGTGGCCAAATGCACCTCAAAACCAGATTTTTAATTTTTGCTTTTGTTCAAGAGTTATAAGTGAAAAACTGTCAGAAAACGTGAATTTTTTTGCGCTGTCGAAGCAACAGTTTTCAGTAATACATTCCATTGTCAAATCAAGTGCGGTGGCTTTGCATTTTTTGTCTTAACTTGGAAATTAAAGCATCACAATTTTTTCAATATATCACATGGAGTTATCACTTGCTTTGACTCTGCGAGCTCACCCTGGTCAATTCATTTGTTTATTATGTCAAGACCCACAGATATCTGAAATTTTTAATCAAGACGGAAGGGGGATAATAAATTAGACCTAAATGGGCAAACATTGAGTGATTTGGATGGAACTCACTATGCAGGTGTTTTCTGGGCCAGTGGTGCTTTCTAATCGTGGAATGCACTCCAAAGCCGGATTTTTAGCTGTTTTGTTATAATTATCAATTGATTAGTTTATGAATGATTTGCATATAAGAGTGTAAATATAATGTTTTAATTAATTTGCTCTTAATTTTTAATCTTCAAATTAATTCTCGTGGGTGAAGCTGTGGACACCTGCTAGTAATAAATAAATATAATAAATATGTTTCTGCATGAGCACACTGATAATTAACAGAACTCAAGGTAAAATCAAAATTGTGCATTAGAAAGTTTAATTTTGGAATTTTAATAACTTCATACTAATTTACAGTAAAAAATAAAAGACACCATGATACAATCATTCTATTCCACAAACTCTAACTACATAAATTTCTCTGTGTCTGCAAAATAATGTCCTCTGTACAAAAGCTAAAATAGTTGAAATTCTTCTTGAACAGTGTTACAGGACTGTAAAGTTTTAAGAAAAGTTGCTACCGCTGTTTACTAGTATCGTGAAAGAGATTGCAGAGAAGAAACATTCAAAAGAAAAATTGGAAAATTAAAAAGAATGTGAAGTAAGATGATACAAAGTCCTAATAAAGTAAAATTGGAAGTATGTAAAGCACTATTTAAGAATATGGACAAGTTATCTTTCTTCGGCATAATTAAAGAAAACTAGTAATTGGCATATCTAACAAATGGCAAGAAAAAGGGCAATGAATGTGCATTAATTTATGACCTTAAGGATTGAAAGTAAAAAGAAATAAAAAAACTCACAATATATTTCTGCCTTAATAAAGCACAAGAGCACTGCTCCAAATCTATAAGTATCAAAACTTTTCTGTCAAAATATTATAATTACATAGCACACCACACACACTTTAGGGACTATAGTTGGAATAAAATAATGTTTGATATTTGGTACATTAAGTGTGTAACCATCCCAAAGAGCTAACAAAAATCTAAATATCTTCAGAATGGAAGACCTAATAAATTATTTAAAAGAAAAATCGTTCTTGAAACAACATCCAAGTTAACAAATTTTTACTCAGATTCATGTTACTGTTCAAACACAAACTAGTTATGTATCACTTAAGTTATAAGGACTTTTAACACAGGCTTACTTGTATGTACAGTTTTTTTTTTAATAGATACTCCATATTTCAAAATTGAATATCTATAATGACAGCACCCTTAGTTACTAACAATGCCAACATTCCTGTTCGTCAAGTTCCACACTTATCACAAGCTAAGGACAAATAATCTAATACACTGTGATGTGAAATCACACATCATTCTCAATGCTGTCTTATTAAGGAAGGCATGAGGCATTCAGTATTCAACTCTATGGATACCTAAACATAAGTTTGTTCCTAAAGACAATAATGAAACAATCACATTACAACGCATGCGCACACTCTAGTTCGCTGACAAACAACATTGTGTATAACGTCATAAAGTCAAAATCTCGTATCTCATTTTTCAAGAAATGAAACCTCGTAATTCTCTTTAATTTTTTTTTTTGCTTTGAATTTAGTAATTATAACTTACATCACTAATTAGTTCTGATTCCCATTCCTTCAAGCATTCACGAACAGATAAAAAAATTTCAAATAAATATTACCATATCAATTGAGAAGTTTTTGTATTTCCTGTAAACCTATATTTGAAATACGAGGTTTTGACTTTATGACGACAATACAATGTATTCATGTGTCATGTGATTACTAGGGTACGGTAAGGAAGTTTATGACATATTTTTTCCTTGACTTTCATTTCAGTCATAGCAAACGTTGAAACAAGAATTGAATGTTACTTATTGCTTTTAGGTAAGCCTACATTTCATGTCATATAAGTTACCGTATTTGTACAATTATGTCATTTTCTCAGTTCTGGTCATATTCTGCTTATTTTTGGGATTTTAGGTCATATTCCTGCTACATTTGCAGACATGATCTTGTAGTCAGATACATTAAATGGTTGATATTTTGAAGAAAAAAAAGTTATATTCTGGACTTTGAACAATGTACAAAATCAGTGATATTTTTAAGCAGTGATAAAGTTGTTTTGGATTAAGACTACCCACAATCAGTGTGCAGCGAATTGCTCTGTTCAAATATGCCCCATCATGTATTTTAAAGTTGGAAGGAGGTTCTCAGGATACAAGATTAACTTATTTAATTTAGACTGACAACTGGGGATTTCTCTTTGAAAATTTGAATGCAAGAGAAACAAACCTTACTTTAGAATAGCATGATTTAATATTCAAATAATGTAGACAATTTGTGTAATTCATTAAATATGCAAGTGTTTGTTTGGTCATATTTTGTATTCTCAGGTCATAGCCTATTTAGCTGCATACAGTATTTCGTTTTAGGTCATAAACATCCAAACCTTAGTGATGACTGTTTCTGAATATCTTTAGGAATAAACCTCATGTGTTCCTAATCACATTTCAACATGGCTACTTGCATAAAAGCCAAAGTGACACGAGTTAGTAACAGTATAGGCCTATACAAAACAGAAGTTATTAATTTAAATGTTAACCATCTCAATTAACATAAACTTATTCAGTTATGTAATCAACAGTTAAACATACAATTTTGCATAGATGTTTAAATTGCACACAAAATGTGCATAGCAAGTTAAATAATGTCTTCATTGCTGTATGATTCTTAGGTTTAGTGTCTTTTTTAGGACAAAACTCACTACTTCCTTCATCCAGTTGGTGAAAATCCTGCCATTTGCAAACTTTGTGAGGGAATCTGTTAATAGTGTAACTTGTGATGAAGTGGTCTAGTGGTTCATTCGGGTTTGCATGGTATCATTACTTCAGTTGAACAGAATTCTGATGTAATTTCTTCTCTTTCCCTTACTCTCTTCCAGGAGCTGTTAGTTCATGTTATGATACGTTGACCTTAATTTCTCTGCAAGGAAAAAGCTCTCACGCAAGCCAGTAGGCTACACCAATCTGGCAAGCTCAGTTTTGACACTGGAAGGCTCTTTCAGGGATGTTGCTTTAAATCTCTTACAGAGTTCATTCCAGATAATATCGAATCCATAAAACAGAATGGGAACTCTTTGCTGTGAAAAGTCTCTCTGCAATTTGTATTAGCCTACGTGTTTGTGAATGTTTGTCATTCAAGGCTCTCAATAAGATGTTAACTAACAAACCCATTAAGTTAATTGTGGATTAATGGATAGTACAAAAACTCCTATTTACAGTAAAGAACATTCCAGGTCAATATCAGGAGTGTTTTATCTCCATTTTAAGTAACAATAATTACAGGTAGCCCACTTGTTACCTTACTGAGTTATTTTCCTATTGCGTAGGAAATACTGCACAGAATGTAGATGATACTGTGTAAATTGTATCTTATCAAAACCATCTACATACTGATCTGTAATAAGAATTAAAAAATAAGAGTAAGTACGGCAGTAAATAATGCTTTATTGTAAAAAAAAATAAGTAGTCAGTATTTTACTATCAGCCATAAAATAGGCCACTTATGTTGATGGGATATCAGCATGTTCTTTTGTGACACCATTACACATATTTTGATTTTGTTGAACAGCATGAGCAGCTCGTGCCAAAGTGGCTAGTCCATCACCATCCTCCTCCACTTCCTCCATTAATTTTGCTGCTTGTCCTAGTGTAGTCAGACCATGAGACAGATTGTCTTCACGAATGCTGTAACTATGAAGAGGGAGCGTCTCCAGCCACTGCAACATTGATTTCTCTTCGATCTCTGAATTGATTATAACAGAGAAGATGTAATTATCTTTAAAAGATGATATCTGATCTTCTACTTCAGCCCACTCCAGTGGCTCATGAATTCCATCCTTGCCAAACTTCTCATTATATCGATCATAATGTACTTCTTCCAGAACCAATCCCAATCCAGGTGCAACAGGCAGATCTAATCGCTCTGTTTTCCAGGCTCTTTGAAGTGTTTCAAGATTGGTATGCCCTCGAGCTACAGCAATTGTTAGTCCCACCATTTTTCTGATCTGATGTAGCATGAAACTCTGACCTTTCACTCGAATTACACAAAATTCAACATCCTTTTTTACAATAGGATCATCCATTTCAAAGTTCATAATGTAACGATTAGCACTTGGGTCCAGGGGTTTCTTTCGAGCTGTGAAATTGTGGAAATTGTGAGTCCCTTCAAACACTTTAAGGGTTGTTCTGACATCTTCCAGAACTTGAGGTGTTATCCGGTATGTCTCATTTATTTCTGTATCAGGTGGTGTAAAAGCAAAAGTAGGCAGCATATAAGAATAAGTCCGGGCACTACATGAAGATTTGCTGTTGAATCCTTTTGTCACACGTTTTATTGCCATTACACGGATCTGTTCAGGTAAGTATTCGTTGATTAACTCTACCTTTGTCCCTTCGGGTAATTTAAGAGAGACTACCTGGCGAGCTGCAGATACACCCTTGTCAGTACGAGCTGCTCTCTGAAACTGTATTACCTGGGGTGTGTTAAAAGCATCTTCAGTGATGTATCCTGCCTTCCAAAGAGCAGACAGCAAGTCGTCTTCTATGGTCTTCATACCGGGATTCCTTTGCATTCCCAAGTACCCTTGTCCTGAATAGGACATTAGCAAAGCAACCTTTCTTTTCTTGATCCTGTCTACTTCCAAACATTGCTTTTTCGAATCTGAAACTTCGGCGTCTTCCAGGGGCCTCTTCCTGCTTTCCCCATCAGTAGGTGAACTAGCATCAACCGCACTAGTAACATTACTCATCTTACTAAGTAACCCAGAAATCTTGAATGAAATACCAAATCTTATGCAACCTAACCGTGAGACTATTCTCGACATGGATTGTCTCGATGCAAAATGATCAACGCGGTTCTGAACAACAGTGCAGAAAAGAGTTTATTATAAATACAACTCTTAAAATTTCTGTGTGATGTACAAGACGTGGACACACATACCGTAATTTCTGTGTCCTGCACAGTATTCACAATAACTGATGATTGGATCCGCGTTTTTCAAACTTGTGGTCCAGGAAGCCGTGGAATAGATTTAAGTTACGTGGAGGTAATCTTTTATGAATTCCACTCTATGCAGGTAAATATTTTTGGGCTACGTGTTTATTTTTTATTTTTGTTCAAATCATACATTCTATGTAAATGTAGATTATAGAACACAATGCAGAAATAGAAATACTAGTACGTATGGCGTGTGCATGCGGCTCATGTTGGTTGTTACTTGTTAGACCTGTTTTGGAATGGGCCTATAAAGTTCAACAATTCTACATGAGCTGTGGTAATGGTACAGGTACCGGTACCTGTAAAAAGTATGATGTCGAAATGAAACATTAGGTAACTTTTTTTTTTATTCGAGGAGGTACCCGGTTTCAAACCTGTGCTTGCAGATCCATAGGTTATCGGCTACAACTAGACCATACCAGGGACATTAAACAGAGCCTGGGTCCCTAAATTAATTTGTTAGATTTAGGTACATAGGCCTAAGTAAAAAACATTTCAATAATGTGCTAATTGGAAGGGTGGCATACAAGCATTGCAGTACCAGTAGGTAGGCCTACATTTAACTAAAGTCAACTTTCAGCTTTATTTTACAAAAACGTTCCCGATATCTCTCTCACTTGAGTCCTTGGGAATGCAGTTCGCTATGTCACATGTTCATTGTGTCTTCCATTTTGGCATCTACCTCTTTGAGGCTAGTGGACATATTTCTGATGACTTTCCAGAACAGGTCATCAATCTCTGTAACTTACACAACTGCACAATTCAGGCAAAGATTTCCACAACAATTTTGGACTTGGAGGGAAGCGTCTTTCTTTCAAATAACCTTATAAGGAGAAATTACAAGAGTTCAAATCTTAAGGGAGGCCAGACACTGAGGGTAGAGATATCACATCACATACTTAGGCCTGTTGAATATTTCCCTCATAAAATCTAGCATAATCTGTAGTGTGTGGTGAGATAGGCTTACTCCAATTTCTCTTGCTTTGAATTGAGTTGACTGCTGCATGGAAGCCCATACAAGGGAACTGTACGGGTGTCATGTCGAAACCTACCCTCAAATTAACACATCGGTAAGTCATCATTGCAGATAGATAGCCTACATGCCAAAAATTAGCTGCTCATATAAACTTATAGTGGGTGAAAATTAATTGCGAATCTGTAAATTTGAAATATTGAGTAGCCTCACACAGCTGGCAGCAGGAAGGGTTTGGATCTTCCCTACCCAGAGTGTGCCGCGATTGTGAGTTCGCTGTCACAGTAATGTTTGCCCTTTCCTTATCACTATGGGAGCGGATAATATTATAATAATGAATAATACCCTCCTCTGATATACATGTTTGTTATTGTTAGTTTGTATTCCAGTAGATGTGAAGTAAGGAGTACCTGTTTAAGTGTTTAGGATTAGCAAAGTGAATCTCGTGTGCTGTTTAAATGAGTTAAATGATTTTTTTAAATATAATAAACAATAATATAATAATATAACTATTATTATAAACAATATGTAGTATGATAGTCCAAGTTCTTAATAGGCTACTTAAAGAGTTTTGTCATGACAGTAAATGTTAACATTGAGAACAAGTTAATTGAAGCACTAGATTAGCTGCGCATGGCGAAAAAACCACTCGAGTCGAGTGATCGAACTTCTATAACTACACACATACACACACACACTGACAATCATAACTAACCCCTCAATATCTATACAGATTAAATAGTTTCAAAACGAAGCATTCTCAACGAGCTACAGGGTAGCTCCTCCCCTCCTTTAGAGCACACCCCACTATCACGTGAACCCAGCATGCAGGCTACTACCTTCCAGGCTACTCAAGTGAGCTGTACAAGTGCCCACCATTGATTCCTTATGGAACATAACAAACATGTTTTCACCCACTTACAGTTCGTATGAGCAACTAATTTTTTGCATGTATCTATCTGTAATGAAGACCTATCAATATGCAAAATTTGTGGGTAGGTTTTGACATGACAACCCGTACAGTTCCCTTGTTAGTACTACATTGTTTTCAGGCGATCAGAGTGCTGCTGCCTGAGATCTTTTACAATAAATGCCTTCTTCTTCAGACTTTCTATATAAGCATAGGATTGAATGTTTTGGTAGAGCTCACCATCTGAGCTACTCCAGTTTCAACTACCCCTAGATTTGTGTTAAATTTAGTGTTAAATTATCCAATCCAATTATCCACAAATACAAATAACTTTACAGACATCACAAGATGTCTGCAGTGGAAGCAGAGCTAGAACCTGATGGAGATATGAAAACGGACCTGAAAGAAGAACCTTGGGCATCTGTAATTTTTCAAGAGATAACTACTGGAATAAAGGTGAGAAACTCTTATACTTTTATATTGTGCTCTCTATTCAATTTTTTAAAACAATTTTATTCCCATTCTCATAATTATGCGTTTGTGTGATGCAGGAGAAAAGAACAGAAATTGTTCCAGTTATAAAGATTACCAAAGAAGTACCAACAGAAATTGTTCCAATTACAAACATCAAAAAAGAAGTGCCAACAGAAGTTCTTCCAATTATAACGATAACCAAAGAAGAAGTACCTTTGAAGGAGAAGATACTTTGTGATGGAAAGGCAGATGAATCAGAGTAAGTACATATATTTTGTTAGGTCTCGTTTATAGGCTAATTGTACGTAGGCTATATTACTAAAGAGGTCATACATATTTCAGTACTAAACAAGTGAAGTTCAACATTTTCTCCTTAGCTAAAGATGAATCATTCACCTTGTAATTTAATATGCTCAAAATACAAGATTTCTACAGTTATGGATTATTTTTCGGATGTAGGCTACTATTTTATGTTACCATTATTGGTAATTATCATAACAAAGGAACGACTGTTATTGTGCACTGATGTACTGTTTATTTGAATGTCGTATTAACAGAATGAACTAAAACTTCTTAAATATCTGTAACATCAATTTTTAAATTTAATGATATGATGAAAAGCTAAATCTTAAAATACTGGGTAGGAAAACTATAAATCTTGGAATAATAAGCATAGTTTATTAGATAATGGTTTCTTGGGCTTCCAACCAGATGTAGAAGGATTGATTCCAAGCTTTCGGCAGTTTGCTGGGCTGTCATCTTCTGGGAGAAGTGAGATTATTGAAAAAAGATCTGTAGTATGGTACGGTATATATAGGAAAGATGAAGAAATGCTGGGTGGATGGCGGGGACAAATAGGAAAACTGAAAAGTGGAACAAATGAGATGGAGAGCTCTGATTGATTGGGAAGGAAGCATTGAATTGAATGTTAGTGATGGCATGTGTAAATGGTTCTTTTCATGGCTAATGCCTTATTTGGGAGTGAGAGAGACCAATAAAGGCTGCCAAGCCTGACTAAATTGTAGAAGTTCTGGTCTTGGATCTAATTTATAAGGCCTCTACTATAATACGGCCCCAGTAGTACAGAGACCTTTTCTCAAAGTGCTCGGGAAAACTGCGGGTTGCGTGGTCGGCGGCCGGTACTCTAGGTCCCCGGTGCACGTGCTACTTCTCTCCGGCACTTCTACGATCTTCTAAGATGGAGGGTAATTAGTAAAGACCTGTGGCCTCCACGAAGCCCTGAATTAATGTCCTGTGATTTTCATTTGTGGGGGACACTAAAAGGTAGGGTTTACAGGAAGAATCCACATCTTTTGATTAACTAAAAGGCTACATCAGAGAAGAAATTGAAGCCATCATTGCGGTAGAACTTGAAAATGTTGTTCATTCTTTTATTAGAAGATGCCAGCTATGTGTACAATCAAATGGAGAGCATTTTCAGCAACACCTGTAAGCTTGGTGAGTACAATTGAAGGTTTATTATCTTATAAGATTGTAGAAGTTCCGGAGAGAAGTAGCATGTGCGCCGGGGACCTAGAGTACCGGCCGCCGACCACGCAACCCGCCGTTTTCCCGAGCACTTCGAAAAAAGGTCTCTGTATCTCTGCCTCCCCAGGATCATCTGTTGGAATTGGATCAGTCCATCTGCTCACCTTGGTTGGAAACTTGAGAAATCGTTATCCACTCCCAACACCAGGAAGGCCTCAAGTTACATATAGGCTAGCTTAGTTCTTCTTCTGAAGTATGAAGATCTTCTTATGAAAAATTCCTTCTTAGAATCATAGAAATTTGATAAGGTGTGGGGAAAAAATAAAAGTTACAGGAAGTGAGTAATAAACATACTAATGTGTGGAAGGGAGTTAAAACTGTCTAATGCTGAAACTGGACCTTCCTCCTTGGTTATTTTTATGGATTCCTCTTTGCGTATAGTAGTGAAAGTGTGAGAAATATGAAGTATCAAGGTAAAGATTATAAACACCAGAGGTACTTGAAACTAAAACAGCATCAAAATTAACCCCTAAGCTTACTATCACAGCTCCAAGACATTACAACAGTACAAGTCCATTTACATCTTCAGGTATGCCACACATGTTGAGCCACCACTTCCTTTTCTTTTAGTTCTAGCTTTCTGTCAGTAGATGTCAATAGATGATAGTACTAGTACTTATCTCTAAGAAGTTACAATTTACAAAATGGTTTACTTGCATTCAATGGTTACAATAATGTAATAACTAAAGCCCGGATTTTCATGCTCTATCAAACTTAAAAACATGCATGCATTCATGCACTATCATATCTCCAAATATGCACAATGAAGGGCAAAACATGCACTATCAAAAATCCGCACTGTACTGCATTATATTTCAATTTATCTTAAAACAACATACAACAACGCGTTTTGACAAATTCTTCTCACTTAAACTTGTGCGTTTATAAGTTAGGACATTCTTGAACGCAGAAAAGGATCTTTCTACTTCACAAGAAGTAACAGGTGTATACTTAAGGGAAGAAATTTGACTGAGGGTGAGATCGAATTGCATGTCTTTACATTTTTTCCACATAATACGTATTTCACTGTTTTCAGAAGTTTAAGATCAGGATTAGAACTAAGTACCTTCTTAAGTTTTTCCCTAACTGCCACACCCATTTCTCCACAGCACGATTCTAAAGACAATACAACGTCTTCAACAATGGCTAGTGACTGACAAATTCAAGCAGTGAACATTCTGTTTAGCAGTTTTCTTTCAATGGAAGGTCGGCGAGTCGGCATTTTCTTTTGTAGCCTGGTGTATTATATTACTGTTTATTTAGAGTAAACAGTAGTTTGCACTCTCAAATTGATGCAGGTGGCAGACTCTGTTGCCAAGTCAATCAAAGTTCTCATAAAAAAATGTTACTTCTACAAAGACTTCAAAGTCAGTTATATCAAAAGCAAGTTTTAAGACATTGACCCTTTCAGAACCAAGCCACAGTATAACAATGATAATACAATACACCATTTTTACGTTTCACTGAAAAGCCAAGATTTTAGGGAGGCACATACATAATATGCACAGTTATGCATGGTAACTTGATATTATGCACTAAAACCAGAAAATGAGGGTTTATATGCATTAAAAACGTCTGAATATGCTATATTAAACCAAAAAAATTCAAAATATGCAATATGCATGAATTTTGCCACAATAAGGCCGAAATATGCAAATATTAACGGAAAAAATATGGTTATTTGGAATCCATAAGTCATGTAATGAGTAACTACAAAGTTTGATAAGTCTACCTGAATTATATAAAAACATGCGTTTGCATGGAAATCCGGGCTCTAGTAATAGCTTTAAAACTGTCCAGTTTCACCCCATAGTTGTGATTTCAGACACAAACGGTTATAAAAAGAAAACTGTCCAATGTTCTTGTGTCTCTGAAGTGTCACTGGACCAATTTTATGTTTTTAAAAAATACTGCAAATATTGCAGCTTTATTTCAGACTTTTATAATCTGTATACATACTCCACAGAACTTCAGGGTGATATTAGGTGGTTTTTTTTATTATTTTTAACATGTACCAGTAATGTAATGATCAATGTTTTGAGTTCTTTTGCGCCCTTACATTGACGGTGACCTTCTCCCTGGTTCCAGGTTCGTAATTGCACCTTGCTTTCACATGTAGCTTGGTTTTATACTTACGAGGCATTGTCCGATATCGCTTCTTAGAATAACGATTTTACTTAAATCTGACTTGTAATATGATAAAACTATCGCATTCAGCTTGTTTTACCACTTAGCCTGGAAGCCATAAGTTGACACTAGTTCTGCCACAAACTTCATAATATTTTGAGGTATAGTTCTCTCCTTTTCCTCATCCCTACTATTATATAATTTTTACATTTTAGGTCTCAGGGTCTGAGTAAAAGTTTTGAAATTTCATTTATAACATTATTGTTCACACGAATTCCACATTCAAGCCATACAGCACTTTTTGGCTTTTGAAATTTATACAATGACAATACATCTGCTGTTCTGGCTCATCATCGCATCATTTCTTTTCCATAAATGAGGATTTCTTGTTCTTTTATATCCTTTAGATTTCTTTTCTGTATCACCCATGTCTTCTTCCGAAGAAGTAATACACTTGTCAGAGTCTTCTATTTCGCTCAGACAATGTGGCTTCAAATGGTACCTGGCCGTGTACTGCTTCTATTCTCACAAATACCGACTAGTGTATGTGCATGATGCTGTTTACAAGGATCTCCTACTATCTACAGATGAGATACAGAATTAAGTTTTATAGAGCTGATAGTCGAAGGTCTGAAGAGTATGATGCATCCATTTATGCAATAACAGTGCTAGCTGGCTAACGCTAGTCTTGCACCCAAGTACTCAGCTGTTATATATTATGGATATTCCTTGCTTTCCCCGATGCCCTTCTTATGTTTTGAAAAATACAAGAAAAGAATTTCCACCACAGCACTGTTGGAAAATCCCAAAAATGATTGAATTAATTGATAATTTCCTGTTTTTAAATTTTTTTTTTCAGGAAGAAAAAGGCTCATACATGTGATATTTGTAACAAAAGTTTCCCTAAGGCATTCCGATTGAAAGTACATTATCGCATCCACACAGGAGAACGTCCACACGTGTGCCTGGAGTGTGGTAAAAGTTTCTCTCAGATTGGGAACTTGAAGAACCATAGTTTGACACACACTGACAAGAAGCATCGATGTGACATATGCGGGAAGTGTTTCAGTCGCGCTACACATCTGAAGAGCCATGCAATCACCCATACTGGTGTACGTCCTTTCCTTTGCAACGTATGCAATAAGAGCTTTGTAAGTGCCAGTCACATGAAGGCTCACTCATACACTCATACGCGTGATAAGAGTTTTGAATGCAAGGATTGTGGAAAACTGTTTCCGATGCAATGGAATCTTAAATCACACATGTTGACTCATAGCAAAGAGCGTCCATATTCCTGTAAGGAATGTGGAAAATCATTCAAACAAATAGCACACCTTAACAATCATAGTCTTGTGCACACGGAAGAAAGACCATTCCATTGTGATTCCTGTGGGAAGAAGTTTAAAAGTAAAGGACAATTAAGAGAGCATATTATTATACATAGGGAATTGCCAGCTTATTGTCCTGTGAAGATGAAGCTGGAACCTAAGGATGTTGATAAGACTTGTACTAGTGATGGGCAGAGTTGAATGATTTTAAGAATCAAGTAATCTGTTCTCGAGTAATATGAAGAATTGGAATGATCATTCGAATAAAAAAGTTTTCAGATGAAACCAGGATCTGAGTATTTATGATGCAAGACCCAAGAACACTAATCGGTAGCCGAGAAGTGAGGACTACTAAAAACTGACCACTGATAACTCAGAATGTTATTCGAATGTTAGCTTGGCAATTGCATTGTGTTACAAGATCTGTTGCTATTGGTTTCCACAATGGGTGTGGCTCATCCGTTCGGTGAACCACAAACCAATAGGTGTTAGTTTCATGCAAAACTGCCAGATATTGCATTAATCTCATTGTACTACTATCATTCACAGAGCAAAGATCCTGTGTCGTCTGCCCTGAGATCTTGTGTCAAGAATCGGCAATATTGAACTGTACCATGTGCATGATAGCTGTGCGTTCATATATATGCCTTTCTTGCCTGCAAAACTTGTACCGTGTTAATAAAGTTAACCGAAATGATATTGTCACTGTTCTGCCAGAACCACGAATGTGCAAAAATTCACATTTTGACTTCAGTGCATTGCTGGCATCTGTTTACATTAATCTTTGTTCTGTACAGGAACCACTAACGTATTTTCTTTCCTTGATCTTTTTAGTTCCATTCCATTAAAGTACAAGTTCTATGTCATTTTTTATGCTACAATAACAAATGTGACCCATTTGCGATTTTTAAATTTTTGCACATTTGTGGTTCTGCCAGAACAGTGACGATATGAATGCACGATTACTGAGGAACTTGTGCTCACTTCATGCTACTCTTAGCATTAAATTAATCAAATGATCATTTGAACACTTTTTATATGACTCTTGATATCTCGAGAACTTTCAAGAATCAAATAATTCTGATTTTTTCATTCAAGAACTACCATCATTAACTTGTACTTACATCTTTCTGACTTAAGGGGGTAAGTCAATGGAAAATATTTTTAAAACTATTTTTTTATTATTCTTGTGTTTTCTTTTCTTTCTAGTCTATATTTTAACTCACAGAAGTTTCGATGAGATATAATCACTAAAAATGTGTGAAAAGCAATAAATGTCCATTCATGAGCATAGTATGTTGTGCGCTGAGAAAACATTAAATGTACTTTTCTTGGATTGATACTTTTTATTGAATTGAATTGAATTGTTTTATTCGTCCAATATATCATTACATGATATGGGACACGTCATAAAATAATAATCATACAATAATAATACAATAATACAATAATAATAATCATAGAATAATTTAACTTAATGAATATAATAAATACATAAACAATTTACCCATCTATTAACACAAATATTCATCTACAGAATAGTACGATTCATTACATAGGAAAGCAGATAATTGAGTCTTGAATTTGGTAAAATTTTCAATTTCTTTAATTTTGGTAGGTAATTTATTGAAAAGTTGTATTCCATTATGTGTGAGAGAATTTTCAAATAATTTTGTATTGTGACTGATTAAGGCTAAATTCGATTTTCCTCTTGTATTATGAGAATGTATTGCTGAATTTGTTGTGAATTTATTAATGAACGATTTTACGTGCAAAATAACATAGAACATGTACATACATGGTAACGTCATAATGCTTAACTTTTTGAAATATTGTTTACAGCTTTCGAATCTTGGAATATTACAGATTATTCGTACTACTCTTTTTTGTACCCTGAAAACTCTATTGGAAATCTTCATTCCCCCCCAAAACATTATACCCTGTTTTAATAGGCAATGAAAATAAGCAAAATACGCTGTTCTAATAATATTCATATGAACCGAATTCTTTAACGTTTTAAAGGCAAAGCAAAGTTTACTAAGTTGTTTCGTCAAGTTTTCTACATGGACTTTCCAATTTAAATTTTCATCAATCCATACACCTAAAAATTTTGTGTAATGTTTGTAAGAAATCTTCGTATCAGTTAAAATAAAATCAGGGAAAATTAAACTTTTGTTTACTTTATGATGGAAACCAATTGAAACTGTTTTATCGATATTTATAATAAGACCATTTTCATGAAACCAGGGTATGAATCTCTCTTTTAATTTCTCTAGATTTAGATTTACTTCATTTATATCCCTTCCTGAAATTAAAAGATTTGTATCATCAGCAAACATTGTTAATTTGATATCATTACAATTTTCGATAGTTTTATCTAAATCATTTATATATATTAATATATATATATATATTATCTCTGCTACCTTTGGACTAAAAACTCCGTGGCTCTACATCCCTGGAGGGACTAGGCCTACCAATCCAACCGCTGCATCATCTACCATATGCAGATGGCAGGATTGGGGGGATGTGGTCAGCATGCCAACACCTATGGCTGTTAATGATGGTTTCCGTGACCAGAGCTACCTTTGGAATAGAACTTTGAAAATTTCAGGATTTGTTTATCACATTGAATTGACTTCTGAGAAATAGGATAAATGAAATAAAACTATTATTTTAATTCTCTTGGAATGGGAAACACACAATGAAGTGGAACAAAATTATTAATTCATATCTTCCAAATGACTCGGCTACTTCATTGCAATTTATTACTTACTAGTAATCAGTTCTTGAGAAGAACTCTCTCTCATCCTCAGCTACGTCCAAGTGCCGAACTTCCATCTTGTACCACCCATTATCACTGCTGTGGTTTAACGAGTTTTCCAATTAGACCTAACTCATTCTCCCCTGGAATGTCAAAGTTCTGAAGGTGATTCCTCTGTTTCTTCCTATATATGTATACAGGATGTTAATAAATAAAACCAAAATATTTTACTTGTTTATAGAGGGGACATAGACAAGCAACTTTTATAAAAAGTTTTTTGCTCTACGACGTAAAGTGTTTATGCTAGTGATGGGAAAAATCGAATGATTTTAACAATCGAATGATCATTCGAATACTGAACTAAACATTTCGAATGAAATCATTCGAAATATAGCATTCATGTAGGGATTAGTTACATGCAACCTTTGAGATGTTCATTCGCTAGCTTCAATATTTTCGAATGAAATCTTCCGTTCTCACTCACTTCACTTCATTGGCAATCGAAAGCGGGTAGATTTAAATTTAATGCGCACATTTCGGACACATTAAAACAAAGTGATCAGCTTGCAACGAACACGGCAATCAGATGTTTATTATTTTACTCATGCAGTCTTGAACAAAGAAAGTACCGTAGTAAATACAGTATATTACATAGGCTTAACATGAAATGTATCATGTCCTGGAAATATAAATTCCTTAAGCAGGAATAACTTGAGAACCTCGTATAATTATTATTTGCATTTGCATATTTGTAATAATAATTAATAATAACAAGCATAATACAATAAAGTATACAATAATAAAACTTTTCAGTTTACGAAACGTAAAAATTATGTAATTTCAAGACTTTTTAATCAATAACTAACAAGAAATCTGTTCGTACTGGTTTTCTCTTTGTTCTTACAATTTTAAATAAAATATCAGTCAATGCTTTTATCTTGTAATTGGAACATATCTCAGCTACCAAATTCAACAATTCAGTGTAGTCTGTAATTATTAATTATGATTGATTTTATCGATAATGGGTTCTAAACATCATGTTGCAATGTTGTCACCCTCTTAGGTAATGGGATCTCAAAATAATAATTAATGAACCAGTGAATCCTGCAAAACATGTACGTTATGCAAGAAACTTTTTATGAACTATAGCCTATGTCAAACAAAATATTCCTTCCAATTCCACATTCAGCCAAGGACATGAAAGTATATGGAGTTAAAATTTTAAATATTGCTATCGAAAAGTACATCAATGTGGTTACTATTTAACTTTGATTCTGTATCTGGTATCTGGTACCCTATGATCCCCAGGTGGGGCGAAGGGGCCTCCAATGGAGGTTTCATTACCTATACTAATTTTGATATGCTTATTTTCCGAGAGAGGGTAGAGGGACAGGTGGTAAGCCCATCGCTTCGCAACCCCCCTCTGGAAACTAAGTATTTCTTGGACGTGAAAGGGCCGAGAAATTTTGTCCAGAGGCTCTAATTTAGGCTTGGAGTTCTTTTACGTGCCGTAAATCTACGACACGGGACCCCCAGCTTAAAGTCCCTCCCGGAGGACTCCGTGCCCAGGATTTTTACGTCCTGAAAAATCCATCGACCGCGGCCGGGTTTGATCCCGCGCCCTGCGGATCTAGAGGCGGGCACGCTACCTCTAGACCACCACGGCTGACTAACTTTGATTGACAGGCTGTAATTATCATAATATACGCTAATTAATCAAATAAATACTCCAATGGAAAAATGCGTATGTTTCATGTAGAAGCTGATAAACGAATGTAAAATAGGAACAATAATGTAATCTGTGAAAAATTGATCTTTTAAATTTTGGAGCGAACGGCTATTTATTGTCAAAATATGTTATGTTGTAGCCTAAATAACGGGTAGGAAACTCATGAAATCTTCTAGCTCTACGTCATGCCGTTGTCCCCCGCTTGGAATGGGAGAGACGGAAGTTACCGAACGCTTTGCTACTAGGACACAATGGAACACGAAAACAATCGAATGAACGAGAGCCCGAGCCGAGAGGACAGACTCCGAGAGGTTGAAGCATTCGAATGAATTCATTCGCTTAAGCTCAGTAGTTCAGTAAGCACATAATACTAGCCTTGAACAGCGCAAAACTATTCGAATGATTTTTTTTTTACATCTCGAAAATTTCGAATGATTTTAACAATCGAATATTTCGAATGAATTCATTCGACTGGTTCCCATCACTAGTTTATGCTACAGTGCATTAAAGTCATTACAATTTGGTGCTCATAACTCAATAATGTAGCGAAATAGGGTTAAAATGTGCATTAAATTGTCTTCATGCCTTCCTAGTGATCGATAAAAACCTGAGTCTTAATCATTCATCAACAGCTATATCATAATTTAGTGTTTCCATAATCTGCAAAATTTACAGACTAATCACATAACAGGTCGCCACTGTATTAGTCTTTTTTTTAATTCATAACTACTGACTACAGTGTTAAAAACGAAGTTCCTTTGTTTTGCATCTTTTTCTAATGTTAGAAGTCAGTGGCGGCCATGCCCTGTCAGATTTTATGCTGTAACAAGAAAAATTGAATCCATAGAGCAAAAATCTCCTAATAAAAGTTGCTTGTCTATGTCCCCTCTATACACGGGTAAAATATTTCGGTGTTATTCATTAACACCCTGTATATCTTCTCCCATACGGTCAATTGAATTGGATGATGAACATTTTAAGCAGAACAGCTTCCTTGACTTTGTTGTAATCAGAATTCCTTACATGTGCAGCTACCATGAACTTTTCAGTTCGCCCTTATCTGAAATGCTCTTTCCATTTAATATTGAGGTTACTTTTTGTGTTGCCTATGTATACATTATCACAGTTATTACACATTATCTTGTAGATACCAGATTTTTTGTCCTGAAGGAATTTTTACTTGAAAATGTTCATCGTTTGATTCAATTGGCTGTGTGGGAGAAGATATACATATATGTACAGAAACACAGTCGCCTTCAAAACTTTGACATTCCAGAGGAGAATGAGTAAGGCCAAAGTGGAAAACTTGTTAAACCACAGCAGCGACATTGGGTGGTATAAGATGGAAGAGCGGCAGCCGGACATTGTTGAGAATGAGAGGGAGTTCTTCTAAAAAAACCAGTCACTAGAAAGTAATAAATTACGGTATAGTAAAGTAGGGAGTGTTTGGGAAGATGTTATGTGTTAATGATGAAATTCATTTTTAACTGAACTGTGAATTAATTTGAACAAGATTTGAAACAAATTATTCAAAAAGAGCTAATTCTGTAAAATCAAGTCACTCAGTCCATAAAATTATAGTTCCTAGAACACAATTACAGTATATGTGGATATTATGAATACAAAAAATGAATATATAATCAATAAGAATATTCTTCTTCACACCTATTTTGTAAGTCAAAACTTACCAAATGGACGATCGTTTCGGTGAGTGACTTCTCACCATCATCAGCTGTTCTCAACTGTCGTGTTTCCTTCTTTTTCCACCAGATGTCCTCCTCCATGTAGAAATTTAGCAATGAGGTCATTGTCCTTTGGAATGTCAAAATTCATAAGTCTGTCTCTATTTTTCTGTATGTATACTTTTTCCCACACCGCTAAATCCAATGGTTGTTGAACATTTTTCAGTAATTTTGCCTCACTATTGAAATTATGACCTGTCATTACTGAAAAATGTTCAACAACCATTGGATTTAGCGGTGTGGGAAAAAGTATACATACAGAAAAATAGAGACAGACTTATGAATTTTGACATCCCCAAGGACAATGACCTCATTGCTAAATTTCTACATGGAGGACATCTGGTGGAAAAAGAAGGAAACACGACAGTTGAGAACAGCTGATGATGGTGAGAAGTCACTCACCGAAACGATCGTCCATTTGGTAAGTTTTGACTTACAAAATAGGTGTGAAGAAGAATATTCTTATTGATTATATATAATATACACTTCACAATGTTTTCCCGATTAATTTAATCAAACAAAAAATGAAGTTTAAATTTTTATTGGTTATGGAGAACAAAGTACACTTTCATGGTAAAGTACTCTAACATATGGTAACATTTACTGCACTATTTTGTAATAAAAGGAATGAACAGTATTCATTAAGTACACAGAATTTGAAAACCATAGCTAGAAAAATGAGAACACAAGAATCTGTTACTAACTTATTTATGCACACCATAAACTTTGAATAGCTGCAGATATAATTTATCAATATAAATAATAGAGTAATGCATTATGTTAAAACATGAGAATTTTTATCCATGTGTTTCAATTGTTATTCATAGAAACCAGAGATTTTATTGAAATGTTCCTCGTTGTTTTCAAACTTATAAGCCAAGGAAATTTTACTTGATGGATGCTTATATTACCTAGTATAGTTCCATTGACATCCCCCCTTAAAGAATAAATTATATATTTTTATATTATGTATTATCATATAGTCTAATTGCTATAATTTTTGCCACTTTTAATTCATCTTGTGACTAGGTAACAGTTAAAAAGAAATTATTATATATATATAATCGCTTTAGAAGAGATTATTACAGTAGTGTTATATTTATAATGATATAAAGAGAAACTTTTTTTATACCGGGACTAATGAATTAGTGCCTGCAATTAACTTGAAAGCTTGAAATAGAGTTCTGAATTATGAACACTATAGTTGGGACCAAAAATTTAGGACTTGAACAAAGTAGTCCTAATTGCAATAACAAAACTTTTTTGTTCGACCATACTATAATACCCACTTATTACATGTGATGTAACGGTATCGTAATTATATCCATTTTGATACAGATTTTAATTAGAACACAGGTATGATGTTGATTATTATCGAACATGAAACATTCTTAAAATCTTCAGAGCAGCAAATGAAACTGCATAATAAAACAACCGGTATTTAAAATAAAATTAATTCTGTTGCCTTAATTTTAATATTATACTAAATTGAGTAATTTCTTGTGTTTTAATATGCATTGTTTAACATTGAAGTGTCAAGAGAAGGCCTGTGGCCTGCATGCCTTGTAGCCTGCCATCTATTGGAAAGGCGAGAATTATAACCAGCTGATGGCAAGACTCGTCTGCTTCTTCAATTACGAGGTATTCTAAAAACCCAAAACTTAAACATTTAATTATGGTCGAACAAAAACAGTCATGTGCAACTTGCCTACAATGATAATTAAGACACTTGTATGAATTATGAAACGAGCAAAGCTAGTTTCATAAAAACATTTGTCTCTTAATAAATGTCATTACAGGCTCGTTGCACAATATACTATTTCTTTATTCTCTATTGTGTTGTAGTTTATCATTTTTTTATTAGAGATGTTTCCATACCATGATCTTTAAGAAAGATAACTCAATGGGGACATATACTTAGGATTTGCATTTTGATGATCTCATTTCTTTTTAATTTTTAAAGTTTATACCCCATATAACATTCTGAAGGAAAATTAATTTCTGGAAGTATAGACATAATGTTTACTGAATAGCCCACTAAGTAACTTGTTGTGTGATAAAACTATTAATAGGAGCTCAGAATTAAAGCTATGCACATGTACAGTTGACAATAGAATATAATATTAATTAGTGCCTTTGATGACAAAGCTGAAAATAATGAAAGCAGAGAAAGGAAAATGTTAGTCATACTCTATAAATCACTCTTTAAGTGTCATTTCATATTTAGTACTCGTTTGAGCCTTTATTTATTATATATTGTAAATATTATTCTTATATCTTTATATATCTTTAAGATGCATTATTTACATTTGAGAGGATTTCAACATTTTATTAATTCAATGATTTGCATCAGGTTTCAGGACTTCTTCAGTAATCATCCAAATATCATTAAAGATATTTTGGCGAAATCCAAAAACAGGTCGCCCCTTAAGCTCCACCCACTCGATATTCACATTTGCACAGATTGTGTGATGTATTTTGTTTTTTAGCGAAGCAGGGTGACCAACTGTCCTTATATATTGTCGCAAGTGCCTTGTACCCACTGACCTTGTATACTGTCGCAAATGCCTTGTACCCACCTCATTATATCTCCCGCAAGGTTTGTCAGCCTATCACCAGTCATCGAACGATATGACGTCACACCTCCAATGTCCAATCATGAGTTTCTTCGTAATACGAGGACAGAAGAATTTGCTAGATCATCATATAAAAGAAAGTGCACCATTTTGGGTGGGTTGGGCGGGATACCACCATCTGAAGGTGCGCCCTGTTTTTGGATTTTCCTGATATTTTTTTATAATTTACTGTAGAAACAACAAGGATAACAGTGATTTCAAGCCCCACCATCTGAAGATGTGCCCTGGTTTTGGATTTTCCCGACATTTTTTTATAATTTACTGTAGAAACAACAAGGTTAGCAATGATTTAAGCCCCTTTTGCATTGTTTTCGAATTTTATAATAGTATGTTTTGGCGTTTCCTATACCATTGACATCTCTGGCAAATAAAAGATCTGTCTCCATATATCTGCAGCTTGGTTCTAAAATGGCCAATGTAATTTTCTTGCAAAAATGAGATTTATGCATTATTGAGCTCGGCTAGTCTTTATCTTCCGTACACTAAAAGTGCCAATGTCTTTTGCTATTAATAGACAAAATACAGAAACCTTAGAGGCCAATGTCGGAAGTTCTCAGCAAAAAAAAAAGTTACTTCTGTAAAGGCTTCAAAATAAGCATAACAAAACTCACATAGGTAACAGAAACCTCCTCATGGAGGCCCTTTTCCCCAACATAGGGGATATAGGATTCCAGATACAGGTATCAGGTAAAGACTTCAAAGTCAGCTATCTCAAAAGCAAGTTTTATGACATTGGCCCTTTTAGAACCAAGCCATATATATATATATATATAGGCTACACTTATGATACTGGGTAGTCGTATATGATATGATGAATTAGTGAAGTACTGTAATTGTGCCTTATTTATGCTTGGACCTGAACTTGTGATACAGTATAGCTAAATTAAGAGTAACAATATCGTGTTGGCATTCTTATATTTTGAGAAAGATAAAATCTGTAACAATGAATGAAGTAATAGGTGGTGGCCAAGTTAAAATTGTATTTGTACAAAATATATTTTTAAAAAGTCCCATATTGTATTGAAATATAATAGTTAATGTTGAATGGCTTTCTTCTTGTTTGTTTGCATGTTATTTAATAACCATATTCATGGTATTAACTTACCAAATCACAAGCCCGGCCCAGGTCACAGGCCTAAGTTGCAGTACATCCCCGTCATTAAATAATCATGTACAAACCAACCAACTTGCAAGACATCATCAAATGAGATCTTTTCCAGATATACCAAGCTCAAAATATACGTAAAATAAATTAATCTAAACTCATAGTATATTACGTGGGATCTTTTACAGTGAAGTGGTACTATAAATAACGTAGTATATGGTCGGTTGTTTAAACTCAAACTTCACTTACTTGTTTCTTTTCAAGAATCAATTGATTCTTCAAGTAAGTGAAGTTTGAGTTTAAACAACCGACCATATACTACATTATTTACATCTAAACTCTATATAAACTCTTCATTTAAAAAAAAAAATCTCTTAGTGCGACCTTGCTTATTACAACATGTTGTATAAAGGACATATTTTTATAAAATTGTGGAGAAATGTATTGGCGATAACATGCAACGTTGATTCCTTTTAAGTTTTTAAGGATTGCCAACAACAATGTAACGCTTATTTCCAAAAATTGTATTTGTAAATAAAATTACATGAAGACAGAAAACAGCACTGTAGCACAATAAAAAGAACTGCCCCTGGTTTGCCCCACCCCTAAGCTTGAAGGGGAGGGGTTGTCTGCGCTTACTGTGGGTCACTCATTCAAAATAAATCCATGTTCAATGACTGTAGATGCATATAAATTACTAGATAGTAGCTGGCATAAAGTTGACTAATAACTGTATATTCAGAATTACAGAATTTTCAAAATAACAAAACCAGAATTTTGTTTATTAGATGCTGTGAATACATTCATGGCTAAATTGACACTATGGGAAGAGCTACTAGAAGTTGGATATACTTATTTCACTTTCCTTGCTTAGTGTCTGTCCTCACTGTGAATGTGATTATTCTTGCAACATGCAGAACAATTATGAGAGAGGTCCAAACAAATTTTACAGAATTAAAAACAATGGAACATAAATACTACTCTTCAACAGTCCTTTCAAGTTTCTGGGCAAGAACGCACCATAAGAGCTGCATATGGAACTACAGTCAAAACCGTTTATAATGTCATTGCTTGTAACATATTGGATATAACTAGGGACCGGATTTTTAGGTTTTTATAAACACTGTTTTAGGTTTTCCATTAGGTGAAATAGTTTTTTTTAGGTTTTTTGTCCAAAATATCGTTTTCGGGTAGAATAATTGGTTTAATGAATTTGAATGTGCTACATAGGATTGAGTACATAATACTTGTTAAGTTTAACTTAACAAAATTGACTTAAATTTGTGTAAACTTGCTTTAAGACAATATTATAAATTGAAGAAAGAAAGCATAAACAATCAAAAGAAGCAGAGAAAATAAAATTGTCTCACATTTCCTGGTTACAGTATATCACTAAATATCTTTCAAGATTCTCAACTGTGAAGTTCTTCCTGTTATCTCATAGTTAATAGTTAATACTGTATCTAGACCCTACCCTTCTCAGGATTAGAAACCGATGCTTCTAATTTAGTGAGTAAAATACTTTATGGTTGGATGTGGATAATGTGGAACTGACTATTTTCCTTTTTTCGGTTGTTACGCATGCTAACTGCACAAAAGATCAACTAGGGATGAAAACTTCCCCCTTTTCTAGAAAGGTAAATTATACGTGTTTCGGGCAGACTTTACAAAATATTACTTTGCCATCTGTAGTGAAATTCAGATCGTCGCCAATCCACTGCCGTAATAAACTCGATTTCATTTGTTTTGGCATAATTAATACGTCTTCTTAAAACTCACAGTGTGACCAGTCAGTATGAATAACATGGCAGTATTAAAGGCAAACAAAAAAACAAGCGCTTTAAAACACAGAAATCTGTATCCTTGTTCATACACGGCAACAATGGTTGTTCGTACGAATATTTTAAAAGGAATACGCCGGTACTCTTTTCCTCTCTTGATACTGTCCAACCTAGACGACAATGGGTTGAATGAAACGCTGGTGGTATTAATTTCTATCCGACAAAAATTATTCTTTCCCCGCAAAATATCGATTTCTCAACTGACAAACAAAAAATGCAAAAAAGGAGCCTAAATTAGATATTTTAGGTTTTATATCCCGTTTAGGTATATTTAGGTTTTTATACCCCATTTAGGTATTTTTAGGTACCACAGAATTAATGTGGGTGAATCCTATGGACATGATTCGAAAAAGTGTATGAGCGCTTTTTGTTTTGGAAGTAAGGAAAAAAATAGGTAAAAACCTAAGAATCCGGTCCCTAGATATAACAATGAAATCTAACGGTTCCATCTAAACTCTATATAAACTCTGTATTTAAAAAATCTCCTAGTACGACCTCGCTTATTACGACATGTTGCATAAAACAACATTTTTATAATATTTTCAGAGAAATGTATCGGCTATAACATCCAATGTTGATTCTTTTTAAAGTTTTAGGGATTGCCGATATCAGTGTAATGCTTAATTTCAAACCTGTTTTCAGTAGATTGTGAATTTCAAATCTGTAGTCAAGGCAAACATCGCTGTAAAGTAAGTGTAATTGTAATTTTACTGATTACTTTTTCAAAAAGTAATTTGTAATTGGACCACATTCTGCAGAAAGGAACCAACCCTCAAATTTAAAAAAAACCGTAGTAGAAGCTTAATTTTTGCTACTGAACTATATATCTATGTTGTGCAAACTAACCAACCCTCTTCATCCATTTATATGCCATCTATGGAGCAAACAAAAACACACTGAGAAGATCCAGGTGGCTTTTTGTTTAACCTTCAATGCTTTTTTTTTAGCTTAAAAATTATGTGGATTGGTTCCTTTCTGCAGAATGTGGTCCAATTGTAATTACCGGTAAGTAATATGTCTGTCAGGTAATTGTAATTTAACCCAATTACTTTTTTTTCCTCCCCATCACTGATAGTAAGTATATTGTAAGTGAATTTGAATTCCCCTTAAAAAGTAAGTAATTTCTGTCAAAGTATTGGAATATTTTAAGCACGTTTAATTTATGATTATCTGATGAAAACCTTCTTTTTTTTGTTAGCATTCCATCCTTTTATAATTAGCAATGATACTTGAAGGGGCCCAATTGTTTCAGTCACAGGGGGATCCTTGTCATTCTTTATTCATTCCTGCATGTGGGGTTTTGTTGTTTTTTTGTTTTTTGTTTTTTTTTTTACTGTATTGGTATTTAAATTACGTAGAAACTTATCATAGACAATTTTTACTGCATATTGCCGAACATAGCGATTTTGACAAATTGAGAGCTGACGGGAATAAATTGAAATCCATAATTTCAGAGGAATTAACTTAATTTTTCTGCAGCTTAAAATAGGGATCAGTATTCAATAAGTACTATTTTAATGAATTGCATCAAACTCTTACACTTAATTTTTAATACTGCTAAAAGTAGGGACCTACAAGTACTATTATATAACTATAGTTGCATCATACTCGCATATAATCTGAGTACATATTTTAGCAATCTAATTATCGTGTTATCGCCTGCTGTTTAAGTAGTTTGCGGCAGGGGGAAGGGGAGCGGAAAGGCAGTGGAATCCACTTGAATTGGTTGTCAGGTTCCGCGCATTTTTTAAAAAGCTTTTCTGCAAAGCGCTGTAACAAACAAGACGTTTAAAAAAGTGCCATAAAAGCACGCAGCACCTGAGACCACCTGCCAGAAGCGCTTCACGTTACGCAAAAGAAGAACAAGAAGAAGAAAACCTCTGTGCAAGTCTGCAAGAGAAGTCCACTGCTACAGAGACACCTTTCCAAACTATACTGGACATTCAGAAGGCCGTGTCTATGGGACTCTAGTGTGATGGCGGCGAGTGGTAGTGTCTGCAGCATGAAGAGTTCAGGTTATAATATTATGAATTTTGAAATTCATGGCGACCCCATGTGAAAACATATGAATTGGAAGGTGAAATATTAGAGTTACGAATTTTGACGGATATTCACATTCAACCTTATCCGTTATGGCAAAACACGATCCGGAATGCCAGGGCCTAGATGATCCACGGTTCAGGATTTCTATGACCCAGCAAATGGTAGCATCGTGTTCCGGGGCCCTAATAACTTCATTACTGAGTAAGTATAAACCTAAAAATTGTTCTCTGACTTTTAAGTCAGAATTTTAAGCAAAGTCCTAAGATATTATTCGTGGTATGTTGTAGGCCTAATTAAGCTTGTTTATTGTAAGTTCCAAAACGCAGTTTTAGGCCACTTCGAGGATGTGAATGTGAGCTTTACTCCTTACCAGTTTTGGGTAATTTCCTAAAATATTCACGCAGACTGAATACCAATTCTTTAACCTAATCTTTGTAAATAGGCAGCTCTCACACTGCCAACAGTCTTTTTGTAGTTCTACAGGGAGACCCAATGAACTATGAACTGGCTGCAAGGTGTTTTTCCGATTCGCGATGGCTTGTCAACCCATACAACAATTTCATTAAGGGTAATATTTAAAGGCTTTACTTAGGTAGGCAACCAACGTTATGGAAGGAAACACTGAAACTGGCTCGGGAAAAACCAAATATCGGGTGCCAAATAGGCTCCTCCCATACTCGCTATCGGGACCCGCCCGGGAAGGAGGGGTTTAGGGCGGGGACTAACTAAATGAAACAGTGGGAGACATCTAGTAGGTAATGGTGGAATTAGTAGTAGCGGCGCAGAGACATCTGGCGGAAATAGCAGAAACACAAGAAAATTAATTTTTTTATTTCCTCCTTTTATCTCTTTTCTCCTCTTCTCCTCCTCTCCTCCCTATTACCTCCTTTCTCTCCTTCACCCTACCTACCTATTTGGGACCTATTCCTATCCTACTAATTTTCGCACCTACGGGGATTCGATCCGGGGACCGCGAGCGTTCTAGTCCATCGCCTTGACCACTACACCACGAGGCTCATTGCAATAAAAATCGAGAAAACTTTTAGCCTTTGTACTACAGAGACGTGTAATACATGACGAGTAATAAGAATGATAATGTTCTTGTAAATACTTAGGTGGGTATATTTGGTACAAGGGGCATCTCGTATTTTGAATATTTGGTACAAGGGGCACTGTCGCATCGTGGGAATCGTATTTTCAATAGGGCTAGTGTTGACTGTCGAATGAAGGCGGGGAGACGGTCGGGAACGGTCGGAAGAAGATCGGGCCGAGAGCCGAGCGAGAGGTCGCCGGCCGACAGCTGCTGTCGCCATGGCAACGGAATGCGGGATGGGCGGAGCCTATTTAGCACCCGATACTTGGTTTATGCCACTGGCTCCACCATCGTCCTATGCTGTTTAACCTCTTGTTGGGGAAAAACCAAATATAAGGTGCATTGTCGCATGAGACATATCCCGCCCTAACCGACCCCCAGTGAAGCACTTTCTGTTATACCACGGTCTAGCGAATTCTTCGAGGATAAACAGGCTGACAAACCATTGGGTACAAGGCTTTTACTCTCGCATTTTTAATATTTGGTACAAGGGGCACTCTCGCAGTTTTAATACAGTGAGTCCCACGCAAGAGTTGGCCAATGATGCGGGCTTTTGCGTCACAGCTGGCACAGCTCCAACTCCCGAGCGATCGGGTGAAATATCTACGCAAAGAATGCCGCGGTCGTTGTAATGATTCAGGTTCTCACATTCACAGTTAAAATTACAATGAAAATAACCACGTACCTCATCACAAGAGATGTTGGAAATGTTCTCCTCCAATACTGGCACCTTTTTAGGAAATTTTCTTTCACGCGCTTAAGTTCAGCTTCCGAGACAGAGTAACTTTCTCTTGCGATAGGCCTATGTGATATTGTCATTAAGTTCTTCTAACAGTATATAAATATTATTTATGGGGAAACTTGAAAAATAAAGTGTATAGGTCAATTTCCCATACACAAGAAGAACTTAAAGACAATATCACAAGATAAATTAACTCTATCTCGGAAGCTGAACTTACGTGCGTGAAAATAAATTCCCTAAAAAAGGTGCCAATGTTGCGCCTATGCAAGAGGAGAACATTTCCAACATCTCTTGTGATGAGGTACGTGGTTATTTTCATTGTAATTTTAACTGTGAATGTGAGAACCTGAATCATTACAACGACCGCGGCATTCTTTGCGTAGATATTTCACCCGATCGCTCGGGAGTTGGAGCTGTGCCAGCCGCGACGCAGAAACCCGCGTCATTGGCCAACTCTTGCGTGGGACTCACTGTATTTAGTGCAAGGGACACTCTCACATTTTTAATATCTGGTACGGTCGGGAGTGTTGGCGACAATATACAAGGAGAGTTTGTCACCATGCTTCGCTGAGAAATGAAATGTGAATATCGAATGGGCGGAGCTTAAAGTGCACCTTGTATTTGTCTTTCGCCACCTCTTGAAATCATATTTACAGTTGATGAGCTGACGGTGTTAATACATAAATATAGGCTATGCTGCCCAGTAGTAAACGTACACTGTTCCATGATTGTGACTAAAGACAGGACACAATAATCAATAACTCATAACAGCTGCATTACACCGACTCACACTGAACTACACTGCATCATGTCCGACACAATACTGCAGAGCAGAGCAAAGTCAATGTCAGTAGCATGGCCTTGTTTGCAGCAGCAGCAGGAAATGTGTATCCACATAGGCCAACCTAGTGGAAAAACACTGTGCAGCTGGATTGTAGTTCATTGGGTCTCCCAGTACTATCTGAAGGTGGGATCGCTTGAGTGCACCACCATAGTCAAGAGGGGAATATTTTTAATCATGTAAGGTAGATATAGATGTAGCCTAGATATCTCGTCCTGTAGATCCTGTGTTAATTGGGGCTCAAGGATATAGAACACGTCAGATCAAAAAATACATGCATGTTATATCAATAATATACAGAAACCGCAAGCTGCCAATTTTATCCAAGCTGGAAATAAGTTATTCCTCCAAATTGTGACTTGAGGCTTTCCTGGTGTTAAGAATGTAGCCTATTATTGTTTCTCGGGCTTCCTACTGGATGAGTTGGAGGTTTGGTTTCAAGCTTTTGACAGCTATCTCCACTGCCATCTCCTGGGAGAATTGAGCTGGATTGGGAAAAAACTGCTTCATGTATAGCTAGATATGCTAAAACGAGATATCTACATCTAGCTTATATCAGGTTATATTTCCAGCTAATAATAATAATAATAATAATAATAGTATTTTATTGTCATTAAACCTGTGATACAAGCAATAGACAATGTCAGAGAACATCAGAAAACATCAGAAAACATCAGAAAACAAATAATAAAACATATTGGATTCAAATAACTTAAATGACTCTAGGTGTAATTATAATTGTAATTGAGCACAATTTCAAGCTTGTTCAGATGTTAACTTCTTTACATTCAAAAAATTCGTCAATTTTATAGAAGGGATTTTTGACTAACCAATCATATAATTTAGATTTGAAAGTGTTAATTGAAAGTTCCAACAATTCTAATGGTAAGCTGTTATATAGTTTTAGACCCATTACTTCATGACTATTTAAGGATTTTGAAAGTCGATGAAAAGGTATGTCAACACGTTTACCGTTTCTAGTGTTATGGGAGTGTATATCTTGTCTAAGCTGTTTGTCTGAAAAATTGCGTTTAACATGTATCAGCGATTTGTAAATGTACACATTGATAACAGTCATAATTTTTAGATTGACAAACAATGCCCTACAGTGGTCTAACTTATTTGAATTACTAATTATTCTGATGACTTTCTTTTGGAGCAAGAGAACTTCCTGAACATGACTGCTATTGCCCCAAAACAGGATTCCATAGGATACAATACTTTGAAAATATGCAAAATAGGCTGATCGTATATAGTTGGGTGGTACATAATGTTTTAGATTTCTTAGCAAGGATATAACTCTAGACAGCCTACCAGTAATAAATTGAATGTGTGGTTCCCATGTTAGGTTTTTGTCAATATAAATTCCTAAAAACTTTACCTTATCTGCATTATTATTTGGGGGGAATTCTCTTAGGCTGAAAAACAACTCTTGATTTTTTTCTTCATTTAACAAAAATCCATTTACTCTAAACCAGTATGAAATTTGTGACATGGTATTATCCGTCATAGCTTTTAGTGAATCTAAATCATAACTAGCATTGAAGAATGTTGTATCATCGGCATACATAATTACATGCGTTTTTACAAAAGAAGGCAGATCATTTATCATTAATATAAACAACAATGGTCCTAAGACGGTCCTAAGCACTAGTATGAGATGAAAAGAATAGAGAAAGGTTGAAAAGGAATCAAAAATGCTGTAGAATATCAATTGTAGCCTATAATATTGAGTATAATTCTAAAAGAGCAGTTTATAAATTATGAAAGAATTGAGATATTTTTTGTTAAGTACAGTTTTGGTTTGTATAAGCGTTACACATAGTCAATGCTAATAACTAACAGATAACTTATGTTCAACATTAAAAGACAAATACAATATGTTGTAATAAATACAATAATTTGAGAGAGTAAAAAATGTCCTTGTGGAATAGATCAATAGAAGTTTTCTGTATTGTTTTCTAGGAACTGATAAAAGTATGTTCAAAACTGTATGGAGCAGCAAAACTGTAATTTATAGATATCAGTGTCAGGTTAGAATCTTCTTATAGTTGTCTATATTTTCCTTTTTACTGTAGTTATTGGTTGTAAAAGTTAGTTGTAAGGAATGTAAGGTGTGACGTTATTTCAATTTTGATTCCTTGTCAGCGTATTCTATTCAAATGAAATGTATTAATACATCTACATCTAGGCCTAACCTAAAGTCCTTTATGGCCTCTATAGGGAACACTTTACCAGTACTGCACTTCTTTACCAGCATTAAAACATTTGTAACATTTCCATCTGTCACCTATGTCATCTATAGCCAAAGCTGGTAGATCATACAGCCATTTCATAAAATGTGGGAATTTTTCCCTCAAAGAGAGAAGTTATAAAATTATTGTAAGTTAATTGGGTGGTGGAAAATAAGTTTAAAACCTCAAATTCTCTGAATATTACGGACTTAGGTGTATCTGAAGTGGTTTCATGTGTAAAATCTGTCGATTTACTTATTTATTGCGTTGAGTTACTTTTTTGCCATTTTTAGCATGATTTTAACACTCTTTAATACGAAGTAGTCCAGATTAATCAGCTATGCCCATTTTCATTTTAGAAAATATACATCTTAAGATACAATTTGGTATAAGATTAACTTAAAAAAATATGTGTGGTTAATTACTGTGTAAAATAACAAACAAGTGACTTTTTGTCCCACCCGTAATGGTGCTAGTTTTGTTAAATTATTATTGATAAGTTAAATAAATGTTCTGACAACCTGGAAACAGTTTATAATTTGTATTTAATCCCTCATACCTTCATTAATAACAACATTAAGACCCTAACAGTAATATTTAGCTATTTAGCAGAACAGCAAATGAACTTTTGTTTTGCATCATTAAAATCAGTGTCCAAATTATGTCCCACCCGTGAAAGATTTTGAAAAACAAATTTAAAATATTTAAAATAAATTTTAAAGAATGCTTTGCATGTAGTGTGTAGGAGAAGGCATTGTAAATTTTACACAATGTGAAGAACCAATTCTAGTTTATTATTTATGACATGTAATAAACAAAAGTACGGTAGTATTTATAATTTGCTAGAATGTCCCTCCCGTAATTATGAAATGGCTGCATAGTTTCTTTGCCTTGGCAAAGAAGTTCCATTCTCTTACCATGGAAGTCCAAGAGCCATTTAAACATATGATTTATTCAACCTCTGCATGAAATAATTAATTCACTATTACAATCACTATACAGGGTGTTAATGGATAACACCAAAATATTTTACCTGTGTATAGACGGGATATAGGTAAGCAACTTTTATTAGGAGATTTTTGCTCTATGATGTAAAATGTGTATGCTACAGGGCATTAAAGTCATTACAATTTGCTGCTCATAAGTCAGATATTAAGGGCAAAATAGGGTTGAAATGATCATTAAATTGACTTCATGCCTTCTTAATGATCGATAAAGCCTAATTCTTAATCATTCATCATAAGCAATATCATAATTTAGAGTTTTCATAATCTTCCAAATGTACAGACTATTACATGACTGGCCTCCACTGCATTAGTTCTTTTATTCATAACTACAGTGTTAACAACAAAGTTCCATTATTTTGCATTTTTTCCAAATGTTAGAAGGCAGTGGCAGCCATGCTTTGCGAGATTTTATGCTGTAACGGGAAAAATTGAATCCACAGAGCAAACATCTCTTAATAAAAGTTGCTTGTATATGTCCCCTCTATATACAGGGAAAATATTTTGATGTTATTCATTAACAGTCTGTATATGAAAGCTGGAAAAAGTTATTTTCCATAGAAGTCACATATGTCACACCCATCACATCAAAATTAAGCCAAAATATGTATTTCAAAATTATTTTTAGGTGTATCTTCAGTATTCAGTATTGAACTTTTACCAAGTTTCTATTTTATACAATGATTACATGGCTTTCTACCCAAACTATTATTTTTTAGTGACTGGTATGACAAGGACACCTTTAAAACTGATTTGATGTGAATATCTTCACTTAAACTCATCTTAAAAATTAGTTTTATGGTAGCAAAATCTTCACTTATTTGTTCTTTTGTGGGCAAAATTAAAAATTGCAGGAAATCAAAAGATTCAGTGAGTATAATGCAATTTTACCATTATATTAAATCATATATTTCAGTAGGTCACATAATCTTTCCAAATATAAACTGAATTTCAGAAAGCAACTGAGTCAAATCAAGATATTTAATTGTTAATCCAGGAGTGGTTGCTACCTGAATTGTTACATGACTCGTCATGCTATGAGTAATTTATTTACAGGGACGTTTCTCTGAATAACCTTTACTATTTTAACTTAATTAAAAACACTTTATTGGAAAAAGAAAATGAATCACATTAGTTTTAAAAAACTGGGGCTTTCCACTCATCCACTATAGGACATTCCCCTTATTGAAAAAGCTGCCAGTGTGTTTCTTGAAAACAGCATATTGAATAAAGAGAACCGGGGCTTTCTTTTGAAATATCGAAATAGCCATGCAGTTTGTTTTTTTAATAATATGTCTTATTCATGATATTCATAATTATTATTGACAGGTGAATGGTAAAAATGCCCTTTTATTGAGGAAAGAGAGTTATATAATTGAAGCGTTTACTTTTATAAGTGTCTTAAGGGCCAAAATCATGATTTTTCAGTTGATAATGTTAAATTGATCTATGTACTCAGACCAATGCATTTCAAAAGGGTCCAAGGTCCAGGGGAAGCCACGTTAGTAGCATAAAATGTCTATCTCTATCTCCGGCACGTCTTTCTGTGGCTGTATGTCTCGTATTCTACACAATCATGATTGTGGCACTTAGACCCTTATAAAAGTAAATGCTTCAATTTTCTCTATGGTACTGGTACACAGTTAGGGCTTGTACGACAATCTGCTGATATCATATTTATCTGCCAGATAGAGAACTTATCTGGAAGTTGGCCAAGAATTGCGTATTATGAGCTCCTGACAAAATCTGTCTGGCAAGACAACTTCCAGATAAGCTAGCAGGAGGATGGAGTGGCTGACAAGCTTCTAACTGCTAGTTAGGGAATCTTGGTTGAAACAAGATGGCGCAAGCCGAAAGCTTCCTAGCCACCTGAATTTTAGAACTGATGCCGGAAGATTTAATTTACATAAAATTGTCATTTTATGCTCACATATGAATGAAATAGAATTGAACAAATAGATTAATGCACTTAAAACGATATGTTGTTATGTAATTTAATTGTACAAATACAAATCCGAGCTGCTGCACCTAGCGGAGGACTACCGAACTACAACAAACACTCCTCTCTGCTCAGTGAGGTAAGGACCATTTTACAAATTTTTACTGCGTTCTTGCCGGTAGCAGTTCAACGGTGGTATTACACGGCATCTTCCAGTTAAGCTATCTGGAAGTCACGTATCTGGAGGATTTGTCGGCAGGTGGTAATACAGGCCCTTAGAGTTCTTATTATACAGTATTTGTGTTCTAACAGGATGTTGTAATATATAAATGTGCAGTGCATTTCAGGTATGAGTTGGCCAGTCATGCGGGTTTCTGCTTCATGGCGGCTACAGCTCTAACTCCCAAGTGATCGGGTGAAATATCTACGCAAATAAAGCCACTAAACAGTGTAATGATTCAGGTTTTCACTATTACAGTTAAAATTACAATGAAAATATCCATGTACGTCATCATAAGAGATGTTGGAAATGTCCTCCTCTAGCATCCACACAGCACTGGCACCTTTTTAGGAAATTTTGTTTCACGTGCAGAAGTTCAGCTTCCGAGATAGTTAATTTCTCTTGTGATTTTGTCTTTTAAGTTCTTTTAATGTATGGGGGTTTGAACTATACACTTTATTTCTCAAGTTCCCCCCATTAATGATGGTCTCATACTGTTAGAAGAACTTAAATACAATATCACAAGAGAAATAAACTCTATCTCGGAAGCTGAACTTATATGAGCATGAAAGAAAATTTCCTAAAAAGGTGCTGGTGTTGTGTAGATGCAAGAGAAGGACATTTCCAACATCTCTTGTGATGAGGTATGTGGTTATTTTCATTGTAATTTTAACTTAATTATGAGAACCTGAATCATTACACCGTTAGCGCCTTTATTTGCATAGATATTTCACCCGATCGCTTGGGAGTTAGAGCTGTGGCCGCCACGATGTAGAAACCTGCAAGATCGGCCAACTTGTATGTGAAGTTCACTATACTAGGCATATAGATCTTTGGATAGTAGGCCTACTTACAGAATACAAAACCTTTGAAAATGTATAAATTATGGACATTACTCCTGTACAACACTTAAATAAATATACTGTATAAATGAAAAATATAAATAAGTAATAAATAAATAAATACTTATTTTGCTTTTCTCCAACAAAGCTAATTCTAATCACGCTGTAATCTAAAAAATTGAAATATTCAATTTCACAACACCTTCGTTGAAGTTGCAGCTCTGAATGAAAAATTCCATGAATGGTCACATGATTTGTAAATTACTAACATCGTTGCCACTCGGTCAGTCTGCATAGTTTGAGATAATCCTTTTAACAGGTAGGAGCATTTACAATATTACAATATTTAAAAAAAGTCAGCTAGAGAGAAGGCTGTACTTGTAAGATCATAATAGTTGCTATTTCAAATATACTGTTTGTAAAATATTCATAGCACGACCTCTGGTGGGTTAATTAATTACTATATATTTTAAGCAATGATTTGAGTTCTCTAATTAGCATGTTATTAAGATTTTGCTTTTCGTTTCTTTTTCCAGTGACACCATTTGATGTGGTAAAAATTCGCCTTCAAGCTCAGCAAAAAACACAACTATCCAATAAATGTTTCCTCTATTGCAATGGGTTAATGGACCATCTGTGTCCATGTATAAATCCGAATGGACCTGCTTCACCTGCTCCTTCCACGCAATCTCGAATGTGGTATCATCAACAGAATCATTTCTCTGGCACAGTGGTCAGTTTACAGTTTAATTGTATTTCTTTCTCTGTATTAAATCTATGAAGGCTGTGTGTGAGACATGTTATTAGCAGGGCCCGGATTCTAATGACATGTCATCTTTTTATTGATGTTGCATAGACATTGCCAACTTGCAGATAAATCCTAATCATGGCCTCTAGATTATAGAATACATTTTTATTAGGTCATTTTATGCAATTTTATATTTTTAGGGCATTTATTTATATTTTAGGTCATTATTTTGTCATTTCTTGTCATTTGCTTCCTTATTTAGTAATTTTCATGTATTTACATTGAGTGTATTAACATTTTTTTCAGTGTTAAGTGGGGCCAAGTCAATCTAATAACAATAGTAATATACGGTAATACAAAATTTTCGTGTTTCTTTGATTCTCATTTCCGACTGAGACATGAGTGCGAACTACTGTTTACCCTCAATTAAACAACAATAGTATAATCCGGCAGACCACAAAAGGAAATGCCGAATTTTGACTCGCCAGTGTATCAGTGCCAGTATAAATTTCCATGAGAAATGAACATTCACAACATTTTATTTTATTTACAGTTTTTACAATTATGCACAAACTAGTCTATAACTTTGTGTGTACAATAATAATTTTTTTTAAATAAAATAACAGTTTTTAGGTAATTTTTTATAATTATTAAGTCATTTTCTTAAAAATTTAGGGTCATCTTATAGGTCATTTTTCAAACAATTTTAGATCATCATAATCCGGGCCCTGGTTATTAGGTATTTTAATAGGTTATCCATTTCTCTTAAAATATACAACTGGTTTACCATGCAATGGAATATCATAAAATGGAATTACCTGAATTAATTGGGACTCAAGGTTGTTCAGATTGTCGGTTTGTACAGATTGTCAAATATGTAGCTATAAAATACACATTACAACTTGAAGGAAATTGTAATAATAGAAATGAATACCTGTGCTAGTAACAATAGTGCTACATATCTACCAAAATGAGTATTTTAATCAGGCAGCTATTATGAAAGAAAGGCTTCCATCTGAATGTGTATGAGGGGGTCAGCACAACAGTGGTCTAAGCCACTTTTTAATTTTTTATATGTTTAGAGAAAAAGCAAGTTACAGTCCTACACTTGCGGTTTGTCGAATACAATTGGAAATGTATAGTTTTGTTGGTATTAGGGAGTTCTATGAAACAATTGTCAATTAACAATTTTTTGTTAATGTAAGTTTAAAATATTGTAAAATTTATCTGATTGCACCTACAAAGTTTGAGTATTTTTTAACTTCTAGTCTAAGGTCTTAGATACTAGGGCAAAAAAAATTAATCTTAATAGTTTTTACAATTATGTCTTTTGTGGTGAGTTTTGATTATAAAAGTGAAAAAAATCATATTCCCTTACTACAGTAGCCTGCTAGGTTTCATGACACAGATTTAGATTGTTTATATATGGGTTATTCTCCAGAAAAGAGCAGATTCATGTCGCAGTTGATTTTCTGGTGTAAAATAAGTATTTATGGATTATGAATTTTTATGATAAGTTAGATTGAAATAAGGTCTATTTGATCCCATATTCCACTTTTTAAACAAAAGTTACAATTTTCAGCAGTTTAGGGCACAGTATGCGAGATCTCACCTCTGTGTCATGTCCCAATGCCTGACTTGTCATTTTCATTCTTTCATAATTCAACAGGCTTTAGTTTTTATTCCATTTTAGTGTTATAACAAGAACAAACAGCTCAAAAAATGAGTCATTAATAACTGAAAAGAAAATAGGCCTATATCATTTTGTAAAGGCAATTTTTTGCACTAAACATGCCTGTCCCAAGGTGAGACCTCACCTCCGTGAAACAATATAATAGTTCAATTATTTCCACAGATATGGCACTGTAGTCTTTCTATTTTCCTTGGACTCCAACTTTTGGCAGTTTTCTTATCTCTATATATATAAAAGGCTTTGTCCTGACTGACTGAATGAATGACTGACTGACTGATTGACTGAATGACAGGAATCAACGTACAGCCTAAACTATAACAGGTAGAGACTTGGAATTTTGACAGTACCTTCGTTTCATAATGTAGGTGCTCACTAAGAAAGGATTTTGAAAAATTCTGATTCTAAATGCCAAAAATTAAATGTTTTTGAAAATACTTAATCCCTTTTTACATAGAATTATCCATTCCAAATCACAGAATATATTGTTGCCAAATGGTATCAGGTGGGCTTGGAAAAAACAAATGAAATGCACTTTTGACAAATAAGAGAAGTTATCAAAATAATTCATGTTATAAATAAATATTACAGAATGAAATCCACTAAAATAATGGAATCACATAACTTTCTCTACCCTGGACATAGAGAAAACAAAACGAGGAATGGTAATGTGTATATTATTATATTATATCGCAGGTTTTTGGAGAGAAAAGTATGAAAGTGATAATGCTTTCTGTTTAATTTCATCTCCAAAACGGCTTTATGGTAACATAAGAGTGGGAAATTTCCCGCCTCGATATTACAATTTTATGTTACAGGAATTTCTGTTTCTTCTTATTTAAACCTCTACCAGGCTTGCTGTGCACTGTACAAGCGATGGGATGCAAAATTCTAGATCATCTATGAGCCATAAAAAACTATATCAAGCGTTTTCTGAGGGAATAGTTTGAGTGTAATAAGTCGTTCTTCCTATTTCAAATTATAAATGCCTATATAAGGACCTAGAATTTAAAATTGAAAATCCTTCATAAGCTAATTTCCAATTACAAAATACCAAACCCGGGCGACGCCGGGTCTTTTAAGCTAGTCATTTATATAAAGCCAAGCTGTTAGTGTGCTTTTAAGTGTTCTTTTGTTTGTGTAAAAGGGCTAAATGCAGAGTTGGTAATTGGACTTCCTCACCTCCGTTACCTACACCCAATGGTAAAGTTGTATGTTTTTATATTTACTTTTGCTATAAATTATAATAATAAGGAATGCAAAGTTAAAATCTAGAACTGAGATTTTCTAACCTCAAATGTTCCCAAGCTATTTGACAAATTAGAGAAAAATCTCTCCTCCGTTACTGTTACTCTCGAGTCCTATCCATGGAGGTGTTTCCAATTAATGTTGTAATTGATGACATATTTAACTGTCTGCATTTTTTATTTTTGTTTAAAGAAGATATTGGTATAGCCTAATAGTTTATGACAATATATCATGTTTTGATTTTAAGGTGATAATCTATTTTAACATAGATAAAAATAAGTAAAAAGTTGTGTGTTAATCCATTTGTATGGTAATAAATATTGTTCTTTTTCATGATAACATTTAATACAGTAAATTAATTCTAATTCTCACATAACTTCAAAAAATTACAATTTCTTACTATTTTCTCACCTCCATGAATGCGCCATTTTCTAACCTTGTTAATTTAATGCAAAATACCACTCTGTTAGTATGGCAAGTACCTCAGTAGTACTCTGCAGAAGGAAATATTACATTAAAAAAATTACATGATCCAAAATAAAAAATAATTTTAAAAGAATTCTAACATTGAAATCTGCCCTTTTCTCGAGAATGACCCATATATCACATTAAAGAGCATGAATTAAACTATTACTATACAAAATTTAATGTAAATTTGTTGCATAGTATAGAAAGTGTCACTGTTAATCAAATGTTGCCTTACATATACAGGGTTTGTTCGGAGAGTCAAGTCAGTGATTTTATTGTGAAGCGAATACGCGTCGTAGCATGCTCGGAGCAGTGGGGATCGATTGGGGGAGGGATTAGTAAGTTTATGCACCGCGGTCGCTCAGTCATTTCCGACCATCCGGAGAATGACAGGCTTTTTGGTAAACCTTGTTTCCGTCTCCCGTGCAAGCTGCGATGCAGCGCTCAATTGAGCAAAGGATTGCTGTCAAGTTTTGTGCGAAACTCTGCAAGTCCGCAGTGGAAACTTGTCCCATGATAAAGAAGGCCTTTGGTGTTGATTGTTTATCGGAATGTCAAGTCTACCGGTGGCACAAAGCATTTTCTGAAGGCTGTGAAGAAGCCAGCAATGAAGTTCGCACTGGAGGGCCATCTACAACCTCCACCGATGAATATGTGACGTGTGTTACTGAACTCTTGAACTCAGACTATCGTTTGATTGTTTGTTTAATGGGACAGACATTAAACGTGCCAAAAAGACTCAAACGAAGGGTTCATCACATCTCGCTGAACATGGCAGATGACTGGAATCTTCACCATGACAATGCGCCGGTCCACACCGCCTTCTTGGTGACCCGCTTCCTGGCCGATTCAAAGGTGCCAACGTTTCCCCAGTCACCCTACAGTCCTGATATGGCTCCCCCCGATTTCTTCTTGTTCCTGTGCTTGAAAACTCCCCTGAAAGGATGTCATTTCGGGACAATTGACAAAGTAAAAGAGGCTTGCACCATGGCTCTAAAGGACATTCCAGAAAAGGCCTACTGCAATGCCTTCGATGCCTTGAAAAAAGTCAGGAGGAGCCTATTTTGAAACCTTTTAATGTATTGTACCAATCGAATCAATAAATGACTCACAATAAAATCACTGACATTACTTTCCGGACAAATCCTCCTTCCAGAAATTGAAGCAGAATACCACACAAGAACTTATGAGTTATGACCTATCCGTGAGAACAAATTATTACCACCCACACCCTCATGCAACCCTCTAGTTTTTTTCCATTCTGTTCCAGCCTATTCTTCCCTGTAATGAAGTAAGGCAAAGTCCCATATGGGGTGAGTCACACTTGGAAGTGTTTCGTCATGAAACAGTTAAAATGGGGAGAAAATTTAAAATGTCTTCAGGAATGGTGTGGTCGAACCCACCTGGCGAAAAGTGGCAATGTTTGTCGCCCACCTGACAAACTGGCGAAAAGTGGCAATGTTTCCACCTCAGTTAGTTTTGAAAACCGACAAGAAATACATTATTGTGCATTAGAGCTCAGCTGATGTGATGTCACATCTCAGTTGAAATCCTTCACAGCATACATGTGCATCATTTAAGGCACACAATGAATTGTGTACAATTCAGTATGCTACTGCTCAACTAATATCACTGTTGATAACTTAACTGGCACTAACCTCAAGGTACCCAGAGCTAACCTGGTGCTATCTGTCACTAACCTAGAATCTAACTGCCACCAGTTATCTTATACAGAAGTGGGCATAGTACAAAGCATTCGTCTTTATCAGGGCCCGGATTCTGATGACCTAAATTGTTTGAAAAATGACCTATAAAATAACCCTAAATTTTAAAGGAAATGACTTAATAATTATAAAAAATGGCCTAAAAACTGATATTTTATTTATTAAATATTATTATTGTCCACACAAAGTTATAGATTAGTTTGTACATAATTGTAAAAACTGTAAATAACTGTAATGTTATGAATGTCTTTTTCTCACGGAAATTTATACTGGCACTGAAGCACCGGTGAGTCAAAATTCGGCACATCCTTTTGTGGTCTGCCGGATTATATTGTTGTTTATTGAGGGTAAATAGTAGTTTGCACTCTCAATTTCAAGCAGGTGGCAGACTCTGGTGCCAAGTAAATCTAATAACAATAGTAATATAATACAAAATTTTGGCGTTTCTTTGATTCTTACTTCCGATTGAGACATGTCAACACTTTAACGCCGAATTTTTCCTTCTTGCATTAAACAAACATAATTGTATTATTATTATTATTATAACATCACTTCAAAGAGAGCACCGCTAGCGACAAAAAACAAGTTAATACACTCAATGTAAATACATAAAAATGACTAAATAAGGAAGCAAATGACACGAAAATGAGAAAATAATGACCTAATATTAAAATAAATGCCCTAAAAATATAAAATTGCATAAAATGACAAAAAATGACCTAATAAAAATGCATTTCTATAATCTTGAGGCCATGATTAGGATTTATCCACAAGTTGGCAATGTCTGTGCAGCATCAATAAAAAGATGACATGTCATTAGAATCCGGGCCCTGGTCATTATGCTTTGCACCTTGAATAGCAGCATCATGGTCTTCATACAAATTAACCTACCCTGCAGAATTCATCTAGTGGTGATGTTTGGAATTAGTTTGAAGGTTTCATATGCTTGCTCACCTCTTCTGGTATTATGCTGAAACTAAAAATAAGCAAGTTGACGCTCTGATAATTGTACTGTATTTCAAATTGTCTCAAGTGAACTTCCTTGCTCTTATGTGCTGCTTTGGTGTATGCTAGTTTTAATATTGAAAATGTATGTTTATATCAACACAGATTTAAACTGAATATAATTATATACACTTTATAATTTCAGGATGCTTTTGGAAAAATTGCTCGCAGTGAGGGGATCCTTTCCTTATGGAGTGGATTGAGTCCTACACTTGTATTAGCAGTACCAGCTACTGTTGTATATTTTGTCACATATGAAAACCTTCGTCTTTTCATCAAGGACAGACATGGTGGGAAACAACCATTTTGGGGTCCACTTGTTGCTGGAGCAACTGCCAGATTTTGGGCTGTGTCATTAGTTAGTCCTTTGGAACTCATTCGTACAAAGATGCAATCAAAGAAAGTTTCCTATCTTGGTAAGTTATCTGATTAATTATGTATATCGATGTTTTCATTTAAATTTCGAATGCCTTTTGTATGCTTGTTAAGAGGAATGTGAAATACCAGTGTGATAGGTAATACAATAATCTTTACAGTAATCTTTAATGTCTGGATTTTATCAATAAATTCATGAGCAATGAAGTTGAACGGATTTTATTAATTGCCCATGAATTTATCTTGAGAGAACTCAGACCTCAAATTATTAATCATTATTAAGTGCCAGAATGGTACTTTCTAAGATTACGTGGTGGTCGGGAAAAATGTCTGTCTGTCCCTAAAATGAGGGTAGCTGGAAGCCAGGCATACAATGCGAAAAGAAAGGAATGTTGAGTTCTTTTATAGGAAAGGAGTTGTCTCTGCTGGGTGGTTTAAATGAAGGCAATGACCTCTAAACAGCCTTGTCCCATTACACTTACCGTATGCTGAATTGAGGATTAGAGGGTGTAAAAGTATTTTCAGTCTTCAGTCTTTCATGAGAAATCAGTTCAGTTAAAATTTACGCGATACCACCTGTACAAAAGAGATTTTCGTACAACGTAAGTTTTAAGTTAGATTCCATCCTAAAATCAAGGTGCGTCTTATGGTCCAGGGCATCTTATAGTCCATAAAATATGGTATCCGTAATTATAAAGAAATATCATCTTTTAAGATGAGAGACTTTGTAAATCCAAAATGGCAACTTTCCAGGAGACAAGAAAAACGTTACAGTTCCAGCATTGTAAGCATTTAGGCCTATATTGTTAAACTACAATAAATTGTAGCACCAGAATTGATCGTTGTTTGCATACAAGGCTTCACCGGAACCATAGAACTGTTTCTTGTGAATATAGCACAACTACAGGGTCCGGCAGAATAACCTGATGATTTTGAAATGCATATAAAAATAATAAACATCAATGTAATGCAAAGTTTCATGATCACATTTGTTAGAGCAATAATTGCCATTTACAGTTCTTCCATTAGTTTTTGTTTGAATTGACAATTTTGTCCGATAAATGACGGCTGCCATTTTGTAGACATTCATGTAGCGTTGCCTTGAAGTTTTCCGTCGCTCTCATGAACATGTCGTTCAGTATTGCCGCTATTACGTTCTGAATTGGTTAGACGTGGAATTAATGCTCGAGACATTTGGTTTCAACAATATGGTGCTACTGCGCGCACAGCAAAACACTCAATGGGCATGGTCCGGGAAATGTTTCTTGAACGTGTTCTGTCAAGAAATGGTAATCTCCCCATGCCTGCTCACTCCCCGGATCTGACAATGTGTGATTATTTCCTCTAGAGCTATCTCAAATCAAAAGTGTATGTTGAAAGACCTCATAAACTGGATGACTTTAAATTAGCTGTTCACTGTAATACCGAACGACATGCTCAAGAGAGGGACGAAAAACTACAAGGCAACGCTACATGAATGTCCACAAAATGGTGGTCGTCATTTATCGGACACAATTTTCATTTCAAAGAAAAACTAATGGAAGAACTGTAAATGGCAATTATTGCTCTAACAAACGTGATCATCAAACTTTGGATTACAGTGATTTTTATTTTTTTTATTTGCATTTCAAAATCGTCAGATTATTCTGCCGGTCCCTGTATAATGGATTATTTTGGAGATACAAGGTCTCACTTCTTAACTGACAATATACGTTTTTATCTTATCAGCTACAAAAGCTTGCCAGACTCTGCTAAATGTTTTAAATGCACTGAGGTGTTTTGTGAAATTTGACCTTCAAAGACTATAACGCATTTTAAATCTTTCTCTTTCTCATACGTACCCTATTATATTGTGTTACAGAAATTGCTCAGGCACTAAAGAGTTTACTTCACTATCATGGAGCAAGAGGTCTTTTCAAAGGTCTTGGATCAACATTGCTGCGAGATGTGCCATTCTCAGGTATGTAAAAAATATATATTTTGGACATAGCCAATACTCTGTAACTTACATACCAGTGTGTGGCTTATGAAGTGTTAGTTCGGTGTTATCAATAATATAAAGCAGTTGTGAGAGTCATGAAACCTAAACAGCAATGCTGCCATTCTGTGCATATAGATTGTTTTAAGTTTGTGTACAGTATTAAATGTTGTTGTTTACTAATGCTCAGGAACTTGGATTTCTTCCATTCTCCTTCGGGCGTTCCAATAGTAATGTGTGAGCTGGGTTGGTAGATCAGCATCAATCTTCTTGATTGCCGGGCAAGTCAGTAGGTGTTCTCCATTCATTATTGAAGCTGGATCGTTGCACAGGGTACATTGTGGTGAAGGATAGATGTTGATTCTATGAAGATGTGAAGCTAAGCAGTCATGACCTGTAGTTATGCGGAAAAGAGCAACTGTTTGTCTTCTGGGTAGATCAGGAATGGCTGATTTATTCCTCAGTAAGGAATTCCATGACTTCTTGTGACTGTCTTTTTCATTTTTCTCTTTACATATTTGATTAATCTTATATTGGGTCCAGATCTTAGCATTGTTAAAAGGTATGCTACAATATGGAGTCTGTTTAATGTTTGTTCCTTTCTTTGCAAGGAAGTCAGCAGCTTCATTTCCCATAATTTGACAGTGGGCAGGTATCCATTGAAATGCAATGTCTTTTTTGAGACTTTGAAGTATTCTTGTTGTTGTATGTATTTCTCTTACTTTTTTGCTTTCTGGGTATGTTGATGCAATTGCTTGCAATGCAGTCTTTGAGTCCGTGAGGATTACCACTTTGTTAAATTTAGTTATATGGTTTAAAAGTTGCTGGAGAGCTGTGCTTATTGCTTGTACCTCTCCATCATAGTGTGTTGACAAGGGTCCGAGTGATATGTAGAATTTGAAAATGTTACTATAGATTCCTGCGCCGGCATTGCTGTGTTTGTCCAGTAACGACCCATCTGTATATATATGTACCCATTCTGGATTTGGGTAGCGTGTATGTATAGTTTCTAGAGCTAACAGTTTCAGTGTATTTAAGTTCATATCTTGTTTAGCAGCAATGTGTTCTATTAGGTTGTCTTCACATTTGATATCTGGTAGTAAGAAGGGATGAGCAGGGTGTAGAAGATTCTCTATATTATCAGAAGTATCCAATTTGTATTTTATCTTTAATTTTCTGATTTCCTGAAGGAATCCAGACTGGGTTTTCAGTTTACGGTCTTCATGCTTGTACGATCTCCAGTAATCCTCATTAGGAAGTCTCCGCAATTTCTCATAAAGGGTAATACTCTGTTTTTCTATCTGTACTTGTAGAGGGATGTTGTTTGTTACTATCTGCATTGCTGTGATGGGCGTGGACCTCACTCCGCCTGTTATTAGTCTTAGGGCTTGGTTTTGAACCCTTTCTAACTGTGTCATTTTCTCTGGTGTTGCAGTTATAAGTGATTCACTACCATACAAAAGAGTTGGTTTTATATATGTCTTGTAAGTCGTATTCAGTGTTTTCATGGATGATCCCCATTTACTTCCAGCCAATCTTTTTAACACGGTTAACCTCTGCTGAGCCTTCTCTGTTGTATGTTTAACATGTTCTCGCCAAGAGAGCTTGGAATCCATAGTTACGCCTAAGTAAGTATAGGCTTCAGTTTTTTCAATTTTATCATTATTAATTTTAATCTGAATTTCAGGTTCAGTATGGCAAAGTGTAAAGACCTGGTATTTTGTCTTAGACATATTGATTTTCATTTCATTTTCTGAGCACCAATTAGAGAGTTCAGCTAATGCAGCATTCATTTTGAGAGATATATCATTGTTTCTCTTATGTGGTGCTGATGTCCAAATTATTAGATCATCAGCAAATAGTGCACACTTAATATTGCTGACTTTGGTTAGTTTTGGTGGTAGATCATTTATCATTATATTGAAAAGAGTAGGGCTGGAAATCGATCCTTGTGGAAGTCCTATGTGTGTCTGTCTATAGTTTGAGAGACAATTTTGAAATTTCGTGGCACAAAATCTTTGTATTAAAAAGTTATAAAACCATTTCAGTAAGTTATTGTGTATTCCAAGGTCAACCATTTTCTCCAATAATTTCAATCTAGTATTAAATGTAAAACAATGTGTTTGTTTCTTCATTCTTCTCAACATAATCTTCTTTCTTGACAAGAGATACTTTACTTTTATACTTTTTATTGATTTATTATTATTCTGACAGAAAATATACAGTGAGTCCCACGCAAGAGTTGGCCAATGACGCGTGTTCCTGCGGCGCGGTGGGCACAGCTCCAACTCCCGAGTGATCAGGTGAAATATCTACGCTAATATAGCCCGCGATCAGTGTAATGATTCAGGTTCTCATATTTACAGTTAAAATTACAATGAAAATAAACACGTACTTCGTCACAAGAGATGTTGGAAATGTTCTCAACTTGCATCCACATAATACTGGCACCTTTTTAGGAAATTTTCTTTCACGCGCATAACTTCAGCTTCCGAGATAGATTCATATATATATTGGAAGTTTACACAGTGAAGCTATATTATAAAGGATATAATATTGAGTTGGGTCTAGCACGTATACTTCACTTTTTGTATAAATACCTAACTAGTTTCGAAAACCATCGTCATTCATAATCATCAGATTAACACCAACTGCCGGCTGGACGTTTGTGCTGCCATCTCGGGGAAGTTTGCTGTATTTTGCAATGATACTTTCGTCTGCTGGGATGTCGAAGTTCATGAGATGTTGTTTATGTTTATGAATGAATATCCTCTCCCAAACCGAAAGTTCCTTGTAGCCTCCGAGATAGAGTTCATTTCTCTTGTGATATTGTCTTTAAGTTCTTCTAATGTATGGAAAAGTGACCTATACACTTTGTTTTTCAAGTTTTCCCATAAATAATATTCACATATTGTTTGAAGAACTTAAAGACAATATCACATAGGCCTATCACAACTCTGTTTCGGAAGCTGAAGTTATGCGCGTGAAAGAAAATTTCCTAAAAAGGTGCCAGTATTGTGTGGATGCAAGAGGAGGACATTTGCAACATCTGTTGTGATGAGGTACGTGGTTATTTTCATTGTAATTTTAACTGTAAATGTGAGAACCTGAATTATTACACCGACCGCGGCTTTATTGCCATAGATATTTCACCCGATTGCTTGGGAGTTGGAGCTGTGCTCGCCGCGATGCAGAAACCCGTGTCATTGGCCAACTCTTGCGTGGAACTCACTGTATATCTCAAAACGACTCAGTGATTTGTGTTGCTGTACAGGAGCAATATACTGTGAAAATCTGATAGCTCAATATCACCAGAAAAGGCAGTAGTAACTAAGTAACTCATGGTGCTAAATCCTTAAAGGGACTAGGCTACAACCCGATCGCTGCATCATCTTCCATAGGCAGATGACGTCTGGGCTGTTAATGATGGTTTCCATGACCGGAGCTGCTGCTACTTAATCAGATAGCTCATGTGTTTGAATCCCGGGGCTGATGGTATCTCAGTAAAATCTCAGAAGGTACTGGGGGATCAAACTGGGCCTGTGAATTCGTAGCCAGAGACAATAACCATGAGACCACGCAGGTAGTTGAAAAGGCAGTGGAAAGCAAACAATAAAGATAACCTGTGATTGACAACTTTAAATACCTCGACATATTCCTTTTGGAAATGTGAAGTCATTGGTCTGTAAGAGCATGCCGTAGTCTGTAAGTTTGGAGGCACTTCTTGAGAAAATTTGGTATCAAGTTTTATGTGAGGAACTAAGCTTAAAATGTGTTATACTAAGGAACACACAATAGTTAGGCCTTTATTATGTTAGTAATTTGAATCATTGTGTTGCAGCTATATATTGGTTCCATTATGAGACCTTCAAGGCCATGTTGTCTCAAGGTGCTCCCACATTTACAGTGAGCTTTGTGTCTGGGGCGACAGCTGGTGCTGTAAGTTTTCATAATTAAGTTTGCTTACCTTTTTTCAACTCACAAGTGTTCCAGCATATGGTCTTGTTATAATTTATTATATTTTTTATTATGATTATTATGCAACATTTTTATGGTTACTTCTAGATTTATAGAAATGCACATTCTTTCCAGTTAGGCTGCAAGTCTGCTTTGTTTCCTGTGGACATTATTTGTGTGTAAAGTTATAATAAATGCCAAATAAACCTTAAAATGGCCAAAAAATGCTCTATTTCTTGAAAGTGACAGAAAAACAAATTTCCCTTATTTAATCAATTAATTCATTATCACACTTGTAAACGTTCGAGCTATCTTTCAACCTTAATATAAAAGAAGATGCAAAATCAACAAATGCCTTGCCATATTTATTGTATATTTTTAAATTTGTTGTCCACATATCAGGAACAGATGTACAATGATACCTTATTAATCCATAAAAATTAATGCTGAGAGTTGACTATATTATCAAAAGTCTAGAGCTACAGGAATAAACAAAAAAAATAGCATTTTCATGAAGAGTACAATATTATTACAGCAAGATAAAAGTAGAACGAAGTACAGTGGTATTAATCAGAGGCAACAGCCAGATGTGTGTGAGGGAGGTGACGCATGTAGGAGTAATCATGGGGAGGGGTAAGAATATTGAACTGCACTAGCGAGAGAGGAGAAGGGATTGTAACAGAGCCTCTTGTTTCTTAATTACATTATACAGTCTTATCGCAGTGGAATCGATGACACAAATGACCCATACACCCCTCCATGCAGCACGAATGTTTATTGGACCAGTGGCGGCTATTCAGGGGAAGTAGGTGAAGTAGCACTTCACCAGTATTTTTCCTTTACAATACGTATTTTTAAAGTTTATTTTCCATATCACGAATGTAAGTTTTTACTATAATGTATTTCTACAATTTTGAATTTCCCACCACGACTGGTGTCGCTAGGAGGCAAGTGAGCTCCCAAGTCCTACTAGCATTGAAGCTGAGCAAGCATTCACCTCCCCAGATGCTTGGGTAGTCTGTTCCACTAAAATTGGCTAAGGATCCACTAAGGATGCCAAGCAGCAGGTTTCTCGCACGTCCCCATACCGACGAGAACAGACTACCCACGAAGCTGCCCCTCTTGTTCAAGCATTTCCTTCGCCAGTACCTCACAGTCTCACACTGTCAGCTCGGAGAAACAGGTGGGCACGTTTCCACTTGAATACAGGGTTCATAAAGCACATATATTATCCATCACAGCCTTGATATTAATACGTTGAACACTACAAATATAATTACGCTGTAATTGTTCTTCTAATCCCAATACATTTGTCAGTTTATACTCCGAAGAGAACGTGGATCATGACGTTTCATCCCTACAATGCATATTTTTTCATAGGTAATCATACGACATGGAACATATTAATCACTGCACATTAATGCCTTGGAGTATCCAGTAACGAGCTGAAGTTTATCAGGTAAAATTGCATCTTTCCGACCCTCGCAAGCATATTAACTTAGATTGCTAAAGATTATTAGTCAATACCAAGTCCCCATCGCATGAATGGAATATTCTGAATAATCTGATTAGGAGAATAATAATTACGATAATTACGATAGATTCGCGGCGGAGAAGCAGGATCGAATTTATCTCATGAAACTCATAATCTCGAGTTGGATTTATTAAGAGCATTCCATGAATAAAATGTATCAGATTTTATAAATAATAACTACATTCTTACCCGCATTGTTTAAAATGAAATCATCATTGTGCCAGCTGTCAGATCACGACGTAGGCCTACTAAATGAAGAATAAAAAATGTTGCCAGATACTAACTAACCTGACAAGTAGCCTATCTTGTTTAGCGAATATTTCAATTCAGAAAGAACTTCTACTGCAGCTAGAAGAAAAGCAACCATTCTATGATGATATCACCGACAAGTTTGCAGCCTTAAAGGGCTACCGAAGGATTGTTTTGGTTTACAAGACATAGGTGAATTCCGTTATTAACATAAGCATGTGGCATATTTTTCTCTTCACCTAATTTTCCGGCCACGAGCCGCCACTGTATTGGACTCATCTGCATCTACTGCGCATTCATGCTTGGACTGCCACATTTGATTAATACCACTGTACTGCATATTGTGCTGCTAATAAAAGACCTATTATTATTTTTGTAACTTAAAAAAATATCTATTTTATTTTGTTTTATTTGCACACACAGTATCTTTCACAACAAATTTGTCTCAAGGTGGCAGTGCACTAATTTATTTCATTGTATTCTTTATTCACAATAGACTTCAACACAAACCATAGTTCCGATTTTTTTTTCTCCCTTTTATTGGACCCTATTTCTAGAGCAGTTTCTGCATAAACACTGGCACCCTTTGCACCAATTTGAGATGATTTTCAATGCATTGTAATGTCCCAAGAGAGAAGAGAGTTATGTTTTCCACTTTCATGATGATGTTATTGATTTGCTGAAGGACATTTGTGAACCTTGTTATGTTATATAATAATTAAATATGAGTTAAAACTTTTACACTAGACTTCACTTACCTGTACATGTTTCGGCACCTTTGCAACCATTTTCAACAGTCATACTTCAACTGCCGTGCTTTGCACAAACGACAATCTATTCTAACAGGTGATCAGATCTCTGGTCAGAATTGATTAACAATATTTTGCTGGTCAGATCTGTAATCTGTTTATATGTGAGGTTAGAGATCAATGCATATGCTTAATTAAATTGAAAAATACGCCTATGGTATGTAATGTTCCTTGCTACTAAAGTGCATGTTGTACATTCGATTCCAACAGAATTGATGTGCAAGGAAAATTAGTTACACACTGCACTGTTAGCAAACACTTCTTACATGGTATGCAATACGTAAGGAAAGATAAAAACATAATTTCAGTTGCGCATAAAGACTGTATCCAAATCTCTCTAGGCATATACTTCTTAGGTTCTAGGCCCTTCTGGATTGCATTTGCTGAAATCTGCAGCAATGTTTTACCAGGCATTCTCTTTCTGTTTTGCCCAAACTGCATTGGTTTTTTATTTTCAGTGATGCTTGTGTAACCTTCTTAAATATTCAGCAACAATGCTTTGCTAAAATTTGGGCCCCTAGATTTCTTTCTTTGGTCAGACATTTTCACATACGCAAGGAAAGTAAGATAATTAAAGTACAGAACACCAATACGTATATATGCAATACAAGCAAAATGGCTACTGAAACAACTGAATGATGCACTGCAACCTGGTTTAGCGTTGTTGCCACATATGTTTCTCCGTCAAACACTGATTGGTGATCAAAAAGTGATCTTCTGTATCTGGCCAGAATCCTGACAAGAGTTCAGTAGCCCAAGAACGGCCAGGAATAGCCAGCAGTGTAATGTATTTCTATTTCGCTAATGGAGCCAAAGGGGTCTACAGGTCAACACTATGTTTTTGAGGAAGGTTGAAGTGTCGACCAAGCGCTGATACTAGAAAATCAACCTGACATTAGTCACGTCATTACAGACTCGATGATAATATGTCATGTATAAGCCTCGTCCCTATTTTTCATGGACATATATGACAGAATGAATGTGGAGCTTCTTCACAAGTGAATAAAATAATTCAATTTCCCCCCCTTATTTTTCAGATTGCTGCCATTTGTACAAATCCATTTGATGTTGTAAAAACACATCAGCAGATAGAACTCGGTGAAAAGGAAATCTATTCAGGTAAAAGAAAGTTTACCTTTTTTATTTGATTGCTTATTTCTTATGAAGGTTAATTGTTCTTTTTCTCAATTCAGAAATTAGTGATCAGAGGACCACTTGGGGAATAACAGGTGTTAATTCAAAGGAAAGTAACAGATTTTAAACTAAATCCCACTTTCATTAACCTTAAGGCTAGAAATAATAGCATATTCTCTTTTTCATTAAACTTTAAAAATTTCAACTTCAAATGTTGTATGTAAATATGAAATTAGAACATATGTTTCAAAGGCTTTCCTTGTCTCCATCCTTAGCTGAGGTCCACTGACGAGTTTATCTTTATGTCCACTACATGTCCTCCAGATTGTATAAATTTTCAATGAGGTTATTATTTGGGAAAAATTACACATCCAGAAAAACGAAAATAGACTTCCAAATTTTGACAACTCTAAGGACAAAGATCTCATTTCCAAATCCATGCAACTAGAGGACATCTGGCGGACATAAAGGCAAACTTTTCAGTGGATCTCAGCTGAGGATGGAGGAAGAGAAGCCTTTGAAACATACATTCTCAGAGTGTCCAACTGTCCTTTTTTCAAGGACTGTCCTTTAAAATGGTGACTATTAAAAAAGTCCTTTAATTGTCCTTTTTTTAGTGCTGTCTTTTTTTACATAATGTATTAAATTTATATACAAATAGCCTATCAAGAGGCCATTAAAAAACAAGCTTTTTCTTTTTTTTAACATATCTAAACACAGATTTAAGCTGAAAACATGCAGAGTTCTGTATTCTTATGTTATTTTATAATGTGTACAATAAATTATAAATGTAGAAAATAAACTTATAAAAATAAAAGGTAAAGAATTAAAACTGTGGGAGGAACGGAATGGCTATGAAGGGTGAAGAGGAGGCCTTTTTGAAACAGATAATACGTTAAAAAACTTAAATTTAAGCTGAACTTTTCCTCCAAAGTACTCTGCAAGTTTTCAGATTGTTCAGACTCTTATTCAAGGTCAGTTTTCAGTTGCTACAGATGAAAGCAGTGACGAAAGCAAACTCCAAACTGTACCATATTGTTATTAATGGTATATTAGTATAATGTGTTGTATTTAGCTTCGCCCCCCCACACCCCCTTTTTCACTCGATGTGTCTGTCCTTTATTTTAAAACTTTTCAGTTGGACCCACTGCATTCTAATTTATTGCGTATTTACTTACAGTGTGTGAAGTTGAATGTTTTGAAGTTCAATTAATAATGCTTTACAACGTTACATAGCTTCATGTTGCAAGCAAATAAGGTATTATGCTTTCAAGTCTTCAGTAACGGAGACATGCAGCATGCAAGATAACCTTTATTTTTGAAACTCGCTTCGAATGACATTATGTTGGTACCATGTTTCTTCCCATGATAACTACACTGTAATCTACATTCACTCGCTCCTAACGTCTTACTAAATTTTCTTTCTATTAGTATTGCTGGTAAATAATGGTCTTGAGCACCTTTCAAAAATGCAATAACAGCTGAGCATACAGAAGACAGAATGTAAAACTTGATAAAGTATAATACCTTTGGGGTTCATCTTATATTTGCATACACTCTTCACTCACTCGATGAAGGAAAATATTTTGGGGTGCACCTTACATTTGCAAGTGCCTTAATTCAGGTAAAGTAATCAGAGATGTTCTCTGTTTCTGTCCTCTCTCTTTCCCTCTTTCCATTTCTCACTTTTTCTGTCCATTTGGATTACTGCATGTATGTGTTAATTTACTAACTCGATCTTACGTCTGTGATTTGTAGTCTGGCATCAATTGTCAGGTTTGGTTTTTAATAGGGGTTAAAGCCATGCTTTCATGTTGTATAGCTGTGAATATTGTACAGCTAGGGGAAAAAAAGCGGACGAACTCTTGTAGCTGATTTCAGAGCCTTTTGATACATAAATAAATGTAAGAGATGTAATGGAAACCTTTGTTTTCACAAGCAATGCAAATTACGTGAAATTATATCTCAATTGATTGTCTATATTGTCTGGAACAAATTTCAGTACATTCCCTGCTATCCTGTGAATGCTGCTAGGCATGCGCAGTAGCTCATATGGACAATTTAGATATTTTAGTTGGTCCGCTTTTTTCCCCCTACCTGTACATGTAATTATTAACCCGTGTCATTTGGGAAATTGATCCTTGAACCTGTATCTTAAATGAAACTACAGCAAACTCCCGAATATCCGTGTTAATTGAGACCATGACATGCATGAATAATAAAAAAACGGATAATCCAAACTGGGTGCGATATTTTGAATTTCCTGCACTTAATTTCAAATTTGCTGCATTTTGTCATCATGTGTTGCATTTATGACGAAATTGAGTGTGGGAAATTTAAAATCTGATAGAAGTAAAGTGTGGGAAGTTTAAAATAAAGTGTGGGAAATTTGAAATGATGTGCTAAACATTAAAAAATTAATTGCAGGAAATTCAAATTTTCATGCACGGATAATCCACCCATGGATAATTGGGACTTTCCTGTATACCATATTTACTCATGCAATGGACATCACCACATAATGGTTGCACCCTAACTTTTTGCATTAAAAAGTAAAAAATAAAAATTCCCTGCATAATAGTCACTTCTCATTTGTAACAAAAAATTGGACGGTATGCATAAAGTTGTAGTCAATGTGTTTACTTAGCCTATAGGAAAGGGTAAAAGGAAAAGAATAAACTTCATATAAACACGATTCTTCTGCTACGCAGTGAATGCTAGCATACTGTAGGTTTTACTTTGCGATAATAATTGATTTTGTGCTCTTTGGGCATTTCCATTATTATTCGCGACTACCCGAATGCTGAGCACGTTTGTGATTGTGACGAGATAGCATTAACCATATATTTAATTATTTTTTCGTATAGTATCTAAATTCCCCATCACAAAACCTGCCTAAGCCATGCCTTTGCTAGCTAAGCAAAAGGTTTCGCATAAGTTCAAATGTTTGCGTTTATGAATATCTGAAAAAGGAAAGTCTACAAACCTTCGTTCGTGAAAAGAAATTTTAACCATACATGGGCTTTTTCCGTAATTTTATCCGTTACAAAAACTTCTGCCCTTGAAACAATGCTCTGGTGAACCCCTATTTCTTCATCTATTCCATTCTGAAATCCTAAGTCTGCCATATATCTCAATGGGATCCTCATTTTTTATTTGGAGGTTAGGGCTGCTCCTTGTCTTTATCCGCTTTAACCTATAAAATAATCACTCAACCATTCAACATTTTCTTTCTCAATTCTATCAAGTTTCTTATAAACAGTTATTGATGACGCTCTTTATATTTCTTTTTATCTCTTATCTGTAAAAACGCAGTCATGCAAATTACCACCAACCATTCACTAAGCAATCTAAGCGATGAACGATGCATGCTACAGTTTTTCTTAGTAAAACCTACAAAGCAGAGTTCTATACTGCAGCTTATGTATGCAATTCATATTTTATTCTAAGGGTCAAAGGAAAAATCTAATCACGGCCTATAAGATCGATTTTATGCTAAGAGAAAAAGCTTTTTCTACATTTTTTATTCATACAAATCTTAGTATTGCCTTAGAGAAGTGTAGTAAAAGTTTCTTCTACCATTTTATGCATACCACCCAGGTTGTTGAAGTGTCAAGAAAGATATACACCTACATATACCTACACTTTCTACCCTTTGGTTTTGCTGTACGGTTAATTGAATTCTTTGTATTTATGTGTATGTATATTAATAAGAATATAGGGTTACTGTACCGGTAGTTGACCATGCACCTATAGTTGACCAAATCAGCATATAATAAAGCAGTGTTTTGTTGTGCTAAACCAAAGTGTATAAAATTATATGTCATTTGAAAGAGTAGGGATTGCCTCACCAAACACAATTATCATGTACTGAATCTACTGAATGGTTGCCATTCTGTAGCATTGTTTTCTGGTGGTGCAACGTGGCTTGCTTCAGATATTAGTAAAGAAGGTAAGCTGCGCATTTTTCTATTATTCTTGTACAGCCATACTGAATAATGACATATTCACTTCTTTTGTAATTCATATGATTAAAATGCACATTACTTAATGCTAGTGACCTATTGATTGTTAGGGCAAGAAAAGGCTGGACAACTACTGGAACACCAAAATGGCCGGGTATCTAGTAGTTGACCACTATCGGTCAACAAGTGGAATCCATTACTTTAGTAGTTGACCAGCACATTACAAGTGATATTTATGGTCCTACATAAGAAAAACTGCAAGGTAATATGGCATACCACATTCTTCATTCCTAATTAAACTAAAATGTACTGTTCCATTAAAAATTTAGGAAAATTCACTTGTTTCTTGGGATATTCCCTTGTGCAAAAGAAGTGCCTGGCAATAAAAAGGAATGCAATGTTTGAAACTGTTAAAGAAACTGTAAAACAAGATTTTAAAGATAAATGCAAATAGAAAAATTCCTTTTAAAGACAACAAATCAGGAAGACGTTGGTTTGAATCGTTCATGACGTGACATCCAATAATGTCAGAAAGGTATTTAGAGGGTATTAATACAGCTCGAGCAGATGTGGAAGAAATAGAAACTGGTTCAATGAATTGCATGCTTATGTAAAAGAAGAGAATGTACTGGATACTTTGATAGATCCTTCAAGAATGTTTAATGCGGACGAGTCAGGCTTTTAAACTTGCCCCAAAAGTGGAAAGGGGGGAGTAAAGTGTTTCCTACACAGGACGTGAAGCCTATTAAGGTCCAGAACGTTGAGGCTCCCAGACTTTTTTTTTAGACATTCAGCACACGAAGGTGGTAAGGTTTTTAGCCTTACTCTAAATTATATGTCTTTACTCTTAGGGCCATAGTGCCCACCAGAAGGATTAGGAAAATTGAAAAACACTAGCCGTTTTTACCCCCAGGATTAGGCAAATTGAAAAATTCCAATGTCCTCATCTGGAATCTAACCCATGACCTTCCAGTTAGGAATCTGTATAAAATATCTGGTAATGAAAAATAGGCTAAAACAATTCCGATTAATTTCAGTGCCTGTGTTTCAGTAGCACCTCTAATGTTTGTGTTTCCTCTCCAAAAACTTTCTAAGGACATAACTGACATCAGCAAATTTTAATTAAACTTGGGGAATTGGTAGATCAAGAAATGGGTAGATAACAGGTGCTACTTATTAGAATAGCCAATATTGCAAATGTGTTGATTTCATCAGTGCTTTAGTTGGAAAATATTTTATGGGGGTACTCACCTTCCATAGAACGCATATCTATTGCGAATTTAATAGTGTTTGTCATTATTAACAAATACACTCTCGTGAATTGGACATTTAATAAGTATTTTAGGACAATATCGTTCCTGTACTGCCAGTACGACATACCGGGGCACATATTTTTTCCCGGTATGGTAGAAGGAAAATAATTTTATACCGGTACGCAGTACCGGTGCATACCAGCCCAACTAAAGCACTGGATTTCATGGGTGTAGAGGTAGCAAATTATGTTTCCGATCCATCTACTAGTGAAGTTACGTAGGCCTATACAATGTCTCTAAACTTTGTTCTGATAATGACATTATGCAGTTTGCTTTATTGCCAAATGCAATACATATTCTGCAACCTGCAAACATGTCATTTTCATATATTTTCTAACAAAATTCATTAATATAAATTGTGGTCAACTACTGGTGCAAGCGGTGGTCGAGAACTGGGTAGTAGTGGTCAACTACAGGTACATCACGACAAATTTTTTTTGAACTGAGATAAGTTGTACACCAATTGTTTAACATTGAAAACTGTTATATGCAGTTTGTAAAGAAGGTTTCAAACTTTCTTTTACATAAATTAAATATTCAATTCTTGTAGTATTGTGTATTATATTCTTTCTCAAAGAAATAAAACACCTTAAATGGTCAACTACTGGTACAGTAACCCTATGCTAAAATAGGTTAATAAGTGGCTTAACTTTGAAATCATTATTTAACTCAACAATTAGTAAAATTGCATTAAAGATAATATCAATTTTGGAAAAAAATAACTCTACTCTTGGGAAAAAATAACACCGCTTTTGGGAAAAACTAACATGACTTTTGTGAAAAATATCACCACTTTTGACCGAATAATAAACACATCTTTTGCATGTTGCTAGCTATTGATTGTTAGTTGGTGCATCTTTTAAATACATTTTTTTTTTTTTTTTTCCACTAACATTTTTCTTTTGCATAAAGGATGCATCCTAGTTTTCATGGTAGTTTAAAATACAATACACAAGTGATCATTAGGGGCCGTATTTTTTGGTAACAACGATAAGTGCGAAATTTTATAAAACAACCTCCCTTAGCTATATTTAGCTTTTATATGCTTAAAATACCAATATGAACCAAATTGAATCCACGAAAGATCGCGAAATTTACTTGATTCCACGAAATGTGTCTATAAGCACGAAATATGCCCCTTCTGTCCGTAAAGTGAGAAATAAGCACGAAAATATGCCTTAAAATTTGGTGTACTGTATTTTTTATTTCTTAGCAGCATGCTTTTTTTTCTGCTGTTTCTGTGGCTGTCGAAGATTTACCGATATATCGATATTTGTGATCGATTACAAAGATTGCAGAATTTACACAAAGATTGTCTGCGACCCGGTTTGTACTGTTGAGTACTATCCTTTCCTGCTATCTCTTTGCCAAGTTAGCGATGCCTATGATCGATTACAGCAGAAGAGTGTAGGATGTTTGTTACTTGTATTCAACAGATTTCGTCTTTTATCCGCAGTGGTATGGTTGACACTTCTGTTTGCAAATGGCTATCTGATGGCGTTTATTAGAAATTACGATAATATTTCTCGTAATTTATTGTATTTGAACATTAACTCTAATCATGTCTAAATCGAAAGTTCATACAAGGGCAGAAGAGTATAGAAATGAGGGGGGGGGGGTGTTAGTTCATGTAAATAAAGAAGCAAAATTTATCATTGCACAATGTTCCCAATGTAGTATAAATAATTTATTTCACGAAATAACCACCGAAATAGAAGGAAGTTAACACCGAAATCAGCCATTTTATTTCACCAATAAATCAGGGCCCTAGTGATCATATATTAATACTAGAATTCTGGAATTTAAAGCGATTGTGTACAAGTTTACAGTAACATCCCCCTGAAAAGATGTATTACACTCTGTAGAAAAAATCTGATGTGAAACACACAACTTCCTCTACCCTCTACTCTATTCCAGCATAGAGTACATAGCTGTATTGCAGTAGTGTGCATTCAATTGCCCCAGCCTCATTCAAAGTTGCATTATTCGTGAGGCAAGACATAAACCCAAGTTCGTGTATAAAATGAATGGCTTTAGTCAATTTATTGGGAAAAATTCTTAAAATGAAAGTTCCAGTTCTTGTATACTATACTCATATATAATAAAATAAGTGTATTATGCAATTTGTTTAGAAAGCCAATCAAAAACATCAAGTCGTATTAGAGAAAATACAAAATGTATTCTTGTGAAATGGTTGTAAAAATGAAGAGTCGTTGCCACTCTTCCTGTGACATCCCTGAAGGATATACAACCCAAATGAAATGTGGTACAATGTACTCACATATTATTTTTTTACTCTAAGCACAGCACTCTTCACATTCTGATATGGAATAAGTGTTCATACTGGAAAGAGTATATATTCAGTTCTCATTCTCTGCTATATTGTTCGCTACGAAAGACTTAGGCTTGTATACAGCCTGAGTTTCTACGAATGGTGGCTGCCTTAAAACTACTGTTTAGAGAATTTTGACGAAAAATATTTAAATAAAAGTTTTAACTCTTGGTATAACATCTTGTATACAAAATTTGAACAAAATCTTTAAATCCGTTTTCGAGAAATTTATAGAAATATGAGGTTTTTCTCATCTGAAGTGTTAATAAAGTTGCCATCAATTTTCATGTCACATTCAAGGCTGGGAATATTCTGAATTGTTAAAAAGATAAATTGTTATAAATACTAGAAATAGGTAAAAAACAAACATGTGTAGTATTGCACACTGTAAGCACAATGGAACATGTGGTTAAATAAATAATTTAAAAAATCACATTGGGCCAAATTATATTTGAGAACTTTGGTATAGAATAAAAGTACCGGTATCCATAGAAATTCAGTAATAGGAGAAATAACAGTATAGTTGATATAACATTGTAAAAGACTCCCTTTTCAAAAAAAGATACTTTGCAGAGGGATTCTGCTGTAAATTGTTTCAAACCAAAGTCAGAGCTTTCTGTGTGTGTTTATGCTTGTGTTGCCACTAATCCATGTGACTTGTTTTTGGTTCCGGGCTGACAGGCAAGAAAGGCAGACACACTTTTCATTCATTATCTGGACCTGCATCCATTCTTACAGGTAAGTCTGGAAGTATAAGAATCATTGGCATTTTCTCATTTAGAACAGTTAAAAATACTGGGAAATACCGTTAAACAAAAAACAACTAAAAAAGAAGCAATTTTGTCAAATATTGGTGTGCAAAATAACAACAGTGCAACATTTTTCATCTTTTGATGGCTCTATCTAGCTAATCTATCTGAAGGATTCTACAGCTTATTTAGCCATTTCTGTGCAAAATGACGTAAATTTTTGTTTGGCCCACAAAATGGTTAACAATTATTTTTCAACCACTGCCTGTTTCCATTCTGCTGCATACACATTGACTTTCTCCTCTCCTCTATCAGTTAGTATTAGGATAGCTCCTAATCCCGAATATCTTTGTCAAACAATTTTGTACTACAGTACTTAGGTCATGTAGTCAGTTCTTTAAGAATAGCGAGGGGCATAGAGAAATATAATAGATTGTCCATTTCCAAAGAAAGTAAAAGAAGTTCGCTTATTCTTAACATTTTATTGAGTTATTGAGGAAAAACCACAAATGAGAGTGGACAGAAACATTGGGTAAAGAGTGTTAAGTACCGTATTTTACGGACCATAAGACATACCTTAATTTTAGGCTGGCAATTTAAAGGAAAAGAAATTTAATATGATTCTAAACTAAACACTTTAAAGGGAATAATATACTACATTGCATAAACAAATTATATCCTTGTACAATGGAATCAGTGTAAATCACTTCTAACTTAAAACCTGCGATGTACGAAAATCTCTTCTGTACAGGTACATCGCGTAAATTTTAACAACTGAACTGATTTCTCATGAAAGACTGAAAATACCCTCTAACCCTCAATTCAGCATACGGTAAGTGTAAAGGGATAAGGCTGTTTAGAGGTCATTGCATTCGTTTAAACCTCCTGGCGAAGACAACTCCTTTTGTATAAAAGAACTCAATATTCCTTTCTTTTCACATTGTATACCTGGCTTCCAGCTAACCTCATTTTGCGATTGTGACAAGTGCAGTGATGTACAGTCTGTGCTAAAATTTGTAAACGTTTTATCGTTGCAACACATTGTGTATAACTATGGTATTCCGGCAATATTTACCATAATTTTAATTTTTTTTAGTCTACTTCTGACCATTAGAAGCACCCAACTTTTAAGGCTCATTTTTCAAGGTAAAAAAGTGTGTCTTATGGTCTGTAAAACACGGTATTTGATTGGGATCTAACACATTTTAGACTAACATACCTCTGTTTTGTTTCACATATACCAAGTTTCACTGATGATCAACTAGGTTCAGAAGTGGAAGTGGACTTACCTCTCTGTACCCTGCAATAACTCTTCATTTTTCACCATTAAATGGTCTTTACTTCGCTAATGGTCAACCGATTTGGTTCAGAATCAGTAGAGTTCTTCTTATGGACTATATACCGTATATTTTCGCAGTTAAGAAGGTATACATTTTCGCCAAAGTTTTATACTTATAGCACAGACTGTCTTATAAGATGACCCACAAACTATCAACGTGCATTTATATTTACAAAACAACTTCAAGTTTTTGTTTCAGTTTTCTGGTTGATTGAAAAATGTTGCCAACCATTGCACTATTATAATCCATAGGATGGGTAGTAGAAATTAGAGCAAAATAACTACAGTTACCTAAAAATACTGTTGGCTACCCTTACCGGAACAAAGATTCCTCGATCTTTTTTTCAAAATGACATCATTGAACACAGTCTACACGGTTGCACCACAATGGAACAGAACGAAACGTGCGTTGGCATGAACCATGTGATACCACATACTGGCATATAGGGATAAATGAAAAAAATACCAAAAATAGGTTTTATTCTGTGGATTATGGCATTTGTGTGTGTGTATGTTTTTTAAAATACAAAATTCGCATTATCTCCCTGCAATTGGTACCTAACTTCTTAATATGTCAAGATAATATAATCTCGACATCAGAATACATCATTTTATAATGGTGTTAATAAATATAAATTTCAGTCTAATTTTTTTTGTATTGGTCCTATGGGACAACCTGGATTTTCGGGGTCACTTTTTATGATTCAACTATTGTCTTTTCTGTGGAAATATATGGTATGTGTTTATAGGAAGTTTCATGAAAATCTAGTAAAGCATATTCAAGTTATCAGCTTACAGATAAGGACATTTTTCCCATTCATCAAGTAATCTTATAACGTATCATTCTGGAATTTATAGCTGGTTAACCAGCATCCTTTCAATGAAAATTAGGGTGACCCACTGTACCAAGCATTTGCTTGAATGCCTGTTTGTCTAGTCTGACCCTGATGACAATCCAACCTTTACCGGGGTACGGTCCCCTCACAGCTGACCTGAGTATAAGTCTCCAAAGTATTAAAGTGGGGATGTAATTTCAATACAGGAAAGTATCTTTCTTCTGGTGAGGCAACAATGTGACTTCATGTTTTATGTATTTCAGAACCACCTGGGAAAGGCAGTACGATGATAAAGACATTTAAGAATATCTACGCACGTAACGGGATCAGCGGGCTATGGGCTGGACTGACACCCAGACTTGTGAAGGTGGCTCCTGCGTGTGCAATCATGATTTCCTCATTCGAATATGGCAAACACTTCTTCCACAGGTATAATGTTCGCAGACATCATAAAACTTCCCTTCCAGCATAGTGACAACTTCTCTAGAAATGTAAGATGCTATATTAAAAACTCATGTTCTGGTGGGAATAATTAGGATAAATGTGTGGGAACATGAATTTATCACATCATGTTCTTATGTTTCATATGCTGTTAGATCCACAATGTAAAAAATTCAAATCCCTATTTCTGTTGCACCATTGCAGCATCCTAGAACTGTCACAACAAAATCACACTGCATTATGTGTAGGATTCACAGACTTCCTAGTTTTTCTTGGAGAATATCTTTTTACAAATTTATTTCATTGTCCTGAAGTTTCTCGGGGTACGAAAATATCCTTCTACAGGTGCAAAGTTTTTGTTATTTTCAATTGCGAACAAAATTTTGTTCATATTGACTCTAACTTGCAACACAACACTGAGAATGCTTTCTCAAATCCTTTCAGACTCTATAATTTGCAATAATGAACTGAAAAAATAAGCTCAAAAATCTCATGCTAAATGTCATATATTAATTTGGAAATGTTTTGAGGTATGCAGTAGGTATTTATCCTCCTCATTCCCCCAGATAAAAGTTTTTATAGGAAAAAACCCAATTAAAATACAACACACAGGTTTTCTCTGAGAATGTGAAGTAACAAAGTTTATTTTAATAAGTTCATGGAACTGTAAGTATAAATACAGTTGAGTGACATACGTCAGGCATAGCGAGTAGAGGAGAAAGTGTGATTTCTTCACTTGCTTCAAATATATCAGTATAGGAAACCCATGGCCCTTCGGGAGTTGGCCAGGTTTAACCATGTGAGCAATTTGTATGATGTGACATTTTTGACTCACCAACTTGGACTTTCAAAGATAAGTGATGGCAATTTGTGATAATTGATGTGATGTTAGAAGATAGTGTTTTAGTCTGTTATATCTTATGAAATAAACAACATATTGAGTATTAGGAAGAAATAGAAAAGTAATAATTTTATGGTGTGGGGTTAAAAGTTACTGGATCTGTTAAACATATCTATAGTAGAAATTAAAAATATCAAAAGGAAGTTTGCATGAAAACTTACTTCTAGAAGATCGAAGATGGAAGAAACATGTCTGCTTGTAGCAAGTATAACTTAGTAGGAAAATAAAGTTTGCTATTGAAATGGGTAAGTTGTGCAGTCATTTAGAATGATTAGATTTTTTGGAGGAACAATAGATTAATAAAATGCGATTATATTAATTGAAGGAGTGAATGGTTCAAACTATTGATGCTAAGTTTATAATTATGAATTCTTTTCCACCTTCAAGCACTAGTATTTATATTGATAATGAAATAGTAGGGTGCTGACGAAGAATTACTAGATAGCATATAATACCTATTTTAATTTATTACAATATCTTATAAAATATTTGATATGTACACATAGATTTTAACCTGATGATTCTTCTACAACATATACTAAAAATTTTTCTGGTGTACATATCAAATATATTATAAGATATTGTAATAAATTAAAATAGGTATTATATGCTATCTAGTAATTCTCCGTCAGCACCCTATCATTTCAATATCAATATAAATACCGTACTAGTGCTTGAAGGTGGAAAAGAATCCATAATTATAAACTTACTATTAGCACTAGTGGAAGAAAATGAAATTTATCAATGTATTGATGCTAAGCTATAAAAAGCTGAAAGATAGTACTCAGACCATGAGTTACAATGTCTACAAGAAAAATACCATTTCAACGAGCAAATATTTTAAATGCTGTCATGTTGACACTGTCTAAACTCACACAAGCTGCCTGTTTATTACGGTTATCTTAGGGTTGTGCTTTCAAATCAACTCAACAAGCCACATGATTGTTATTATTTTATGGTTATTTTTAGTTTTGGAGCCTACCCAATTTTTTTTAAGTTCCCTGTATAATAGGTTAGAATTTTCGTACAAATAGATCGGGAAAACCGATGAGGGTGACCAACCGTCCCGAATTTTGTAGAATGTTCCACATTTTAAGATATTTTGTAAATGTCCCACATGGGATGTCAATTATCGTATTTGGTTTTCTATCTGAACAAATTGTTGTGTTATTGTTATTGGTATGAATTTTCACAATATGCAACTGTCCTGCCATCTAGCTAGCTAGTTGAAATTTAGAAAGTATTTCTTGGAACTGATAAAACTAAGAAGAGCCACAGATATGTATTTTTTCCTTTGTTTCCAATTAAAAATAATACTTGAGATAACATTTAGGATATGAAATGTTAAACATTAATTTTATTATAGTATTTAAGAATTTGTTGAATTTTGTATTTTTTCATTTAGATTAGGGTCTTCAACCCGAAAAAGAAATTGTACAATAAATAAAGTGAAATATATTTTTCTATGTTACTACTTCATGACAATGTTAAAATTACTGTTAAAATTTTAAAAAATTACAGCTAAAAATGTTGCTATCCCCAAAATTGTGGAATGTTCCCCTTTTATTATTGTATTGTCCCTCATTCCTTCCTTCACAGTTGGTCACCCTAAAACCAATGGTCAAAATTCTGTAGAGAACCGTGGTTAGTGAAGTATTTTAAATGGAAAAAAGACTAGATTTAAACATTCCCTAGATATGGCTGAAGAAAAAATAGTATTTTGACTCAGGCAACGGGACATTTTTTTTTATCTCTTATGATTTAAGTACTCTTACAAGAGCTCAGGGAAAAGATGGTTTTTATTTTCTTCTATTGAAGAATTTAGTTTTTTTCAATTTAAAAATAAGAACTATTTTTTTTTGCTGACTTATTTGCACAACTGAGAGTATTTTTATTAGCTTGTCATTTGTACCACCATTTTTCTGAGCCATTCAGTTAAGCCAGATTTATTTTGTTAGAAACCCTGTTGATAATATTTTTATTAGTTTCACATCCCTTTCCAATACTTTTCTGGCAAAATAGGTTGAATGTGAGGTAGCTTTTTCAAGGAATGCATACTTTCAAGTAGGTTTTCTATTTTCCCTCTTGTATTACCTGCTATAATTACACAAATGTGTTATTGATTCCTCAGCAAATGTAGGATATCCTGTTTTCCCTATTCTTTATTCTTTTATACCCATCATAGGCTTTCCTTTGTTTTCTGTTATTTAGTATGTAGTATTTAGGACATAAGAAAAATGTATCATATTGTTATAATATGAAGGTTTTTAGATAATGATGAGCAGAATAAAATAATTTTAAGAATTAAAAATCTTATTCTTGAGTAATATACCGAATCTAATACAAAAGTTCTCGGATAGATGGGGAAATCCAAGAACTTCTTGCAATACGCTGGTGCGTTGGTTGTGTGACAGTATTGCAGAGCAGGGATTCTGCTGTCTCCCTGTCCTTATCACTATGAAAGCTCATAATATTAAAATAATGAATAATACCCTTCTCTGATACACATGTTTGTGTTCCAGTAGGTCTCGTGAAGTAATTAGACCCGTTTAAATGTTTAGGATTAGCTAAGTGAATCTTGTGTGCTGTTGACATAGTTCATTTTTTTAACTTTGGCCCATAATGACATGTACAATTATTATGTACGAGTGTTGGTCAATAAGTAAGGTCTCCAACACTCTAGCCCAAACTCACAACATCGGACGAGAGAATTGGCACCACTGCCATGTCCCGTTATCTCCTCTCTTTCAAACGAGCCATTGCTGCAGCCGCTGAACCTTATAGTGTCCGAGATAGAGCTGTTTGAAATGGATCTCCTGATTTCCGTCCCCTCCAAGTAATAAGTAAGGTCTCCAACACTCTAGCCTAAGCTCACAAGAGTTGGTCGAGAGAGTTGGCGCCACTGCTATGTCCTGCTATCTCCCCTCTTTCAAACGAGCCATTGCTGCAGCCGCTGAACCTTTTAATGTCCAAGATAGAGCTGTTTGAAATGGATCTCCCGATTTCCATACCAGCGAAGTGCGGCCTACGCGAACCCACCTCGCACAAACCTTTTGGGACATCAATATGTCACTCAAAATGGTCTGTATGGAACCTTTAGAAATGTCAGGAAGCAATAAACAAAGTTCACGAGTAGTGACGTGCCAATCGGGAGATCCATTTCAAACATCTCTATCTCGGACACTAAAAGATTCAGCGGCTGCAGCAATGGCTCGTTTGAAAGAGGGGTGCCAACTCTCGTCCGATGTTGTGAGCTTGGGCTAGAGTGTTGGAGACCTTACTTATTGACCAGCCCTCATAGTATGTTAGTCAGAGTTCTTAACACTGAAAGACTTTTGTCTGGACAGTATATGTCAACATTGAGAATAAGTTGATTGAAGCACTGGTAGGTCTTAGTGTTTTGCTGTGCATGGCAAATATGTTTAAATGCCATGCAAATTGAGTGCCACATGACACCTAAACACACCAACAATCATAAGCAACCCCTCAGTGTCTATACAGATTATATAGTTTTAATATGCGGGAATGATAAGAAATGGTTATCTAAAAGTTATCTAATGAGATGCATTCAACGAGTAACAAGGTAGCCCTCCCCTCTCTATCGCACACCTGCTGTCTGCTGCCGCTTGCATCCGGCATGCAGGCTCCTCAGGTTAGCTTTAAAAGTGCCTGCCATTGATTCCTTATGAAACATAAACACATTTTCACCCACTAAAAGTTTATATGAGCAGCTAATATTTTACATGTGTCCATCTATAATTAAGACCTATCGATGTACAAAATTTGAGGGTAGGTTTTGACATGACAACCCGTAGGGTTCCCTTGTAAGAAGAATCAGATTGTTATTTGAATGCATATATTTCAAGTGGCTGCTATAAACAACACAAGCAGCTATTCCCAAGCGAAGATTTGCACTGACAAATTTTAGTATTTTTGGTGGGCATTTACTGGTTTAAGTAATTTGATTTCTTCAAATACATTACAATTCCAAATCTGCTCAAAAATACTGAAGACAGTTTTATAGACTAATTTGGAACAGTTAAATATAGTGTTAAAACAACATCTCGTTATGCCTTAGTAGGCCTAACTTGCAGAATAATACTAAAATCAAGAACACCCTTTTTACAGAGTTTCATAACCTCATACTTTATTAGTTTACTAAATTGAAAGATAATTTTTTCACTAAATGCATAAACATAAACACGTTTCTTTGGCTCTATAGACTTAATATAAAATAATAACAAATTATTTTTCTTGTCCAAAAGTAAATTCATAATAATGGAGCTATTGTCAGGTCAGACCGCCCCCTTGGCTGAGTGGTTAGACCACTTGCCTTCCACCACTGGGACCCGAGATCGAATCTTGGTGGATCCATTTGGAATTTGTGGTGAACAAAATGGGGTTAGGGCAGGTTTTCTCGGGGTGCTCCTGTTTCCCCTGCCGTATATATATATATATATACACCATTCCACTGTTTCTCCATTCATCATAGTATGACCATTTGGTTGCAATAAAGAATTATATATAACTATTGATTGCAAAAATCAATCCCCCACAAAATGAAATAGGTAAATGGTAGCTATGCATTCATATTATGTCTTTCTTACCTGCAAAACTCGTATCGTGTGCTGGAAGGCAAAGTTAACCAAATTTACATAACTGCGCAGGCAGTATTCAGTGTGCTCGTTCTCATTTCTCGTAGCATTAAAACATTCAAATTAAATATTCAGATACTTATATATGATATCTCGAGAACTTTTCAGAATGGAATAATTCCAATTTTTTAATTTGGGAATTCCCTTCACTAGTTTTGGTGTATGTCATTGACAGCTTTTACATGATTCAGTAGGATAGTGATTATTGCTAATAGAATAGATGACAATACATATTTTTAAAAGACATATCCATGACTCACTGGGCCCTTGTCATGCAAGGTGCTTTGTGTCAAGGTTCATAACAGAGACTTTATTGAAACTCTCATATAGTGTAGAATTTTCCAAATCACTGTCCTCCCTTAAGGGGCATGCAGTTCAAATTGTCAGAATGGTTTTGAATAATTCTTACTTCTTGTACTTTTTATACTTGCATTTTATAGAATAAAGCATCGTTATAAATAGGGAGGCAGTTTCCAAACTTGGAAAATATAGGACTTGTACGGAATACGGAGACCACAACATACGTGGTAAAAACCTACTTCAGATGTAATTGTCATCCCTCACCTATGCATTTTTGTTGCATTTTTAACCTAAAGTTCTACCCTCACTTAAGATTGCTTCAGACAAAAAAGAGATTTATTATGAGTAGTCTACATGAAAAAATTAATCAAACTAAAAGCAACATACAAATTTCTTAACAATGACCAAGAACTGATGAATATAACTTTTTGTGTGTGTTTATATTCTTTGGTTGCATTGCCCGCAAATCGCCTATCATATAGAAATTTAATGAATGTGGTTCAACATTCTTTTGAGAAACAGTTGCAGATTTGTTTTGCTTTAACCGAATCCATGTGCACAGTATATATATATATTTTTTCCATGCATTCTATAATATAGAAGAAAATTTTTATGTAATTCATTCTAAAAATGGAGAACAGATTAGTATCCAGCATGAGTTATTATTGGATGGATAATAAACAGCTCAGAATGCGGACTGTGGCATAATGCCAGGCGTATGACCACTGTAATTGTAAAGAAGGAAATAGTTATAGTGTATTAAAGAATGAACCATCATTTACTTTAAGGCTAGGTATGACTAGTGATTTGTTCTTAACCCATTGGTATGTTATTATTTTATATATGGCACACCTATAAATACTATAATATGTAAGATAACTGGATGTGACTGTGAATCACACATTAATCACGAGGTTTTTATATCTGTTTATAACTTAAAAATCAATATAACACTTATTGTGTTTCATATCATTTGATAGATAATTTCTTTGGCTTCCCCGCCCCCTTCCAAATTCATCAATACAAGAGGTAGTTTCAAAACCAGTAGGTTTTCTGACTACAAGCTGAGTGTTTGTCAGTCATAGTAGAAAGACTTGAAAAGATTTAGTCACCGCCTTCAAAATATAGCAACTAAATAGCTTGTAGTGTCACTTCCTGTTCTTCATCTGGGTTAAAAGTTCTGTAGCACTGACTTCGGGGTTCTGTATATTGGGTAGTTTCTAGGGTCATATTGTCCAATAGCTGATATGAAAGGGTTTTCATGGTTTTTGATCTTATCATAAAGTTTTTCCGAAACGGTGTAAGGTATTTTGTGCCATCTACTGACAGAAAGCTAGAACTAAAAGAAAAGGAACTGATTGCTCAACCTGTTTGGGCAACCTTTGTAAGTTAAAAATTGATATATCACATTTTGCGTTGAATATATCTCGTGTTTGAGGTCTATTCAAGTCTCTTTCAAGAATGAAAGATTAAAACATGACACACTTTTGAAGACATTCTTTGTGAACTACTGAGAACCATATAATCACCATCCATTGTGCAAAACCCATTGACAGGTTGAGTTATGTGCAGATTTAGAAACTAAAAATAGCTCTTGAATTTTGTTCATTTTGTAGTGATGTAATTTAATGTGAATTAGTTTAACTTTTTTTCTGGACACTCGCTGCTACACACGGGCCATGCAACACAAATATGCAGACATCAATATAGACATGGAAATCCTACACATTAACTACAACACAATCAAACAATATGAAATATACAAACATGCCATAAAAAACAACACAAATATCATCTTGAATGCAACGAAGGTAGTATGGGCGTCATTTGCTGAAGATGGTTGCCTTTGCAGTTGAAAACATTCGAACAAGGTAATTTACATTACCAGAAACATAGTAGTGAGTGTCAGTTAAAAAAGTTTAACTTTCTTCACCTTAAAAAGATGATGTAATTCTTTAAACAACAACATGCATTTATCCAGTTCCTCCACATCTGAGGAATTACACCCATCAAAGTTCATGGGCTATTGAGTGAGATAAGTAGTATATGGTATGTAAAGTACATGACTATATTTTCCAACTAATAAGTTGTGCCTTGTATGAAAGAAATACTGCTTATTAATGTCCTTGTCTGTCTTTACTAATGAACTTTCCTTGCTTTTCCTTGTGAATTAGATTACACCTCGAACAGCTGGCTGCAATACCAGTAAGACAGATGAAAGTCTTATAACAACACATCTTTCTGTTATGAACCTTCTCACCATGAGCTCTGGTATATGAGTGATGTTCCCAGCATCTAGCCAGTGAATGATAAAGGAAACCTCCGAAGATAATGGGGATGATTTTTTATTGACTGAGGTTTTCTACCCTATTTCTGGTTGCATGCACATCACACAGTATAACTTAAAAGTATTGTGTAACTTTGGTTGGTTTAAGAATGGTAAATACAATGGAAGCCTGTTATTGCAGGTGTCAGCAGACATTATTGACATCCTTATAATAATGAATTTGGGATAAACTACAGTAGTAAACTAAGGATGGCACAGTTAGTATCGTGCTGGCTTTCTGTGTCCAAGGTTGCGAGTTCGATCCCGGCCCAGGTCGATGGCATTTATGTGTGCATAAATATGTCAGGCCCATGTCGGTAGATTTACTGGCATGTAAAAGAACTCCTGTGGGACAAAATTCCAGCACACCGGTGACGGTCACAGGCCTAAGTTGCATTACATCCCTGTCGTTACATATCCATATTCCAACCAATAAGCTTTTTTGGCAGGTGATCAGAAAAATGAACAATTAGCTAAGTAAATGAATACATTATTCTACAGTCAAATGTACTAAGGGATGACATAAGTGTTGATTTAGCCATTTTGATCAAAGAATGCTATTTTTAGATTTTAGTGTCATAAAATTAAGCTTACCCTAAAGTATGACTTTGCAAAATTTTATGCTGTTAGGTCATATGAAACAGGTGCTGCTGACATCATTTTTAAACCTCCGTGCACTTGAAACTGCCAGTGCCTGCAAACTTTAATTGCCTTCTTTCTTATTTGAATGTTATTTTGACAAATTTAAAATCTATACTCCCACAAATGTAAAGATACGCCTATGAATTTTTTTCACATTCATCATTATAGTGTAAGTAATAAAATTACTAATTAGATTTTCTGTATAGGCCTTAGTTGTTTTTTAATATTTAAAATAAGTTAGTTTTTAAAACTTTTAATATTTCTGATTAAAAAATTTTTAAACAAAAAATTTAAATATCCATCAGTGTTTAGAAAAACACTCTCAACACTTTGGTCATCTCTTAAAAATATATTTCCTGCTTTTACGGAATAAAGTCTGAAGTCCCTGCATTATTACCATAAAAATAATTTATTTAATTCCTGCTTTAAAAGGATGAATATTTTGAGGATTTACAAATATTAACCCTGGAATAGTGAATTGGTGAAACAAATCTACTATACACTGGAAAAAGAAGCTACTTTGCTTCTGCAGATTTCCATTAACTAGACAGCTGAAAGGAAATATTTCATTATTGATACCTACAGTGAGTCCCACGCAAGAGTTGGCCAATGACGCGGGTTTCTGCATCGCAGCTGGCACAGCTCCAACTCCCGAGCGATCGGGTGAAATATCTACGCAAATAATTCCGCGGTTGGTGTAATGATTCAGGAAATCAAATTTACAGTTAAAATTACAACGAAAATAACCATGTACCTCATCACAAGAGATGTTGGAAATGTTCTCCTCTTGCATAAGCACAACACTATAGAGTTAATTTCTCTTGTGATATTGTCTTAAGTTCTTCTTGTGTATGGGAAATTGACCTATACACTTTATTTTTAAAGTTTCCCCATAAATAATATTTACATACTGTTAGAAGAACTTGATGTCAATATCACATAGGGCTATCACAAGAGAAAGTAACTCTGTCTCGGAAGCTGAACTTATGCGCATGAAAGAAAATTTCCTAAAAAGGTGCCAGTATTGTCTGGATGCAAGAGGAGAACATTTCCATCATCTCTTGTAATGAAGTATGTGGTTATTTTCATTGTAATTTTAACTGTAAATGTGATAACCTGAATCATTACAACGACCGCAACATTATTTGCATAGATATTTCACCCGATCGCTTGGGAGTTGGAGCTGTGCCAACCGCGACGCAGAAACCCGCGTCATTGCCCAACTCTTGCGTGGGACTCACTGTAGAATAGACAAAATTTGTATAGATTTTCATGTAGTGATAGTTCAGCTTAACTTCTGCTTCTGATTTCTTAAAAATCTTCGGTCATTGATCCAGAGTCCTTTATGTTGAAACAAATTTGTTGAATTGTGTTATTAGTACAAAATGTGCTGTGTTTACTTGAATCTAATGCACACCCAAATTTTGAAATTTAAAATCATAAAAGAGAGTTTGTTTGCTAATGCAATGCATATCAATGGTAGAATATTTTATTTCATTTTACTATAGTTATTTTATTTAATATAGTATTTTTTCAAAGAACAATGGATTTATTGATGCCGATGAATAAAGGGCAGTGAAACGGCTTACGGAGGAGAGTGCAGGACAATAGATACCTCTGCATGGTGCTAAGCCTCCTATCACTTTGGTGTTTAGCTTGAGTGTCAAAATAATATGTCAACTTCAGCCTGCATGTGTGCATACAGGTAATAGGTCAATGATAACATAGTTGAGAGTTTTTTTTTTTTTTTTTTTTTTTTTTTTTTTTTTTTTTTTTTAAATTTGTTTATTAACTGCATGTCCCATTACAATGAGAGTAATACTACATGCACTAATTACTAATATTACATTTTAATGCATATAATATACTGTCTTTTATCTTCCTTATTCTATGGCTGGTTACTGTGGAACTTATTCATTACCTTATTAAAACTAAATTTTCATACTATTCTTTACAATATTATTTAACATGTAGGTATACTCTATTAACTTATTACACTCAACTTATTCATTACCTTATTAAAACTAAATTTTCATACTATTCTTTACAATATTATTTAACATGTAGGTATACTCTATTTATATATTAGTTAATCTCCTGTATTTCTGATATATTAGTTAACTACTTGTATTACTACTTCATTCTTTTACAGCTTATCTAAATCTATTGAATTAATGAACGAGATTAGTTCTTGTGTATAATAGAGCATTAATTTGATTTTGTCAAATGTCCATTTTCCATGTTTACTTATCATATTATTCTTAAAAAATTGTCTTTCCCTTTCAAGTTTGATACATTTAAATAGTAGGTGATCCACTGTTTGTTCTTCGTTTCCACACGTACACATAGGACTGGTTGTTATATTAAATCGGAAATAGTATGAGTTCATTTTCCCATGGCCTGTTAAGAAGCACTCCTGAATTTTGAATACTGCAAATGAACAAAAAAAGTATGCTTAGATTTGTGTAAACACGGTATTAAGGTACTGTAATAAATTGCATACAGTGCCTCCCTTTTATGGAAAACCCCCATTAAGAAAATTCTGTCCCCCTGAGTTTTGTAAAATGGTGTTTTTACTGTATATGCAAATACAGCTACAAATTTGTATTCAAAGAAGTTTACAAAACATATCACTGATTTCGTCTCTCACTCGCAAATAGGGCATTGACCATGAAATGGACTGTTTACACTTCACATCACTACTGTTCAATTCAGTTTTCCTTCACATCAATCAGAGCTCTCCATCTATCTGTTCCACTTTTTGGATTTTCTATCGGCCACTGACTCCACCTACCCTTTCTTTGATTTTCTGTATAATGGATTTGCCCAATTCGTGACCTTTTCCCAATTCGTACACTTCTCCCAAAAGATGACAACGGAGCAATCTGCCAAAAGCTTGGAATCAGTCCACCTGTTCACTAGTTGGAAGCCCGAGAAATCCATTTTCAACACTGCGAAAGCTTCATATCACACGTAGTACCATGTGGTGACAAGCCACAACCATATAAATAAAGGGTGATTTGAAAGGAATGGGGTACAGAACACAAAGTTTTAGGTTAAAATTTGAAATATATTTCAAATTCTGCAGAATTGATATAGCAGGCTTTTACTGTATTGAGCAAATTAATGAATCTTGTTAAACACTTTGTAACCTCAAGGAGAAAACCTTGAAACTTCATGTGAAATTGTACAAACTCTTGAATTTTTTTACATTTAGGGGTGAAGATTAATATGATTGAAATATAGGCTTTATTAGACGTATGTTTTGATGATAAATTAATTTGTTGTTTTTGAACTACACTTTGAGATAGGAATTTATTTTATTGTGTGGTCAAGAGGTTTTAGTATTGAAACGTAAATTTGCTTTAATAAATCGATGCAAGAATTGTTTGACTATCTTTGGGCAAATATAAGAGCAAGAAATAATAAATTTCGATATATGGAGTTCAGATGTTCATATTAATTAATTTATAATTATTTTTGTGGGTAATCTTGCGACTTCAGAGCATGTATTATTTACTATATACAGTAGAATCCCAATTTAACGCTTTCCTGGGGGGGGATACAGAATTTCTTTTACCTTAAGTGGCATTTATGGTAAAATAATAGGGGTTTTCCAAATTTTAAGGAATAATTGAGAGTTAAGCAGAAGTTTGTTTTCATTTTCTAATCCAGCCTTTAAATTAAAAACTGCAATTTCAATTAAAACTATTTAGTGTGGAACTGTATAGTATTTGTTGAATTGCAATCTAGTCATGCTGATACTTTCAGCTGTTGGATTGAAATATCCAGAGTTCACTAAATGTCTATACTGAATATTGGCTATAAATAACTGTTCCACATACTATGGTATTTGCAAAATGGCAAACTTCTGAAAATGCCTAAGTCAGCAGTCATGTGGTAGATGTCCATGAAGGCATGTAGTGTTGTGAAGTTTTAGTATGTTATTACTGTACATTTTCTACTTAAACTGTGCAGTATTTCTTCCAACCTTACAGTATTCACTACACTAAAATGAATGGTTAAAAAATAAATTTTAACTTGGTACCATGTAGTTCACTGTTCTTTGATTTCATTCTTCAGGAAACAAAATGTCAGGGATGGCTTCTTCATTTTGAACCGAGGGGGCAATGTGAAACTTATTATTCTCACAAGTAACGGACATTTAAGACATTTATTTCACTGATTGTTGAAAATACCCTCAGTACAAGGAAGAAGTAGCTATTCTCTGGTGCCTGAGGCTAATAGGTCATAATTTGGCAGGCCAGCTTTAAATTTAACCATTTCATTTCTAAACTGTAGTAACTGCAGTAACTGTGTGTCTAATTTATACATGATATGAATTCTGTGTGACTACAGTATTTTGTACATGATACAAATTTATGAAAGTGACGAGTTATAGCAGTGTGATGAATTGGTGCTATGACCAAACTTTAGTGGTGAGTTATCATGCTCTGTAGATAGAAAAAAAAAAAACAGGCCACCGAATTGGTTTAAAAGTAATAATATTGATACAGTAATATTTAAATGCTTTTTTTACGTTATTGTCTTTTAAGAGTTCATTAGCATTTCATTTCTTCTTTATATCTTGTTCTTCTATTTTTGAAGGTTAGTGGTGCTAGGAGGCTTCCTTTAAAAATAATTGTTCCAGCAATTATATTAAGAATGTGATAATTAGGTTATATTTGTTAATTGTTATATTTTATATTATAAGAATAAAAATTAATGGTTTATTGAATATTTGAAGTGTATGCTTGAACAAACATCTATGTTACATTTTTTTGTAATTTGAAATGTTCACAGAACAAGGATCTATGATGTGTCCTTGATCTGTATTTGCAATTAGTGTAAGCATATCTCAACAGAGGGCTTCAGTATTCCAGAAATAGTGAAGTGAAATGTACTTTAAAAATCATGGAACAAAAATTTGTTACAACGCTTCCCATGGGAGTGCTACAACTTAATAAAGATATCTTAACTGCTGGACAGAAACAAGTTCATCAAAGTTTAGAATGAAGTTTTATAGACAGTGAAGCTTTACTAATTATTCAAAAGTAGTCGAACCTTTAGAACACTTTTAGCTCACTTTACGTACCATTACTAGGACATGTTTCAAGAGGTTACTACCCTCCCATCGTCGGCTAGCGGTCGACTGTCATTTTGGCGACTGTGTTGTGTGAAGTTCTGTGTGCTGCCATCTGTTTTCTTTGTGGTGAGTCTCACGACGTCATCTGCAGGCGGGATCTCGAAGTTCATGGTATGGTCTTCATTCTTGATAATGAAGATTTTTTCCCATACATTCAATTCGGAGGTTTTTTTCACATGTTTTAATAGTTTTATATCCTTCTTAACATGGTCGCCAAAACGCCAGTCGACCGCTAGCCGACGATGGGAGGGTAGTAACCTCTTGAAACATGTCCTAGTAATGGTACGTAAAGTGAGCTAAAAGTGTTTTAAAGGTTCAACTACTTTTGAATAATGAGTTCATCAAAGTTTAATATTTAAAGGAACATTGTTTTCAAATACTGAAACATTATAACTAGTTCAAACAATAAAATTAACTTTAAAATAGCGCTATTCTCTTCTGTAAGCATCCATTATGTGTGTGACTGAGTGAGCGTGTATTCGTTCATGGAACAAAAGTCTATGTTACTTCTTACCACTTAGCCATGTACCAAGGACAACATTTACTTTTATCGCCGCTTTTCCTAATATGCATGAAATGTAACTTAGACATTTGTTCACTCATATGACTCATTTATAACTAAACACCTGATATCCTCTCTGCTTTCTGAACTATTGTTAAACGGTACTGAATACATGCATTTCATATGATAGCACTCGTCTGTGTCTTATGTCCTTCCTTTAATGGGAATCTTGGGAACAGAAATAAAAATTGAATGCTTGTGAAAAAAATATTACACAATGAACTTTTAACTGTCTTTTTAGCAGCCATATTTGGCTTACAAACCATACCCACTGTAATTATTTTCCTTCTTGTACAAGGGAGAATCAAATGAAAACCGCAATTAATTTTTTTCCCACTATTTTACTGCAGGAAGAATGTTTGCTTGTACATTATTCTTCCACATAGTCCCCACCCAGTTCAGTGCACTTTGTGCCATCGGATAGTGCTTCGATACTGTGTGAAAAAAATCCTTTTGGTTGATGCTGTAGCCACTCGTGCACCGCCGATTGGAGGTCTATATCAGATTTGAACTTCTGCTCTCCAAGATGCTCCTTAAATGGACCAAAGGTGTGGAAATCTGATAGTGCCAAAGCGAAGGAGATTGCTGAGTGCAGGTCTTTTGCTTGAACATGATAACGCCTATCCTCATGCAACAATTAAAACTGTCGATATCCGCCATAATCGCCAGATTTGGGACCATCAGATTTCCACATCTTTAGTCCATTAAAGGAGCACCTTGGAGAGCCGAAGTTCAAGTCTAATGAAGACGTCCAATCGGCGGTGCATGAGTGGCTACAGCGTCAACCAAAATATATTTTTTTTTTCTTCCTATCTGACCGCTTAAGTGTATTGAACTAGGAGGGACTAAGTAGAAAAATAATGTACAAGCAAACATTCTTCCTGCAGTAAAATAGTGGGAAAAAATTAATTGCAGTTTTCATTTGATTCTCCCTTGTATTAAAAATGTGTTTACCTTAAACCTCTACTTTATTCTATTTTGAAACTTCTTGATGGTTTTTCATAACTTATACTTTCAAAATGTTTATTTACAATTATTTTGCAATCCTTTGTTAATTATTTTCTTTATTTAAATCTGGTTTTAATAATACTGAAAAATCATTAATTTTCATGAGTATGAAGCAGTTAAGTATTTATAATTTACTTACCTCACCGAAACATAAAAGGGTAAGATGGGTGGAATGCATTCTTGAGAAGATGGGTGGAATGCGTTCTTGAGGTTTGACCACACGGTCTAAGACATCTGATGGTGTCTTAAATATTTGAATTTCACTTTGAGATTGAAGCTTATGTACCTAAGGTACATGTTCCTTAGCTGTAGTGATAAAATAAACATATTCAAATTGTTTTTGTTAATGAAATGAAAGTGAATAACCTTTTACAGATGGGGAATTCCTGTCAGCTAATCAGATTCCACCTCCTTCCTGATACTAAATTTAAAAACCTGTTTTGTCGCAGATGTGGCTGTATCCATAATGGTGGCACTTCCTGCTCTACGGTGTAACCCTGATGTCCTGTATGACTTATTGTGTATTGTGAAATGCAGTATGATGTCTTCCAAAATAATAAATCAAAATGTACGGTGCTCTGACTTGCATTATTTCTTATTAAGAGGATAGATGGCTGAAAATTATAGTTTCCATGATTTTTAAATTAGAGACTTGAAGTGTGGTGATATTGTCATTTTGTATGGTAATAAGACATTTCAATCCTCTTACCTTTAGCTAAGTTCAACTTCCGAACATCCGTTTTGTACCACCAAATGTTGCTGCTGTGATTTAACAAGTTTTTTAATTTACTTTATTTTATTTTTATTAGACCTAGTTCATTCTTCCCTGGATGTTGATGTTTTGAAGGTGACTCCTGTTTTCTGTACAAAAATATTCTATAAGGTCAGTAGACTCAAATGATGCACCTTGTTTTTTAAGCAAAGCCATTTCTTTGTTTACGTTGTGAACAGAGTTCCATACATATGAAACTACTTGTTAATTTCCCCCGTATAATATTTCTGAAGTGCTTTTTACATCTAAATATTGAGGTTTCTTTTAGTTTGGAATGTACATACATTATCAGAGTCTTCACATACCATCTGATATTATCAGAATAAATAAAAATAAATAAATAAATAAAATCCTTCAGGACAATAATCAGGTATCTATCTGGTGAAACAAAGATGGAAATTCAGCAGTTAAAATTGGTGAAGATGAGAGGATGAACTTCTGAAAACATATTCTAAGTAAGTGATAAATTATAATAAGTAGTAATTATGTTTTTATGTGGTAAGTGTTAATAAAGTTGTAGGCTTCTTGTATTAAAAATAAATAATTTACACATTTTGAAAATGTAAACTGTCATACAGTTTTTGTGCAATTTTTAAAAATTATTTTTATATATTATGTTAAAATGTAAGTATTCTGAATTTTAAATTTAAACCAAAGAATTTAGTAGAACAATTTTTTATTTGAAAATTAAATTTAATAGAGTGCACTTGATAGATCATATACCGGAAACCTGGACAAACTGAAGATAATTTTTGGAACAGAGGGATTTCCTGTGTAAAATAATACTCTAAACCAGAAAACTGTAACGCTCAAATATCCAAAACTGATTTTATGCACAGCACATAGCTATATACTGAATTTGTTAGATCATTTTAAATTTGAATAGGTTGTATGTATTATTTTTGAGCATGTCTTTACTTGCACCGAAGTTCTAGGAACCATTGACTCTCATACTTCTTCAAGGATGCAGCAGGTATGCTACATAGGGCAATGCACAGTTACTTTTTCCAACCCTCGTTCTCCATGGGGTAGTGTTTGTATTAATTCTCATTTTCGTTCTCATAAGCCTTTAAGTGCAAGTGAAAGAAAACTGCAAACTAGTGTGATTTTTAAATTTACTTTTTACCGTGTATTTGTGTAAATAATTCAGTAACAATGACTTCTAAACACAGGACACTTACGCTGGAAGAAAAAATTTATCATTGAACACGAAAAAAACATCCAGGTTAGGAATTAACTGTATTGTTTAAAGTGGGGAAAATTCTAAATTACAATGTCATGACATTGACTGAAAGACATGTGGGGACAAAGAAATTAGGTGAAAAACTGGAATTATTGTATGTAAGTTGAAAATATAGTAATACGGAACATTACATAAGAACCAATTTTTTTAATTTACAGACCTATTTGAATTATTCCTTTATTCTAATCCAGTGTGATAATATTTTTTGTTTTGTTTTTCTTGAAACACAACCCTTTGTAAGATGGAAACCTGTGAAAACGGACAACATTTCTAAAACGATCATGTTCCGTTTTTGGCAGGTTTTATTGTATGCGGTATGTAAAAAAAAAAAACTCAAATGTATAATGTTTGTTGCAGCATCATGTCCAAAATTCCTACTATATGTTCGTCATACATAATATCTTAAACAATGAACAGTAAAATAAGGGAAATAATTTTGTAAGAATGAAGCATACGTTTTATATGAAATTTTTGTTTATTTTAAAAGTGTACCGTACATGATTTTATGTTTCCTGCAATGAAAATGTACATGCAATAATTTTCTTAAAATGTGTAGTTCTACAATCATTTTATTAATTGACTTCTGTGAATACTATGAATAAGAGCAGTGTTTCTCTAGAAAGGGTGTTCTTTAATCGTACTGGTGGGGCAGGAAATGAATATTATAGTACTGTGCCTTATCCAGATGATTTCTAGAAAGGGTGTTCTTTAATCATATCGGTGGGGCAGGAAATGAATATTATAGTACTGTGCCCTATCCAGCTGATCTCTTTTCCGGCCTGCCTTTCCACTACTGTCTGCTGTACTTGTTAGTAACAAATCTTTCCTTTGATATTTACCATTTGAAAATTTGATAGGGTATATTAAACTATATAATAGAATATAGGAAATTTATTCTGTTTGCTGAAAGCAATGTGTATGTATTATAAATTTTATTTTGTGTGTTTCTAATTTCGAAAATACCGCTGCCAAGTTGGCCAATCTAATCCAAAAACATTTATTTGTTAGACGGATATATTAAGACTGGAATTTGATTGAAACCTGCTATCAACTGAAATCAAAGTATAATGTGAACAATTTAATTTGGTTTGTTGTATGTATTCTTTTGTATTTGTTTAGGGTAACAATAATTTTCGAAAAAAGGTTGGCAATTGTAATAGCACAGCTGATGAGTGAGTGGAGTTGACAGCTTCAAAACTTCAAGATTTATCTTCTTAAATTTACTTCCATAGGTAATATTTCATTATAAAACTATGCCGTATTGATTCTGTGGACACCCCACAAAAGGATGTTATTCTTGGTATAATATGCGAAGATCTTGCTTTAAAATGCCCCATATTTCACTTTGAAGTGTGGTAGGTTAATGCGTCCTGACAAATTCAATTATGTTTCATTACAGATTATCTAAATCTTTCGACTAGACGCTACAGAAATACAGAATAAGCCGTAAAATTGGGACCAGATTACCTTGAATAAGTTTTTATGTCAATTTTTGTATAAGAAATTTTTCAATATTTTTGGTTCCCTTGAGTTTGAAAGTAGGCAACATTTTATGACAAGATGTATTGGTTTGGGGCCTATATACATTTTATAACCTAGAAAATTAGACAGATTTCCAATTCCAATCCATTTAATATTTTTTCAGGAATAAGTAATGGGGACTCGTTTCTTGGAAATGTTATTGAGAGTATCTGAAAAGGCTGCCAACATTGCAAGAGTAGTTCGACAAGATGAACATTTGTTCAAGCTCCTGGTTCAAGAGAAGAAAGGCTCAGAAAAGAATCCAAGACTTCATCAAGATTTCAAAACCTTGGCAGATGTTTTGATACAGGAAACTGTGAAACACGACATTGGAATTCAGGTAATGGTACATTATGGTCATCCCATTCTAACTACATCTTCTAATCTAGGCTATTATTTTGTAATTTGGTTTGGCTTATCCATGTCATGGACATGCTGACTTTGTATCCGATTCATATCATACAATGCAAACCAAAATTACAGCCACCCTGGCTATTACCGGGTGTAGAGCAGCTGTTTCCAATAGGCCATTTTTCAGTTCTTTTCTACTTCTGTCTTTTACCAAAGAGACAAATAAAAAGAATATCCAAATGAAAGTAGAATTTTAGTAGGCTATTTCACTTGCTTAGTGACAGCTGCATGATAGAAGTAGAAGTCACTGTAGTATGATACTGTTCTGAATTCATTTATGACATAGACAACTAAATTGCAAGCACACCATGCTGGTACTGTGCGCATGGTGTTCAAGGTTATTGGTCTTTGTCAGCGAGGTAAAGGCCTACGAAGTAATCAGTAGTTTATGCAGTGGCGACTTCCTTGTATCAATAATCCGTAGTTGCATTTACCATCCAAATATTAATTATAGGATAGTAGAGAAGGAATAGGGCCTAAATCATAACTGGTTTAACATTCCTCTTGTGCATGATATTAAATATTATAGACAAAACAACCCAATACAAA